>JALAZF010000125.1:2841666-4262500 GCA_022829125.1 Lathyrus tuberosus
GAGTATGGCCATTAAAAGAAAAGCTACCAACTAGCAAACTGAGTGTGAAGTATGCTATACTACACAGAATTGGAGCTGCAAACTGGGTGCCCACGAATCATAAAACCACCCTAGCTGTGGGATTAGGAAGACTTATCTATGCTGTTGGTACACAGAAAAAGTTTGACTATGGCACATACATATTTGATCAGACTGTAAAACATGCAACAACAAATGCTATTAAAATGCCCATAGCATTTCCTTCTCTCATTAGTGGAGTCATTCTGAGTCAACAACCAGGAATATTGACTTGTGCAGATAAAGCATGCAATAGGAAGTCTCCATTATCCTTGCATCAGAAATTGTTTATGGGAAGCCATGTTGCAGATATAGTGTCAACATCAAATGCAGGTATCAAGAAGAAAACTTCCAAGGGTGATTTGCTAGCAGAGCTGAAGGCAACCCGCAAAGACTTGGATGTTGTGATTAATACTAGTCTGACTAGAAAAGAAAAGATTGAGAAGATGATCCAAAGTTTGGAACAAGATGATCATGCTGACTCTGAAGATGAAGGACAAGATAGTGCAGATGAAGCAAGCTCAGAAGAAGACTAGCTTATTTTCTTTTGCCTTCAGTAGTTTTAGGTTTTTTGCAATGTTGTTTTTTTGTGCTTGGTTTTGTAACTTGAATATTGTGTTGTTATATGCACTAGTTCTGTTTTTAGTTTCCTTCTATGATTTGTTTTGCCTGGTTGCTAACTGTGAGGCTAACAATGAGAGCTAGGGTGTACTGACTATAGTTTATAGGGCTTCTACTGAATTTTGCCTAATTGTGGCTAAAAAGGGGGAGAAAATAGCCAAGATAGTCAAGAGTTTCAAAGAGTGTTACTGCAAAATGATTGTGATGCAGATATTAAGGGAGAGATAAATTTGAAGAGTGCAGCCAAGCAGATATCAAGGGGGAGAAAAGTGCTGCACATTGTGAGCTACTGAACAGCTATGATGCTGGTTCATATTCTTGAGGGGGAGCACCATTTGGCTGTTGTCAATAATGAAGATGGTGCTGCAGCAGATCAAGTGATGAAGACTATGAAAATTGTCAAACTGCTGTTGATGGAGTTTCAAATTATTGAAGTTTTTCCGCTGCTAAAGTCTCTGAAGGTGCAGAGTGCAGAGATTGTTTTAGCCAAAATTAGCCAAAGGGGGAGATTGTTAGTTCCTGGATTGGCTGGAATTTTGGTAAAACAAGGTATGTTCAATGTTGATGTCAAGGTGCTGATGTTGCAACATTGAAGTCTTAACACTGGGTTGTGTTAAGTAATTAATAGCTGAAGTTGGATGTCTGATGTCACATAGGTGATGTTGTGACATCAGGTCTGCAGAATTAACAACAGCAGGCTGTGATGTTGTTAGGGTTGCGTATTAGCTGGAATTGTGGAGAGCAAGCTGTCTCATTGGATGCGAATATCTTGGGATAGATATTTTCTGCTGCATAGGAGATCTGTTGCAGATTTGTAGGAGATTTAAAAGGTTGAAGATTTAAAAAGATTTTAGGAGAAAATCTGTTTTAAATATTCAGTTTTAAATAACAAATCTGGGAGATATTGTAGCAAGTCCAAGACCAATTCAAGGAGCTATATAAAGCGCACAAGACCAAAGGAAAAAAGCAACAGAAATACAAAGAGAAGATCAAGAGCATAGGCTGAGTGTCTTGAGTATTTTGTACGAGTTGTATAGCCAGAATTCTAGGATGAATTGCTGTGTCGTATTCTGTCCTCTCTAGAAGCTGTGAAGCAATAGAGAGTGGTTGCTTGATCGAAGCTGTGAAGTAAGATCAAGGTTACTCAAAGTGGTCTCTTTGAGAGTTTGTAAGGGATTGAGTGGTGTTCTCATACCTAAGTGGTTTCTTAGGTAGGAAGTCATTAGTAGAGTATAAGTTTAGGAGATTGTCAATGGGTTGTTGAGTCTGTAAATTATATCTACAAGTAGTGAATTCCATCCCTGGCTTGGTAGCCCCCAGAGTAGGTTGGTTGTAACCGAACTGGGTCAACAATTCTTGGTGTTATTTTACTGTTATTGTTGTCCATTGTGCAGAGTGTGTTATTGTGACATCACACCTTAACATCACACGTCTGATACCAGAATTTCACTTTCAATCAAGTTGCAGCTGAGGTACCACAAATCGTTCCAGCCATTTTCAATCAAGTCCAGGCATTCAAACACACTCCATAGGGTGTAAGGAAGTTGTTCAGATCATCACCACTCATCTGTAACACCTCCAAATCAAAAATCACATTGCACTTGCTGTCACGACCTAGAGGTAAGCATACACTTGGTCATCTCTTAATCTATGCATATTTCCTCGCACAATAATTTGGCCATATGTTCATAATCATGCATGGAATTTTTACCCTCAATTAATTGCATTGTTTGAATCGTGTATCGAAAATCCTAGCCTTCATGCAGAAATTAGGGTTCTTGAGGATTTTTCATGATTTCATGTTATATGTTTAATTTAAATGAAATTAATGGACATAGACATGATCGTGAGGTTGAGACGAGCATAATGATATGTGGATTGCATGTTATAATCAAGTATTCAGGGAGTTTGGATAGAAAATGCAAATCAGCCAAACCCAGAACACGCGCGTGTTCTTCAGCTGTTCTTGGCGCCTTTTTTGAATTTTCAAATATTTGAATTTTGTGATTTTTCTTTAATTGATTCAAAAATTAATTTCTCTCTGAGTTTTAATGATTTTGAGTTGATTCTTTTTTTAATAATTCACAAAAATGTTAAAATATTTTATTTTCCCAAAAATATTATTTATTTCATTTAATTGATATTTTTGCAAAGAATTAATATTTTAATTGTTTTTGACATTTTAAATATTTTTTCCACATTGATTTTGCAACTTTTAATGCTTTCCAATTATTTTGTAGGTCAATACTTAATTTTTGAAGCATTAATCCAAGATCACAATTTGTTTTCCATATGTTAAACAATTTTGATCATTTTAATTGAATTTTTATTCAATTAAATACATTTTTGAAAACAAATTAGGGTTTTTGGATTAATTCAACACTCATAAATCATTTTCAAAACACTTTGGGCCTCTAATAGAGTGTAAGACCCAATCCTTTTTTGACCAAACCATTTTTGGGCCTCAGTGTATTGTATAAGTCCCGATACCGTAAAAAACAAACGGCGCGATCGTCGCCTATTCAAAAATCAATTGGGCCTCTCCTCGAGCTATAAGACCCATTCAAAACTTTTGGGCCTCTAATAGAGTGTAAGACCCAATCCCTTTTTAACCAAAACATTTTGGGCCTCACTTATTGTGTAAGTCCCTCTGCGTTAAAAGAAAACCTCGGCGCGATCGCCATTTTAAACGGAAAAATCATCTGGGCCTACCCTCGTGTTATAAGCCCCACTCTTTTTCTTTAAAACATTTGGGCCTCTTGAGAGAGTGTAAGACCCAGCCCTTTGTACAGAAAAACATTTTGGGCCTCAGTCACTTGTATAAGTCCCTCTGTACAAATCCAAACAGTGCGCTCACTGATAAAACCCTGGGCCTCTCCTTGAGCTGTAAGCCCCAAATCTTTCTTTTTCAAAGCACCTTCTCCTTTGATTTTGAATATACTGTTGTTTTCAATCTATCTTTGTTGAACAACTAACCAAACAGCATGGAAGCTCTACAACCGAGTAAGTGGTTATTGCTTTCATTTACTGCTTTCATATACATATAACTGTATTGTGGGGCTGTTTCACTGTAAGTCTTCTTTCATAAACTCATATCAACTGTGTAATAATAGTATAGATATTTCGAGTTTCCCCGGCAACTACGTCTAGAACTAGGTGACACCGTTTCGTTTGTTCATAGAAATAGACAACTAGATCCCCAATAGGATCACCAGATACAGTCTTCTCTTCGGCTGTCCTCATTAGGAATTGTCAAGAAACTCTACTCCCAGAGATGAATGTATTCTCCGTGAATGGCATCTTTGAGTTTCTTCCAAATTCTCGAACTTTCCTGACTTGATCTATTCCTTGTGAATAGCTTGCCTTGAATTTCTCGGGGTTTGGGGACCCATCGGCTTCCTAAAAGCATCGGCCTCCTCTTGGGCATCGTACAAGGACCCACAGGCTTCCTAAATGCAAGTCCGCCTCCTCTTGGGCTTAGTACAAGGACCCTACGGCTTTTTAGAAGTATTCATAGCCTCCTCTTAGGCTTCGTATAATGATCTCTTCCTCCGGGAATGATAGCCTTCTCTTGGGCTTCGTACAAGGACCCATCGGCTTCTTAAAAGTTTCCAGCCTCCTCTTGGGCTTCGTACAAATTGTCCCGACGACCTCCTAGAGGTATAGGAACAGAACTTATTCATCTTCATAGAAAAGTCCTTTCATAGAGTCTACTACTGTTTCTCAAAGCATGGTACAAAAGATGACACTCTAGACTTGAACAGTCTAATCTCCTTGAGTCTCAAAGACATTCTCAAGTGACCCCTTCGTTAAATAGGAAGGAAACCCGCAGACACGGACAATCTCAATATCCTTTGGATTTCCCGCTTCCTTAAAGAATAGGAATAACCCGGATCCTTCAATCAAATCCATGAGTACAGTGTTACTCATATAACAACTGATTTTCTCTTTAAAATCAGTATACGGGACTTGTCACTCAACTGAAATAGTAACCATAGCCTCCCTCTTGAGCTTTGTACAATGATCCTCCCCAGCGGAGTCAAACAACGTTTAGCCTCTCTCTCGGGCTTTGTACGAGACACATAAGGGACTCCCTCGTTGAGTCAATCACCCTTTCGCCTCCATCTCGGGCTTTATACGAGATACAAAAATGTTCATATTGAGCCAAACAAATGTTAGCCTCCATCTCGGGCTTCGTACGAGATACAAAAACTCTCTTGTTGGGTCAGACAGCCTCCATCTCGGGCTTTATACGAGATACCAAAAGATTCCCTCGTTGAGTCAAAACCTTTTAGCCTCTCTCTCGGGCTTTGTACGAGACACATATTAGCCTCCTCTTAGGCTTTGTATAAGAAAACCACTGGTTGACCCAATCAACCTTTTAGCATCAAAGTTGTGCCTCGTTCACAGTACACAAACATCAACAACTCCTTCCCTTTCATCTAATTGCTGTAAGTGGCAAGCCTCTGGATCATCTACATCCATGCCACTGTCCCTCTTTTAACATGAGAAATTCCTAAGGAAAGATGGCATTACTCTACACTGAGTTAAAGTCTTCTCCTTCAGGTTGGAAACCCCCTATAAAGGAAATTATGGCATTGCTAGGATCCGCGTATCCCGGTTAAAGTAATCCTCCTTTACAGTCAGTCACCCAACAGTTGTGACAAACAAACCCCTTTAGAGATGACAAATTCTCTCTAAAGTCAAACCCTTCAGCTTCACATCTTGGGTTTTGAACAAGATACAAACTACCTTTCGCTTCACGTCTTGGGCTTTGAACAAGACACCAAAAACACCCATTTCCTCCCATAGAATAGGAGGAACTACGAACGCTCTGATTTCCCTGTTTCGGTAAACGGGAATACGTAGGCATAAGATTGAAAGAAAAATCTTAGCGAGCACAATCAACAAAAAAACCAAATCCCATACTCTCACATCAAAAAGCATCAGTCCTAACATTCTAATCCTTGTTCCCCGCCAGAAACCTTCTGCCAAGATAAAAAGAAAGAAAACAGTATTGGCGACAATACAAATAACCAGTACAAAGGCCCCCCCACATTGATAGCATTCGTAACCTAACAGACCGCTGTTTAAACTCAGTATGCAAAGCAGGGTTAATTGGAGACATCTATTTCCCTTCCTTCATCAGCTTTAATAGGATAAAAAATGAATCCACCTGTAGTTTAAGCTCAAACCGCAGAGAGCGACCAGCGCTTAAGAACCGCGTCCAAAATCGCTCGCTACACTCCCAAAACAAACTTCAACCACTATAAATAGAGGTCATGTGTGACTGATCAAAACACACCAAAGCATAACAACCCATGTTTTTCTTCCAATCACTCTAAAAAACCAGAATTTGCTTCTCTTTCAAGTCACATTCGAATTTTCAAATAGAGAGCAATTCCATCCAAACCAACCATCCTAACACCTCACATATGTCATATACAAGTGATCCATAACCTCAAAATACATCTGGAACACCAGAATCACAAAGTCATCATCCATTTGCTCAAGCTTTTTGGCCTATTTGCAGTTGGGGTACCACAACAAGTTCCAGGTTATTTCAATCCATTCCAAGCTCCCAAACACCTTACATAAGGTCCATTGAAGCTGTCCAGATCATCACACAACATCTGTAACACCTCTACATCAGAATTCAATTTCTTCTTGCAGAGGTAAGCCTGACACTCTCAAACTCAATGATTCATGCATCATAAATGTGTTTTCAAGTTACAAACATGTTTCTGCACTTATGTAGAGTGTTTCCCCTCAATCAATTGCTTTGTAGCTATCGTGTATAGGATTTCATAGTGTTCTTGCAGAAATTAGGGTTCATGTGTTCATCTTTTGATTTCTCACTCCACACTTAATATAAATGCAATTAATCATCTGAGCCTCTCCTTGAGTATAAGCCCCATTTTTCTTCTTACAAACATTTTAGGGCCTCTATTAGAGTGTAAGACCCAAACCCCTCTTTGTACAAATATAATTTTGGGCCTCTACTGTAGTATAAGTCCCACAACGTCTGTCGATATTGCAGTGCGATCAATGTTTTCAAATAAGTCATCTGGGCCTCAGTCATTGTATAAGCCCCAAAACTTTCTTTTCTTTTCAAAAGCAACTTGTTTTTAAATCAAATTCAAGATTCAAGTTTTCTCAAAACTTTCTTCAATTTCTTGAAACCCTAATCAAGCATACAGTTGTAGTCAATACAACAGATCATAATATACTTGGGCTTCTTCTCAGAAGGTAAGTCCCCACATCCTTTTTAATGCATATTTGTATATGTCTGTCAATATAATTGTCTGTATATACTTGTGTATATCTTGCTTAGAGTTTTCCCCAATAGTTAGGTCTAAGTTTAGATCAAACCAGAGATCACTTTCAACTTAGTTTAAAACTAGTTCCCTCATAGGAAATTCCCTATACAGTCTGCCTCCTCGTGGGCTTATACAATATGGAACAGAGAAAGGCATTATTCCAAGTGAAACTTTTCTCAAGACTGTCAAATTTAGAAATAAATGTGTACAAGAAATTCATTTCCCCAGAAAGGATTAATTCCCGGTGAAACCTCTTTTGAATTTCTTCAAACCCTAGAACTGTTCAGCAAAGAAAGGATTAATTCTCGATGAAACCTTTCTTAAACTTTTCTTTGGTTTGGACCCACAGGCTTCTTAAAATCATCCTCATCCTCCTCTCGGGCTTAGTACAAGGACTAACAGGCTTCTTACAAGTTCCTCATAGCCTCCTCTTGGGCTTAGTACAAGGACCCAAAGGCCTCCTACAGGCATAGGATAGAAATTAGTCATCTCTACTAGTTCAATCTTCAGGAGAGTCAAGAATTCCAAAACATCAGACCATTTTAGGGTTGATCTTCAGCCCTTAAACCAACAGCCTCCTCTTGGGCATCATACAAAGACCTCTCTCTACACTAAAGCCTACCACTTCTTGAGAGACTTGGACAGTCTTAGCCTCCTCTTTGGCTTCATACAAGTAAGACTTGAAAAGTCTCATCTCTTTTTGAACCTCACACAGAGACCCTCAAGTTTCCTGAAAGCACAGGAAAAATCTTGATCATTTCATCAGTATACTAGTCTCCAGCAGAGTTAAAACCTCCATAGGTTTTCAAACTCAATTTCAAACTTCTCTGACCCCTTAACAAGGTTTAAGCTCTCATTTTAAAATCCCCAACAGGGTCAATTTACCATTAACAAATCTCCAATAGAATCAGAACCTCATGGTATCTGATATTTCAACTCTTCACAGCAAGAGTAATCCCTTTGGATCCCCCAACACAATACAAACCTTCTCTTGGATTTCCACAAATCCTCGGCAAGAGATAGCCTCCTCTTAGGATTCATATAAGAATTTTCCCCATTCAGCCTCACTCTTGGGCTTTGTACAAGATAGATAAAACACTCCCTAGTGGAGTCATTTTCCTTCAGCCTCAACCTTGGGCTTTGTACAAGACAGATAAAACCTTCCTCAGTAGAGTCAGTTTCTTTTAGCTTCAACCTTGGGCTTTGATCAAGGCACACAAAAATCAATATCCCCTCAGATGAGACTATGAGCCCACTATGTAGGAGGATATTTCCTCTATACATCACATATCAAACAAACAATCAAAACCATTATCCAGATAATGGTTGTAAGTGGCACACTTGTTGATTAAAAATCCAAGCTGGAGTTCCTCCTTTATCCTGGCTAAAATTTATCTTTCATCTGACTGTTGTAAGTGGAAAGCCTCTGGATTCCTAACATCCAAGCCAACGTCTCTCTCTTAGCATGAAAGATTCATAAAGGAAAAAGTGGAATTGCTCTACACTGAGTTAAAGCTTTCTTCCTTCATGACATCCCTCTTATAAAGGAAATTATGGCATTGCTGGATTCTTTATATCCCAATTAAAGTAATTTCCCTTATAATCAATTTCTCAATATTTGTGATGAATAGGTGAGATATTCTCCCTTTAGAGATGATAAATTCTCTCTCAGTCACCTTTTTAGCTTCAATCTTGGGCTTTAAACAAGAGACAAATACTCAGCTAGCTTTAATCTTGGGCTTTAAACAAGACACCAAATATATTTCCTCCCATAGAATAGGAGGAACTACGATTGCTCTGATTTCCCAAATCTCTTTACGGGAATACGTAGGCATAAGATTGCAAAATCTTAGCGAGCACACAAATAAAAAACTTTAGGTCCAGTACCATCCCAAAAATAATAGAAAACCCGAAAATAACAAAAACGTTCTCTCAATTCTCCCAAAGGAGAAATTTTCCCAAGCCACAGCAGATAAACACAAGAAAGCATTTCAAATTAACAGAGAAACATGCAATAAAGAGTTACTATGGATTACCATAGATACACTGGGTGGTAATAGCTTCCCTTTGTATAACCAGACCCCGGTCCCCGATCTCTTAGCATTTGTTAAAGAAAACATTTGCGTGCATGGTTAGTTTTAGATATCTTCCATTTCCTTTCCAGCTTCATAGGAGAAATAAGAAATCAGAAAGTAGCACCCAATTCCAACATTGCGGTAAGGTGGTTGCGTCACCGACAAAAATCGCATGCTACACTTAGTCAAAACTAGTTCCCTCATAGGAAATTCCCTATACAGTCTGGCTCCTCTTGGGCTTATTCAATATGGAACAGAGAAGGGCATTATTCCAGCTGAAACTTTTCTCAAGACTGTCAAAACTTAGATATATATATATATATATATATATATATATATATGTATACAAGAAATTCATTTCCCGAAAGAAGATTAATTCTCGGTGAAACCTTCCTTGAACTTTTCTTTGGCTTGGACCCACAGGCTTCCTAGAAGTATCCCCAGCCTCCTCTTGGGCTTAATACAAGGACCAAAAGGCTTCTTAAAAGTTCCCCAGCCTCCTCTTGGGCTTAGCACAAGGACCCAAAGGCCTCCTAAAGGCATATGATAGAAATTAATCATCTCTACTAGTTCAATCCCCAGGAGAGTTAAATTTCCAGAACATCATACCATTCTAAGGGTTGATCTTCATCCCTTAAACCCTCAGCCTCCTCTTGGGCATCATACAAAGACCCCTCTCTACACCAGAGCCTACCACTTCTTGAGAGACTTGGAAAGTCTTAGCCTCCTCTTGGGCTTCATTCAAGTAGACTTTGAAAGTCTCATCCCTCTTAGATCTCACACAGAGACCCTCAAGTTTCCTAAAAGCATAGGAAAAACCCTAATTATTATACAAATACACTAAGTCTCCAGCAGAGTTAAAACCTCTATGGTTTTCAAACTCAACTTTAAACTTCCCTGACCCCCAACAAGGTTTAAGCTTTTACCTTAAAAATCCCCAACCAGGGTCAATTTACCATCTACAAATCCCTAGTAAAATCAGAACCTCATGGCATCTGATACTTCAACTCTTCCCTAATTCCCAGCAAGAGTAAAACCTTTGGATTCCCCAATACTATCTGGACCAGCTTATGGATTTTCACAAATCCTCAGCAAGAGATAGCCTCCTCTTAGGCTTCATATAAGAATCTCCTCAGTTAGCCTCAATCTTGGGCTTTGTACAAGACAAATAAAACCCTCCTCAATGGAGTCAGTTTCTTTTAGCTTCAACCTTGGGCTTTGATCAAGGCACACCAAAATCAAGATCCACTCAGATGAGACCATGAGTCCTCTCTGTAGGAAGATATTTCCTCTATACATCACATCTCAAAAACAAACAATCAAATCCTTTTTACCAGATAATTGTTGTAAGTGGCACACATGTTGATTCAAAATCCAAGCTGGAGTCCTTCCTTTATCCTGGCTAAAACTCATCTTTCATCTAACAGCTGTAAGTGGCAAGCCTTTGGATTCCTAACATCCAAGCCAATGTCCCTCTTTTAGCATGAAAGATTCATAAAGGAAAAAGTGGCATTGCTCTACACCGAGTTAAAGCTTTCTTCCTTCATGACATCTCTCTTATAAAGGAAATTATGGCATTACTGGATTTCTCATATCCCAGTTAAAGTAATTTTCCTTATATTCAATTACCCAACATTTTGTGATGAATAGGTGAAATATCTCTCTTTAGAGATGACAAATTCTCTCTCAATCACCCCTTTAGCTTCAATCTTGGGATTTGAACAAGACACAAATACTCAACTAGCTTCAATCTTGGGCTTTAAACAAGACACCAAACATTTTCCTCCCATAGAAATAGGAGGAACTACGATCACTCTGATTTCCCAAATCTCTTTATGGGAATACGTAGGCATAAGATTGCAAAATCTTAGCAACCACACAGATCAAAAACTTTAGGTCCAGTACCTTCCCAAAAACAACAGAAAACCCGGAAACCACAAAAAACATTCTCTCAATTCTCCCAAAGGAGAAACTTTCCCAAGCCAAGTAGATAAACACGAGAAAGCATTTTAAGTTAGCAGAAAAACATGCAATTAAAGGTTCCTATGGATTACCATAGATACACTTGGTGTTAATAGCTTCCCTTTGTATAACCAGACCCCGATCCCCGATCTCTTAGCATTTGTTAAAGAAAACATCTGCGTGCAAGGTTAGTTTTAGATATCTTCCCTTTCCTTTCCAGCTTAATAGGATAAATACATAAATCAGAAAGTAGCACCCAAATCCCATCATTGCGGTAAGGTGGTCGCGTCACCGACAAAAATTGCACACTACAACTAACACCTAGAAATAGGGTTAGGTTTGATATTCATTCGTACTATAGCAGGATCGGTGCGAAGTCTTGCTACATTACAATTAGTATTGGTTAATAGTTCAATATATCGGCTATTAGGTTATACATTGTAGACTAAAAGGAGATACGAATGAGGGTAACAGGTGGTAACATTATTATCTGGGTAGAGGTGCATATTACTAACCTTTGGTCATGCTTGATAGATAAGTAATCATGAAATCTACCCCCAGCAAGCTTTTGTATTATTAACACTAAAATATTCATTTTACTTTCTATAATTTATTTTATGTTATTTATTTTTACGTTTAACGACCAATACACAATAATTTTTCTTTACTTAAAATCTTAAAAGTTGTTTAATGTTCTTTAAAACCACAAATCTCTGCAGATACAATAATTGTAAAACTTACTTTTGTCACTATCGCACAAAATGGCATTGTAGCAGGGAATCAGTGTTATTTTTAAAGATGTAACATAATTTTTTATTGGGTTAATAGCTATTTTGCCCCCTGCCATATAGGCGCTTTTTGAAAAACCCCCCTATAAAAAAAAACTTGCAAAAAATACCCTAACATTTGAAGATTCTCTCAATTTTGACCTTCATCACATCCAGTCACCAAAAAAGCTGATGTGACAGCGTTTTTTTTTTTTTTTTTTGATGTGGAAGGCCATGTGGCTTTTTAATTTTATTTATGATTTATTTAAATGCCACGTTGGCATTTTGTTTTTCATTTATTTTTGGTTTATTTTGAAAAACATGTTAAATGTTCAAAAAGTGTTGTAAATAGGAGTAGAACTCATGACCTCTCATCACAAAGTATGACTCATTACCACTAGGCTATATTGTGTTTTGTGATATTGTTTGCAACTATAATATACATAATACATAATTAACTAGTTAAAAATTTTTACTAAACTAAAATCTATTATATCATTTTTATTAAACTATTTAATTTTTTTTTCTTAATATACTGTAACTATTAATAATATAGTTAAAATGTTAAAAAATAATTATTATTTATTTTAAAAATGTTAAAACGTAGGTTAGTTTAAAATTGTTTTTAAAATGTTTTAGTATATTAATTTAGTAATTATACTCTAGCATTTTTTAATTATTTATTAGTAATTATATTAAATCATTAATTTTGCAATTTTCAGTAATTATATTAAATCATTTCGTTTATTAAAATGCTGCAATTTTTAGTAATTATATTAAATCATTTCGTTCATTAATTTTGCAATTTTTAGCAATTATATTAAATCATTTTAGTAATTATACTCTAGCAATTTTTAATTATTTTTTATTTATTTTTAATTATACTGTAGCGATTATTAAAATGCTACAATTATTAATTTTGCAAATTAGTGTATTTTTACCTTTCGTTTTTTTATATATTTTAATTTCATTTTTTAATATTAGTTTATTAATTTATTTATTTAATTTAATTTATTGTAGCTTATATTAAAATATTCATTTACCTATTTAATTTAATTTACTGTAGCTTATATTAAAATATTCATTTATTAATTTAATTTAATTTATTCTAGCTTATTAAAATATTCATTTATTTATTTAATTTAATTTACTGTAGCTTATATTAAATTTACTTTAAATTTACTTTAAATTTAATTTAAATTTACTTTAAATTTAATTTAAATTTACTTTAAATTTACTTTAAATTTATTTAATTTAATTTACCTATTTAATTAAATTTACTGTAGCTTATATTAAAATATTCACTTACCTATTTAATTTAATTTACTGTAGCTTCTATTAAAATATTCATTTATTTATTTTATTTAATTTATTGTAGCTTATATTAAAATATTAATTTACGTTAATATTAATATTAATTTACTGTAGCGTATATTAAAATATTTATTTAACTATTTAATTTAATTTACTGTAGCTTAATATTTATTTAATCTATTTAATCTAATTAAAATGTTAATTACTGTACCATATTAATATACTAAATTAATATATTAAATTAATATACTAAATTTACATAATAAATTAACATTTTATTACTAAATTAATATACTAAAACATTTTAAAACAATTTTAAACTAACCTACTTTTTAACATTTTTAAAATAAATAATAATTATTTTTTAACATTTTAACTATATTATTAATAGTTACAGTATATTAAGAAAAAAAATTAAATAGTTTAATAAAAATGATTTAATAGATTTTAGCTTAGTAAAAATTTTTAACTAGTTAATTATGTATTATGTATATTATAGTTGCAAACAATATCACAAAACACAATATGGCCTAGTGGTAATGAGTCATGCTTTGTGATGAAAGGTCATGAGTTCTACTCCTATCTATAACACTTTTTGAATATTTAACATGTTTTTCAAAATAAACCAAAAATAAATGAAAAACAAAATGCCAACGTTGCATTTAAATAAATCAAAAATAAAATTAAAAAGCCACATGGCATTCCACATCAAAAAAAAAAAAAAAATCCGCTGCCACATCAGCTTTTTTGGTGACTAGATGTGATAAAGGTCAAAATTAAGAGAATCTTCAAATGTTAGGGTATTTTTTGCAAGTTTTTTTTTTATAGGGGGGTTTTTCAAAAAGCGCCTATATGGCAGGGGGCAAAATAGCTATTAACCCTTTTTTATTATTTTAAATATTTTTTATATTTATTTAAATTTATTTATATTTGTTAATAGTTGTATATTTTATTTATATACAGTAAAACATTAACCTTTAAAATTATTTTTTTTAACAGTTTGTCTGAGGTAAGGTTCCTACAAAACAATTGTTATTCGATCCTGAAATCGAAATAACTCAACACAAAAACCTTAGTAAAAATATGATAAAGAAACAAAGATCCAAAAGGCTAGGTCAAGAAGAGTCTCCTGTCTCAACAAAAGGAACCATGGTTGGAGTTATCAACAACAACGCCGATAACAACGGAAACAACAACGGTAACAATTTTATCAACATAGTCCCAAATGTCTAGCTCATCTCACTACATCGTAAAGAATCGTCCAACAAAGTGAAATGAAAATGATATTATTGGAAATTTTGTATGTTAACCCTTTTTCCGGTTTAGATCATGAAGACCTGTACATGCACATCACGAAATTCTACTAAGTTGTAGGTACGATAGAAGCTCCATAAAATAAGGAAGAGGTAGTATTGAAATTCTGGCACGCAGATAACAGATGTCGAGACAGATTGTCACAACACTGGGATCAAGACAGCTTGAACACACAAATATAAATGTTGAGATTTAAATGACAAAAAAGTAAAATTAACACTAAAATTGTTAATCCAGTTCGGTGCAACTCACCTACATCTGGGGGCTACCAAGCCAGGTAGGAAATATACTATGATAGTATTAGTTCAAAGCAAAACTCCCCCGTTTACAACTTCTCGCCTAATCCCTACCTTGTGAAACTTCTACCTAGATACCCTCTAGATATGAGATCCCCCTCTCACTTCCTAATCAGTAATAATCCTAGTGGCAATTCAACAATTACACAAAATAGAAGTAGCACACTTCCAAGACAATACTTGATTTTTCTTAAAAGCTTCAACCAAGAACAATATAATCTTGCTTAAAAGCTTTAGAGTGGACAATGAACAATTAACAACCATTCAACCTTAATGCATCAGAAGATACATGAGTGACATACAATTAACAAGCACTAAACCCTAAAGACCAACCAAAACACGACTAATCCTTATTTCCCAAATTCTTCATGTGTTATTCTATTATCAATAGGGTTTGGTCTTCACTTTAAATAGCCTTCAGACCTAATGGACTTGGGCTCTTGAAGCGTACAAATAGCAGTAATCAGTTTTAACTCACTGCAAATCATCCTGCACAATAATAGGAACAAAATACAAACTCTCCTTAAAAGGATCAAGGAACATTTTTATGAAAACTAACAGAATATGTCATAACAGAAATTCCCACAATATTCTCCCATAAATAACGCACATGAGTGAATCGGAACACACTAAAAAAATCACACTAAAAATACCAAAATAGTCATGCCCTAACTTTCTGGTATAACATGTCCTGGAACATGTCACAACATCATGCAGAACATGATGTCTGACTGTCATGGCAGAACATCTGGTTTAACATCTTGCTAACAGCATGTTGTTTTACCAAAATGTAGCTAATCCAAAAAATCACAGAACTTACAATCTCCCCCTTTGGCAAATTTTGGCTAAAACAACTTTAGCACACATCAGAGGTACACACAGCGGAATTAAACAGACACAAAACAAGCTACATGAGACCATGTAAGCTCTGTACAAATTGTAACTTTTCAGCTACAGATCAGACAGGTACATAGCTCCCCCTGTCACACATAATCACTACTACCCCGGAAGGGGGAACCCCAAATCACCAAAAAAACACATGATCATGAACTCATGCAAGTTCATACAATAGAACCATACTTCCAAAACACCAAACACAAGAACAAGCACACTCCCCCTGAACACCACAACCAACTGTAGAGAATAATACATTCTCCCAGACACAGCAACACATACTCCAACTTACAAACACCCTCAGAATCAAGCATTCTAATTTTGTACACCAACAACAGAGGATCTTACCTTTCAGCACAGTGTCGCAGTGAGAATCGAAGACCATAGCTATTGAGTTAACTAGGCTCACAAATCTTAATTCACCACCGATCTTTAATTTATCCTAGGGAAGGGAAAAAGAATGAATAAGCCCATAAGTACGCAATGCAAAAACAAAGAAAAAGAGAATTTAAGGTTCGGGGGTTGGTTATACTAAGGGAAGGTACTAGCACCCTAAGTATCTATAGTACTCTATAGGAACCTCTTGTCTTAATGTGTTATTTGTTAATTTGTTTGCTAAAGGTGAAAATATGGGTAAAGTGAAAAGAAAGGGTTAAAAGAAAAAGGTAGCTCGCTAGGATAATCGCAATCCTATGCCTACGTATCTTGTACAGGAAGTTAGAGCAATCGTAGTTCAGCTAACTACGAGTAAAAGCAATGTTTGTTGGTTGGTTTTTAGGAGAAGAGACAAGTTGACATCATAAGGAGAATACTCAACTAGACCACCACAAACATGTGGAAGATGGATCTTTGCTTCACATTAAGAGAAGGGCTCCAACTCGGATATAGAATCAACGAGTATGCCACATACCTCTCTCAAGTGGAAAAGAATCTACATCTTTCTCAACTATGTCATGAGGTAGGAGAATTACATCTCAACTAAGGATGACTAGTGTCTAGTTCTCTCATGGGAGATGGGGAATCTTAACCGTAAGTTATCTAAAGTTGAATTATCTTAAGGGAAACTACCTAAAAGGATGAACAATCTAAGTATATACAACCTAAGGCAATCAATCTAAAGGGGGATAAAGATCCTACAATGGATGAAATATGCAAAAGATAAATGTAATGCATAGGACTAAATAGTCAACCATGAACCATTCCCTTGGATTTGGGCATAAGCAAGCAACAATAATGGAGCATAAAAAGGTTTCAAGCTAAAGCTAAGATCATGAATGAATGGAAATATATGCTAAGGCAAACAATTAACACAAGAAGTAAAGCATCAAGTCACCAATAAGACTCACAACATGTTAGAGATGAAGGCAAACAAAGTAGTACAAACATGTGTGTCTTAAAGCAACAACCAAGCATCAATACATGTACCAAATGAACCAAGTTGGGTAAGAACTCATTCAAGTCAGTAGATACATCACATCATATCCAATACACTCAAATGAATAAGAAGGGAGCACAAGAGAATCAATCATGTATCAAAACAATAGTCACACACTTGTCACGACAAGTTCATAAGAAAGAGATCAAAGATGATTCAAAAATGGAAGCAAAAGCATGCAACCAAGATGGGCAAGTAGTACAACCAAGCATTTAAACACATAAACAACACCATGATGTAAAAGAAAAATCAATCAAGAATCATACTCAAGACATGAGCAAAGAACTAAACATGTATCATCAAGGTTATTCATGGAAGGAAGCAAAACATCTAATGCAAATGGATGAGACAAATGAGCAAGAAAATGACATTGAGACAATGGGAATCAGAAGCTCAAACATGGCTTTTCAAGTCATATAAAATAACCAAGCATCAAAGAGCTTCACACAAAACACTAGTCCTAAAACTAGGTCAAAAGTATTCAAATATCATGCTCAAACACCATCCAATCAAAGCATTATTCAAATATAGTTGAATGGCCAAATAAATTCAACTTAAAATCTAAAACTCATGGTAAAGCATTCAACAATAAGTGAGGAAAAGGTTCCCAAACGAAAAGCATAAGAACAAACTCCAAACAAATAAATAATGCAAGGACATCTCACTAATCGAGCAAGAATCGATGGTCCAATTAAACCACATGAAAACAAATAAAAATACATCATTCAAACACCAAACCAGAATTCAAACAAAGCTCATTCATATACCAAAGCATCACAAAAAACATGGCTCAAGAAAGCACACACAAGGCCTTAAAAATCAAAACCCTAATTCAAGGGTAGTTTAGTAAACATCTTTTTCAAACAATTAAAAATAAAATAGTAAAAATAATTTTAAAATAAAATAAAATAAATGAAAATTATTTTAAGACATTAAAGTGTTTTACAATTTTTTTTGGATTTTTAATGTGAAAGGAATGATGAGAATAAAATCAAAAGTAAAAGAGTAAAAATGAAAATAAAAAAGAAAATAGAATAAAACAGGGGGTGTGGAAGTAAAATGCAGAACAAATAGATTCTATTGCAATGCGCTGATGGGACAAATAATGGGGGCGCAGATAGAAATAAATACAAAGCCCAGTACTATTTAAAATAATATTTCAGAAAACAAACACAAAAAAATGCCACATGGGCAAGCTCACTAAATGAGTAAGCATGACTCAGCGTCCACGCAAGATGGTCAAGGGGTCAGCTCGCCACCTCACCAAAACAACTCAGACGCCGGAGCCCTGGCTTCGGTCGTCTTCTCCGGCGATGGCCGCTGGAGTCGTCCAAAAATCTCACCAGAACACCTCGAACCTAACACCTTCCCACTCATTCTTTCGTGCTGGTTTCATATCCAACCTTATTTTTTGCATTTGGAGCCTTTAACCCTCTTAAAAATGGCCGCAAAAATTAAATGTGCATTATGGAACACTCACGAAACAAAACAACAACAACATAAGCAAGCTCCTAATACTTCCAGAAATCCAAACACCACAAACACACATTCAAATAAGAAACTAAAAGTTAGAAAAAAGTGAGAGAAGAAGTTACCCATTGAAGCTTGTATACCTCTTTTCTTGATGCTTACAAACCATAAAACTTCACGCTTTTGGCTCCTTAAGCTTTGAGAACAATGTTACTAACCCAAGAATGAAGAGACAAACCTCAAAAATGGAGATTCGTAGCAAGAAAATTTTTTAGAGTGAAATAGAATGTGTTGTTTGCTTGGCTCAGAAAATAAAGCTCTTCCCACTAGGGTTTCTTCTCTTAGCTTATATATGAAGCTTTTGTGTAGTAAAAAGGATAATTAATGTGGTTAAGAGTTATCTTATGTTTTTTTGTAAACATTTGAAAAATGGGAGGGAATAGAATGATAGTACACACATGACTTTGTTTATGGTGGTTGTTGGTTGTCTTCTTGTGTATGCAAGATGGTTAGAATTGGTGAGTAGAGAAGCTAAGGGTAGTGTAGGTTTAGTTCATGTTTTGTCATTTTCCAAATCTTGCAAAACTTGCTCATGAAGGATGGAAATGGTACAAGGTTGGTTGGCACATTTTGGGCAATGTCTTGGTAGTGCTAACATGAACCATGCGCATGAAAATGAGATGGGATGAGTGGCTGCATGAAACAAACTTGGAACATGCATGAAAATGTGGTATGACATTCTTTGAACATATGCTTCATGTCACCAACTTTAAGCATTTGTAACTTGGTGGATTTTGATTCAAATTATGTAATCTTTGGCTCAATGAAAAGTAGGGAGATGATGGAGCAAGTTTCATGTTTAAAGCATCTTGAAATGAGGTTTGGAAGATTATGAAAACAAGCCTTGGAGTCAAGTCCACAAATAGTTCAAAATGACCTAAAAATTTCTAAGTTATGAACATTTTGACAACTTTGGATCCCTAACTTTGCAACCTCATAACTTGAGTTGTGTAGATCCAATGGAGGAGTTCTTGATATGGATGGAAAGCTTGAAGAATTCCCAATAACTTTCATGTTGCAAGAAATTGGAATTGGAGTCTAGAACCATGAGAAAAATGGCCATGAAAATCCACCCTCCAAGTTGAGATTCCACACTTAGAAAAATTCTAAGTATAGAATTCTAAAATCTTGTTTTTCTCAACTTCATGCTATCATAACTATAAATCTATGCACTTTTTGGGAATTCCTCCTCATTGACAAAGTTGTAGTAGGGAATGAGCTCTTCAAATTGGTCTTTGGATCATTGAAAATGGATGTCTAAATTAGGAGTTATGGCCTTGGAAAGTTGGCAAGAAAACATTACCCATCCATAACTTAGAAAAAATTCAACTTTCTTCTTTGTTGCCCTTTTTGCAAGTAATCTCAATTTTATGGATTCTTCTTGATCAAAATCAATCATAAATCAATCATAAGTCATGACATATAATCTAACATCAGAAACATCAAACCAATCAACACTTTACTCCTCATTTTTAATCAAAAATTGACAAAAAGAAAATAGAGTAAATGTAAATAAAAATAAATGGAACCACGTATATATGGAAGCACACAAACCAAATGCATAAAGCATAAACATTGATGGAAACACAAAAGTAACAGATCCTTTTTAGATGATCTTTCAACTCTTGCCATTATCAAAGATCCTTCTGCACTCCTTGAAGCTATCACATGATTTAGGAGTGTTGATACTAAACTTCCTTAGCATAACCTTTAAGTATATCTTCTTCAAACCGATCCTTCTATATTGCTGAGATCTTTTATTCTATTTAATAACAGTCTTCACTTGCTCAAGCCTACCATGCATCAGAGAATAGAGAAAAGATGCAATTTGTGTTGCATTTCTCCATTTTTGTAATTGCTACAACACCTCAATAGTGCCAGTTCTTACTTCACAGCTTATGTCCTCAAGATCATTTCCATATGTAGTATTAGTAAACATAACAGTAAGCTGATCCTTGGTGTCTACACTCTTCAAAATATCAACCTTTCCTTTATCAAGACTCCTGATTAGTTTATTGTACCTGTTAGGGTTCTTGTTCCAGATGAAGTAACTGATAACATTCAGACCCTTAAAATATAATGTCAGAACATCATCCTTGTCATCACGTTTCTTCAGTATCTGTTTCATCCACACTAATTGAAAGCAACGTCTTATAATTTCATCATACTCACCCTTAGTAGTACACCAAGAAACATATGTTTGCTTCTTGTTAATCAATGCAGTAAGACTATTTGTCATATCACTCACACATTCTACCTTGCATAATTCTTTCATCATAGCCTTTGTGCTATAGAAGTACTCCATTTCACAATCTCGTGTTCCAATGAAGCAATTCAAGATCTTCTTCTCTTGGACAATATGACTTCTTTTAGATTCGGGATTGGAAACAAGACATGAGTTTGATACTTTATTTGTAGACATAGTAATGTTTCCTTCTATAGAGTGTCTTGCAATGAGATCCTTGGATTGACTTGAATGACTCTTGCCAGAGAGATCTAAAATATCTTGAGAGTTACCTGACATAATGCTAGAGAAATTACAGCTTTCCTCTTTTATCTGACTAGTCTACACAGAGGACGTTCCAACATTGTACTTAACATTCATCCTTTGTTCTGAATCATTAAACACCACATTGACAGATTCCATTATCATCTCAGTTCTGGAGTTAAAGATTCTAAAAGCTCTTTTGCTTGAAGAATAACCTAGAAATATCCCTTCATCTCTTCTGGGATCCATCTTACCCTTTTGATCTTTGTTGGTCAGGACATGGCATTTTCTTCCAAAAACATGGAAGTATTTCACTGTAGGTTTCCTTCCTTTCCATAGCTCATAGAGAGTGATTGAAGTGCCCTATCTCAGAGTTACCCTATTATGAATATAGCAAGTTGTATTCATAGATGTTGTACCCCAAAATTTGCCCTCGCTTTACCTAAACCATAATTGGTTTATGCTTCACATTCATATGCATTTATCCATTAGGTCATATACTCGCAATTATTCATTTGCATAAGATCCTAAGGCATGAGATCAAGACCTTCGGAAGAATCTGGGTTTTCTATTGGGCTGAGGTTTCTATTTCATTTGAAGATTAACTCAACTGGTCCTTTCAAGGATTTTAGAATTAGGTTTTGGATTGTCATCACGAGCATCGTCTTATCAAGGTTCATCAGGATATAAGGTCATTTTTCTTCAATATTTCTCAGAAGCCTTAGTGAATATCTCAAGGAGAATTAGGGGCTTCCTTTTCATGGGTATGTGAGCGTGTCCACCAATTGAAGATTGTGAGGTTAAGAGTTCATGACAAGGACGTCTTGGTGGTCATACTTTTTCTTATACTTTAAATCTCATCTTCATCTTCAGGGATCCTTTAGGACATTATTGTTGTGTGTTAAGGTGGACATAGCTCAAAGAACCGGGACATGGAATAAAAGATCAAGTTATGATTTTATATTATAGTCCGGACATTATTGCTCTCTCATTTGTTCATTTGTTTATTGCTCATCACACCAGTTGTTTATGGAATTAGGATGGTCACAATTAAGCTAGATTAAATCAAGGTTGTCAAAAATTTAGTTGAAAGTTGCAATTTGAAGAGATGCTGCTCCAAGGCTTTCAAAAGTTATGATGTATTTTTTCAAGACGCATAGGCTTGTAGATTGAGATCCTTTTTTCTTTCATTTGGTTCACTTAGTTTCGCAAGCCATTGTTGTCATTGTTACCTTCACACCGAATGGGAGTTACTATGAAACAGAAAATGAATACACATAATATGTTAGGCGATATACTTCTAAGTTCTCCACATGTGTTGAAACACGTACGTCAACGCCAGTTGCATGACCGACAAAGATTCCTGTGTTGGATTGTTTGGAACCAGAGTGATTCAAATTGCATTTTTTCTAAACTTTCATATCAAGCAAATAATTGATAACAAGAATATTCTCTTCTTCATAATGAATAGTTGGTGAAGATGATGAATAACTCAGCAATTTCAGACAATAATTTTATCATTGAAAGTAAGAAGATGCTAAGGATTTTAACGATGGAAATGATTATGATGTTTCTAATTACTCAAATGAAAATCCACCACAAAGGAAACCAAGTTCTTATGACTCGGCATGGCTTCAGATTACACGCATAACATTGATACAAAATACAAAGAGTTATAACATTGAGGGCTATTACAAATCCAAAATCAAGCCAACACAATTCAACATACAAAAAACACCGCCAGCTATAATATACAACAATTCTTCATTGTCTTTACCCAACACAATCATAAACAACAAAAACAACAACACACCAATTATTGTTTTCATGATTACCATGTTTCATTACATACTCATTGACCTATCACTTCTCAGTACTCCTATTCTTTGTTTCGTGAGTCGTTGGCTGTAATTCAAAATTGGATTAATATATGTCATGAAGAAACTCCAGAGAAAAACACAAGTATGCTGTTGATCTATTCAAGGAGCGGGACAAAGAAGCTTGTGAGTGGCACAGTTGAAACTAACAAAGCTGATCCGAAGTACACCAACTTTTTAAACTGTGCACTGTGAAGGTAGTAGGCTCTGACCTGTTTGGAAAAGAGAAGAAAGCACGGGCAGCAGTGTATTACAAATTCATCACATTAAGTTCTCCCTTGAAATAATGTGCAAGGATCAGTTAACGCTCATGGTGATTTGTATGAACCTTCTCAACAATTTGGTACAAGCTGTATATAAATTAAAAATACCTCTTTCCAAAGACATATACTCATTTGGTGAATTTTATGGCATGTGATGAATCTAAATTTCTGCTGACTTCAGTACCGCTAATTGGCGGCGTCTCTTTCTACTAAAGTGGTGGATGTCTTCAAGCATGCTTAAATCTCCTGCAGATGTGAAAATTCAAGTCAATTATGAACATAACGGGAAAATCGAAAAAAAGAAAAGGAATTCAAAGGTGCATCGCAAACATACGTTCCCGAACAGAACCATATGGAATCTGCCATATTGTCCCTCCTAAACGCTGGAAACCGTCATGTATTGATGGTTAGTCCTTAGAGACGGTGTCATAACGGAACGTTGATATGGTTGTGGTCACTGCCTTCCAATTTGACTCTATGATGAAATAAGAGATGTAATAGATGTTAGGGATGCTTTTACAACTGCTGACCTGATCAAGAGAAAGGATGTTGATGCTATAGAGAAACATACAAGTGGAAGGCAGAGTGAACAGTTTGAAGAACTCTGGCTTGCCTTAGGAGATTCAGTAGAAGCTAGTAGCAATTAGCTTACCTAATGTTGGAGATTCAACAACATCCTCCATGAACAAAACGTCCTTTATTATGAAGCCCAGTCCTTGAGCCTTAAAACTTATGGCAGCCAATTACCTACGCAAGGATTATTATGTCCAAAAAATACAAGACCAGATTAAGATGGAAACATATTCAAGGAAAGAAATCAAGACATTAATGGAAATATATTTTTCATAATCACAATCAAACGGAATCATACTGAAACAAAAACTGTTCATCATCATCGATTGTCAAAATTACAAAAATCATGAGTTCAAGGCATCACAATATGACAATCATAATAATTTCCTTCCAAAATCAGAATTTAACATAATTAGAATTTTAAACTCCATTATTCACGGTAATTTGGATACGAAAAAGGGAAGTTTATACACAATCAAATACTAATATTCAAGTTCAAGATTCGAAATCAATTCCAAAAAGTCTATAAAAGGGAGGCACAGCAAGAAGAAATTGTACCACAAAATTCACAAACATACACGCAAAGTCACACAAAAATTGCAAAAACATCAAAACACCAGAAATTAGCAAGTAAAGAACGAGTTCGAAACAAAAAGAGCACATCAGAATCGCAACAGAACATAACGGAAGGAGAAATTCCGGAGAAGTAAAGGGAAAGCGGAAGATTCGAACCTGATTCGCATAAGGATAGACTGGCATAAGGAACTAGGGTCCCAGCAGAGTCGCCAGCTGTCGCTACGCGAAAACTAACCGGCAGAAAAACAGAGTCGTCGCCGAACGTTATTTATCTCGACGGGGGAAAGGAAACGATCGAAAAAACCTCAAAAAGGGAGAAGACATGGCCTCGCCACCAAATCCTGGGTTCGAGAATCGATTACACGAGAGGAAGGTATTGGCACCCCCTCGCGTCCGTTGTACTCAACGTGATCCACTCTTGTTGTTCTAATCAAAGGGTGTGTTTATCTAAAGCCTACTTGCTAACAGAAACGAAAAGGAGAAAAACAAAAGGAGACTCGATATGACTTCACCGTCCTATGCCTACGTATTCCCCCATGCAATGGAAAAGTCAGAGTCAACGTAGTTCGAAGGACTACGGGTGAATGAGGGGTTTGTGCTCGCCAAGACTTCACTGTCTTGTGCCTACGTATCTTCATTCGGACGAGAATGAAGAAATCATAGCGTTCGTAGTTCGGCCTATGGGTTGTTGAGTGTCTTTTTTTAGCGATGCTAAGTTCACATTCTAGCAGTTAGGGTCGATGCCTGTTTGCGGTAGAATGGAAGTAGCATGCCCTTTCTGAAACATTTTGAAAGGAAATCCCGAAGGACAAAATAATTTGATTTTGTTCAAGAGTTTTAAAGAAGTGAATTGACTTTGTTTGGGATGTGCATTGCACTAAAGTATATGAAATAGGATCGAATACTTCGCGTTAACGATCCAAACGTCTCGCGCACAAAGTACCCTAAGATAAGGTTAGAAATGCATCAGCTCATCTTTTCCCATGTGCTTAAAGCTCGTGGCGCACTATGCACATCGTATTTATTAAGTATCTTGAATTGATTTGAGAGAGAAGAAAGAGATTCAAAGGGAAAAATAAAAATCTAAGAGATCTCGCACCTAGATGTTGTCATGCCAAATGGTCCTATAGTGGAGGATAAAAAGGGAGGTAACACAATGATGTGGCCCTAGGGTTAGGTTAGGAGGGAACTAACTCAATGTTGTCATATTTGAGTTTAAAGGGAAATCTGGCTAATGTTATCATGCAAAAGTTGACCTAAAGTATAATCTTAATTCAAATGAAATCAAAATGTCCTAAGGGAATATGGCAAATCAGGGCAAACGATTAGTAGCAACAAGTATAAAGCGCAATCATCAAGCACGCATATCATGGTATAAGTCATCAACATGTACGCAACAACAAACTTATAATAAACTACTCATATCTTTATGATTCTAACAAGAGGAGTTGATCGCAAACTTAAACTGCGAATGAGCCACTAATCACATTAATCAAGAATTTAACCACACACTTCGACTAAAAATTAGTCACGGTATTAACATCAAAATCAACATCAAGATCAAAGATTAAAAATTAATATTATTACTATTAATCACTAACATTTAAATTAAACTTAACATTAGAATTAATAACTAATTAAAATAAAAATAAAACAAAAGGGGGTGTAACAAAAATAAAAAGATAAAAAGATTATAAAGAAAACAAACATGGGCCGTGAGCCCATTCTTCCTTCAAAAAAATACAACAACAAAAAAAATAGTAACCAAAGGGATGTTGGGCCGGGTTACAACAACATTGAAAAAAAAAAGCAAGGAGTGTTAGCATAACCACATGTTCAATCCCTTTTCTTCATTCGTCCGTCATCCTCACTCTCTCCATCTCTTTCTCACCATTTTCTCTCTTGCTCGATGCTGCTCGCGGCCGGAAAAGAAAGGTTCTCTGTGCCATGGCCATCAGCCAGCGACGACGAGCAAGTTATTCCCCCTTCCTCGTTCGCAATTTAACCCTTGCTCCCGCCTTTCTATTGATCGCAGTGTCGATACCGTCGCGGTTTTGCAACGAGTTCGCAATACAATCAACAACAACGGAATTGGATTGAAAACAAACTTACCTCGGAATGGAATCAGGTTCGAATCTTCCGCTTTCCCTTTACTTCTCCGCAATTTCTTCTTCCGTTATGCTCTGCTGCGATTCTGATGTGCTCTTTTTGTTCAAACTCGTTCTTCACTTACTAATTGCTGCTGCTTTGATGTTTTAGCAATTTTTGTGTGACTTTGCGTGTATGTTTGTGAATTATGTGGTACTGTGTCTTCTTGTTGTGCCTCCCTTTTATAGATATTTTGGAATTTATTTCGAATCTTGTACTTGAATATTAGTATTTGGTTGTGTATAAACTTCCTTTTTGGTATCCAAATTGCCGTGAATAGCGGAGTTTGAAATTCTAATTATGTGAAATTCTGATTTTGGAAGGAAATTATTATGATTGTCATTTTGTTATGCCTTGAACTCATAATTTTTGTAATTTTGACAATTGATGACGATATACAGTTTCTGTTTCAGTATGATTCCGTGTGATTGTGATTATGAAAAATATATTTCCATTCCTGTCTTTTGCATCTTAATTTGGTCTTGTATGTTTTGGACATAATAATCCTTGCGCAGCTAATTGGCTGCCATAAGTTGTCAGGCTCGAGGACTGGGCTTCGTAATAGAGGATGTTTTGTTCATGGAGGTTGTTGTTGAATCTCCAACTTTACGTAAGCTAACTGCTACTAGCATCTACTGAATCTCCTAAAGCAAACTAGAGTTCTTCAAACTGTTTACTCTGCCTTCCACTTGTATGTATCTCTATAGCATCAACATCCTTTCTCTTGATCAGGTCAGCAGTTGTAAAAGCATCCCTAACATCTGTTACATCTCTTATATCATCATAGGGTCAAATTGGAATGCAGTGACCACAGCCATATCAACGTTCCGTTATGACACCGTCTCTAAGGATTAACCATCAATACATGACGGTTTCCAGCTTTTAGGAGGGATAATACGGCAGATTCCATAAGTTGCTGTTCGGGAACGTATGCTTGCGATGTACCATTGAATTCCTTTTCTTTTTTCGATTTTCCCGTTATGCTTGAAAGATTAAAATATTCATAACACTTGAATTTTCACATCTGCAGGAGATTTAAGCATGGTTGAAGACATCCACCACTTTAGTACAAAGAGATGTCGTCAATTAGTGGTACTGAAGTCAGCGGAAATTTAGATTCATCACATGCCATAAAATTCACCAAATGAGTATATGTCTTTGGAAAGAGGTATTTTTAATTTATATACAGCTTGTAGCAAATTCTTGAGAAGGTTCATACAAATCACCATGAGCCTTAACTGATCCTTGCACATTATTTCAATGGAGAACTTGATGTGATGAATTTGTAATACACTGCTGCCCGTGTTTTCTTCTCTTTTCCAAACAAGTTAGAGCCTACTACCTTCACACTGCACGGTTTAAAAAGTTGGTGTACTTCGGATCAGCTTTGTTAGTTTCAACTGTGCCACTCACAAGCTTCTTTGTCCCGCTCCTTGAGGAGATCAACAACATACTTGTGTTTTTCTCTGGATTTTTTCCATAACATATATTAATCGAATTTTGAATTACAGTCAGCGACTCACGAAACAAAGAATAGGAGTACTGAGAAGTGATAGGTCAATGAGTATGTAATGAAACATGGTAATCATGATAACAACAATTGGTGTGTTGTTGTTTTTGTTGTATATGATTGTGTTGGGTAAAGACAAAGAAGAATTGTTGTATATTATAGTTTGTGGTGTTTTTTGTATGTTGAATTGTGCTGGCTTGATTTAGGATTTGTAATAGCCCTCAATGTTATAACTCTTTGTATTTTGTATCAATGTTATGCGTGTAATCTGAAGCCATGCCAAGTCATAAGAACTTGGTTTCCTTTGTGGTGGATTTTCATTTGAGTAATTAGAAACATCAGAATCATTTCCATCGTTAAAATCCTTAGCATCTTCTTACTTTCAAATGATAAAATTGTTGTCTGAAATTAATGAGTTATTCATCATCTTCACCAACTATTCACTATAAATAAGAGAATATTGTAATCAATCATTTTCTTGATATGAAAGTTTAGAAAAAATGCAATTGGAATCACTTCGCTTTCAAACAATCCAACACAGGAAACTTTGTCGGTCATGCAGCTAACGTTGACGAACGGGTTTCAACACGTGGAGAACTTAGAAGTATATCGCCTAACATATTATGCGGATTCATTTTTTGTTTCTTAGTAACTCCCATTCGACGTGATGGTAACAATGACAACAATGGCTTGCGAAACCAAGTGAACCAAATGAAAACAAAAGGATCTCAATATACAAGCCTAAGCGTCTTGAAAAAATACATCATAACTTTTGAAAGCCTTGGAGCAGCATCCCTTCAGATTGCAACTTTAAACTAAATTTTTGACAACCTTGATTTAATCTATCTTAATTATGACCATTCTGATTCCATAAACAACTGGTGTGATGAGCAATAGACAAATGAACAACTGAGAAAGCAACAATGTCCTGACCATAATATGAATTCATAATTTGATCTTTTATTCCATGTCCCGGTTCTTTGAACTATGTCCACCTTAACACACAACAATAATGTCCTAAAGAAGTCTTGAAAATGAAGATGAGATTTGAAGTATAAGAAAAAGTATGACCACCAAGACGTCCTTATCATGAACCCTTAGCCTCACAATCTTCAATTGGTGGACACGCTCACATACCCATGAAAAGAAAGCCCATAATTCTCCTTGAGGTATTCACTGAGGCTTTTGAGAAATATTGAAGAAAATGACCTTATATCCTGATCAACCTTGATAAGAAGATGCTCGTGATGACAATCCAAAACCTAATTCTAAAATCCATGAAAAGACCAGTTGAATTAATCTTCAAATGAAATAGAAACCTCAGCCCAATAGAAAACCCTGATTCTTCGGTAGGCCTTAATCTCATGCCTTAGGATCTTATTCAAATGAATGATTGTGAGTATATGACCTAGTGGATAAATGCATATGAATGTGAAGCATAAACCAATTAAGGTTTAGGTATTGCGAGTGAAATTTTTTGGGTACAACAATGGCTTCAGCCCAAAAATGATATGGTAGGCCTTTATCATGAATCATGGTTTTAGCTGATTCTTGTATATCCAAGGTTTTTTGCTTAAAAATTCCATCTAGCTAAGAAGAAAAATTAGAATTGATGTCTTCAGAATCATAGAATTCAGTGAATTTTGAATTCTCAAACTCCTTGTCATGATAGCTTCTAATCTTGACAATCCTACTCTTTTGCTTCTTCTGAACACTTTGACATAAATCTTTAAGAACTTCAAAAATGTCTGATTTTTCTTTAAGAAAGTTTACCCATATAAACCTAGATAAATCATTCATAACCACATAGACATACTTCTTTCCACCCAGACTTTCAGCCTCCAAAGGTCCCATAACCCCCATGTAGAGAAGTTTCAGTATTTTTGAAGTAGTCTGATGGTGCAACATTGGTTGTAACATCAGGATTTGCTTCCCAACTTCACACTCACCACAGACTTTCCCTTCTTCAACCTTTAGATCTGACATTCCTTTAATTGCTCCTACATATAGGATTTCCTTCATTCTTTTGAGATGAAGATGTCCAAGTTTTTGGTTCCCCAACTTTAGTTCATCCTCTTGAGTTTTTGAACATGTGAAAGAGTAAGCAGTTATCTGAGGTTCCCAAAGATAGCATTATCTTTAGACCTTATACCCTTCATCAGAACATCATTTTTCTCATCTTTGACTAGACATTCTGACTTGGAGAAAATGACTAACAAACCTTGATCACACAGCTGACTAATGCTGATGAGGTTAACAGTTAGTCCCTTCAAAAGAAGAACATCTTCCAACCTAGGTGATCCAGCATCCATCAATATATCAACTCCTTTAATTTCTCCTTTAACACCACCACCAAATTTGACAGCACCAGTGGGCAGGGACCTAATATCCATCATCAACTTCCGAACCCCTGTTATATTTCTAGAATTCCCACTGTCAAAGTACCAGCCTTCTCTACTTTAAGCTCTCAAGGATGTGTGAGCTATAAGGTTAATACCTCCATCTTTGACACTTCTCTTTTTGCTAACTGGCTTATCCTTGGACTAAACTGAGGATATTTGATTTCCATACAATTTATAACAGAAAGGTTTTATGTGACCATATCTTCCACAATAATGACATTTCCAAAGCTGGAGCTTACCCCTGATATTGGTTTTCTAAGGTCTGACAGGATGTTGTAACATTTGGTCAGACACCTCATCCCTTTCTTTAGTAGCACTGGTTTTTCTTTGATTCTTTACAGTCTTATAGTTCAACCCTATATTAGTGAAAACCTTACCTTCTTTTCCAACTTGGAGAGTCTCACTCAATACACCAGATCCATTGTTCGGCATTCTGAATTTTGTCAGACTTTCTACCTTATTAGTCAGTTGGTTTACCTCATTTTAAAGATTGGATATGGTACTCAGAAGTTTCTCTTTCTCTTCCTGAAGGTGTGCTATGAGATCCTTATGCTCTTTTCCTAATTTGCACACTTCTTCATTTCTTACACAAAGATCCTTATATGAGGCAACTAGTTCTTCATAGGTGATTTCTTCATTACAGAAGTTTCTATCTGAGATGCATCTACTAGAGATAGCAGTAACTTTTCTACCAATTTTGTCATTACTACCTTCAGACTCATCAGTCCAGAGTGTAGGTTTTCTTTCTTCTGGTTTTTGGTAGAGGTTGGACATTCAGACTTACTGTGACCAAGACCCTCACAGTTATGACAGTGGATGACTTTGTTTGGACTTTGTTGTTTCAATTTTTTTCTAAAGACCACCATTGATATCAAAAGCAATGTCCTTAACTTCTGTTTTAATTTCCTTATCCATATTTTCCAAAATATGATTGAATTTCTTCCCAATTAATACAATGGCTTTAGAAATCTCTTCATTAGTGGTTTTGGAAGTTATAGCTATATTATTGTTCTTTTGTCCAAATCTGTTACTCATACCTAATTCAAAAGTTTGAAGAGACCCAATGAGTTCTTCCTAACCAGCTTTTCTTTTGATATCTTTTCTCCCGAGGCACTAAAGGCATTGGCTATTTGAAGAACATTCATGTGAAAGTCAAGAATACTTTCATCTTCCCTCATCTTTAAATTTTCAAATTTGGTAGTGAGAAGGTGAAGTCTAGACATCTTAACCTTGGATGTTCCTTCATGAGTTGTCTTGACAATTTCCCAATCATCCTTAGCCACAATACAAGTGTTGATTAACCTAAACATGTTCTTGTCCACAATATGCTCCCATAAATAACAGAATCTATCATAACGGAAATTCCCACAATATGCTCCCATAAATAACGCACATGAGTGAATCAGAACACACTAAAAAATCACACTAAAAATACCAAAATAGTCATGCCCTAAATTTCTAGTATAACATGTCCTGGAATATGTCACAACATCATGCAGAACGTGATGTTTTGACTGTCATGGCAGAACATCTGGTTTAACATCTTGCTAATAGCATGTTGTTTTACCAAAATGTAGCCAATCCAGAAAATCACAGAACTTACAAGTATTCCTACGATTTTTTCCACACTCTCTGATTGGAAAATCAAAGGAGTGGTATCTAGATCAACCAACATTGACGATGAAAAATTAGAACTTGTTGGAGGAGAATTTCATACACAAATTTTTTCCTCACAACAACTTCATGGAAGCCAAGATAACTATCGTGGTGCTTTCCCAAGGCATAATAAAAACTCTCCATGAAGCACGGGAAAGATAAAATCCATGTTGAGATGATGTCCATCCCACGATTTTGATGAACTCGTGCAGATACACATCTTCAGGAATGCACTTTAACAATAACCCAAGTTGTTGCTAGATATTGCTGTTAGAGGTTCTCTGATGTCCAAAAGCGCGAATGATGCAACAACCATGGTTGAGCGGATGTTTCTTTGTGATCATCAAGGACAACGTAACATAAACATCTCCCAAAGGAAGAACTGTATCATAAAAATAAATACAAATGTTCTCATTCTTACTCTAAACAAGTAGTTAACTTAAATTGGAGACGAACTAGCTAAACAATTGTCAAAGCTGTTATAACAGCTAAAAGAAATTTGTAACCCCCTTTTCTACCCAACAAACATCACGAATAAAAACAACAATTTAATCAATGTAAAGTCCCAAAAGGGTGCCACATTTCGTCACATAACATCAAATAACCACCTGCTCCGTAACACCGGTTTACCATCATGAATTTATTTAAACGTTATGCAGCGGAAATCAAAATTTAAAACAATTTTTTAATCCAAAACTCCTTAAACAAAACATCATAAAACATCCTCATGCCGACAAATAAAAGAACGTAAATCGTTCGACTCAAACGTCCAGACCCGATGTTACATATCAGAGCAAGACCCTCTAAATCGACGGAGAAATCAAAATACTTCAAAATGTTAAATCTTCATGCACCAAGAAAGCTAAGCGTCATCACGTGCACATTACCCACGTGGAGGCAACATTCAAACAGGCAAGGTGAGTAATCGCAAATCAATATATAAGATATAAGCAAAAGATAAAGCATAAGCACAAACATCATTAAGTCATTCACAAACGTCATTAATACATCAATTTCATCAATCGAATGCAATGCCACACAATATACAAATGCAACATCATAGACTCATGCATATGGTACCAATTTGTCATAATTGATGGACACTGGGCCATCACCCTCCAAAGATCCCCACCAATAGGATCGATTCTACACAAGAACCGAAGCACATCACAAAACACTTCAATCCACATAATGGGATTGAAGCCACCAAGTGGATCGGAGTCCTAACTATGCCATGAATGCATGATGCAAATCGTCATAATAATCATCATCATAAAATTGTCATAATTGCATCATCATCCATGAATCAACATCAAACATCATTATTCAACACCAATCTGCACTCGTCACCATTCGTCACTATATCTCACAATTCGTCATATTATACTCGTCACATAAAAATTCCCGATTTTATCCCATTCATCTCCGTTGCTAGTTTACTCATGTTTTATTATCCCATCATAGCCTGACGTCTCAAAGAAACCGCATCACAAGCGAAAATCGGGACAGAAAGTGCAAAAATGGGAAAATCTGCCAACAACCCTATCCATATGCGTATGACCATGCCCCATACGCGTATGGCTTAATTCCTCGCCCACTGGCCTGCGTATCACACGCGTAGGGCCACCTGCCCAAGCTTCCCATACACGTAATACCCTCCTTGTTACGCATACCACCAGAGGGGTTTCCCTCTCAAAATTCCCTTCCAATGTCCCATTACGCGTAATGGCTAATCCATACGCATAATGCACCTTTCCCAAGAACCCCTTACGCGTAATGGCTTCCCATACGCGTATGCCTCTTCCTTCTCAGCTTCCCATACGCGTACTGGCAGAGGGTCGTGCTGGCCCTAGGGACGAGTGTGTATGCTACACGTATCACCCTGGGTATGCCCCCACCCTTACGCGTAATACTTCCCCTGTTACGCGTATTGCCAGAAAACACTCCAAAACTCAGATCTCGCATCTGAACGAAAAACCTCCCATTCCAGCAGCTTCGATCTTTCAAAATCAGATTCAAACCAGTTTCGATTCATCACAGATCTACGTTTGTATCCTACTTCATTGTTTACATCAAATTCTTTCTAATTATTAAGTCCTAATTCGTTAAACCCACCTTCGATTACAGATCTGGTTTTGTTTTACACTCATCACAACAGCAGCAAACATTCACACGAATTTCACAGTAATTACAACAACTCATACAGAATTCATGACAAAATCATACACATACATAGTTATGAAAATTCACCATAAATTCGTCACAAATTCAGCACAAATTCGTCAAAACACAAATACACAAAAATACCTTTACCTTAAACCCATATCAAACATATGAACCCGGATTAACCCCCATACCTCAAATTTTCCAGCAAAAGATTCTTCTTTTTGGGGTTCTATGGTTGATCCTCTCGTTTTATGTGTTCTAGCCTTCTTTCCTCAGCTCTCTCTTCACTTCTTAGGGTTGCACAGAATAACTCTCCTAATTCCCTATTTTCTTTTTGTTAAACCTGTCTCTTGGACCCTAATCATGATTTACCCATCTTACCCTCAATTAACCTCCTCAATATTATCGTCTTATCCTTAATGGTTCTCTTAATTATTTTAAATAATAATAATAATAATATTCCAAATAATATTCTAAATATCCAAATTATTCCATTATTATTATTACTAATAAAAAAATTCTAATTAATTACGAATTCAAAATGCCTCAATATTCTCTTAACCCAAAGCTACCCCCACAGCACCACACAAAGTCCCCAAGCGTCACAAAATTCACCAAAACACCAAATAATCATAATAATTCAATTAAATATTATAATTATTTTGGGGTGCTACAACTCTCCCCCAATTAAAGAATTTTCGCCCTCGAAAATTAACTGAAGGGAACAGAGTCAGGTACGACTCCTTCATCCGATCTTCACGTTCCCAAGTCCAACTTTCTCCAGCTGGTCCACCCCATAACACCTTCACCAAAGCTATGTCTTTACCCCGCAGTTGCTTCATTTCACGACCATCAATCCGCACAGGTAATGCTTTCAGAGTCAGATCACCCCTCACTTGTACATCATCCATCTGAATCACATGCAATGGATCCAGAATGTACTTCCTCAACTGAGACACATGGAACATGTCATGTAAATTCACAAGTGACGGCGGTAAAGCAATTTATAGGCTACCTCTCCTATCCTCTGTAAGATCTGATAAGGACCAACGAAACATGGAGTGAGCTTCCTAGACTTCAAAGCTCGACCCACACCAGTCACTGGCGTCACCCTTAAAAACACATGATCTCCCTCCTGGAATTCAAGTGCCTTCCTTCTCTTATCATGATAACTCCTCTGACGACTCTGCGAAGCTCTCATCCTTTCTTAGATCATCTTAATTTTCTCAGTTGTCTCCTGCACAATTTTAGGTCTGAGTACAGTAATCTCTCCTGACTCATACCAACACAACTACATCTCCTTCCATACAAAGCTTCATACGGCGCCATTCCAATACTAGCATGAAAAATATTATTGTACGTAAACTCAATCAACGACAAATGGCTATCCCAAGATCCTCCAGATCCAACACACAAGCCCTCCATAAATCCTCTAAGGATTGGATACTCCTTTCCATCTAACCATTCGTCTAAGGATGATATGCAGAACTCATCCTCAACTTCGTACCCAAAGCATCTTGTAAACTCTTCCAGAACCTCGATGTAAATCTTGGGTCCCTATCTGACACAATACTCGAAGGTATCCTATTCAACTTCACAATCTCTTCAATGTACATCTTGGCTAGCTTCTGCATAGAATGATTAATCTTCATCTGCAAGAAATGAGACGATTTAGTTAATCTATCCACAATCACCCAAATCGAATCATTTCCCTTCGCAGTTCTCGGCAACCCCAACACAAAGTCCATGGAAATTATATCCCATTTCCACTCTGGGATATTCAACGGTTGCATCATGCCTAAAGGCTTCTGATGCTCAATCATTGGCTTCTGACAAGTCAAATACGCATAAACAAACTCGGCAATATCCTTCTTTATATCTGGCCACAAAAACAACTTTTTTCAAATCCTGGTACATCTTCGTAGCACCGGGATGAATACTTAACCTACTTTGATGTCCTTCTTCAAGAATGTTCTTCTTAATTCCTGGAACATCTGGGACACACACCCTGTCTCTAAACATCATCACACCATTCTCATCAATCCGGAATTCACCTCTGTTACCTTGGTTGATCAATGTCAACTGGTCAACCAATTTTAAGTCAGATTGTTGTCCTATTTTGATTTCTTCCAAAATACCACTACTCAACTTCAACATGCCTAACCTCACACTGTCAGGAGTCTCTTCACATACCAAACTCAAATCTCGGAATTGCTCAATTAATTCCAACTATTTCACCATAAGCATCGACAGATGCAATGACTTCCTGCTCAATGCATCAACCACTACATTTGCTTTACCAAGATGGTAATTTAAATCAAAGTCATAATCCTTCAACAATTCTAACCACCTTCTCTGCCTCATATTCAACTCTTTCTGATCAAATAAATACTTCAAGCTCTTATGATCGCTAAACACTTCGAATTTAGAGCCAAACAGGTAATGTCTTCAAATTTTCAACACAAACACTATAGCTGCCAACTCTAAATCATGGGTAGGGTAATTCACTTCATGAACCCTTAACTTCCTGGAAGCAAAAGCAACAACTTGCCCATTCTGCATCAACACTCCTCCAAGACCCATCTTCGACGCATCACAATACACCACAAAGGATTCATTCAGATTAGGCAAAATCAACACTAGAGTGGTCGTCAACCTCTTCTTCAATTCCACAAAGCTCTCTTCACAAGCTACATCCCACACAAAAGCTTGACCCTTTCGAGTCAGCTGATTCAAAGGTAATTCCATCTTAGAAAAGCCCTCGATAAACTTGCGGTAATATCCTGCCAATCCAAGGAAACTTCGGATCTCAGTAGCAGACTTCAGAGTCTCCTACTGTTGCACAACATCAATCTTAGAAGGATCTACAACAATTCCTCCACTTGAAATCACATGGCTGAGAAAACTCACATCCTTCAACCAAAAATCACACTTTAACAGTTTTGCATACAGCTTCTTCTCCGTCAACACTTACAACACAGTCCTCAAATGCTCAACACGTTCTTCTTTAGATTTAGAGTATATCAGAATATCGTCAATGAAAACCACAACAAACTTATCCAAATACTCATGAAAACCCCTATTCATATACTCCATGAACACACCAGGTGCATTGGACACTCCAAACGGCATCACAGTGTATTCATAGTGGTCATACCTCGTCCTGAAAGCTGTCTTCGGAATACCATCAGGCTTAACACGAATCTGATGGTAACTCGACCTTAAGTCAATCTTGCTAAACACACAGGAACCTACTAACTGATCCATGAAATCGCAGATTCTCGAAAGTGGATATTTATTCTTAATAGTCACTTTATTCAACTGCTGATAATCAACACATAACCTCATACTTCCGTCTTTCTTATTCACTAGCAGCACAGAAGCACCCCACGGAGAAATACTTGGTCGAACAAACCTCTTCTCAAACAATTCTTCCAATTGCTTCTTCAATTCACTTAACTCAGAAGTGAACATCCGGTAAGGAGCCATCGACACTGGACTCATACCTGGTATCAAGTCCACCGCAAACTCTACTTCACGTTCTGGAGGCAAATCACTAATGTCATCTGGAAACACATCTGGAAATTCACAGACAACAGGTAATTCGACACTCGCAGCTTCACGATCAACCTGCAATGATGCAAAAATTGCAAACACTAAGGCTTCGTCTCCCAAAAGTTCTTCTACTTGCTTAGCAGACAAGAACATCAACTCCCCACTATCACCAAACTAAGGAAACTTTATGGTCTTATTATAACAATTGATATGAACACGGTTGAACTCCAACCAGTTCATTCCAAGGATTACATCGATTTGGTGCAAGGGTAAACACACCAAATCCATCATAAAACTCTTCCCAAAAATTGTCAAAGGACATCTCAAACACACAAAAGTAGTAGTAACAGAACCATTAGCTGGAGTTTCTATTATCATATTACCATTCATATCAGACAATTTCAAACCCAATCTATTAGCACATTCAAGCGAGATAAACGAATGAGTAGCACCAGTATCAATAATAGCGACCAACTCAACATTACTAATCAAACAAGTACCTCGAATCAGGTTGTCCTTCTCTGGAGCTTATGCACCACTCAAAGCAAACACTCTTCCATTGGTCTGAGCGACAGTAGCAGTCTTCTTCGATTTCTGACACTGGGTAGCTCTAGGCCCCTTCTTGCCACATCTGTAACATCTTAACACATTATTGGTGCAAGCCTCAGCACAATGACCTTGCTCGCACACCTGTAGCACCTCCCAAAAGTGGGAGTTGCTCCCCCACTTATCTTCTTCCCATCTGAAGCCTTCTGCTTCCCTTTGTCAGCTGAAGTCGTATAAGGTTTCCCTCTATATTGCCCCTTCTCTTTCTTCTCACTAAGATGCTTGTAGTGAGCAGATCGAGCTCGGCTCTCCTCATCATAAATCTTACTTTTGTCCACCAACTCAGCGTACCTGCGAATCTGTTGGTACCCAATACCTTGCTTAATTTCCGATCTCAGCCCATTCTCGAACTTGAGACACTTGGACACCTCAGCATCAGCACGGTTGTAGTGAGGACAAAACTTCACCAGTGCCTCGAACTTCGCAACATACTCTGCCACAATCATGTTTCCTTGTTTCAGCTCAAGGAATTCCACCTCTCTCTTGCCATGAGCATCCTTTGGAAAATACTTTCCCAAAAATTCCTGCTTGAACACTGCCTAGGTTATCACAGTACCAACATCTTCCAGTCTTTGGCGGGTGTTATCCAGCCAATCCTTAGCCTCTTCTGACAGCATATGAGTTCCAACCTAAACTTGTTGCGCGTCAGTACACCCCATAACCTGGAAGATCTTCTCGATCACCTTCAGCGACTTCTGTACACTCTCTGGATCATGAGTACCCACAAAAGTTGGCAGATTGTTCCTCTGGAACTTCCCCAAAGCACGAAACTCGTCTGGAGCTCCACCATTCTGATTGTTCTGAGCCATTGCTTGAGCAAGTGACTCCAATGCATCAGCGATAGCACGATCATTTCTTTCATCCATCCTGCATACCACCAATAAGGTTAGAAGAAGCAAAACATCGACGGTGTACATACACTCGTCGACTGACAGAGGACTGACATCATGTAAAACCTGGCCGGATGGACCAACCAGGCTCTGATACCACTAATGTAACAACCTTTTCTACGCAACAAACATCAAGAATAAAAACAACAGTTTAATCAGAGTAAAGTCCCAAAAGGGTGCCACATTTCGTCACAAAACATCAAATAACCACCTGCTCCGTAACACGGGTTTTACCATCATGAATTTATTTAAACGTTACGCAGCGGAAATCAAAATTTAAAACAATTTTATAATCCAAAACTCCTTAAACAAAGCATCATAAAGCATCCTCATGCCGACAAATAAAAGAACGTAAATCGTTCAACTCAAACGTCCCGACCCGATGTTACATATTAGAGCAAGACCCTAAATCAACGTAGAAATCAAAATACTTCAAAATGCTAAATCTTCATGCGCCAAGAAAGCTAAGCCTGATCACCTGCACGTAACCCACATGGAGGCAACATTCAAATAGATAAGGTGAGTAATCGCGAATCAATATATAAGATATAAGCAAAAGATAAAGCATAAGCACAAACATCATCAAGTCATTCACAAACGTCATTAATACATCAATTTCATTAATTGAATGCAATGCCACACTATATGCAAATGCAGCATCATAGACTCATGCATGTGGTACCAATTTGTCATAATTGATGGACACTGGTCCATCATCCTCCAAAGATCCCCACCAATAGGATCGATTCTACACAAGAACCGGAGCACATCACAAAACACTTCAATCCACATAATGGGATTGAAGCCACCAAGTGGATCGGAGTCCTAAATATGCCATAAATGCATGATGCAAATCGTCATAATAATCATCATCATAAAATCGTCATAATTGCATCATCATCCATGAATCAACAGCAAACATCATTATTCAACACCAATCTGCACTCGTCACCATTCGTCACTATATCTCACAATTCACCATATTATACTCGTCACATAAAAATTCTCGATTTTATCCCATTCATCTTCGTTACTAGTTTACTCATTTTTTATTACCCTATCATAGCCTTACGTCTCAAAGAAACCGCATCACAAGCGAAATCGGGACAGAAATCGCAAAAACGGGAAAATCTGCCAACAACCATGTCCATACGCGTATGACCATGCCCCATACGCGTATGGCTGAATTCCTCGCCTACTGGCCTGCGTATCATACGCGTAGGGCCACCTGCCCAGGCCTCTCATACGCGTAATAGCCTATTTGTAACGCGTACCACCAAAGGGGTTTCCCTCTCAAAATTCCCTCCCAATGTCCCATTACGTGTAATGGCTAATCCATACGCGTAATGCATCTTTCCCTAGAACCCCTTACGCGTAATGGCTTCCCATACGCGTATGCCTCTTCCTTCTCAGCTTCCCATACACGTATTGTCATCATTCCCTTACGCGTATGCTACGCGTACTGGCAAAGGGCCATGCTGGCCCTGGGGACGGGTGGGTATGCTACGTGTATCACCCTGGGTATGCCCCCTTACACGTAATATTTTTCCTGTTACGCGTATTGCCATAAAACACTCTAAAACTCAGATTTCACATTTGAACGAAAAATCTCCCATTCCAGCACCTTCGATCTTCCAAAATCAGATTTAAACCAGTTTCGATTCATCGCAGATCTACATTTTTATCCTAGTTCATTGTTTACATCAAATTCTTTCTAATTATTAAGTCCTAATTCGTTAAATCCACCTTCGATTACAGATCTGGTTTTTTTTTACACTCATCACAGCAACAGCAGACATTCACACGAATTTTACAGTAATTATAGTAACTCATACAGAATTCATGACAGAATCATACATATACAGAGTTACGAAAATTCACCACAGATTGGTCACAGATTTTGCACAAATTTGTTAAAACGCAAATACACAAAAATACCTCTACCTTAAACCCATATCAAACATATGAACCCGGATTAACCCCCCATACCTCGCATTTTCCAGCAAAAGATTCTTCTTTTTGGGGTTCTACGGTTAATCCTCTCATTCTATGTGTTCTAGCCTCCTTTCCTCAGCTCTCTCTTCACTTCTTAGGGTTGCATAGAACAACTCTCCTAATTCCCTATTTTCTTTTTGTTATACCTATCTCTTGGACCCTAATCATGATTTACCCATCTTACCCTCAATTAACCTTCTCATTATTACCGTTTTATCCTTAATGGTTCTCTTAATTATTTTAAATAATAATAATTGTTATTATATTCCAAATAATATTCTAAATATCCAAATTATTCCATTATTATTATTACTAATAAAATAATTCTAATTAATTACTAATTCGAAATGCCTCAATATTCTCTTAACCCAAAGCTACCCCCACAACACCACACAAAGTCCCCAAGCGTCACAATATTCACCAAAATTCACGGAAACACCGAATAATCATAATAATTCAATTAAATATTATAATTATTTTGGGGTGTTACCAAATTCATGAAGTACCTCAACATAGGAATATTTCATTTTGTGAACTCTGTAGTGGAGATCACGCTTCCAGGTTTCTCCCCTTACTGATTGGGAAATAAATAATGTAGGAAGTAAAAACCTTGGGCAATTAAGAATAACAACTTCCCACATAAGAACAGTTTTTGTCAAGGATGGAGAGTCGGGGTGGGTGTAGCGCGATTTTTTGGTGGTTTCAAATCACGATCGCTTGGGTACTACAGTTCGATTAATTTTTTATCCTATTGAGCTGATTAAGGAAGAGAAATAGATGTCTCCAATTAACCCTGCTTGCATACTGAGTTTAAACAGCTGACTGTTAGTTTACAGATGCTATCAAAATCGTGGGTCTTTCTTTGGTTATTTTGCCTAAGAACACAGTGTCTGGACTATTTGTGAGGTTTTTGGTAATGTGTTTAGATTTGATGTTTTTGGGTTGATTGATGGAGGTACTGGTTTTTGAGTTTTTTTATTAGTGTGCTCGCTAAGATTTTGCAATCTTATGCCTATGTATTCTCGTTTAACGAAACAGGGAAATCAGAGCGATCGTAGTTCCTCCTATTCTAAGGGAGGAAAGGATGTTTTGGTGTCCCGTTTAAAGCCTAAGATAGAGGCTAAATGGTTTATTTGTATCTTGTTCAAAGCCCAAGATGTGAAGCTGAAGGGTTTTTTGTGTCTTGTTCAAAGCCTAAGATTGAAGTTAAAAGGTTCGACTAAAAGAAAACTTGTTATATCTAAAGAGGAACTGTTGATGTTCGTATGTATTGATTAAAGCACAAGTTGATGTTAAAAGGTTGATTGACTCAACCGGGGATTTCTCTATACAAAGCCTAAGAGAAGGCTATTGACCTAACAATAGGGTGTCTTTTATTTGTCTCGTACGAAGCCCGAGATAGAGGCTAAAAAGGTTAACTCAACAAGATAGTACTTTTTATCTGTATTATACGAAGCCTAAGACGGAGGCTAAAAAGGTTTGACTCAACAAGAGAGTCTTTTTATCTGTCTTATACGAAGCCTAAGACAGAGGCTAAAAAAGTTTGACTCAACAAGAGAGTCTTTTAAACTTAATTTAGTGTCTCGTACGAAGCCCTAGATGGAGGCTAAAAGGAGATTGACTCAACAAGAGAGTCCTTTATACTCAACAAGAGAGTGATTTTCTATCTCATACGAAGCCCGAGATAAAGGCTAAAAGGAAAGTGACTCAACAAGAGAGTCTTTTATACTCAACAAGAGAGTGTTTTAGTGTCTCGTACAAAGTCTGAGATAGAGGCTAAAAGGAAAGTGACTCAACAAGAGAGTCCTTTATACTCAACAAAGAGTCTGAAAAGGTTAGCTCCATTGGGGAGAATCATTGTACAAAGCCCAAGAGAAGACTGACTTTCCTGAGGAAAGGATCATTATACAATGCCTAAGAGGAGGCTAACTTCTGCCGGGGGATTATTGAGATCCCGAGAATACTGCCTTTCTCTTTGTTCCATATTGTTTAACCCCAAGAGAAGGGAAGACTGTATCTGGAAATCCTATGGGGGATCTAGTTTTGTTTGTATTCGAGAGTGACCAACAGGCTTTACCTAGTTCTAGACGTAGTTGTTGGGAAAAACTGTAAATAGCTATACTAGTATTACACAGTTGATATATGACAAGTATATAAAAGGATGTGAAAGAAGACTTACAGTGAAACAGCCCCACAATACAGTTATATACATATGAAAGCGGTAAATAAAAGCGGATAAACACTTACCCGTTGTAGAGCTTCCATGCTGTTTTGTTAGTCGTTCAACAAAGAAAGTTTGCGTAACTACATATATTTGAATTCAAAATCAAAGGAGAAAGTGCTTTGAAAAGATTGTTGGGGCTTACAGCTCAAGGAGAGGCCCAAGTTTTAACGATGATCGCACCGTTGTTTTGAATGTCGTATCGGGACTTATACAACGACTGAGGCCCAAAGAGGTTTTTATTTACAAAGGGGATGGCTCTTACACTCTAATAGAGGCCCAAAGAAATTTAAAGAAAAGAAATGGGGCTTATAACAAGAGGGTAGGCCCAAATAATTTTTGTTTTTACATGGCGATCGCGTCGAGATTTTTTTAATGCAGAGGGACTTATACAATATCTGAGGCCCAACATGGTTTTGGTTAAAAAGGGATTGGTTCTTACACTCTATTAGAGGCCCAAGATTTGGAAAATAAGTAAAGATGGGTCTTATAGCTCAAGGAGAAGCCCAATTGGTTTCGTTACAAAGGCGACGACCGCGCCGTACTTTTGAAAATATACAGAGGGACTTATACAATGTGTGAGGCCCTAAAAGGTTTATTTTACAAAAGGATTGGGTCTTACACTCTACCAAGAGGCCCAGGAGTTTTAAAATGATTGATGAGGGTTGAATTAATCAAAACCCTAATTTTGTTTAAAAAGGAATTAATTTTGTTAAAAAATTAATAAAAAGTGATGAAAACATGTGAAAAATGAGTGGTGATCTTGGATCAATATTTCAAAAGTCATGTTTATATCCACAAAAAGATTGGAAACCAATTAAATTTGGAAAATCAAGGGGGAAAAATATTTCAAATGTTAAAAACCAATAAAACATTAATTCCTTGCAAAAATATCAAATATATGAAATAAATAATATTTTTGGGATTTTTTTGATAAAATAAAATATTTTAACATTTTTGTGAATTATTAAAAAAAGAATCAACTCAAAATCATTAAAACTCAGAGAGAAATTAATTTTTGAATCAATTAAATAAAATCACAAAATTCAAATATTTGAATTTGTGAAAAAGGCGCCAAGAACATGGCAAGAACACGCGCGTGTTCTGAGTTTGGCCTGATTTGCATTTTCTATCCAATCTCACTAAATACTTGATGAAATCACACAATCCACATGTCAATCTGCTCGTTTTCACCTCACGATCATGTATATCGTCTTTAATTTCATTTATTTTAAGCATGGAATAAGTAATCAAGACAAAATCTCAAGAACCCTAAAATTTGCATGAAGGCCGAGAATTTTGATACACGATTCAAACAAAGCAATTAATTGAGGGGAAACATTATATGCATGATTATGAACATTTGGCAAAAGTATTGTGCGAGGAAATATGCATAGATTAAGAGATGACTAAGTTTAGGCTTACTTGAAGGTCGTGACAGCAAGAGCAATGTGATTTTTGAGTTGGAGGTGTTACAGATTGTCATACCCCAAATTTTGACCAATAAGATTTCCCATCATTTGGAAAATCATCATAACAATATGGGTAAACCATCATGCCTTATTAGTCTCCCCAAAGATGGGTGGGCATTTACTACTATCAAAACTTAGGGTTTCAAGCCCTCACAGAGCTCTTAGACAAAGGATCAATCAAGAAATGACATGATCCTCAACTTGTCTAAACCTCTCAAACATCCCCAATGGATAAAGAGGACTCCCACTTCAAGGATTAAGCACAAGGCTCTTCCCTTCCAGGTGGATCAAGCCTCAAGAATGCCAGTGCCACCAAATTAGGGTTTTGGTCGACCAGGGCCTCCAGATGGGAATTTTCCTCTGGGCATGAGCCAATGCTTCAAAGCATAACCTAAAATACTCCATGGAACCTCATGGACCCAATCATCAAGTCAATTTAGCCTCAGGGGAAGCATTGACTAAAAATCAGGAATTAGGGTTTCTTGACCTAATTCACCCCTAAGTTGACTTTTGGGACAAATCATGAGCCAATACCTCAAGAGAGGATTTGAAGGTCTCTAACACACTACATTTATCCATTTGCAACAATGGATTGATACAAGAAACTTGAGCAACAAGTTTTAATTTCATCCGAACCACAGTTAGGGTTTCGCAGAAAAAGTCAACTGTACCTTTGACTTTTGACTTAGGCATGCTCCCAAACCCTAGGACATGATTCAATACACCCTATAACACCTATGAAGTCAATCCATCAAGTTTGATTTAGGTCAAGGACTTGATTTCATAGAGGATCGCACAGTTTAGAATTCATCTGACAAAAAGTCAACTGTGAACAAAAGTCAACTTTGACTTTTTGAGGTTTTTCACAATTATGGTTCCTTAACCCTAAAATGATGTTAATGTGTGATTTGAACTATCATTCATCAAGAAAAATCAAGAAAAGTGGGATAACTTGTAAAAGGGGTAACCATAAAAACTTAGAATTTTTTCTAAGTTATGGAACAAAGTGGCTAGGGTACCAACTTTGGAGGATCATAACTCCTAAACCACAAGGCCATTTTTCCCCATCCAAAGCTGAATTTGTAGCTCTCATGGCACTCTACAAAAGCTTCAACTACACCTCATTCCAATTCATCATAGATTTTGAGTTATGGAATGATCAAAATCACAAAAAGTGAAAATGTCACTTTTTTCCAACACTTAGTGAAATTTTCACTAAGTCAGAATATGCCTTACTTTTTTCCAAATGTAGGGGAATTTTTCACTTGGATCCAAAAAGTATCAAAACCAACTATGATCAAACAATTGTTGTATCATACGAGGGCTTTCTAAAATGGCCAAGAACTCCATCAAATTCCACTTGAGCCATGAGATATGACAATGCCAACATGCCTTGATGCAACTGTCATGGCTAGGCAGAATTTTACACTTTGGCTCGATTTGGTAAAATCAGATAATTCCAAGCCTTGTCATCACTTAGGACACATCTGAGGATCAAATCTAAAGGGGACAAACACTGATCTAAGCCTCCAAAGTCCTTGGAATAAGAAGTAGCATGCCAAACCTAGAATTGCCTAAAAGAGGGACAAGACTCCAATTTTGGATTGGAGCATTTGATGGATGCACCAAGGTGGCATGGACTGAGCCATTTCCAACTGAATTCTTTCAAGACTTATCCAAGACCAAGGGAACCAGCAGCCTGTGCCCTAACCTCTAGTCAATGGCTAGAGGAGACTAGGATTCTCATTGCTCAACATTTGCCAAACCTATGCAGCTGTTGCCATTCATAATTCCTTGTAAAACAAACTTGCTCTACTATAAATAGAGCTCATTTGTGATCAATTTGAGTACACCAAAGCCATCAAACAGATGTTTTCCTCAAAATCTCCTTCTTCACTCCAATTTTGCCTTCTAAGCCAAGTCACTATCGGGTTTTGAGTTTGAGAGCTATTCCAACCAAATCAATCACACACACACACCTCATAAACATCATATAAAAGTGATCCAAACACTCACATAACATCTGGAACACCAAAATCACAAAATCACTAGCCAACTGCTCAAGCCTTTACAAGATTTGCAGTTGAGGTGCCAAATCAAGTTCCAGCTCAATTCAATCCACTCCAAGCATCCAGACATACTCCATAGCACCTAGGGAAGCTGTCCATATCCTTGGAACTAAGTTGTAACACCTCGAACACAAAACACGATCGCCAACTGCAAGAGGTAAGCATGAGCTCTTCTAACTCTATGATCCATGCATTTTTGCTGCACAATAATTTGGCCATATGTTCATAATCATGCATAGAGTATTTTCCCTCAATCAATTGCTTTGTTTGAATCGTGTATAGAGTTTCTGAACCTTCATGCAAATTTTAGGGTTCTTGAGGTTTCTCTTTGATTTCTTATTCCATGCTTAAAATAAATGAAATTAAAGACCATAGACATGATCGTGAGGTTGAAACGAGTAAATCGATATGTAGATTGTATGATATAATCAAGTATTTAGTGAGATTGGATAGAAAATGCAAATCTGCAGAAACATAGGGTGGCGCGTGTTCTTGCCCTTGTTCTTGGCGCCTTTTTTGAAAATTTGAATATTTGAATTTTGTGATTTTATTTAATTGATTCAAAAATTAATTTCTCTCTGAGTTTTAATGATTTAGAGTTGATTCTTTTTTTAATATTTCACAAAAATGTTAAAATATTTTATTTTCCCAAAAAATCCCAAAAATATTATTTATTTCATATGCTTGATATTTTTGTAAAGAATTAATATTTTAATTGTTTTTGACATTTAAAATATTTTCTCCCTCTTGATTTTTCAAATTTTAGTGATTTCCAATCATTTTGTGGATCAAAACCTGATTTTTGAAATATTAATCCAAGATCACAATTTGTTTTCCACATGTCTAACAATTTTGATCATGTTAATTGAATTTTTATTCAATTAAAATACATTTTGAAAACAAATTAGGGTTTTTGATTAATTCAACCCTCATCAAACTTTTTCAAAAACCTTTTTGGGCCTCAGTCATTGTATAAGACTCATTGCGTTTTCAAAAATCTCGGCGCGATCGCCGTTTTCAAACAAAAATTATCTGGGCCTACCCTCGCGTTATAAGCCCCATTTCTTTTCTTTAATACTTTTTTGGGCCTCTAATAGAGTGTAAGACCCAATCCCCCTTTGAAAACCAAAATATTTTGGGCCTCAGTTGTTGTATAAGTCCCACTGTGTTTTCAAAATCTCGGCGCGATCGTCGCTTTTCAAAACATTTTCATCTGGGCCTACCCTTGTGTTATAAGCCTCGTTCTTTTTCTTAAAAAAACCTTTATGGGCTTCTATTAGAGTGTAAGACCCATCTCCTTTGTAAATACACCACTTTGGGCCTCAGTCATTGTATAAGACCCACTGTATTTTCAAAACCTCGACGCTATCGCCATTTTTCAAACAAATAATCATCTGGGCCTCTCCTTGAGCTGTAAGCCCCATCACTTATACAAAAATGAATCTTTGGGCCTCTAATAGAGTATAAGACCCAATCCCCTTTCAACCAAAATACTTTTGGGCCTCTAACATTGTATAAGTCCCTCTGCGTTAAAAGAAAATCTCGGCGCTATCGCCATTTCAAAACAAAATCCTGGGCCTCTCCTTGAGCTGTAAGCCCCACTACTTGTATAAAAACAAATCTTTGGGCCTCTTGAGAGAGTGTAAGACCCGTCCATTTGTATAGAAAATATTTTGGGCCTCAGTCACTTGTATAAGTCCCTCTGTACAAATTCAAAATAAAACAGTGCAATCACTAATAAAACTTTGGGCCTCTCCTTGAGCTGTAAGCCCCAACATTTCTTTCAAAGCACTTTCTCCTTTGATTTATAATATAATTGTTATCAAATCTTTCTTTGTTGAACAACCAACCAAACAACATGGAAGCTCTACAACCAAGTAAGTGTTTACCCGCTTTCTTTATCCGCTTTCTTATATATATATATATATATATATATATAACTGTATTGTGGGGCTGCTCACTGTAAGTCTTCTTTCACAAACTTTTATATACCAACCTTCTCTTGGGCATTATACAAAGATTATTCACTACCCGAGATTCAATTTCTCAAAACACCCGCATACTGGGACAATCTCAATACCCTTTGGATTTCCCCTTTCCTTAAAGAACAGGAAATAACCCTGATCCTCTGATGAGTACCAAAGCACAACAATACCTTTAATCCTTCACTTCATAAGAATTGATTTTCTCTTTTATCCAACATACTGGACCTGTCACTAAACTGAAACAGTCGCCAACGGATAGCCTCCTCTTAGGCTTTGTATAATGATCCTTTCCTCAGGACAGTTAGCCTTCTCTTGGGCTTTGTACAAATGATTCTCCCCAGCGTAGCTAACCTTTTAGCCTCTATCTCTGGCTTTGTACGAGATACTAAAACACTCTCTTGTTGAGTATAAAGGGCTCTCTTGTTGAGTCAAACCCCTTTTAGCCTCCATCTCGGGCGTCGTACGAGATAAAAAAAATCACTCTCTTGTTGAGTATAAAGGACTCTCTTGTTGAGTCAAACCCATTTTTAGCCTTCATATTGGGCTTCGTACGAGATACAAAAAACTCTCTTGTTGAGTATAAAAGACTCTCTTGTTGAGTCAATCACCCTTTTAGCCTCCGTCTTGGGCTTCATACAAGACACATACAAAAATACTCTCTTGTTGAGTATAAAAGATTTTCTTGTTGAGTCAAACCTTTAGCCTCCGTCTTGGGCTTCGTACAAGACACATAAAACCACCCTCTTGTTGGGTCACTAGCCTCCTCTTAGGCTTTGTATAAGGAAAACCCCGGTTGAGTCAATCAACCTTTTAGCATCAAAGTTGTGCCTTGTTCATAGCATACAAACATCAACAACTCCCCTTTAGAGATGAAAAATTCTGCCTAAAGTCAAAACCCTTCACCTTCACATCTTGGGCTTCGAACAAGATACAAATAGACCCTGCAGCTTCACATCTTGGGCTTCGAACAAGATACAAACCACCTTTAGCTTCACGTCTTGGGCTTTGAACAAGACACCAAAACAACCATTTTCCTCCCATAGAATAGGAGGAACTACGATTGCTCGGATTTTCCTGTTTCGTTAAACGGGAATACGTAGGCATAAGATTGGAAAAATCTTAGCGTGCACACTAATAAAAAAACCCAAATTCCCATACATTCGCACACTAATTAAAAACATCAAATCCAGTACCTATCCAAAATCCATGAATAGTCTCGTCATTTCATTCTTAACAAAATAAGCAGAGAGAGACCCACAATCTAAACCGCATCTGTAAACCAACAGTCATCTGTTTAAACTCAGTTTGCAAGCAGGGTTAATTAGAGACATCTATATCCCTTCCTTAGTCAGCTTAAAAGGATAAAAAATGAATCGACCTGTAGTACCCCAGAGCGACAGTGCTTAAGAACCACGTCCAAAATTGCTCGCTACACATGTGTATTGTGATGATCTGGACAACTTCCGTACACCATATGGAGTGTGTTTGAATACTTGGACTTGATTGGAAATGGCTGGATCACTTCATGGCATCTCAACTGCAACTTGGTTAAAACCTTGAGCAATTGGCTGGTGATTCTAAGAAATCAGTGTTACAGTTGTTGTTTAAGTGTTTGGATCACTTCTATATGATGTTTATGAGGTGTGTGTGTGTGTGATTGGTTTGGTTGGAATAGCTCTCAAACTCAAAACCCGATAGTGACTTGCTTTGGAAGGCAAATTTGGAAGTGAGAAGGTGATTTTGAAGAAAGCATCTGTTTGATGGCTTTGGTGTACTTAAACTGAGCACAAATGAGCTCTATTTATAGTAGAGCAAGTTTGTTTTGTAAGGAATAGGGAATGGCAACTGCAGCTGAGGTTTGACCAATGTTGATCAATAGGAATCCAAGTCTCCTCTAGCCATTGACTAGAGGTTATAGCACGTGCCTATGGTTCTTTGGTTCAGATCTTATCCTTTACTCATTCAGTTAGAAATGGCTCAGTTCATGCCACCTTGGTGTATCCATTGAAGGCTCCAAAACAAAATTGGAGTCTTGTCCCCTCTTTAGGCATTTTAGGGTTAGCATGCTACTTTGGGAATCTTGGACTTGGGAGGCTGGTGGATCAGTGTTTATCCCTCCTTGGTCTCCCCCTGAGGTGTTCAGATGGGTAAACTTGTTTGTCATTTGCAAAAATGGCTCAAATCGAGCAAAATGCACAAATCTGTCTTGCCATGACAGTTTGCAGCAAGGCACATTACCATTGTCATATCTCATGGCTTAAGTGGAGTTTCATGGGGTTCTTGGCCATTTTGGAAAGCTCTCATATGATACAACATATGTGTGATCATAGTTTGTCTTGACCCTTTTTGGATCCAAGTGAAAAATGCCCCTACATTTGGAAAAAAGTGAAACAGATTCTGACTTAGTGAAAATGTTGGAAAAAATGACATTTTCACCTTTTTTGTGATTTTGGTCATTCCATAAATTAAAATCCATGGAGAATTGGAATGAGGTGCAGTTGAATCTTTTGTAGTATGCCATGAGAGCTACAAATCCATCTTTGGATAGGCTAAAATGGTTGCTTGGCTCTCAAGTTATGATCCTTGGAAGTTGGCACCCTAGCCATTTTGTTCCATAACTTAGAAAATTTCTAAGTTTTTATGGTTACCCCTTTTACAAGTTATCCTACTTTCTTTGGTTTTTCTTTATGAATGTTGATTCAAATCACACATTAACATCATTTTAGGGTTAGGGAACCATAATTGATCAAAAAATCAAAATGTCAAACTTTGACTTTTGGGCACAGTTGACTTTTTATCATATGAACTCCAAGCTGTGCGATCCTCTATGAAATCAAGTCCTTGACCTAAATCAAACTTGATGGATTGATTTCATAGGTGTTATAGGGTGTATTGAATCATGTCCTAGGGTTTGGGAGTATGTCATGGTCAAAAGTCAAAGATACAATTGACTTTTCCTTCAAAACCCTAATTGTGGTTCAGATGAAATTGAAACTTGTTGATCAAGCTTCTTGGATCAATCCATTGTTGCAAATGGATCAATGTAGTGTGTTAGAGACCTTCATACCATACTTGAGGTCTTGGCTCTTGATTTGTCCCAAAAGTCAACTTAGGGGTGAATTAGGTCAAGAAACCCTAATTCCTGATTTTTTTAGTGAATGCATCCCCTGAGGCTAAATTGACTTGATGATTGGGACCATGAGGTCCCTTGGAGTATCTTAGGTTATGCTTTGAAGCATTAGCTCATTCCCAGAGGAAAATTTCCATTTGGAGGCCCTGGTCGACCAAAACCCTAATTTGGTGACACTAGCGATCTTGAGGCTTAATCCACTTGGAATGTTGCAACTTTGTGCTTAATTCTTGATGTGGGAGTCCTCTTGATCCTTTATGGATGTTTGAGAGGTTAGTCAAGTTGAAGATCATGTCATTTCTTGATTAATCCTTTGTCTAAATGCTCTGAGAGGGTTTGAAACCCTAATTATTGTTTGTGGTGAATGCTCACCCATCTTTGTGGAGACTGGTGCAGCATGATGGTTCATCCATATTGTGATGATAATTTTGCACAATGATGGGAAATCTTAGTGGTCAAAATTTAGGGTATGACAGTGGGTAAATCCAATAGATAACCTTTTTAGCATTATTCGCAAATGTCTACATAGCCAGATAGAATAACAAAGTTGAAGGATACATTTGATCAATTAATGTAGGTATCTATGGCAGATAGCGTAAAAAAGAGGTAGTATTTCTATGATTTTTTCCACACTCTCTGAATGGAAAATCAAAGGAGTGGTATCTAGATCAACCAACATTGACGATGAAAAATTTGAACTTGTTGGGGGAGAAGTCCATACACAAATTATTTCCTCCTAACAACTTCACGGAAGCCAAGATAACCATCACGGTGTTTTCCCAAGGCATCACAAAAACTCTCCATGAAGCATAAGAAAGATTAAATCCATATTGAGATGATGTTCATCCCACAATTTTGATGAACTGGTGCAGTTACACATATTCAGGAATGCACTTTAACAAGAACCGAAGTTCTGTGATTTTTGGATTGGCTGCATTTTCATAAAATAACATACAGTGAGCAAGATGTTGAACCAGTGTACAACCATGACAGTCAGACATCATGTTCTGCATGATGTTGTGACATGTTCTAAGACATATTATACCAGATAGTTAGGACATGACTATTTTGGCAATTTTAATGTGATTTTTGAGTGTGTTCTGATGCACACGTGAGCGACTTTGATGGGAGTATATTGTGGGAATTTCTGTTATTACAGATTCTGTTTGTTTTCATAAAAAAAGGTCTTTGAGCCTTTTTATGAAAGTTTGTATTTTTCTTCTATTATTATGCAGGATGATTTGCAGCCAATTTATACTAACTGCTGCTATTAGTGTGCCTCAAAAAGCCCAAGTCCAGTAGGTCTGAAGGCTATTTAAAGAAGACCTAAACCTATTGTATCTCTCGGCTTTCACTTTTGTAAAATAAGGGGAGGTTTTTTAGTGTTAGGTTTGAGAGTCTCTTGTGTTATTTGTAAGTCACCCTTTGTATCTCTTGATACATTATAGTAGACAGATTATTTATTGTTTGTTGTTCTCACTCCAAAGCTTCTAAGCAAGGAGTTGAGTATTGTTCTTGGTTGAAGCTTTTAAGCAAAACCAAGTATTATAGTTGGAAGAGTGTTTTTCTTCTTTTTGGTTTCTCGAGGCATAATTCACAGGGTCTGTGACTGGTTGTTAGGAAGTGAGAGGGGGATCTCATATCTAGATGGCAATTTCTAGGTAGAAGTAGCACAATGTAGTGATTAGGCGAGAAGCTGTAAACGGGGGAGTTTAGCTTTGAACTAATGCTATCATTGTGGATTTCCTTCCTGGCTTGGATGCCCCCAGATGTAAGTGATGTTACCCCAAACTAGGTTACCAATTGACTGTGTTATTTATCTCTTTCTGCATATTTTTACAGTTGGATAAATTATTCTATCAGTCTGAAGATGTCAAAACATCTGTCATGACCTTGTACTCTAAATGTTGAGACATCATAATCACCATCATGTGTTGCATGTGCCAGAAAATTTCAATTGGCATCAGAGCTGGCACCCTAGTCAGTTTTGGGTAAGCTTCAGGGAGATTTATTTTCCAGTAGTGTATGATCTTTGAAATGGACAACATCTATTGGAAATCTGTCACCAAAGAATGTGTTTGGATTATTCATTGTGAAGATTTGAAGTCCATATCCAATGAAGTTGTTTAGCATATGTTCAGTTTGATAAACACATGTGTGGTGACCAAAGACGCTTGGGAGTCTCTCAAGACTTTGCTTGAAGGCATGTTTGGTCAGGCTAGAAGGTTCCAAAGGTCTCTTCCCTAGATATGTGTCATGAATGTGAATGCTATTGTAGATGAAGATCAAGTCATCATCAGCAGGTCGATCTCTTAGATCACTATTTTGTGGTTCTGTCTTTGAGAATGACAAGTGTGATTTGAAGAACATGAGCATGGCTTTTGTCTCCTACTCTATAGGAATGTGTGACCTGGCATATGATGAAGAGACATTTCAACCCAGGTTTGAAGAAATTGGAGAGATTGACAAGGTCAAATGTCAAGGACATTTATCCCATCATCTTCAAGTTTTAGTTGCTCAAGGATAAGGTAGACGTGGTTCAAAGGCATAGACACTTAGTGCCATGAACTTGAAACGTTCTTTCATCATTTTAGAGAAAATTGTTTTTTTTGGAAACTTAAAAGAGTCGTCTTCCTCATAAGTGGAGTGAGCTTGAAGATGAATCTGTTTATCTTGTTCTTTTTTATGATGTTTTTTTGGGAGCATTAACTCTAATGGTTCTTGCTCCATGAGGGTAGTTCAAGATTTTGTTCCTGATTTGTTGGAGGTATATTTCGATTTTAGTTGATAATGGAAAGTCCTAATGGGATAGGGTGCTCTATTCTATATCAAGCAAGTTGTTCTCAAGGATAGAGGAATTTTCTTCCATTAAGAGGCAAGCAGAGTCAATGAGGTATTCGTCATGACTAGACATCATGCTGGACATCAGAATACTCATGTTAGAGGCAAGAGCTTGCTCTGAAGTTTTTTGGTATTAAGTTTGTCTTGTCAAGTACAAAGGATCAACTTAGCCTATAGCTAACCAAGCAGTGGTTAGAGCTCCAGGAATGTGTAAATTGTTGTATCTCTCATACCTGTTTGGAGTTGCAACTGAGTAAGATTGGTATTCTGGCTGTGGGTGTTCCAGACACATGAATGTAGTAAAAAGGGGTTCTGGTGGACTCTAGGTATCTCCTTCCAACCTTATGTGCCAAAAGGGTGAATTTAAAAGGGTTTGTGAACAGGTGTTTCCTATTCTGATGTAGTTTCCCAGGGTATAGGGCTATTGAGTAGTGAGATCAACACAACTCAGTTGTATATTCAAGGTCTTATGGGATAACAGTTGATCCTTAATGAGTAGCAAGTTGATTCCATAGCCAGTTGCTTCTGTGTGAATTGCTCGCTCTTGCTTATGATCAAGGTAGATTAAGTCTCCAAATGTTTCATCATCAGATTTCTTTTCTCTCATAGTTCCTATGAGGGCAGTGCAAGGAAGAGTCATAGTGGATGAAAGAGCATACTAAGGTGGAAGAGTCTGATAAGTGTGATATGCTAAGTCAGCATCCTGGTAATGTGGGCAACTCAGATGGTGTTTGTTGAGAGAAACTCTTCTTGTTTGCATAAGTGTTTATGTTGGTACCGTGTTGTCAAATAAGTTGTCTTGACATCATGCTTCTGCGTAGAAGTTGCTTTTGGTTCTTGTTGTTTGTGAGAGTTTATTTCTCCCTGTGCAGTTTTCCTTAAGTGTCTCTGATCTGTCTTTGCAGTGTGATGCTTTACTACTATGTTTTCATTCTCAAGTAGTTCATGCAAGTGAATGTACCTGAGCTGTTGTAATGATAATAGATCCTATGAATGTTGTCTAAAACCAAGGTTAAAGGTTAAGGGATTAATGTCCAAGCAAATGTTGGGACATTATTACAGCAGATTTTTCATGGGAGCTCATCTTATGGAGTTTGTGTTCATCAACTACTTCAGAACTGAAATATCGAGTTCTGGTGGAGTTTGGAGTAGAGTTTTGGCCAAGTCTGTTGGTGATGATGGCCTTGACAGTCCTGGAAGGAAGATTCTGCTATGTAGAGTAGGGTGACATTCCTGATGTTGAGGAGAATCATGAATTCTCTGAGATTTCTTGGTGATGCTATGGTATAAAGCATGTGAATGATCTCTATTTGTCTTTGTGATTTATGAGGGGATGCCATGTTCTGACATCTTTCTAGTTGTTGGTGCTTAAGAGAAGATGTATATCTTATAATATGGTTTGTGTGCTTGATGTCAAACCAACTGTGCATGACATCTTGCCCGCCTGAAGGGCTTTGGAGAACTCTGGTTTCTCCTAAATATGTTTGAAGTTTTCTGCTATATGTGTACCTCTGATATGTGAACTGGGACAGTTCATGATGGCATTGTAGGCTGTGATCTCCAAGGGAGAGGTATACCTGTCTGTTTTGTTGCTGCAAGATTGCGTATCTCTAGTTGATTAAGAATGGTTTTTCTGTGACAAGCTGATCACAATCCGTAGATTCAAGGATTCTCTCTCTATACAATTGGAAAACATTATTATGACTGGTCAACATCGGGTCAGGGGTGTTATGGGTGGCTGTGTTAATGAAGATTTATAGCATCTTCAGTTTAGGAGGCATGAAACACGTTTTTGCATTGGTGCATGTGTGTTTCAAGAAAACTGTTTTTTCAATGACATTGAGAATGTCATTTCAAGACTGCAGTCAAAGGTTAGAAAGCTTTAAAGGAGAGTGCTTCTGTTATCCTGGATATTTTCCCTCTGGTTCATAGTCCTATTCTTGATTGTTCATGCGTTATAAGCAAGGGTGTTATTCTTTGTTGCAGTTTCTGCCGTGTACCCAGTCATGTTTTCAACATGAACCAAAATTCCAAAACCACCGATGCTTCAATGGCTGGTGTGTTGTATGCCAAGAATAATAAGATTACTAGTTCGAAGAAGGTTAAGTCCAAAGTTGGAAACTTGTTGGCTCATATACTGGAGCATCTAGAATAAGGAAGGCATCAGTGACAACTATGAGGCCCTGTAAGAAAAACCATGACTCTGATGAGGATGCTGATGGAGATTAGGTTAATTTCATTAACTCAGGAGGTTGGGGTGGATTGACGGATTCGTAGTTGCAGTGTTCTTTTGGTTTGTTTTTATGTTTTGTTTTGTTTTTGATGTTTGTGTTGTAACAAGTCCCTGATAATTCGTGTTTCCATCTGGTGTTTTATTTTTGCTTCCATCTGTTTTGTTGTTGTTAGTACTGTTTGTAGCCTTTGCTACTGTATGATTCCATTTATGTTGTTTACATTTACTCTGTTTTTTGTTTGTCAATTTTTGGCTAAAAAGTGGGAGTAAAGTGTTATGTTGTTTTGTGTTTGTGTCTGATGATTGGATCAGATGTCATTGTGTTTTTCTACTACTTTGGAAGTGTAGTTTTTGGGTGCTTGATGTGTTGCAACTATTTAGGGGGGGCTGAGCTGCTCATGCTGCTGTCACCGATAAGATGTGATATGGGCAATGTTGTGCAACATGTTCTGGCATGTTTTGGTTGCTCTATGGTTATTTATTACTCTGATACTCTGAGTAATATATGTGGCTTCTACTGTATGTGTTTCTTGTAAGTTCTGGTAATTGGCTGAAATTTTGTTAAAACAATGTTGATGTCATGGTTGATGTTGCAACATGAGCTTCTAACAGTATAGGTATGTCTTAGCTAACATTCTGGTTTATTGTTGAAGAGTTAAAGTACTGAAGAGTGATGTCACATGCGATGTCTTAACATCACTATACCAGAACATTAAAACATCAGACAGTTATGTGATTAGGGCTGCACGTGTTTCTGGTGTGAATGAGAAATTCTGCTAAAGAGAATCATAGAATATAGGTGAAGATCAAGGGAGAGATATATTCTGTTACAATCAGTTATGAAGATCAGTTTGTTGCTCATTTAAAGCATAAAGATATGGAGAATATTCAGAGTTAATAATTGAAGATTTAATTGAAGATATGATCTATTTAGAAGTAGATTTGTTACAAAAGATATGATATGATTTGAAGGCCCAAATCCAGTTGGATTATATTATAAATAGAATGCTTGTAACCTAGAAGAGGTGCGGGTCCAAGATGTAGATCTTTAGGGCTTTGTCTAAGTGAACCACTCGGGTTGTGAGATGGTCACTGTATGTAACTCAGAAACCTGTAGGTAATGAGTTTGAGTTTGGTATTGTTCTTGGAGGAAGCTGTGAAGCAACTCCAAAGGGTGTCATGGAAGGGTGTCTTCTATGGTTGTACAGTTATTGGTAATCAAGTTGTTGATGCAGTGACGGTGTAGTTGACTGCTAGACATCATAGTGATGATAGGAAGTGAGATGGAGTCTCTTACCTAGGGAGGACTTAGGTAGAAGGGTCATTGGGTAGTGATTAAATTAGGTAGATTGTCAACTGGTCTGTTGAGTCTGTAATTTGATACTACTAATAGTGGACTTCCTTCCTGGCTTGGTATGCCCCCAGATGTAGGTTGTTGAACCGAACTGGGTGAACAATTCAGTGTGTTATTGTTTCTATTATTGCCTTGTTCAGCAGATTGCGATGTTGTGACATTGCACAGTGACATAACACATCTGTACCAGAATTTCAATTGGTATCAGAGCAGGCATCCTGTCTGTTTCTGGATGAGATCTAGGGAAGATACTTTCTGGTTCATGAGCAAGGAAGATAGTTTTGCTGAGATGGTGTATGGACTTGGTCAGTTCATAGAGATTTTTGTATGATCCCTTGAAGTGGAGGATGAACTGTTCATGACAGGGTGTTTATTGGACCTGTCTATTGTTATCAGGCTTGTAACTTTGGTGGTGAACTGCTGTGTGGTTTGACTTAGTTTCAAACCTATGTTGTCCTAGTGCACATGGAGTGTCGTGTTTGTACAGGGTTATTATGTTTTGCCTGAAGGTTGCAAAGGAGTTTTCTGGTGTGTGTTCCGCTGCATATGTTTATCTGATGGAAAATTCATGGTGGTTTTGTGTTAAGGCTGCAACATTTTGTTCTCCTCTGAAGATGTATCACTTGGTGAGGTGATACTTGAGGATATCTTCAACTAGCGTGTTAGAGTTGCCAAAGATACTTGTCCACTCATAAAGGAACTCTTATATGAGCTTGTTGAAAAGGGGTCAGAAGAAAGTTAGAAGCGTTTTTTTCTTGCCTCCAAAGTCAATCTCTGGGGTGTGTTAAAGGTAGAGTGTGACATAACAGATGCTTGGGGGCTAAAAAAATGTGTTGATCACGTCTGTTTGGAACCTACTCCTGACTTGGAAGAGGAGGCATCTGAGAGGTATGGAGATTCATCAAGAAAGAAGTTGAGCTTAATATGTCAATCAGCCTTTGGTCAATTGGAATTGGTGTTTGCATCAGCCTTGTGGCTGGAAGGATCTGAAGAAGATGGAGACAAAGGAAAAGAGTATCACTGTCAAAGTTTTCATGCGGGAGTGAAGATCTTGATAAGTTATCTCTTAAGCTTAGTTGTGGCAACCTAATAAGGATGGCATCAAAGGTTTGAAGATTCTTGGAAGATTAGAGTATGCTGGGTCATGTGACTGGTGATGTTGAAACATTATGCTCACAGTGTAGTATCAGGTCAAGCCACTTACCTAATCTAATGTGATCAGTGGGATGGATTAGCAAAAGAAGGATTAATCAGTGCCTCAAGTCTGCTGGAAAAGGATGTCAGACCAGATAAAATGTTGTATATTTGTCTGCTTTGGATAAAGTTGTGCAGTCAACTGATGACAATATACATTGACGAGAGACTTTGTATTTGTCTGAGGTTAAAGTGCAGGACTGCAGAAGTGTTTTCAATGGTTAAGCACTTTGGAGATGAATCAACTGGTGGGTTGATTGGTGACTATGGAGTATCATCCAATTTGTCAGGGATGAGTTTGAGTTACTCTTGGGCAGTATGTCGATGAGTGGAAGACTCAAGGAGACTATTCTTCTTGAAGAAGGATAGGAGGATGATTATGCTCTGGTTCAGAAGCGTGGTGCCTACATTATGCCTAAGGAGCGTCTACATAGTCATACGGGAGGATGATGAAGTAGAAGGCTTACCTTGGATGGAAAATGTAGTTCAGGTATTGATTGGAAGTCTGAAGATGAAGAACATGGTAAGGAATGAATGCCTTTGGAGAAAAGGACAATGGTGCCAAAATGCATGTGCTCAAAAGTGTGCTCAAATGTTCATCCTCATCTAGAGCATTAGTTAACCATGACAGGGGGAATACTTGTCTATGGATTTTGGCTGCAAAGGTATATATGCTGATCAAGATTGTGAAGATTGGTTGAATCTTGTGAGGAGATAATGTCAGATAACATGTTATGACATTAGGCTGTGAATGGCATGTTGGTGTGGACATAAATGGTTCCACCCGTGTGAAGCTAATTGTTTGAATCATATGTGCACATGCTTCTGAGGAGGAGTCTGAAGGACAGCTTTGTTTGTGGAGAATGTGCGTTTCTATGCAACTTCTGGAAGAACTCAGTAGGGGTTTGTGTTGATGGAAGGTGTTCTTCTTGCAAAGGTGCACTGGTTATCCTTGATAGGAGGAGAATGATATTATGGGAGCTTTTGGTGTTGGCACTTAGGTTAAAGTAAATTGAAAAGTTGTTTACATGAGGATTTAGTGTCTTGTACAGTTGTGTAAATGGAACAGAAGTAAAACAGAAATTTATTGCATTGATGAAAGCTTACAAGATTATTAAAAACAACAGACAAAGTGTCTAAAGATTATCCCAACCCCCCGAATCAAGAAAAGTCTTCCAATCTTCATCCCATTCATCATCAGATGCTTGAAACTGCACTTGTTTTTTCTTGATAGTCTTCATCCTGGTTTCTGATGTCTTGCATGTTCTTGTTGCTCCAGAAGATGCTCCAGCTTTGGACAGTGTTGTGTCCTTCAACTTCTGAGGATTTGGCTTCTTGTCCTCGTGCATGTGCCTCTTTGCTGCATTCTTGTTAGACTGACTCATGCTTCCTTCCTTGGTGTGCTGATAGGAGCAAGGAGGTTTGGTATTTATAATGGATAATATGGCATTGTTTGTATCGCCTGACCAATCAGAGTAGTCTTTGGTGTGGGAATCTGTTTTTCTTGGGAACCTGCTTTTCTTGACATATTGGTTACCAGAACTTCGTGCTTGGTGCCTGGGTAGAAGTGGTCATAGTAGGATGAGGCTAGGTCTTGTCTAGTTGTCTGATGGTATAACTACTGGGGCTGATTAAGTGGGATGGTCTTTTGTCTCGTGCTGATGTTCTACGTGTTGTTACAACATCATGGTTGAGTATGTACCATACTTATGGAGTTTGAAGAAGCAACATTATTGTCTGAAGTGGCAGTTCTGACATAGTGTGGATTAGAATGGGCAGATTCTAATCTAGATGGTAAGTAGTTCAGGAAATACATGGCTACTTTCATGTTGAAGACTTCATTAGGAGCTGGTGAATGTAAGGACAGAAAGGTGTTTATCTTGTGTGAGAAATTTCCAATCAAATGGGCTTTTGTCTTTTGGACTTGGCATATCTTGTACCTAAAATCCCCATGAGGAATATGGCTTTATTGGTGGGATATCATAAAGGGCATTGAGTGTAAGGCTGTTTACTATAGCCTATTGCAGCATGTGTACTGATCAAACTTGTGCAGTGTGATGATGGGACCTGGCATAGCTGTGTGAAGATAGTGCCTATACAGGAGAGGTCTGAAAAGCAAAAGTGGTGTACTTGGCTGATGGTTGGAAACAATCTAGAAGAAGTTGTGACAAGTTGTATCAATACCCATTAGATAAGAAGATGTGTTTGCAGAGTCTTGGGTTAATGAGCCAGCAGGCAATGTCTGAAGAGATGTCAGAACATGATATAGGGCATGTTTTTCTTGAGCCAAACAGGGAAGTATTTTGGACGGTGGTGTTAAGATAAAGTGAAACACGTGGCTTCGACTATGCATGGAGCGTTATTGGCCTAATTTATGGTAAGATTCAGTTGTGAAATATTTAAGGCAGTCAAGGCAGTTTTTGGAAGGTAGGCATTGAATTTGAATGCAGTTTTTGATACCTAAAATAACGGTTGTTTGACCAAGAACAGTGATATGTTCAATGGCTCATTAATTTCTAAGTTACTGGTCAGCTATTTATAGGGGTTTTCAGTTCTCCTTCAGCCAGTGAGTGTTCTTGTCTCATAAGTCATATGGGGTTTATTCGTGTTTGGGTGAGCAATTACTGGGTCTGGTTCTGTGAGGGGTCCCTTTGCCAATTTGTGGCTAAAAAGCGGGAGAAAGGAGAGGATCTGGCTAGGTGCCCTGTGCAGATGTTATGCCTGGAGTCTGCAGTTTCTAATGCAGCAGAAGAAGATGGCACATCCCTGAGTTGGTGTTGAGTCTTTGTGACTTGTGTCCTAAGTTATGAACACAGTTGTGACTTGTGTTCTGAGTTACCTGTGTTAGCTGAATGGCACTTCTTAAGTTTCCTCTTATGCCATGGTCTAAACCCAGTGTCTGATCAATGATGGTGTGCAGAATTATCTTATGCCACCATTGGTCTTTGATGAATGGACTAACATTTCTTTTCTGGGGGAGTCTTCCACAATGATTCCAGGTCTGAGTTGAAAGGAAAAAGAAATGTGCTGTATTAAGGGGGAGTGTCTAAAATCTTCTTCCTCATGTACACCAGATATCTGTAATCTGAGTGCATAACTTCGGGACTTTCTACTTCTTCCTCCTGATGTGCTGCCTGAAGTGATTGTGGTGGGCTGTGCTGCCAAAAGAAGGTGTCAGACATGATGTCTTAACATCATTCAATTATTCCCTAGAAGCTGGATCTCCAGGATTGCTGCGCACAGTAGCTACTGATGGTTACTGTTAGGATCAGTGGTTACTGATAACTACTGACAGTAGTATAGAGTTGTAATTACTGCTGTAATCTGAGTTGTAATGGTTATATAGTTGTTTTAGCCAAAATTAGCCAAAGGGGGAGATTGTAAGTTCTTGTAATTGGCTGAAATTTTGTTAAAACAATGTTGATGTCATGGTTGATGTTGCAACATGAGCTTCTAACAGTATAGGTATGTCTTAGCTAAAATTTTGGTTTATTGTTGAAGAGTTAAAGTACTGAAGAGTGATGTCACATGCGATGTCTTAACATCACTATACCAGAACATTAAAACATCAGACAATTATGTGATTAGGGTTGCACGTGTTTCTGGTATGAATGAGAAATTCTGCTAAAGAGAATCAGAGAATATAGGCGAAGATCAAGGGAGAGATATATTCTGTTACAATCAGTTATGAAGATCAGTTTGTTGCGCATTTAAAGCATAAAGATATGGAGAATATTCAGAGTTAATAATTGAAGATTTAATTGAAGATATGATCTATTTAGAAGCAGATTTGTTACAAAAGATATGATATGATTTGAAGGCCCAAATCCAGTTGGATTATATTATAAATAGAATGCTTGTAACCTAGAAGAGGTGCGGGTCCAAGATGTAGATCTTTAGGGCTTTGTCTAAGTGAACCACTCGGGTTGTGAGATGGTCACTGTGTGTAACTCAAAAACCTGTAGGTAATGAGTTTGAGTTTGGTATTGTTCTTTGAGGAAGCTGTGAAGCAACTCCAAAGGGTGTCATGGAAGGGTGTCTTCTATGGTTGTACAGTTATTGGTAATCAAGTTGTTGATGCAGTGACGATGTAGTTGACTGCTAGACATCATAGTGATGATAGGAAGTGAGATGGAGTCTCTTACCTAGGGAGGACTTAGGTAGAAGGGTCATTGGGTAGTGATTAAATTAGGTAGATTGTCAACTGGTCTGTTAAGTCTTTAATTTGAACTACTAATAGTGGACTTCCTTCCTGGCTTGGTATGCCCCCAGATGTAGGTTATTGAACCGAACTAGGTGAACAATTCAGTGTGTTATTGTTTCTATTATTGCCTTGTTCAGCAGATTGCGATGTTGTGACATTGCACAGTGACATCACACATCTGTACCAGAATTTCATTTCTAATATATGTGGTTTTGCTATATCCATTTATAATGCATGAACTTGGATAGTTCATGATTTTCTGTCTTGTGCTTTGGGTTTCCCCCTTTAGGGGGAGTATTGGGTATGTGTGACAGGGGGAGGAATGGACATGTATGAGGTTGCTGTGTTGAATTTGTGTTGATATGATGTCAGAACACATGTCTTGACATCTGATCACTAGATAATTTTGGAGGTTGAAGGAGCTGTAACCTCTAATGACCTATAGCTGCACCTTATCTCTAATATTTTTCTGATTGCGGGTTTTGTGGCATTATTCCTCTCCCTCCAGAGTTGTTGTGCAAAGGTTGTTTTAGCCAAAAATATTTCCAAAGGGAGAGATTGTATGTTTTGTGATTTTTGGATTGGCTGCATTTTGGTAAAACATGCTGTTAGAAAGATATTAAACCAGATGTTCGCCCGACAGTCATACATAACGTTCTGAAAGATGTTGTGACATGTCCCAGGACATGTTATACTAGATAGTTAGGGCATGACTATTTTGGTAATTTTAGGGTAATTTTTTAGTTTGTTCTAATGCACACGTGGGGCGACTTTTATGGGAGTATATTGTGGGAATTTCTGTTATTACAAATTCTGTTTGTTTTCATTAAAAGGGTCCTTTAGCCTTTTTAGGAAAGTTTGTATTTTTCTCCTATTATTATGCAGGATGATTTGCAGCCAGTTTATACTGATTGCTGCTATTTGTGCGCCTCAAGAAGCCCAAGTCCAATAGGTCTGATGGCTATTTAAAGAAGACATAAACCTACTGTATCTCACGGCTTTCACTTTTGTAAAATAAGGGGAGCTTTTGTAGTGTTAGGTTTGAGAGTCTTTTGTGTTATTTGTAAGTCAGCCTTTGTATCTCTTGATACATTGTGGTAGACAAATTGTTTATTGTTCGTTGTTCTCACTCCAAAGCTTCTAAGCAAGGAGTTGAGTATTGTTCTTGGTTGAAGCTTTTGAGTAAAACCAAGTATTGTAGTTGGAAGAGTGTTCTTCTTCTTTTTGGTTTCTCGAGGCATAAGTCACTGGGATTGTGACTGGTTGTTAGGAAGTGAGAAAGGGATCTCATATCTAGATGGCGATTTCTAGGTAGAAGTAGCACAAGGTAGTGATTATGTGAGAAGTTGTAAACGGGGGAGTTTAGCTTTGAAATAATGCTATCATAGTGGATTTCCTTCCTGGATTGGATGTCACTAGATATAGGTGATGTTGCACCGAAATGTGACCAATTAATTGTGTTATTTATCTTTATGCATTTAAAATTCTGCATATCTTTACAATTGGATAAATTGTTCTGTCAGTATAAAGATGTCAAAACATCTGTCATGACCTTGTACTCTGATGTTGAGACATCAGAATCACCAACATGTGTTGCATGTGCCAGCAAATTTCAATCGGCATTAGAGTTGACACCCTAGTCAGTTTTGGGTGATCTTTAGGGTGATTTGTTTTCTGATACTGTATGATCTTTGAAAGGACAACATCTATTGGAAATCTGTCAGAAAAGAATGTGTTTTGATTTTTCATTGTGAATATTTGAAGTCCATATCCAATGAAGTTGTTTAGCATGTGTTTAGTTTGATAAACACATGTGTGGTAACCAAAGACGCTTGGGAGTCTCTCAAGACTTTGCTTGATGGCACATCTGGTCAGGCTATCAAGTTCCAGACGTCTCTTCCCTAGAGATGTGTCATGAATGTGACTGCTGTTGTAGATGAAGATCAAGTCATCATCAGCAGGTGGATCTTTTAGGTCACTATTTTGTGGTTCTGTCTTTGAGAATGACAGGTGTGATTTGAAGAACATGGGCATGCCTTTTGTCTCCTACTTTGTTGGAGTGTGTGACCTGGCATATGATGAAGAGACATTTAAACCCAGGTTTGAAGAAAATGGAGAGATTGACAAGGTCAAATGTCAAGGACATTTATCCCAACATCTTCAAGTTTCAATTGCTCCAGGATAAGCTGGACCTAGTTCAAAGTCAGAGACACTTAGTGCCATAAACTTAAAAGGTTCTTTCATCATTTTAGAGCATATTGATTTTTTTGGGCAAGTTAAAAGAGTTGTCTTCCTCATAAGTGAAGTGAGCTTGAAGATGAATCTGTTTATCTTGTTTTTTTAATGATGTTTTTTTGGGAGCATTAACTGTAATGGTTCTGGTTCCATGAGGGTAGTTTAAGTTTTTGTTCTTGATTTTTTAGAGGTATGTTTAAAGTTGAGTTGATGATGGAAAGTCCTAATGGGATAGGGTGCTCTATTCTATATCAAGCAAGTTGTTCTCAAGGATAGAGGAATTTTCTTCCATCAAGAAGCAAGCTAAGTCAATGAGGTATTCGTCATGAATAGACATCGTACTGGACACCAGAATACTCATGTTAGAGGCAAGAGCTTGCTCTGAAGTTTTTTGGTGTTAAGTTTGTCTTATCAAGTACAAATGATCAACTTAGCCTATAGCTAACCAAGCAGTGGTTAGAGCTCCAGGAATGTGTAAATTGTCGTATCTCTCATACCTGTTTGAAGTTGCAACTTAGCAAGATTGGTATTCTGGTTGTGGGTGTTCCAGACTCTTGACTGGAGTAAAAAAGGGTTATGGTGGACTCTAGGTATCTCCTTCCAACCTTATGTGCAAAAAAGGGTGACACATTCTGAATGATCTCTATTTATCTTTGTGATTTATGAGGGGATGACACATTCTGACATCTTTCTAGTTGTTGGTTCTTAAGAGAAGATATATATATCTTATAATGTGGTTTGTGTGCTTGATGTCAATCCAACTGTGCATGACATCTTGCTCGCCTGAAGGGCTTTGGAGAACTCTGGTTTCTCCTAATTGTGTTTGAAGTTTTCTGCTATATGTGTATCTCTTATATGTGAACTGTGACAGTTCATGATGGCATTGTAGGTTGTGATCTCCAAGGGAGTGGTGTACCTGTCTATTTTGTTGCTGTAAGATTGCAGTTTGTACAAAGCTTACATGTTCTCATGTAGCTTGTATTGGTTCGTGATGCCAGGTCGGATGTCTTGACATTGTGCTGTTCAGCTTGCTGATCTCTTCAGCTATATATTCCAGTGGAAGTTGTTTGTGTTCTCATGGCGTGGCGTTCTTATATGGATCATGTTCTATTTCTAACATGCGTATCTCTAGTTGATTATGAATTATTTTTTTGGTGAAACAATCTTGTCGTTGTGGATCTGTAAGTGTCATTTTGTGTTTTTGGTCTAAGTATATTGCTGAGGAAGCTGTTGCTCTAAATTGAGTTGGATGCTAGAAGATTCCAATGTCAAAACGTGATGTTATGGCATTGTACTATGACAAGCTGATCATAATCCGTAGTTTCAAGGATTCTCTCTCCATACAGTTGGAAAACATTGTTATGACTAGTCAACATCCGGTCAGGGGTGTTATGGGAGGCTGTGTTAATGAAGATTTATAGCATCTTCAGTTCAGGAGGCATGAAACACGTTTTTCCATTGGTGCATGTGTGTTTCAAGAAAGCATTTTTTCAATGACATTTAGAATGTCGTTTCAAGACTGTAGTCAAAGGTTGGAAAGCTTTAAAGGAGAATGCCTCTGTTATCCCGAATATTTTCCCTCCGTTCCACAGTCCTATTCTTGACTGTCTAGGCGTTATAAGCAAAGGAGTTATTCTTTGTTGCAGTTTCAACCGTGTAACCAGTCGTGTTTTCAACATGACCCAAAATTCCAAAACCACTAATGCCTCAATGGCTGGTGTGTTGTATGCCAAGAATGATAAGATTGCTGGTTCGAAGAAGGTTAAGTCCAAAGTTAGAAATTTGCTGGCTCATCTACTGGAGCATCTATAACAAGAAAGGCATCTGTGACAACTATGAGGCCCTACAAGAAAAACCATGACTCTGATGAGGATGGTGATGGAGATTAGGTTAATTTCTATAACACAGGAGGTTGGAGTGGATTGACGGATTCGTAGTTGCAGTGTTCTTTTGGTTTGTTTTTATGTTTTGTTATGTTTTTTATGTTTGTGTTGTAATAAGTCCCTGACATTTCATGTTTTCGTCTGGTGTTTTATTTTTGCTTCCATCTATTTCGTTTTTGTTAGTAATGTTTGTAGCCTTTGCTACTGTATGTTTCCATTTATGTTGTTTACATTTACTCTATTTTCTGTTTGTCAATTTTTGGCTAAAAAGTGGGAGTAAAGTGTTATGTTGTTTTGTGTTTGTGTCTGATGATTGGATCAGATGTCGTTGTGTTTTTCTACTACTTAGATAGAGTAGTTTTTGGGTGCTTGATGTGATGCAACTATTTAGGGATGGCTGAGCTGCTCATGTTGTTGTCACTGATATGATGTGATGTGGGCAATGTTGTGCAACATGTTCTGACATTTTAGGTCACCGTTTTGTGGTTCTGTCTTTGAGAATGACAGGTGTGATTTGAAAAACATGAGCATGCCTTTGGTCTCCTAGTTTGTTGGAGTGTGTGACTTAGCATATGATGAAGAGACATTTCAACCCAGGTTTGAAGAAAGTGGAGGGATTGACAAGGTTAAATGTCAAGGACATTTATCCCAACATCTTCAAGTTTCAGTTGCTCTAGAATAAGTTGGACCTGGATCAAAGTCTGAGACACTTAGTGCCATGAACTTAAAAGATTCTGTCAACATTTTAGAGCATATTGTTTTTTTTTGCAAGATAAAAGAGTTGTCTTCTTCATAAGTGGAGTGAGCTTGAAGAGGAATCTGTTTATCTTGTTCTTTTTTATGATGTTTTTTTTGGAGCATTAACTGTAATGGTTCTGGTTCTATGAGGGTAGTTCAAGTTTTTGTTCCTAATTTGTTGGAGGTATGTTTAAAGTTGAGTTGATGATGGAAATTTCTAATGGAATAGGGTGCTCTATTATATATCAAGCAAGTTGTTCTCTAGGATAATGGAATTTGCTTCCATCAAGAAGCAAGCTGAGTCAATGAGGTATTCGTCATGAATAGACATCGTGCTGGACATCAGAATACTCATGTTAGAGGCAAGATCTTGCTCTGAAGTTTTTTGGTGTTAAGTTTGTCTTGTCAAGTACAAATGATCAACTTAGCCTATAGCTAACCAAGCAGTGGTTATAGCTCCAGGAATGTGTAAATTTTCGTATCTCTCATACCTGTTTGGAGTTGCAACTTAGCAAGATTGGTATTCTGGTTGTTCCAGACTCTTAACTGGAGTAAAAAAGGGTTCTGGTGGACTCTAGGTATCTCCTTCCAACCTTATGTGCAAAAACGGTGAATTCAAAAGGGTTTATGAACATGTGTTTCCTGTTCTGATGTAGTTTCCCAGGGTGTAGGGCTGTTGAGTAGTGAGATCAACACAACTCATCTGTATATTTAAGGTCTTATGGGATAATTGTTGATCCTTAATTAGTAGCAAGTTGATTCCATATCTAGTTGCTTCTGTGTGAACTACTTTCTCTTGCTTATGGCCAAGGGAGATGAAGTCTACAAATGTTGCATCATCATATTTCTTTCCTCTCATAGTTCCTATGAGGGAAGTGAAAGGAAGAGTCTTAGTGGATGAAGGAGCAGACTAAGGTGGAAGAGTCTGATAAGTGTGATATGCTTAGTCAGCACCCTGGTAATGTGGGTAACTCAGATGGTGTTTGTTGAAAGAACCTCTTCTTGTTTGCATAAGTGTTTATTCTGGTACTGTGTTGTTAAACAGGTTATCTTGACACCGTGCTTCTGTGTAGAAGTTGTTTTTGGTTTTTGTTGTTTGTGAGAATTTATTTCTCTCTGTGGTGTTTTCCTTGAGCGTATCTGATTTGTCTTTGCAATGTGATGTTTTACTGCTATATTATGATTCTCAAGTAGTTCATACAAATGAATGTTTCGGAGCTGCTGTGATGATAACAGATCCTATGAATGTTGTCTAGAACCAAGGTTAAGGGTTCAAGGGACTAATGTCCAAGAAAATGTTGGGACATTATTGCAGCATATTTTTCATGGGAGCTCATCTTATGGAGTTTGTGTTCCTATGAATGTTTGGCCAAGTCTGTTAGTGATGATGGCCTTGACAGTGCTGAAAGGAAGATTCTACTGTGTAGAGTAGGATGACATTCCTGATGTTGAGGAGAATCATGAATTCTCTGAGATTTCTTAGTGATGCTATGGTATAAAGCATGGGAATGATCTCTACTTGTCTTTGTGATTTATGAGGGGATTCAACGTTCTGACATCTTTCTAGCTGTTGGTGCTTAAGAGAAGATGTATATCTTTTAATGTGGTTTGTGTGATTGATGTCAAAGCAATTGTGCATGACATCTTGCCTGCCTTAAGGGCTTTAGAGAACTCTGGTTTCTCCTAAATTTCTTTGAGGATTTCCGCTATGTGTGTGCCTCTGATATGTGAACTGGGACAGTTCATGATGGCATTGTAGGTTGTGATCTTTAAGGGAGTGTTGTACTTATCTGTTTTGCTGCTGCAAGATTGTAGTTTGTACAAAACTTACATGTTCTCATGTAGCTTGTGTTGGTCCGTGATGTCAGACCTGGTGTCTTGACATTGTGTTGTTCAGCTAGCTAATCTCTTCAACAATATATTCCAGTGGGAGCTGTTTGTGTTCTCATGGAGTGGTGTTCTTATATGGATCATGTTCTGTTTCTAACATGCATATCTCTGGTCGATTAAGGATGGTTTTTCTGGTGAATCAATCTTGTCGTTGTGGATCTGTAAGAGTCATTTTGTGTTTTCGGTCTAAGAAAATTGCTGAGGAAGCTGTTGCTCCAAAGTGATTTGGATGCTAGAAGATTCCAATGTCAAAACGCTATGTTATGACATTGTACTGTGACAAGCTGATCACAATCCATAGTTTCAAGGATTTGCTCTCTGTACAGCTTGACAACATTGCTATAACTGGTCATCATCCGGTCAGTGGTGTTATGGGAGGTTGTGTTAATGAAGAGTTATAACATCTTCTGTTTAGGAGGCATGAAACACGTTTTTCCTTTGGTGTATGCGTGTTTCAAGAAAAACGGTTTTTCAATGACATTGAGAATGTCATTTCAAGACAGAAGTCAAAGGTTGGAAAGCTAAAAAGGAGAATGCCTCTATTACCCATGAGATTTTCCCTCCGATCCACAGTCCTATTCTTGACAGTCTAAATGTTATAAGCAAGAGTGTTATTCTTTGTTGCAGTTTCAGCTGTGTACCCAGTCGTCTTTTTAATATGAGCAAAAATTCCAAAACCATTTATGCTTCATTGGCTGGTGATTTGTATGCCAAGAATGATAAGAGTGATGGTTCGAAGACGGTTAAGTCTAAAGTTGGAAATTTGATGGCTCATCTACTGGAGCATTTAGGACAAGGAAGGCATCTGTGAGAAGTATGAGGCCCTGCAAGAAAAACCATGACTCTGATGAGGATGGTGAAGGAGATTGGGTTAATTTCATTAACTCAGGAGGTTGGAGTGGATTGATGGATCCATAGTTGCAGCATTCTTTTGGTTGTTTTTGTTTTGTTTTTTTTTTATGTTTGTGATGTAACAAGTCCCTGACAATTTGTGTTTCCATCTGGTGTTTTATTTTTACTTCCATCTGTTTCATTGTTGTTAGTACTATTTGTAGCCTTTGCTACTGTATGTTTCCATTTATGTTGTTTACTTTTACTGTTTTTGTTTAGTAAATTTTTGGCTAAAAAGGGAGATTAAAGTGTTAGGTTGTTTTGTGTTTGTGTCTGATGATTGGATCAGATGTCGTTGTGTTTTTCTACTACTTAGGAAGAGTAGTTTTTGGGTGCTTGATGTGGTGCAACTATTTAGGGGGAGCTGAGCTACTCATGCTGCTGTAACTGATAAGATGTGATGTGGGTAATGTTGTGCAACATGTTCTGACATGTTGTGGTTGCTCTATGGTTGTTTATTACTCTGATACTCTGAGTAATATGTGTGGCTTTTGTTGTATGTGTTTCTAATATGCGTGGCTTCTTTTGTTTGCATTTCTAATGCATGAACTTGGATACTTCAAGATTTTCTGTTTTGAGCTTTGGGTTTTCCCCTTCCGAGGGAGTATTGGGTATGTGTGACATGGGGAGAAATGGACCTGTATGAGGTTGATGTGCTGAAGCTGTGTTGATATGATGTCAGACCATATGTCTTGACATCTGATCATTGGAGATTTTTGGAGGTTGAAGGGGTTGTAACCTCTAATGAACTGTAGCTGCACCTTATCTCTAATATTTTTCTGATTGCAGGTTTTGTGGTATTATTCCTCTTCTCCAGAGTTGTTGTGAAAAGGTTATTTTAGCCAAAATTTGCCAAAGGGGCAGATTGTAAGTTTTTTGATTTTTGGATTGGCTACATTTTGGTAAAACAACATGTTGTTAGCAAGATGTTGAACTAGATTTTCTACCATGACAGTCAGACATCATGTTCTACATGATGTTGTGACATGTTCCAGGACATTAGGGCATGACTATTTTGGTAATTTTAGAGTGATTTTTGAGTGTGTTCTGATGCAAACGTGGGTGACTTTTATGGGAGTATATTTTGGGAATTTATGTTATTACAGATTCTATTTGTTTTCATAAAAAGGGTGCTTGAGCCTGTTTAGGAGAGTTTGTATTTTTCTCCTATTATTATGTAGGACGGTTTGCATCTAGTTTATACTGATTGCTGCTATTTGTGCGCCTTAAGAAGCCCAAGTCCAGTAGGTATGAAGCCTATTTAAAGAAGACCTAAACCTATTGATTCTCACGGCTTTCACTTTTGTAAAATAAGGGGAGGTTTTGTAGTGTTAGGTTTGAGAGTCTCTTGTTTTATTTGTAAGTCACCCTTTGTATCTCTTGATACATTGTGGTAGACAGATTGTTTATTGTTAGTTGTTCTCACTCCATAGCTTCTAAGCAAGGAATTGAGCATTGTTCTTAGTTGGAGCTTTTAAACAAAACCAAGTATTGTAGTTGGAAGAGTATTATTCTTCTTTTTGGTTTCTCGAGGCATAAGTCACTGGGACTGTGACTAGTTGTTAGGAAGTGAGAGGGGAATCTCATATCTAGATGGCGATTTCCAGGTAGAAGTAGCACAAGATAGTGATTAGGCGAGAAGTTGTAAACGGGTGAGTTTAGCTTTGAAATAATGTTATCATAGTGGATTTCCTTCTTGGCTTGGATTCCCCCAAATGTAGGTGATAGGTTACCAATTGACTGTGTTATTTATCTTTCAGCATTTAAAATTCTGCATATTTTTACAATTGGTTAAATTATTCTGTCAGTCTGAAGATCTCAAAACATTTGGCATGACCTTGTACTCTGATGTTGAGACATCAGAATCACAATCATGTATTGCATGTGCCAGAAAATTTCAATTAGCAGCAGAGCTGGCACCCTAGTCAGTATTGGGTAAGCTTCAGGAAGATTTGTTTTCTGGTACTGTATGATTTTTGATAGGACAACATCTATTGGAAATCTGTCACCAAAGAATGTGTTTGGATTGTTCATTGTGAAAATTGGAAGTCCATATCCAATGAAGTTGTTTAGCATGTGTTATGTTTGATAAACACATGTGTGGTGAGAAAAGACGCTTGGGATTCTCTCAAGAGTTTGCTTGAAGGCACATCTGATTAGGCTAGCAGGTTCTAGAGGTCTCTTCCCTATAGATGTGTCATGAATGTGACTGTTGTTGTAGATGAAGATTAAGTCATCATCAGCAAGTGGATCTCTTAGGTCACTATTTTATGGTTCTGTCTTTGAGAATGATAGGTGTGATTTGAAGAACATGAGCATGGCTTTTGTCTCCTATTCTGTAGAGTGTGTGACCTGGAAAAGGTTTGTGGAACCTAAGCAAGAAGTCTCCAGTGAGGAGCTTGAGCAAGAAGTCTTAGACCTTGGGTCAAAGAAAATGCAAAAGTCTTATGCAGAATGTAAAAGCGATTGTAATCATGATTTGATTATAGTGAAAATCTATTGTGAAGCAAGGGGATTAGACTACTCTCAGTTTGGGAGGAACCAGTAAATCTTAGTGTCTTCTGCTATTATTTATTTGCTTCTGTTAATATTATGTTGCTAAGAATTAACCAGAATCTTAACACCAGTTTAGATTCTGAACTCTTATCAGATGCAAACTAAGAAAACGGAAAACACAATTCAACCCCCTCTTATTGTGTACTTTTCTCACCTTCAATTGGTATCGGAGTCTAATCTGTTCATAAGACTTGACAGTGGCGCAACTAATGATCCAATAAGAAAAGTATTTATGTCAAAGACTTTCCTTCAAGAAGGAATGAAGTGCCACTTGAAAAATACCATACTATTTTTCCTACCATATTCAAAGGGTGATTCCACTGAATTTAAATGATGGAAAAGCAAAACATATTTTTAACTCATTAGTCTTGATAAAAGGGTTTCTGAAAGTCTATAGAATATCCTTGAAAATGTTATTACTATAGAAGTTGAAGGTGTAGAGATGATTTATTTGAAAGTCTCTATCACCAGCTCATAAGAAGCTTATTGAATATCTTCAGAGGTAGTTGCCTTCTGGTAGATGCCCTATCTCACTTCTGAGTATGTCAACATCCTTGGTATGTCTGATGCTCGGACTATCTTTGAATCCATGTGCTCAGATTTGTGGAAATCAATTTTGAATCTTGTCCAGTTACACTTCATCTAATCCTTCAAGCAAATTCTGAGAATATCGATTTAGATTTAAACCTGAGGTCATAGTTATTCAAGAAATTATACAACTTGAATTTATTGTGCTCTGTTGATTTATATTGCAAATCTTCAAAGAAAAGACTCAAGTACTAGAGGTACTGAGTTTGGTGGGAGAAGTGGAGTCAATGGTTTAACAACCATTGAATCAAAATCCACTCAAAGCGGGTTCAGGCTCTATGGCCAAGTCTAAATACTGATACAAGTCTGACCGAGAAAATAACAAAAAAAAGGGTATGCTTGTTCTTTTCTGGCTTATCTCTTGATTCAATGATATATTTTTGTAGATGTAAATACAAAGTTTCTCTTAGATTTCGAGAGAAGCTCTTTTGGAAAAAGGATCTTCAAAAATCTTTAAGAAGAAACTCTGTTGTATTTATCTATACTGAATATTTCATTAAGTTAGATGATGATCATATTTATGGAATCAGTTTCCTCACTTTTTATAATGTTACTGCTATTTGTTAGCTGTCAAAAGAAATAATTCAATGTTCATCTATCCCTCATGACTCTTGTTTCTAAAGGGAGTGTTAGTTCTGAATAGAATGTTGGAGACTAATGACTGACAGAAGATATCTCTCTCTAAGTCTAGAACTACTAAACTCTGATTGATGATAGCTTTTGAAAGTTTTCAAATTCTAAGATTCAGAAGAGGATTCTTTAATTCTGATAAATCAGTTTAAGTAAAAGGTTTTCCTAAATCTTTTATATTACTTAAATTTTCATAAAGGTGAAATTCATCTAGTGGGTTCAGAAGATTTGCTTGATAAGAACCTTTGGGTAATGATGTTTTCTTCTTATATATTTTTTGTCTCTATTCTCTATCTTGTGAAACATCATTTTGTGTCCTTTTCTGATAAGATTCTTATTCTTTTAGAATCTTGTTCAATTCTTTTTCTTTTTGTTTTCTTTTTGGTTGTGTTCTGATCAAGCCAAACTTGAGATGAGTTTCCTAGTCAAATCTTCTTTGAATCAACTGGTTCTCATCAATGAAAAGTTTGTGGATTTTGATGAGTTTCTTATGTTGCGTTTTAATTTATGGAAGACTGTGTCTGAACAAAGATGGAATGGATACTTTGAGATGCTTTGTGGTTTCACTTATTCAGATATTTTCAAAGAATTTTGGATTTATGCCTCCATTGTTGAGCTAGATTTTGAGCGTGCAATTCTTTCTAAAGTAACTGGTGTTTCTAAAATAGTATCTTCTAAAGTGATTGCTAATGTGATCAATTATGAGGAAATTGGAGAAACTCCAGGAACTATTGTTTGGGAACACTATCTTCCTACTTGGCGTATCTTTGTAGATCCATCTAATGCATCATTGGTCTCAAATCTTTGTCCTGATCCAGTTGTTTGGGATCAGATTCTGAATTTAAGTCTGCTGCCTAAAGATAAGGATTTAGACCTCATGGACCCTATTGAAAAAGATCTGCTTCTACTTCTCAATTCAGACTTGTAGATTGATCTTCCTCAAGTTATGTTTGACTATTTGAAGATGACTATTTCTTCCTTTCAAAAGGGAAAGATTTTCTTCATTCCTTATAGATGAGTTATTTCAGAATTACTTGTTCAGCGAAGGGTTATCGTAATTTCAGAGGCTGATTCGTCTAAAATCTGGAGAGACAAGTTTGAAGATATCTATGAAAGATTCTGATGTTAGATTTCTGCATAGTTATGCCTTATAATTGTTAGAACCTTTGTATTAAGCAATCTTATTATTAATTCAAAGTTTGTTCATGTTGTTGTGTAGTTTAACTGTTGAATATATATATATATATATATATATATATATATATATATATATATATATATATATATTGTTGTTCAAAAGAATTAAAAGTAATAGGAGTAAGAATTCAATGTGTGCAACATTTATCATTATAAAATGGATGATATTACAAATTATTTAGACATTCTAGTCAGATGGATTGGCCCTAAGGTATTTCCTAGGATCATCTGACATGTTCTGATTATCTAAGTAATCTTGCCATTCTTACTTAGCAAACTCTATAGCCTCCTTTCTCAGTTGATTTTTGCATCTGGACCCAGAAGATCTTCTTCTTCTGCGTGTCTTCTCAAAGGATGTTGAAGAGGTGAACGCTTTTGAAGTCATCTGCTTGCCAGTAGATCCTTCAGGTGCTTCTTTGCTTTCATTTACCTGAGTTGCTTTCATTTGTTTCTGTTTATACATCTTGGTGTTCTGAGGATTAAGTGGTTATGAAAGTAAGTCTGTTATGGGTCCTTATATAGACATGTTACATACATTGTTCCAAGTAACTATTATTTTAATATTGATTAAGTCTAATCAATATCTTAAATGATAAATCTTGGAAATGTTATCTAACAGTCTGACCTATTAAAGATTCTTTAACAACTATGAAATTATAGTTAACATGTTTAACTGTTACTTCTAGTTTCAGTTTAACTTCATTTATGTTTATCGGAGAATCAAACGGGAAATTAATGAGTATTTTCATGTAATAAATAAATTGGTCATAAGTACTATGTCATTGATTAAAGCAGAAGGATTACAAAATATTTGTCATAGGTAACTGTATGATCTTAGAATAATTCTCTATCTAAGTCATCATGAGCCTTATGATAATAAGAGTTGTCATAATCTATATCTAGTTCATCCTCATCAGCTTCTTCCTCTTCTACCTCTGGGATTGAATGGTAAAACATCTTATTGAACCGTCTTCTACTCTTTGACCTCTTCATATTCTTCCTTCTTGGCTTCATCGCAACATTTGATGGACCTACCCCTGTAGGTTGTTTTGGAACTGCTTGTTGAAATATTATATTAAATTTGATTAGATTTGATTAGATTTAATATTTAAATTTAATCCAAGTTGTGTTAGCCCAAGCCCAATTAGGGTTGTATATAAATAGTCCTAGTTTGTATCATTATTTACACAGTTCAATAATACAAATCCTTATTTCCTTATTCTCTCTCTATTCTCCTCACTAAAAGTGCCTCACGCACTAACAAATTAGTATCCAGAGCTTCCGGTTATTGTTCTTGAACGAGTTTTCAAGAACTTCACGTCAGAGATCGTGTTTCCAGGGCAAGTGAATCAATCGCTGCGAAGATGACTGGTGATAAGAGCTTTTTGAATTCCCTTCCAATGCATGACGACAAGAATTGGATCTGATGGAAAAAATAGATGAAATCCTTATTTGGCTTCCATGATACCCTATAAGTGGTTACCGACGGCGTTCCTGTGTTGGCTGAAAATGCTACCGAAGAACAGAAAAAATCCCACAACAAAGTCAAGAAGAAAGATTGCAAGGCTGCTTATTGCATTCAGACGGCGGTCGATGCTACTAACTTCGACAGAATCTCTCATGCTAAAACGGGGAAGGAGACATGGGATATTCTGGTGAAGTATTATGAAAGAGGTGAGAAAGTCAAGGTTGTCAAGTTGCAAACCTTGCGTCGACAATATGAGTTGTTGTCGACGGGAGAAGACGAAAAAGTTGCAGAATATGTGTCGAAGGTTAAAAAACTCGTCCATCTCATGAAGGATTGTGGCGAAACCATAACTGATAAGATGATAGTTGAGAAGGTAATGAGAACATTGACCTCTCACTTTTATCACATTATCGTATCTATTCAAGAATCTAACAATCTTGAAACCCTAAAAGTGGAAGATTTGGTTGGTTCGTTGGAGGCGCATGGGATAAGGATTGTCGAAAGAAAGGGAGTTCAGGATTCGATACAAGCATTGCAGGCTCAGTCATGGAAAAGGAATGGTGGTTCCAACAAATTCAAAGATAAAGTCGACAAGACTCAAGTAAATAAGTCTTGGTCGAACCCTCATAAGAATCAGGTCAAAGATAGAGCTTCTGAATCCTCGATAAGAGAAGGAGGAAACTATCAAAAGGACAAAGAAGATAAGAAAGGTATGTAGTGTTATAACTGTGAAAATTGGGGTCATTTTGCCAAACATTGTTGGTACAGGAAAGACAATGGATCGAAAAAAGGCAAGGACGAAGGAGCAAACCTTGCACGCCAAGATTCAGTTGATTCTGAAGATGGTATGGTGGTTATGGATGTAGTGGCAGATAACCATGTTGAATCCAAGATCTGGTTCCCTGACTCAGGCTGCTCAAATCACATGATTGGTCGAAAAGAGTGGTTGGCAGATTTTGGCGAGTCGAAGAAGAGCAAGGTAAAACTTGCTGATAACAGTCTGTTGCAAGCAGAAGGTACTGGCAACATAGTTTTTCAACTGAGTAATGGAGCGAAAGCTATGATCAGAGATGTGTTCTATGTACCTAGAATGAAGTGCAAACTGTTAAGTGTTTGACAACTGGTCGAAAAAGGCTTCTCAGTTGTCATGAAAGATGGAGTTTTGAAATTATTCGACACCCAGAACAATTTGGTCTTGAAATCTTCGTTGTCGAAGAACAGGACGTTTAAGACCATGATCAGTTCGACTGAAGTACAATGTCTAAAAAATGTTGTCGACCATAAGGATGGTTGGTTGTGGCATTTAAGGTTTGGACATTTGAAATTTTGATCACTCAATTGGCTGATTACTCAAGATATGGTATCTAGTATTCCAAGTCGTGAGATGCCTGACAAACTCTGAAGATTGTTTAGTCAGAAAGAAATCCAGAAATTCTTTCGTTTCGACTATGCCAATGAGATCATCCTGCATACTCGAAGTTGTACATTCAGATGTATGTGGTCCGTTCGAAGAACATACCATTGGTGGAAACAGATATTTTGTTTCGTTTATCGATGAGTTTAGTCGAAAGATGTGGATCTATGTGATTAAGAGAAAGGATGAATTATTTGAAATCTTTAAGAGATTCAAGATGCTTTTCGAAAACCAGAGTGAGAAGAGGATCAGAGTTCTATGAATCGATGGAGTAGGCGAATACACTTCAAAGATGTTTGAAAAATTTTGTGCATAACATGGTGTTGGTCATGAGGTACCTGCTCCTTATACTCCTCAACATAATGGAATTGCTGAGAGAAGAAACAAAACCATATTGGATATGGCGAGATGTATGCTCAAGCATAAGAATTTCCCAAAATATTTATGGGGTGAAGTTGTTTCGACTACAGTTTATATCCTGGATAGGTGACCTACCAAGAAATTGAAGAACAAGGTTCCTAAAGAAGCGTAGAGTGGCAAACGACCATCAGTGAGTCATCTGAAGGTGTTTGGCTCTATGTGTTACAAGCATGTTCCCGATGCAAGAAGAAGGAAGCTTGATGACAAGATTGAACCTATGATTCTGGTAGGATATCATAAGACTGGTGCATACAGGCTATTCAATCCAATTAATGAGAAGATTGTGTTGAGTCGAGATATTGTGATTGATGAAAATTCTGCCTGGGATTGGAATTCTAGTAATTCAATTAACAAGCCATTTATGAGCTCTGATTTTGACGAAGAAACAGATGAAGTCGAAGTTGAAGGAATTGCTGAGAATCCAGTCCAAGTCGAAGTAGAAGCAGTTGCTGACATTCTCGACACAGAGGTTGTGGCTGAAACAAGCCAAAGACCTCGGCGAAATAGAGTTCCTCCAACAAGACTTCATGATTATGAAGTGACTGGTGATGATGAAGTCACACCAGATGGAGAATTAGTTCATTTTGCTTTACTTGCAGGTGCTGAACCAATCAACCATAATGAAGCTTTAAAAATTCAACAATGGAAATTATCTATGGTTGAAGAGTTACAGGCAATCAAAAGAAACAACACATGGGAGTTAGTCGAATTACCAGCACATATAAAATCTATCGAAGTAAAGTGGGTGTTCAAGTTGAAACACAATGCTGATGGGTCGATAGCAAGACATAAAGCAAGATTAGTAGCTCAAGGGTTTCTTCAAAGACAAGTACTTGACTACTCTGAAGTATTTGCTCCAGTAGCAAGACTGGAGATTGTTCGACTAGTGGTAGCATTGGCATATAACCTAGGTTGTTCGACATTTCACTTAGATGTGAAGTCTGCATTTTTGAATGGTCCGTTAGACAAAGAGGTCTATGTCACACAACCTACTGGGTTTGTGATTCAGAAGGAAGTGAGTAAAGTATATAAGTTGCACAAAGCGCTCTATGGCCTCAAGCAGCACCTAGGGCATGGAACAAGAAGATCGACTCATACTTAGTCGAATTGGGATTTGTCAAATGCAAGTTTGAGTACGGTGTCTATGTTCAGGTTGTAGTATAAGATATAACAATCATCTGCTTATATGTCGATGACTTATTGGTAACTGGAAATAGCTTGGAGAGCTTGTCGAAGTTCAAAGAGTCGATGATGAAGGAATTTGAAATGTCGGATCTAGGAAAATTGTCTTATTTCCTAGGCATGGAATTTCAAATGTTGAAGCAAGGTATGATGCTACATCAAAGGAAGTATGTCAGAGAGATACTCAAGAGATTCAAAATGGATGATTCAAATCCTGCATCCTCACCTGTCGAACCAAACTTGAAGTTGGAGAAGCATGGAGAGGAAGACAAAGTTGATGTTACTTTGTTCAAACAAATAGTTGGATCTCTGAGATATGTGTGCAACAGTCGACCTGATACAAGTCTCGCAGTCGGATTAGTGAGAAGATTGAAGGGTGAACCAAGAATGTCACACATGAAAGCTGCAAGAAGAATTCTGAGATACTTACAAGGAACAACAGATTTTGGAATTCTATTTCGACGAGATTCTGAAGGCAAAGGAGCAATAGTTAATTGCTTTGCAGATGTTGATTGGTGTGGTGATAAGAAAGATCAAAGAAGTACAACTGGCTATTTCTTTCAATTATTTGGTGCCCCAATCTCATGGTGTTCGAAGAAGCAACCTGTGGTGGCATTGTCATCGTGTGAAGCAGAATATATAGCAGGATCGTATGTTGCATGTCAAGCAATTTGGATCAGATCAGTACTTGAAGAAATGGAGGTCGAAGTGAAGAAACCTCTTGTGTTGCAAATTGACAACAAGTCAGCCATAAATCTGGCGAAGGATCCAATTATGCATGGAAGGAGTAAGCATATCGAAGCCAGATTTCACTTCTAGAGGGAAAAGGTAAATCGAGGTGAACTTGAAGTTAGGCATTGCTCAAGTGAAGCACAGTTGGCCGACATTTTCACCAAAGGATTGAAGATCGACAAATTCCTGAATTTGAGAAAGAAATTAGGAATAGTTCAGATCGACTATGACTAGCGTAGCCTCGACAACTTGGATTACAGGGGTGTGTTGAAATATTAGATTAGATTTGATTAAATTTGATTAGATTTGATTAGATTTAATATTTAAATATAATCCAAGTTGTGTTAGCCCAAGCCCAATTAGGGTTGTATATAAATAGTCTTAGTTTGTATCATTATTTACACAATTCAATAATACAAATCCTCATTTCCTTATTCTCTCTCTATTCTCTCCTCACTAAAAGTGCCTTACGTACTAACAAATTGTGGTGTGTCTCTCACAAAGGTGCCTAGTCCTACATTATGTATCAATGCTCCCTAGTAAACTCCCCCCAACAAATGGTATCATGAGCCTTTAGTTCGAGAAAGGGATCGGCTTACTTGTATCGAAATGCCTAGGAAGTGGTGTTTCGTTGAAATTAACGCCCAGGAAGAGGTGTATTTGAAATAGCTAATAAGAGGTGCATAGTAATAGGTGTCAACGGCGGTACATATATATGTGGACAAAAGAGCTTCCACATGAGGGGAGCATTGTGGACTCACACTTGAGGGGGAGTGTTAAAATAATATAGCAAGTGTGAGTATGTGGGGAAATAGTCCCACATTGGATAGGAATATGGTGACATGAACATTTATAAGTGGGAGAACCCACTCACCTATCACCTTAAGGTTTTAGCTGGACAAGTGGTGTGTCTCTCACAAAGGTGCCTAGTCCTACACTATGTATCAATGCTCCCTAGTAAACTCCCCCCCCCCAACACTGCTAACATAGCCTCGTCAGAAGTAAGCTATGCAGAGGGCACATGCCCAGTTGTGGATGACTCAAAAACAACTCATTTCTGTAGGTTTTGGACACTCTATCTTGTAGAGCTCTCAAAGATTTTTGTCACGGTAGATGTCTTATGACTCTCACCTGATGACTCCATGAATCTGGTGGATGTTGATGAAAATGAACTAGGCTTTGATTGCTTTTATAATGACTTTTGAGTAACCCAAACAAATGATTTAAATTCTTGCTTGATTCTTGGAACAGTAACGACCACTAAAAATTTAAAGCATGCACTATACAATCCTTAATGACCCTTGTTACTTGATAGTTTTTCATTTCCTAGAAACTGATCAGGTAATGATGGCCTATGATTCATTTATGACTGTAATTCTTTTCTTCTTCTATTTTTATTTCTTTTTAATGTGACAAAAGGGGGATAAATGATGGTAAGTACTTAATTAGAAAATGAACTCATTTAGCACCTATTCAGTTGTACATATTGGCCATTTATAATTTTGTTATTTAAATTTATGTTATTATGGTTATCTTTCCCGGGCGATACTTTTTAACTTTCTAGTACATAGAACTAAGGAAGAGCTTATAAACCTCAGCTTTAGCCTATCAGACTCAGAAGGAGCTTACAAACCTCGTATTCTGATGTTGCCAAAGGAAGTTAAAATATTATTTTTGGTTTTCTTAAATATGGAACTAAGGGGGAGCTTACAAACCTCAACCTTGGAACTGTTTAACTCAAGGGGAGCTTACAAACCTCAGACTCAGATGTTACTAAGAAAACTGAATTACTTTTTCTTGAAATTAGTACTTTGTAAGGGTCTACAAAACTCAGCTTTCGACTATTAGACTCAGGGAGAGTTTACAAACTTCATACCCTGATGTTGCAGAGAAAATTATAATTGCCCAACATTGTCCTTTAAATACTTATGTTTGTCATCATCAAAAAGGGGGAGATTGTTAGAAAAAGATTTGTTCATGACATATTTTCCTTGAGTTTTGATGATAACAAAGTATTGAAAAAACAATGGTTTATTTGATGTGTGTTACATGTGTGCAGGTTCTAATACTTGTAAATATTATAGTCAGAATCTGTTTTACATTAGCACACTTGGGAGTTGCTGAATTGCTAGCTTCTGGTGGCATAATCTGAAGAGCACTTGCTAAGTGATGTATGGTGTAGACTCTGAACCTGAAGGTCTCAGCATCAGAAAAAGCAACATATCTCTACACTTAGTGAATGCAAATTGGCTTCTAGTACCATTCAGAGTTGGTAATAAAGTTGAAGTTGTTCGTATTATAGAAAGCAAGTTGTATTGTCAAATCAGTTTGTCAACTAGAGTTTTCAGATTGCAAGGCTCAAGAAAGCCTGGCATGCTTTATGGATATCTACTTTCCACAACTCTAATAGTACAGGATCTCATGAAGGCTCAAAGGTTAAACATGTTACACATTGGATCAAGATCTTCTCGTGTATCTATCTTCAAAGTCTCTTGTACTATAGAGCAAAAGTAAAAACTCTCAAGTTACCTTTTCAACGGATAGTTTCTACAAAGGCTATATATATGGCTAATGGTTCAAACTGAATCTTTAACAAGGATTGTCCAAAAGAAGGAGTAACAAGATCAGCAATTATCAACACCATTGTATATACAGATTTTCTGTTGTATGTTGTAATTGTAAAAGCCTTAAGATTTCTTACACATTGAATATCAAAGAAATCTTAAGTGTTTTAGGTCTTTGTTATGCTGATTTCCCGTACCTCTGATAATTGTGTCTAATACACCTTGTTCTCTATTCTGTTAAACTTGTTTAGCAGTTTAGATCAAAGTCTCTTGCTATGTGCTTGAGCAAAAGTCTTAAGTCATTGGAACTTAAGCAAGGAAGTCTCGAGCCAAGATTCTTGAGCCATGTAAGTCTCTTTCTATATGCCTGAGCAATGCAAGTCTTAATCAACTAGGTTGATTAAGCAAAACTCTTAAGTCATTGGGACTTAAGCAATGAAGTATCGAGCCAAGATGCTTGAGCCACGTAAGTTTCTTGCTATGTGCTTGAGTTATGAAAGTCTTAATCAAGTGGATTGATTGAGCAAGGAAAGTCTTGGGCTATGGTTCAAGTAGGAAAGTCTCAGCCAGAGTGGCTTGGAGCAGAAGTCTCAGCCAGAGTAGCTTAGAGCAGAAGTCTCAACCAGACTGGCTTGGAGTAGAAGTATCAACCAGAGTGGCTTGGAGCAAAAGTATTGGGTCTGAGGGACTTGAGCAGAAGTCTTGGGTTGAGGGCCTAAGAAAGGAAGTATTGGGTTCGCGGAACCTAAGCAAGAAGTCTCAAGCGAGGAGCTTGAGCAAGAAGTCTTGGACCTTGGGTCTGAGTAAATCTAAAAGTCTAATGCATAATGCATAAGAGATTTTAATCATGATTGATTATAGTGAAAATCTCTTGTGAAACAAGGGGATTGGACTACTCTCAATTTGAGAGGAACAAGTATAAATCTTTGTATCTTTTTCTATTATTTATTTGCTTCTGTTATCATTTTGCTGCTATAAATTAACTAGAATCTGAACACCAGTTTAGATTCTGAACCCTGATTAGATGCAAACTAAGAAAACGGAAAACACAATTCAACCCCCCCCCCCCTTCTTGTGTACTTTCTCACCTTCAGTTGGCACGCTTTTCATTGAGAGGTGTGATGTTGTCGGGCGAGTTATCATAGGGACTCCGAGAAGGTCTCATCATTGGCCTATCTCTTGGTCCATGTTTGTGGTACTCTTTTCTTAGACCCAGATCCTTCATGTTTAGATTGTGTTTTCTCTTTATAATCCCGGGACCTTTTTCCATGTTGCTTTCCTCCATTTTAGCATAAAATTTTGCTCTGCTCATGACCTCCTCCATGCTAGTGGCCGACTTCTGTGCCAATGACTCGTTGAAGTGACTGACTTTCAGTTCTTTGAAAAGCTCCCACGAACATCTCCTGATTTAGATGGGATACTTTTATGGTTTCTTCATTGAATTTCGCCATGTATTCCTAGAGGGACTCGGAGGGCCCCTGTCGGACATTGAACAAACTGGTGGTAGTTACCTTTCTATGTTTGTTGGCGGAGAAGTTGTCATACCCAAATATTTAACGTAAATTTTTCATTTCCTATATGGCCTTTTACCATATTCATCTGCATATTCATTAGCATTATCTCATTCATTTGCATTAAGTTTTAGGGGTTCAAAAGTCTGATGATTCAATAAAGGGTTTGAAACCCTAATTATGGATGTTAGACTCTGGTTGATATGGTTTGGTCTTGTGCTTGTTTAGAGCCTAAATTCATGGAATATGATACCTGATTGTAGCGAACGATTTTTATCGGTGATGCGACCACCTTATCGCTGGGTTTTCCTCACCGTAAAGGTAGGAGGGGGTGCTACTTTCTGATTTCTTATTTATCCCGTGAAGCTGGAAGGGAAAGGGAAGGTATCTAAAACTAACCTTGCACACGAATGTTTAACTGAACAAACGCAAAAAGAGATTCGGGGAGTTCGGGGTCAGGTTATACAATGGGGAGTTATCAATTACCCATCCTATATGTGGTTATCCACAGGATATCAGCTTTAGATTTCGCTTTGTAATTGATAGTGTTTATCTGTTAATGGGTTGGGAAAGTTTCTTGGGAACTATAAGTGAGTGAGTTTTTGGTTTGATGTTCGGGTTCTTCCCAATGTTTTTGGTAAGGTACTGGACCTAAGGATTGATTAGTATGAAGGTACTGGACCTAGGGGTTTTTTAATTAGTATGCTCGCTAAGATTTCGCAATCTTATACCTACGTATTCCCATTTAAACGAAACAGGGAAATCAGAGCAATCATAGTTCCTCCTATTTTAAGGGAGGAAAAAGATGTTTTGGTGTCTTGTTCAAAGCCCAAGACAGAGGCTAAAAGGTTTATTTGTGTCTTGTTCAAAGCACAAGATTGAAGCTAAAAGGTTTGACTGAGAGAGAACTTGTCATCTCTAAAGAGGTATTGTTGATTTTTGTGTGCTTTGATCAAAGCCCAAGGTTGAAGCTAAGAGGTTGATTGACTCCAATGGGGGAAATCTTTACCCACTGCCTAAGAGGAGGCTAGATAAGATCAACTCAGCAAGAGAGGGTATATATTGGTGTCTTGTATGAAGCCCAAGATTGAGGCAAAAAAGAGACTGACTCTTTGGGGATATCATTATACAAAGCCTAAGAGGAGGCTGAAAGTTTGACTTTTCTGGGGAAAAATATTTTGTCTATCTTGTACAGAGTCCAAGATTAAGGCTAAAAGGGTTTTGACTCCGCTAGGGAGGTTTGTATGTATCTTGTACAAGGCCCAAGATAGAAGCTGAAAAGAAGACTGACTCTGCGGGAAAGAAATCTTTATCTGTCTTGTACAAAGCTCAAGATTGAGGCTAAAAGAGACTTTACTGACTCGGCTAAGGATATTTTAGGTATCTCGTACAAAGCCCTAGGTAGAGGCTGAAATGAGTTTGACTCTGCTTGGGCAATCATTCCTCAAAGCTTAAAAGAAGGCAGGGAGGAATTGACTCTGCAAGGGAAGTTATTTGTCCCAAGCTTAAGAGAAGGTTATGAAATTTTATATCTCGTACAAACCCCAAGATAGAGGCTAAAAAGGGTTTGACTCAACAAGAGAGTGCTTTTTATCTGTCCTGTACAAAGCCCAGGATTGAGGCTAAAAGGGGTGACTCAACAAGAGAGTCTGGAACGTGAATGACTCAACAAGAGAGTCGGAAAAGTGGTTGACTCAACAAGAGAGTCTGAAAAGGTAATTGACTCAACAAGAGAGTCTGAGAAGGTTAGCTCTGCTGGGGAGAATCATTGTACGAAGCCCAAGAGGAGGCTGACTATGCTGAGGAAGTATCTTTATACGAAGCCTAAGAAGAGGCTATCTTCTGCCGGGAATTATTAAGATCCCGAAGCAGGTCCAAGTGGGGAGTCAACTTTTGCTGAGGATTACAGAAGAGTTGAGGTATCAGATGCCTTGAGGTTCTGATTTGAGATTGTGTTGTACTAGTGATAGACTGACCATGGCTGGGGGATTTTAGGAGAGAGACTGGGTTTTAGAAACCACAAGTTTTAGCTCTGCTGGAGATTAATCCAGAATCCGGGGTTTCTTTCTATGTTTGGAGGGAACTTGAGAATGTCTTTGAGACTCAAGGGGATTTAGACTGTCCAAGTCTATTGGTGCGGAAAAGTTTTATCTTTTGTATGATGCCTCCAGGAGGAGGCAGGTGTTTTAAGGGACGAGAATCAACCCTAAAATTGGTCAGAGGTTTGACACTGGAAAGACTGCTCTAGCAAAGGATGACTAAGTTCTGTCTTATACATTTAAGAGGTCGTCAGGGTCCTTGTATTAAGCCCAAGAGAAGGCATAAGAACTTCTAAGAAGCCGAAGGGTCTTTGTACAAAGCCCAAGAGGAGGCGGGGATGCTTTTAGGAAGCTTCTGGGTCCCAAACCGAGAAAAGTTCAAGAAATACTATTCACTGAGAATAGATCATTTAGTGAAAGTTCTGAGATTTAAAGAAACTCAAGAGATGCTATTCACCGAGAATAGATCAACTCCAGGGAGTATAATTTCTTTGACAATTTCTAGGGGTGACAGTCTGATAAAAGGTTCACGAGGAATACTGCCTTTCTCTTTGTTCCATATTGTTTAAGCCTAACAGAAGGCAAGACTGTATCTAGAAATCCTATGGGGATGTAGTTTTGACTGTATTTAATGAGTGACCAACATGGCTTTACCTAGTTCTAGACCTAGTTGCCGGGGAAAACTCTAAATAACTATACTAGTATATATACAGTTGATATATGACAAGTATTTAAAAAGGTTACGAAAGAAGACTAACCATGCGCAGCTACCCACAATATAGTTATATATATTTGACATATAATTAAAAGAATGAAAGAAGACTCACAATGTGCAGCTTACCACAATACAGTTATATATATATGAAGGCGAGTAAATGAAAGCTGATAAAAACTTACAGGTGAGCAAGCTTTCATGATGTACTATTAGTTTTTCAAAGAAATTAAAGAAAGTTTTGACAACAATTTTATATTTGAATCTAAATCAAAAGGGAAGTTGTTTTGAAAAGATTGTCGGGGCTTATACTCAAGGAGAGGCCCAAGAGGTTTTCTGTACAAAGGTATGGGTCTTACAACTCTATTAGAGGCAAAAAAAAAGAAATAAAGACGGGCCTTATAGCTCAAAGAGAAGCCCAGATGATTTTGTTAAAAAGGTGACGATCGCGCTGTTGTTTTGAAAATGTACAAAGCGACTTATACAATAAGTGAGGCCCAAAATGTTTTATTTACAAAGGGGTGGGACTTAGACTCCATTAAGAGGCCCAAGGATCTTTTAAAAGAAAAGAAATGGAACTTACAAGACGAGGGTAGGCCCAGGTTACTTGATTTTGAACTGGCGATCATGTCGAGGTTTTTTGAAAATATGTTGGGACTTATACAATACCTGAGGCCCAAAAGGTTTTGGTTTTCAAAAGGGGTTGGGTCTTACACTCTATTAGAGGCCCATGAGTGTTTGAAAAAGATTGATGAGGGTGGAATTAATCAAAACCCTAATTTGGTTTTAAAATGGAATTAATTTTGTTTAAAAATTAATAAAAATTATTGAAAACATGTGAAAAATGAGTGGTGATCTTGGATCAATGTTTCAAAAATCATGTTTTTGTCCACAAAATGATTGAAAACCATTTAAGTTTGGAAAGCCAAGAAGGAAAAAATATTTTAAATGTTAGAAAACAAATAAAAATTAATTCTTTGCAAAAATATCAAGTATATGAAATAAATAACATTTTTGGGAAATTTTTGTAAAATAAAATATTTTAACATTTTTGTGAATTATTAAAAAAGAATCAACTCAAAATTATTAAAATTCAGAGAGAAATTAATTTTTTAATCAATTAAATAAAATCACAAAAATTCAAATATTTGAAAGTTTGAAAAAGGGCGCCAAGAACACCTTGGTTTTGCCCGCGTGCTCTGTTTTGCCCAGATTTGCATTTTCTCATCAATCTCATTGAATACTTGATGAAATCACACAATCCACATATCAATCTACTAGTTTTCACCTCACGATCATGTCTATGGTCTTTAATTTCATTTATTTTAAGCATGGAATAAGAAATCAAAGAGAAACCCCAAGAACCCTAATTTCTGCATGAAGGTTAAGAAATTCCATACACGATTCATAAAAGCAATTAATTGAGGGGAAACACTTTATACATGATTATGAACATATGGCAAAATTATTGTGCGAGGAAATATGCATGAATCATGAGATGACCAAGTTGAGGCTTACCTCTTGCAGTTGATGATCGAGTTCTAGATTGGAGGTGTTACAGCTTGGTTCCAATGATGTGGACAACTTTCCTAGGTGCTGTGGAGTGTGTCTGAAGGCTTGAAGTGGATTGAATTGAGCTGAAACTTGATTTGGCACCTCAACTGCAAATCTGTCAAAAGTTTGTTCAGATGGCTGGTGATTTTGTGAAATTGGTGTTCCAAATGGTATGTGAGAGTTTGGATCACTTCTATATGTTATATGTGATGTATGTGTGTGATTGGTTTGGTTGGAATTACTCTCAAACTTAAAACCCGATAGTGACTTGAGTTAGAAGGAAAATTTAAAGTGAAAGAGGTGATTTTGAGGAAAGCATCAGTTTGGGTGCTTTGGTGTACTCAAACTTATCAGAAATGAGGTTTATTTATAGTGTGTCAAGTTTGTTTTTCAAGGAATAGGGAATGGCAATTGCAGCAAGCCTTTGGCCAATGTGGATCAAATGGAATCTCAAGTCTCCTCTAGCCATTGACTTGAGATTAGAGCACAGGCCTATGGTTCTTTGATTCAAGGATAAGGCTTGACCGAAGTGTTCATCTTTGCACTGATACATGTCACCTATAAGCATCCATTGAATGCCTCAACACAAAATTGGAGTCTTGAGGCATCTTTAGCTTTTAGGGGTGCCAAACCTATATGTAGTTCTAAAGACTTGTGAGGCTTATAGATCAGTGTTTGTCCCTTGGTTGTTCCCCCTTGAGGCATGCAGATGGATAAGCATGCTTGAAATTGCACAATTTGAGCAATTCGAGCCCTAATGCACTAATCTGCCTTGCCAAGACAGTTTGCAGAAAGGCATGTTGTAGCTGTCATAACTCCTAGCTCAAGTGGAGTTTGATGGAGTTCTTGGGCATTTTGGAAAGCTCTCATATGGCACAACACATGTGTGATCATAGTTTGTCTTGAAACATTTTGGATCCAAGTGAAAAATGCCCCTACATTTTTAAAAAAAAAAAGACAGATTCTGACTTAGTGAAAATTTCACTAAGTGTTGGAAAAAGTGACATTTCATGTTTTCAGCCATTTTGATCACTCCATAACTAAAAATCCATGAGAAATTGGAATTAGATGTAGCTGAAACTTTTAAAGTATGCCATGAGAGATACAAATCCATCTTTGGATCATCCAAAATGGTTGCTTGGATCTCAAGTTATGATCCTTGGAAGTTGGCACCCTAACCACTTTGTTTCATAACTTTGAAAAATTCTAAGTTTTTTATGGTTACCCCTTTTACAAGTTAACTCACTTTTCTTGATTTTTCTTGATGAATGATGATTCCAATCACACATTAACATTGTTTTAGTGTTAAGGAACCTTGGTTGACCAAAAAATCAAAAAGTCAAACTTTGACTTTTTGTACAGTTGACTTTTTATCAGATGAAATCCAAACTGTGTGATCCTTTGTGAAATCAAGTCCTTGACCTAAATCAAACCTAAGGGATGGACTCCATAGGTGATATAGGGTGTATTGAATCATGTCCCAATGTCTTGGCCAAAAGTCAAAGGTACAGTTGACTTTTCCCTCAAAACCCTACTTGTGGTCCAGGTGAAATTGAAACTTGTGGATCAAGCTTCCTGGGTTAATCCATTGTTGCAAATGAATCAATGTAGTGTATTAGAGACCCTTAAATCATGTCTTGAGGTCTTGGCTCATGTTTTGTCCCAAAAGTCAACTTAGGGGTGAATTAGGTCAAGAAACCCTAATTCCTGATTTTTGGTAAATGCATCCCCTGAGGTTAAATTGACCTGATGATTGGGGTTCATTAGGTCACTTGGAGTATCATAGGTTATGTTTTGAAGCATTGGATCATGCCCAGATGAATATTCCCATCTGGAGGCCCTGGTCGACCAAAACCCTAGTTTGGTGACACTGGCAATCTTGAGGCTTAATCCACTTGGAATGTAGAAACTTTGTGCTTTGTTCTTGATGTGGGAGTCCTCTTGATCCTTTATGGGTGTTGGAGAGTTTAGACAAGTTGAAGATCATTTCATTCCTTGATTGATCCTTTGTCTAAATTCTCAGAGAGGGGTTAAAACCCTAATTCTTGTTTGTGGTGAATGCTCACCCATCTTTGGGGAGACTGATAAGGCATAATGGTTCATCCATATTGTGATGATGATTTACACAATGACGGGGAATTTGGGTGGTCAAATTTTGGGGTATGACAGATGCCCCTATTTAATCTTCTTGGACCTGAATGTGTGAATGGCGAAGCTATTCGGCCATTCGGGGTGCAAGAGGATTAAATATCGGAATACCCAAAATTTTGATGGTGGCTATGAATGGCAGTTTGCTCATCCATCTTCTTTTGCTAATCAATGATGCTTAGAAAAGGTAAACTTCCCCTCGATCCTGGTTTCCTACCAAGGAACTGGTCTCAGTTTCTGAAATAAACTTACCCTCGATCCTGGTTTCCTACCAAGGAACTGGTCTCAATTTCTGAGATAAACTTCCCCTCGATCATGGTTTCCTACTAAGGAACTAGTCTAAGTTTCTGAAATAAACTTCCCAGTGATCCTGGTTTCCTACCAAGGAACTAGTCTCAGTTTCTTTTGTCAATAAACTTTCTTGACAAGGGACGTTATTCGTAGCGGTTTTCCTCAAACTCCTCGCCTAATTTTCCAGGAGAGATGCCATTTGATGAAAAAACTTTTGATGTCAGACTTGTTGGGGAACCCATTCGTCCGAGTTATAGAGGTGCACAAACTTCCCTATTTGGAGACTCCATTTGTCGACTCTACTGGGGAAACCGAGTCTCTTGAGATACTGCTTTCCGCTTAGGGATATTACATCATACTTTTCTTCGAGATCTTCTCGGAGAAATGCCATGTGATGCGATCCAATTTTGAGTTGCCAATGACTTCATTAACATTGACTCTCTTGGAGAGAAAAATCAATGTGTTGCTGAGAGTCTTTGGTTGCGAGGCTTTCTTTGGGGATTTTCCTTAATCCAGGAAAGCGAGGATATCATCTTCAATGGCGAAGAGTGAAATTTGCCGAAGGTTTTCTTGTCTTTCAGAGGTTCAAGTTATCAAAGTGGTCGAGGACCAACTTCATCCCAGAAATAAACTGCGGATAGATTACTTAAATAATTCGCTTCCTGACGAGGAAAGAACTGACAACTCGATTTAGAGGACTTTTATCACGAGGGGATAAGACCGACTAGAGTGATATTGATACAATATAAATATGAATGTAAATCAATAATGCAAGATGTAGGTATGTTTATGCTGACAAAACTGGTGCGACATACAGACTAATAGATGAACACGACTGGATACTCGGCCACGGCAGGGGATGGAAAGCATCATCTGGTCCAAAAATAGTAATTTTGCCTTGCTTAGGAGAGATAGTCCCTGTGGGGAACAATCGTTGGTCGGACTTAGGAGGTAAGAACTCTGTCGGGGATGTCAGACGGAATATTCGCTTCTGACACAACTGATTCTTCATTCAGTCGTACAGGTTCGAGAATGAGTACTTTGATTCTGCACTTTGAGGTTCAAACACCTTTGGAGAAGCAATCGATGTTCTTTCAATGTTCAACAGTCAAAATAAATTGCCACCTTTATTTTAAAAGCAGAAAAATTTTAACAAGTAAATTTATTTTTGTTTTATTTCAAGAATCGTTAATCATATTAAAATATCATTCGGTAAAGGTAAAATAAATGAGAATTGCAAACAAAAGCACTAGGGCTCAAATTTCATTGATAGGATGGAAATCAGCCAAGCGCGTGATTCCATAGAGTATTTATAAAATTAGAAAATGGTAATTTAAGGGAAAAGGGCAATATTGAAACATAACGACCGCTATCCTTCTACCAACTTTAAATTCGGGACATCCTGAGCTTCTGTCGAAGATGACCTTGACTGGAGTCTTCCGGATGGATGGCATGACTGTTGCTGAGGGATTTGCCCTTTTGCTGGACGTAGTTACTTGCCATTAATCCCTAATTTTTGCCTGGATTGTACTTTGAGATTTCTAATCCATCAGGATGATTTTTTATTATGTCTCTAATTTTTGCCTGGACCGCCCTTTCGGGGTTTCCATCCACCGAGACGTTTTTTTTAGTTTAGGCGAAGTATTTCTTGACTATGTCAATATTCGTGGGGTAGGAAAATTCCTCTCTATCCATGGTTGCGAGTCTCAAGGCACCGCCTGAGAAAGATTTCTTGACCACATAGGGGCCGTCATAATTTGGAGTCCATTTGCCCCGGGAATCAGTGAGAAATGATTGTATCTTCTTGAGAACAAGGTCTCCTTTCTTGAAGACGCGAGGTCGAACCTTTTTGTCAAACGTCTTCTTCATCCTTTGCTGATATAGCTGACCATGGCATAGAGCCGTTATTCGCTTCTCTTCTATCAGATTTAGTTTGTCGTGTCGACTTTGACACCATTCAGCTTCTGTTAGCTTAGCTTCCATCAATACCCGAATTGATGAGATCTCTACTTCCATGGGGAGCACTGCTTCCATGCCATATACTAGAGAGAAAAGGGTTGCCCCTGTTGAAGTGCGGACAGATGTACGATAACCATGAAGAGCAAAGGGTAACATTTTGTGCCAGTCTTTGTAGGTTACAACCATCTTTTGAACGATCCTCTTGATGTTCTTGTTAGCCGTTTCTACCGTTCTATTCATCTTGGGTCGGTAGGGCGATGAGTTATGGTGTTCGATCTTGAACTCTACGCACAACTCTTTCATCATCTTATTGTTCAAGTTGGATCCATTATCCGTAATGATCTGGCTAGGAACACCATAACGGCATATGATGTTGTTTTTGATAAATCGGACCACCACTTGTTGGGTTACATTGGCGTATGATGCTGCTTCGACCCACTTGGTGAAGTAGTCAATGGCTACTAGGATGAATCGATGTCTGTTTGAAGCTTTGGGTTTAATAATGCCAATCATGTTGATTCCCCATATGGAAAAAGGCCATGGGGAAGAGAGAACTTTAAGATGCGTTGGCGGTACATGGATTTTGTCATCGTATATTTGTCACTTGTGACATCTTCTCATGTACTTGTAGCAATCGGATTCCATTGTCAACTAATAGTACCCTGCTCTCGGAATTTTTCTCGCCATTGTGTGTTCGTTGCCATGAGTGCCAAAGGAGCCTTCATGAATTTCTTTCATCAGCATGTTTGCTTCTGGTCTGTCTACGCATCGGAGCAAGACCATGTTAAAGTTTCTCTTATAGAGTGTATCACCGCTCAGAAAGAAGCTGCCTGCCAATCTTCTGAGAGTTTTTCTGTCTTTTCTTAGTGCCCCAGGTGGGTACTCTTGTTTCTGAAGGAAGCATTTGATATCGTGATACCAATGTTTGTCGTCAATGACTCCTTCGATCGTGATGATGTAGGCGGGCCTCTCAAGGCGCATTATGTCAATCTTAGGTATGTCATTCCATTGACCTACACTAATCATGGAAGAGAGAGTGGCTAGTGCATCAGCTATGTGATTCTCTTCACGAGGGATATGATGAAACTCGATTCTGTTGAAGAAGGGCAACAACCTTCTCGCGTAGTTTTTGTAAGAATCAACCCCGATTGGTATGTGTTCTAATCTCCTTTGATCTGATTGATAACCAGGGCTGAGTCGCCATACACATCAAAGTTCTTGATCCTTAAGTCGATTGCTTCTTCGAGACCCGTGATACAAGCTTCGTATTCGGCCTCGTTGTTTGTACACTTGAATGTCAGTCTGGCAGTGAAAGGAATATGGATACCCTGAGGTGTTATGATGATTGCCCCAATTCCGTTTTCGTAATGATTTACAGCTCCGTCAAAGATTAGTCCCCATTAGGAACCTGGTTATGGCCCTTCACTGGGTAGTGGTTCATCGCAATCTTTCATTTTCAAATACATGACATCTTCTTCTGGGAAGTCAAATCTGACTGATTCCTGATCGTCAATCGGTTGATGAGCTAAATGATTGGCTAAAAGACTCCCCTTAACGGATTTCTGAGCATGGTATTCGATGTCGTATTCTGATAACAACATCTTCCAACGGGCAATCCTTCCCGTGAGAGCAGGTTTTTCAATGACGTACTTGATTAGATCCATTTCTGAGATTAACCAAGTAGTGTGACGAATCACATACTAGCGAAGACGTTTGGCTGCCCAAGCCAGAGCACAGCAAGTTTTCTCGAGCATAGTGTACCGAGTCTCACAGTCGGTAAATTTCTTGCTCAGATAGTCGATGGTAGACTCTTTCCTTTTTGTTTCATCCTGTTGACCAAGTACACAACCCATGGAGTCTTCCATGACTGTTAGGTAGATGATCAGTGGCCTTCCTTCCACTAGAGGTGATAGAATCGGTGGATTCAACAAGTATTTCTTGATACTGTCGAAGGTGGTTTGGCAGTCTTCTGTCCAAACACAGTCCTGATTCTTTTTGAGTAATTTGAAGATCGGCGCACATGTCGCGGTCATGAGGAATATGAATCTGGAAATGTAGTTCAAACGTCCCAGGAATCCCCTGACTTCTTTTTCAGTCTTTGGAGAAGACATTTCTTGAATGGCCTTGACCTTGTCAGGATCAACCTCAATTCCTTTCTGGCTGACAATGAACCCTAAAAGTTTCCCTGAACGGACACAAAATGTGCACTTATTGGGATTCAAGTGAAGTTTGTACTTTCTCAACCGCTCGAATAGCTTTAGTAGGTGGGTCACATGCTCCTCTCCTGTCTTAGATTTGGAAATCATGTCATTCACATATACCTCTATCTCTTGGTGTATCATGTCATGAAAGAGAGTAGTCATGGCCCTTTGATAGGTTGCCCCGGTGTTTTTCAAACCGAACGAATTTACCTTGTAACAAAAAGTACCCTATGGGGTGATGAACGAAGTTTTCTCCATGTCCTTCGGCGCCATTTTGATTTGATTATAGCCTGAGAATCCATCTATGAAGGAGAATACTTTGAATTTTGATGTGCTGTCTACCAGCATGTAAATGTGCGGCAAGGGAAAATCATCCTTGGGAATGGCCTTGTTTAGATCTCTGTAGTCCATACACATTTTGACCTTTCCGTCCTTTTATAGAACTGGTACTATATTGGCTAACCATTGAGGATATTCTGATGTGGCGAGGAAACCCGCGTCAATCTGTTTTTGTACTTCCTCTTTGATTTTGATGGCCATGTCTGGGTGAGTCTGTCTCAACCTCTGTTTTACTGGCGGATATTCTGATCTTAATGGTAAATGATGTTCCACGATGCTGGTATCCAAGCCTGGCATGTCCTAATAGGACCAAGCAAATACATCGGGAAAATCTTTAAGAAGCTTTATCAAACCTTCTTTAACAGTCGGGATTGAGCAGTGCCCCAATCTTGACTTCTTTTCTCTCTTCTTCTGAACCCAAGTTGACCATTTCCAACGGATCTTTGTGAGGTTCAATGGACCTTTCCTCTTGTCTGAGTAGTCGGGAGATTTCTTCTGGAATTTCTCCGTCATTTTCTTCAGCCTCAAATATCGGGAATTCAAAGTTGGGAGAAGGCATTAGACCGTATGTCTCAATGGGGTTTAAAATAAGCAATCTGTATGACGTGATGATTTGTTTTTAGAAAAGATAGAGAGAATGCAAGAGTGTGTGCAGTGTATTTAAAAACTGCTTGTTTTTATTATTCGAGTTGTTTTTTAGGATTACCATTTTCTGAAAAAGCGAAAAAGAGAAAACAGCAATAAATGCGGAAATTACAGAACGATGTTATTTTATTTATGATCTTGTCGATTCTTGAAACTACAGCCCTATAAAACAAAACTCAGTCACTTTGGGCAAAGCGAAGAGGTACATTTACAAAAAGTGAGCCCTATCAAAACATCTGTTTCACCTGGGCAGGGTGAAAGGCTAAGATAAAGACAGCAATTACTTAGACTTATGAACGACTTTCGGAATGTCGACAGCAACCCATTGGTGGCGAACTCCTCGGTGAATCACAAAGTCTGGTACCTTCTTTCTTGACTTGTCTTCAGAAATGACACTGATTTCTAGTAGAGCAGGATCGTTGGAATCTGTTTCCCAGGCAGAGTTATCATAGATGAACTCTTCTGTTGTATTTTGCATAGTATTTGTACTCTCAGTTGGATCTCCCCATCCAGTTGGCTGGATGTCTTCGAGCCTGATACGAGACCTTTTGAGAGCGGTGTACTTGACCAAGTAATCGTATTTGTCATTCGGTTGTCCCAGGGTGTCCCACACTTCTTTGGAACTGGAGGAGTCATCTCTTTCGATGACGTTGACCTCAGGAAAAGCGTAGTTAATGAACTCTTGTCCTGCAAGCTTTGTGTAGCGAGCGATTTTGGACGTGGTTCTTAAGCACTGTCGCTCTAGGGGTGACTACAGGTCGATTCATTTTTTGTCCTATTGAAGCTGATGAAGGAAGGGAAATAGATGTGTCCAACTAACCCTGCTTTGCAAACTGAGGTCAAACAGTCAAAACTGTTGGTTTACATATGCGATCAATGTAGGGGGGCCTCGCTCTGGTTATTTTGATTGAATGTTGGTCTTTTGGTTGAGAATTTAGGATTGATACTTTTCAATTGGTAGGAAGGTACGGGATTTGAATTTTGGATTATTGTGCTCGCTAAGATATTTCTTTCAATCTTATGCCTACGTATTCCCGTTTACCGAAACAGGGAAATCAGAGCGATCGTAGTTCCTCTTATTCTATGGGAGGAAATGGGTGTTTTGGTGTCTTGTTCAAAGCCCAAGACGTGATGCGAAAGATGATCTATATCTTGTTCAAAGCCCAAGATGTGAAGCTAAAAGGTGTTGTCTTTAGGGAGAATTTGTCATCTCTAAAGGAGTCTGTTTGTCACAACTGCTGGGTGACTATTTACAAAGGAGAAATACTTTAACCGGGATACGTGGATCCTAGCAATGCCATAATTTCCTTTATAGGGGGTTTTAACCTGAAGGAGAAGACTTTAACTCAGTGTAGAGCAATGCCATCTTTCCTTAGGAATTTCTCATGCTAAAAGAGGGACAGTGGCATAGATGTAAATAATCCATAGGCTTGCCGCTTACAGCGATTAGATGAAAGGAATTGTTGATGTTTGTGTACTGTGAACGAGGCACAACTTTGATGCTAAAAGGTTGATTGGCTCAACCTGGGTTTTCTTATACAAAGCCTAAGAGGAGGCTACCGACCCAACAAGAGGGAGTTTTTATGTGTCTCGTATGAAGCCCGAGAGAGAGAGAGGCTAAAAGGGTGGACTCTACACGAGAGTACTTTTATATGTGTCTTGTAAGAAGCCCAAGACGGAGGCTAAAAATGATTGACTCAACGAGGAAGTCTTTGTATCTTGTACGAAGCCCGAGATATAGGCTAAAATGATTGACTCAATGAGGGAGTCTTTGTATCTCGTACGAAGCCCGAGATAGAGGCTAAAATGATTGACTCAACGAGGGAGTCTTTGTATCTCGTACGAAGCCCGAGATAGAGGATTAAATGATTCAGTTGAGTGACAGGTCCAGTGCGTTGGATATAAGAGAAAATCAATTCTTATATGAGGAAGAAAAGATTAGCTCTGCTGGGGAGAATCATTGTACAAAGCCCAAGATAAGGCTATCTTACTGCTGAGGATTATTGAGATCCTGAAGCAGGTCCAAGTGTGGTGCACTCTCATGAGAGAAACTGAGTTTCTTCCTATGCTTGTAGGGTACTTGAGAATGTCTTTGAGACTCAAGGGGCTTCAGACTGTCCAAGTATGGAGTTTCATGTTTTGTACTATGCTTGAGGGAAAGTACGCTTTCGGTGTGAAGGGCTAGACTCTTTTGAAAGACTGCTCTATTAAGATGATTAATTTCTGTTCTTATACCTCTAGGAGGTCGTCGGGACAATTTGTACAAAGCCCAAGAGGAGGCTGGAAACTTTTAAGAAGCCGAGGGACTATTTGTACAAAGCCCAAGAGGAGGCTATGAAAACTTCTAGGATGCCAACGGGTCCTTGTACAACGCCCAAGAGGAGGCGGGGATGCTTCTAGGAAGCCTGTGGGTCCTTGTACAACGCCCAAGAGGAGGCGGATGAACAGTTTCATAAGGGGTTTCACTTGGAACAATGGCCTTCTGTACAATGAACTGTTCAAAAGGGGATTTCCTTAGACCTAGTTATCTAAGATAATTGTTATGAAAAGGCATGGTGCAATATCCGGGAGAACGTCGGGTGGAAAGAGATAGAGTTTTGTCTAGTTCTAAACGTAATTGTCGGGGAAACTCTAAATATCTATACTATTATTACACAGTCGATATGAGTTTATGAAAGAAGACTTACAGTGAAAGATAAAGAAAGCATATAAATACTTACTCGGTTGTAGAGCTTCCATGCTGTTTGGTTAGTTGTTCAACAAAGAAATATTGAAAACAACGGTATATTTCAAAATCAAAGGAGAAAGTGCTTTGAAAAAAAATATTGGGGCTTACAGCTCAAGGAGAGGCCCAAGGTTTATCAGTGATTGCACTGTTGTTTTTGTACAGAGGGACTTATATAAGTGACTGAGGCCCAAAAAGGTTTTCTGTACAAAGGGATGGGTCTTACACTCTCTCAAGAGGACCAAGTGAGTTTTAAGAAAAGAAATGGGTCTTACTACTCGAGGGTAGGCCCAGATGATTTTCAGTTTGAAAATGGCGATCGCGCCGAGATTTTATTTTAACGCAGAGGGACTTATACAATATCTGAGGCCCAAAAGGTTTTGCTTAAAAGGGGATTGGGTCTTACACTCTATTAGAGGCCCAAGGTTAAATGGGTCTTATAGCTCGAGGAGAGGCCCAAGGTTTGTTTTTCAACGGACTATGATCGCGTCGAACATTTTGAAATACAACGGGATTTATACCATAAATGAGGCCCAAAATAGGTTGTATTTGCAAAAAGGATTGGGTCTTACACTCTAATAGAGGCCCAAAGAGTTTTTTTAAAGAAAGAGAATGGGGCTTATAACACGAGGGTAGGCCCAAATGATTTAAAAAGACGACTGTCGCGCCGTTTACTTGAAAATGTACAGATGGACTTATACAATGAGTGAGGCCCACAAAATTTTTATGCACAAGGGGATTGGGTCTTACACTCTAATAGAGGCCCAAAGTGTTTGAAATTTTTTGATGAGGGTGAAAATCAAAGAAACCCTAATTTTATTCTTTAAAAGTAATTATTTAAAGAAAATCAAACAAAAAAAGATAAAAATACCAAATAAGTTTGAATAAACAACTTGTGATTTTGGTTTTAGGTTTGAAAAATGGGGTTTTAATCACAAGATGAATTAAAACCTATTTGGTGTTGGTTGGGCTTAGGAGATGAGAACTCGGCCAGGGGTGTCGGACGAAATATTGGCATCTGACACAGCTGATCCTTCATTCAGGTGCACTGGTTTAGATAGAGTACTTTGATTATGCACTTTGAGGTTCGATTACTTCCGGAGAAGCGATTGATGTTCTTTCGATGTTCAACAATCAAAAGAATTGCCAACTTTATTTAAAAAGCAGAAAAGTTTTAACAAGTAAATTCAATTTTGTTTCGTTTCGAGAATCGTTGATCATATTAAAATGTCGTTCTGTAAAGCTAAAACAAATAAGAATTACAAACAAAAGCACAAGGGCTCAAATTTTATTGATAGGATGGAGATCAGCTGGACGCGTGATTCCAAAGAGTAAACACAAAGTTAGAAAATGGTAATTTTACAGGGAAAAGGGCTACGTTGAAACATAACGACCATTATCCTTCTACCAACTTTGAATTCAGGACATCCTGAGCTTCTGTCAAAGATGACCTTGACTGGAGTTTTCTTGACGGATGATGTAACTGCTGCCGAGGGATTTGCCCCTGTTGAACATAATTACTTGAAGTTATCCCTAACTTTTGCCTAGATTGTACTGTGATGTTTCCAATCCACCGGGATGATTTTTTATTATGTCTCTAAATTTTTCCTGGACCGCCCTTTCGGATTTTCAATCCACCGAGACATTTTTTTTAGTTTAGGCGAAGTATTTCTTGACTACATCAACATTCGTGGGGTAGGAAAATTCCTCTCCATCCATGGTTGCAAGTCTCAAGGCACCGCCTGAGAAAGCTTTTGTGACCACATAGGGGCCATCATAATTCGGAGTCCATTTGCCCCGAGAATCAGTTAGAAATGATTGTATCTTCTTGAGCACAAGGTCTCCTTTCCTGAAGACGCGAGGTCGAACCTTTTTGTCGAACGCCTTCTTCATTCTCTATTAATACAACTGACCGTGGCATAGTGCCGTGATTCTCTTTTCTTCTATCAGATTCAGTTCTTCGTGTCGACTTTGACACCATTCAGCTTCTGTTATCTTAGCTTCCATCAATACCCGGATTGATGGGATCTCTACTTCTATGGGAAGCACTGCCTCAATGGCATATACTAGAGAGAAAGGGGTTACCCCTGTTGAAGTGCGAACAGATGTGCGATAACCGTGAAGAGCGAAGGGCAACATCTCGTGCCAGTCTTTGTAGGTTACAACCATCTTTTGAACGATCCTCTTGATGTTCTTGTTAGCCGCTTCTACCGCTCCGTTCATCTTGGGTCGGTAGGGAGATGAGTTATGGTGTTCGATCTTAAACTCTGCGCATAACTCTTTCATCATCTTGTTGTTCAAGTTAGATCCATTATCTGTAATGATCTGGCTCGAAACGCCATAACGGTAGATGATATTGTTTTTGATAAATCGGACTACCACTTGTCGGGTTACATTGGCGTACGACGCTGCTTCGACCCACTTGGTGAAGTAATCAATGGCCACCAGGATGAACCGATGTCCGTTTGAAGCCTTAGGTTCAATTATGCCGATCATGTCGAGTCTCCATATGGAGAAAGGCCAAGGGGAGGATAGAACTTTGAGATGTGTAGGCGGTACATGAATTTTGTCGAAGTATATCTGACACTTGTGACACCTCCTCATGTACTTGTAGCAGTCGGATTCCATGGTCAACCAGTAGTAACCTGCTCTCAGAATTTTTCTCGCCATTGTGTGTCTGTTGGCATGAGTGCCAAAGGACCCTTCATGAATTTCCTTTATCAGCATGTTTGCTTCTGCTCTGTCTACGCATCAGAGTAAGACCATGTCAAAGTTCCTCTTAAAGAGTGTATCACCGCTCAGGAAGAAGCTTCCTGCTAGTCTTCTGAGGGTTTTCCTATCCTTCCTTAGTGCCCCAGGTGGGTACTCTTGTTTCTGAAGGAAGCATTTGATATCATGATACCAAGGTTTATCGTCTATGAATGCTTCAATCGTGAAGATGTAAGCGGGCTGTTCAAGGCGTATGATGTTGATCTTAGGTAGGTCATTCCATTGACCTACAGTAATCATGGAAGAGAGAGTCGCTAATGCGTCAGCCATGTGATTCTCCTCACGAGGGATATGATGAAACTCGACTCTGTTGAAGAAGGGTAGCAACCTTCTTGCGTAGTCTTTGTAAGGAATCAAGCTTCCTCGAGACCCATGATACAAACTTCGTATTCGGCTTCATTGTTCGTACACTTGAATGTAAGTCGGGCAGTGAAAGGAATGTGGGTACCCTGAGGGGTAACAATGATTGCTCCAATTCCGTTTCCGTAATGATTGACGGCTCCATCAAAGATAAGTCCCCATTGGGAATCTGGTTCTGGCCCTTCACTGGGTAGCAGTTCATCACAGTCCTTCATTTTCAAATACATGACATCTTCGTCTGGGAAGTCAAACCCGATTGATTCCTGATCGTCAATTAGTTGATGAGCCAAATGATCAGCTAACACACTTCCTTTAACGACTTTTTGAGCATGGTACTCTATGTCATATTCTGATAGTAACATCTGCCAACGGGCAATTCTTCCCGTGAGATCAGGCTTTTCAAATACTTACTTAATTGGATCCATCTCGGAGACCAACCAAGTAGTGTGACGAATCATGTACTGGCGCAGACGTTTGGCTTCCAAAGCTAAAGCGCAGCAAGTTTTCTCGAGCATAGTGTACCGAGTTACGCAGTCGGTGAATTTCTTGCTCAAATAGTAGATGGCAGACTCTTTCCTTTTGGTTTCGTCTTGTTGGCTAAGTACACATCCCATTGAGTCCTCTAGGACTGTGAGGTAAATGATTAGTGGTCTTCCTTCCATTGGAGGTGATAGAATCGGTGGGTTCAATAGGTATTCCTTGATACTGTCGAAGGTGGTTTGGCAGTCTTCTGTCCAAACGCAGTCCTGATTCTTTTTGACTAATTTGAAAATCGGCGCACATGTCGCGATCATGAGGAATATGAATCTGGAGATGTAGTTCAAACGTCCCAGGAATCCTCTGACTTGTTTTTCAGTTTTCGGAGAAGGCATTTCTTGAATGGCCTTGACCTTGTCAGGATCAACCTCAATTCCTTTTTGGCTGACGATGAACCCTAGTAGTTTCCCTGAACGGACACCGAAGGTGCACTTGTTGGGATTCAAGCGGAGTTTGTACTTTCTCAAACGCTCGAATAGCTTTGACAGATGGGTCACATGCTCCTCTTCTGTCTTAGATTTGGCAATCATATCATCGACATATACCTCAATTTCTTTGTGTATCATGTCATGAAACAGAGTAGTCATGGCACTTTGATAGGTTGCCCCGGCGTTCTTCAAACCGAACGACATTACCTTGTAACAAAAGGTACCCCATGGGGTAATGAACGAAGTTTTCTCCATGTCTTTCGGCGCCATTTTTATTTGATTATAGCCCGAGAATCCATCTATGAAGGAGAAAACTTTGAACTTTGCTGACTGTCCACCAGCATGTCAATGTGTGGTAAAGGAAAGTCGTCCTTTGGACTAGCCTTGTTTAGATCTCTGTAGTCCACACACATTCTGACTTTTCCGTCCTTTTTTGGAATGGGTACGATGTTGGCTAACCATTGAGGATATTCTGATGTAGCGAGGAAGCCCGCGTCAATCTGTTTCTGTACTTCCTCTTTGATTTTGATGGCCATGTCCTAGTGAGTCCGTCTCAACCTCTGTTTTACTGGCGGACATTCCGATCTCAATGGTAGATGATGTTCCACGATGCTGGTATCCAACCCTGGCATGTCCTGATAGGACCAAGCAAATACATCAGGAAACTCTTTGAGAAGCTTTGTCAAACTCTCTTTAGCAGTTGAATTGAGTAGTACCCCAATCCTGATCTCTTTTCTCTCTTTTTCCAAACCCAAGTTTACCGTTTCCAACGGATCTTTGTGAGGTTCAATGGACCTTTCCTCTTATCTGAGTAATCGGGAGATCTCTTCTGGAATTTCGTCGTTAACTTCTTCTTCAGCCCCAAATACCGGGAACTCAAAGTCAGGAGAAGGCATCGGATTGTATGTTTCAACGGGGTTTAAAACAAGCAAGCTGCATGACGTGATGATTTGTGTTTAGAAGAGATAGAGAAAATGCGAGTGTGTGCAGTGTATTTTTTTTTACTGCTTGTTTTTATTATTGAGTTTGTTTTTTAGGATTACCATTTTCTTAAGAAAAGCAAAAAGAGAAAACAGCAATTAATGCGAAAATTACAGAACGACGTTATTTTATTAATGAACAAGTCGATTCTTGAAACTACAACCCTATAAAACAAAGCTCTGTCGCTTTGGACGAAGCGAAGAGGGAAATTTACAGAAAGTGAGCCCTATCAAAACATCCGTTTCACCTGGGCAGGGTGAAAGGTTAAAGACGACAATTACTTTGACTTATGAACAATCTTCGGAACATCGACAGCAACCCATTGGCGGCGAACTCCTTGGTGAATCACAAAGTCTGGCACCTTCCTTAATTTGTCTTCAGAAATAACGCTGATTTCTGGTGGAGCAGGATCATTGGAATCTGTCTCCCAGGCATAATTGTCGTAGGAGGATTCCTCTGTTGTATTTTGCATAGCATTTGTGCCCTCAGGTAGATCTCCCCATCCAGTTGGCTGGATGTCTTCGAGTCTGATACGAGAGCTTTTGGGAGTAGTGTACTTGACCATATAGTCGTACTTTCCACTTGGTTGTTCCAAGGTGTCCTACACTTCTTTTGAACTGGAGGAGTCATCTCTCTCGATGACGTTGACCTCGGGAAAAGCATAGTTGATGAATTCAAGTCCTGCAAACATTGCGAATTCATCTTCATGTTGAGTAGTTTCTGAATGACCTGAGTGTTGATCCCATGACATGGTGGGGATGCAGGTATTCTGTTCAATGATGCTCAGCTGATTTTCGTTGTTCGGCTGACTCTCTTGCCCCAAGTTTCCTGGGTAGGGCTGCCACATTGGCAGACCATCCATCGGGCCATAGTAGTTGTGGTCAAAGTTGTCCTTCATCAGAGTGTCTTCCTCTAATGAGTTTGGTGGAGCACGACATCCTTCCAGATCACAATCTCCATATATCATTCGGATGTCTGACCTTGGTATAAATCTCGGACTCTGTGCGGGATAGCAAAATGGCGTAGGCACCTCTTCCTGAGACATACAACCGTCCTTATTGAGGTAGGACTTCCATTCCTCATCCGTGTCAGAAGGATCCTACTCATTGATAGTGTGTACTTCTTGAGACACTGGGTGAAGGAAACCTCCACTGTGGAAGAAGTTTTGAATGGGATGAAGACTTTCATCGCTGGCAGCTGTCTGGGTACAGGTTGCAGAAAAACCAAGATCCTTCTTTGTTTTATTGTCAGTAGGAATGACAAGCTGTCCCCATACTTTTGTATTGGTACTCTCAACCGCTTTGATAGCATCTTTGTATGAGGAAATGGGAGTTCCCTCTTTAGACTAATTGTCCTTGCTTACCGACAGTGCTTGGAACTGAGTTCCAATAACCTCCTTGGGTTCTTCACAAGTAGATAATGATAAGTTGCTTACGAGCAAGGCTTGTTCTCCACAGACCGTAACGAGTTGACCATTCTGAACGAACTTTAGCTTTTGGTGGAGAGTCGTGGTGACTGCCCCAGCCTGATGTATCCAAGGTCTTCCTAATAAACAATTGTACATTGCCCGAATGTCCATGACTTGGAAAGCGACTTGGAAAGTATGAGGACCAATAGTTATGGGAAGATCAACTTCGCCGATAACCGTTTTTCTGGATCCGTCAAATGCTTTGACGACGACCTCGCTGGTTCTCATCGGAGGGCCTTTGAATGATAATTGCATCAAAGTAGACTTCGGCATAACATTCAGGGCTGACCCTGTGTCTACCAGTACGCTGGCTAAAGCATCGCCCTGGAAGTTGACTGTAATATTGAGCGCCATGTTATGATGGTGACCCTCTTCAGGTAATTCCTCATCACTAAATCCCAAGTTATTGCTGGAAGTTATGTTAGAGACAATGCTATCAAACTGTCTGATTGTTACATTCTGTTCCACAAAGGCTTGCTCCAAGACTTTTTGTAGAGCCTCCCTATGCGCTTCTGAACTGAGTAACAATGATAATACCGAGATTTTGGAAGGAGTTTGTAACAGCTGATCAACAGTGTTGTATTCACTCCTTTGGATGAGCTTCAGGATCTCATCGTTGTTTTTCGAAAGGTCGGGATTACTGGATTGACCGACTGGTGGATTGGGAACTTTTGTCGGAGGTTCCTTTTCTTTGTTGGATTCTCCAACTCCTCTGTTGAAGATTCTACCACTCCGTGTTACACGACTGATGTCTGCAATATTCACAACGGAGGGTAATGGAATTTCCTTTCCATTCTCGACTGTTGCTGCACCATATTTGTAAGGGATAGCCTTAGTTGATTCATACGGAAGTGGTCCAGGTAGATAGACAACTATGGGAGCCTTCTTATTTTTTTGACCATCGTAAGTAATCTCGATCCATTCCTGGTTGGGAACTCTCGATTCGTCAAGTAGAGGAATGATGGTGAAAACATCCCTAGCCCTCTGATGATCAAAGACTACGAAAACGTCCTCAATTTGATCGGCGAGGTAGTCCGGCGTCCAGCTGATGGGTCCGGAACCCGGATATGGATGAATTTCTTCACCATCCACCTGACCCTGAAGAGCCGCTCGCACAAGGTAGCATCCTTGGTTACTTTCTGAACAGACTCCACAACATTCATAGTTGTGTGGCGGCACCTGGCCACGCCTGCTTTGAATGCAATGTAACCTTACTAGGTTAGTTTCTACAGATCAGACATCCTGACTTTGACGCCGAGTAGGGTTCTTGTCATCGATACTAATCTGCTGAGTGTCTTCATCCATATAGATGGGAAGCCACCAATGATTTAACAAGTGTTGAAATGCTTCCTGGACAAGGGCACAACCTTAATTATTTTCGCAACCCACCGTTCAGCTTTGATAGTCATGTAATACCAGGAACCCGAGTCGGACCTGCTCAGCATGTAGCTCTACCAGGTTGGTATTCAGTAAGCGAATATCGAAGATCTGAACCATGTTGATCTGATAGGGATTCCTATCATGGTAGTCTCAGATCCATCCAAGATCCATCTGACGCTGGAGGGCTTCTTGTACAAAAGAGCATCCCTGTTTGTTTACCGAGCAAGTCAGACAAGAACTGTAATCGTGACGCGACAGATTATGATACTGGCTTTGCCTTGAGTGCATTGCCACCAAGTTGACATTCATAGCATAGATGTCGTGATTTTGAATGACGTTAGAATCCATGTAAACCATGTTAACTCCACGAACTCGGTGCTCTTGGATCCATCCGAGATCCATCTGTTCCTGTAGAGCTGATTGCACCACAGAAAATCCTCAATTGCTTTTAGAGAAGATATCACACTGGTGATAGTTATGAGGTGGCACATGGCCATATCCACTCTGTCTACAATGCATCTTGACCAGATTAGTCTTCAAACAGAGTACATCGTGAATTTGATAGACATTGTTAGACTATCCTTCTATCAGGTTGATGGCAGCTTTCTCATGTTGAGGCAGCGGGTTTGTGAGAACATTTGGATTTGTATCTTTGAAAGATAAGACCCCGCTCCTAATAAGCTTTTGCACGTCAGATTTGAAATTGAGACAGTTCTCTATGTTATGCCCCGGTCCTCCTTGATGGTAAAGGCACGTCTGATCCACCTTAAACCAAAAAGGCGGACTTTCTGTTACTGTAAGAGGAGACTTAGTCTGGATGTGCCCCTTAGCCAGTAGTAACGAAAATAGTTCTGCATACGATACGGGTATAGGATCAAATCCTGGTGGCCACGTTGTACGGTTGTTGTTGTACTGAGGACGAGCCTGCTGAAGAGGTTGTTGAGTCCTTTGTTGATTAGGTTGGCTTTGTGCAACCTGAGGCAGATACATAGGAATAGGCGCGGGATTGATAGCAGGAGTCACATCTGCTACTGGTTGATAAAGTTGCCTTTGCTTTCTGAGAGAGATATTCCCAATATCTTGCTCTTTTTTCTTAGGGAGAGCATTACCGTATCGTTTTGTACTACTTGATGATCCAGCGTCTTTTACTAAACGTCCTTCCCGGACGGCTTCCTCAAGACGAACTCCCATACCGACCATTTCGATGAAATCACTGGGCGCACTGGCAACTATTTTGTCGTAATAAAATGAGCTTAAGGTCTTTAAGAAGATCTTTTTCATCTTTTTTTCCTCAAGAGGTGGACAAATTTGGGCGGCGATCTCGCGCCATCTTTGGGCGTACTCCTTAAAGGTTTCCTTGTCCTTTTGTTACATTGATCTGAGTTGATCTCTTTCGGGTGCCATGTCCAAGTTGTATTTGTATTGTTGGACGAAGGCAGTGCCAAGATCTCTGAAAGTGCTTATCGTAGCACGGTTTAAACCCATGTACCATTTTAATGCGGCACCGATTAAACTATCCTGAAAGTAGTGAATCAGTAGGTCCTGATTTTCTGTCTGAACCGACATTCGTCGAGCGTACGTCACCAGGTGACTTTGAGGGCAAGAGTTACCCTTGTACTTTTCAAAGTCGGGCACTTGGAACTTGTGTGGGACTTTCACATTGGGGACCAGACAAAGGTCTGCGGCGTCCTTTCCAAATAGATCCTGGCCGCGAATGGCTTGCAGTTCCTTCTGTATTTCCAGGAACTGCTCCTGGAATTCGTCAATTCTATCGAACATAGTTTCCTTTTTACCAGCAAGTATCTGCGGAATCTATCCTTCTGGGACAGTGTGCACCACAGGGGGTGGTACCGTGACTATGGCAGTGAATCTTGGCGTTTCCCAAAGTCTGTAACCTTCAGGAGTCCTCAGTATGCCTCTGGCATCCTCGCTTTCCCGAAGTTTGTAACCTTCAGGCCCAGCGGCTTCTGTTATGATTCCCTGATCTTCACCGATCGGCGGAACATATCCTTCCGGGATATAGTTAACAAGCATGCCCCAAGGACGATCTTTCGGCATTTGATACCTAGGATCGGACTTTTCCACTATGGGCGTTGAGGTGATCTCGGAGATTACAGTTCTTTATTGTTGAGCTTCTGCCATGACTAGCATGTCGTTACGAAGCTTTCTCATATCCTCTCTCAGAGCGTCAATCTCTTCTTTCAACTCTCTGTTCTCTTCCTCGAGATCATCCATCTTTTTCTGACGATTGGCCCGAGTATTGTACGAATGAGACAGTTTGACTTTAGAACCGAGACACAAACGTGAGATTCGTAGGTAAGAAGAATACGTTACGTGAGAATGATGAATGCAATGATTAAATTAATTATTTTTGTTTATTCAAAATAAACTTCGACAATTAGATTGCAAATATCAAACAGTGGGGAAACCCCATTTTATTGAATTCAAAGGATTGCGGAAATGGAAATACAGTAGATTACAAGGTGCGGAAATAGAAACCTAAGCTAATGGGTCCCGAGTCCTCTCTGAGGAGAAACCGGGTGTTGGTTCTGGTACTTTCCTTTTCTTGGACCGGGGCTCTTAGGCCGTTGTCAGGTTGTCATTCCTTTGCTAGGTGAAAGGAGCGAGCAAAATCCTTTGGTCATCCTGATTATCCACAGCATGTTGCTCTAAAATCTCGATCAGAGCATCCTTATCTTTTAGCAATTGCTGTATTTTGGTACACTCTACATTGAGGGTGCAGTACTTGTTCTTCCAAGACCTTCTTTCCTTTTGAACTTTGTTGAGAGTCACCTAAAGCTTTTCCGTTTCCATCATGAAGTACATGACAAATTCCCTTGGCGGAAGAATTCTGTGACGAAGATACGACATCTTTAGCTTTAGAGCTCTAGTTTGTACCCAGTGGAGGTAAGGCTCCACCGAGACACAGTCCGGTTTTCCTAGAGACTCCCGTCCTTTGTTATGAACATGCTTCCAAGCGTGCACTATTTCCATCTTTAGTGCCTTGTCATTTTCTCCTTCCTTGAAGAAAAGACCCTCCAGATGAGCATTACGTGGGACATGCCTCATCGGGTATCCAAATTGGCGACGAACCAATACCGGGTGGTAGTTGATTCCTCCTTTAGTTCCTATGAGGGGTACGTTGGGGAAGTTTCCACAACGATCAATGATTCTGATTCCATCATAAATCCTATTACACCAATCTATATCAGAGTTGGTAAGAGACATAATCTTCTGCGACCAGCGTAAGGCACTCTTACGATCCCAAAATGCAGCAGACTTGGGCAAGTGGGAGATAAATCATTTATATAGCAGGGGTACACAACACGTGATCATTCCTCCGCTGTACAAATTTCCTAAGTGTACAGAATGATATGCGTCTGCGAGCAGAGTTGGCACAGGGTTTTCAATGAGAAAAACCTTAATGACGTTGATATCTACAAAGTTATTGACGTTGGGAAACAAAAATAACTCGTGGGTGAGTAAGACAAAGATGCTTTCAAAAGTAGTCACGTTCCCTATACTGGCAAAATACAAGGCTTTCTTTGTCAAGAACTGGGCTGGCAAACCTTGGATGCCACCCTTAGTGGTCAGGTGAGTCTTGACTTCCGACTCATCCAAATAAATTGCTCTTGCAATGGTCCGATCCTTTGGAATTTCTTCCAGTCCAGAAAATGGAGCTTGATCAGTAATGTGTAGATCAGTTAAGTGAGAATACTCCTCCAGCGTTAATGCGAGCTGGTAATCCGGAAATGTGAAACAGTGATAAACTGGATCGTAAAACTGGATGAGTGCCTCCATGATTCCTTCAATCACATGGACTCTTAACAGCGGTAACAGACCTCCGTACTTGGCTCTGAAAGCCTCAGGGTTAGTGATCATCCTTGCTAACTTTCTCAAATCCTCTAGTTTTGGAACCTTGAAGGTGTACTTATGAGTTCTCCTTCTACCGAAATCCATGAGCGTAATCTTTTTCTCTGATATTTGCAATCATTGTCTTAGTTTAATTTGAAAAAAAAAGAGACTAGAAGAGAAGATTTTTTTCTTGTTTTAATGTTTTTTAGATGAATGCATGAATGCAGCACACAAAAACATAGAAAAAACATGGGGTCAAAGGGTCGGTGTCATGAAGTCAAAGCTACCCCCCAAAGGTTTTCTACGGATGATTTTTTGTACCTGTCACTCAAAATCATTGATTCCAGAGAACACCATCGGGCCGGGAACCGTGCTAGGTGATGTCCATCAATGAAATCTCAGAAGAGGGTAGTTTATCGCGTAACAGCTATTCCCGATAGCTTCCGCACTACAAAAAAAAAGGTGATTTTCCTATGTGTATACTCAATATTTCCACACGCGGCATCACACGCATTCCCATTAGCAGAAAAATAAACACAGATAGCAATTAGGAAAAGTAATATATATATATATATATATATATATATATATATATATATTCGTCCTAAAGTCCTAGACTTTAAAGATCTATGAATCCTATGTTCCTGACAAAAATGGCTCCCCGGCGGAGTCACCATTTTGTGGCACCTTCCCTATTTAAAGGTTTTTGACCTAAGATCCTAGTGAGATCAACATTCTTTGGTTTCTACCTGAGAGATCTGATAAAACCTTTTGGGCCCCACGGTGGGCGCCATTTTTCTGTAGCGAGCGATTTTGGACGTGGTTCTTAAGCGATGTCGCTCTAGGGGTGACTACAGATCGATTCATTTTTTGTCCTATTGAAGCTGATGAAGGAAGGGAAATAGATGTCTCCAACTAACCCTACTTTGCAAACTGAGGTCAAACAGTCAAAACTGTTGGTTTACATATGCGATCAATGTGGGGGGGCCTCTCTCTGGTTATTTTGATTGAATACGGGTCTTTTGGTTGAGAATTTAGGACTGATACTTTTCAATTGGTAGGAAGGTACGGGATTTGAATTTTGGATTATTGTGCTCGCTAAGATTTTTCTTTCAATCTTATGCCTACGTATTCCCGTTTACCGAAACAGGGAAATCAGAGTGATCGTAGTTCCTCCTATTCTATGGGAGGAAATGGGTGTTTTGGTGTCTTGTTCAAAGCCCAAGACGTGAAGCGAAAGGTGATCTATATCTTGTTCAAATGTGAAGCTGAAGGGTTTATTTGTATCTTGTTCAAAGCCCAAGATGTGAAGCTAAAAGGTGTTGTCTTTAGGGAGAATTTGTCATCTCTAAAGGGGTCTGTTTGTCACAACTGCTGGGTGACTGTTTACAAAGGAGAAATACTTTAATCGGGATACGTGGATCCTAGCAATGCCATAATTTCCTTTATAGGGGGTTTTAACCTAAAGGAGAAAACTTTAACTCAGTGTAGAGCAATGCCATCTTTCCTTAGGAATTTCTCATGCTAAAAGAGGGACAGTGGCGTGGATGTAAATAATCCAGAGGCTTGCCGCTTACAGCGATTAGATGAAAGGAGTTATTGATGTTTGTGCACTGTGAACGAGGCTCAAATTTGATGCTAAAAGGTTGATTGGCTCAACCTGGGTTTTCTTATACAAAGCCTAAGAGGAGGCTAATGGCCCAACAAGAGGGAGTTTTTATGTGTCTCGTACAAAGCCCGAGAGAGAGAGGCTAAAAGGGTGGACTCTACACGAGAGTACTTTTATATGTGTCTTGTACGAAGCCCAAGATGGAGGCTAAAAATGATTGACTCAACGAGGGAGTCTTTGTATCTCGTACGAAGCCCGAGATAGAGGCTAAAATGATTAACTTAACGATGGAGTCTTTGTATCTCGTACGAAGCCCGAGATAGAGGCTAAAATGATTAACTCAACGAGAGAGTCTTTATATCTCGTATGAAGCCCGAGATAGAGGCTAAAATGATTGACTCAACGAGGGAGTCTTTGTATCTCGTACGAAGCCCGAGATAGAGGCTAAAATGATTCAGTTGAGTGACAGGTCAAGTGCGTTGGATATAAGAGAAAATCAATTCTTATATGAGGAAGAAAAGATTAGCTCTGCTGGGGAGAATCATTGTACAAAGCCCAAGAGAAGGCTATCTTACTGCTGAGGATTATTGAGATCCTGAAGCAGGTCCAAGTGTGGTGCACTCTCGTGAGAGAGACTGGGTTTCTTCCTATGCTTGTAGGGTACTTGAGAATGTTTTTGAGACTCAAGGGGCTTCAGACTATCCAAGTCTGGAGTTTCATCTTTTGTACTATGCCTGAGGGAAAGTACGCTTTCGGTGTGAAGGGCTAGACTCTTTTGAAAGACTGCTCTATTAAGATGATTAATTTCTATTCTTATACCTCTAGGAGGTCGTCGGGACAATTTGTACAAAGCCCAAGAGGAGGCTGGAAACTTTTAAGAAGCCGAGGGACTATTTGTACGAAGCCCAAGAGGAGGCTATGAAAACTTCTAGGAAGCCGACGGGTCCTTGTACAACGCCCAAGAGGAGGCGGGGATGCTTCTAGGAAGCCTGTGGGTCCTTGTACAACGCCCAAGAGGAGGCAGATGAACAGTTCCAGAAGGGGTTTCACTTGGAACAATGGCCTTCTGTACAATGAACTGTTTAAAAGGGGATTCCCTTAGACCTAGTTATCTAAGATAATTGTTATGAAAATGCATGGTGCAATATCCGGGAGAACGTCGGGTGGAAAGAGACAGAGTTTTGCCTAGTTCTAAATGTATTTGCCGGGGAAACTCTAAATATCTATACTATTATTACACAGTCGATATGAGTTTATGAAAGAAGACTTACAGTGAAAGATAAAGAAAGCATATAAACACTTACTCAGTTGTAGAGCTTTCATACTGTTTGGTTAGTTGTTCAACAAAGAAAGATTGAAAACAACAGTATATTTCAAAATCAAAGGAGAAAGTGCTTTGAAAATAAATATTGGGGCTTACAGCTCAAGGAGAGGCCCAAGGTTTATCAGTGATTGCACTGTTGTTTTTGTACAGAGGGACTTATACAAGTGACTGAGGCCCAAAAAGGTTTTCTGTACAAAGGGATGGGTCTTACACTCTCTCAAGAGGCCCAAGTGAGTTTTAAGAAAATAAATGGGTCTTACTACTCGAGGGTAGGCCCAGATGATTTTCAGTTTGAAAATGGCGATCGCGCCGAGATTTTCTTTTAACGCAGAGGGACTTATACAATATCTGAGGCCCAAAAGGTTTTGTTAAAAGGGGATTGGGTCTTACACTTTATTAGAGGCACAAGGTTGAATGGGTCTTATAGCTCGAGGAGATGCCCAAGGTTTGTTTTTCAACGGACTATGATCGCGTCGAACTTTTTGAAATACAACGGGACTTATGCCATAAGTGAGGCCCAAAATAGGTTGTATTTGCAAAAAGGATTGGGTCTTACACTCTAATAGAGGCCCAAAGAGTTTTTTAAAGAAAAAGAATGGGGCTTATAACACGAGGGTAGGCCCAAATGATTTAAAAAGATGACAGTCGCGTCGTTTACTTGAAAATGTACAGAGGGACTTATACAATGAGTGAGACCCACAAAGTTTTTATGCACAAGGGGATTGGGTCTTACACTCTAATAGAGGCCCAAAGTGTTTGAAATTTTTTGCATGAAGCACCCTATCTCACTCATCTCTCCACCATTGGACATGATTCAAACATCAAACTCATGTGTTTTTTCACAAGGAAGAAGATGGCAATACCCAATTTTATTTATTTTCCGTGTATAGCAAATTATATCATCGTGACCGTATGAACCCTAATTTTGCAAAAGCAATCGAGCGTACATGATTATGAGTGCTATGATCAAATTTTTTGAGGGAAAACAATCAACATGTGATGGCAATCAATTTGCAAAAATATCATGCGAGGAAATATGCATGGATCATGGAGTTGGAGTTTTGAGGCTTACCTTGATGCAAGCTGAAATGGAACTTTTCACAGATGGTGTTCCAGATGTGATTTAATGATCCCTACAGCTTCAATGGATGTTGTGGAGTGTGTTGCAAGCTTTGGAACACTTTGAGACTCTTTGGATCAAGCTGGAGCACTCCAACTGCATAATTGAGGCACAATGGCTTGGTTGAAGGGTGATTTTGAGTCTGAGGTGTTACAGTTAGTGTTTAAGTGTTTGGACACCTCAAATACATCATATGTGATGTTTTTGAGCAATTGGAATTGATTGCTTATGGCTGCAACTCAAAACCCGATAGTGGTTACTCAAAAACTAAGAAACTTGAGGTTTAAGGAAGAATGAGAGAAAGCAGTGTTGTAACTGGCTTTGGTGTGAGTTGAATGATACATTGGAACCTCTATTTATAGGTGATCAACTCTTGTCTTGGAGGAATAGTTAATGGCTGCTGGATCAGATCACATTCAAAGAGATAGGCTTGGTGGCATTTCTTCTCATGCAAGGCAAACTAGCCACTCCCAAGAGCAGGGCTATGCATTGACCAAATTCATATTCTTCAGATGTTTTTATTGTTTTTTAATCAGAGAACTTGACTGGGTAGAGTGGCTTTGTTGAAAATGCACTATTCCACATTAATGCCCTTTGAATTCAAGGCAAAATGTGCCAAAGTGCATGAATTTCAAGTTGGAAGATTCCTTGGCTTTTGGACTCAGCCCTATCAGTTGGTTCAGTTGGTTCATGATCAGATTGAATGCATGTGGCATAGTGATCATTACTTTTGACTCAGAAATCGTGGATGGCAAAAAAACTCTCAAACTGATTTTCCATGGCAGCCTTGACATGGTGTGTTGTGGCAGCCATAACTCTTGGCACAAGTGGAATGGTTTCATGCTATTGAGTTGCTTGGATTGTTGGCAATATGTGTAACAACTTTGATGTTCATACCATGAATTGATTCATCTTGTAACTGTGTGAAAAAATCTCACAAGTTTTGGTGTTTCCAACAAAAATCTGTCTTGGACAGAATTTTTCTAAGTGTTGGGAAAATGGTGTACTTTCATGTTTCCAGCCATTTTCGCTCACTCATAGCTCAAAATCCACAATGAATTGGAGTGAGGTCTAGTTGAAGTTTTTGTAGAGGGCTATGAGGGCTACAAATCAAGCTCTGTATGGGGAAAATGGCTTTGTGGTTTAGGAGTTATGATCCTCCAAAGTTGGTACCCTTGCCACTTTATTTCTTAACTTAGAAAATTTTCTAAGTTTTTATGGTTACCCCTTTTACAAGTTATCCAACTTTTCTTGATTTTTCTTGATGAATGATGATTCAAATCATACATTAACATCATTTTAGGGTTAAAAAACCATTTTTGTGAAAAATCTCAAAAAGTCAAAGTTGACTTTTGTGCACAGTTGACTTTTTATCAGATGAATTCCAAACTGTGCGATCCTCTATGAAATCATGTCCTTGACCTAAATCAAACTTGATGGACATGTTCCATGGGCGTCATAGGGTATATTGATGCATGTCCTAGGGTTTGGGAGCATGTCCTGGTCAAAAGTCAAAGTTACAGTTGACTTTTTCCTCAAAACCCTAACTGTGGTACTGATGAATTTGAGACTTGTTGCTCAAACTTCTTGGATCAATCCATTATTACAAATGGATCAATTTAGCATGTTAGAGACCCTCAAATAATGTCTTGAGGTCTTGGCTCATGATTTGTCCCAAAAGTCAACTTAGGGGTGAATTAGGTCACGAAACCTTAATTCCTGATTTTTGGTGTATGCATCCCCTAAGGTCAAATTGACTTGATGATTGGGTCCATGATGTTCCATGGAGTATTATAGGTTATGCTTTGAAGCAATGGCTCATGCCTAGAGGAAAATTTCCATCTGGAGGCCCTGGTCGACCAAAACCCTAATTTGGTGACACTGGCGATCTTAAGGCTTGATCCACCTAGAAGGGAGCAGCTTTGTGCTTAATCCTTGAAGTGGGAGTCCTATTGATCCCTTGTAGATATTTGAGAGGTTAGACAAGTTGAAGATCATGTCATTTCTTGATTGATCCTTTGTCTAAGAACTCTGAGAGGGTTTGAAACCCTAAATTTGATTGCAGTGGATGCTCACCCATCTTTGGGGAGACTAATGGTTCATCCATATTGTGATGATGATTTTCACAATGATGGGCAATCTTAGTGGTCAAAATTTGGGGTATGACACTTTGTAAATTCTTCGTCGTGCTGGATATTTTCTGAATGCCCTGAGTAATGATCCCATGACATGGTGAGGACGCAGGTATTCTTTTCAATAATGCTCAGTTGATACGCATCGTTGGGCTGACTTTCTTGCCCCAAGTCTCCTGGGTACGGTTGCCAGATAGGCAGGTCATCCATTGGGCCATAATAGTCGTGGTCAACGTTGTCTTTCATCAGAGTTTCCTCCTCTAATGAGTTTGGTGGAGCACGACATCCTTCTAGATCACAATCTCCGTATATCATCTTGACATCTGACATTGGTATAAATCTCAGACTCTATGCGGGATAGAAAAATGACGTAGGCACCTCTTCCTAAGACATATAACCGTCCTCATTAAGATATGATTTCCACTCTTCATCTATATCGGAGGGATCACCCTCGTTGATGGTGTGTACTTCTTGAGACACTGGGTGAAGGAAGCCTCCACTGTGGAAGAAATCTTGAATGGGATGAAGGTTTTCATCGTTAGTAGCAGTCTGGGTACAGGTTGAGGAAAAACCAAGACCCTTCCTTGTTTTGTTATCAGTAGGAATGACAAGTTGTCCCCATCCTTTTGCGTTGTTACTTTTGATCACTTTGAGAGCATCTTTGTACGAGGAAATCAACGTTCCTTTTTCTGATTTGTCATTGATCACCGAAAGTGCTTGGAACTGGGTTCCAACAACCTCCTCTGGTTCTACACAAGTGGACGACGATAAGTTACTCACGATCAAGGCTTGCTCTCCACAGACTGTGACTAGTTGGTCGTTCTTGACGAACTTCAGTTTCTGGTGCAGTGTCAAAGTGACTGCCCCAGCCTGGTGTATCCAAGGTCTTCCTAACAAATAGCTATATGCTGGCCGGATGTCCATGACCTGGAAAGTGACTTGGAATGTGTGAGGACCGATAGTTATGGGAAGGTTGACTTCACCGATAACTATTTTCCAGGATCCGTCAAATGCTTTGACGATGACCTCACTGCCTCTCATCAGAGATCCTTTGAATGATAGTCGCATTAACGTAGATTTTAGCATAACATTTAGAGATGATCTGGTGTCTACCAGTACGCTGGCCAAAGCATCGTCCTGGCAGTTAACTGTAATATTGAGCGCCATGTTGTGACTTTTGCCTTCTTCCGGTAATTCCTCATCACTAAACCCCAAGTGGTTACAGGAAGCGATGTTGGAGATGATGTTGTCGAAATGTCTTATCGTTACATCCTGTTCCATAAAGGCTTGCTCTAAGACTTTTTGCAGAGCTTCTCATTGAGCTTCGGAACTGAGTAAAAGAGATAACACAGAGATTTTTGAAGGAGTTTGCAATAGTTGATCAAAATGTTGTACTCGCTTTTTTGGATGAGCTTCAGCATCTCATCGTTGTTCTTTGAAAGGTCGGGATCACGGGATTGACCCACTGGTTGATTGAGAACTTCTGTCTGAGGTTCATCTTCTTTGTTAGGTTCTTCAACTCCTCGGTTAAAGATTCGACCGCTTCATGTTACTCGACTGATGTCTGTAATATTCACGACGGAGGGTAATGGAACTTCTTTTCCATTCTCAATTATTGTTGCACCGTACTTGTAAGGGATAGCTTTATTAGACTTGTACGGTACTGGTCCCGGCAGATAGATAACTACAGGAGCCTTCTGATTTTTCTGACCATCGTAACCGGCCTCAATTGGTTCGAGATTGAGAACCTTTCCACTATCAAGAGGGACTCTTGATTTATGGAGTAAAGGGATTATGGCGCACACATCTTTGGCCACTTCTCGCTTAGGGATTAAGACAACATCTCTACTTTGATCAGGATGATAGTTTGACATTGAACCAGAGGTTGACCATGGTTGAATCTCATTATGGTTCACCTGACCTTAAAGGGCTGCTCGCACGAGGTAGCATCCTCGATTATTCTCTGAGCAGACTGTACAGTGCTCGTAGTTGTGTGGTGGCACCCGACAATGTTCGTTTTGAATGCAGTGTAACCTCACTAGGTCTGTTTCCATTGATTGAACATCCTGACTGGGATGCCTAGTAGGGTTCATGTCGACCATACTGACTTGTTGGGTGTCTTCATCTAGATAGATCGGAAGCCACCAGTGGTTTAACAAGTATTGCAGTGTTCTTTGAACGAGTGCACATCCTTGGTTACTCTCACGACATACTCTGCAGTTCTGATAATCATGCTGTAGCGAGCGATTTTTGTCGGTGATGCGACCACCTTATCGCTGAAGTTGGGTTTTCCTCCTCGAGGAGAAAGGGGGTGCTACTTTCTGATTTCTTATTTATCCCATGAAGCTGGAAGGGAAAGGGAAGCTATCTAAAACTAACCTTGCACGCGAATGTTTAACTGAACAAATGTTTAAAGAGATTAAGGGTCTGGGGTCAGGTTATACAATGGCCAGTTGTCAATTACCCATCCTATATGTGGTTATCCACAGGATATTAGCTTTAGGTTTTGCTTTGTACTTGGTGGTGTTTATCCGTTAATGGGTTTGGGAAAGTTTCTTGGGAAATGTGACAGGGAGAGTGAGTTTTTTTTCTTGTTTTTGGGAAGGTGCTGGACCTAAGTTTTGATTGATGTATGAAGGTATTGGACCTAGAGTTTTTGATTAGTATGTCGGCTAAGATTTCGCAATCTTATGCCTACGTATTCCCGTTTAAACGAAACAGTGAAATCAGAGCAATCGTAGTTCCTCCTATTCTATGAAAGGAAAAAAGATGTTTTGGTGTCCTGTTCAAAGCCCAAGACAGAGGCTAAATGGAGTATTTGTGTCTTGTTCAAAGCCCAAGATTGAAGCTAAAAGGTTGACTGAAAGAGAATTTGTCATCTCTAAAAAGGGATGGTTGATTTTTGTGTGCCTTGATTAAAGCCCAAGGTTGAAGCTAAGAGGTTGATTGACTCCACTGGGGAAGTCCTTATACAAAGCCTAAGAGGAGGCTGACTCCGCTGGGGAGGTACTTATCTGTCTTGAAAAAGGGTTTGACTCAAAAAGAGAGTGCTTTTATCTGTCTCGTACGAAGCCCGGGATTGAGGCTAAAAAGGGTTGACTCAACAAGAAAGTGTTTTTATCTGTCTCGTACAAAGCCCGAGACCGAGGCTAAAAAGGGTTGACTCAATAAGAGAGTACAAAAAGGTGATTGACTTAACAAGAGAGTCTATGAGAGTGATTGACTCAACAAGAGAGTCTGAAAAGGTGATAGACTCAACAAGAGAGTCTGGAACGTGATTGACTCAACAAGAGAGTCTGAAAAGTGGTTGACTCAACAAGAGAGTTTGAAAATGTGACTGACTCAACAAGAGAGTCTGAAAAGGTTAGCTCTGTTGGGGAGAATCATTGTACGAAGCCCAAGAGGAGGCTGACTTTCCTGAGGAAAGGATCATTATACAAAGCCTAAGAGGAGGCTATCTTATGTTGGGAATTATTGAGATTCCAAGGCAGGTCCAAATGGGGAATCAACTCTTACTGAGGATGCAGAAGAGTTTATAGATCAGATACCTTGAGGTTCTGATTTGAGATAGTGTTGTATAATGATAAACTGACCCCGGTTGGGGAGTTTTAGGAGAGAGACGGGGTTTTAGAACCCACAAGTTTTAGCTCTACTGGAGATTAATCCAGAATCCGGGGTTTCTTCCTATGTTTGGAGGGATCTTGAGAATGTCTTTGAGACTCAAGAGCATTAGACTGTCCAAGTCTACCAGTGTGGAAGAGTTTTATCTTTTGTATGATGCCCAAGAGGAGGCTAACTCTTTTAAGGGATGAGTATCAACCCTAAAATTGGTCTGAGGGCTTTTGTGACTCTTTTTAGAAAGACAGCTCTCACGACGGATGACTAAGTTTTGTCCTATGTCTTTAAGAGGTCGTCAGGGTCCTTGTATTAAGCCCAAGAGAAGGCATGAGAACTTTTAAGAAGCCGAAGGGTCCTTGTACAAAGCCCAAGAGGAGGTGAGGATGCTTTTAGGAAGCTTGTGGTCATGTTATTCACTGAGAATAGATCCTTTAGTGAAAGTTTTGAAGTTTGAAGAAACTCAAGAGATGCTATTCACCGAGAATAGATCAGCTCTGGGGAGTAGAATTTCTTTGACAATTTATTGGGGTGACAGTCTGAGAAAAGGTTCACGAAGAATACTGCCTTTCTCTTTGTTCCATATTGTTTAAGCCCAAGAGAAGGCAAGACTGTATTTGGAAATCCTATGGGGATCTAGTTTTGACTGTATTTAAAGAGTGACCAACATGGTTTTACCTAGTTCTAGACCTAGTTGTCGGGGAAAACTCTAAATAACTATACTAGTATATATACAGTTGATATATGACAAGTATGTAAAAGGGTATGAAAGAAGACTAACCATGCGCAGCTTCCTACAATACAGTTATATATATATATATTTGACATGTATTTAAAAGAATGAAAGAAGACTAACCATGCGCAACTTCCCACAATACAGTTATATATATTAAAGTAAGTAAATGAAAGTGGATAAAACTTATAGGCAAGCATGCTTCCATGATGTATTGTTAGTTGTTCAAAGAAATTAAAGAAAGTTTTGATGACAACTGTATATTTGAACCTAAATCAAAAGGGAAATTGCTTTGAAAAGATTGTACTGGGACTTATACAACGTCTGAGGCCCAAAAGGTTTTCTGTACAAAGGTATGGGTCTTACAACATAAGGGTAGACCCATAGAGTTTGAAAATGAAGAAAGATGGGTCTTATAGCTCAAGGAGAAGCCCAGATGATTTTGTTAAAAAGGCGACGATCGCACCGTTGTTTTGAAAATGTACAGAGGGACTTATACAATAAATGAGGCCCACAATGGTTTATTTACAAAAAGGTTGGGTCATACACTCTATTAGAGGCCCAAAGATTATTTTGAAAAAGAAAAATGGGACTTACAACACGAGGGTAGGCCCAGATGGTTTGTTTGAAAACGGCGATCGCGCCGAGGTTTTTGAAAATACAGTGGGTCTTATGCAATATCTGGGGCCCAACAAGGTATCTTATTTACAAGGAATGGGTCTTACACTCTATTAGAGGCCCATGAGTGTTTGGAAAAGATTTATGAGTGTGGAATTAATCAAAACCCTAATTTGGTTAAAATTGAATTAATTTTGTTTAAAAATTAATAAAATTATTGAAAACATGTGAAAAATGAGTGGTGATCTTGGATCAATGTTTCAAAAATCATGTTATTGTCCACAAAATGATTGAAAACCATTTATGTTTGGAAAATCAAGAAGGAAAAAATATTTCAAATGTCAAAAAACAAATAAAAATTAATTCTTTGCAAAAATATCAAATATATGAAATAAGTAGTATTTTTGGGAAATTTTTGTAAAATAAAATATTTTAACATTTTTGTGAATTATTAAAAAAAGAATCAACTCAAAATCACTAAAATTCAGAGAGAAATTAATTTTTGAATCAATTAAATAAAATCACAAAATTCAAATACTTGAATTTTCAAAAAAGGCGCCAAGAACAACACCAAGAACACGCGCATGTTCTGATTTACCCAGATTTGCATTTTCTCATCAATCTCACTGAATACTTGATGAAATCACACAAACCACATATCAATCTGCTCATTTTCACCTCACAATCATATCTATGGTCTTTAATTTCATTTATTTTAAGCATGGAATAAGAAATCAAAGAGAAACCTCAAGAACCCTATTTTCTGCATTAAGGCTCAAAAATTTCATACACGACCCAAACAAAGCAATGAATTAAGGGGAAACACTCCATACATGATTATGAATATATGGCAAAATTATTGTGCGAGGAAATATGCATGAATCATGAGATGACCAAGTTGAGGCTTACCTCTTGCAGCTGGTGATCGTGTTTTATGTTAGAGGTGTTACAACTTGGTTCCAATGATGTTGACAGCTTCCCTAGGTGCTATGGAGTGTGTCTGAATGCTTTGAATGGATTGAATTGAGTTGGAACTTGATTTGGCACCTCAACTGCAAATCTGTCAAAAGCTTGTGCAGATGGCTGGTGATTTTGTGAAATTGGTGTTTCAGATGTTATGTGAGAGTTTGGATCACTTCTATATGTTATATGTTAGGTGTGTGAACCATTGGTTTGGTTGGAATTGCTCTCAAACTCAAAACCCGATAGTGACTTGATTTAGAAGGCAAAATTGGAGTGAAAGTGGAGATTTTGAGGAAATCATCAGTTTGGTTGCTTTGGTGTACTCAAACTGACCATAATTGAGCTCTATTTATAGTAGAGCAAGTTTGTTTTGCAAGGAATACGGAATGGCAACTGCAGCACGCCTTTGGCCAATGTGGATCAAATGGAATCTCAAGTCTCCTCTAGCCATTGACTTGAGATTAGAGCACATGCCTATGGTTCGTTGATTCAAGGATAAGGCTTGACTGAAGTGTTCATTCTTGCTCTGATACATGCCACCTCCAAGCATCCATTAAATGTTCCAAAACAAAATTGGAGTCTTGAGGCATCTTTAGCCTTTTTAGGTTTGGCATGCTACTTGTAAATTTTGGGACTTTGGAGGCTGATGAATCAGTGTTTGTCCCTTGGTTGTTCCCCGTTGAGGTGTGCAGATGGATAACCATGCTTGAAGTTGCACAATTTGGACAAATCGAGCCCCTGTGAACAAATTTGCCTTGCCAAAACAATTTGCAGCAAGGGATGTTGCAGCTGTCATAACTCCTAGCTCAAGGGGAGTTTGATGGAGTTCTTGGTCATTTTGGAAAGCTCTCATATGATACAACACATGTGTGATCATAGTTTGTCTTGAAAATTTTTGGATCCAAGTGAAAAATGCCCCTACATGTTGAAAAAAAAGCAAGATAGATTCTGACTTAGTGAAAATTTCACTAAGTGTTGGAAAAAGTGACATTTCATGTTTTCATCCATTTTGATCACTCCATAACTAAAAATCCATGAGGAATTGGAATGAGGTGTAGTTGACACTTTTAAAGTATGCCATGAGAACTACAAATCCATCTTTGGATCCTCCAAAATGGTTGCTTGGATCTCAAGTTATGATCCTTGAAAGTTGGTACCCTAGCCACTTGGTTTCATAACTTAGAAAAACTCTAAGTTTTTTTTATGGTTACCCATTTTTCAAGTTAACCCATTTTCTTTGGTTATTCTTGATCAATGATGATTCCAATCACACATTAACATTGTTTTAGGGTTAAGGAACCTTGGTTGACCAAAAAATCAAAAAGTCAAACTTTGACTTTTTGTACAGTTGACTTTTTATCAGATGAAATCCAAAGTGCGCGATCCTTTACGAAATCAAGTCCTTGACCTAAATAAAACCTAATAGATGGACTCCATAGGTTATATAGGGTGTATTGAATCATGTCCCAAGGTTTGGGAGCATGTCTTGGTCAAAAGTCAAAGGTACAGTTGACTTTTCCTTGGAAACCCTAATTGTGGTCCAGATGAAAATGAAACTTGTAAATCAAGTTTCCTGGGTTAATCCATTGTTGTAAATGGATCAATATGGTGTATTGGAGACCCTCAAATCATGTCTTGAGGTCTTGGCTCATTTTTTGTCCCAAAAGTCAACTTAGGGGTGAATTAGGTCAAGAAACCCTAATTTCTGATTTTTTTGGTAAATGCATCCCCTGGGGTTAAATTGACTTGATGATTAGGTCCATGAGGTCCCATGAAGTATCTTAGGTTATGCTTTGAAGCATTGGCTCATTCTCAGAGGAAAATTTCCACCTGGAGGCTTTGGTCGACCAAAACCCTAATTTGGTGACACTGGCGATCTTGAGGCTTGATCCACTTGGAAGGCTGCAATCTTGTGCCTGATACTTGGTGTGGGAGTCCTCTTGATCCATTGTGGGTGTTTGAGAGGCTAGAAAAGTTGAAGATCATGTCAATTCTTGATTAATCCTTTGTCTAAGTGCTCTGAGAGGGCTTGAAGCCCTAATTCTTGTTTGTAGTGAATGCTCACCCATCTTTGGGGAGACTGATAAGGCATAATGATACATCCATATTGTGGTGATGATTTTCACAATGATGGAAAATCTTGGTGGTCAAAATTTGGTGTATGACACGTGCGAAGTCAGAAAACTGGGCTGAACTTGCTTAGCGTGTAACTCTACCAAGCTGGTATTTATCAAGCGAATATCAAAGATTTGAATCATATTAACTTGATACTGACTTCTATCGCGGTAATCCTGAATCCATCCAAGATGCATCTGATGGTGGAGAGCCTCTTGTACAAAAGAGCATCCCTGATTGTTTACCGAGCAAATCAGACAGGAATCGTAATTGTGACGTGGCAGATCATGATGTTGGCCTTGCCTTGAGTGCATTGCCACCAAGTTGACATTCATTGCCAAAATGTTGTGGTTCTAAACGATGTTGGAATTTGTATAAGTCATGTTAACTTCACAAATTCAGTGATCCTAGATCCATCCGAGATCCATCTGTTCCTGTAAAGCTGATTACACCATGGAACATCCTTGATTATCTTTCGAGCAGATATCACACTGGTGATAGTTATGAGATGGTACGTGATCGTACCCGCTCTGTTTGCAATGCATCTTGACCAGGTTGGTTCTCAATAAGAGTACATTGTGAATTTGATAGATGTACTTAGACTCTTCCTCTATCAAATTTACCGCTGCCTTCTCGTGTTGAGGCAACAGGTTCGTCTGAACATTTGGATTTGTATCCTTGAAGGATAAGAACCCGCTCCTAACATGCTATTGCACATCGGACTTGAAGCTGAGGCCATTTTCTATGTTATGCCCTGGTCCTCCTTGATGGTAAGGGCAAGTCTGATCCGCTTTGAACCAAAAAGGTAGATTCTCCGGTATCGCAAGAGGAGCCCTGGTTTGGACATCCCCTTTGACCAGTAGTAACGGAAATAGTTCTGCATACAACATTGGTATAGGGTCGAACCCTGGTGGTTGCGTTGTATGGTTGTTGTTGTACTGAGGATGAGCCTACTGAAGAGGCTGTTGTGTCCTTTGCCGATATGGTGGTTGATTCGGTTGGCTCTGAGCAGCCTGAGGTTGATACGCAGGAAATGGCACAAGGTTAATAGTAGGAGTTATAGCTGCTACTGGTTGGTAACGTCGCCTTTGCTTTCCGAGAGAGATATTACCAATATCTTGCTCTTTTTTCTTAGGGAAAGCACTACCGTATCTTTTGGTGCTGCTTGATGGTCCAGCATCTTTAACTAAACGTCCTTCTCGGACTGCTTCTTCAAGACGAACTACCATGCCTACCATCTCGGTGATGTCACTGGGCGCACTAGCGACCATTCTGTCGTAGTAAAATGAGCTCAAGGTTTTCAAGAAGATCTTTGTCATCTCTTTTTCCTCAAGAGGTGGATAAATTTGAGTGGCAATTTCACGCCATCTCTGAGCATATTCCTTAAAGGTTTCCTTATCCTTCTGCGACATGGATCTGAGTTGATCTCTGTCCGGTGCCATGTCCAGATTATACTTATACTGTTGAACAAAGGTGGCGCCAAGATCTGTGAAAGTGATAATCTTAGTGCGGTTTAAACCCATGTACCATTTAAGTGCGGCACCGGTTAAACTATCCTGGAAGTAATGGATCAGTAGCTGTTAGTTCTCTGTCTGTGTCGACATCCTCCGAGCGTACACCACCAAATGACTTTGAGGGCAAGAGTTACCCTAGTATTTTTCAAATTCGGGCACCTTGAATTTGTACGGAACTTTCACATTAGGGACCAAACAAAGGTTTGCGGCGTCCTTTCCAAATAAATCCTGACTGTGAATGGCTTGCAGTTCTTTCTGCATCTCCAAGAACTGTTCCTAGAATGCCTTCATTTTATCGTTTATACTTTCATTTCCACCAGAAGGTATCTGTGGAATCTGTCCTTCCGGGAAAGTGTGTACCACGGGTGGTGGTATAGTCATTATGACAATGACTCTTGTTGCTTCCTTTTCCCGAAGTTTGTAACCTTCAGGAGTTGTTGTCATGCCCCTTGCATCTTTGTTTTCTTGAAGTTTGTAACCTTCAGGCCCAGCGGTTCCTGCTGTAGTTTCCGTATCTTCCACGATCAGCGGAATATATCCTTCTAGGATATAGTTGGGTGGCATGCCCCAGGGACGATCTTTAGGCATGTTATATCGAGGATCATACTTTTCCACTATGGGCGTCGATGTGATCTTTGAGATCACAGTCATTTGTTGTTGCATCTGGGCTGCTGCCACAGATTGCATGTCATTGTGAAGTTTCCTCAGATCTTCTTTCAGAGTGTCGATTTCTTCTCTCAACTCTCTATTCTCTTCCTTGAGATCATCCATTTTCTTTTGTCGATTGGCCCGAGTATTGTATGAATGAGACAGTTTGACTCTAAAATCGAGACACAAACGTGAGATTCGTAGGGAAGAAGAATGCGTTATATGAGAATGATGAATGATATGCAATGATTATATTAATAGTTTTTTGTTATTTAATCAAAAGAAACTTTGACAATTGGATTGCAAATATCATACAGTGGGGAAACCCTGTTTTATTGAATTCAAAGATTGCGGAAATTGAAATACAGTAATTTACAAAGTGCTGTAAAAGGAAATGTCTAAGCTAGTGGATCCTGAGTCCTCTCTGAGGAGGGCTCAGGTGCTGGTTATGGTACTTTTCTTTTCTTTGACCGGGGCTCTTGAGCCGTTGTCGGGCTGTCATTCCTTTGCCAAGTGAAAGGAGCGGGCAAATTCCTTTGGTCTTCTTGATTCTCTACAGCATGTTGCTCTAAAATCTCGATCAAAGCGTTTTTTTCTTTTAACAGTTGCTGTATTTTGTTACACTCCACATTGAGAATACGGTACTTGTTCCTCCAAGAATTCTTCTCCTATTGAACTTTGTTGAGAGTACCCTAAAGTTTTTCCGTATCAGACATAAAATAAAGGACATATTCCTTTAATGGAAGAACTTCTTGGCGAGGGTAAGGCATCCTCAGCTTGAGAGCCATAGTTTGTACCCAGTGGAGATAAGGCTCTACAGAGATACAGTATGGTTTTCCTAGAGACTCTCTTCCTTTCCTATGAACATGTTTCCAAGCGTACACTATTTTTGTCTTTAGTGCCCTGTCATTTTCTCCTTCCTTGAAGAAAAGACCTTCCAGATGAACATTACGTGGGACATGTCTCATCGGGTATCCAAATTGACGACGAACTAAAACTGGATGATAACCGATTCCTCCTTTAATTCCTATGAGGGGTACATTAGGAAAGTTTCCACAACAGTCAATGATCCTGATCCCATCATAGATTCGATTGTACCAGTCGATGTCAGAGTTGGTAAGAGACATGACTCTCTGCGACCAGCGCAAAGTACTCTTATGATCCCAAAAAGCAGCAGACTTGGGTAAATGGGAAGTGAACCATTTGTATAGTAGGGGTACACAACATGTGATCATTCCTCCGCTGTATAAATTCCTTAAGTGTACAGAATGATAAGCATCTGCGAGCAAGGTCAGTACAGGGTTTCCAATTAGAAAAATATTAATGGCATTGATATCAACGAAGCTATCAATGTTGGGAAACAGAAATAACTCATAAGTGAGTAATACAAAGATGCTCTCGAAAGCTGTCACGTTCCCTATACTAGCAAAGTACATAGCCTTTTTTATCAAGAACTCGGCTGGCAAACCTTGGATTCCACCCTTAGTGGTCATGTGAGTCCTAACCTCTGACTCGTCCAAATAAATTTCTCTTATAATGGTTTAATCTTTTGGAATTTCTTCCAGTCCAGAAAAGGGAGCTTGTTCAGTAATGGGTAAATCAGTCAGGTGAGAGTACTCATCCAGTGTTGGTACTAGCTGATAATCTGGGAATGTGAAACAGTGATAAACCAGATCGTAGAACTGAATGAGTGTGGCCAGGATTCCTTCAATTACATGGACCCTTAACAGAGACAGCAGTCCTTCGTACTTAGCTCTGAAAGCATCAGAGTTGGTGATCATCCTTGCCAATCCTCTTAAATCCTCTAATTTTGGAACCTTGAAGGTGTACTTGTGAGTCCTCCTTCTACCGAAATCCATAACGCAATCTTTCTCTCTAACATTTGCAATCATTGTCTCAGTTTAATTTGAAAAAGAGAGACTAGAAGAGAAAAATTTTCTTTGTTTTAAGTTTTTTTAATGAAATGAATGCATGAATGCAACACACAAAAACATAGAAAAAACATGGGGTCAAAGGTTCGGTGTCATGAGGTCATGGCTCTACCCATACCCAAAGGTTATACTGGTGATTTTTTGTACCTGTCCGTAAAATCATTGACCCCTCTTGGGATAACAACAGCAGGCTGGTTCACTCGAGCGAGTTGCAATATCTTAGAGTGATCTCAAATGAGGGTAGTATCGCGTGACAACTATTTCCGATAGCTTCTGCACTACAAAATAGTAACATGGTCTCAGCCTATAAAATCCTCAATTTCATGGACAACCACAATCGAACAATCTGCTTTCAACAACTGAAGTCGTATAGGCATTAAATCTACAAAGAGTGTCTCCATTGATTTGATGGTCGACCGGGGTCTCTTATTTGGGAGTCACTCCCTGTAAGATTACCCTTCTAGTGCCATCACCTATCTTAGGTGTCACTCAAACTTTCCAGATGTGGCATCACCCGCAGTTTCATTAGCAGAAAAATAAACACGGATATCAATTAGGAAAAGCGATATATATATTTATTCCTAAAACTAACATCTTAGACCTCTTAAGAGCTAGTCTATAAACTTAACAGACAAAATAACGTCCCCGGTAGAGTCTCCATTTTCCTGTAGCGAGCGATTTTTGTCAGTGACGCGACCACCTTATCGCTGGGTTTTCCTCACTGCAATGGTAGGAGGGGGTGCTACTTTCTGATTTCTTATTTATCCCGTGAAGCTGGAAGGGAAAGGGAAGGTATATAAAACCAACCTTGCACGCGAATGTTTAACTGAACAAACGCTAAAAGAGATTCGGGGAGTTCGGGGTCAGGTTATACAATGGGGAGTTGTCAATTACCCATCCTATATGTGGTTATCCACAGGATATCAGCTTTAGGTTTCGCTTTGTAATTGATAGTGTTTATCTGTTAATTGGTTGGGAAATTTTCTTGGGATGTATGAGTGAGTGATTTTTTGGTTTGATGTTTGGGTTCTTCCCGATGTTTTTCGTAAGGTGCTGGACCTAAGGATTGATTGGTATGAAGGTACTGGACCTAGGGTTTTTTTTATTAGTATGCTCGCTAAGATTTCACAATCTTATGCCTACGTATTCCCGTTTAAACGAAACAGGGAAATCAGAGCAATCGTAGTTCCTCCTATTCTAAGGGAGGAAAAAGATGTTTTGGTGTCTTGTTCAAAGCCTAATACAGAGGCTAAAAGGTTTATTTGTGTCTTGTTTAAAGCCCAAGATTGAAGCTAAAAGGTTTGACTGAGAGAGAACTTGTCATCTCTAAAGAGGTATTGTTGATTTTTGTGTGCCTTAATCAAAGCCCAGGGTTGAAGCTAAGAGGTTGATTGACTCCACTGGGGGAAATCTTTACCCAAAGCCTAAGAGGAGGCTGGATAAGACCAACTCAACAAGTGAGGGTATATATTAGTGTCTTGTACGAAGCCCAAGATTGAGGCAAAAAAGAGACTGACTCTTTGGGGATATCATTATACAAAGCCTAAAAGGAGGCTGAAAGTTTAACTTTTCCGGGGAAAAATATTTTTTCTGTCTTGTACAAAGCCCAAGATTGAGGCTAAAAGGATTTTGACACCGCTAGGGAGGTTTGTATGTATCTTGCACAAAGCCCAAGATAGAAGCTGAAAAGAAGACTGACTATGCGAGAAAGAAATCTTTACTTATCTTGTACAAAGCCCAAGATTGAGGCTAAAAGAGACTTTACTGACTCGGCTAAGGATATTTTAGGTATCTCGTACAAAGCCCAAGATAGAGGCTAAAATGAGTTTGACTCTGCTTGAGAAATCATTCCTCAAAGCTTAAAAGAAGGCTGGGAGGAATTGACTCTGCTAGAGAAGTTATTTGTCCCAAGCTTAAGAGAAGGTTATGAAATTTTATATCTCGTACAAAGCCCAAGATAGAGGCTAAAAAGGGTTTGACTCAACAAGAGAGTGCTTTTTATCTGTCCTGTACAAAGCCCAGGATTAACGCTAAAAGGGGTGACTCAACAAGAGAGTCTGGAACGTGAATGACTCATTAAGAGAGTCGAAAAAGTGGTTGACTCAACAAGAGAGTCTGAAAAGGAGATTGACTCAACTAGAGAGTCTGAGAAGGTTAGCTCCGCTGGGGAGAATCATTGTACAAAGCCCAAGAGGAGGCTGACTATGATGAGGAAAGATCTTTATACAAAGCCCAAGAGGAGGCAATCTTCTGTCGGGAATTATTGAGATCCCGAAGCAGGTCCAAGTGGGGAGTCAACTCTTGTCGAGGATTACAGAAGAGTTGAGGTATCATATGCCTTGAGGTTCTGATTTGAGATTGTGTTGTACTAGTGATAAACTGACCCTGGCTAGGGGATTTTAGGAGAGAGACTGGGTTTTAGAACCCACAAGTTTTAGCTCTGCCGGAGATTAATCCAGAATCTAGGGTTTCTTCCTATGTTTGGAGGGAACTTGAGAATGTCTTTGAGACTCAAGGGGATTTAGACTGTCCAAGTCTATTGGTGTGGAAGAGTTTTATCTTTTGTATGATGCCTCCAGGAGGAGGCGGGTGTTTTAAGGGACGAGAATCAACCCTAAAATTGGTCAGAGGTTTGACACTGGAAAGACTGCTCTAGCAAATGATGACTAAGTTCTGTATTATACCTTTAAGAGGTCGTTAGGGTCCTTGTATTAAGCCCAAGAGAAGGCATGAGAACTTCTAAGAAGCCGAAGGGTCCTTGTACAAAGCCCAAGAGGAGGCGGGGATGGTTTTAGGAAGCCTGTGGGTCCCAAACCAAGAAAAGTTCAAGAAATGCTATTCATCAACAATAGATTATTTAGTGAAAGTTCTGAGATTTGAAGAAACTCAATAGATGCTATTCACCGAGAATAGATCAACTCTGGGGAGTTGAATTTCTTTGACAATTTCTAGGGGTGACAGTCTGAGAAAAGGTTCACGAGGAATACTGCCTTTCTCTTTGTTCCATATTGTTTAAGCCCAAGTGAAGGCATGACTGTATCTGGAAATCCTATGGGGATCTAGTTTTGACTGTATTTAAAGAGTGACCAACATGGCTTTACCTAGTTCTAGACCTAGTTGTCGGGGAAAACTCTAAATAACTATACTAGTATATATATAGTTGATATATGACAAGTATTTAAAAAGGTTACGAAAGAAACCTAACCATGTGCAGCTTCCCGCAATACAGTTATATATATTTGACATGTATTTAAAAGAATGAAAGAAGACTCACAGTGTGCACCTTCCCACAATACAGTTATATATATATATGAAGGCGGGTAAATGAAAGCTGATAAAAACTTACAGGTGAGCAAGCTTCCATGCTGTATTGTTAGTTGTTCAAAGAAATTAAAGAAATTTTTGACAACAATTGTATATTTGAATCTAAATCAAAAGGGAAGTTGTTTTGAAAAGATCGTCGGGGCTTATACTCAAGGAGAGGCCCAAGAGGTTTTCTGTATAAAGGTATGGGTCTTACAACTCTATTAGAGGCCCAAAAAAAGAAATAAAGATGGGTTTATAGCTCAAGGAGAAGCCCGAATGATTTTGTTAAAAAGGCGACGATCGTGCCGTTGTTTTGAAAATGTACAAAGGGACTTATACAATAAGTGAGGCCTAAAATGTTTTATTTACAAAGGGGTGGGACTTACACTCCATTAAGAGGCCCAAGGATATTTTAAAAGAAAAGAAATGGGACTTACAACATGAGGGTAGGCCCAGGTTACTTGATTTTGAACTGGCGATCGCGCCGAGGTTTTTTGAAAATATGTTGGGACTTATACAATACCTGAGGCCCAAAAGGTTTTGGTTTTCAAAAGGGGTTGGGTCTTACACTCTATTAGAGGCCCATGAGTGTTTGAAAAAGATTGATGAGGGTGGAATTAATCAAAACCCTAATTTGGTTTAAAAATGGAATTAATTTTGTTTAAAAGTTATTGAAAACATGTGAAAAATGAGTGGTGATCTTGGATCAATGTTTCAAAAATCATGTTTTTGTCCACAAAATGATTTAAAACCATTTAAGTTTGGAAAACCAAGAAGGAAAAAATATTTTAAATATTAAAAAACAACTAAAAATTAATTCTTTGCAAAAATATCAAGTATATGAAATAAATAACATTTTTGGGAAATTTTTTTAAAATAAAATATTTTAACATTTTTGTGAATTATTAAAAAAATAATCAACTCAAAATCATTAAAATTCAGAGAGAAATTAATTTTTGAATCAATTAAATAAAATCACAAAAATTCAAATATTTGAAAGTTTGAAAAAGGGCGCCAAGAAAACCTTAGTTTTGCCCGCGTGCTCTGTTTTGCCCAGATTTACATTTTCTCATCAATCTCACTGAATACTTGATGAAATCACACAATCCACATATCAATCTACTCGTTTTCACCTCACGATCATGTCTATGGTCTTTAATTTCATTTATTTTAAGCATGGAATAAGAAATCAAAGAGAAACCTCAAGAACCCTAATTTCTGCATGAAGGCTAAGAAATTCCATACACGATTCATACAAAGCAATTAATTGACGGGAAACACTCTATACATGATTATGAACATATGGCAAAATTATTGTGCGAGGAAATATGCATGAATCATGAGATGACCAAGTTAAGGCTTACCTCTTGCAGCTGATGATCGAGTTCTAGGTTGAAGGTGTTACGACTTGGTTCGAATGATGTGGACAGCTTCCCTAGGTGCTATGGAGTGTTTTTGAAGGCTTGAAGTGGATTGAATTGAGCTGGAACTTGATTTGGCACCTCAACTGCAAGTTTGTCAAAAGTTTGTGCAGATGGCTGGTGATTTTGTGAAATTGGTGTTCCAGATGGTATGTAAGAGTTTGGATCACTTCTATATGTTATATGTGAAGTGTGTGTGTGATTGGTTTGGTTGGAATTACTCTCAAACTCAAAACCCGATAGTGACTTGAGTTAAAGGAAAATTTGGAGTGAAAGAGGTGATTTTGAGGAAAGCATCAGTTTGGGTGCTTTGGTGTACTCAAACTGATCAGAAATGAGGTCTATTTATAGTGTGTCAAGTTTGTTTTGCAAGGAATAGGGAATGGCAACTGCAGCTGGCCTTTGGCCAATGTGCATCAAATGGAATCTGAAGTCTCCTCTAGCCATTGACTTGAGATTAGAGCACAGGCCTATGGTTCTTTGATTCAAGGATAAGGCTTGACTGAAGTGTTCATCTTTGCTCTGATACATGCCACCTCTAAGCATCCATTGAATGCCTCAAAACAAAATTGGAGTCTTGAGGCATCTTTAGCTTTTAGCGGTGCCAAACCTATATGTAGTTCCAAAGACTTGGGAGGCTTATGGATCAGTGTTTGTCCCTTGGTTGTTCCCCCTTAAGGTGTGCAGATGGATAAGCATGCTTGAAATTGCACAATTTGAGCAATTCGAGCCCTAATGCATTAATCTGCCTTGCCAAGACAGTTTGCAGCAAGGCATGTTGTAGTTGTCATAACTCCTAGCTCAAGTGGAGTTTGATGGAGTTCTTGTTCATTTTGGAAAGCCCTCATATGACACAACACATGTGTGATCATATTTTGTCTTGAAACTTTTTGAATCCAAGTTAAAAATGCCCCTACATTTAAAAAAAAAAACAAGACAGATTCTGACTTAGTGAAAATTTCACTAAGTGTTGGAAAAAGTGACATTTCATGTTTTCAGCCATTTTGATCAATCCATAACTAAAAATCCATGAGGAATTGGAATGAGATGTAGTTGACACTTTTAAAGTATGCCATGAGAGCTACAAATCCATCTTTGGATCATCCAAAATGGTTGCTTAGATATGAAGTTATGATCCTTGGAAGTTGGTACCCTAACCACTTTGTTTCATAACTTAAAAAAATTCTAAGTTTTTTATGGTTACCCCTTTTACAAGTTAACTCACTTTTCTTGATTTTTCTTTATGAATGATGATTCCAATCACACATTAACAATTTTTTAGGGTTAAGGAACCTTGATTGACCAAAAAATCAAAAAGTTAAACTTTGACTTTTTGTACAATTGACTTTTTATCAGATGAAATCCAAACTGTGCGATCCTTTGTGAAATCAAGTCCTTGGCCTAAATCAAACCTAAGGGATGGACTCCATAGGTGATATAGGGTGTATTGAATCATGTCCCAAGGTTTTGGAGAATTGGTCAAAAGTCAAAGGTACAGTTGACTTTTCCCTCAAAACCTTAATTGTGGTCCAGGTGAAATTGAAACTTGTGGATCAAGCTTTTTGGGTTAATCCATTATTGCAAATGAATCAATGTAGTGTATTAGACACCCTCAAATCAAGTCTTGAGGTCTTGGCTCATGTTTTGTCCCACAAGTCAACTTAGGGGTGAATTAGGTCAAGAAACCCTAATTCCTGATTTTTGATAAATGCATCCCTGAGGTTAAATTGACCTGATGATTGGGTTCATGAGGTCCCTTGGAGTTTCATAGGTTATGTTTTGAAGCATTGGCTCATGCCCAGATGAAAATTCCCATCTGGAGGCCCTGGCCAACCAAAACCCTAGTTTGGTGACACTAGCGATCTTGACGCTTAATCCACTTGGAATGTAGCAACTTTGTGCTTGGTTCTTGATGTGGGAGTCCTCTTGATCCTTTATGGGTGTTGGAGAGTTTAGACAAGTTGAATATCATGTCATTCCTTGATTGATCCTTTGTCTAAATGCTTAGAGAGGGCTTGAAACCCTAATTCTTGTTTGTGGTTAATGCTGACCCATCTTTGGGGAGACTGATGAGGCATGATGGTTCATCCATATTGTGATGATGATTTACACAATGATGGGGAATCTGGGTGGTAAAAATTTGGGGTATGACACTAATCACTCTGGATGGCATCTTGGTATTGATCGGTGGAAGTAATAGTCAGGTTTGATTATGGGTCAAGTAAAAGTCAACTTTATGGTTGACTATCTGTTAATCATTCCTTAGGAAAATCATACATGGTTGGTTTGCTTGGTTGTTCAGCAGATTCAAGGATTGGAAATATGGATTCAAATCAAAGCAAGTAGATCAAGATTCATATTCAAATTCATTCAAGATTCAAGTTCAAGGATTTAAGTACAAAATTGGAGGGAAAGGAGTTTATTCTTGAGAAACAAGTCATCATTCATCCAAACTTGTTCCAATTTGAAAGGTCCATTGAGACATCATAAAGAAGAAGATGTGATGCAAGATTGTCTAAACATCTTTATATTTGAAATTCTGGTATCAGATATGTGATGTCAAGTGTGATGTCACAACATCAATATCTATTGTATGAACAAGGCAATAATAGTAATCAGAGAATGCACACAGAATTGTTCACCCAGTTCGGTCTAACAACCTACATCTGGGGGCATACCAAGCCAGGAAGGAAGTCCACTATTAGTAGTATCAAATTACAGACTCAACAAACCAGTTGACAATTTACCTAATTTAATCACTACCCAATGACCCTTCTATCTAAGTCCACCCTAGATAAGAGACTCCATCTCACTCCCAATCATCGCAATGATGTCTAGCAGTCAACATCTCCGTCATTGCATCAACAACTTGATTACCAACAACAGACACATAGAAGCCACCCTTCCATGACACACATTGGAGTTACTTCAAAGCTTCCTCCAAAAACAATACCAAACTCATTACCTACAGGTTTCTGAGTAAGAACACAGTGACCATCTCACAACCCGAGTGGTTCACTTTGACAAAGCCCTAATGATCTACATCTTGGACCCGTACCTCTTTTAGGTTACAAGCATTCTATTTATAACATAATGCCAACTAGATTTGGGCCTTCAAATCTCAACAAATCTTCTGCTGCAAATCTGCAAAAGATTCTGCTACTGAATAGATCTTCAATCAAATCTTCAATTAAATCTTCAATTAATATCATATCTTTCAGCCTTAAAAATAGTAACAAGATCTGCTCCACATTTGATTGTAACAGAATATATCTATTCCATGATATTCTCCTGCAATCTCTCAATCAGATCTTATCCTTAACACACTTGCACACGCGCAGCCCTAACATTTACCAAACTGATGTTCTGTCATCTGATGTCATGACATCGGGTTTGACATCAGCACAAAACTACAACCCTTAAAAACCAGAATGTTAACTAAATATAACAAAAATGTTAGAAGCTCATATCGAAACATCAACCATGACATTAACATTGTTTTACCAAAATTTCAGCCAATCACAAGAACTTACAATCTCCCCCTTTGGCTAATTTTGGCTAAAACATTACAACTCAGATTACAGCAGCAATTACAACCCTATACTACTGTTAGTAGACATCAGCAACTACTGATCCTAACAGTAACCTATAGTAGCTACTGTGTACATCAACCATGGAGAATCATCTTCTTGGGAAATTTTGAGTGATGTTAGGACATCATGTTTGACAATAACTTCAGGCAGCACATTAGGAACAAACAAGTAGAAAGTGCTGAAGTCATTTGGTGCACATGAGGAAGAAGATATCTGACACTCCCCCTCAATACAATACATTTCTTTTTCCTTTCAGGACAGACCCAGAACACATGTAGAAGACTCCTCCAGAAAAGAAACGTCTGTCTATACATAAAAGACCAATGGTGGCATAAGAGAATTTTGCACACATTATTTGATCAGATACCCCTAGCCAACCCAGGTAACTCAGAACACAAGTCACAACAGTGTTCATAACTCAGGACATAAGTCACAAAGACTCAACACCAACTTAAGGATAGGCCATCCTCTTTGACATCTCTGAAACACATCCAGACATAGTATTTGTGCAAACAATTTAGCAAACCCTTTCCTTTCTCCCCCTTTTTAGCCAAAAATTGGCAAAGAAAGCCCTCACAGAACCAGACCCAAGTAGAGCTTACCCAAAAACGAACAAACGCCATAAGAGTTATGGCACAAGAACACTCACTGGCTGAAGGAGAACAGAATAACCTCTATAAATAGGTGACCAGTTACTTTGGAATTAACGAGCTTTGAATAAGTCAAAAATTCTTGGTCACAGAAACGCTATTTTAGGTACTAAAAACTCCATCCAAATTCAATGTCTACCGTCCAAAACAGTCTTGACCACCTTTATTGCTTCCTAACTGATTCTTACCATAAATTGTGCCAAAACTGATCCACGCATAGTCGATGACACGTGTTTCACCTTATCCCTACACCACGGTCCAGAATAATTCCTTGTTTGGCTCAAGAAAAACATGTCATGTACCATGTTCTGACATCTTATCAGACAATGTCTGCTTGCTCACACCATTTTCAACCAAAGACTCCACAGAAGATTATACATTCCAACCCAATGAAATTGTCTTCAGACTTCTCCTCAGAAGCATGTGCACACATGATTCAAATACTTAGCTTCACATGGCTAGAACCATCCAATGTCAACTAACAGCCTAATGTCATAACATGTTATCTGACATTATCTTCTCATAAGAGACATCCAATCTCCACAAGCTTAATCAGCATGCAAGCTTCACAACATATGCACCTTTTCAGGAGAATCCATAGACAAGTACTCCCCCTGTCATGGTTAACTAATGCTCTAGATGGAGATGAACATTTGAGTACACTTGCTGAGCACATTCACATGTTGTACTTTCACAAACAAGTATCCTGACTTGTTTGACACTGCTCACAAATTCCACGAATTCTCAGCTTACTTAAAAGCTTTACTGAGATCCAATCTCTTCAAGAGATACTTGCAACAGCCAAAAAAAAACTTTTTGAACAACTCACCTTTTCTGACACAATTCCTCTGCCATAACACCCACTAGTAGTTGTTGATACTAGTGAAGTCTTCCAAATTAGTAGTCATGCTTTGCCAGACATACTACTAAAACAAGATCAGACTCTCCACATTCTAATCCACATAGTCAGAAACACCTCTTATGACAAAAATACTTGAGCATCAACCTCCATATGTACAATCTCAATTATCTCCCACCAACAATCATGATGTTACAACATCATTAAAGACATCAGCTTCTCATTACCATTCAAAGGACTCCCTCTCCCCAAGCTTTTCAACTGGCCTTAGCAGAGCCCTCCATCATCCAACTCTCCAAAGGCAGACATTCCCTATCATTCTCCCGTATGATAAATTGGAATACTCCTGATCAGTTGATGAGTATCTTCACCTTCAAACTTCCAAGCAATCAATACCTGATTTGCTTCAGTCTTCTCTACATTCTCCATCCAAGGCAGACCTTCTACTTCATCATTCTCCCGTATGACTATGTAGACGCTCCTTAGGCATAATGTAGGCACCAAGCTCCTGAACCAGAGCACAATCATCCTTCACCAAGGAAATGCAACCCAGATAATGTCCCAACACCAAGTTAGAACATCTGCCACACACCAAGACATCATCACCATGATTCTTGATATGCTCCACCAACTGGACTTACTCTAGCATAGTAATCCAAAGAACCAGAGGAATAACCTCTCATCCACCAAAAGAAGGTATACTTCCATCCTCAACCTAGAACTTATGCCAAAAGCTCCAAGAGAATTAGAACCTCCTTACATTTTCAACTAAATACTCTTCTGCACAAGAGCAATCAGTTTCAAGCATCCTGCTCGAATGCACACAATGAAACCAACCAAATTCCACCTTTTGATTGATCTCAATCTTCTTCAGAACTCCCACAAGATATCCTGATCCACCTATGAAACTTGATCTTCAAGTCACATGTTCCACTTGCTCAAAAGCAAACACACTTAGACTCCCTAAGCCATGGTCATGTAACATCTTCTCCTCCCTGCAGCTCCCGCAAACTGCCATGAGAACGATCTTTTTGAATCATCCTATTATTCATTCTTGTAGATCATCCTATCATAAGCTGATGTGCCACACCACCAGCTGAGACTCCTGATGTTAAGCTAGATGTCGGAACATTATGACATCCAACTGTTGAATTCAGCTCTTCCTTCTGCCACTCAAAAGAACCTCCTCCCTTTGCAAAAACAGATTTCCATGCTCTCATAGACTTGATTCGACAATCAAGTTTGAGTAGACAACCTCCATCCTGCTCAGAAACTCCAAAGACTTCAAACCTACCACATCTGAATCTTCAGAAAATAAGTAGCCCAAGACTACCCCGTAACAATACTAAAGAATGTCGCTTCCCTTAGTAGAGCCGTCAGTGGAAAGCCAGACATAATTGCCACTTATCCTCGTCCTTCACAACTAGAGCAAACACCATGTTCCAAACCAAACTGAACCAATCTGTAACCATCAAGATTTTGATGTCTTCATAGTCTTCCATCTTCATCTTCAATAGCAAAGAACTGAAATGATGTTTCAACATCAGTTCTAACGTCACATTAATCAAATACTATGGCTATAAGACCAACATCCACTCCCAAGATCAGATCAACAAAACTGCAGCAACTTGCATAACACACTCTCCCAGAAGCTTCTTCTTCTAAGAACAAGGTTCAGACCTCTTTAAGAATGATAACTGCCATTCTTCTGCATCTAAAGAAGAAATTCCCTCTAACAGGTATCTGGAGCACATTACAACAACCAGGGTATCAACATACCATAAACAATCTGCTACTTCTAATCCTTCAAGCCACAAAACTGGAAGAGCTCACCTCAACCACCGGCTGATTTACACTGCTACTGCCCACAATCTCTTGGATGCATTTTCTCAGACATTTTAACTTAAACATGGATCATCTCCTTCTCTTCTGCTTTCACGATAACTGCCTTTTCTTCAACCAGCTCCAGCCAAATAGCTATGACATTATGAATGATACTTTGCACAAATACAAAGGTCAGTAGCATCTCAATATTTTTCAACTTCACAGCTTCAGAGACCCTTCAAAACAGCTATAATCTGATAGGTCTTTGACTCAACATTTACCATAAACTGCTGATGTGTAGCGCGATGTTGAGACATTAGGATTGACATATCAAGCTCACATTCTTTCTTGATGAAGCTTCCTCCAGTTCATGATTTTGAAGATCAGAAACATTTATCTTCACTAGAGAGTTCATCTTCAGATATACCAGACCTACATTGGATACCATAACTAGGAAGCTTCTCCTTATTAGGTCACCACAAATAAGCTTAAGAGATAACTTATCATGACCTTCACTCCCGCATGAAAGATTTGACAGTGATACTCTTTTGCTTTGGCTCCACCCTCTTCTTTTACCAACAAGAAATTAAGAAAGAAGGAATCAATGCCTGATGTGAGATATACTGAAACTTCCATGTCATACAGTCTTTAATAAGATATATCCACCTTTAGATCACAAAGATATAAGATAATCCTCAAGTCTCTATGGCGTCAGTTGAAGCTGTCTTGCATAAACTACACCATCATAGAATATCCTGCTAAGAAGACCAAACCCAAATGTCTTTCCAAGGGAAAACCTTCCTCGAATCTCACCACAAGACCTAACCAGGGCTACATCAGATACCATGCAGCGGAACACACAACAACTCCTCAACACCCTTTAGGCACTACTCAATAATCCTTGCACACCATCAGCATAATCCAAGTGCCGACAAACAGGTTTGAAAATAAATCAAACTCACAACAGCAGTTCTCTACCAAAGCTACATACCCTGTCATGAATAGTCCATCCTCTATTTTAAGGGACCATACAAACAATTCTATGAACTGACCAAGTCCATAACTCAACAAAACTCTCTTCCTTGTTCATGACCCAGAAAGTATCTTCCCTAGATCTCATCCAGAAACAGACAGGATGCCTGCTTTGATACCAATTGAAATTCTGGTATCAGATATGTGATGTCAAGTGTGATGTCACAACATCAATATCTATTGTATAAACAAGGCAATAATAGTAATCAGAGAATGCACACAGATTTGTTCACCCAGTTCGGTCTAACAACCTACATCTGGGGGCATACCAAGTCAGGAAGGAAGTCCACTATTAGTAGTATCAAATTACAGACTCAATAAACCAGTTGACAATCTACCTAATTTAATCACTACCCAATGACCCTTCTATCTAAGTCCACCCTAGATAAGAGACTCCATCTCACTCCCAATCATCACAATGATGTCTAGCAGTCAACATCTTCGTTACTGCATCAACAACTTGATTACCAACAACAGACACATAGAAGCCACCCTTCCATGACACACATTGGAGTTGCTTCAAAGCTTCCTCCAAAAACAATACCAAACTCATTACCTACAGGTTTCTGAGTAAGAACACAGTGACCATCTCACAACCCGAGTGGTTCACTTCGACAAAGCCCTAATGATCTACATCTTGGACCCGTACCTCTTTTAGGTTACAAGCATTCTATTTATAACATAATCCCAACTGGATTTGGGCCTTCAAATCTCAACAAATCTTCTGCTGCAAATCTGCAAAAGATTCTGCTACTAAATAGATCTTCAATCAAATCTTCAATTAAATCTTCAATTAATATCATATCTTTCAGCCTTAAAATAGTAACAAGATCTGCTCCACATTTGATTGTAACAGAATATATCTATTCCATGATATTCTCCTGCAATCTCTCAATCAGATCTTATCCTTAACACACTTGCACACGCGCAGCCCTAACACTTACCAAACTGATGTTCTGTCATCTGATGTCATGACATCGGGTTTGACATCAGCAAAAAACTGCAACCCTTAAAAACCAGAATGTTAACTAAACATAACAAATATGTTAGAAGCTCATGTCGAAACATCAACCATGACATCAACATTGTTTTACCAAAATTTCAGCCAATCACAAGAACTTACAATATTAAATTACAAAGGCTTTAAGCTACAAGGCTAAGGCAATACGAGGAAAATAAACAAGAACATGGCATTCATGTACCCCCTCTCCCCTTTTGATATCCGTTTGAGGGTGCCATCTCTTTGCTAATTGCATCCGCTTCTGGCCCTCATCAGTTGCGGTGTAAATCACCAATTCCAAACCTGTCAAGCATAAACATTGGAAGCAACAAACATTAGAAATGCAAATTGCCTATGCTTCAGAATCACGATGTCAAAATAATTCAAGATAAAAAGCACACACTGCATCAGTGAATTTAACAAGGTAACAACATTCATAAACAAAATTCAGCCCAAGGACTAACAATCTTAGAACTCGTCTCAATCTCAGCCCATTCCAACAATTGCACAAATAATTTCCAGCCCACAAACTAATCCAAATTGCACATCATGATAATTTCCATACAGATAAATTGAACCTTGCATTCACGTTACAGTGGCATCATATAACTCATGATTAAAAGAAAATCCATCTCAACAATTTGATTTCACGATTACAATTTCATAACAGATTTCAGCTTTAACAGAATTTCATCACGCTCATCCTAATCTACCTTCCAATCTCATTGCTATAAATCAGTCTCCGCGCAAAACAAATAATTTTCTTCATGTTTTCATTTCCACAAAGTTGTAGAGAGTTTTCTACATTCCACTCTCACTCTCTCTGCTAACGAAAGACACTCCTCATCCTTAACACTACACAATTTTTTCCTCACCCTCGACACTTCTACTCACTCACTCTCACAACTCTCTGTTAGATCTTGTTTTGGGGTCTGCTGCAAAATATGAACCAGAAGAAGATGATGAAGACGGTACGATGAAGTCGCACAAAATAATTCCAAAACGTGTGTTTATGCTAAGCTTTAGGTTCGATTCGCCCCCCACCAATTTATGCAAATTGGATGCAAAAGGGTTAACTGGCGAATCCCCTTCAGGATACTTTGGAAACCTTAACATGAATCTCATTTTCACATTAAGCATATCGATCAACGATATTTTACAGAATAAAGTTCCATTATTTATTCTTGTGCACTAGAAAAATAAAAGAATGACTTAAATATAAATTTTTCCACTAGAAACAAGTAATTTTGTGTCTGTATTTTATGGCTGACAAGTATATCTATTTATAAGAAAACTTGTACTAATTGGTGTGGAGAAACATGTTTCATTTGATTACAACATGACCATTCACGAACCATTGTAATCAATAACAACAAACCTTTTCATGAAAAGTGGTGTTGATCTGGTGGTTGCACCTTTTGACTACGCACCCAATCATTATAAGGTCTCTGGTTCAATTCTAGACAGTTGCAACTTTTGGCCATTTATTTTGTTAATTTAACCATTAATATTTATCAATTTAATATTTTGGAAATTTCTCAAACAATCCCTCACCATTTTCAAAATATATCTAAATCCATTATTCAGGAAATTTCATAGTTTCAGATAATGGTATCTTACGATTTGAACCATTACTTAGTAAGTTAAGTTTTCACTCATCCCCGAATAGATTGGTAGACAAGCTTTGAACCAATTATTCATTAGAACAAGCGTGCATAACTCACACATAAAATTTCGGTACCATTGATCGAATTATTAATATGACACATTTAATAAGGCCTTGTGTCTCATATCCTTTTCATGAGAATTTAAGAGTCAAGCCCTTGAACTCTATGAAGCGGCACCACTTCATTCTCATATAGGTAGATTATATAAGAAATGCACCCATAATTATGCATTCCAGCAAACTTATGCTATATGTCTATTAAGAAGAAGACTTCATCCTACCACACTTATTCTTATGGTCCAAGTACTTTTACCCATAGGGTTGAATCTATCATTAAGTACTTCAATCACTCTAATAGTGTACTTTCATCATTGAACTCAAGACTTAACATTAATCAAGTGTGAGTTGAGTTTCCACTATTGATGATTAATTAGATACGAGCTTGTTCCACATCCCTAATGATGTCTTCATTGTATTCAATTATATCCAAAGACATCATATCTTTGTCAATCCTTTCGTCAAAGAATTGCAAGATTTTCCAAACTTTAATAAATTCTGAATATTCAATTTTTCAACTAATCATGCATATGATTACTTTATGTACTCTTGATAATATTTGTCATCTATCATCAAATCATAACACTTTTAGCACATTAGTACAATTATCATATACAAAGTATATAATTTGTCAAAACTATCATGTCATTCTTCATTTACCAACCTTTTATTCTTCTTACTTTTGAATTTATTATTTTTTTGAAGTGTAGGGCATTCATTTTTAACATGTTATATTTCTCCAAATTCAGAGCTCCATTCCTTTCTCAAGAATTTTTGAAATTCTTGATTAGAGCACATCTCTAAAAATACGATTTGTGGAAGCCACAATTTTTTATTTGTGTTTTAACAATTAGTGGAAAACTATCCTTTCTCACGGGGTTTTTTATTTGTGGAAATCTCGAATTTCTTATTCTCCGTGATAAGGATCTCAAAATTCCACATCTCAGTATTCAATAGTTACATTATATTCCAAATTCAAACTTTTATATAAATCATGATTTATTGAATACAAATATGTTATTCATATAATCCAAATCAAAGTTCAATTGCATAATTTAAAATCACAAACTTTAATAGATTTGATCACTTAAGTAATTAACAAACTTCAGTTTAATAAACAATTTTAAATTTTAAGTAAAATATTTTATTTAAAATTTAATAAATAAATTAAAACATATAATTAAGTTTAATTTCAAGTCTCCGCTCATTCATGAAGAAAATAAATCAATAATAACGACAACATACCTTGTCTCGTTTATATTCTATGACTTTATAGCATTATAAATAAACGTCCTCATGAGAAATTAACATCAATAGATGCAACGTTACTTTTTATGGCATTATGGCATTTATTTGTTTCATGGTGTAAAGTAAAAAACAAGACACAGATATACATATAATATATAATGTACTAATAAAAAGCATAGAGAAACATTCATGTATCATGTTTACTTTTAATAGAAAACATATTTAAATATTACAATAACAAAACATCAACATTAAATGTCTCCCCAACTGTCATTAAATGTTTCCAGATTCTTAATCATTTATTAATTATAAATGTAGATTATTTATAATTCGATATAATATCCTATTCATTAATCATTGAAAATCATATAATATTATTTTGGCTTAAATGCACTTTTGGTCCCCCTAGTTTAGATTTTTTACACTTTCGGTCCTCCTATTACAAAACCTGCGATTTTGGTCCCTACATTTTGATGGTCTTTGCAATTTTGTGGTCCCCCTCCAATTTTGCTCCAAAACAGTACATGAACAGTGCATGTCCGTACATGAACAGTGTATGTCCGTACATGAACAGTGCACTGTTCATGTACGGCTTTGGAGCAAAATTGGAGGGGACCACAAAATTGCAAAGACCATCAAAATGTAGGGACCAAAATCGCAGGTTTTGTAATAGGGGGACCGAAAGTGTAAAAAATCTAAACTAGGGGGACCAAAAGTGCATTTAAGCCTATTATTTTTATTCTGTAGAAAGTAGCATCCAAGCAGAGAAAGATTACAATGTGTCTATTACACCATATTGAATTTTTTTTATGAGAAACGATAAAACGTGTCGGGATTCTTGAGATAAATTCTTTTTCGAAGTTGTATATTTTAATACTAATTATAAATAAAGTATGAGTTAAAATCGATCATCGAACCTAAAGATTGTTAGATCTTGTTTTGGGGTCTGCTGCAAAATATGAACCAGAAGAAGATGATGAAGACGGTACGATGAAGTTGCACAAAATAATTTCAAAACGTGTGCTTACACTAAGCTTTAGGTTCGATTCGCTCTCACCAATTTATGCAAATTGGATGCAAAAGGGTTAACTGGCGAATCTTCTTCAAGATACTTTGAAAACCTTAACATGAATCATATTTTCACGTTAAGCATATCGATCAACGATATTTTACTGAATAAAGTTCCATTATTTATTCTTGTGCACTAGAAAAATAAAAGAATGACTTAAATATAATTTTTTTTTCCACTTGAAACAAGTAATTTTGTGTCTGTATTTTATGGCTGACAAGTATATCTATTTATAAGAAAACTTGTACCGATTGGTGTGGAGAAACAATGTTTCATTTAATTTCAACATGACCATTCACGAACCATTGTAATCAATAACAACAAACCTTTTCATGAAAAGTTGTGTTGATCTGGTGGTTGCACCTTTTGACTACGCACCCAGTCATTATAAGGTCTCTAGTTCTATTCTAAACAGTTGCAACTTTTGGCCATTTATTTTGTTAATTTAACCAGTAATATTTATCAATTTAATATTTTGGAAATTTCTCTAATACTCTCCACTACACACTCAACTACGACAACACACTGCATCAACTCAAGAACACTCACGTGACAACACACAACATTCAAGCTTTCTCTCAGCCACTAAATATCTCGCGCGCCACAACCAAATTCAAGAACACGAAACAACAACGCAACACAATGCACAAATACAACAACAACTTCACAAACACAATAACAAAGAAGAGGAGGAAAGAAGTAGATTCAGATTAAAGAGAAAGAGAAATTAACTTACCTAGACATCTTCATATTGTTTTCATCGTTGCTTCGAAGGATCGACTTCATTTGAGTTCTGTTTGTGTTTCTAAGTGAGAATTGCTCAAAATTGCGAATAACCTAAAGGATGGACTCTTATGGACTTTGCAAATAACCTTAGCATCATGGAATTTTGGATTTAATGTCTGACCCTAGCAAAAGGAGACTTGGACTTGGATACTTGTTCCATTGCATCAGTCTGGGACATCTTTGCACATACACGACTTTCTCTTAGGCTACCTGACAACGAGATCCCTTTTTCTTGCATACTTCCCTTGTATTTTTCATGTAGCTCTCTCCTTTTGATGTGCCTTCTTTACTTTCCCGCTTTCCTTTGGTTTCGGTTTTGCTTGCTAGATACCCTTACGAACTAGGATCGACCCCGCCATTTCCTCAAACCCTTGATCCAACGTCAAGTGGTATTTTCACAATAAAACCCTTGATCCAATATCAAGTGGCATTTTTCTCAATAAAATCAAAAATACGATTAGGATTGCGCACCACGAGGCTTAAGTGGTGGAGAAGGGGTGAGAATGGAGCTTTCTTGCCCTCACTCTAAGTATTTTGGACACAAGACGCTTGGCTTGGTAGTCTAAAATATTCACCTCTAACCATAGTCTTTACTGCAATTCTAATAAAAAAATTATTTTCAAACCATAAAATCAAAATCAACTCATTAAACTCTCTCTTTTGCGCCTTAGGGCATCATCCCGAAAACCCGTTTTCAAGGTAAAATCAACCAACAAACACTTATTTTTTACACCGAACCACGGAGCTCTGATTCCCCATCTCACAATGAGGATACGTAGGCACGAGGATCCCAATCCTTGGCGAGCACCCTAATAAAAAACTACCATTTTCCCCGATAGCAAGTAGACCTTTAGATTATAACACCCATTCGTGCTTAGACGACCTAGATGGTTCCAATCGAGTACGATGGATGTGAGGGGTACAAATACCTTCCCCTCGCATAACCGACTTCCAAACCCAAATTTGGTTGCGAGACCATTTTCTTCAACTTTAGGGGGTTTTATCGATATTTTCCCTTTCCTTTGGAATAAATAAAATTCGGTTGCGACTCTGTGCATTTTTCGTATAGCGATAGCTGGCGACTCTACTTAGGATTTTTCCCTAAGCAAGTCAAGCCTAGTCTAGGTTACGTTCTTTGCATGTTTGGGTGTTTGTCTTTTTTTCTTTGCTTGATTTATTTATTTCCTTTTTCTTTAAATATCTATCTTATTTGTTGTGGCTCTCTTGTGTTGTGGTATGGAGTAGATGCCTTGATTGAAAACCTTGAGGGGAAGACTCTCTACCCGAGTCTAGAGTGCAAACTTGAGATAGGAGAGGTTGAGTAGTATGGGCCACCGAGAAGCTCTTCTTGTAAGGGCCGATACGAGAACCTTGCTTAGAGTAGATTCTATTGAGGATATTGACGACCATCAAGCTCTTGGCGTAAGCGATCAATGTTTTCATTGGGATCCATGACTCTAAGAACCCTTGTAGAACCTTGAACCATTTGGCCAACTAGGATTGATGGTCGCTTAGTATGGGCCCCCGAGAAGCTCTTCTCGCGAAGGTCGATACGAAGATCTCACTTAGAAGAGACTTTCTTGATGGAGTTGTTGCCTGGCAATAAGTGACATATGCAACAAATAGTCAAGGAAGTCCATGACTCTAAGACCCTTGTCTAAAACCCAATGTCAATGGTCACATAGTATAGGTCCCCGAGAAGCTCTTCTCGCGAGGGTCGATACGAAGATCTCACCCATAGTAGATTCATATGATGGAGTTGTCAACCGACATGCTTCTCTCGTGCGTCATAAACATTCATGTGAGTCCATGACTTTAGGGTTCCTTTTAAACCTTAGACCATACCTGGTGAGATCCCCAACGTGGAAAGCAATCAGCCTTATCCTCTATCCGTACCTCAGACTTATGAATCCATATGCTTGGAATCCATTCATGCATTTATTTAAACATTTAAAACCAAACATAACATTAATGCATCATACTGCATTTCATAAACCAAAACCGAGAAACATACAACAACTTGGCCTTTTTTTTCAGACAAGTTGACTTCTCGACATCCTTACGACACTAATAGCAGTCAAAGAATTCTCATGGACCAATTGGAACAAAATAAAGATGCTCTTAGAGAAGAAATGCTTAATATGAGAACTCAATTTGGACAACTAATGGAAGTCATGCAGACTATCGCCAGAAGCCAAGAAGAACTAAGACAAGTTGCTGAGAGGAACATTCTCAATCCTACTGTGAATACTCCTGTGAACACTCAGGCTGGTGTTACTTGTAACACCCTTCTAACCCAACATAATATACGCGATAAGTATACTTAAAGGAATCAGAGTACATCATAAAAAGGTGTCACATTTCTTCATTGAACATCATTTAAATCATCCTGCTCCGTAACACGGGTTTTCAAAACATTTTTAAAACATTAGTTTCTTTAGTATATCCACAACTAAATTCAAACTTTGCAGCGGAATCATAAATTCAAATATCTTCTTATATTTCATCAAAACATCAAGACCTTTGGGTCATTGTCAATAATCATCATCAATTAAAATCGATATATGGTAACTCATAAGAATCATTCTAACAAAATAACATAATATTCACTTAAGCGTTTCCCCACCCGATGTTACATCTATCAGAGCAAGACACCATACAACTCTACGGAAATAAGCTAAACAACTCCAAGCTAGAACTTCACGCACCGAGAAGCTACTCCTGAATATCTGCACGTTACCCACGTGGAGGCAACATTTAAACAGGCAGGGTGAGTAATCACAATTCAATATAAATCATATAAAGAAAAGACATTAACAGGTCAACATTCATATTACACACACATCATAACACTCACCCAAAACATCATATAAATCACCAAGTCATCAATATCACTAACATGCAATCATGTAATTCCACCAAGAATGAAATGCAACGTCATAGTATGTATGTGGTACCAAATCATCATAATAATGGACATTAGGCCATCAACCCTCCACAAGGGAGCACATCATAAAATACTTCAATCCGCACAATGGGATTGAAGCCACCACTAGACCAAGGTCCTAACATCATCACTGGACCGAAGTCCTAAAATCATCAATAGACCGAAGTCTAAATGCTATGAATGCATGATGCACAACGTCACAATCATCAACATCAATAAAAGTCATTACGTGCATCATCATTCATCAAAACCTCATGTTTACAATATCATCATTAATTCATCAAAACATCATGAATCGTCATCTTATAGTCACCAAATAGTCATCATATCACACGTCAACACATAACAATCATAAACATCATACTATAGCATCACTACTTCGTTTCACACTAAAATCATCCTAGTTCATTTGATTGTCATGTTCATCGCATAGCATGTATAAACATCGAAGCATGCGCATCATCTATTTATTTCGTCATAGCATCATTATAGTAACATCATTCACATAACTCATACCCTCATAAGCAATCAACGCATAATCATCATATAAGTTCCAACATATAATTAACATCATAAAACAACAACACCTTATCGTTATACTCTAGATCAACATAAGCATCATATAATCTTCAACACATAGCATCATATTTACAACAACAATACCCCCAAACATTCGACTACATCACAAACAACCACTATTACCTTTACTAGTTAATTCACCCCACCTCATACCATAACCACTCAGCAACATCCTCACACAACATTATAAGCAACAACTATCACAATTGCATGGTATGCCACCACAACTCAACAACAACATCATACAACCTCATAATTCACAATCACAACACACATTCATGCGACCGATGTCCATATTTCACGGTTCGACCCATTGGAACATACAAGAAACCACACATGGCTCGTCGAATAGTTGGAAATCTATCATTAAAAATAATTTTAACATAAAGTACATAAAGGTAGCTTTCCAACGATTCGAACGGCAACCCAAACAGACTTACGAATCAAAATTTACGAATTTTCGAAGTTTTCAAAATAAGTTGCCCGAGGGGACCGCGCTAAGCGGGCTCTGCGAATTGGTCAAAAAATTTTGCGATGACAGCACTTCTCCCACCTCGATTTCATACCCTTAAACTGCATTTTTCACCCCTATTAACCCAAATTAAGTCACTATAACCTTTATCTAACACACATACATCATTCACAACAACCACAACATAACAAATAATAAAAATCATCCCCTTTAACCTCTAAACCCTAGGTTTTTTCCCTAAAACCCCAATCACCCACCAACACCTAATCTTTATATCAAAAATATTGCAAAGTGATACTCCCCATACCTTAGAGTCTTGATTCTTTCGATCTTCTCTTGGAGTTTCGCCAGAATTCTTCTATGCCCTAGCCTCCTTCTCACTTGTTCTTCAGAGCACTTTTGCCTCTTCCTAAAAAATAATACGAATAATGAGTTCCTTTCACTATTCTCTCTTTAAATACCATTAAATGTGCTCTTCCCATTATACCCTCACTTATCCATCCTTAATGACCAACATACCCTCAATACTCCCACTTCTATTATTTTAAATAATAAACAATAATTTGAATAATACTATATGATTATTCTTACTATTAATATTATTAAAATAATTTCACCATAATGAGTTCGTGCCACATAACCACAAATTGTCAAAAATTACCTTATATCCTCAAATAAGCAACAATTAATCATAATCGAATTTGGGGTGTTACAACTCTCCCCCACTTAAAGAATTTTTGCCCTCGAAAATTATTCGAAGAAAACAGAGTCAGATACGACTCCCTCATCGGATCTTCATGCCCCCTCCCCATGTCCAACACACGAGCCATCAACAAATCCTCCAAGGACTTGATACTCCTCTTTGTCTGGCCATTCGTCCGCAGATGCTAAGCAAAACTCATCCTCAACTCAGGGCCCAACGGATCTTGTAAATTCTTCCAAAACCTCGACGTAAATCACGGATCTCCATCCCAAGTAACTCCGTAGTTCCCTCAATGTACATCTTAGCTAATTCTCGCATAGAATTATTAATCTTCATTGGTAAATGAGTTGACTTCGTCAATCCCTCCACGATCATCCAAATCGAGTCATTTCCCCTTCGCGCCTTCGGTAAACCCGACACAAAATCCATGGAAATACTATTCCATTTCCATTCTGGAATATTCAACATCTTCATTAGACCCAAAGACTTCTGACGTTTCATCTTTAGCTTCTGATTAGTCAAACACACATACACAATTCGATAACATCCCTCTTCATGAATACTCTTCTCAATCCTTGGAACATCTGGTATACACACTCTACCTCATAACCTCAACACGCCATTTTCATCAATTCGGTATTCACCTCCGTTACCTTTGTTAATTAAAATCGACTGATCAACCAACTTTAAGTTAAATCGCTGACCTACTTTGATTTCTCCCGGAATCCCCATAGTCAGTTCCAACATACTCGACTTCACACTGTCAGGGGTCCCATCATATACTAAACTCACATCTCTGAACTTCTCGACCAATTCCAATTTTCCTCACCTTAAGCATCGACATATGTCGTAACTCCCTACTCAACACATCAGCTATTACTTTTTCTTTACCAGGGTGTTAATCAAAATTATAGTCTTTCATCAACTCCAACCACCTTTTATGCCTCACATTCAACTATTTTGATTCAACAAGTACTTCAAGCTTTCATGATCACCGAACACTTCAAACATAAAGCCAAAAAGATAATGTCTCCAAATTTTCATCACAAGCCCCGAGGTTGCCAATTCTAAGTCATGCGTAGGATAATTTCTCTCGTGAACTCTTAATTGTCTGGAAGCGTAAGCAATAACCCGACCATCCTGTATCAACGATCCACCAAGACTAATCTTAGACGCATCACATTACCCCACAAAAGACTCACTCGGATTAGGAAAAATCAATATCGGAGCGGTCGTCAATTTTCTTCTTCCGTCCTACAAAACTCCCTTTGCATGCAATATCTCACACATACGCTTTACTCCTTTCGAGTTAACTAAGTCAACGGTAATGTCGACTTAGAAAAATCTTCAATAACCTTGCGATATCAACTTGCTAATCCCATAAAGCTTCTTATTTCAGTAGCCGACTTCAGAGTCTCCCACTGCAACACAACATCAATTTTAGAAAGATCAACAGCTATTCCACCATTATAAATTACCTGACCAAGGAACTTACTGTCTACAACCAGAACTCACATTTCGACAGTTTTGTACTCAACTTCTTCTCCCTCAATACCTACAACACAACTCACAATTATTCTGCATGTTCTTCTTCTCACTTAGAATATATCAGAATATCGTCAATGAACACCACCACAAACTTATCTAAATATTTATGGACAATCTGATTCATAAATTCCATGAACACGCCAGGTGCATTGGATACACCAAACGACATCACAGTGTACTCATGGTGACCGTACCTCGTCCTGATAACTGTCTTCGGAATATCTTTAACTTCTTACTTCATTGCCAACTTGGCTATCTCCTTTATTCTTGATAGTCACCTCGTTTACGTCCCAACAACATCATTACCAAATCACTACAATTGGACCTTATAATCAACATCATGTTTATCCTCAAGTAGCATGTCGTAACATAGCGACATCACTAAATAACCATCATACTCCTCATGCAACATACAACACAAGTTACAGCAACACCCCAACTTTACAAAACATAGATATGCATAATTTCACTTAATTTCAATAATTAAAAAAAAGAGGTTTTCAGTCCCAGACCGTGCTAAGTGAGCCCTATCCGCGCTAAGCGCGCTACTCACTGCCTCGAGGAGGCGAAATTCCTCCAGACCGCGCTAAGCGAGCCCATTCGCGCTAAGCGCGCTCTGCGATTTTGGCAAAAACCATGTTATCTCATGGGAACACATCCAAAAGTTACACACCTTAGATAAATCACCAACCACTGCATTTCCTTATGCCTTCAAAGAAACCCACGTCGTAAACACTTTTGCACCATCCTTCACAAACTTATCCATTTGTTTAACAGAACAAACAACTCTTCACCTTTGCCAAACTTAAATTCATGCTCTGGAGACAAGTCGTGGGTCTCTTCAGGAAAACATCAGGAATTACACACCACTGGCATATCACTAGTCGTCGCATTGCTCTCTACGCCCCCGAGAAGCAAACATCAATAATACCTGATCATTCTCCCTCGAGACATTCCAACTTGACCGACAGACAAGAATCTCGAACTCTTTTCATATTCAAGTATAATAATATGCGTCGACTCATTAAAACCATCTGTAAGCACCCATCTCAACTCCAATCGATTTTTACCGCACACACCATCTAAGGTGGCAAGACACATTTATCCCATCCAACATGATTCCGTCTACTATCAACAAGAGATTAAGGGTGATTAGTTCCTCAATTTACCAATAGATAGCCGACAATCACGATGGGGCATAAACCATACCTCCTAACTCCAATAGCGTTCCTTGCATCTTGTGCACTAAACTACCTAATGCACAAATCCTTAGTTGACACAAGCCTTATCTCCGCATTCCCTCCGGAATCGAGGAGAACACCGTCTTAAAACATTTGCACTCTTGCAATCCAATACATACTGAGCCAACATTCCACAACCAAAACATCTCAGAGAAGTAATAGCTTCTCCCCCACTTGTTTCAATCCCACACCTGGAGGAAAACGGTTAGAAAATAAGCAAGTACCAACAATGTTTCACACACATGTCACGTACTAAGGAACAAACATCATTAGACAACCTGGCCGAATAGAACGACCTTCTCTGATACCACTAATGTAACACCCTTCTAACCCAACATAATATACGCGATAAGTATACTTAAAGGAATCAGAGTACATCATAAAAAGGTGTCACATTTCTTCATTGAACATCATTTAAATCATCCTGCTCCGTAACATGGGTTTTCAAAACATTTTTAAAACATTAGTTTCTTTGGTATATCCACAACTAAATTCAAACTTTGCAGCGGAATCATAAATTAAAATATCTTCTTATATTTCATCAAAACATCAAGACCCTTTGGTCATTGTCAACAATCATCATCAATTAAAATCGATATATGGTAACTCATAAGAATCATTCTAACAAAACAACATAATATTCACTTAAGCATTTCCCCACCCGATGTTACATCTATTAGAGCAAGACACCATATAACTCTACAGAAATAAGCTAAACAACTCCAAGCTAGAACTTCGCGCACCGAGAAGCTATTCCTGAATATCTGCATGTTACCCACGTGGAGGCAACATTCAAACAGGCAGGTTGAGTAATCACAATTCAATATAAATCATATAAAGAAAAGATATTAACGGGTCAACATTCATCTTACACACACATCATAGCCCTCACCCAAAACATCATATAAATCACCAAGTCATCAACATCACAAACATGCAATCATGTAATGCCACCAAGAATGAAATGCAACGTCATAGCATGCATGAGGTACCAAATCGTCATAATAATAGACACTAGGCCATCAACCCTCCACAAGGGAGCACGTCATAAAATACTCCAATCCACACAATGGGATTGAAGCCACCACTGGACCGAGGTCCTAACATCGTCACTGGACCGAAGTCCTAAAATCATCAATAGACCGAAGTCTAAATGCTATGAATGCATGATGCACAACGTCACAATCATCAACATCAATAAAAGTCATTACGTGCATCATCATTCATCAAAACCTCATGTTTTATCATATCATCATTAATTCATCAAAACATCATGAATCGTCATCTTATAGTCACCAAATAATCATCATATCACACGTCAACACATAGCAATCATAAACATCATATTATAGCATCACTACTTCGTTTCACACTAAAATCATCCTAATTCATTTGATCGTCACGTTCGTCGCATAGCATGTATAAACATCAAAGCATGCACATCAACTATTTATTTCGTCATAGCATCATTATAGTAACATCATTCACATAACTCATACCCTCATAAGCAATCAACGCATAATCATCATATAAGTTCCAACATATAATTAACATCATAAAATAACAACACCCTATCGTTATACTCTAGATCAACATAAGCATCATATAATCTTCAACGCATAGCATCATATTTACAACAACAATACCCCCAACATTCAACTACATCACAAACAACCACTATTACCTTTACCGGTTAATTCACCCCACCTCATACCATAACCACTTAACAACATCCTCACGCAACATTATAAGCAACAACTATCACAATTGTATGGTATGCCACCACAACTCAATAACAACATCATACAACCTCATAATTCACAATCACAACACACATTCATGCGATCGATGTCCATATTTCACGGTTCGACCCATTGGAATATACAAGAAACCACACATGGCTCGTCGAATAGTTGGAAATCTATCATTGAAAACAATTTTAACATAAAGTACATAAAGTTAGCTTTCCAACAATTCGAACGGCGACCCAAACGGACTTACGAATCAAAAGTTATGAATTTTCGAAGTTTTCAAAATAAGCTGCCCGAGGGGACCGCGCTAAGCGGGCTAAGCGGGCTCTGCGAATTGGTCAAAAATTTATGCGATGACAGCACTTCTCCCACCTCGATTTCATACCCTTAAACTGCATTTTCACCCCTATTAACCCAAATTAAATCACTATAACCTATATCTAACACACATACATCATTCACAACAACCACAACACAACAAATCATCAAAATCATCCCCTTTAACCTCTAAACCCTAGGGTTTTCCCCCAAAACCCCAATCACCCACCAACACCTAATCTTTATATAAAAAATATTGCAAAGTGAAACTCCCCATACCTTAGAGTCTTGATTCTTTCGATCTTCTCTTGGAGTTTCGTCGGAATTCTTCTATGCCCTAGCCTCCTTCTCACTTGTTCTTCAGAGCACTTTTGCCTCTTCCTCAAAAATAATACGAATAATGAGTTCCTTTCAATATTCTCTCTTTAAATACCCCTAAATGTGCTCTTCCCATTATACCCTCACTTATCCATCCTTAATGACCAACATACCCTCAATACTCCCACTTCTATTATTTTAAATAATAAACAATAATTTGAATAATACTATATGATTATTCTTACTATTAATATTATTAAAATAATTTCACCCCAATGCGTTCATGCCACATAACCACAAATCGTCAAAAATCACCTTATATCCTCAAATAAGCAACAATTAATCATAATCGAATTTGGGGTGTTACATTACTCCAACTCCTATTGGTTCCATTCCAACTGATAGTACCATCCCAACTCCAACAAGTGTTATCCCCACTCCATAAGGGGTCATATAACCTGAATTTTGTTCTTGTGGTTCAACCTCTTGAGATAGATGATCATCATGATGCTTTCTACAGTTCAAGGGATGAATCAATCCTTGATGCCTTTGGTCCACTAGCTGGTGAGATTGAAAAGATGGTATATGCTTTGGAAGAAAAGGTGTGAGCTATGCAAGGATCCAACGCTTTTGGGTTAGATGTTGCTGACATGTGCTTAGTACCTGGCATCATAATCCCCTCCATGTTCAAAGTTCTAGACTTTGAAAGATATAAACGAGTCAGCTTCCCAAAGACTCACATCTGGTCTTATTGCAGAAAAATGGCTGCATACTCTGATGATGAAAAGTTGTTTATGAACTTCTTCAAATATAGCCTCAGTGTGGCTTCTCTAGAATGGTCTATGCAGCTCGAACACACATATATTTAGACCTGGAGAGAGCTAGCTGAAGCTTTCCTCAAACACTATAAGTACAACTCTGATATGGCACCAAATCGTACTCAATTGTAGAGTCTCACTCAGAAAAACTGATGAAACATTTAAAGAGTACGCTCGAAGGTGGAGAGAACTAGCAGCCATGGTTCAACCACCTCTTCTCGAAAAAGAACTTATTGACATGTTCACGGGGATCCTACAAGGGCTATATCTAGAGCGAATGGTGGGTAGTACCTCGTCTGGTTTCTCAATTTATTTATTGCTGGAGAGAGGATTGAAAATATGTTGAAGAATAGGAAGATATAGAATAATGTCAGTATTTCTAATGGAGTAAAAAAGCCTTATTTTGGATCTGCCAAAATGAAGGAAGAAGAGGCTAACTTTGCTACCATAGCCCAAGGAAAAGTTGAAGCTTAGCGAATGCCGTACTACCAAGTGGTCGAGGTGACACCAAATCAGTATCCGCAACTAGCATATGCAGTCCCTCCCGGTCAACAGCCCTGAGTAATGGCTCCACAATAGCCTATTCAATATCAGCACCCATGCTCCTCAGCAACAAAATTACCAGCAACACGAACAACAGAGATCAAGAAGGCTTGAGAGAAGGTTCGATCCAATCCATATTCCTCATAGTCAGCTGCTTAATCGTTTGCTCCAAGGTTCTTTGATTCATCTAAGAGAGGCCAAGCCTATTCCTCTGAGGTATGACGTGAATGCTAGGTGCGAGTACCACTCAGGAACACTCGGGCATGTAATCGAGAATTACAACGTGTTAAAGCATAAGGTGCAAGATCTGATCGACTCAAAGTTCATCATGTTCACACCGAAGGGTTCAAACATACAGAACAATCTCATGCCCCCGCACGCAAGCACATCTGCAGGCCCATAACCAGTGCAAGGGTAAAAGAGTCTCTTTAGGGAATCATCATCAACTTACACAAGCAAAACAAACGCAATTTGTGGTGGATAATAAGGTTAATCACGCCATCCATCTTTCTGATATTCAATCATTTTCATTTTGTAATCTTTTTGTTTGTCAAGTGCAAATTCACCTGTAAAACTCGTCTATTTTCATATGATAATTGTAATGAAATAAATAAGCATGTTTTGAATTAATCCATTTGTGTTCACTCATATTTTTTCATCGATATCAAAATCTTGTTAAGGCAAAATCCAAAGGAGGATGATGAAAACAAAAGACCCAAATCTATCAGTTGTATGCTTTTGAATAAAACCTCGCTGATGATGTACAAGCATTGTTTCAAATCCCCAAACACTGGAGAGATATGGAAGATAATCCCTAGTCAACCCTGTTGAGCCTAAATGTAGGAGTTTCTTTCTAAAAAAAAAAATCCTCAATCTTAACCCGGGAGCAGGTTAGTCTTCAATTAATTAGGCCATGCGTTTAGAATTCAAAAAAGGAAAAAAGAGGAGTGTCCCATTATAGGATCAACCACATCTTATCCCTGACAAGAGGTCATAACTCATAAATACACAATGTTGTTCCCTCACCAACAAAAGGAACGAGTTAGTCACCACCCTTACAAACCTAACGAACAAGTGTCACACAATTTGTTCCAAAAAATGAAAAATCAAAAAGCAAGAAAAGACCGAAAAGCCCGCTAAGTCAAAAAACTCGAAAACGAGTGGCTTAGGCAAAAATTAGGGCATCTCGCTAGACTGCAATCTAAAAAATTAGTCTAGGAAAAAATCAGGGAAAAAAACAAAAAAGAAGAATCAAAAGCAAAATTCTCAATAAGAACAAATTTGTGTGACTACAAACCAAAGTTCAAAAAGTGGGTGACTACCACTCCAAAAAATCTCAATGGTTCCTTAACCATCACTTCTACCATTCAATAACCTTTTGAAAGGTGAACGCTTGTGTCAAACTAGTTGAACGTGGGTTTGGAGAACATCAAGGAGAATGGGTGGGTTAATACAAAATTTTGAGCCATAAATCCATTTTTCTCAAACTGTGAACCTAGGCCACGTTACGACCCTCAAAAGACCTAATTGAAGCAGGGTTTGTTTCGAAAGCATACTTCGGTAAAATTGCGTCAAAAGGTGAATCTTAAAACTATTTGATTACCATTCTTGTTGGTGTCGATATGACATTCTAATCAGTTATTTGTTCACTATATGTCACAACATCATTCCAGTGGATAAACTTGGATTTCGAAACTGTCATATGCATTGCATTAAAATTATCACTCTCAAAATGAACAATTTTACTTGCTAACAAAAACTTGTGTTGTACCCCAAATTTTACCCTCAGATTCTGATCATTTCATATCATTCTAGGCGGTCTCTATTTTTGCATTTTTAGTCAAACATTTCATTGATCATAATCATGTACTTTTTTGTTAATTCCATCAATTCTATTTTATAATTTGTTCTTATTATCTTAAGATTTATTTAGAATTTAATTTGATTAATTTTGTTATAGTTTAGGTTATAATATAATTTTTTAGCTTAGCTTAATTTCAATTTAGTTTAGTTTGTATTTAATTTAGTTCATTTTCAATTATGGTTTTAACTTTTAAATTTAATTTAATTTCAACTTTATTTTAGCTTTTACTTCTATTTTAGTTTTAATTAGAGTAATTTTAATTTAGTTTACTTTTAATTCTATTTCTAATTTTAAATTCAAATTGTAATTTAAGTTTAGTTTTTTATTTGTAATTATTAATTTAATTCAATTTAATTCTAATCTATTTAATTTTTGTTCAATTCAAGTCTTTGTTTTAATTCTCTTGCTTTTGTCTGAGACCAACAAGCTTGTACGACCTGTACCATTTTTCCCATCCATGCTGCTGCAGCCGTTCTAACCAAAAGCCTACACACCAAATTTCTGCTACCAGCCACACTACACAACCCACTCCTTCCACCAAAACCGTGCATAAGAAGTTCTCAAGTACAAATGTTGTGTACTTTGCAAATGAACACAAAAGTCAAAAGAACCAAAACCATTGTGCAAAACTTTCTCATATCAGAAACTGCTTGGATCTTGTTCATTTGTTCTAACTTACAAGCAACCAAGACACAGTTACACATGGCTCGAAAATGATAGTAAAAAAAAGTGGTGCAGGCGTGTAGTATCTAGTGGTGATATTTCTCTCTTGTACCAAGCCAATGTCCAATGAGTTTCCATGCCAATAACCAGCAGCCATGACTATAAAAAGAGGCTCATAATCCATTTTTGGAGGACAACGAAAATCACTCTTAAAAGCTCTCCATCTCTCCTCTCCAAAGTCTGCCCAGAAACTCTCAAAAACCTGTAATAACTTTGCCCTGTTTCAATCTCCCCGCAGAACCACGTCAAACATAACCCTCTCTTCCATTTTCACATCTGCAGCTTCTCACCATTACCTTTCACTTTCAAAGCCATCACTGTCATTGAACCCTTTCCTCAAATAAAAAACCAGTTGCAAAAACATCTTCAGTGAACGAATCAGCCCTTTCGTCATCTCACAACCCTCTACAACAACTCCTCATCATTAATCTTCAATCAACCACCACCTATTAAAAAAACACTCCAACTCAGCAATACCAACAACAAATAACGTTTCAACTTCACTGCAAATTGTCCTCTCTTCAATACACCACCTGTATCCAAAAGTTGAAACCAGAAACCGACAGAGATAAAAAAAAAAGCAGCAACCTCACCATTCATGTTTCAACTTCATTTCTAAATACCACACCCTTCACATTAATTTCTACACACATCCAACCACACAGCAATCACCCCCACCGTACATAAACACCATTCATCATCAACCATACACATAAGACCAATTTTTCTTTTCTGAAACAAGGACAAGAGGAGCATTGACTCTTTGTGCATAAACCAAACTGCCATAATCAAGTCAGAGTAAAGAGGAGAGATCGAATCAGAGGAAGAAGAAGAGAAGAAGGCTGAGCAAGAAGGGAAGGCAAGGAAGCTGAAGTAAGAAGTGTTACCTGCGAAATCAGTGTCGGTTCGGTAAGTATTTCAAGCTTTTATTCGCACTTGTGTTTTGGATGTGGTATGAACTCTATATTCCCAATCTTGAGCCAATACCGACTGAAAAATAGACTTGATGATTGAACCAAAATTGAAACTCTGTATTAAACCGAAACCTGTGATATCAGTAAGCGAGAGCTCTGCTTCATTATTCCATCACTTGCGCCGTTCACGGTCGAAGGCGGAGCGTAGCCTGAATTTGTCAAAACTGAATGATTGAAGGTTTCAGAGTAAGGATCGTTGTCGTGCTTTGTTTGTTCGTTCGCGAGTGAGAGATTGGAGATGGCCGAGCGAAGCTGTGAGTGAGAGACAGAGGGAGCGAATCAACCTTGCAAAACGGCAAAACGGAGCCATTCGTTGTTTCACGTTGTTCTCCAGCGTGGTTAGTTTTCCGTTGATGAGATTTTCAACCTGCTTTTCCTAGAGAAACCAATCGAGAAACTGATTGTGTATCTTCTTGTTTTCAGTCGTGTGTGTGTTTTTTAGGTTTTTCCTCACCACTTCATCATGTTGTAAACCAGGTTGGGTCATAATGTGACCCGCGACCCATTTTGAAGAGACTGGGCTGCCACGTCTCATTTGGTCTCTGGCCCAGTGAGTCTCCAATCTGCACCCTCCTCTTTAGTTTAGTCCCTTTAATATGTTAGTTAATTCAGCTTGTAGTTAGGTTAATATATTAGTTAGTTAGATTTTAATGAAATTAATAATTTAGTTTTTCATTAGGTTTTATTTATTTAGTAATTCAGATTTAATCGGATTATAATTAAGGTTGCTAATTAGTTTTTAGTAGATTAGTTTAGGTTTAGTTAATTAGATTTAGATTAATTAGTTTATATTTAGTTTTAGAATTTAACTTTAGGATTTTATATAATAGTTTTCTTAATCAATGTTTTAGTTAATTTAATTTAGACTAAACAGTTTAGTTTAGATCTAGTTTTTTAGGTCTAAGTAAAAATTTTCACTTAGTTAGAATTTTGTTTTAATTATAATTTAACCATTAATTAATTAATTTTAGAATTTTATTTAATTAGCTTTCTTATTAGACTTTAATCTTTTTAGATTTTGGTTTATTTAGATTTTATTTATTTAATTTCTAATTTAATCTTGACTGTACCCATTTTCATATTTTCATTTGAGTTAATTCCTAATATTCATTTGTCATTTAAATCTTGTCCATATTCACACTATATATAACCATATTCATACTTATTCATACTGGACCCTCCTTCCAAAGAAAAAGTCTCTCTATTGACTTCATGTCATAGATAGCTCAAATACCCTGTTAACCTCAAACCATTTCACAAGAGATAGCCATTAATCTCTAACCTGGCCTTCCTAAAAAGATAGCTATTAATCTCTTCTCCTTTAAGACGGTCCAACCTTTCACAATCCTTTCAAGAGATAACCATTAATCTCTTTCTCCTAACCAATCCATCCTCACAAGCTTTGCTTTCAAGCTTTTCACCCTGTTTTTCCTTGGAACCTTGACCACAGTCAAGAGTTCCTCACCCCCATTGAGGGGAACTACGAATGCTCTGATTCCATTCCCGTCAAGATACGTAGGCACAAGATGCGACGTCTTGGCGAGCATACTTAGTGTATATACCCCTAGGTCTTTCTTTACTTTAGCACATTTCCTTAGAAATCAACTTTAATATAACACAAATACTAACAAGAGGTTCCCGTAGAGTACTACGGACGTTTAGGGTGCTAATACCTTCCCTAGGCGTAACCAACCCCCAAACTTTAGATCTTCCCCCTTTTAGGTTTTCTTCGATCTTGAACCTTTCCTTTTGGATAAATCAAAGTCGGTTGTAAAAGAAAATGATGCAAGTTAATTAATAACTATTTATCCGATTTTCACCGCAACAGAAATGGCGACTTCACTGGGGATAGTTAGACCTATTGCTGGTCCTCCCCTAAGAGGGTTAAGCCTATCTTGTTTGTATTTGTGTTATTTACATGTTTGTTTGCTTGTACATTTGCATATTTATATCTGTATATATACTTATTTGCTTGGGATCTTCTGTGTGCATGGTGCTACTATTGAGTGGTGAGATAAGTCCTAACCCAGACTTGAGAGCACATATGATAGGATCGTGGTGTAATCAATAGTCGGTTGTTGGCAATAGTACTAACAACTTATGGCTTATGATGACCACACTCAGATGAGGCCCTTTGGGATTGTTGATGTCTGATGTGAGCAGTCACATTGATATTACTTTTTCAATTGAGTGCCAGGGATTCTGGGGACCGTAGTTACCTTTACCCCACTTGGCCTTTTAGGATGTAGTGCGGTGACTATGAGGGAGCCAGTCCTGAGTAGTTGTCATGCGATACTACACTCAGACGAGTTTATCTTGAGAATATTATTAACCCGTGTAAGTAGTTACATGGGCCGATAATATCCGAAGGATTTACGTAGACTCTGGGAACCTTTTAGAACCCTGTTCTACAGTTGATAAACCTTAGTACACACCCTGTGGTTGGTTCTTTACCCAGACCCCGTGTTGTGATCTCGAACCTTTGATCCTGCTATGTGTGTTTTGCATCCTGTTTGCATCGCATTGCATATCATTTGCATCTTTGCATGATTCATTGCATGCGTCCGTCTATTTGTCCAGTTGCTTATTTCCAGTGGTCTCTATCTTCCAGTGTCATCTGTGAGTCGTCAAGTTGATCCCTCGACACCGATACCGGACTAAAGCTAATTACAGACAAAGGATGTCAGAGCAAGAGATACACAATGTTGAGGTTCGAATGAAGATCGATGAACTTAAGTCGAGTATGACTAAACTCATGGAGATGCTTCAATTTTTGATTGCTAGGGGAGAGCCACCCCAAAGGACAGTCATCCAGGAAGTTTCAAGTGCTGATCCTCCACCAGTTCAAGTGCCACCTTCAACTTGGCCAGAGTTTGGTTTGCCGCACAACTATTCTCCACCTCTTGCATCTAATGCTATGATTGGTCAAGCTGTTGGACCAGTGTTTCAAGCTCCTATTTTTACCGAGCCTCAACCTATAGTTCAGACTACTCGAGCTCCTTTTGAGAATCCCCTCTATGAGTATAATGCTGCCAGTGCTCAGGGTGAAGACCATGAGGACTTTGTTGAACCCGAAGTTGTCCGAGAGTAGTTTCAAAGCATAGAAAGAATACTCAAAGCCGTTGAGGGTACTGATTTCTTTAATGTAGATGCAGACAACATGTGCTTAGTGTCTAACCTTGTTATACCTCCTAAGTTTACAACTCCAGATTTTGTGAAGTACAAAAGTCATTCTTGCCCAAGAGCTCACTTGGTCATGTATCTTCGCAGGATGACTGCTCATGCCAAGAATCAGAAGCTGCTTATCCATTGTTTTCAGGATAGCTTGAGTGGAGCATCACTCAAGTGGTATATGGGTCTTGAGCAAAACTCTATCCACAACTTCCAAGACCTCACCAATGCCTTCATGAAGTAATACAAATATAACCTTGACATGGCTCCTGACCGCCGTCAACTGCAAAACATGTCTCAGAATGATAAAGAGTCTTTCAAGGAGTATGCCCAGCGCTGGAGAGAGTTGGCTTCCCAAGTGGAACCTCCCCTGGCCGAGAAGGAGTTAACTAGAATGTTTATGGATACCTTGTCCCCGTTCTATTGGGAGAAAATGGTCGGAAGTGTTTCCTCTAATTTCACTGATTTGGTTACTATTGACCAAAGATTAGAGGAAGGTCTTAAGAAGGGAAAAGTATCAAAGGTTGCTGAATCTTCTAATGCTGTGAAGAAGTCCTACGGGAACTTTCAGAAGAAGAAGGAAGACTAGACTAATGCTATAATGGTTGAATTGAGAAAGTCTCGTCCTCAACCTCAGTATGTTGCTCACCCTACGATTGCTGCTATCACTCCCGTGGTTGCGGCACCACGACCAACTCAAGCTTTCCAACGTCCAGCTGCAGGACAGAGCCAGTATCATAATAGGGGTCAATTTGATCCCATTCCTATGACTTACACTGAACTTTACCCTATTTTGTTTCAACAAAATTTGATTACCACAACGCCTCTGCCTCCTCCTCCAAATCCTCTTCCAGCCGGCTATAGGGCTGACCTTCATTGCGAATACCATCAAGGTGGCGCAGGCCATAACTTGGAAAGATGCTTTGCATTGAAGGCTAGAGTACAAGAGTTGGTGAGGAACAAAGTCCTCTCCTTTATGGACAATCCCAATGTTCAGAACAATCCTCTGCCAGGGCACGCCAAGTGAAGCCTCAGTCGACTTTGGCTCAGCTACTTCTTAAAGACAGGACAACTCATCCTTGTGTTTGATTAGTCACTAGGCCTTTGTTTCTTGTTGTTTGTACTTTCCTTATTTTGTAGTAGCTGTTTGCTTTCAAATTATGTTTGTACCTTCAAGTTTAATGAAATGAGCATTGCAATTTTTGATTCAATTAATTTTTGTCTACTATTTACATCTTTATCTTTCACAAAATATTTTTACCTCTTTTCCATTTTCTTCTGATTATGCAAAGATTGGAGGGAGGATGATGAAAATGTTATACCCATAATTGCTGTTAGTATGCTTTCAGATCAAGACTTTGCTGATGATGTAAGGCATTGTTTCAATCCCTAAACACTAGAGAAATAAGGAAGATAACCCCTCTTTAACCCCTTTGAGCCTTGAAGTAGGAGTTTCCTTTCTTCACAAATAAAAACCCGCAATCTTAACCTGGGGCAGGGTAGTTCTCAGTTAACTTGACTCTTCATTCAAATACAAGAGTTTCATTCAAGACACCTTTCAACAAAGTTCACAAATTTTCCTTCGCACACAGCAGGCAAGTGTCGAAGATGTCTTTCAAGTCAAACACCGGTGATGGTTCGCCGTAATCATTAAGCCAGACAGTCACTTTCTTTCAAAAAAGATAAAAATCAAAAAAAGAAAAAGCCCGCTAAGTCGAAACCTATGAAGGAGACTTAGGCAAAATTGGGGCATCCCGCTGACTGTAAGATTCACAAGAAACAGTTTAGGCAAAAGTTAGGGATAATAAAAAAGGAGAAATCTTTAAATCCTTACCATAAAAGTCCTCAATGAAAAGAAAAAATAACTAAATGTTATAGGGAAGCAGTGACTGCCACCTCAAGTCCATTGAATTTTGAACCATCATCATTATCATCAGTACAATTCCTAACCTATGGGAACTTGAGTGCATAGTCTGAGTTAACTGAGCGTAGGGCTGGAAGTTCATCACGTAGATTGGGTGGGTCACAAATATACTTTGAGCCTTTATCCTTTGCTTCTTAAACCGTGAGCCAGACCACATTACAACCCTCAAAAGACCTAATTGAAGCGAGGTCATTTTGAAAGCATACTACAGCAAGGTTGCGTAACCTGACTCCCAAAGATCTTTGCGGATCATCTGTTTTGGCATCACGCCTTGTGCCTTACCTTTCACGTTTAAGTGTCTTGAACCACCGTGTTCTGACTAATGACTCATATGCTTTGCATCTTTCAAAAATGATTTTGATTTCAAAAGTTGCATGAACTTTGCATTTACCATGTTTGTACAAATACTTTTGTTTGCAAACTAGCTTTCTTCTCAAGGAATTTTCAAACAATTAAGAACCTTGGTCGGTGATCCAATCAGGGGCAAGTTCCTTCCATATCCCGTTAAGAATCAGTTTAAGATTTTTGGTTTAATGGCAACCTCTTAGAATTGGTTTATACAGAAGATTTTTCAAGACTCATACTGGGGCAAGCCTTCCTAGTGTACAGTAAAACAATCACCTTTCAAGACTCAGACCGGGGCAAGCTTTCTAAGAGCACCATGAAACGGTCATTTCCAGACTCACACAAGCTGAAGCCATGATCAGTTTATCTACAGCAGTCAGCTAGTCTGGGGCAGTTTACCTGAAGAGTCCCCAAACAGCTCTTCATCCTTCCTACAAGGACCATCAATTGATACAGTTTACCAGCGTGGCAGATGATGTGTTCAACATTAGCATCTCTAATCCCAAGCAGAATGGCAGTGATCTCCGTGTAGAGGAATCAGTCTTCCAATCTTGTCTTCCCAGAGAGTCGAGCCATGTCGTCGACATCTGCATTTGCATTTGATCATATATCATCTGTATAATTCATATACCATATGCATAGCATGAGTGTTTCATCCTCATTTGCATTTCTCCCGAGGTCGTGTCATTTTCCACGTCTTACCTTACCAAAACGTTACCTGTCCTTTTCATTCAGTGTCATTCCTGAAAGTCTTATTTGTCCATTCAGTGCCATTCCTGGATAAGTTTTCTCTTTTGCATTCAGTGCCATTCCTAGATGTCTTTCTCGCTATAATTCAATGTCATTCTCAGCTATTATGATTTGTACCTTCCATTCAAAGCCATTATTGAATGCCTGGTGTCCTTTTATTCAACGCCATATAGGCTTGTTTGTTCACATTCATCTAAAGCCGTTATTAGATATTGTGATCTATACCTTTCATTCAAAGCCAGTATTGGATGTTCGGTTTCTCTACCATCTGATGCCTATCCGGATGTGTCCCTCCTTCTGATGTTTTTTCAGATCGAGTCCTTGTTCACTTTATCTAAAGCCGTTATTAGATATTGTGATCTATACCTTTCATTCAAAGCCAGTATTGGATGTCCGGTTTCTCTACCATCTGATGCCTATCCGGATGTGTCCCTCCTTCTGATTTTTTTTAGATCGAGTCCTTGTTCACGTTATCTAAATCCGTTATTAGATATAGTGAGTTATACCTTTCATTCAAAGCCGTTATTAGATGACTGGTTTCTCTACCATCTGATGCCTATCCAGATGTGTCCCTCCTTCTGATTTTTTTTCAGATCGAGTCCTTGTTCACTTTATCTAAAGTCGTTATTAGATATTGTGATTTGTACCTTTCACTCAAAGCCGTTATTGGATGACTGGTTTCTCTACCATCTGATGCCTATCCGGACGTGTCCCTCCTTCTGATGTTTTATCAGATCGAGTCCTTGTTCACTTTATCTAAAGCCGTTATTAGATATTGTGATCTATACCTTTCATTCAAAGCCGTTATTGGATGACTGGTTTCTCTACCATTCGATGCCTATCCGGATGTGTCCCTCATTCTGATGTTTTTTCAGATCGAGTCCTTGTTCACTTTATCTAAAGCCGTTATTAGATATTGTGATTTGTACCTTTCACTCAAAGTCGTTATTGGATGATTGGTTTCTCTACCATCTGATGCCTATCCGGATGTGTCCCTCATTCTGATGTTTTTTCAGATCGAGTCCTTGTTCACTTTATCTAAAACCGTTATTAGATATTGTGATTTGTACCTTTCACTCAAAGCCGTTATTGGATGACTGGTTTCTTTTGCCATCTGATGTTTTTCCGGATGTTTCTTTCTCTGTCTTTTCTGGTTTTTCTTGAAGATCCCGTTTGAACTCTTCAGTATAAGAAAATTCTAGAAAATCTTTTGTTAATGTCTATCCTTTCATTTCAAATTGATCCCCAGTGGATATCATGTCTTCTTTCTGGTTCCATGCCCAGTAAGAGTATCTTATATTTCCCCAGTGTCGTCCGGTCACCTATAAACCTGTCGGCCATCTCCTTAGACTTTTCCCCAGTGAAGAACACCTCTCTGGCTCCCATTCCCAGTGAGGACCTGTAGGACTTCCTCAATCCCCGGTGCATCCTTAGAGTCTCCCCATTGAGTCTCTTCTGTCAATCGATCTGTATCCCTAGTGAGTCTTTCTCGTGGATGCTAACCTTATCCTTCCCCAGTAAGCTCACCTGTGGTGGATTGCCCTTCATCTTTGGTGTCTGGTCTGTCTGCACCTTTGCATCTATCATATCATCATTATCATCATACTAGAAGCCCATGGCATGTCTGCATTTGTATGTCTATTAGCTGTCCTTAGCATCTGCATTCCATCTAAGGGCAAAATTTTCGGTTTGCTATATTTAAATACCTTTCACCATCCGGTAAAGCCATTTAAATAGGGGCAACTGTTGTACCCCAAATTTTACCCTCAGATTCTGATCATTTCATATCATTCTAGGCGGTCTCTATTTTTGCATTTTTAGTCAAACATTTCATTGATCATAATCATGTACTTTTTTGTCAATTCCATCCATTCTATTTTATAATTTGTTCTTATTATCTTAAGATTTATTTAGAATTTAATTTGATTAATTTTGTTATAGTTTAGGTTATAATATAATTTTTTAGCTTAGTTTAATTTCAATTTAGTTTAGTTTGTATTTAATTTAGTTCATTTTCAATTATAGTTTTAACTTTTAAATTTAATTTAATTTCAACTTTATTTTAGCTTTTACTTCTATTTTAATTTTAATTAGAGTAATTTTAATTTAGTTTACTTTTAATTCTATTTCTAATTTTAAATTCAAATTGTAATTTAAGTTTAGTTTTTTATTTGTAATTATTAATTTAATTCAATTTAATTCTAATCTATTTAATTTTTGTTCAATTCAAGTCTTTGTTTTAATTCTCTTGCTTTTGTCTGAGACCAACAAGCTTGTACGACCTGTACCATTTTTCCCATCCATGCTGCTGCAGCCGTTCTAACCAAAAGCCTACACACCAAATTTCTGCTACCAGCCACACTACACAACCCACTCCTTCCACCAAAACCGTGCATAAGAAGTTCTAAAGTACAAATGTTGTGTACTTTGCAAATGAACACAAAAGTCAAAAGAACCAAAACCATTGTGCAAAACTTTCTCATATCAGAAACTGCTTAGATCTTGTTCATTTGTTCTAACTTACAAGCAACCAAGACACAGTTACACATGGCTCAAAAATGATAGTAAAAAAAAGTGGTGCAGGCGTGTAGTATCTAGTGGTGATATTTCTCTCTTGTACCAAGCCAATGTCCAATGAGTTTCCATGCCAATAACCAGCAGCCATTACTATAAAAAGAGGCTCATAATCCATTGTTGAAGGACAACGAAAATCACTCTTAAAAGCTCTCCATCTCTCCTCTCCAAAGTCTGCCCAGAAACTCTCAAAAACCTGTAATAACTTTGCCCTATTTCAATCTCCACGCAGAACCACGTCAAACATAACCCTCTCTTCCATTTTCACATTTGCAGCTTCTCACCATTACCTTTCACTTTCAAAGCCATCACTGTCATTGAACCCTTTCCTCAAATAAAAAACCAGTTGCAAAAACATCTTCAGTGAACGAATCAGCCCTTCCGTCATCTCACAACCCTCTATAACAACTCCTCATCATTAATCTTCAATCAACCACCACCTATTCAAAAAACACTCCAACTCAGCAATACCAACAACAAATAACGTTTCAACTTCACTGCAAATTGTCCTCTCTTCAATACACCACCTGTATCCAACAGTTGAAACCAGAAACCGACAGAGATAAAAAAAAAGCAGCAACCTCACCATTCATGTTTCAACTTCATTTCTAAATACCACACCCTTCACATTAATTTCTACACACATCCAACCACACATCAATCACCCCCACCGTACATAAACACCATTCATCATCAACCATACACATAAGACCAATTTTTCTTTTCTGAAACAAGAACAAGAGGAGCATTGACTCTTTGTGCATAAACCAAACTGCCATAATCAAGTCAGAGTAGAGAGGAGAGATCGAATCAGAGGAAGAAGAAGAGAAGAAGGCTAAGCAAGAAGGGAAGGCAAGGAAGCTGAAGTAAGAAGTGTTACCTGCGAAATCAGTGTCGGTTCGGTAAGTATTTCAAGCTTTTATTCGCACTTGTGTTTTGGATGTGGTATAAACTCTATATTCCCAATCTTGTGCCAATACCAACTGAAAAATAGACTTGATGATTGAACCAAAATTGAAACTCTGTATTAAACCGAAACCTGTGATATCAGTAAGCGAGAGCTCTGCTTCATTATTCCATCACTTGCGCCGTTCACGGTCGAAGGCGGAGCGTATCCTGAATTTGTCGAAACTGAACGATTGAAGGTTTCGGAGTAAGGATCGTTGTCGTGCTTTGTTTATTCGTTTGCGAGTGAGAGATTGGAGATGGCCGAGCGAAGCTGTGAGTGAGAGACAGAGGGAGCGAATCAACCTTGCAAAACGGCAAAACGGAGCCATTCGTTGTTTCACGTTGTTCTCCAGCGTGGTTCGTTTTCCGTTGATGAGATTTTCAACCTGCTTTTCCTAGAGAAACCGATCGAGAAACTGATTGTGTATCTTCTTGTTTTCAGCTGTGTGTGTTTTTTTAGGTTTTTCCTCACCACTTCATCAAGTTGTAAATCGGGTTGGGTCATAATGTGACCCGCGACCCATTTTGAAGAGACTGGGCTGCCACGTCTCATTTGGTCTCTGGCCCAGTGAGTCTCCAATCTGCACCCTCCTCTTTAGTTTAGTCCCTTTAATATGTTAGTTAATTCAGCTTGTAGTTAGGTTAATATATTAGTTAGTTAGATTTTAATGAAATTAATAATTTAGTTTTTCATTAGGTTTTATTTATTTAGTAATTCAGATTTAATCGGATTATAATTAAGCTTGCTAATTAGTTTTTAGTAGATTAGTTTAGGTTTAGTTAATTAGATTTAGATTAATTAGTTTATATTTAGTTTTAGAATTTAACTTTAGGATTTTATATAATAGTTTTCTTAATCAATGTTTTAGTTAATTTAATTTAGACTAAACAGTTTAGTTTAGATCTAGTTTTTTAGGTCTAAGTAAAAATTTTCACTTAGTTAGAATTTTGTTTTAATTATAATTTAACCATTAATTAATTAATTTTAGAATTTTATTTAATTAGCTTTCTTATTAAACTTTAATCTTTTTAGATTTTGGTTTATTTAGATTTTATTTATTTAATTTCTAATTTAATCTTGACTGTCCCCATTTTCATATTTTCATTTGAGTTAATTCCTAATATTCATTTGTCATTTAAATCTTGTTCATATTCACACTGTATATAACCATATTCATACTTATTCATACTGGACCCTCCTTCCAAAGAAAAAGTCTCTCTATTGACTTCATGAGATAGCCATTAATCTCTTTCTCCTAACCAATCCATCCTCACAAGCTTTGCTTTCAAGCTTTTCACCCTGTTTTTCCTTGGAACCTTGACCACAGTCAAGAGTTCCTCACCCCCATTGAGGGGAACTATGAATGCTCTGATTCCATTCCCGTCAGGATACGTAGGCACAAGATGCGACGTCTTGGCGAGTATACTTAGTGTATATACCCCTAGGTCTTTCTTTACTTTAGCACATTTCCTTAGCAATCAACTTTAATATAACACAAATACTAACAAGAGGTTCCCGTAGAGTACTACAGACGTTTAGGGTGCTAATACCTTCCCTAGGCGTAACCAACCCCCGAACTTTAGATCTCCCTCCCTTTTAGGTTTTCTTCGATCTTGAACCTTTCCTTTTGGATAAATCAAAGTCGGTTGTAAAAGAAAATGATGCAAGTTAATTAATAACTTGTTATCCGATTTTCACCGCAACAACTTGACATCAATAAGGTTTTTGCAACGAAAAGGTTGATCGAGCTAAGGTGCAAAACGCCTGAGTACTCCGTTGAGCAGGGGCAAGTCACTTCAAATGATCATATCAAGAAGAAAAACACCTAAAAACTATGTTGGAAAAAAGGGCAAGCCACATCAACATTCAGTCAATCTAGGGAAATCATGTCGAGATTCGATAAGCCACTTCAAGATCAGTTAGTCAAGGGCATTCCCTCAAAGATCAGCCCGTCAGGGGAAAAATCACTTCAAGACTCGTACTGGGGCAGACCACCTCAAGAGCACAAGAATTCATTCCCTCCAAGAGACGGTTAATCAGAAGCATCTCTCCAAGGTTCAAAGTACTAGGGCAGTCCAGCACAAGGCATTGTGGTACAAATGTCCCAGAACTCCTTTCAAGGCAAATTCTTTCAAAGATCCCATAGGCTGGGGCAAGACTGGCTGTAGAGGAGCACCTCTTCTCCATAATCTTCAAGGATACTTAAACAGGCTTTGTTCTGCATTAGCAACCACCAGGTTCACAACAGATGTTGGTAAGTCACGCTAAACACGTCCCCATAACCTTTCAATAAAAAGTCTTCTAGCCAAGCAAGACATTTCCCAGCCTAACCATACTTGGCACCTCAATAAAGTCCAATCATACTTGACACCTCTACGAAATCCAATCACCATCAGGTCTAACCTATCTCACTCTTAACAAAATCCCAATTATACAAAATCCAAGCCCGAGCATGCATCAACCTCTTGCATACAGTGATCGTCAAAGCATAACATTGCATCATCAAAGCACATAGCATATCCATCAAGATGGAGTATTACATGCCAGGGTCGAGACTTCCGCTAAAAACACAAACAGATCCTCAGTTGAGATTCCATTTCTCCCAAGAGAACATTACCCACAACATTCATTGTTGATACCCCCAGCAGGGTTCCCTCAGAGTATTCCATCCTACGTCCCTCAGACATCTGACCTTTTGCAAGTTCCTTTTTCCTTTGCATGGAAAATCTCTCGTGTTGCTTACCTTTTGTAAGTCCCCTCTTCTTTTTGAAACAAGGGATATATTAATCCCCCTTGCCTTTACAGGTCTACCTTGCTTTTGCACGAAAATCATGTCTGCACACTTACTTTTTGTAAGTCCTCGCTGCTTTTTGCATGAGAAAACGATCATGTTCTCTCCAACCTCAGGGTTGATTCCTACTTTCTTGTTCCTTAACCTCATAGTGGATGTTTACCTTTTACCCTCAGCCACAGAGTTGAGATATACCCTTTGTTCCCAACCTCAGAGTTGATGTCAATCCTTGTATCCCCAACCTCAAAGTTCACCTCTACCTTTTTTCCCCAACCTCAAAGTTGATGACCAATCCTTTTATCTCCAACCTCATAGTTGATGTCTATCTTTCTTATCTCCAACCTCAGAGTTGACCTCTACCTTTTTTCCCCAATCTCAGAGTTAATGTCTATCTTTTATTGTTCCATCCTCAGAGTTGAAGACCAATTCCATTTTTTCCTCAGCCACGGAGCTGATGTTTATGTTTTATTCCAAACATTAGAGTCGATGTATATCCTGTTATTCTCAACCTCAGAGTTGGCATCTATCTTTTAATCCTCAACCTCATAGTTTATCCCCAACCTCAAAGTTGATGTATATCCTACTTTCCCCAACCTTAGAATTGATGTATACATTTTATCCCCAGCCTCAGAGTTGAGGCATATCCTTTTTTCCAACCTCAGAGTTGTCGCATGTCTTTTCCCCCAACCTCAAAGTTGATGCCTACCTTTTTTCTAACCTCATAGTTGATGTATATCTTTCATCTTCAGCCTCAGAGTTGAAGTCTATCTTTTTTCCCCAGTCTCAGAAATGATGTCAACTCCTCTAACTCCAGTCTCAGAACTAATGTTAAGCCTTGTATCCCCAACCTAAGAGTTGATGTCAAACCTTTTTTCCCAACCTCAGAGGTTATGTCTGTCTTTTTATCGTTCCAGCCTTATATTTGATATTTATCCTATTTTTTCCTCAACCTCAGAGTTGATATTGATCTTTTTCTCAACCTCAGAGTTGATGTTTATCTTATTTATCCTCAACCTCGGGGTTGATGTTATTTTCCTATCCCTAGCCTCAGAGATGATGTTCATCTTTCTACTTCCAACCTCAGAGTTGACATCATACCGTTGTTCCGAACACCCAGTCAATTAAGTTTACATTCCAGTTGCAACACCCCAATATTTATATTTTAATATTTGTTAAATTATTTGAGATTATTGGTGAATTTTAGTGAACTATTATGCATGGTGTGTTCTTGTTGTGTGTTGTGGGGTGATGATGAGTTAAGGGAATAATAGGATTATTTAGAAATTAAATAATTAATTAGAATTATTTTAGAGTTAATGATAATTGAATAACATAAATTATGTTATTTAGACTATTATTATTAATTAAAATAAAATGAGTGGAAACATAGAGGGCAAGATGGCCATTATAGAAGTATTAGTAAGGGTAAGTTGGGAAAGGCATATTAAGGGTCCTAAGGGCAAGTTTGGCAAAAGGGAAAATAGAAGTGGAGAAGTTCATTCTGAACGATCGTGTTTTGGAGAAACGACACTGAGGAAAAAGGTAGAAGAGGCTAAGGCTCTAAGAGATTGCTGTAGAACTCAAGTAAAAGGATTAGAACTAAGAATCTAAGGTATAGGGAGTATTACTTTTCATTATAATTTATATAGGGTTTAGATGTATGTAGGTGGTTTTGGGGTTTTAGGGAAAATGTAGTAATATGATAGTAATGTGATAATTCATGACGAAATAAGTGATAAAATGATGTTGTAGTGCTATTAGATGATGTATATGATGCCTATTATGAAGTGTTATTATTGTATTGTGATATCTTGTGAATTATGTACGTTTTCAGATTGAACGATATTAGAATAGCAAGAGTTTAGGGTTTTGACTGTGCAGAAAACGCAACTACGAAGTTGCTGTTTTCGCGCTTTCACTGGGCGAGTCATATGCTTCGCCAGGCGAAGCTACTTTGCTTAAGAAGCGCCGAGCGAAAGGTGTAACACCCAATTTTTAGTATATATTTATTTATTATATTAATTAATTAATCATGTGATTTTGATGCCTAATTGATTTAATTGAATTATGTGATTTATTTGAATTAAATGAATTATTTGATTTATTGAATTTATAAGAATGATTTTATTTATATAAATTAATTGATTTATTTTAGTTATTTAGATTAATTGATTTATTGGATTTATATAAATTAATTGATTTGTTTGAGTTATTTGAAATAATTGATTTATTGAATATATTTGAATTAATAGATTTATTGGATTTATTTGAATTAATTGATTTATGTGATTTATTTTATTGGTGGTATAAAATATAGAATTGGTAAGAATAATTAATTGAGGCAAATTGAGAGTGTGAATAGTAAGTGTGAGAGTGAGTTAGTGAACCCATTAGATTGCTATGTAATTTTTAGGGTTTAACAAAAACAAGAGAAGGGATATAATAGAGATAGAAAGGTGAAAATAGGCTAGAAGAGGGAAGTGGAGAAGAAGAGGAGAAACCTAAGAAAGAACTCAAGAATCCATCAAAAATAAAGGTAAATGTGAATTTTTATATAATTATTGGGATTATTGATAATGTTTAATGGGTAGGAACATGTTTATGATGAAACACCTAAATTTTCTAAATTTTGTGATTGTTAGGTTTTGATGATAATCTTTGACATGTGATAATTAATTTTGATTGGGTTAATATATATTGGTATATTTTACTTCATTTCACTTTTTTTGTTTGATCTTGAATTTCAATGCGAAATCTTTGTATGATAATTAATTGTTGATTTTCTCTTATTAATTGAATTACTATTGATTTGATATCTTTTTTTGTTATTTGAAATTGTGGTTGCGAGATTTGTGATATAAGTTTTCTGCTAACCGTTTATAAAATTAACTTTTGCTATTTTTATAAGTTGATTTTCGGCTTCTCTATAAGCCACACAAATTGCCTATAGATTTGGGTTATATAGAGTTTATTTTGAATGATTTACTATTGACAACAATACTGATTGTAAAAAAAAAACAATTAATCCGTATGCTCCTGTATGTATGATAAGTGTTGAAGTGTCTTTCCCTTATTTCATTAACAAAAATGATATTTTGACACCCACTTTTACACCCTACACCGTATGTACGGACGGTGAATAGTGTCGTCCGTATATGAACAGTACTCGCCCGTACAATAAATAGTGTTATCCGTACATAAATAATACGTATTTCCGTACATAAACAGTACCCCGTCCGTACACAAACAGTACATGTCCGTACCGTACGGACGGTGAATAGTACCGTCTGTATCGTACGGACATACGGTGTAGTGTAAAGGTTGGTGTCAAGGTAGCAATGCTCTTTCATTAATATAAGAGAAATATTATTTTGACATCATTTTCATACACCTACACCGTATTTCACTGTTCACCAATACGGTGAACAGTAAAATATTATAATAATATATTTTATTTTAATTTAAAAAAAAAAATTTACAACTAAAAATTATTTTTTATATTTGGACGTTTATTAACCAAGTTCATCACTTCATTAACCAACATTTTATATTGCATTAACCAATTTTATTTTACTACTAAAAATTATATTTACACCTGGACGTTTATTAACCAATTTCATAACTTCATTAACCAACTTTTTACATTATATTAATCAACTTTATTTTACTAGTAAAAATTATTTTTAATATCTGAATCTTTATTAACCAACTTAATCACTATATTAATTAAGTTTTTACATTTCATTAACCAAGTTTGATTTACTATTAAAAGGCACTGTTCACAGATACTATTTACGGCACTATTCATATACGGTTTACTGTTCACAGTCACTGTACATGTACGGATTTACTATTTATGTGCACTGTTTATCACACCTATGGTCCACATCAACACATACTTGCATTATTTAATATTTTTTACTATTGCTATACGGTGTAGGTGTACACCATGGTGTCAATATAGCAAGGCCGTTAATATAATAATATAAAAGTATGATGGGGTTCTTGGTAGCATCTAATGTGGAGGTGATAGATTGATACTCCCACTTTTATAGCCAGCGAACAAATATACTGTAGCGATAGAAATTATGGTAGGAATGGAAATGTGGTGAACCCTCCTTCTAACAAGCCCTGTAGCGAAACATGAAAAAAAAATAGGAAAGTAAATTATGAATGTGCTGATGCTTTTTACTATACTTTATATAATTATTAATAATAAGATAATGATGTTCAGAGAGTAACTAATGTGCCTTTCCTTTTTACACTGTAGCGAAAATGGAGTAGTCCCTATGCATTCCTGTAGCGCCGAAATCTATATCTAACTATTAAAAGATAAGTACATGTAAATTCCAAATTAACCATTTTGATTACATGCCTAATTTTTCATTAATCTAGGGGTATTAAAGTCTAATTACATGCTTGTTTCAACCTTATTCATTTGGCATTTATGATAGTTGATGTGTCATTTTGTTATGTTTTTTGATTTTATTTTTTACACGTTAAAACACATTTTAGAATTTAGAAAGCCAAAATCTTAAATAAATATTCAAATGAATCATGAATATTGTCTTGCCTTAATGAACCTTTCACTCTCCGCAATGCATTGAATAGTGAAAGGTCACATTGAGAATTGGAGTGACATACATTGAAGAAGCAAGAGACAAATTTCTGGTCACTTCTGCTGGTCTCAGATTCACTTCCTCCGTTGAACACAAAACGGTGGAGCTTTCTCACTTTCTCCACCTCCGAACCGAAATCCTCCACCTCTCAACCCTAACTCCCACTTTCTCTGCCTCTCAATCGAAGAAGAGAATCCTCAAGCAAGAATGAAGATTGAATTGCTTCACTCAACAAGACAATTGATAAAAATCTTGGTAAATATAACTTTGAAAGATTTTGAAATTTATTGTTATAGTTCGTGTTGCTGTTAAGATTGTCGATAACAAAAATTTTCATTTGTTCTGTTACTCTGAAATGTTGTTTCATTTTCTCTACCAATTTCAAACGGGTTTGTCATTATCCGCCCCATATCGAGCACTGAGCAACGCAATGAACACAAATATTGTTTTTATATATCATATTTTTCACATAAAGATTGAGAAGCAAAAATTCTGTTTTGAACCTAATGGTTGTTTTGGTCATGTTGTAGGGAGGGATTATATAGTCAATGTTGGAAAGATTCGATAAACTGAAGGTGTGTATCTCTTGCTGCCATGCTTTCTAATTTTATTTTCATATTTTTAATTTATTTTCTAAATTATGTCATTTTCATCTTATAACTATTTTTTCTTTTTCTATCTAAGGATCATTGTTGTTTATTTTAATCATTTTTGTGCAAATGAATGTTTAATGCATCAAGTGAATTTATGGTGGACTTATGTGTTCAGTGTTTCAAAAATGGGGTTTACAGTTACACTTTGATTGCTTTTATTATTCAATATGATCTTCTTAATTGGATAACTACGTGTTCTAATTTCTAAATGTGTTTTCTAGGATTTTGAATATTTGAAGGAATTAGAGAAAGGTGTCATCTCATGCTTAATATTATATTCAAACTAATTGTCTTGGGTGTCCTCTTGAGACATCTTGCAGCAGTTAAGGAAGTTATATTTTTTATGTCATTATGTTTATAAGGAAATTATATTTTTTCTGCTAATGAGTTTTTTTTGTCAACAAGCTTCATGATTTTTCCTGTCATGATTTTTCTGTTAATGAGCTTATTTTGTCAACAAGCTTTAGCAGGAGTTAAGTAGCGGCGATACATGCTGATAGTTGTAATATGACATAACAACTCCTTAGATAAAATATAAAATACTCTTTAATGGATGCCCAATTGATGTCACAATTTCCTTTATTGTGCTTCTATAGCTATACTTCATATACTAAGATTGTTTGTCCAGTCCCTTTTGTCTGTGATATCCATTATCAATCTAAAATTGTATTTGTCAATTGCTCCTGTTTTGAACTAGATTTTCAATTGTCATTTTTGGCTATTTATACTTTCCTGTTTGGATATTTTGCAATTATTGTTGCAGGTTGGACCTTGCCCTGTTGAATCCGATCTGATTTATTGAGTTTCTGCAATAGATCAATCACAGTAGATCGAGTATTCACAGCTGGCGGAGGAGCAAAGAATGAGAAGTGGAGAAATATAAGAGAGGGGGTGCTAATGTGTTTAATTGGCATGAGGGATTAACTAAGTTTTAATCCCTTGAAAATGATGGGGCCTTAACTCAAGGTATTATGTTTGTGTTATAAAGGTTTGATATGATTTTTTTGAGTTTGTGTGTTTGCAGAGATGTCAATTCTCCGGGCTACTTGCTATTTGAGTATCTTGAACAGGACACTCCTTATGGCAGTAAACCTTTGGCTGATAAGGTACGAAGGCGAACCTATTGACACTTAGAAGTTGTGATATACCATCATAAAGTTGGATATCTGTAGCATGGTATTCTTTTTTATTCATGTATTTGACATTATACTTACACATAGTTGTTGGATTTCACACACACACACACATATATACACACACACATTAATTACAGAGCATATGTCCAACAATTATAGAGGACTAGGCTAAAACTGACCCAATTGGAGCAAGAGATACAGCGAGCACACAAACAAATTTGGCTTCGCTATTTTATGTCATTCAAAATCTGAGACTTATAATTGAAGATAGATATTAGGAATACCAGATCAATTTTTTTGATATTGGCTGAATCATTGTCAAGATACTTTTTGTTTTGCATTTTGTGAGAATCGAAAATGAACGACCCTTATTATTATATTGTTTTCCTTATGCTTAACTTACATATGAAAACAATACCCTCTTGATTGTAGTTAAATGGTGGTGGCACATATTATGACTTTTGTTATGTTATTTTCATTGCCTTTGTTTTAGCTTACTAACATATATGTTTTTATTAAATTATATTTCACAATGACTTCTATTTGCATTATTATTTAGTATGCATTCACAATGTTGTTTTTCTTTTGCAACTTATTTACTTGAGTCTTATCGTCCAGTTAGAAAGGGAGATTTCTTTTGAAACATATTTATTTATGTAGTGTTTTGCAGGTTTCTGTTGAATATGATTTCCCTCCCAGTTGACGGACTTGGATAATACGGTTGAGAAAGAAGTATTGACAAGTCATGCTTTAGGATTAACAGTTGATGAATCGAACAGTGACTATCATTTTGAGCCTTCAACTCCTGCGGACTGTGTCAAAAAGGAATTACACCAAATTGGTGGTTGTAACTGCGATGAAGCTCAACTTCCTTTTACTACCGTTGAAGGTTTGTCTGGTGATTTTTCTGAAATTCATCCTGCTGAAACAAGTCAGATTCGCAACTATACCTTATTCTTGAAGCATCTTTATTCGATTCGGAAATAACACTAAACAAGGAATACTGGCCACTTCAATTTACTCAACCTGTAGCAGGAAACTACTATCCAGTAATTGTGATAGAGGAAATAGTTGAAGAAGCATTAGATTTTGTTCTTCTGGGCATAAATGAAGCTACATTGTTGGGTGTTGTTTCTCAAATCATGGATATGAATCTTCATAGTATTTTCAACTCTCCTTTTTAATTAAAGTTGGGGTTATGCAATTTCAACTCTCATTTTTAATTAGAGCTGAGGTTCTGCAATTTCAACTCTCCTTTTTAATTAGAGTTGAGGTTTTGCAATAGTAATAAGTATAAACATGTGTGTGCAATAGTACATATATGTATAACTCAAGTAATTGGATTTTAATTCATAACATAGGAGGTTTGTTTTCTTTGGTTGGAATTTCACTCCATTCTTTAGCTTTATAGGTTTTCACTTATTTTTTTTTTAGTTTCTACATATATGTTGATAAAATTATTTTTATAAACGATAATAAGTTATAAATATTTTTATAAACGGGAATAAGTTACAAATATTTTTACAGTGAAATTATAAATATTTTTATAAATGGGAATAAGTTACAAATATTTTTACAGTGAAATACGTGAGTACATTTTTTATTTACAATGTATTCTATTAAATCTACACTACACACTATTTTATTTTTATAAAAGAAAAAAATTCAAATATTAATACAATTGTTTTTAAAGTCTGAAAAAAGTTTGTAAGTTTGACAACTGATATTTTGCAATGTAGCGTGTGAATACAGACGAGACTCGTGTGATAGCACGTATATTATTTGAATTAGAAGCTTCTGTTCCCATCCCAATCTATGGCAGAGATAATCAAATTTTTTAACTCACGGATTACTATCAACACAATATCTAATTTATTTTAATCAATTAAAATCATATGATCATGTTTCATTTTACAATTAAGAAACTCATTTTAAATTCACATATATACTAAATATATTTTTTAAAATTTACAAAAGTTTAAAATTTTTGTAGAGTTAAACTTCTATTATGAAATTCTCCTAGACAAAAAGATAGATAAAATATTCATTTAGAACTGAAATTTCATAATACCCTGGAGTGTAGATATTCATTTAGAACTGAAATTTGACGAGGAGCTGTCATATATTGTAGGTTTGTAAAAATTGTAAATATGATATAATAAGAAGGATTTAAAACTTATATTTGACGGGAAACTGTTATAAATTTTAGGTTTTGAAAAATTGTCTAATATCTAAAAGGTAATATTATTTGAATTGAAAAAATGATTTTATTCAAATATGTAGTTTTAAAATTAACTCATCTTGATTCAACTAAGTTTTGTTAACTCATCTGGATTCACGGGTAAATGTAAACGTATCTATGAGATACCAGCTGTAGACTGTTCATTTTAATGTCCATTTTTTAAATATTTCTCTTGCTGTTGTTTTATATAATTGAAGTTAGAGAATCGATTGTACGATTTATTGTAAGTACGATTCAATGCTTAAAAGTTGGTGCATATTATTAGCATATTATTATAAGTACGAACCAATTGAAGAATGAATTCAAACTTTACAAATGATAGTTTGATAGACATGTGATGCGAACGCACGGATTTCTTACTAGTATTATAATAAGAAGTAACCCATGTACTTGTTATGTGCTGTAGCAAAAACAATAAAGACAATAGGAAATGAATGTGGCTCATTAAATACCTGCCCTGTAGCGCATGAAACGAGATTAGGAGAAATGAAAAGTTATGTTTCTCTTAGTTATACTCTAGCTCAACAAAAAGTGATAGGCTAATGTATATTTATGATTTGGAAATTATTAAAATACTAAATATTTATTAATTACTAAAAACTTACTTAATATTGAATACTTTCTTATACATTTATTAAAATATTGGTTACTTATTAAAATATTAATTATTTGCTCAAATATTGATTATTTATTAAAATAATAATTGTTTGTTAAAATATTAATTATTTATTTAATATTGAATAATTATTGAATATTTATTGAGTAGTGATTATTTATTTAAAATATTGGATACATTAATAAATATTGATTATTTCTTAAAATATTGATTATTATTAGAAATATAGATTGTATATTAAAATATTGACTATTTATTGAGTATTGAATTTTTAGTTATTAGTGATGAATTAATCATTCTAGTTTAATTAGTGATGTGTGTTTTGTGAATCGAGGTTGGATTGTGTTGATACTTTGTGTATTATTTGCTAAGTGTTATGGTAATGTTTGAAGTAAGAATGCTATGATTTTGAAATATGTTGTATGTGAAATTGTGTGGTAATTCAAGTGTGATGAATTATTGAAGATATGCATGAATATTAAGATTAGGGAATGGTCTTGATTGCATATGGTTGTTAAAATTGCACATGCATCATTTGTGTCAAGAGTCAATGATTGTTAGTTCCGTGGGAACTAGTGACTTGTCCCAAACCTAGAGCGGGGTTTGAAAGCTTAGGGAATGGACTGTTTGTGTGTTATTGGTCTAGAGAACGGACCCTGTTTAGTGTAAAAACGAAAAATAATAACAGTGATTGGTACCACATGCATGAGTTGCATTTGAGTCTTGTATCGAGTCACATTGTGTATGTATTTGCAATATGAGCTTTATGTGTAATATGTGAAATTGGTGAATTGACGTATTATGGAATTGTGAGTATGCACTTATGAATAGTATGGTTACTTGAGTAATAATATTTTGATGAAGTTTTTTTTAAGTGTGAGAATAATTATGTTATGCATGTATGCCATAAATTATATGTTATCTTATGATTTCGATAATTATATGAATTCTCACCCTTCTGAGATGAATGGTAATTTACTCTGATTATGTATATATATTCTGCGGAGTTTAGAAGGGTGTTACAAAAGGAGAGGCGAAGGAAGGATGAAAAAAAGGTGCTCCTGGAATTTTGTATGGGGAAGGCGTTTCGCCCCTGCTTCGCCGGGCGAGCACCAGGCGAGTAGGAGCTGACATTTTTTTATTTATTTTACTTTTCTTTTGTCTTTCTTTTCTTTCTTTTTGTTGCTGCGTTGTCTCACATGAAGTGAAATGATTGATATGATGTATTTCTAATAATGATGTTATGATGAAGTGTGACTGGTTATGAGGGATATACTATGACGATTACAGAATGGTGATGCAAATTTGACTAGCCGTGACCGTGTTTATTATGACGTGTTGCATCATGCATTCATAGCATATGTTAGGACTTTGGTCCAGTAACGATGTTAGGACTTCGGTCTAGTGACGATGTTAGGACTCTGGTCCAGTGGTGGCCTCAATCCCATTGTGTGGATTGAGTGCCTTTTATGATGTGCTCTAGTTCCAAGTGGGAATCGATCCTATGGTGGGGATCTTTGGAGGGAGATGACCATGTGTTCATCAAAGTGTTGGTACCACATGCATGAGTCGTTTTGTTGCATTACATACTAAGTGACATTGCATAAATATGAGTTAATAAATGTTTTGATGATATTGCGACATAAGTGATGTTTTGACGATGATGATTTATTGATGACGTAATGACGTTGTGAGTGACTTAATGAAGTGACAGTGTGAGTATGTGTGTGATGTGTAATGGATATATGAAGTATGGATAATTGTTGATGTAACTACTATATCTATTTCTTATACCTTTTGTAATGATTTGTGATTACTCACCCTGCTTGTTTGAATGTTACCTCTACGTGGGTAACGTGCAGGTGATCAAGGTTAGCTCGTTGACGCGTGAAATTTATATTTGGAGTCAATTTATCTTATTTCTATGAATTAAGAGGGTCTTGCTTTGATACGTAACATCGGGGTTTGGGAACGTTTGGTTTTCTGAAGTCGTTATTGATTTAAGAACATGTTTTTAAGAGTTTGTTACACGATGATTTGTTTTATGTTGATTTTTATTATGATCAAAGGCCTTGAAGTCCTTTGATGAAAATTATGAAGTCATGTTGATACTAAGATTCCGCTGCGAAGTTTCAATTATATGTGGAGTTATTAAGATGAATTTTAGAACTATTTGAAACCCGTGTTACGGAGCAGGATGTGTGATAAGAATGTTTTTATGAAGCATGTGACACCCTTGTCGGTGATATACTATGATTTAATTATTGAATTATGCACTAAATTATTTGTTGGGTTTAGAAGGGTGTTACACCAGTCACTGTCCAGATGTCATACAAATTACTTCCCCAGTTGTTGTGCTGGCGACTAACCTTTCACCCTTACAATGTTCTCGTTGCCTTTTGCACCCAAATCATACTTGCCTTTTACAAGATGTCTTTCTTCCTTTTACAAAAGTAAATTAAAATTTCAGTTATACCCATGGTGTTTTCCTTTTGCAAATAAATAATTTTCATACTCTTGGAATCCTGCGGGGATATCTCAACCACTCATCCCTACCAAAGCTCGTCAATAGAGGCAAAACAATCGTCATAAACACTCACACCTATCTTTTCTCTTCGAGGAGGGAAACTTTCTGGTCCATATCAATACATCATAGAAATCAATCATGTATTGCATATGTCATGTGCATCAAGTATTTCTCTTGCAAATGATTCATTTTCTCAGGAGAATGTCTCAGTCAATCCCCTACAAAAACAATCTTCTATTTCATATCCCAATAAACCAACTTTCTCTCCATTCCTAATGGCCAAAAATTCTTGGTACTCTATTATTTAATCCTCTTCTACCATGAATGCCTGAAAGCTGTTGTTTTTCATCCCTTCGGGCCTAAGAAAATTAAATAGGGACAATTGTCATACCCCAAAATTTTCCCAAAATTTTCCCAAAATTTTTTTGTTTCCTATCTGGCCTATTTCCATATTCATCTGCATATTCATTAGCATCATCTCATTCATTTTCATTAAGTTTCAGGGGTTCAAAAGTCTGATGATTCAATAAGGGGCTTAAATCCCTAATTGTGGATGTTTAACTCTGGTCGATATGGTTTGGTCACGTGCTTGTTTAGAGCCCTAATTCATGGAATGTGATACCTGATCACTTTGGATGGCATCTTGGTATTGATCTGTGGAAGTAATAGTCAGGTTTGATTATGGGTCAAGTAAAACTCAACTTTATGGTTGACTATCTGTTAATCATTCCTTAGGAAAATCATACATGGCTGGTTTGCTTGGTTGTTCAGCGGATTCAAGGATTAACAATATGGATTCAAATCAAAGCAAGCATATCAAGATTCATATTCAAATTCATTCAAGATTCAAGTTTAAGTATTTAAGTACAAAATTGGAGAGAAAGGAGTTTATTCTTGAGAAACAGGTCATCATTCATCCAAACTTGTTCCAATTTGAAAGGTCCATTGAGACATCACAAATAAGAAGATGTGATGCAAGATTGTCTAAACATCTTTATATTAAATTACAAAGGCTTTAAGCTACAAGGCTAACGCGATAAGGAAAATAAACAAGAACATGGCATGCATGATTAAGGCCAATTGATTCCTGTTTTCAAATCCATTTGTGTTCCTTTGATTAAATATTTTCTTCATGGGTAAGAAAGTCCATTCAAGTATGCCATCTCTTTGCTAATTGCATTCGCAACTAGCCCTCATGAGTTGCGATACCACTCACCAATTCCAAACCTGTCAAGCATAAACATTGGAAGCATCAAACATTAGGAATGCAAATTGCATATGCTTCAGAATCATGAGGTCAAAATAATTCAAGATAACAAGCACACATTGCAGCAGTGAATTTAACAAGGTTACAACATTCAAAAACAAAATTTAGGCAAAGGATTAACAAGCTTAGAACACATCTCAATCTCAGCCCATTCCAACAATTGCATAAATAATTTCCAGCCCACAAGCTAATCCAAATTGCACAGCATGATAATTTCCACATAGATAAATTCAACCTTGCATTCACTTTATAGTGTCATCAAATAACTCATGACCAAAAGAAAATCTTATTAGAACAAGATTTGTTCATGACATATATTCCTTGGGTTTTGATGATATCAAAGTATTAAAAGAACAATGGTTATATTTGATGTGTATTTCATGTATGCAGGTTCTAATACTTGTAAATATATATATTCAGAATCTGCTATACAAGGGTGTCGCTCCCGAAAGATTCGCATCCAACGGTACAAACGCGAGAGTGACGCAGAAAACACAGAGTCGCCAACAACGTGTATTTATCCCGAGAGAGGGAAAGGAAACACTGCATAAACCTGAAGAGAAAGGGGGAAAGGCATGGTCATCACAACCATAGTCCAGGTTTGGGAGTCGGTTATGCGAGGGGAAGGTGTTAGCACCCCACACATCCATCGTACTCGATGGGATCCACGCTTGTTGTCTAAACGAAAGGTGAGCCGTCCTACTATCTATGGCTGAACAAAAGAAAACGGGGATGGGGGTGACTAAGACAGACTCGGTAGGACATATTCGATGCCCTAGGCCTACATACTCCCTCAGTACAATGGGAAAGTCAGAGTCAACGTAGTTCGGACGGGAACAGCGGGGGAAGGTTGCTCGCCAAGACAATTGCTGTCTTGTGCCTACATATCCTCAATCGGACGAGAGAGAGGAATCAGAGCTAATGTAGTTCGTGGGTACAACCACGGATGGGTAAGTGTTTTTTACGTGAGCGACGAGCTCTTTCCTGAAAATGAAATTTGAAACCCAACAATCCTGAAGGATAAAAAGATTTGAATTTGTTTTTGTGTTTTTTAGACAGAAGTGTTTTTTTTAAGTTAGTTCATAACTTGCATTGCACCAAAGTCTAGGGCACAGGGACGAATACTTAACGAATCGTCCCAAGACAGGACGTCCGCTAAGCACTCTAGAAAGATGAGAGGAAGCCCCTCATTTCTCATTCCCCACGCTTAAGGCTCGTGCGCAATACACTTTATCTTTATTAAGTGTTTTCAAGAAGTTTTGAGATGAGAAGAGAGAAGACCCCAAAGGAAACTCTAAAGGGAAACCATGAGTCCTAATGTTATCATGCATGGGTGACCTATGGTTAACGAGGCTTAGGAGGGACAACTACCTAAAACCTAATGCTCATCCTACTCCAAGCTTAATAAAAAATTAAGTTGGACTAGGTAGCTCTAAAGGGAGAGAATCCTAGACTTAAACAAGTCTTGAGATTCATGGGAGAAAGAGAGTGAAAGAGAAGAATGAGAAAGAGAAGGATGAGATAAGAAACAAGATAGGGCAGCAAGCACATCATATCAAGTATATCCAACTTACATCAATAAACAAGTCTCAAAGATTATGCAAAACATCTCAAGTAATCATGCAAAGGTAATCATGAAAGAATGCAAGCATACTTAGGGTTAAGAGATGTCAAGAGATGATCATGCATAATTCACTTAAGCACAAATAATCAAACATATATCAAATGACATTAAAAAATTGTGGAATTAAAACCCAAGTGACCTAAGTCAGAAGCTAGCAACATGCCAAAACATCACACAAAAAATCACAGGTTAAGTACCTCAAACAATGCTTCAAAGTTGCATAAGAACAAAGAAGAACAATGCACAAATAGAGGGACTAAAATGCAATATGAAATGAGTTTAAAAACATGATAAAAATGTTTTTCAGAACCTCAAAGTGTCCTCTGAAGTATACAAAAAGAATGGGATGCAAACTATGTACCAATGATGAGAAATAAAATCAACAAGATCAAGTGTGCACAAGTGAAGAAATTCACAAAGAAATTCATCAAACAATTAATTCAGGTGCACCAAAATAAAATAAAAACGGAAAATAAAATTTTACAAAATTTTATAAAATCCTAAAGATGATCCATGAATTTTTTCATAATTTTCTGATGCATTAAACTAATTTTAAAAATTAAAAATAAGAATGAAACAATTAAATAAAATAAAAAGAAAATGAAGAAGCCAGGGGTTGCAACATAAGCAATTCACACGTTATAAAAGCCAAATGAGCTTAACAGGGGGTGGGAAAAGCAAGCCCAGTCCACACAGATGGTCAGCGCATACCAAACAAATAACATGGACTCAGTAAACAGGATTGACTCACACAAGCCACAGGATTGATCCAACATGCCACATTCAGTCAACAAAATCAATAAGTAATCATGATCAATGGCTCAAATCACACGCGCATGGTAATTAATGTGGGTAGACACACAACAATCATGATCTGGACTAAATAAAAATCACGTGAGAAGCATGTGGGAATTTTAAAGCGCTGGCAAATTGGTAACCTTCAGATGAATCCAACACACGTGAATCAGTCAGCAAAACACAAAGTATGCAAGATGTGTGGCTCAGATTTGATGCACATGGTAACAATCAAGGAGATACGCACACACATATTAAAATAAAACACGTGAAAATTAGATGTGTTGGCAACACAAGAGCCATCAGATCTGGACAACCAACGGCCAGGATTACGTCTTCAACCTCCAAACACCGATCTGCCTGAAAAAAAAAACTAGGTGCCGGAGCCCTAGCTCCGGTCACCTTCTCCGGCGAACACAAACTCAAAAATTCCCAGAAATAAAAAACTCCACCATCATTCAACTCAGAATTTTACAAGGATTTCAGATATGCAATTTGTTTCAACAGATCCTACATGTATAAACCAAATCGAAGAAGAAAAGTTTGGATCTAAAAACTTTAGATCCACAATACAGCCATGATACACGTCCAAAATCAAAACAAATCACATCAGGATGATCATCAAAGCATGAGGAACATTATGCACACCATAAAAACAAGTTATAAGATCATGAAATTCACACTAACCTGAAACGTGAAACAAGCAAAATACTCCTAGAAACCCAGTGTAAGAGTGCAGATCTTCCTCTTTTGAGCTCTATTTGCAAAATAAATGCAAATAGAAGCTTGAATCAGGCTGGATCTTGAGATTTGATGAAGAGCAACTCAAACTCGAATCTGATGAAAACTTCACTCTCAGCTTGAATCAATGGTGGATTCTTACTCCTTTCACCTCACTGATCAAGAATATGCAAAGAGAATTCCAAGAACCCTTGTGAGAAGAGAGATTCGAAGAGAAGAAAGTGTGAGCAAGAATTTTGAATATGAGCAAATGGGAGTGCATGAGGTCTGAATGAATGTGTGAACCTTCTTATATACACTTGGTTAACACTTTAATCATAATTAGGGTTTTGCTAAACCCTTGGTTAAGGCTAATGGAAGTGTTTTGCAAATTTGCAAGTTGGATGGTACCTCTTAATCCACACGTGCATTGGTCATATGAAAAGCATGATTCATCTACATTTCCCTTGCTGATCACAACTGAATTGGGTTTGGGCTTTGTAGTGGCTTGATTTATGAGATTCAATCCATCTTGCAATTTGGCCATTTGAAATATACATGAGGTACATGGCACAAATTCACTTGATTCAAGGGTCAAAAATGGTCCTTAGGATGTGTACTTGGATGTGGCAATATGACTTGAAGCATTAGAGGTCAGTACAAGTCATTTTGAATCAAAATGCAAAAGGTGGAAAAATGGATACATGAGAAAACCCTAAAAACACTTTGCCTTCTTTTGATCATAACTTGAGTTTCACAAATGGTATGGAGATGATCTAGTACTTTTTGGAAAAGGGAGAGAATGATCTTCAACTTTCATGTTTACCCCAAGATAATTTGAAACTTCTTTGAAGATGAAAAGTCAAGTTGAATGTCGTGGAAAAACTGCCAAAAATGGAAAGTTTCAAATTATAGGTCATTTCCATATTTAGTAACTTTTGCACAAACTCTTGACTCTTGATGAATGGTATGAATCCTAGCCTTTGAGGACCATGTGAGGGCATAAGACCTTAAAAATCATGAAGAAGACCTCAAAATTCCATGGTTGACTTTCCCCCTTACAGTTGACTTTTCTTGGTTCACAAGCAACTGATCCACTGAACATCTTCCTCAATGAACCACTAGCCTAGCCTTCCTCTATGAGTGCTTGTGAGCATATGGAACCCATGAGAGCATGCTTGAATCCACAAAGTTTTCTCAAGAATCTCTTTGAACCCAAGAACCCTAATTTGGTCCCTCTGGTTATGAGGGAAAGATTCACTTGAAATCCTTTGCCATTCTTGATCTTATGAAGATATGATGACCTTTATAAAACACCTTGAGGCTTGAGACTCCTTTGAGATGAACCAAGTACCTTGATCCCATGCTAAGAACCAATGCTATGCATAAATGCTAATGCAAGAAATGCAAAGAAACATAAGCCAATTAGCTTCAAAACAAAAGGGCAAATTTTGGGGTGTTACAAAGGGCACACTTGAGAGAAGCTGAATTTCTAGCTTCTGGTGATGGAGAATCTAAAGAACACTCTCTAAGTGATGTCTGGCGTAGAATCTAAAGTTGATGGTCTCAGCATTAGAAGAAGCAACATAATTGTCTCTACACTTGGTAAATGTAAATTAGCTTCTGGTGATCATTCAGAGTTAGTGATAAAGATGAAGCTCTCTGTACTACAGAAAGCAAGCTGCATTGTCAAATCAGTTTGTCAGGTAGAGTCCTAGTTCACAAGGCTCAAGAAACATTGGCATGCTTTGCAGATATCTACTCTCAAGGGCTCTATAGTAAAAGATCTTTTTGAAGATTCAATGGTTAAGCACGATACATAATAAATCAAGATCTTTTGGTGTATTTATCTTCAACGTCTCTTGTACTATGGAGAAAGCAAAGACACTTGATCAAGTTATCTCTCCAACGGCTAGTCTTCTGCAAATGCTATATAAGTAGCTGAAGGTTCAAATTGAATCTCTAACAAGGATTAACCTGATGGAGGAGTAACAAGATCAGCAATTATCAACACAATTAGTTATGCAGAATTTCTGTTGTAGGTTGTAATTGTAAAAGCCTTAAGATTTCTTACACAATAAATATCTTAGAAATCTTAAGGGTTTTAGCTCTTTGTTAAGGTGATTTCCCTGTACCTCTGATATTTGTATCAAGTACACCTTGTTCTCTATTCTACTGAACATGTTGTTTAGCAGTTTAGATCAAAGTCTTTCGCCAAGATGCTTGAGCCATGTAAGTCTCATGCTATGTGCTAGAGCAATGAGAGTCTTAATCAAATAGATTAATTGAGAAAATCCAAGTCTCTCACCAAGATGCTTGAGCCATGTAAGTCTCCTACTATGTGCTAGAGCATTGAAAGTCTTAATCAAGTGGATTGATTGAGCAGAAGTCTTTGGTTTGTGGAACATGGGCAAGGAAGTCTCGGATCGAGGGTCTGAGTAGAAGTTGAGCCTGAGGGGTTTGAGCAGGAAAGTCTTAGGCTGCGGTCTAAGCATAAAGTCTTGAACCTGAGGGGTTTAAGTAGGAAGTCTTGGGCCAGAGGGGCTTGAGCAGGAAGTCTCGGGTCGGAGGGGCCTGAGCAGGAAAGTCTTAGGCCGAGGGTCTAAGCAAGGAAGTCTTGAGTTTATAGGACTTGAGCCAGGAAGTCTTGAGCCTTAGGGGTTTAAGCTAGAAGTCTCGGACTTAGGGTTTGAGCATTGTAAAAGTCTTATGCAGAATGTATAAGCGATTGTAATCATGATTTGGTTATAGAAAAAATCTCTTGTGAATCAAGGGGACTGGAATCCTCTCATTTGGGAGGAACTTATATAAATCTTTGTGTCTTATGCTATTATTAATTTGCTTCTATTAATATTCCACTGCTAAGTATAACCAGAATCTGAACACCATTTTAGATTCTGAACACTAATCAGACAGAAATTAAGAAAACGGAAAACCCAGTTCAACCCCCCTTCTTGTGTACTTTTTCTCACCTTCATTGGTATCAGAGCATGGTCTACACATAACAGTTAACAGTGGTATAGATAATGATCCAATGAGAAAAGTTTATCTGTTAAAGACTTTCCTTCAAGAAGGAATCAAGTGCCACATGAAAAATATTACATTGCTTTTCCTACAATATTCAAAGGGTGATTCCGCCAAATTTAAATGATGGAAAAGTTAAATATATTTTTAATTCATTGGACTTGATAAAGGGTTTTGTGAAGGTCTATAGAATACCCTTGAAAAAGATGTTACTATAGAAGTTGATGGTGTAGGGATGATCAAAGTTTGAAAGTCTCTCTCACTAGCTCAGAAGAAGCTTATTGAAAATATCTTTAGAGGTAGATGCATTCTGGTAGGTGATTTATCTTAATTCTGAGTATATCAACATCATTGATACGTATAATGCTCAGACTATCTTTGAATCCTTGTGATCAGATATGTGGGAATCAGTTATAAAGCTTGTCCAGTTACACTTCATCTAATCTTTCCAAGCAAATTCTGAGAAGATTCTTGTGAATTCAAACCTGAGGTCACAGTTATTCAAGAAGTCAAACAACTTGAGCTTACTGTGGCATGTAGGTTTATCTTGCAATATTTAAAGAAAAGAAATGGAATTAGATGATGAAAAGCTATCTAACAGATTATCTTTTCTAAAGCCTGTTGAAGGATACTTCCTATAGAATGTCTGATGATGAGGAATTAGCCTTCCTAATCAAAAGATTTCTTTAACTGGCTGAATGGAATGTGACATCTATTGTTAGAAGAGTAACTTCATAAGCCTCTGAGATATTCGTATTTCAACTTATTTCCCAAATCCAAGCACAAGGATAAACACTACCAGAACCTAATGTCAGAGATCTTCACTGTATATTCATTTGAAGATGACATTAGTGTAGGATTAAGAAGAAAGAGTAATTTGGCTATGCTAGTCTTTACTGCTTCTGAAGAAGCATTCGAATCCGGGAATAAAAATCAAGTATTGAAGAGAAAGAGATTATGCCAAATCTATCTTGCTTCAATATTTGAAAATAAGAAGTCTGTTCTTTAAGGTGATATCTTAAGTGACTCCATTGCTCCTTGATTAAGGGTCATCATGGAATTTGTATTAAAGAACAATTCTATGAGAAACCTTCAATTCTTCTTCGTGTTTTGCCAGCAATTATATGATAGTGCTTTAATTTATTTTATGCCAATCTCTGATAGCTAACACCATCTGGTTCTTTGCTTATCAAAGATTTCAAAGTCAAAAGATTTAATCCAAGACAATGAAATCAATGATTCTGCTAAGAACAAGATCTTGTTCATATCATGACTCAACCTAGACTGATATTCTGGAATGAATCATGGTATTGCTATCAGAGTGTGGTATAAGGCAAAGGAAAGCCTGTCTGGACCAACATGTATAGACTCATAAAAAATGAGTATCATTATTTAAAATGCAGTTGCTGTAGATATCAAAAAAATAAGCAAAGGCATCTTCAATGTTGCTTATCAAAGATTGTTTGCAACATTTGATGGAAGAAGAACCTATAACCCAGACTCAAGTGCTAGAGGTACTGAGTTTGGTGAAAGAAATGGAGTTGATGGTTTAACAGGCATTGAATTAGAATCCACTCAGAGTAGTATTCAGATTCTATGGTCAAATCTGAATACTCGTATGAGTCTGACCGTGAAAATAACAGAAAAAGGTATGTTTGTTCTTTTCTAGCTTATTACTTGAATCAATGAGATATTTGTGTATATGTAAATACAAAGTCTCTGTTAGATTTCTAGAGAAGTACTTTTTGATACTGGTGTTTGTTAGCTGTCAAAGAAAATGTTTTGTTCTGAATAAACTCTTGGAGACTAATGACTGATAGAAGATGTCTCTCTCTAAGTCTAGATCTACTAGACTCTGATGGATGATAGCTTCTGAAAATTGTCAGACTCTGAGACTCAGAAAAGGATTCTTTACTTCTGATAAAGTAGTTTAAGTAGAAGGTTTTTCCAAAAACTTTTATATTACTTAAATATTCATAAAGGTGAAAATCATCTAGTGGATTTAGGAAATCTGTTGGATAAGAACTTCTGGGTAATGATATTTTTCTTTTTTATACTATTATTATCTCTATCCCTGTCTTGTGAAACATCATTCTGTGTACTTTTTCTGACAAGATTCTTATTCCTTTAGAATCTTGTTCAGTTCTTTTCTTTTTATTTTCTTTGGTTATGTGCGGATCAAACCAAACCTGAGATGTATTCTCTAGTCAATTCTCCTTTGAATTAACTAGTTGTCATCAATGAAAATTTTATGGATTTTGATGAGCTGCTTAATCTAGGTTTTAAAGTCTGGAAGACTGTGCCTGAACAAAGCTGTAATGGATACTTTGAGATGCTTTGTGGTTTCACTTATCCAAGTCTTGTCAAAGAGTTTTGGTTTAATGCTTCCATTGTTGAGTTGAATTCTGAGTGTGCTATTGTTTCTAAAGTTACTGGTGTTTCTATAACATTAACCTCTAAATCGATTGCTAATGTGATCAATTATGAGGAGATTGGAGAAATCTCATGAACTCTTGTTTAGGAACACTATCTTCCTACTTTGCATGTCTTTGTAGATCCATCTGACACATCTCTGGTCTCAAATCTTTGTCCTGGTGTAGTTGTTTGGAATCAGATTCTGAACTCAAACTTGCTTCCTAAGGATACGGATCTAGACCTTGTGGACCCTACTAAAAAGGATTTGTTACTACTTCTCAATTCAAACTTGCAGATTGATCTTCCTCAAGTTATGTTTGACTATTTGAAGAGGACTATTTCGTCCTTTCACAAGGGAAAAACTTTCTTCATTCCTTATGGATGAGTTCTTTCAGAACTACTGGTCCAGCAGGGAGTTATCATAAGTGTCATACCCCAAATTTTGACCACTAATATTTCCCATCATTGTGAAAATCATCATCACAATATGAATGAACCATTAGTCTCCCCAAAGATGGGTGAGCATCCACTACAATCAAATCTATGGTTTCAGGCCCTCTCAGAGCTTTTGACAAAGGATCAATCAAGGAATGACATGATCTTCAACTTGTTTAAATCTCTCAAACATCCACAAAGGATCAAAAGGACTCCCACTCCAAGGATTAAGCACAAAGCTGCTCCCTTCTATGTGGATCAAGCCTCAAGATCGCCAGTGTCACCAAATTAGGGTTTTGGTCGACCAGGGCCTCCAGATGGAAATTTTCCTCTGGGCATGAGCCAATGATTCAAAGTATATCCTAATATACCCCATAGAATCTCATGGGCCCAAGCATCAAGTCAATTTAACCTCAGGGGATGCATCCATAAAAAATTAGGAATTAGGGTTTCTTGACCTAATTCACCCCTAAGTTGACTTTTGGGATAAATCATGAGCCAATACCTCAAGACATGATTTAGAGGTCTCTAATATACTATATTGATCCATTAGCAACAATGGATTGATCCAAGAAGCTTGAGCAACAAGTCTCAATTTCATCAGTACCACAATTAGGGTTTCGCAAGAAAAGTCAACTGTAACTTTGACTTTTGACCAGGACATGCTCCCAAGCCCTATGATATGCATCAATATACCCTATGAAAAAGTGGCAAGGGTACCAACTTTGGAGGGTCATAAATCCTAAACCACAAAGCCATTCTTCTCCATCCAAAGCTTGATTTGTAGCCCTCATGGTCCTCTACAAAAACTTCAACTAGACCTCACTCCAATTCATTATGGATTTTGAGTTATGGAGTGATCAAAATGACAAAAAGTGAAAATGTCACTTTTTTCCAACACTTAGTGAAATTTTCACTAAGTCCAAATCTGCCTTCACTTTTTCCAAATGTAGGGGCATTTTTCACTTGGATCCAAAAAGTATCAAACCAAATATAATCAAACAGTTGTTGTATCATATAAGGACTTTCCAAAATGGCCAAGAACATCATCAAACTCCACTTGAGCCATGAGATATGACATTGGCAAGTTGCCTTGCTGAAAACTGCCAAGGCAAGGCAGAATGTTGCATTTTTGCTCGATTTTCCAAAATCAGTCAATTCCAAGCCTTGTCAGTATTTGGAACACATTCAAATCTAAAGGGGACAATCACTGAGCCAAGCCTCCAAAGTCCTTGGAACAAGAAGTAGCATGCCAAACCTAGAATTGCCTAAAAGAGGGACACGACTCCAAATATGGAATGGAGCATTTAATGGAAGCTCCAAGGTGGCATAGACTGACACATTCTTAATTGAATTCAGTCAAGATTGACCCAACAAGTAGGGAACCAAAGCTCTGTGCTCTAACCTCTAGTCAATGGCTAGAGGAGACTTGGATTTCCATTAGCCAACATTGAACAAACCTCTGCTGCAGTTGCCATTCACTATTGATCCCAAAACAAACTTGCTCTACTATAAATAGAGCTCATTTGTGCTCAGTTTGAGTACACCAAAGCCATCAAACGTATGTTTTCCTCAAAATCTCTTTCTCTTGGAAAAAATGCCTTCTTTAGCAAGGCAACTTTGATTTTTTAAGCTTGAGAGCTTTTCGATCACAATCAATCACACACACACACATACCTCATATATATCATATGTAAGCTGTGCAAACTATCACAAGTGACCTGTAATCATAAAATCACAAAGTCACCTCTCAAAACCTCAAAATAGGCCTTTTGTGCATTTTTCAAGCCATGTATTGATTCAGTCACTTTCCAAACCAGATAAAACCTCAAACACACTCCAAATATCATCCTTGAACTATCCCAAATGGTTCCCTCTATCTGGAACACCATTTGAGGAAGTTGCTATTTTGGCCACTTTTAATCCCTTTTGCAAGAAAGGGACTGTTTGAGTTTTTGCAGGTACTAGTCAATTCCAATCATCCTAATAGCTTCTAGGAGATCATTTGAGTGTGTCCAAAGCATTAAATCATTTCTGGAACAAGTGGCTTGACAGATTGCACAAAAGCTCCAAAATCTCAAAAAAAGGGCAAGCCTCACAACTTGGAATCTTTGAATCATGCAATGCTTTGAAGTCCACTGATCATAAACATCTCATACATGTTGTATATGTTGTGTTTGAGCTAATTCACCATGTAATCCATGACTGTACAAGAGTGTAGCATAGAAAATGCAATTATAGGCCTTTTTCAAAACCACTATCGGGTTTTAAGGAGGGAGTGTGATCTGAAAAAACTACCACCACCATTGGATTCCTTGTGAAATTCTGGTCCAGATACATATAAATTTTGTCTCAAACCATTAAGAATTGAGAAAGTTATGACCTTCACGTTTCTGAGCCAAAACTTGTCTTGCCTTGCCTTGGGCCAGGCCTAAAACCAAGGCATGACTTGTATATTTGTGTTTTCACTTCAAACAATGGATGTATCACCACCCCAGTGGTAAGGCGCGCGCCTTATAACCTTGAGGTTTTGGGTTCAAACTCCACCCGTGCGATTTTCTATTTTTTTTCACTTTTTGCCACTTTTTTCAATATTTTTATGTTTTATTAATTAATTGCAAAATTAATAACTCTTTCAATTTTAATTATTTTTGATTGGTTCTTTTTGTAAAAAATCACAAAAATGTTGAAATATTTTATTCCACAAAAAAAATTAAGTTTATATTATTTATTTAATATAATTAGTATTTTTGTGAATAAATTCATTTTTATTTGTTTTAAACATTTTAAAATGAATATTCATCTTGAAAAATCAAGACCAAATGAGTTTTAATATCTCTTGTAATTTATACCTCATTTTTCAAACCTTAAACAAAAATCACAAGTGGTTTATTCAAACCTATTTGGTATTTTTCATTAATTTTCTTTAAATATTTACTTTTAAAGAATAAAATTAGGGTTTCTTTGGTTTTCACCCTCATAAAACAATTTTAAAACTCTTTGGGCCTCTATTAGAGTGTAAGACCCAACTCCTTCTTTTGTAAATACCAAAAATTTGGGCCTCACTTATTGTATAAGTCCCACTGTATTTTCAAAAACCTCGGCGCAATCGCCAATTCAAAATCAAACCAACTGGGCCTCTCCTCGAGCTATAAGACCCATTCAAAACACTTGGGCCTCTATTAGTGTGTAAGACCCAACCCCCTTTGAAAACCAAACCATTTTTGGGCCTCAATTCATTGTATAAGACCCACTGCATTTTCAAAAATCTCGGCGCGATCGCCACTTTTAAACAAATGACCTTGGGCCTCTCCTCGAGCTATAAGACCCATTCAAAACGCTTGGGCCTCTATTAGAGTGTAAGACCCAACCCTTTGTAAATACAAACTATTTTTGGGCCTCACTTATTGTATAAGTCCCGTTATATTTCAAAGTTCGGTGCAATCATCGCCCGTCTAAAATAAACCATCTGGGCTTACCCTCGAGTAGTAAGACCCATTTCTTTTCTTAAAACTCTTTGGGCCTCTTGAGAGAGTGTAAGACCCATCCCTTTGTACAGAAAACCTTTTTGGGCCTCAGTCACTTGTATAAGTCCCTCTGTACAAAAACAACAGTGCGGTCACTGATTAACCTTGGGCCTCTCCTTGAGCTGTAAGCTCCAATATTTCTTTTCAAAGCACTTTCTCCTTTGATTTTGAAATATACTGTTGTTTTCAATCTTTCATTGTTGAACAACTAAAAAAACAACATGGAAGCTCTACAACCGAGTAAGTGTTTACCCACTTTCATTTACCGCTTTCATATGTATATAAATGTATTGTGGGGCTGCTCGCTGTAAGTCTCCTTTCATAAACTCATATCAACTGTGTAATAATAGTATAGATATTTAGAGTTTCCCCGGCAACTACGTCTAGATCTAAGAAAAGCCGTTTCGATTAATCTTAGAAATAGACAAGATAGATCCCCAATAGGAGCACCAGATACAGTCTTCTCTTCGGCTGTCCTCCTTAGGAATTGTCAAGAGACTCTACCTCCCCAGAGATGAATGTATTTTCCGTGAATGATATCTCTTGAGTTTATTCTAAATTCTCAAACTTTCCTGGCTTGATTTATTCCTTGTGAATAGTCTGTCTTGAATTTCTCGGGGTTTGGGGACCCACGGGCTTCTTAAAAGCATCAGCCTCCTCTTGGGCATTGTACAAGGACCCACAGGCTTCCTAAAAGCATCCCCGCCTCCTTTTGGGCTTAGTACAAGGACCCGTCGGCTTCTTAGAAGTATTCACAGCCTCCTCTTAGGCTTCATATAATGATTTCTTCCTCCGGGAATGATAGCCTCCTCTTGGGCTTCGTACAAGGACTTATCGGCTTCTTAAAAGTTTCCAGCCTCCTCTTGGGCTTCGTACAAATTGTCCCAACGACCTCCTAGAGGTATAGGAACATAAATTAGTCATCTTAATAGAACAGTCTTTCAAAGAGTCTAGATCTTTCTACCATGAACGTACTACTACTGTTTCTCAAAACATAGTACAAAAGATAAAACCCTAGACTCGGACTGTCTAAGACCCTTGAGTCCCAAAGACATCCTCAAGCACCTTTCAAGAATGGGAAAAACACCAGTAGACTTGGACAGTCTCAATACCTTATGGATTCCCCATTTCCTGAAAGAACAGGAAATAACCTTGATCCTCTGATCAGTGCCAAAGTACAACCTCACCTAGAATCAGTCTCTTTATAAGAACTGATTTTCTCTTTTATACAATATATTGTACCTGTCACTCAACTGAAATAGTTACTTTAGCCTCCATCTCGGGCTTCGTACGAGGTACAAAGACTATCTTGTTGAGTCCGCTTTTGGCCTCCATCTCGGGCTTCGTACGAGATACAAAGGCTCCCTCGTTGAGTCAATCACCCTTTTAGCCTCCATCTCGGGCTTTGTACGAGACATACAAAAAAAACTCCCTTGTCGAGTCAAACCTTTTAGCCTCTCTCTCGGGCTTCGTACGAGACACATAAAAACTCCCTCTTGTTGGGCCATTAGCCTCCTCTTAGGCTTTGTATAAGCAAACCCCGGTTGAGTCAATCAACCTTTTAGCATCAATGCTGTGCACCGTTCACAGTATACAAACATCAACAACTCCTTTAATCTAATCGCTGTAAGCGGCAAGCCTCTGGATTATTTACATCCACGCCACTGTCCTTCTTTTAGCATGAGAAATTCCTAAGGAAATATGGAATTACTCTACACTGAGTTAAAGTCTTCTCCTTCAGGTTAAAACCCCCTATAAAGGAAATTATGGCATTGCTAGGATCCGCGTATCCCAGTTAAAGTAATCCTCCTTTACAGTCAGTCACCCAACAGTTGTGACAAACAAACCCCTTTTAGATATGACAAATTCTCTCTAAAGACAACACCCTTTAGCTTCACATCTTGGGCTTCGAACAAGATACAAATAGACACTTCAGCTTCAAATCTTGGGATTTGAACAAGATATAGATCACTTTTTCGCTTTACGTCTTGGGCTTTGAACAAGACACCAAAACACCATTTCCTCCCATAGAATAGGAGGAACTACGATCGCTCTGATTTCCATGTTTCGGTAAACGGGAATACGTAGGCATAAGATTGAAAGAAAAATCTTAGCGAGCACACTAATCCAAAACCCACATCCCGTACCCTCCTACCAATTAAAATTGTCAGTCCTAGCATCCTACCTATAAACAATCCCGTTATCCCAGTCCTAAGTAAACAAAGAAGAAAGAGGCCCCATTACCATATAGCATCCGTAACCTAACAGACCGCTGTTCAAACTTAGTATCTATTTCCCTTCCTTCATCAGCTTCAATAGGATAAAAAATGAATCGACCTGTAGTAACCCCAAAGAGCGACAGTGCTTAAGAACCACGTCCAGATTCGCTCGCTACAGAAAAGTGGCACCCACCGTGGGGCCTTTCTTTCTTTCTTACAATTTCAGGTGAAAACCTTGGACAAGTAATTTTCATGGTGGTGGCCACCACAGAAAAGTGGCGCCCACCGTGGGGCTCTTCTTTCTTTCTTTGGAATTTCACTAGGATAGGACTTTTTGTTGACCTCACTAGGATCTTAGGTCAAAAACCTTTAATAGGGAAGATACCACAAAATGGTGACTCCGCTGGGGAGCCATTTTTGTCAGGAACATAGGATTCCTAGCTCTTTAAAGTCTGGGACTTTAGGACAAATATATATTGCTTTTCCTAATTGCTATATGTGTTTATTTTTCTGCTAATGGGAATGCGTGTGATGCCGCATGTGGAAAGATTGAGTATACACATAGGAAAATCACCTTTTTTTTGTAGTGTGGAAGCTATCGGGAATAGCTGTTACGCGATAAACTACCCTCGTCTGAGATTTCTTTGAAAGGACACCACCTAGCACGGTTCCCGGCCCGCTGGTGTTCTCATGAATCAATGATTTTGAGTGACAGGTACAAAAAATCATCCGTAGAAAACCTTGGGGGGGGGGGGGGTAGAGCTTTGACTTCATGACACCGACCCTTTGACCCCATGTTTTTTCTATGTTTTTGTGTGCTACATTCATGCATTTATCTAAAAAACATTAAAACAAGAAAAAAATCTTCTCTTATAGTCTCTCTTTTTCAAATTAAACTAAGACAATGATTGCAAATGTCAGAGAAAAAGATTGCGCTCATGGATTTCGGTAGAAGGAGAACCCATAGGTATACCTTCAAGGTTCCAAAGCTAGAGGATTTGAGAAGGTTAGCAAGGATGATCACTAACCCTGAGGCTTTCAGAGCCAAGTACGGAGGTCTGTTACCGCTGTTAAGAATCCATGTGATTGAAGGAATCATGGATGCACTCATCCAGTTTTACGATCCAGTTTATCACTGTTTCACATTCCCGGATTACCAGCTCGCACCAACGCCGGAGGAGTATTCTCACCTAACCAATCTACACATTATTGATCAAGCTCCATTTTCTGGACTGGAAGAAATTCCAAAGGATCAAACCATTGCAAGAGAAATTTATTTGGATGAGTCGGAAGTCAAGACTCACCTGACCACTAAGGGTGGCATCCAAGGTTTGCCAGCCCAGTTCTTGACAAAGAAAGCCTTGTATTTTTCCAGTATAGGGAACGTAAGTGATTTTGAAAGCATCTTTGTCTTACTCACCTACGGGTTATTTTTGTTTCCCAACATCAATAACTTTGTAGATATCACCGCCATTAAGGTTTTTTTCATTGGAAACCCTGTGCCAACTTTACTCGCGGACGCGTATCATTCTGTACATTTAAGAAATTTGTACAGCGGAGGAATGATCACGTGCTGTGTACCTCTGCTATATAAATGGTTTATCTCCCACTTGCCCAAGTCTGCTGCATTTTGGGATCGTAAGAGTGCCTTACGCTGGTCGCAGAAGATCATGTCTCTTACCAACTCTGATATAGATTGGTGTAATAGGATCTATGATGGAATCAGAATCATTGATCATTGTGGAAACTTCCCCAACGTACCCCTCATAGGAACTAAAGGAGGAATCAACTACCACCCGGTATTGGTTCATCGTCAATTTGGATACCCGATGAGGCATGTCCCACGTAATGCTCATCTGGAAGGTCTTTTCTTCAAAGAAGGAGAAAGTGACAGAGCACTAAAGATGGAAATAGTGCACGCTTGGAAGCACATTCATAGGAAAGGAAGAAAGTCTCTAGGAAAACCAGACTGTGTCTCGGTGGAGCCTTACCTCCACTGGGTACAAACTAGAGCTCTCAAGCTAAAGATGCCGTATCCTCGTCACAGAATTCTTCCGGCAAAGGAATCTGTCATGTACTTCATGACGAAAACGGAAAAGCTTCAGGTTACTCTCAACAAAGTTCAAAAGGAGAGAAGGTCTTGGAAGAACAAGTACCGCACTCTCAATGTAGAGTGTACCAAAATACAACAATTGTTAAAAGATAAGGATGCTCTGATTGAGATTTTGGAGCAACATGCTGTGGATAATCAGGATGACCAAAGGAATTTACTCGCTCCTTTCACCTGACAAAGGAATGACAACCCGACAACGGCCCAAGAGCCCCGGTCCAAGAAAAGGAAAGTACCAGAATCAGCACCCGGTTTTTCCTCAGAGAGGACTCGGGACCCCTTAGATTAGGTTTCTATTTCTGCACCTTGTAATCTACTGTATTTCCATTTTCTCAATCCTTTGATTTCAATAAAACGGGGTTTCCCCACTGTTTGATATTTGCAATCTAATTGTCGACGTTTATTTTGAATAAACAAAAGTAATTAATATAATCATTGCATTCATCATTCTCACATCACGTATTCTTCTTACCTACGAATCTCACGTTTGTGTCTCGGTTCTAGAGTCAAACTGTCTCATTCGTACAATACTCAGGCCAATCGTCAGAAAAAGATGGATGATCTAGAGGAAGAGAACAGAGAGTTAAAGGAAGAGATCGACGCTCTAAGAGAGGATATGAGAAAGCTTCATAACAACATGCTAGCCATGGCAGAAGCTCAACAACAAAGATTTGTGATCTTAGAGATCACTTCAACGCCCATAGTGGAAAAGTCCGATCCTAGGTATCAAATGCCGAAAGATCGTTCTTGGGGCATGCCTGTTAACTATATCCCGGAAGGATATGTTCCGCCGATCGCTGAAGATCAGGGAATCACAACAGAAGCCGCTGGGCCTGAAGGTTACAAAGTTCGGGAAAGCGAAGATGCCAGAGGCATATTGAGGACTCCTGAAGGTTACAGACTTCGGGAAACGCCATGATTCGCTGCCGTAGTCACGATACCACCCCCTGCGATGCACACTGTCCCGGAAGGACAGATTCCGCAGATACATGCTGGTAAAAAGGAAAGTATGTTCGATAGAATGGATGAGTTCCAGGGGCAGTTTCTGGAAATGCAGGAGAAGCTGCAAGCCATTCGCGGTCAGGATCTATTTGGAAAGGACGCCGCAGACCTTTGTCTGGTCCCCAATGTGAAAGTTCCACACAAGTTCCAAGTGCCCGACTTTGAAAAATACAAGGGTAACTCTTGCCCTCAAAGTCACCTGGTGATGTACGCTCGACGAATGTCAGCCCAGATAGAGAATCAGGACTTACTGATTCACTACTTTCAAGATAGTTTAACTGGTTCCGCATTAAAATGGTACATGGGTTTAAACCACGCCACGATCAGCACTTTCAGAGATCTTGGCACTACCTTCGTCCAACAGTACAAATACAACTTGAGCATGGCACCCGACAGAGATAAACTCAGATCAATGTCATAAAAGGACAAGGAAACCTTTAAGCAGTACGCTCAGAGATGGCGTGAGATTGTCGCCCAAATTTGTCCACCTCTTGTGGAAAAAGAGATGATAAAGATCTTCTTGAAGACCTTAAGCTCATTTTACTATGACAAAATGGTCGCCAGTGCGCCCAGTGATTTCACCAAAATGGTCGGTATGGGAGTTAGTCTTGAGGAAGCCGTCCGGGAAGGACGTCTAGTGAAAGACGCTGGATCATCGAGTAGTACAAAACGATACGGTAGTGCTCTCCCTAAGAAAAAAGAGCAAGATATTGGGAATATCTCTCTCGGAAAGCAAAGGCGACGTTATCAGCCAGTAGCAGCTGTGACTCCTATCAACCCTGCGCCTGTTTCTACGTATCAACCTCAGGTTGCGCAAAGCTAACCTAATCAGTAAAGGACTCAACAGCCTCTTCAGCAGGCTCGTCCTCAATACAACAACTGTATAACGCGGCCACCAGGATTTGATCATATACCCATATCGTAAGCAGAACTATTTTCGTTACTACTGGCCAAGGGACACATCCAGACTAAGTCTCCTCTTACAGTACCGGAAAATTCGCCTTTTTGGTTTAAGGTGGATCAGACGTGCCCTTACCATCAAGGAGGACCAGGGCATAACATAGAGAACTATCTCAATTTCAAATCTGACATGCAAAAACTTGTTAGGACCGGGGTCTTATCTTTCAAAGATAAGAATCCGAATGTTCTCACAAACCCGATGCCTCAACATGAGAAAGCTGTCGTCAACCTGATAGAAGGAGAGACTAACAATGTCTATCAAATTCACGATGTACTTTTGTTGAAGACCAATCTGGTCAAGATGCATTGTAGATAGAGTGGATATGGCCATGTGCCTCCTCATAACTATCACTAGTGTGATATCTGCTCTAAAAACAATCGAGGGTGTTCTATGGTGCAATAAGCTCTACAGGAACAGATGGATCTCGGGTGGATCCAAGAGCACCGAGTTCGTGGAGTTAACATGGTCTACACGAATTCCAACGTCATTCAAAACCACGACATTCGTGCGATGAATGTCAACTTGGTGGCAATGCACTCAAGGCAAAGTCGGTATCATAATCTGCCACGGCATGATTACAGTTCTTGTCTAACTTGTTCGGTAAATAAACAGGGATGCTCTTTCATACAAGAGGCCCTCCAGCGTCAGATGGATCTTGGATGGATCCAGGACTACCACGATAGGAGTCCCTATCAAATTAACATGATTCAGATCTTTGACATTCGCTTACTGAATACCAACCTGGTAGAGTTACATGCTGAGCAGGTCCGACTCTGGTTCCTGGTATCACATGACTATCAAAGCTGTACAGCGGGTTGCGAAAATGATCGAGGTTGTGCCTTTGTCCAGGAAGCACTTCAGCACTTGTTAAATCACTGGTGGATGCCAATCTATATGGATGAAGATACTCAGCAGATTAGTATCAATGACAAGAATCCAACTCGGCATCAAAGTCAGGATGTCCGATTTGTAGAAACTAACCTAGTGAGGTTACATTGCATTCAAAGCGGGCGTGGCCAGGTGCCACCACACAACTATGAATGTTGTGGAGTCTGTTCAAGAAGTAACCAAGGATGCTACCTTGTGCGAGCAGCTCTTCAGGGTCAGGTGGATCATGGAGAGATTCGCCCATATTCGGGTTCCGGACCCATCAACTGGGCACCGGACTACCTTGCCGATCAAATTGAGGACGTTGTCGTAGTCTCTGATCATCAGAGGGCTAGGGATGTTTTCACCATCATTCCTCTACTTGACGGATTGAGAGTTCCCACTAGGAACGGATCGAGATTGCCTACGATGGTCAGAAAAATCAGAAGGCTCCCATAGTCATCTATTTACCGGGACCACTACCATATGAATCAACTAAGGCTATCCCTTACAAATACGGTGCAACGATAATTGAAAATGGGAAGGAAATTCCATTACCCTCCTTCGTGAATATTGCAGACATCAGTCGAGTAACACAGAGCGGTAGAATCTTCAACAGAGGAGTTGGAGAACTTAACAAAGAAAAGGAACCTCAGACAGAAGTTCCCAATCCACCAGTCGGTCAATCCAGTAATCCCGACCTTTTGAAAAACAACGATGAGATGTTGAAGCTCATCCAAAGGAGTGAATACAACATTGTTGATCAACTGTTACAAACTCCTTCGAAGATCTCGGTATTATCACTGTTACTCAGTTCAGAAGCACATAGGGAAACTTTACAGAAAGTCTTGGAGTAAGCCTTTGTGGAACAGGGTGTAACAATCAGGCAGTTCGATAACATTGTCTCTAACATCTCTTCCTGCAATAATTTGGGATTTAGTGATGAGGAATTACCTGAGGAGGGTCGCCGTCATAACATGGCACTCAATATTACAATCAACTACCAGGGCGAAGCTTTAGCCAGCGTACTGGTAGACACAGGGTCAGCCCTGAATGTTATGCCGAAGTCTACCTTGATGCAATTATCATTCAAAGGCCCTCCGATGAGAACCAGCGAGGTCGTCGTCAAAGCATTCGACGGATCCAGAAAAATGGTTATCGGCGAAGTTGATCTTCCCATAACTATTGGTCCTCATACTTTCTAAGTCGCTTTCCAAGTCATGGACATTCGGGTAACGTACAACTGTTTATTAGGAAGACCTTGGATACATCAGGCTGGGGCGGTCACCTCGACCCTCCACCAAAAGCCAAAGTTCGTTCAGAAAGGTCAACTCGTTACGGTCTGTGGGGAACAAGCCTTGCTCGAAGCAATTTATCATCATCTACTTGTGTAGAACCTGAGGAAGTTATTGGAACTCAGTTCCAAGCACTGTCGGTAAGCAAGGACAATCAGTCCGAAGAGGGAACTTCCATTTCCTCATACAAAGATGATATCAAAGTGGTCGAGAGTACCAATATAAAAGGATGGGGACAACTTGTCATTCCCACTAACAATAAAACAAAGAAGGGTCTTGGTTTTTCTGCAACCTGTACCCAGACAGCTGTCAGCGATGAAAGTCTTCATCCCATTCAAAAATTCTTCCACAGTGGAGGTTTCCTTCACCCAGTGTCTCAAGAAGTACATACTATCAATGAGGAGGATCCCTCTGACACAGATGTGGAATGGAAGTCCTACCTCAATGAGGACGGTTATACGTCTCAGGAAGAGGTGCCTACACCATTTTTCTATCCCGCACAGAGTCCGAGATTTATACCGAGGTCAGATGTCGAAATGATATACGGAGATTGTGATCCTGAAGGATGTCGTGCTCCACCAAACTCATTAGAGGAGGACACTCTGATGAAGGACAACTTTGACCACAACTATTATGGCCCGATGGATGGCATGCCTATCTGGCAGCCCTACCCATGAGACTTGTGGCAAGAAAGTCAGCCGAACAGCAAAAATCAGCTGAGCATTATTGAACAGAATATCTGCGTCCCCACCATGTCATGGGATCAACACTCAGGTCATTTAGAAACTACTCAACATGACGATGAATTCGGAACGTTTACCGGACTATAATTCATTAACTAGGCTTTTCCCGAGGTCAACGTCATCGAGAGAGATGACTCCTCCAATTCCAAAGAAGTGTGGGACACCCTGGGACAACCGAGTGGAAAATACGACTATATGGTCAAGTACACTGCTCCCGAAAGCTCTCGTATAAGGCTCGAAGATATCCAGCCAACTGGATGGGGAGATGAACTTGAGAGCACAAATACTCTGCAAAAAGCAATAGAGGAATCCTCCTACGACAACTGTGTCTGGGAGACAGATTCCAATGATCCTGCTCCACCAGAAATCAGTGTTATTTCTGAAGACAAATCAAGGAAGGTGCCAGACTTTGTGATTCACCGAGGAGTTCGCCGCCAATGGGTTGCTGTTGATGTTCCGAAGATTGTTCATAAGTCAAAGTAATTGCCGTCTTTAACCTTTCACCATGCCCAGGTGAAACAGATGTTTTGTAGGGCTCACTTTCTGTAAATGTCCCTCTTCCCTTCACCCAAAGCGACAGAGCTTTGTTTTATAGGGATGTAGTTTCAAGAATCGACTTGTTCATTAATAAAATAACGCCGTTCTATAATTTCCGCATTAATTGCTGTTTTTTCTTTTTTGCTTTTCTTAAGAAAATGGTAATCCTAAAAAACAAACTCAATAATAAAAACAAGCAGTAAAAAAAATATACACTGCACACACTCGCATTTTCTCTATCTCTTCTAAACACAAATCATCACGTCATGCAGATTATTTGTTTTAAACCTTGTTGAAACATACGATCTGATGCTTTCTCCCGACTTTGAGTTCCCGGTATTTGGGGCTGAAGAAGAAGATGACAACGAAATTCCAGAAGAGATCTCCCGACTACTCAGACAAGAGGAAAGGTCCATTGAACCTCACAAGGAGCCGTTGGAAACGATCAACGTGGGTTCAGAAAAAGAGAGAAAAGAAATCAGGATTGGGGCACTACTCGGTCCAACTGCCATAGAGAGTTTGACAAAACTTCTCAAAGAGTTTCCCGATGTGTTCGCTTGGTCCTATCAGGACATGCCAGGGTTGGATACCAGCATCGTGGAACATCATCTACCATTGAAATCGGAATGTCCGCCAGTAAAACAAAGGTTGAGACGAACTCACCCGGACATGGCCGTCAAAATCAAAGAGGAGGTACAGAAACAGATTGCCGTGGGTTTCCTCACTACATCAGAATATCCTCAATGGTTAGCCAACATCGTACCCGTTCCCAAAAAGGATGGAAAAGTCAGAATGTGTGTGGACTACAGAGATCTAAACAAGGCTAGTCCAAAGGACAACTTTCCTTTACCACACATTGACATGCTGGTGGACAGTACAACAAAGTTCAAAGTGTTCTCCTTCATGGACGGATTCTCGGGCTATAATCAGATTAAAATGAAGCCGAAAGACATGGAGAAAACTTTGTTCAATACCCCATGGGGTACCTTTTGTTACAAGGTAATGTCGTTCGGTTTGAAGAACGCCGGGGCAACCTATCAAAGGGCTATGACTACTCTTTTTCATGACATGATACACAAAGAAATCGAGGTATATGTCGATGATATGATTGCAAAATCAAAGACAGAAGAGGAGCATGTGACCCATCTGTCAAAGCTATTCAAGCATTTGAGAAATTAAAAACTCCGCTTGAATCCCAACAAGTGCACCTTCGGTGTCCGTTCAGGGAAACTACTAGGGTTCATCGTCAGCCAGAAAGGAATTGAGGTTGATCCTGACAAGGTCAAGGCCATTCAAGAAATGCCTTCTCCAAAAACTGAAAAACAATTCAGAGGATTCCTGGGAAGTTTGAACTACATCTCCAGATTCATATTCCTCATAACCGCGACATGTGCGCCGATTTTCAAATTACTCAAAAAGAACCAAGACTGCATTTGGACAGAAAACTGCCAAACTGCCTTCGACAGTATCAAGGAATACCTATTGAACCCTCCGATTCTATCACCTCTAGTGGAAGGAAGACCACTGATCATTTACCTCACAGTCCTAGAGGACTCAATGGGATGTGTTCTTGGCCAACAAGACGAAACCAAGAGGAAGGAGTCTGCCATTTACTATCTAAGCAAGAAATTCACCGACTGCGAGACTCGGTACACGATGCTCGAGAAAACTTGTTGTGCTTTGGCTTGGACAGCCAAACGTTTGTGTTAGTACATGATTTGTCACACTACTTGGTCGGTCTCCGAAATGGATCCGATCAAGTACGTCTTCGAAAAGCCTGCTCTCACGGGAAAGATTGCCCGTTGGAAGATGTTTCTATCAGAATATGACATAGAGTACCATGCTCAGAAAGCCGTTAAAGGAAGTGTTTTAGCCGATCATTTGTCTCATCAACCGATTGAGGATCTAGAATCTATCGGGTTTGACTTCCCAGACGAAGATGTCATGTATTTGAAAATGAAAGACTACTTTGAACCGCCACCCAATGAAGGGCCAGAACCAGGTTCCCAATGGGGACTTATCTTTGACGGAGCACTCAATAGCTACGGAAATAGAATTGGGGCAATCATTGTTACCCCTCAGGGTACCCACATTCCTTTCACTGCCAGACTTACGTTCAAGTGTACGAACAATAAGGCCGAATACGAAGCTTGTATTATGGTTCTCGAAGAAGCGATCGACTTAAGGATCAAGAACTTGGACGTATATGGCGACTCAGCCATGGTTATCAACCAGATCAAAGGAGATTGGAACACCTACCAATCAGGATTGATTCCTTACAAAGACTATGCGAGAAGGTTATTACCCTTCTTCAACAGAGTCGAGTTTCATCATATCCCTCGTGAGGAAGATCACATGGCTGATGCATTAGCCACTCTCTCTTCCATGATTATTGTAGGTCAATGGAATGACATACCTAAGATTAACATAATGCGCCTTGAACGACCCGCTTACATCTTCACGACTGAAGCAGTCATAGACGATAAACCTTGGTATCACGATATCAAATGCTTCCTTCAGAAACAAGAGTACCCACCTGGGGCACTGAGGAAGAACAGGAAAACCCTCAAAAGGATGGCTGGCAGTTTCTTCCTGAGCGGGGATACTCTCTATAAGTAAAACTTTGACATGGTCTTGCTCCGATGCGTAGACAGACCAGAGGCAGACATGCTGATCAAAGAAATTCATGAAGGATCCTTTGGCACTCATGCCAACGGACACACAATGGCGAGAAAAATTCTAAGAGCAGGGTACTACTGGTTGACCATGGAATCCGACTGCTACAAGTACATGAGGAAGTGTCACAAGTGTCAGATATACTCTGACAAAATTCATGTACCGCCAACGCATCTCAAAGTTCTTTCTTCCCCATGGCCTTTTTCCATATGGGGAATCGACGTGATTGGCTTGATCGAACCTAAGGCTTCAAACGGACATCAGTTTATCCTGGTAGCCATTGATTACTTCACCAAATGGGTCGAAGCAGCGTCATACGCCAATGCAACCCGACAAGTGGTGATCCGATTTATCAAAAACAATATCATCTGCCGTTATGGTGTTCCGAGCCAGGTCATTACTGATAATGGATCTAAATTGAACAATAAGATGATGAAAGAGTTGTGCACTGAGTTCAAGATCGAACACCATAACTCATCTCCCTACCGACCCAAGATGAACGAAGCGGTAGAAGCGGCTAATAAGAACATCAAGAAGATTGTTCAGAAGATGGTTGTAACCTACAAAGATTGGCACGAGATGCTACCCTTTGCTCTTCACGGTTATCGCACATCTGTCTGCACTTCAACAGGGGCAACCCCTTTCTCTCTAGTGTATGGCATGGAAGCAGTGCTCCCCATGGAAGTAGAGATCCCATCAATCCGAGTATTGATGGAAGCTAAGCTTACAAAAGCTGAATGGTGTCAAATTCGACACGACGAACTGAACCTGATTGAAGAAAAGCGAATCACGGCACTATGCCACGGTCAGTTGTATCAACAGAGAATGAAGAAGGCGTTCGACAAAAAGGTTCGACCTCGCATCTTCAGGAAAGGAGACCTTGTGCTCAAGAAGATACAATCTTTTCTCACTGACTCTCGGGGCAAATGGACTCCTAATTTTGACGGCCCCTATGTGGTCAAGAAAGTTTTCTCAGGCGGTGCCTTGAGACTTGCAACCATGGACGGAGAGGAATTTGCCTACCCCACAAATGTTGATGTAGTCAAGAAATACTTCGCCTAAACTAAAAAAAGAAGAAGAAACGTCTCGGTGGATTGAAAACCCGAAAGGGCGGTACAGGTAAAAATTAGAGACACGATCAAAAATCATCTCGGTGGATTGGAAACATCACAGTACAATCCAGGCAAAAGTTAGGGATAATGGCAAGTAACTATGTTCAACAAAGGGGCAAGTCCCTCAGCAGCAGTTATGTCATCCGTCAGGAAAACTCCAGTCGAGGTCATCTTCGACAGAAGCTCAGGATGTCCCGAATCCAAAGTTAGTAGAAGGATAGTGGTCGTTATGTTTCAACGTAGCCCTTTTGTCCTGTAAATTACCATTTTCTAACTTTGTGTATTCTCTTTGGAATCACACACTTGGCTGATTTCCATCCTATCAATAAAATTTGAGCCCTTGTGCTTTTATTTACAATTCTCATTTATTTTAGCTTTACAGAACGACATTTTAATATGATTAACGGTTCTTGAAATAAAACAAAAATGAATTTACTTGTAAAATTGTTCTGCTTTTAAAAAATAAAGTCGGCAATTTCTTTTGACTGTTGAACATCAGAAGAATCTCGATCGCTTCTCCAAAGGTGTTTGAACCTCAAAGTGCAGAATCGAAGTACTCCTTCTAAACCAGTGCACCTGAATGAAGGATCACCTGTGTCAGAGACCATGTTTCATTTGACACCCCTCGGCCGAGTTCTCATCACCTCTGCCTTGAACTAGCGATACTTCTTCGCCCCGCGATGGCCGAGTATCCAGTCATGTTCATCTTTTAGTTTATATGTCGCGTCAGTTTTGTCAGCATATACATACATACATCATGCATTATTGATTTGCATTCACATTTCATATTGCATCACTATCACTCCAGTAGGTCTTGTCCCCTAGTGATAAAAGTTCTCTCAATCGAGTTGTCTGTCCTTGCCTCGTCAGGAAGCGTTGTGTTTGAACAATCTCTTCTCTCCAGTTTACTTCTGGATTGGAATTAGTCCTTGACCACTTTGATAACTTGAACCTCTGAAAAGCCAGAGAGCTTACGACCGATGTCACTCTTCGCTAGTAAAGATGATCTCCTTGCTTTCCCGGATTAAGGAAAATCCCCAGAGAAAGCCTCTTAAGCAGGGATTCGGCGGTACAACAGTTTTTCTCTAAAAAACCCACTGATGAAAAGGTCATCGGCACCTCAAAATTAGATCCCATCATATGGCATTTCTCCGGGAAGATCCCGAGAAAAGTATGATGTAATATCCCCAAATAGGAAACAGTCTCTCGAGAGACCCGTTTTCCCCAGATAGAGTCGACAAATGGTGTCTCCAAATAGAGAAGTTTGTACACCTCTACAACTCAGACGACTGGGTTCCCCAGCAAGTTTGACATCAAAAGTTTTTCCCATCAAATGGCATCTCCCCAAGAAAATTCGGCGAGGAGTTTGAGGAAAACCGCTACAGATAGCGTCCCTTGTCAATAAATTTATTGACAAAAGAAACTGAGACCAGTTCCTTGGTAGGAAACCAGGATCGAGGGGAAGTTTACTCCAGAAACTAAAACCAGTTCCTTGGTAGGAAACCAGGATCGAGGGGAAGTTTATTTCAGAAACTAAGACCAGTTACTTGGTTGGAAACCAGGATCGAGGGGAAGTTTATTTCAGAAACTAAGACCAGTTCCTTGGTAGGAAACCAGGATCGAGGGGAAGTTTATTTCAGAAACTGAGACCAGTTCCTTGGCAAGAAGCCAGGATAGAGGGGAAGTTTACCTTTTCTAAGCATCATTGCTTAACAAAAGAGGATGAATACGTAAGCTACCATTCATAACCACCATCAAAATTTCAGTTATTCTGATATTTAATCCGCTTGCACCCCGAATGCCCGAATACTTTCGTCATTCACACCTTTGGGTCCAAGAAGATTAAATAGGGGCATCTGTCATACCCCAAATTTTGACCACTAAGATTTCCCATCATTGTGAAAATCATCATCATAATATGAATGAACCATTAGTCTCCCCAAAGATGGGTGAGCATCCACTACAATCAAATCTAGGGTTTCAAGCCCTCTCAGAGCTTTTGACAAAGGATCAATCAAGGAATGACATGATCTTCAACTTGTCTAAATCTCTTAAACATCCACAAAGGATCAAAATGACTCCTACTCTAAGGATTAAGCACAAAGCTGCTCCCTTCTAGGTGGATTAAGCCTCAAGATCGTTAGTGTCACCAAATTAGGGTTTTGGTCGACCAGGGCCTCCAGATGGAAATTTTCCTCTGGGCATGAGCCATTGCTTCAAAGTATATCCTAATATACCCCATAGAACCTCATGGGCTAAAGCATCAAGTTAATTTGACCTCAGGGGACGCATCCATCAAAAATCAGGAATTAGGGTTTCTTGACCTAATTCACCCCTAAGTTGACTTTTGGGACAAATCATGAGCCAATACCTCAAGACATGATTTGGAGGTCTCTAATATACTATATTGATCCATTTGCAACAATGGGTTGATCCAAGAAGCTTGAGCAACAAGTCTAAATTTCATCAGTACCACAATTAGGGTTTCGCGAGAAAAGTCAACTGTAACTTTGACTTTTGACCAGGACATGCTCCCAAGCCCTATGACATGCATCAATATACCCTATGACACCCATGTAACATGTCCATCAAGTTTGATTTAGGTCAAGGACATGATTTCCTAAGGAATTGCACAGTTTGGAATTCATCTGATAAAAAGTCAACTGTGCACAAAAGTCAACTTTGACTTTTTGAGATTTTTCACCAAAATGGATTTTTAACCCTAAAATGATGTTAATGTATGATTTGAATCATCATTCATCAAGAAAAATCAAGAAAAGTGGGATAACTTGTAAAAGGGGTAACCATAAAATTTTAGAAAATTTTCTAAGTTATGAAAAAGTGGCAAGGGTACCAACTTTGGAGGGTCATAACTCCTAAACTACAAATCCATTCTTCTCCATCCAAAGCTTGATTTGTAGCCCTCATGGCCCTCTACAAAAACTTCAACTAGACCTCACTCCAATTCATTATGGATTTTGAGATATGGAGTGATCAAAATGACAAAAAGTGAAAATGTCACTTTTTTCCAACACTTAGTGAAATTTTCACTAAGTCCAAATCTGCTTTCACTTTTTTCCAAATGTAGGGGCATTTTTCACTTGGATCCAAAAAGTATCAAAACCAAATATGATCAAACAGTTGTTGTATAATATAAGGGCTTTCCAAAATGGCCAAGAACATCATCAAACTCCACTTGAGCCATGAGATGTGACATTGGCAAGTTGCCTTGCTGAAAACTGCCAAGGCAAGGTAGAATGTTGCATTTTTGCTCGATTTGCCAAAATCAGCCAATTACAAGCCTTGTCAGCATTTGGAACACATTTGAGGATCAAATCTAAAGGGGACAATCACTGAGCCAAGCCTCCAAAGTCCTTGGAACAAGAAGTAGCATGCCAAACCTAGAATTGCCTAAAAGAGGGACAAGACTCCAAATTTGGAATGGAGAATTTAATGGAAGCTCCAAGGTGGCATAGACTGACACATTCTCAACTGAATTCAGTCAAGATTGATCCAACAAGTAGGGAACCAAAGCTCTATGCTCTAACCTCTAGTCAATGGCTAGGGGAGACTTGGATTTCCATTGGCCAACATTGAACAAACCTCTGCTGCAGTTGCCATTCACTATTGATCCCAAAACAAACTTACTCTACTATAAATAGAGCTCATTTGTGCTCAGTTTGAGTACACCAAAGCCATCAAACAGATGTTTTCCTCAAAATCTCTTTCTCTTGGCAAAAATGCCTTCTTTAGCAAGGCAACTTTGAGTTTTTGAGCTTGAGAGCTTTTCCATCACAATCAATCACACACACACACATACCTCATATATATCATATGTAAGCTGTGCAAACTATCACAAGTGACCTGTAATCACAAAATCACAAAGTCATATCTCAAAACCTCAAAATAGGCCTTTTGTGCATTTTTCAAGCCATGTCTTGATTCAGTCACTCTCCAAACCAGGTAAAACCTCAAACACACTCCAAATATCAACCTGGAACTGTCCCAAATGGTTCCCTCCATCTGGAACACCATTTGAGGAAGTTGCTATTTTGGCCACTTTTAACCCCTTTTGCAAGAAAGGGACTGTTTGTGTTTTTGCAGGTACCAGTCAAAAGCATCAAATCATTTCTGGAACAAGTGGCTTGACAGATTGCACAAAAGCTCCAAAATCTAAAAAAAAGGGTAAGCCTCACAACTTGGAATCTTTGAATCATGCAATGCTTTGAAGTCCACTGATCATAAACATCTCATACATGTTGTATATGTTGTGTTTGAGCTAATTCACCATGTAATCCATGACTGTACAAGAGTGTAGCATAGAAAATGCAATTATAGGCCATTTTCAAAACCACTATCGGGTTTTGAGGAGGGAGTGTGATATGAAAAAACTACCACCACCATTGGATTCCTTGTGAAATTCTGGTCCAGATACATATAAATTTTGTCTCAAACCATTAAGAATTGAGAAAGTTATGACCTTCACGTTTCTGAGCCAAAACTTGTCTTGCCTTGCCTTGGGCCAGGCCTAAAACCAAGGCATGACTTGTATATTTGTGTTTTCACTTCAAACAATGGATGTATCACCACACCAGTGGTAAGGCGCGCGCCTTATAACCTTGAGGTCTTGGGTTCAAACTCCACCCGTGCCATTTTGTGTTTTTTTTTTCACATTTTGCCACTTTTTTCAATATTTTTATGTTTTATTAATTAATTGCAAAATTAATAACTCTTTCAATTTTAATTATTGTTTATTGGTTCTTTTTGCAAAAAATCAAAAAAATGTTGAAATATTTTATTCCACAAAAAAAATTAAGTTTATATTATTTATTTAATATAATTAGTATTTTTGTGAATAAATTCATTTTTATTTGTTTTAAACATTTAAAATGAATATTCATCTTGAAAAATCAAGACCAAATGAGTTTTAATATCTCTTGTGATTTATACCTCATTTTTCAAACCTTAAACAAAAATCACAAGTGGTTTATTCAAACCTATTTGGTATTTTTCATTACCTTTCTTTAAATATTTACTTTTAAAGAATAAAATTAGGGTTTCTTTGGTTTTCACCCTCATAAAACAATTTTAAAACTCTTTGGGCCTCTATTAGAGTGTAATACCCAACCCTTTTTTTTGTAAATACCAAAACTTTGGGCTTCACCTATTGTATAAGTCCCACTATATTTTCAAAAACCTCGGCGCAATCGCCAATTCAAAATCAAACCAACTGGGGCTCTCCTCGAGCTATAAGACCCATTCAAAACACTTGGGCCTCTATTAGAGTGTAAGACCCAACACCCTTTGAAAACCAAACCATTTTTGGGCCTCAATGCATTGTATAAGACCCACCGCGTTTTCAAAAATCTCGGCGCAATCGCCACTTTTAAACAAATGACCTTGGGCCTCTCCTCGAGCTATAAGACCCATTCAAAACGCTTGGGCCTCTATTAGAGTGTAAGACCCAACCCTTTGTAAATACAAACTATTTTTGGGTCTCACTTATTGTATAAGTCCCGTTGTATTTCAAAGTTCGGCGTAATCATCGCCCGTCTAAAATAAACCATCTGGGCCTACCCTCGAGTAGTAAGACCCATTTCTTTTCTTAAAACTCTTTGGGCCTCTTGAGAGAGTGTAAGACCCATCCCTTTGTACAAAAAACCTTTTTGGGCTTCAGTCACTTGTATAAGTCCTTCTGTACAAAAACAACAGTGCAATCACTGATAAACCTTGGGCCTCTCCTTGAGATGTAAGCCCCAATATTTCTTTTCAAAGCACTTTCTCCTTTGATTTTGAAATATACTATTGTTTTCAATCTTTCTTTGTTGAGCAACTAACAAAACAACATGGAAGCTCTATAACCGAGTAAGTGTTTACCCGCTTTCATTTACCGCTTTTATATGTATATAACTGTATTGTGGGTGTAATACCCCAAATTTTGACCACTTAGATTTCTCATCATTGTGAAAATCATCATCACAATATGGATGAACCATCATGCTTCATTAGCCTCCCCAAAGATGGGTGAGCATCCACTACAATCAAGATTAGGGTTTCAAGCCCTCTCTGAGTGCTTAGACAAAGGATCAATCAAGAAATGACATGATATTCAACTTGTATAATCTCTCAAACATCCACAATGGATCAAAAAGGACTCCCACTTCAAGGATTAAGCACAAGGCTGCTCCCTTCTAGGAGGATCAAGTCTCAAGATCGACAGTGTCACCAAATTAGGGTTTTGGTCGACCAGGGTCTCCAGATGGAAATTTTCATCTGGGCACAAGGCAATGATCCAAAACATAACCTAATATGCTTCATGGAACCTCATGAACCCATGCATCAAGTCAATTTTTCCTCAGGGGATGCATTCATCAAAAATCAGGAATTAGGGTTTCTTGACCTAATTCACCCCTAAGTTAACTTTTGGGACAAACCATGAGCCAAGACCTCAAGAGATGATTTGAGGGTCTCTAATACACCATATTGATCCATTTGGAACAATGGATTGATCCAAGAAGCTTGAGCAACAAGTCTCATTTTCATCTGCACCACAATTAAGGTTTTAAGGGAAAAGTCAACTGTAACTTTGACTTTTGACCAAGACATGCTCCCAAACCCTAATACATGATTGAATATACCCTATGACACCCATGGAACATGTTCATCAAGTTTGATTTAGGTCAAGGACATGATTTCCTGAAGAATTGCACAGTTTGGAATTCATCTGATAAAAAGTCAATTGTGCACAAAAGTCAACTTTGACTTTTTGAGATTTTTCACCAAAATGGATTTTTAACCCTAAAATGATGTTAATGTATGATTTGAATCATCATTCATCAAGAAAAACCAAGAAAAGTGAGATAACTTGTAAAAGTGGTAACCATAAAACTTAGAAATTTTTCTAAGTTAAAAAATAAAGTGGCAAAGGTACCAACTTTGGAGGACCATAACTCCTAAACCACAAGGCCATTTTTTCTCATCCAAAGATGGATTTGTAGCCCTCATTATCACCTACAAAAACTTCAACTACAAGTCATTCCAATTCATTAAGGATTTTGAGTTATGGAGTGATCAAAGTGGCTGGAAAGTGAAAATGTCACCTTTTCCAACACTTAGTGAAATTTTCACTAAGTCAGATTCTGCCTCACTTTTTGCCAAATGTAGGGGGATTTTTCACTTGGAATCAAAAGAGATCAAAACCAAACTTGTTCAAACAGTTGTTGTATCATGTAAGAGCTTTCCAAAATGGCCAAGAACATTGCCAAATTCAACCTACACCATGAGATACAACATTGCCAAGTTGCCTTGCTGAAATCTGTCAAGGCAAGGCAGAATTTGCATTTTGGCTCGATTTACCAAAATCAGCCAAATTCAATTGCTCCAATCCACTTGGACACCTCAGAGGATTGAATCTAAAGGGGACAATCACTGAGCCAAGCCTCCAAGGTCCAAGGAACAAGGAATAACATGTTGAACCTAGAGTTGCCAAAATAGGGACAAGACTTCAAATTTGGAATGAGGCATTCAATGGAACCATCAAGGTGGCATGGACTGAGCCATTCTCATCTGAAATCAGTCAAGACTTATCCAAGACCAAGGGGACCAAAGCTCTGTGCCCTAACCTCTAGTCAATGGCTAGAGGAGACTTGGATTTTCATTGGACAACATTGGCCAAACCTACTTACCAGCTGCCATTCACTATTCCTTGCAAAACAAACTTGCTCTACTATAAATAGAGCTCAATTGTGGTCAGTTTAAGTACACCAAAGCCATCTAACAGATGCTTTCCTCAAAATCTCTTTCTCTTGGCAAAAATGCCTTTCTTAGCAAGGTAGCTATCGGGTTTTGAGTTTGAGAGCAATTCTGCACAAACCAATCACTCACACACCTCACATACATCACATATGAGCTGATCAAACACTCACATAAATTCTGAAACATCAATTTCATGAAATCACCAGCTGGTTGCTCAAATTTTCAAACAAGGTGCAGTTGAGGTACCACGAAATGATCCAGCCGATTTTAATCAAGTCCAACCATCCAAACACAATCCATAGGGTGTAGGGAAACTGTTCAGATCATCACCACTCATCTGTAACACCTCCAAATCAAAAATCACTCTGAACTTGCTGTCACGGCTTGGAGGTAAGCACATACTTGGTCATCTCTCAATCTATGCATATTTCCTCGCACAATAATTTGGCCATATGTTCATAATCATGCATGGAATGTTTTCCCTCAATTAATTGCATTGTTTGAATCGTCTATCAAAAATCCTAGCCTTCATGCAGAAATTAGGGTTCTTGAGGTTTCTTCGTGATTTCTTGTTGTATGTTTAATTTAAATGAAATTAAAGTACATAGACATGATCGTGAGGTTGAGACGAGCATAATGATATGTGGATTGCATGATATGATTACGTATTCATGGAGATTGGATAGAAAACGCAAATCTGAGAAACCAAGAACACGCACGTGTTCTTCAGCTTGTTCTTGGCGCCTTTTTTTTCAAATTCAAATATTTGAATTTTGTGATTTTGTTTAATTGATTCAAAAATTAATTTCTCTCTGAGTTTTAATGATTTTGAGTTGATTCTTTTTTTAATAATTCACAAAAATGTTAAAATATTATATTTTATCAAAAAATCCCAAAAATATTATTTATTTCATATAATTGATATTTTTGCAAAGAATTAATATTTTGATTGTTTTTGGCATTTTAAATATTTTTTCTACATTGATTTTGCAACTTTTAATGCTTTCTAATTATTTTGTAGGTCAATACTTAATTTTTGAAGCATTAATCCAAGATCACAATTTGTTTTCCATGTGTTAAACAATTTTTGATCATTTTAATTGAATTTTTATTCAATTAAATACATTTTGAAAACAAATTAGGGTTTTGGATTAATTCAACCCTCATTTCTTTTTCTTTAAAACATTTTGGGCCTCTTGAGAGAGTGTAAGACCCACCCCCCCTTGTACAAAAACTTTTTGGGCCTCACTCATTGTATAAGTCCCTCTGTACAAGTAAACGGCGCGATCGTCGCCCGTTTAAAAAATAAAAATCATCTGGGCCTCTCTTTGAGCTATAAGACCCATTCAAAACACTTTGGGCCTCTATTAGAGTGTAAGACCCAATCCCCCTTTTAACCAAAAACATTTTGGGCCTCACTTATTGTATAAGTCCCTCTGCGTTAAAAGAAAACCTCGGCGCGATCGCCATTTTTTAACGAAAAATCATCTGGGCCTACCCTCGTGTTATAAGCCCCTCTCTTTTCTTTAAACCTTTTTGGGCCTCTTGAGAGAGTGTAAGACCCATCCCTTTGTACAGAAAACCTTTTTGGGCCCCAGTCACTTGTATAAGTCCCGCTGTACAAAGTCAAACAGTGTGCTCACTGATAAAACCCTGGGCCTCTCCTTGAGCTGTAAGCCCCAAATCTTTCTTTTTCAATGCACCTTCTCCTTTGATTTTGAATATACTGTTGTTTTAAATCTTTCTTTGTTGAACAACTAACCAAACAGCATGGAAGCACTACAACCGAGTAAGTGGTTATCGCTTTCATTTACTGCTTTCATATTATAAACTGTATTGTGGGGCTGCTCATTGTAAGTCTCCTTTCATAAACTCATATCTACTGTGTAATAATAGTATAGATATTTCGAGTTTCCCCGGCAACTACGTCTAGAACTAGGTGACGCCGTTTCATTTATTCGTAGAAATAGACGCCTAGATCCCCAATAGAAGCACCAGATACAGTCTTCTCTTCAGCTGTCCTCCTTAGGAATCGTCAAGAAGCTCTACTCCCCAAGATGAATGTATTCTCCGTGAATGGCATCTTTGAGTTTCTTCCCAATTCTCGAACTTTCCTGACTTGATCTATTCCTTGTGGATAGCTTGCCTTGAATGTCTCGGGGTTTGGGTACCCACTACGGTCATAATCTTGGACCTTAACTAAGGAACCCTCTTTAAAAGTTAAAAGTCGCTGGATAGTAAACCTCGCACGTTTACCAGTGGTTTTCATTTTTAAAAGAGTTATCTCTCCTAATGGAAAGGAGATGATAAGACCCACGGGTTTCTTAAAAGCATCGGCCTCCTCTTGGGCATTATTCAAGGACACTACGGCTTCTTAGAAGTATTTACAGCCTCCTCTTAGGCTTCGTATAATGATCTCTTCCTTCGGGAATGATAGCCTCCTCTTGGGCTTCGTACAAGGACCCGTCGGCTTCTTAAAAGTTCCCAGCCTCCTCTTGGGCTTCGTACAAATTGTCCCGACGACCTCCTAGAGGTATAGGAACAGAACCTAGTCATCCTCATAGAACAATCCTTTCATAGAGTCTACTACTGTTTCTCAAAGCATAGTACAAAAGAAAAAACTCTAGACTTGGACAGTCTAACTTCCTTGAGTCTCAAAGACATTCTCAAGTGACCCCCTTCGTTAAATAGAAAGGAAACCCGCAGACTCGGACAGTCTCAATACACTTTGGATTTCCCGTTTCCTCAAAGAGAAGGAACTATCCTTGATCCTCAAATCAAATCCCTGAGTACATTGTTGCTCATATAAGAACAGATTTTCTCTTTTAAAATCAGTATGTTGGATCTGTCACTCAACTGAAACAAACCTTTAGCCTCTATCTCGGGCTTCGTACGAGATACAAAAACACTCTCTTGTTGAGTCAAACTTTTAGCCTCTATCTCGGGCTTCGTACGAGACACATAAAGACTCTCTCGTTGAGTCAATCATCCCTTTTCGCCTCCATCTCGGGCTTTATACGAGATACAAAAAGGTTCTTATTGGGCCAAACAAACTTTTAGCCTCCATCTCGGGCTTTATACGAGATACCAAAAGACTCCATCGTCGGGTCAAAATCTTTTAGCCTCTCTCTCGGGCTTTGTACGAGACACAAAATAGCCTCCTCTTAGGCTTTGTATAATGATTTTCCTAGCGGAAATTAGCCTCCTCTTAGGCTTTGTATAAGAAAACCACTGGTTGATCCAATCGACCTTTTAGCATCAAAGTTGTGCCTCGTTCGCAGTACACAAACATCAACAACTCCTTTCCCTTCATCTAATCGCTGTAAGCGGCAAGCCTCTGGATCATCTACATCCATGCCACTGTCCCTCTTTTAGCATGAGAAATTCCTAAGGAAAGATGGCATTGCTCTACACTGAGTTAAAGTCTTCTCCTTCAGGTTAAAACCCTTTCTTCGAAAATTATGGCATTGCTCGGATCCGCGTATCCCAGTTAAAGTAATTCTCCTTCTCCCCTCTTTAGAGATGACAAATTCTCTCTAAAGTCGAGGTCTTTCAGCTTCACGTCTTGGGCTTTGAACAAGACACAAATAGACCTTTCAGCTTCACATCTTGGGCTTTGAACAAGATACAAATCACCTTTCGCTTCATGTCTTGAGCTTTGAACAAGACACCAAAAACCATTTCCTCCCATAGAATAGGAGGAACTACGAACGCTCTGATTTCCCTGTTTCGGTAAACGGGAATACGTAGGCATAAGATCGAAAGAAAAGATCTTAGCGACCGCAATCAACAAAAAAGTCAAATCCCATATTTCCATCAATCAAAAGCAGTAATTCAAAAGCACCACTCCTAACATCCTAACCCTTGTTCCCCGCTAGAAAGTCCTAGAAAGAAAGAAAACCGTATTGGCGAAAATACAAATAACCAGTACAAAGGCCCCCCCACATTGATAGCATCCGTAACCTAACAGACCGTTGTTTAAACTCAATATGCAAGCAGGGTTAATTGGAGACATCTATTTCCCTTCCTTATTCAGCTCACAATAGGATAAAAAATGAATCGACCTGTAGTTTAAGCTCAAACCGCAGAGAGCGACCAACGCTTAAGAACCGCGCCCAAAATCGCTCGCTACAGAAAAGTGGCGCCCACCGTGGGGCCGATCTCATTTTGCTTTAGGACATCATCCTCATTTTCCACGGAAAATGGCAACTCGGCTGAGGAGAAAGATTGACCTATGCTGGTCCGTCTCTTGGGCTGAGAACCACAGATTGGGGCTTCCGCCGGGGAACCCATTTCTGTCAGGAACTTAAGATTCATAGCTTTATAAGTCTAGGATGATTAGGACAAATATATATACTGCTTTTCCTAAATGCTATACGTGTTTATTTTTCTGCTACTGGGAATGCGTGTGATGCCGCATGTGGTGAGAATGAGTATACACTTAAGATAAGTGATGGCGACGGGGTCGACCATCAACCTCAGTGGAGGCTGACCAACGCAACCCATTCACTCTTATAGCCAATGGGCCGGTTGTTAAGTCCGAGAAGCTGAGGAGCCAAACCCTTTCGTAGTGCGAAAACTATCGGAAATAGTTGTTACACGATACTACCCTCATTTGAGGCTGGTGATCTATTCTCGGTGAATGGCACTTACTCTAAGATTGCTCTACAACTCGCTGGCGATCTGCTTGTTGTTTTGCTTTCCTGGGAGGAGCTAATGATAATGAGTACAGGTACAAAAATCACCCTAGTATAAACCTTTGGGGATGGGTAGAGCCTTGACTTCATGACAACGACCCTTTGACCCCATGTTTTTTCTATGTTTTTGTGTGCTGCATTCATGCATTCATTTAATAAAACATTAAAACATTCAAAAAATTTCTCTTCTAGTCTCTCTGTTTTTCAAATTAAACTAAGACTGTGATTGCAAATATCAGAGAAAAAGATTGCATTAATGGATTTCGGTAGAAGGAGAACTCACCAGTATACCTTCAAGGTTCCAAAACTAGGGGATTTGAGAAAATTAGCGAGGATGATCGTTAACCCAGAGGCTTTCAGAGCCAAGCACGGAGGTTTGCTACCACTGTTAAGAGTCCATGTGATTAAGGGGATCATGGACGCGTTCATTCAATTCTACGATCCGATTTATCATTCCCGGATTACCAGCTAGCACCAACACTGGAGGAGTATTCTCATCTGACCGATTTACATATCACTGATCGAGCTCCGTTTTCTGGACTGGAAGAAATTCCAAAGAATCAGACTATTGCAAGAGCAATTCATTTGGACGAGTCTGAGGTCAAGACTCACCTAACCACTAAGGGTGGCACCCAAGGTTTGCCAGCCCAGTTCCTGACCAAGAAAGCTCTGTACTTTGCTAGTATAGGGAACATAACTGCTTTTGAAAGCATCTTTGTCTTGCTCACCTACGGATTATTTTTGTTTCCCAACATCAATAACTTCGTCGATATCAACACTATTAAGGTTTTTCTCATTGGAAACCCTGTGCCGACTTTGCTCGCAGATGCGTATCATTCTGTACACTTAGGAAATTTGTACAGCGGAGGGGAGATCACATGCTGTGTACCTTTGCTCTACAAATGGTTTATCTCTCACTTGCCCAAGTCTGCTGCTTTTTGGGATTGCAAGAGTGTCTTACGTTGGTCGCAGAAGATCATGTCTCTTATCAACTCTGATATAGATTGGTGTAATAGGATTTATGAGGGAATCAGAATCATTGACCGTTGTGGAAACTTCCCCAGCGTACCCCTCATAGGAACTAAAGGAGGAATCAACTATCATCCGATATTAGTTCTTCGTCAATTTGGATACCCGATGCGACACCTCCCACTGGGTGTTCATCTGGAAGGTCTTTTCTTCAAAGAAGGAGAAAATGACAGAGCACTAAAGATGGAAATAGTGCAAGCTTGGAAACATGTTCATAAGAAAGGACGAGAGTCTCTGGGAAAACCAGACTGTGTCTTGGTGGAGCCTTATCTCCATTGGGTACAAACTAGAGCTCTCAAGCTAAAGATGCCTTATCCTTGTTACGGAATTCTTCCGCCGAGGGAAATTGTCATGTACTTCATGACGGAAACTGAAAGGCTTCAGGTTACTCTCAACAAAGTTCAAAAGGAAAGAAGGTCTTGGAAGAACAAGTACTGCACCCTCGACGTAGAGTGTATCCAAATACAGCAATTACTGAAAGAGAAAGATGCTCTGATTGAAATTTTGGAGCAGCATGCTGTAGAGAATCAAGATGACCAAAGGAATTTGCTCGCTCCTTTCACTTGGCAAAGGAATGACAACCCGACAACGGCCCAAGAGCCCCGGTCGAAGAAACGGAAGATATCAGAATCAGCACCCAGTTTCTCCTTAGAGAGGACTCGGGACCCATTAGTTTAGGTTTCTGTTTCTGCACTTTGTAATCTACTGTATTTCCATTTCTGTAATCCTTTGGAATTCAATAAAAAGGGGTTTCCCCACTGTTTGATATTTTCAATCTAATTGTCGAAGTTTATTTTAATTAAACCTAAAAACAATTAATATAATCATTGCATTCATCATTCTCACATCGCGTATTCTCCTTACCTACGAATCTCACGTTTGTGTCTCGATTCTAGAGTCAAACTGTCTCATTCGTATAATACTCGGGCCAATCGTCAGAAAAAGATGGATGATCTTGAGGAAGAAAACAGAGAGTTGAAAGAAGAGATCGACACTCTGAGAGAGGATATGAGAAAGCTTCGTAACGACATGCAAGCCATGGCAGAAGCTCAGCTACAAAGAACTGTGATCTCGGAGATCACCTCAACGCCCATCATAGAAAAGTATGATCCTAGGTATCAGATGCCGAAAGATCGTCCTTGGGGCATGCCTGTTAACTATATCCCGGAAGGATATGTTCCGCCGATCACTGAAGATCAGGGAATCGCAACAGAAGCCGCTGGGACTGAAGGTTACAAACTTCGGGAAAGCGAAGATGCCAGGGGCATACTCAAGACTCCTGAAGGTTACAAACTTCGGGAGACGCCAAGACTTACTGCCGTAGTCACGGTACCACCCCCTGTGGTGCACACTGTCCCAGAAGGATAGATTCCACGGACACCTTCTGATAAGAAGGAAACTATGTTTAACAGAATGGATGAATTCCAGGAGCAGTTCCTGGAAATGCAGAAGGAGCTGCAAGCCATTCGCGGTCAGGATCTATTTGGAAAGGACACCGCAGACCTCTGCTTGGTCCCAAATGTGAAAGTCCCGCACAAGTTCCAAGTGCCCAACTTTGAAAAATACAAGGGTAACTCTTTCCCTCAGAGCCATCTGGTGATGTACGCTCGGCGGATGTCAGCTCAGACGGAGAATCAGGACCTGCTGATTCACTACTTCCAGGATAGTTTAACCGGTGCCGCACTCAAATGGTACATGGGTTTAAACCGTACTACGATCAGTACATTCAGAGATCTTGGTACTGCCTTCGTCCAACAATACAAGTACAATTTGGACATGGCACCCGACAGAGATCAACTCAGATCAATGTCGCAAAAGGAAAAGGAAACCTTTAAAGAGTATGCTCAAAGGTGGCGTGAAATTTCCGCTCAAATTTGTCCACCTCTTGAGGAAAAAGAGATGACAAAGATCTTCTTAAAGACCTTAAGCTCATTTTACTACGGCCGAATGGTCGCCAGTGCACCCAGTGATTTCACCGAAATGGTCGGCATGGGTGTACGTCTTGAGGAAGCCGTCCGAGAAGGACGTTTGGTAAAAAACACTGGATCAACGAGCGGTACTAAAAAATACGGTAGTGCTCTCCCTAAGAAAAAAGAGCAAGATATTGGGAATATCTCTCTCGGAAAGCAAAGGTGACATTATCAGCCAGTAGCAGTTGTTACTCCTGCTATCAGCCCCGCGCTTGTTCCTATGTATCAACCTCAGGTTGTGCAGAGCCAACCTGACCAACAAAGGACACAACAGCCTCTTCAGCAGGCTCGTCCTCCATATAACAACAACCGTACAACACGACCACCAGGATTTGATCCTATACCTGTAACGTACGCAGAACTGTTTCCATTACTGCTAGCCAAGGGGCACATTCAGACTAAGTCTCCCATTTCAGTTCCGGAAAATCCGCCTTTCTGGTTTAAGGTGGATCAAACATGCCCTTATCATCAAGGAGGTTCAGGGCATAACATTGAGACTTGTCTCAATTTCAAATCCGACGTGCAAAAGCTTGTTAGAATCGGGCTCTTATCTTTCAAAGATACGAACCCTAATGTTCTCACGAACCCGCTACCTCAACACGAGAAAGCTGCAGTCAATCTGATTGAGAAAGAGACTAACAATGTCTATCAAATTCACGATGTACTCTTATTGGGGACCAATCTGGTCAAGATGCATTGTAGACAAAGTGGATATGGCTATGTGCCACCTCATAACTATCACCAGTGTGATATCTGCTCTAAAGATAACCAAGGATGTTCTATAGTGCAAGCAGCTATACAGGAACAAATGGATCTCAGATGGATCCAGGAGCACCGAGTTCGTGGAGTTAACATGGTCTCTACGAATTCTAACGTCATTCAAAACCACGACATCCGTGTGATGAATGTCAACTTGGTGGCGATACACTAAAGGCAAAGCCAGTATCATAATCTGCCGCGGCACGATTACAGTTCCTGTCTGATTTGCTCGGTAAACAAACAGGGATGCTCTTTCATACAAGAGGCCCTCCAGCGTCAGATGGATCTTGGATGGATCCGAGACTACCATGATAGGAACTCCTATCAAATCAACATGGTTCAGATCTTTGACATTCGCGTGATGAATACCAACCTGGTAGAGTTTCATGCTGAGCAGGTCCAACTCGGATTCTTAATATCACACGATTATCAAAACTGTAAAGCAGGTTGCGAAAACGATCGAGGTTGTACCCTTGTCCAGGAGGCACTTGAACACTTGTTAAATCACTGGTGGATGCCAATCTATATGGACGAAGATACTCAGCAGATTAGTATCAATAACAGGAATCCTACTCGTCGTCAAAGTCAGGATGTCCGATCAATGGAAGGTAACCTAGTGAGGTTACATTATATTCAAAGTGGGCGTGGCCAGGTGCCACCACACAACTATGACAGTTGTAGCGTCTGTTCGGAAAGTAACCAAGGGTGTTACCTTGTGAGAGCCGCTCTTCAGGGTCAGATCGATCATGGAGAAATTCATCCATATCCAGGTTCAGGACCCATCATTTGGTCGCCGAACTACCTTGCCAATCAAGTTGAGGATGTTGTCACGATCTCTGGTCATCACCAGATCAGGGATGTTTTTGCCATCATCCCTCTACTTGACGAATCTAGAGTTCCCAACCGAGAACGGACCGAGGTTACTTATGATGGTCAGAAAAATCAGAAGGTTCCCATAGTCATCTATCTACCGGGACCACTACCGTATGAATCAGCTAAGGTAATCCCTTACAAATACGGTGCAACAATAATCGAGAATGGAAAGGAAATTCCATTACCCTCCGTCGTGAATATTGTAGACATCAGTCGTGTAACACGGAGCGGTCGAATCTTCAACCGAGGGGTTGGAGAATCCAACAAAGAAAAGGAACTTCCGGCAGGAATTCCTGATCCACCAGTCGATCAATCTAGTAATCCCAACTTTTCAAAAGACAAAGATGAGATGCTGAAGCTCATCCAAAGGAGTGAATATAACATTGTTAATCAACTGTTACAGACTCCTTCAAAGATCTCAGTATTATCACTGTTACTCAGTTCAGAAGCACACAGAGAGGCTCTACAGAAAGTCTTGGAGCAGGCCTTTGTGGAACAGGATGTAACAATCAGACAATTCGATAGCATTGTCTCTAACATCACTTCTTGCAACAATTTGGGATTTAGTGATGAGGAATTACCTGAAGAGGGTTGCCGTCATAACATGGCGCTCAATATCACAGTTAACTGCCAGGGCGATGCTTTAGCCAACGTACTGGTAGACACAGGGTCAGCCCTGAATGTTATGTCGAAGTACACTTTGACGCAATTATCATTTAAGGGCCCTCCGATGAGAGTCAGCGAGGTCGTCGTCAAAGCATTCGACGGATCCAGAAAAACAGTTATCGGCGAAGTGGATCTTCCCATAACTATTGGTCCTCACACTTTCCAAATCACTTTCCAGGTCATGGACATCCGGGCAACATACAGTTGTTTATTAGGAAGACCTTGGATACATCAGGCTGGAGCGGTTACTTCAACCCTCCACCAAAAGCTAAAGTTCGTCAAGAACGATCAACTTGTCACGGTTTGTGGGGAACAAGCCTTGCTTGTGAGTAACCTATCATCATCTGCTTGTGTAGAACCCGAGGAGGTTATTGGAACTCAGTTCCAAGCACTATCGGTGAGCAAGAATGATCAATCCGAAGGAGGAACCTCGATTTCCTCATACAAAGATGCTATCAAAGCGGTCGAGAGTACCGATACGACAGGATGGGGACGGCTTGTCATTCCTATTGACAATAAAACAAAGAAGGGTCTTGGTTTTTCTGCAACCTGTACCCAGACAGCCGCCAACGATGAAAGTCTTCATCCCCTTCAAAACTTCTTCCACAGTGGAGGTTTTTTTCACCCAGTGTCTCAGACAGTTCATGCTATCAATGAGGAAGATCCCTCTGACACAGATGAAGAATGGAAGTCCTACCTTAACAAGAACGGCTATATGTCTCAGGAAGAGGTGCCTATGCCTTTTTGCTTTCCTAAAGAAAGTCCGAGATTTATACCAAGATCAGATGTCGAAATGATCTACGGAGATTGTGATCCGGAAGGATGCCGTGCTCCGCCAAATTCATTAGAGGAAGACACTCTGATGAAAGAAAACTTTGATCACAATTACTATGGCCCGATGGATGGTCTGCCAATGTGGCAGCCTTACCCAGGAAACTTGGGGCAAGAAAGTCAGCCGAGTAATGAAACTCAGCTGAGCATCATTGAACAGAATACCTGTGTCCCCGCCATGTCATGGGATCAACACTCAGGTCATTCGGAAACTACTCAACATGAAGATGAATTCGCAACATTTGCAGGACTAGAATTCATCAACTATGCTTTTCCTGAGGTCAACGTCATCGAGAGGGATGACTTCTCCAGTTCCAAAGAAGTTTGGGACACTTTGGGACAACTAAGTGGAAAATACGACTTTATGGTCAAGTACACTGCTCCCGAAAGCTCTCATATCAGGCTCGAAGATATCCAGTCAACTGGATGGGGAGATACAGCTGAGAGCACCAATGCTATGCAAAATGCAACAGAGGAATCCTCCTACGACAATTCTGCTTGGGAGACAGATTCCAACGGTCCTACTCCACCAGAAATCAGCATCATTTCTGAAGACAAATCAAGGAAGGTGCCAGACTTTGTGATTCACCGAGGAGTTCGCCGCCAATGGGTTGCCGTCGAGGTTCCGAAGGTCGTTCTTCAGTCAAAGTAATTGCCATCTTTAACCTTTCACCCTGCCCAGGTGAAACGGATATTTTGATAGGGCTCGTTTTCTGTAAATTTCCCTCTTCGCTTTGCCCGAAGCGACAGAGTTTTGTTTTATAGGGTTGTAGTTTCAAGATTCGACTTGTTCATAAATAAAATAACGTCGTTCTGTAATTTCCGTATTTATTGCTGTTTTCTCTTTTTGCTTTTTCAGAAAATGGTAATCCTAAAAAACAATTCAATAATAAAAACAAGCAGTAAAAAAAATATACACTGCACACACTTGCATTTTTTCTATCTCTTCTAAACACGAATCATCACGTCATGCAGATTGCTTGTTTTAAACCCCGTTGAAACATACGATCCGATGCCTTCTCCCAACTTTGAGTTCCCGGTATTCGAGGCTGAAGAAGAAAATGACAACGAAATTCCAGAAGAGATCTCCCGACTACTCAGACAAGAGGAAAGGTCCATTGAACCTCACAAAGAACCGTTGGAAACGGTAAACTTGGGTTCAGAAAAAGAGAGAAAAGAAGTCAGGATCGGAGCACTGCTCAGTCCAACTGTCAAAGAAAGTTTGATAAAGCTTCTCAAAGAATTCCCCGATGTATTCGCTTGGTCCTATCAGGATATGCCAGGGTTGGATACCAGCATCGTGGAACATCACTTACCGCTAAGATCGGAATGTCCGCCAGTAAAGCAAAGGTTGAGACGCACTCACCCGGACATGGCCATCAAAATCAAAGAGGAGGTACAGAAACAGATCGACGCGGGTTTCCTCGCTACATCTGAATATCCTCAATGGTTAGCCAACATCGTACCCGTTCCCAAAAAGGATGGAAAGGTCAGAATGTGTGTTGATTACAGAGATTTGAATAAGGCAAGTCCAAAGGACGACTTTCCTTTACCACACATTGACATGCTGGTTGACAGCACAACAAAGTTCAAAGTATTCTCCTTCATGGATGGATTCTCGGGCTATAATCAGATCAAAATGGCGCCGAAAGACATGGAGAAAACTTCGTTCATTACCCCATGGGGTACCTTTTGTTACAAGGTAATTCCGTTCGGTTTGAAGAATGCCGGGGCAACCTATCAAAGGGCCATGACTACTCTGTTTCATGACATGATACACAAAGAAATTGAGGTATATGTCGATGATTTGATTGCAAAATCAAGAACAGAGGATGAGGACGTTGAACATCTGTCAAAATTGTTCGAACGTCTAAGAAAATTCAAGCTCCGCTTGAATCCCAACAAGTGCACCTTCGGTGTCCGTTCGGGGAAATTACTAGGGTTCATCGTCAGCCAGAAAGGAATTGAAGTTGATCCTGACAAGGTCAAGGCCATTCAAGAAATGCCTTCTCCGAAAACTGAAAAACAAGTCAGAGGATTCCTGGGACGTTTGAACTACATCTCCAGATTTATATTCCTTATGACCGCGACTTGTGCGCCGATTTTCAAGTTATTGAAAAAGAACCAGGATTGCGTTTGGTCAGAAGATTGCCAAACCGCCTTCGACAGTATCAAGGAATATCTGTTGAATCCTCCGATTCTATCACCTCCAGTGGAAGGGAGACCACTGATCATTTACCTCACAGTTCTAGAGGACTCAATGGGATGTGTACTTGGCCAACAAGACGAAACTAAAAGGAAAGAGTCTGCCATTTACTATCTAAGCAAGAAATTCACCGACTGCGAGACTCGGTACACAATGCTTGAGAAAACTTGTTGCGCTTTGGCTTGGGCATCCAAACGTCTTCTCCAGTACATGATTCGTCATACTACTTGGTTGGTCTCCGAAATGGATCCAATCAAGTACGTTTTCGAAAAACCTGCTCTCACGGGAAGGATTTCCCGTTGGCAGATGTTACTATCAGAATATGACATAGAGTACCATGCTCAGAAAGCCGTTAAAGGAAGTATTTTAGCCGATCATTTGGCTCATCAACCGATTGACAATCAAGAATCAATCGGGTTTGACTTCCCAGACGAAGATGTCATGTATCTAAAGATGAAAGATTGCGATGAACCGCTACCCAGTGAAGGGCTAGAACCAGGTTCCCAGTGGGGACTCATCTTTGACGGAGCAGTTAATCATTATGGAAACGGAATTGGAGCAATCATTGTTACCCCTCAGGGTTCCCACATTCCTTTCACTGCCAGACTTACGTTCAAATGTACGAACAACGAGGCCGAATACGAAGCTTATATTATGGGTCTCGAAGAAGCAATTGATTTAAGGATCAAAAACTTGGACGTATACGGCGACTCAGCTCTGGTTATTAACCAGATAAAAGGAGATTGGAACACATACCAATCAGGATTGATTCCTTACAAAGACTATGCAAGGAGGTTGTCACCCTTCTTCAACAGAGTCGACTTTCATCACATCCCTCGTGATGAGAATCACATGGCTGATGCATTAGCCACTATCTCTTCCATGATTAGTGTAGATCGATGGAACGACATACCTAAGATCGACATCATGCGCCTTGAACGGCCCGCTTACGTCTTCACGATCGAAGCAATCATAGACGATAAACCTTGGTATCACGATATCAAATGCTTCCTTCAGAAACAAGAGTACCCATCTGGGGCACTCAGAAAAACAGGAAAACCCTCAGAAGATTGGCTGGAAACTTCTTCCTGAGCGGTGACACTCTTTATAAGAGAAATTTTGACATGGTCTTGCTCCGATGCGTCGACAGACCAGAAGCAGACGTGCTCATGAAAGAAATTCATGAAGGATCCTTTGGCACTCATGCCAACGGACACACAATGGCGAGAAAAATTCTGAGAGCAGGGTACTATTGGTTGACCATGGAATCCGACTGCTACAAGTACATGAGGAGGTGTCACAAGTGTCAGATATACTCCGACAAAATTCATGTACCGCCATCACATCTTAAAGTTCTTTCTTCCCCGTGGCCATTTTCCATATGGGGAATCGACATGATTGGTATGATTGAGCCCAAGGCTTCAAACGGAGATCGGTTCATCCTGGTAGCCATTGATTATTTCACCAAGTGGGTCGAAGCAGCGTCATTCGCCAATGTAACCCGACAAGTGGTGGTCCGATTTATCAAAAACAATATCATCTGCCGTTATGGTGTTCCAAGCGAGATCATTACTGATAATGGATCTAACTTGAACAATAAGATGATGAAAGAGTTGTGTGCTGAGTTCAAGATTGAACACCATAACTCATCTCCCTACCGACCCAAGATGAACGGAGCGGTAGAAGCGGCTAACAAGAACATCAAGAAGATCGTTCAAAAGATGGTTGTAACCTATAAAGATTGGCACGAAATGCTACCCTTTGCTCTTCATGGTTATCGCACATCTGTCCGTACTTCAACAGGGGCAACCCCTTTCTCTCTAGTATATGGCATGGAGGCAGTGCTCCCCATAGAAGTAGAGATCCCGTCAATCCGGATATTGATGGAAGCTAAGCTTACGGAAGCTGAATGGTGTCAAAGTCGACACGACGAACTGAACCTGATCGAAGAGAAGCGAATCACGGCACTATGCCATGGTCAGTTGTATCAACAGAGAATGAAGAGGGCGTTCGACAAAAAGGTCCGACCTCGTGTCTTCAGGAAAGGAGACCTTGTGCTCAAGAAGATACAATCATTTCTCACTGATTCCCGGGGCAAATGGACCCCGAATTATGATGGCCCCTATGTGGTCACAAAAGCTTTCTCAGGCGGCGCCTTGAGACTTGCAACCATGGACGGAAAGGAATTTGCCTACCCCACGAATGTTGATGTAGTCAAGAAATACTTCGCCTAAACTAAAAAAAAAAGTCTCGGTGGATTGAAAACCCGAAAGGGCGGTCCTGGCAAAAGTTAGAGACATGAAAAAAAAAAGAATCGTCCCGATGGATTGGAAATCTCATAGTACAATCCAGGCAAAAGTTAGGGATAATGGCAAGTAACTATGTTCAACAGAGGCAAGTCCCTCAGCAGTAGTTACATCATCTATCGGAGGAAATCTCCAGTCAAAGGTCACTTCGACAGAAGCTCAGGATGCCCCGAATTCAAAGTTGGTAGAAGGATAATGGTCGTTATGTTTCAACGTAGCCCTTTTCCCTGTAAATTACCGTTTTCTAACTTTGTATATACTCTTTGGAATCACGCGTTTGGCTGATCTCCATCTTATCAATAAAATTTGAGCCCTTGTGCTTTTGTTTGTAATTCTTAACTTGTTATAGCTTTACAGAACGACGTTGTTTAAACTTAATCAGCGATTCTTGAAATAAAACAAAAATGAATTTACTTGTTAAAACTTTTTCTGCTTTTAAAATAAAGATGGCAATTTCTTTTGACTGTTGAACATCAGAAGAACATCGATCGCTTCTCCCGAAGTAAGCGAACTTCAAAGTGCAGAATCAAAGTACTCCTTCTAAGCCAGTATGCCTGAATGAAGGGATCAACTGTGTCAGAGACCTTGTTTCGTCTGACATCCTCGGCCGAGTTCTCATCTCTTAAGCCCGATCAACATAGCTCCCAACGGGACTATCTCTCCTAAGCAAGGTGGAATTGCTATTTTGAATCAACGGTACTTCTTCGCCCCGCGATGGCCGAGTATCCAATTGTGTTCATCCATTAGTCTGTATGTCGCGTCTGTTTTGTCAGCATATACATACATACTTCATGCATTTTATTTGCGTTCGCATTTCGTATTGCATCACTATCACTTGAGTCGGTCTTGTCCCCTAGTGATAAACAGTTTTCTCAATCGAGTTTGTCAGTTCTTTCCTCGTCAGGAAGTGTTGCGTCTGCACAATCTCGCCACCAGTGTATCTTTAGATCAGAGTCGGCACTTGGCCACTTTGATAACTTGAACCTCTGAAAAGCCAGAGAAAACTCTCAATAAACATCATTCTTCGCCATTGAAGATGATATCCTTGCTTTCCCGGATTAAGGAAAATCCACAGAGAAAGCCTCGTGATTAGAGATTCGGCAGCATGCCAGTTTTGCTCCGAAAGGACCGCTGATGAAAAGGTCATCGGCCCCACAAAATTGGACCCCATCATATGGCGTTTCTCCGGGAAGATCCCGAGAAAAGTATGATGAAAGATCCCAAATGAAAACAGTCTCTCAAGAGAATCATTTTCCCCAGTAGAAACAAATGGCGTCTCCAACAAAGAAGTTTGTACACCTCTACAACTCAGACGAATAGGTTCCCCAGCAAGTCTGACATCAAAACTTTTTCCACTCAAATGGCATCTCCCCAGGAAAATTCGGCGAGAAGTTTGAGGAAAGCCGCTATGAATAGCGTCCCTTGTCAAGAAAGTTTATTGACAAAAGAAACTAAGACCAGTTCTTGGTAGGAAACCAGGATTGAGGGGAAGTTTAAATCAGAAACTAAGACCAGTTCTTGGTAGGAAACCAGGATCGAGGGGAAGTTTAAATCAGAAACTAAGACCAGTTCTTGGTAGGAAACCAAGATCGAGGGGAAGTTTAAATCAGAAACTAAGACCAGTTCTTGGTAGGAAACCAGGATCGAGGGGAAGTTTAAATCAGAAACTAAGACTAGTTCTTGGTAGGAAACCAGGATCGAGGGGAAGTTTAAATCAGAAACTAAGACCAGTTCCTTGGTAGGAAACCAGGATCGAGGGGAAATTTACCTTTTCTAAGCATCATTGCTTAGCTAAAGAAGGTGAATGCGTAAGCTACCATTCATAACCACCATCAAAATTTCGGATATTCCGATATTTAATCCTCTTGCACCCCGAATGCCCGAATCCCTTCGTCATTCATACCTACGGGTCCAAGAAGATTAAATAGAGGCATCTGTAATACCCCAAATTTTGACCACTTAGATTTCTCATCATTGTGAAAATCATCATCACAATATGGATGAACCATCATGCTTCATTAGCCTCCCCAAAGATGGGTGAGCATCCACTACAATCAAGATTAGGGTTTCAAGCCCTCTCTGAGTGCTTAGACAAAGGATCAATCAAGAAATGACATGATCTTCAACTTGTATAATCTCTCAAACATCCACAATGGATCAAAAAGGACTCCCACTTCAAGGATTAAGCACAAGGCTGCTCCCTTCTAGGTGGATCAAGTCTCAAGATCGACAGTGTCACCAAATTAGGGTTTTGGTCGACCAGGGTCTCCAGATGGAAATTTTCATCTGGGCACAAGGCAATGATCCAAAACATAACCTAATATGCTTCATGGAACCTCATGAACCCATGCATCAAGTCAATTTTTCCTCAGGGGATGCATTCATCAAAAATCAGGAATTAGGGTTTCTTGACCTAATTCACCCCTAAGTTGACTTTTGGGACAAACCATGAGCCAAGACCTCAAGAGATGATTTGAGGGTCTCTAATACACCATATTGATCCATTTGGAACAATGGATTGATCCAAGAAGCTTGAGCAACAAGTCTCATTTTCATCTGCACCACAATTAGGGTTTTAAGGGAAAAGTCAACTGTAACTTTGACTTTTGACCAAGACATGCTCCCAAACCCTAATACATGATTGAATATACCCTATGACACCCATGGAACATGTCCATCAAGTTTGATTTAGGTCAAGGACATGATTTCCTGAAGAATTGCACAGTTTGGAATTCATCTGATAAAAAGTCAACTGTGCACAAAAGTCAACTTTGACTTGTTGAGATTTTTCACCAAAATGGATTTTTAACCCTAAAATGATGTTAATGTATGATTTGAATCATCATTCATCAAGAAAAATCAAGAAAAGTGAGATAACTTGTAAAAGGGGTAACCATAAAACTTAGAAATTTTTCTAAGTTAAAAAATAAAGTGGCAAAGGTACCAACTTTGGAGGACCATAACTCCTAAACCACAAGGCCATTTTTTCTCATCCAAAGATAGATTTGTAGCCCTCATTATCACCTAAAAAAACTTCAACTACAAGTCATTCCAATTCATTAAGGATTTTGAGTTATGGAGTGATCAAAGTGGCTGAAAAGTGAAAATGTCACTTTTTCCAACACTTAGTGAAATTTTCACTAAGTCAGATTCTGCCTCACTTTTTGCTAAATGTAGGGGGATTTTTCACTTGGAATCAAAAGAGATCAAAACCAAACTTGTTCAAACAGTTGTTGTATCATGTAAGAGCTTTCCAAAATGGCCAAGAACATTGCCAAATTCAACCTACACCATGAGATACAACATTGCCAAGTTGCCTTGCTGAAATCTGTCAAGGCAAGGCAGAATTTGCATTTTGGCTCGATTTTCCAAAATCAGCCAAATTCAATTGCTCCAATCCACTTGGACACCTCAGAGGATTGAATCTAAAGGGGACAATCACTGAGCCAAGCCTCCAAGGTCCAAGGAACAAGGAATAGCATGTTGAACCTAGAGTTGCCAAAATAGGGACAAGACTTCAAATTTGGAATGAGGCATTCAATGGAACCATCAAGGTGGCATGGACTGAGCCATTCTCATCTGAAATCAGTCAAGACTTATCCAAGACCAAGGGGACCAAAGCTCTGTGCCCTAACCTCTAGTCAATGGCTAGAGGAGACTTGGATTTTCATTGGACAACATTGGCCAAACCTACTTACCAGCTGCCATTCACCATTCCTTGCAAAACAAACTTGATCTACTATAAATAGAGCTCAATTGTGGTCAGTTTAAGTACACAAAAGCCATCTAATAGATGCTTTCCTCAAAATCTCTTTCTCTTGGCAAAAATGCCTTTCTTAGCAAGGTAGCTATCGGGTTTTGAGTTTGAGAGCAATTCTGCACAAACCAATCACTCACACACCTCACATACATCACATATGAGCTGATCAAACACTCACATAAATTCTGAAACATCAATTTCATGAAATCACCAGCTGGTTGCTCAAATTTTCAAACAAGGTGCAGCTGAGGTACCACGAAATGATCCAGCTAATTTTAATCAAGTCCAACCATCCAAACACAATCCATAGGGTGTAGGGAAACTGTTCAGATCATCACCACTCATCTGTAACACCTCCAAATCAAAAATCACTCTGAACTTGCTGTCACGGCTTGGAGGTAAGCACATACTTGGTCATCTCTCAATCTATGCATATTTCCTCGCACAATAATTTGGCCATATGTTCATAATCATGCATGGAATGTTTTCCCTCAATTAATTGCATTGTTTGAATCGTCTATCAAAAATCCTAGCCTTCATGCAGAAATTAGGGTTCTTGAGGTTTCTTCGTGATTTCTTGTTGTATGTTTAATTTAAATGAAATTAAAGTACATAGACATGATCGTGAGGTTGAGACGAGCATAATGATATGTGGATTGCATGATATGATTACGTATTCATGGAGATTGGATAGAAAACGCAAATCTGAGAAACCAAGAACACGCACGTGTTCTTCAGCTTGTTCTTGGCGCCTTTTTTTTCAAATTCAAATATTTGAATTTTGTGATTTTGTTTAATTGATTCAAAAATTAATTTCTCTCTGAGTTTTAATGATTTTGAGTTGATTCTTTTTTTAATAATTCACAAAAATGTTAAAATATTTTATTTTATCAAAAAATCCCAAAAATATTATTTATTTCATATAATTGATATTTTTGCAAAGAATTAATATTTTGATTGTTTTTGGCATTTTAAATATTTTTTCTACATTGATTTTGCAACTTTTAATGCTTTCTAATTATTTTGTAGGTCAATACTTAATTTTTGAAGCATTAATCCAAGATCACAATTTGTTTTCCATGTGTTAAACAATTTTTGATCATTTTAATTGAATTTTTATTCAATTAAATACATTTTGAAAACAAATTAGGGTTTTGGATTAATTCAACCCTCATTTCTTTTTCTTTAAAACATTTTGGGCCTCTTGAGAGAGTGTAAGACCCATCCCCCCTTGTACAAAAACTTTTTGGGCCTCACTCATTGTATAAGTCCCTCTGTACAAGTAAACGGCGCGATCGTCGCCCGTTTAAAAAATAAAAATCATCTGGGCCTCTCCTTGAGCTATAAGACCCATTCAAAACACTTTGGGCCTCTATTAGAGTGTAAGACCCAATCCCCCTTTTAACCAAAAACATTTTGGGCCTCACTTATTGTATAAGTCCCTCTGCGTTAAAAGAAAACCTCGGCGCGATCGCCATTTTTTAACGAAAAATCATCTGGGCCTACCCTCGTGTTATAAGCCCCTCTCTTTTCTTTAAACCTTTTTGGGCCTCTTGAGAGAGTGTAAGACCCATCCCTTTGTACAGAAAACCTTTTTGGGCCCCAGTCACTTGTATAAGTCCCGCTGTATAAAGTCAAACAGTGTGCTCACTGATAAAACCTTGGGCCTCTCCTTGAGCTGTAAGCCCCAAATCTTTCTTTTTCAAAGCACCTTCTCCTTTGATTTTGATTATACTGTTGTTTTCAATCTTTCTTTGTTGAACAACTAACCAAACAGCATGGAAGCACTACAACCGAGTAAGTGGTTATCGCTTTCATTTACTGCTTTCATATTATAAACTGTATTGTGGGGCTGCTCACTGTAAGTCTCCTTTCATAAACTCATATCTACTGTGTAATAATAGTATAGATATTTTGAGTTTCCCCGGCAACTACGTTTAGAACTAGGTGACGCCTTTTCATTTATTCGTAGAAATAGACGCCTAGATCCCCAATAGGAGCACCAGATACAGTCTTCTCTTCGGCTGTCCTCCTTAGGAATCGTCAAGAAGCTCTACTCCCCAAGATGAATGTATTCTCCGTGAATGGCATCTTTGAGTTTCTTCCCAATTCTCGAACTTTCCTGACTTGATCTATTCCTTGTGGATAGCTTGCCTTGAATGTCTCGGGGTTTGGGTACCCACTACGGTCATAATCTTGGACCTTAACTAAGGAACCCTCTTTAAAAGTTAAAAGTCGCTGGATAGTAAACCTCGCATGTTTACCAGTGGTTTTCATCTTTAAAGGAGTTATCTCTCCTAATGGAAAGGAGATGATAAGACCCACGGGCTTCTTAAAAGCATCGGCCTCCTCTTGGGCATTATTCAAGGACACTACGGCTTCTTAGAAGTATTCACAGCCTCCTCTTAGGCTTCGTATAATGATCTCTTCCTCCGGGAATGATAGCCTCCTCTTGGGCTTCGTACAAGGACCCGTCGGCTTCTTAAAAGTTCCCAGCCTCCTCTTGGGCTTCGTACAAATTGTCCCAACGACCTCCTAGAGGTATAGGAACAGAACCTAGTCATCCTCATAGAACAGTCCTTTCATAGAGTCTACTACTGTTTCTCAAAGCATAGTACAAAAGAAAAAACTCTAGACTTGGGCAGTCTAACTGCCTTGAGTCTCAAAGACATTCTCAAGTGACCCCCTTCGTTAAATAAGAAGGAAACCCACATACTCGGACAGTCTCAATACCCTTTGGATTTCCCGTTTCCTCAAAGAGAAGGAACTATCCTTGATCCTCAAATCAAATCCCTGAGTACATTGTTGCTCATATAAGAACTGATTTTCTCTTTTAAAATCAGTATGTTGGATCTGTCACTCAACTGAAACAAACCTTTAGCCTCCATCTCGGGCTTCGTACGAGATACAAAAACACTCTCTTGTTGAGTCAAACTTTTAGCCTCTATCTCGGGCTTCGTACGAGACACATAAAGACTCTCTCGTTGAGTCAATCATTCCTTTTCGCCTCCATCTCGGGCTTTATACGAGATACAAAAAGGTTCTTATTGGGCCAAACAAACTTTTAGCCTCCATCTCGGGCTTTATACGAGATACCAAAAGACTCCATCGTCGGGTCAAAATCTTTTAGCCTCTCTCTCGGGCTTTGTACGAGACACAAAATAGCCTCCTCTTAGGCTTTGTATAATGATTTTCCTAGCGGAAATTAGCCTCCTCTTAGGCTTTGTATAAGAAAACCACTGGTTGATCCAATCGACCTTTTAGCATCAAAGTTGTGCCTCGTTCGCAGTACACAAACATCAACAACTCCTTTCCCTTCATCTAATCGCTGTAAGCGGCAAGCCTCTGGATCATCTACATCCATGCCACTGTCCCTCTTTTAGCATGAGAAATTCCTAAGGAAAGATGGCATTGCTCTACACTGAGTTAAAGTCTTCTCCTTCAGGTTAAAACCCTTTCTTTGGAAATTATGGCATTGCTCGGACCCGCGTATCCCAGTTAAAGTAATTCTCCTTCTCCCCTCTTTAGAGATGACAAATTCTCTCTAAAGTCGAGGTCTTTCAGCTTCACGTCTTGGGCTTTGAACAAGACACAAATAAACCTTTCAGCTTCACATCTTGGGCTTTGAACAAGATACAAATCACCTTTCGCTTCATGTCTTGGGCTTTGAACAAGACACCAAAAACCATTTCCTCCCATAGAATAGGAGGAACTACGAACGCTTTGATTTCCCTGTTTCGGGAAACGGGAATACGTAGGCATAAGATCGAAAGAAAAGATCTTAGCAAGCGCAATCAACAAAAAACCCAAATCCCATATCTCCATCAATCAAAAGCAGTAATTCAAAAGCACCAGTCCTAACATCCTAACCCTTGTTCCCCACTAGAAAGTCCTAGAAAGAAAGAAAACCGTATTGGCGAAAATACAAATAACCAGTACAAAGGCCCCCCCACATTGATAGCATCTGTAACCTAACAGACCGCTGTTTAAACTCAATATGCAAGCAGGGTTAATTGGAGACATCTATTTCCCTTCCTTATTTAGCTCACAATAGGATAAAAAATGAATCGACCTGTAGTTTAAGCTCAAACCGCAGAGAGCGACCAACGCTTAAGAACCGCGTCCAAAATCGCTCGCTACAGTGGGGCTGCTCACTGTAAGTCTCCTTTCATAAACTCATATCAACTATGTAATAATAATATAGATATTTAGAGTTTCCCCGGCAACTACGTCTAGATCTAAGAAAAGCCGTTTCGATTAATCTTAGAAATAGACAAGCTAAATCCCCAATAGGAGCACCAGATACAGTCTTCTCTTCGGTTGTCCTCCTTAGGAATTGTCAAGAGACTCTACCTCCCCAGAGATGAATGTATTCTCCGTGAATGGCATCTCTTGAGTTTCTTCCAAATTCTCGAACTTTCCTGGCTTGATTTATTCCTTGTGAATAGCCTGTCTTGAATTTCTCGGGGTTTGGGGACCCACGGGCTTCTTAAAAGCATCGGCCTCCTCTTGGGCATTGTACAAGGACTCACAGGCTTCCTAAAAGCATCCCCGCCTCTTCTTGGGATTAGTACAAGGACCCGTCGGCTTCTTAGAAGTATTCACAGCCTCCTCTTAAGCTTCATATAATGATTTCTTCCTCCGGGAATGATAGCCTCCTCTTGGGCTTCGTACAAGGACCTATCGGCTTCTTAAAAGTTTCCAGCCTCCTCTTGGGCTTCGTACAAATTGTCCCGACGACCTCCTAGAGGTATAGGAATAGAAATTAGTCATCTTAATAGAACAGTCTTCCAAAGAGTCTAGATCTTTCTACCATGAACGTACTACTACTGTTTCTCAAAACATAATACAAAAGATAAAACTCTAGACTCAACAGTCTAAGGCCCTTGAGTCCCAAAGACATCCTCAAGCACCTTTCAAGAATGGGAAAAACACCAGTAGACTTGGACGGTCTCAATACCCTATGGATTCCCCATTTCCGTAAAGAACAGGAAATAACCTTGATCCTCTGATCAGTACCAAAGTACAACCTAACCTAGAATCAGTCTCTTTATAAGAAATGATTTTCTCTTTTATACAATATACTGGACCTGCCACTCAACTGAAACAGTTACTTTAGCCTCCATCTCGGGCTTCGTACGAGATACAAAGACTCTCTTGTTGAGTCCGCTTTTAGCCTCCATCTCGGGCTTCGTACGAGATACAAAGGCTCCCTCGTTGAGTTAATCACCCTTTTAGCCTCCATCTCGGGCTTTGTACGAGACATACAAAAAACACTCCCTTATCGAGTCAACCCTTTTAGCCTCTCTCTCGGGCTTTGTATGAGACACATAAAAACTCCCTCTTGTTGGGCCATTAGCCTCCTCTTAGGCTTTGTATAAGAAAACCCCAGTTGAGTCAATCAACCTTTTAGCATCAAAGTTGTGCATCGTTCACAGTATACAAACATCAACAACTCCTTTCATCTAATCGCTGTAAGCGGCAAGCCTCTGGATTATTTACATCCATGCCACTGTCCTTCTTTTAGCATGAGAAATTCCTAAGGAAAGATGACATTACTCTACACTGAGTTAAAGTCTTCTCCTTCAGGTTAAAACCCCCTATAAAGGAAATTATGGCATTGCTAGGATCCACGTATCCCAGCTAAAGTAATCCTCCTTTACAGTCAGTCACCCAACAGTTGTGACAAACAGACCCTTTTTAGAGATGACCAATTCTCTCTAAAGACAACACCCTTTAGCTTCACATCTTGGGCTTTGAACAAGATACAAATAGACCCTTCAGCTTCACATCTTGGGCTTTGAACCACGTCCAGATTCGCTCACTACAATAAGTTCAGAGGTTGATTCTTCTAAAATCTGGAGAGACAAGTTTGAAGCTATCTATGAGAGTTTCTGATGTTAGACTTCTGCAAATTTATGTCTTGTAATTGTTAAGACTTTTTGTATTAAGCAATCTTATTTTTAACCCAAGTTTGTTCATGCTTTTGTACATCTTAACTTTTATAAATATTCATTTATATTGTTGTTCAAGAGGATAAAAAAAAGGATTAAAAACTCTAAATATGCAACATTCTCATTAACTGGAAGCTATTACAAATTGTTTATACTTTCTATGCATTCGGATTTGCCCTAAGGTATTCCCTTAGATCATTTGACATATCTAGATTGTCTGAATAATCTTGTCATTCTTCCTTTGCAAACTCTACAGCTTCCTTTCTCAGTTGATTTCTGCGTTTTGACCTGGAAGTTCTCATTCTTATGTGTCTCAATGAAGGATGCTAAAGAAGTGTGTGCTTCTGAAGCCATCTGCTTTCTTGTAGATCCTTCAGTTGCTGCATCACTCTTGTTTGCTTGAGTTGCTACATTAAGCATGGCTATCTTTCTGAATTCTCTCTTTGGAACCCAAATTTGCTTTTGCTTATACATTTTGGTGTTCAGAAGATTAAGTGATAATGAAAGTGAGTCTACTAAAGGGTTTTTATAAAGTATTTACATTCATTACCTTGAGTATTCACTATTTTATTATTCATTAAGTCAAATCAATTTTAAATACAGACTCTTGGAAATGATGTCTAGTATTCTGACCTATCAAGATTCTTTTAACATATATCAATTTTATTGCTAACATGTTAAATGTTTGTTCTGTTCATTACTCATTAATGACCATATCACAAAATCTAAAGGGCAAATAAAGTGTTTGTACAATTGCATAATATATACTGGTCAAAATAACTTTTCATTAATTAAGCATAGAGGATTACAAAAACATAAGGAATTGGTTTGTACTTAGAATAAATCCATATCTAAGTCATTCATTGGCTTATAAGAGAAGTTGTAGCCATAATCGATATTTGGCTCATATTCATCTATGTCTTCCTCTTCTGCTTCTAGGACAACAAGACGGTAAAACATCTCGTTGAGCCTCTTCCTCCTTGTCTTCTTCATGGACTTCTTCTTTGGCTTCAAAATAGCTACTGATGGACCTGCTTCTGTAGGTCTTTGAGGTACTACTGACAAAGCCTCGTCTAAAGTGTTAAGGGTAGAGGGCACATGCCCAGTAGCAGAAGCTTCTAAAGTTGCTGGCTTCTGAAGGTTCCGAATATTCTGGCTTGTAGAGTTCTTTGTGACTTTTTTCACAACAGAGATTTTGTTGCTCTTAGCTGATGACTCCTTAATGTATTGGAAGATGTTGATGAAAATGAACTAGGTTTTGGTTGCTTTTATAATAGCTTCTGGGTAATATAGCGGGGAAATTTGTGAGTGTAAGCTATTGATTAACTTAACTCAAAATTGCAAGAGTCGCCACCGCACTTTTATTTTATCCAAAAAGGAGAGGAATAAGAGTGAACAAAACCTAAACAAGTTCTAAAAACAAGAACAAACAGAGAATGGGTAAGGGGGTTGGTTACGCTAAGGGAAGGTGTTAGCATCCAAAACGTCTATAGTACTCTATAGGAGCCCTTTGAAATATCTATGCTTTTTTGGTTTGAAAGTGTTTATTTGGAATGAGATTGGGGAGACGAGAAGAGAAATATTTTTTAAGATTGTTGTGTTTGGAGAGACTTATTGCCTCATGCCTACGCACCCACAAAGTGCAATATAGGATCAAAACCTCGTAGTTCGTGGTACAAATAACAAAATTTGTTGGTTATGATTCATTTTAACTTGAAAAGACAACCTGTCATTCTCAAGAGAGACTACTCAATTAATTACCCACAGGTACGTGAAAGAGGCATTTGCATCACATCAAGATAAAGAATTTACTTGGATGAAAATCAACAAGACTAATCACTTCAACGTCTAGGTGGAAAATGACAATTCTTTACACAAAATACCATGGTTAGGAGCTTTACATCTCATCGAAGAAAATGACTCGTGTCTAATCTTTTTGAAAAAGTTAAAAGAAAAAGTGCACAAAAGCATAAAAAGTTTGAATGAGTTTTGTACTTTTTTATGTCTTTTGAAATTGTCAAAGTATGATTAACATTGATTGACACTTATGTAAGAAAACAAAGTTTGAAAATAACTTGACCAAAGTCAAGGTTTTTATTATGAAAGCGGTTTGAGTTTCGAAAACAAGAAGGTTTTGAAAAAGAGAGAAGATTTTGAAAATTCAAGAAGGGGTGGAGAAGAAGGGATTATCCTATTACATAAAGATAAAAAGCTAAGGATAAGAATGGTATAACCACATAAGCAAGCTCCATAACATAAGCATTATTTCCTTTAGATTAGGCCTTGATCAAAATAAGTCTTTAAAAGAGAACTCCAAGTACCCAAAATCCAAAGTTTTCCATCACAAACTTCCAAGCATAGGTTAAGATCCTAGTTCTAAGTCCAAAGTTCCACATCCAATGCAAAGGATAGTAACCATAGTCCAAAATTAAGAGAGCAAGTTTCTTAGGGGTTTAATCCTTTATTTATGTTTTTGGTCTAAATGGAAAAATAAAAAATAGCATAAACATAAACAAATGGTCCAAGTGGACAAAAGAAAAATGGCGGAAACATAAACAATAATATGACATGATATGATAACATAAAAGCATAAAAAATAAAGAAAGATAGGGAGCGAGAAGGAAACATAAACAAAGCACAAATTAATATACAATATAGAGCAATAGTGATCTAAAATGAGAGAACACATTTTGTTGTGTTTTCAGAAATGCTCGACAAGACATCCATGAGAATGAAAACATGGTCTCATACATTACCATGGGGAGGGCTCCAACTCGGATAAAGTCAACGAGTATGCCAACTAAACCCCCACGGGTAACAAGATAAAGCCAATCTATTTCAAACTACGCCATGGACGAATAGGAGACTGATAATTCACTTACAAATCACAACGATTTTCCGATTTCGGGACAATTTAGTGCTATGTTAAGCAATCGTAATCGGACTTAAGTAGAAGCCACGACTATCTGAGGCCGGTCAATAACAATGTTAGTGCTAATGCATGCCAGAGAAGTGATATGTAGATCACTCTCCGAAAGAAATACCGCACGAAAAGAAAAGAGGTAACAATCTCATCTTCATCAATAACTTAAAATAAGTTCCAATGATATCAAATATTTTCATCAATCAAAAGAAAAAAATAAGAAGGGAAGGGAAAGCCAAATTGAATTACAATTCTAAAATCATTCCATCTTTAAGTTCAACCACTCATCTTGGTGGATTAAAGCACTAAACATATCATTAACTCAAAGCACCTAAAATGAATTGAACAATTCACTTTAAAGATAGATTTGAATTAGTGAATATTTATCCAACTTCATCTACACCATAAGTCCATTCAATTTAAAGAGGGATAGGACCTTTAAAAGTGCATACCAAGGGAAAAATCAAAAGGAAATGGAATAAGAAGAGAAAGGAACCAAAAAAGTCCCAAAACAGAACCAAGAACACAAATCTGCTACTGGTTAATCGATTAGCCATTTGAATGTGCAAATGTGTTAATCGATTAACACTGCTATGACAGCTGAAAAATTTTGAAAAATTTCAGCATTCATGATCCAATCATTTCTTCAAACACCTCATGATCATGAATGCAAATTAGCACGAAAATTCAAGTAAAACAATAGTAACTAACACCAATCGAACACAATTTGCAAGATCCAAAGATCAAGCAACAAGAATCAACAATAGATCACATTGTGGAAGGTGGATCAAGCACACCAATGGTGAAATAAGTGAATTACCACTTCAAATCTGAAAACGCTTCAAATCAACTTCAAGAAGCACACTCCAAAGCGTTGATCTATAGAAATTGATGATGAAAAAGTAATTAGATCGAGGTTTAGCTCAAAGATTAGTAAGCTCTAATGTAGAACTTACTAACTTTCAATGGAAGAAAGAGCTTTGGTGAATTTGGGTAGATGAAGAATTGAGAGAAATTTTTGCAAGGTAAATTTGGTTATCAAAAGCTTGTCAAATGAATGAAATGAGGTCTCTATTTATAGGATTTAGGCTTGGAAATTTTGGTGGATTGGAGTTTGGTTTGGAACCAAAATTAGGATTGGAATTTGAATTTGGAGGCAAAATCAAGACCAAGTGGTGATTAATGAGGGTGTATGGGAATTAATTATGACGAGGTAGGGGAATTAAAATGAGGTGATCTAGAATATTCTCATGATGAAACAAGTGAATTTGGTGCCAAAATGCTGCAGAATTTGAATTTGACTCATTTTCACAAAAAACGCACTGGTTAATCGATTAACCATTTGCATGTACAAATGTGTTAATCGATTAAGACAGTGAAAAAGTGTGAACAATGGCTTTTTGATGTGATGTCTTGGCTCTGGCTCGATTTTTTTGACTTGTCAAAGAAGGCATGGAAATAAACACATGAACCTTGGAGTCTCTTGAGCAAAAATCAATTAAATCTTGGAAACTCTTAATCAGATGATTTTGAATTGTTTGCAGATCAACTTTGACTTTGTTCCGATGAATTTTATACAAGCTGAGGAACTGGTATTTGACATTCTTGATCCTAACCTCTTCCTGAAAAAGTTAGTAAAGGGAAAATAAACATATTTTTGGATTTTAATTAAGGGTTAGTAAACATAAACATAAACAAACATCAAGCAAACAAGAAAACAAGGTGCTAAGTGATCTCCCTCAAAACAAACCTACAGAGGAGGGTAAAGAAACCAAAGCTTATGATCTTGTTTATGGTATGAGATGCAAATGATAAGTGGGATCTTAGGGGTAAAAATTAGGGTATTACAGGTAACCTAAACGACTGAATAAAATTCTTTGCTTGATTCTTGAAACTGTTACGACCAATAAATATTTAACATGCACTGTACAAACCTTAATGACCCCTGTTACTTGATCGTTTTCTCTTTCTGGGAAACTGATATTGTAATGATGGCCTGTTATTCATTTATGACTGTAATACTTTTCTATTTTTTCTTTTTGATGTGACAAAAGGGGTAGAAAAGACAGTAAGTATTTAATTAGAACATGAACCCATTCAGTCTGTACATAATGATCATTTATAATTTTTGTATTTAAATTTTTGTACATAATGGTTATTTTTCCCGGGCGACACATTTTAACTTTTTTGTACATAGAACTAAGGAGGACCTTACAAACCTCAAACGTAGACTATCAGACTCAGAAGGAGCTTACAAACCTCGTATTCTGATGTAGCTAAAGAAAGTTAAAATACTATTTTTAGTTTTCTTAAATATAGATCTAAGGAAGAGCTTACGAACCTCAACTTTGGAATATTTGACTCAGGGGGACCTTACAAACCTCAGACTTTGATGTTACTAAGAAAATTAAAATACTTTTTCTTGAAAATAGTACTTAGGGTGGGTTTACAGAACTCAACTTTGGACTATTAGACTCAGGGAGGGCTTACAAACATCATACTCTGACGTTGCAAAGAAAATTATAACTGCCTAACATTGTCCTTTAAATACTTATATTTGTCATCTTCAACAAGGGGGAGATTGTTAGAACAAGATTTGTTCATGACATATATTCCTTGGGTTTTGATGATAACAAAGTATTAAAAGAACAATGGTTATATTTGATGTGTGTTTCATGTATGCATATTCTAATACTTGTATATATATATATATATATATATATATATATATATATATTCAGAATTTTCTATACAAGGGCACATTTGAGAGAAGCTGAATTGCTAGCTTCTGGTGATGCAGAATCTGAAGAATACTCTCTAAGTGATGTCTGGCGTAGGCTCTGAAGTTGAAGGTATCAACATCAGAAGAAGCAACATAATTGTCTCTACACTTGGTGAATGTAAATTGGCTTCTGGTGATCGTTAAGAGTTAGTGATAAAGCTGAAGTTATCCGTACTGCTGAAAGAAAGTTGCATTGTCAAATCAATTTGTCAGCTAGAGTCCTAGTTCACAAGGCTCAAGAAAAGTTGGCATGCTATAGTACAAGATCTCTTTGGTTGAGCACGATACATAATGGATCAAGATCTTTTGATGTATCTATCTTCAATGTCTCTTGTACTATGCAAAACTATATAAGTTGCTAAAGGTTCAAACTGAATCTTTAGCAAGGATTAACCTGATGGAGGAGTAACAAGATCAGCAATTATCAACACAATTAGTTTTGCAAAATTTCTGTTGTAGGTTGTAATTGTAAAAATCTTAAGATTTCTTACACATTGAATATCTTAGAAATCTTAAGAGCTTTAGGTCTTTGTTATGGTGATTTCCCTGTACCTCTGATATTTTTATCAAGTACACCTTGTTCTCTATTCTGCTGAACATGTTGTTTAGCAGTTTAGATCAAAGTCTCTCGCCAAGATGCTTGAGTCATGTAAGTCTCATGCTATGTGCTAGAGTAATGAAAGTCTTAATAAAGTAGATTTATTGAGAAAATCCAAGTCTCTCGCCAAGATGCTTGAGCCATGTAAGTCTCCTGCTATGTGCTATAGTATTGAAAGTCTTAATCAAGTGGATTGATTGAGCATAAGTCTTGGGTTCATGAAACCTGAGCAAGGAAGTCTCGGATCGAGGGTCTGAGCAGGAGTGTTGAGTCTGAGGGGCCCGAGCAGGAAAGTCTTAGGCTGCGGTCTAAGCAGGAAGTCTTGAACCTGAGGGGTTTAAGCAGGAAGTCTTGAGCCAGAGGGGCTTGAGCAGGAAGTTTCGGGTCTGAGGGACCTAAACAGGAAAGTCTTAGGCCGATGGTCTAAGAAAGGAAGTCTTGAGTCTATAGGATTTGAGTAAGGAATTCTTGAGCCTTAGGGGTTTAAGCAATAAGTCTCAGACTTAGGGTCTGAGCTTTATAAAAGTCTTATGCAAAATGCATAAGCGATTGTAATCATGATTTGGTTATAGTGAGAATCTCTTGTGAAGCAAGGGGACTGGACTACTCTCATTTGGGAGGAACCAGTATAAATATTTGGTTCTTCTATTATTATTAATTTGCTTCTGTTAACATCCCTCTGCTAAGTATAACCAGAATCTGAACACCAATTTAGATTCAGAACTCTGATCAGACGCAAATTAAGAAAATGGAAAACACATTTCAACCCCCCCTTCTTGTGTACTTTTTCTCACCTTCAAATCCAGCTCAGCAATTTGATTTCACAATTGCAATTTCATAATAGATTTCATATCTAAATAAATTTCATCACGTTCATTCCTAATCTACCATCCAATCTCATTGCTATAAATCAGTCTCCACACAATACAAATCCTTCTCTTCACGTTTTCATTTCCATAAAGTTGCAGAGAGTTTTCTACATTCCACTCTCACTCTATATGCTAACAAAATTCACTCCTCACCTTTAACACTACACAATGTTTTCCTCGCCCTTAAAACATCTGCTCACTCACTCTCACAAGTCTCCACTACACACTCAACTACGACAATACACTGCATCAAATCAAGAACACTCACACAACAACGTACAACACTCAAGCTTCCTCTCAGCCACTAAATCTCTCGCGCGCCAAAACCAAATTCTAGAACACGAAACAACAACGCAACACAACGCACAAATACAACAACAACTTCACAAGCAGAATAATGAAGAAGCGGAGGAAAGAAGCAGATTCAGATTAAAGAGAAATAACAATTAACTTACCTAGACCTCTTCATCTTGTTTTCATCGTTGCTTCAAAGGTTCGACTTTATTTGAGTTCTGTTTGTCTCTCTAAGTAAGAATTGATCGAAATTGCTAGCGGATTTGAATATATCAAGAAGGGACGATTAGATTGGTGTAATTCTGGTTGTTAATCGTGCTCCGCAGCCGGCGGCGATGGGCTCTGGCGCGGTGGAGAGGTGTGTTTTCCGGCGAGACCCTTTGAAGAAGGGAGCATAACCAGTTAAGTAAGAGTTGTTCAGCTAAGTGCTTGATAGAACTAGTTAAGTAAGTGGTTCCAAGGCATAACTAAAGGGCTTGACATAACTAGTTAAACAAGAGACTCAACATGTGAGTATGTATCATCTTGGAATAAGGTTTGAGTTTTAACTATATTCATATGTCCTTCACAAAAGTTATGGTGTTGACTTTTTCAAAAGATGCAGAGGTTTGTTGTTAATCCAAAACCTATTTAAAAAGATTTGGATTTATTTTCGTTAACGAAGATTTGATTGGATATGCTTTAAAGGAAGATTTGGTCCATGATTTAGCCTACAAAGAATTCACATGTGAAGAGAGTTATTTTGGATGTTCTGGTGTAACCACTGGAACGCGATGTTCCAACATGTGTGCTACAACATCTGGTCACTGTCAATAGACAAATTTTATTGCAGTAGTAGTGAAGAAGGGTGTGCTACAACATCTGGTCCTGTCAACAAACATATGTTATTTTAGTTGTGGTGAAGAATAGGCACATGTGAAACACAATATTCCAACAAGTGTGCAACATCTGCCCCTGACTCAACAGACCAATGTTGTTGCATTTTTTTTAATGAAATTCTAGTTGAGATTTAATCTGATTTGTTTATATATTTTAGCAATGCGTTTGTGTGATTTGTTTGACAGCTATTGAAGATCAATTCAATTTAAATGGAAATTTAAATTTAAATTTGAATTAAAAATAAATCATATCTTTTGTTGGAGATTTTTATGGAATAAATCATATCTTTTGTTGGAGATTTTTATGGAACAAATCATATTCAATAATATCTGCATTTATTTTGGAAGAAATAAAATCAAATGACCATTGGAAAATCCTAGAAGAAGCATTGCTATTTAAGGAGACTCAAACATAGAGTTTGAGGTGTACACTTTATAAAAACTCTTAGTGTCAGGGTTTCAATTTTTGAGTTATTGTTATGCACCACTCTAGAGCCTTCCTTCATATCTTAAGGTATAGAGGTTGGGTCCTTGTTGAGTCGTAAAACTTTTTCCAAGATATTAATTCTATAAGATTGAGAACAAAGTGTTTTAGTTTCTTGTATTCCATGTTAATGGTGTATTAGTGTTAAATATATTTGTTGTACAACACTATATGTCTCAGTAACTTGGCATAGTTGTTTATTTGTGTAGCGAGCGATTTTTGTCGGTGACGCGACCACCTTATCGCTGAAGTTGGGTTTCTCTTCACAATGAGGAGGGGGTGCTACTTTCTGATTTCTTATTTATCCCATGAAGCTGGAAGGGAAAGGGAAGCTATCTAAAACTAACCTTGCACGCGAATGTTTAACTGAACAAACGCTTTAAAGAGATTGGGGGGTCCGGGGTCAGGTTATACAATGGGTAATTGTTAGTTACCCATCCTATATGTGGTTATCCATAGGATATTAGCTTTAGGTTTCGCTTTGTAATTGATAGTGTTTATCTGCTGATGGGTTGAAAAAGTTTCTTGGGAAGTTTAAGTGAGTGAGTGAGTGAGTTGATGTTGATGTTCGGGTATTCCCGATGTTTTTGGTAAGGTACTGGACCTAAGTTTTGATTGATGTGTGAAGGTACTGGACCTAGGGTTTTTGATTAGTATGCTCGCTAAGATTTCGCAATCTTATGCCTACGTATTCCCGTTTAAACAAAACAGGGAAATCAGAGCAATCGTAGTTCCTCCTATTCTAAGGGAGGAAAAAGATGTTTTGGTGTCTTGTTCAAAGCCCAAGATTGAAGCTAAAAGGTTGATTATTTGTGTCTTGTTCAAAGCCCAAGATTGAAGCTAAAAGGTTAATTGACCCGGCTAGGGGATTTCTTTATACAAAGCCTAAGAGGAGGCTGGATAAGACGACTCAACAAGAGAGTTCATATATTGGTGTCTTGTACAAAGCCCAAGATTGAGGCAAAAAAGAGACTGACTCTTTGGGGATATCATTATACAAAGCCTAAGAGGAGGCTAAATGGGATTTTGACTCTGTCGGGGAGGTTTGTATGTGTTTTGTACAAAGCCCAAGATTGAGGCTGAAAAGAAACTGGCTCTGTGGGAAAGAAATCTTTATTTGTCTTGTACAAAGCCCAAGATTGAGGCTAAAAGGGACTTTACTGACTCGGCTGAGGATATTTTTATGTGTCTTGTACAAAGCCCAAGATTGAGGCTAAAATGAGTTTGATTCTTCTTGGGGAAAATCATTCCTCAAAGCCTAGAGGAAGGCTGGGAGGAAATGACTATGCTAGAGGAGATATTTGTCCCTAGCTCAAGAGAGGGAGATTTATGTCTTGTACAAAGCCCAAGATTGAGGCTAAAAGGGTTTGACTCAACAAGAGAGTCCTTGTATGGGCGTCTCCTGAGGACAATCATTATACAAAGCCTAAGAGGAGGCTAAAAGGGGGTTAACTCAACAAGAGAGTGTTTTTATCTGTCTTGTATAAAGCCCAAGATTGAGGCTGAACAAGCTGGAGAATTTATTCTACACAACTTGAGAGGAGGCTAGATCTTGCTAGGGGAAATCATTATACCAAACTTTGGACAAATATTGACTCAACAAGAGAGTATTTTTATATGTCTTGTACAAAGCCCAAGATTGAGGATAAAAGGTTGACTCAACAACAGAGTCTGAAAGTTGATTGACTCAACAAGAGAGTATGATTTACTCAACAAGAAAGTGATTTGCTGTCTCGTACAAAGCCCGAGAGTGAGGCTAAAAGAGATTGACTCAACAAGAGAGTCAGAACAAGGTTAGCTCCGCTGGGGAGAATCATTGTACAAAGCCCAAGAGGAGGCTAACTGTGTTGAGTAAAGATCATTATACAAAGCCTAAGAGGAGGCTATCTTTCTGCTGGGGATTGTTGAGATCCCTAAGAAGGTCTAAGTGGGGAATCAACTCTTGCTGAGGATTACAGAAGAGTTGAGGTATCAGATGCCTTGAGGTTCTGATTTGGGATAGTCTGACCCTGGATGGGGAACTCTCATGAGAGAGACTGCGTTTCTGCTGGAGATTGATCTAGAGAGCTCGGGGTTTCTTCCTATATTTATAGGGAACTTGAGAATGTCTTTGAGACTCAAGGAGATTTAGACTATCCAATTCTATTGGTGTGGAAGAGTTTTATCTTTTGTATGATGCCCCAAGAGGAGGCACGAGCATTAAGGGATGAGAATCATCCCTAAAGTGGCATGAGGTTTGACACTGGAAAGACCGCTCTAGCAAAGGATGACTAAGTTATGTCTTATACCTTTAAGAGGTTGTCAGGGTCCTTGTATTAAGCCCAAGAGAAGGCATGAGAACTTCTAAGAAGCCGGAGGGTCCTTATACAAAGCCCAACAGGAGGCGGGGATGCTTTTAGGAAGCCCGTGGGTCCCAAACCAAGAAAAGTTCAAGAAATTCTATTCACCGAGAATAGATCATTTAGTGAAAGTTCTGAGGTTTGAAGAAACTCAAGAGATGTTATTCACCGAGAATAGATCAACTCCGGGGAGTAGAATTTCTTTGACAACTTCTAGGGTGACAATTTGAGAAAAGGTTCACCGAGAATACTTCCTTTCTCTGTTCCATATTGTATAAGCCCAAGAGGAGGCAAGACTGTATCTGGAAATCCTATGGGGGATCTAGTTTTGTTTGTATTTAAGAGTGACCAACAGGGCTTTACCTAGTTCTAGACCTAGTTGCCGGGGAAAACTCTAAATAACTATACTAGTATATATACAGTTGATATATGACGAGTATTTTAAAAGGGTATGAAAGAAGACTAACCATGCACAGCTTCCCACAATACAGTTATATATATATGAAAGCGAGTAAATGAAAGTCGATAAAAACTTACAGGCGAGCAAGCTTCCATGTTGTATTATTAGTTGTTCAAAGAAATTAAAGAAAATTTTGATAACAAAATATATATTTGAAACTAAATCAACGGGAAGTTGTTTTTGAAAATATTTGTCGGGGCTTATACTCAAGGAGAGGCCCAAAAAGGTTTTCTGTTTGGAAATGGCGATCGCACCGAGATTTTTTTAACACAGTGAGACTTATACAATGTCTGAGGCCCAAAAAGGGTTTGGTTAAAAAGGGATTGGGTCTTACACTCTATTAGAGGCCCAAAGAGTTTGATAAAAAGAGTGGGGCTTACAACTCAGGGAGAGGCCCAGTTGAAAATAGTTTGAAAACGACGATCGCGTCGAAATTTCTGAAACTGTATCGGGACTTATACAATACATTGAGGCCCAAATTATTTTATTTACAAAGAGGTGGGACTTATACTCTATCAAGAGGCCCAAAGAGTTTGAAAATGAATAAATATGGGTCTTATAGCTCAAGGAGAAGCCCAGTTGATTTTGTTAAAAAGGCGACGATCGCGCCGAGTTTTTGAAAATATACAGAGGGACTTATACAATGTGTGAGGCCCAAAATTGTTTATTTACAAAGGGGATGGGACTTACACTCTATTAGAGGCCCATGAGTGTTTGAAAAAGATTGATGAGGGTGGAATTAATCAAAACCCTAATTTTGTTCAAAAATTAATAACAATTATTGAAAACATGTGAAAAATGAGTGGTGATCTTGGATCAATGTTTCAAAAATTATGTTTTTATCCAAAAAATGATTGAAACCCATTTAAGTTTGGAAAATCAAGAGAAAGAAATTTTTTAAAATGTTAACAAACAAATAAAAATTAATTCTTTGCAAAAATATAAAGTATATGAAATAAATAATATTTTTGGGAAATTTTTGTAAAATAAAATATTTAACATTTTTGTGAATTATTAAAAAAAGAATCAACTCAAAATCATTAAAATTCAGAGAGAAATTAATTTTTGAATCAATTAAATAAAATCACAAAAATTCAAATATTCAAATATTTGAAAAAGGGCGCCAAGAACATCTTGGGCTTGCCCGCGTGCTCTGTTTTGCCCAGATTTGCGTTTTCTCATCAATCTCACTGAATACTTGATGAAATCATACAATCCACATATCAAGCTACTCGTTTTCACATCACGATCATGTCTATGGTCTTTAATTTCATTTATTTTAAGCAAGGAATGAGAAATCAAAGCAAAACCTCAAGAACCCTAAATTCTGCATGAAGGCTGAGAAATTTGACATACGACTCATACAAAGCAATTAATGGAGGGGAAACACTCCATACATGATTATGAACATATCGCAAAATTATTGTGCGAGGAAATATGCATGAATCATGAGATGACCAAGTTGAGGCTTGCCTCTTGCAGCTGGTGATCGAGTTCTAGGTTGGAGATGTTGCAGCTTGGTTCCAATGATGCGGACAGCTTCCTTAGGTGCTATGGAGTGTGTCTGAATGCTTGGAGTTGATTGAATTGAGCTGGAACTTGATTTGGCACCTCAACTACAAATCTGTCAAAGGCTTGTGCAGATGGCTGGTGATTTTGAGAATCTGGTGTTCCATATGTTGTTTAAGTGTTTGGATCACTTCTATATGATGTTTATGAGGTGTGTGTGTGATTGGTTTGGTTGGAATTGTTCTCAAACTCAAAATCCGATAATGACTTGCTTTAGAAGGCAAATTTGGAGAGAAAGTGTGATTTTGAAAAAGGCAAGTGTTATAGGCCTTTGGTGTGCTCAAACTGATCAGAAATGAGGTCTATTTATAGTGTGTCAAGTTTGTTTTGCAAGGAATAGGGAATGGCAACTACAGCAGGCCTTTGGCCAATGTGGATCAAATGGAATCTCAAGTCTCCTCTAGCCATTGACTTGAGATTAGAGCACGTGTCTATGGTTCTTTGATTCAAGGATAAGGCTTGACTGAAGTGTTCATCTTTGCTATGATACATGCCACCTCTAAGCATCCATTAAATGTTCCAAAACAAAATTGGAGTCTTGGCCTCCTTTAGGCTTTTTAGGTTTGGCATGCTACTTGTAGATTTTGGGACTTTGGAGGCTGATGGATCAGTGCTTGTCCCTTTTTTGTTCCCCCTTGAGGTATGCAGATAGATAACCATGCTTGGAGTTGCTCAATTTGATCAAATCGAGCCATAATGCACAAATCTGTCTTGCCAGACAGTTTGCATCAACGAATATTGCAGCTATCATATCTCCTAGCTCAGATGGAATTTGATGGAGTTCTTGGACATTTTGGAAAGCCGATATATCCTATTTCAACATGATTTCCAACTTTGGTTTTGATCCAACTTGAATTACAATGAAGAATGCCTCTACTTTTGGGAAAAATTAAGGCAGATTCTGACTTAGTGAAAATTTCACTAAGTGTTGGAAAAATGTCACTTTTGTGTTTTCAGCCATTTTGATCACTCCATAACTTAAAATCCATGAGGAATTAGAATGAGGTGTAGTTGACACTTTTAAAGTATGCCATGAGAGCTACAAATCCATCTTTGGACCACCCAAAATGGTTGCTTGGATCTCAAGTTATGATCCTTGAAAGTTGGTACCCTAGCCACTTTGTTCCATAACTTAGAAAAATCTAAGTTTTTATGGTTACCCCTTTTACAAATTATCCCACTTTCTTTGATTTTCTTGATGAATGATGATTCAAATCACATATTAACATTGTTTTAGGGTTAAGGAACCATAATTGTGAAAAATCTTAAAAAGTCAAACTTGACTTTTGTGCACAGTTGACTTTTTATCAGATGAATTTCAAACTGTGCAATCCTTGGTGAAATCAAGTCCTTGACCTAAATCAAACCTAATGGATATGTTCCATAGGGGTTGTTGGGTGTATTGAATCATGTCCCAAGGTTTGGGAGCATGTCCAGGTCAAAATTCAAAGGTACAGTTGACTTTTTCCCTGAAGCCCTAATTGTGGTCCTGATGAAATTGAAACTTGTGGATCAAGCTTCTTTGATCAATACATTATTGCAAATGGATCAATATAGTGTATTGGAGACCCTCAAATCATGTCTTGAGGTCTTGGCTCATGTTTTGTCCCAAAAGTCAACTTAGAGGTGAATTAGGTCAAGAAACCCTAATTCATGATTTTCGGTAAATGCATCCCCTGAGGCTAAATTGACTTGATGATTGGGTCCATGAGGTCCCTTGGAGTATCTTTGGTTATTCTTTGAAGCATTGGCTCATGGCCGGATGAAAATTTTCATCTGGAGGCCTCAGTCGACCAAAACCCTAATTTGGTGACACTGGCGATCTTGAGGCTTAATCCACTTGGAATGTTGCAACCTTGTGCTTGATTCTTGATATGGGAGTCCTCTTGATCCATTGTAGGTGTTTGAGAGGCTAGACAAATTGAAGATCATGTCATTCCTTGATTGATCCTTTGCCTGAGTACTCTAAGAGGGCTCAAAACCCTAATTTTGATGAAAGAGAATGCCTAACAATTCCTGAGGAGATTGAGGAGGCATATAGGTACATCCATTTTGTGATGATGATCTTCACAATGATGGGAAATATTAGTGGTCAAAATTTGGGGTATGACAATTTGTCTTAGTTGAGTTATAAATTCAACAATCATAAAAAGTTGTTATTAAGGTTGATCACTAGGGGTTAGTGATTGAAGAAAGCGAAAAGGGTTCTCATATTTAGGGGGAGTCCTAAATAGAAAGTCACTAGGATTAGGAAGATGCGTTGAACATCATTGGGTTTGATGTTCATAGAAGACTAAGTGTTTTAATTCGAAGTAGTGAAATTCCTTTCTTGGGTAGAGTGCCCCCCCCAAACGTATGTGTTGTTTCACCGAACTAGGTTACTAATCTATTGTGTTCTTTACTGCTTTTTTCTTCAACATCTTGTATAAGCTAAATTTTATTCTCCTGGTATTTTAAACTAGTTTTTATTCTAGTATACAATGTCCCAGACATCGTATCAAACATCAATCCCTAGAATCTGTAATTTGTCATAAATCAGTTATTATATATATATATATATATATATAGCAGTTTGGCTTCATGCAGATCTCTCCAAGGGATCCCTCAATTGATTTCTCTTTTATTATGTCTTGCGTTGAAGTTGATATCACATTTTTATACTTTAAAAACATATGATTGAAGAAGAGATTCATACATGGGCTATTAATCATGGTTATATGACTTGATTTTTTTTGGGTGTCACACTCGTACTTAATACCAATGTAGGAGGGAGAACTTACAAGGTCAAATCATCAAGTGGTGTTTGAAATAAAACAAGTTGAGGCAGATCATGTTGTTGGTGTGTTACTTAGATGCATGAGGATTAGTAACATAATTAAGGTTGTTATCATTAGAGGAGAAGTACATGAAGGCCACCCCTATGTGGGACTATGTGCAACTGGAATTAGGCAAAGCATCAAATGTATTATTGTATAAGAGCCCTATGAGAGACAAATGCATTGATTTTTGCCACACACAATAGATAATTGTTTTTTTGTTTTTGTTTTTTAGTAAGAAACTTTATATTTTGATGGTGTAAATATATAGAATTAGATTATATATTAATTATAAATTAAATATGTTTCGTCATTATTTTTTTCTCGTTATTTTTAGTGATATATTTGCAAATATTCCTGTCTAGGGCGCAGCTTGGGGCCACCCTATGAATGAGGCAATGATGCAAGTTCGCCCAAGGGGAAGTACTACCTCGCCCCTACGTTTTCCTTGCCCCCGTGGAGAAGAAACATGAGATAAGACGTGTCTTGGATAACGGGAAAGTTAAGATAGTTATTGAGTCATGTATTCCTTGAAAATTAAAACTCAAAAGTCCATCCCTTTGACTGAACAGGCGACAACCTTTTCCAAGAAGGCCCTAAGAATCAAGAATCCATATAAATACCCCTCACTCAAAGGGAAGGAAATCAAGTAATATTCACTCAATGCCACCCAATACTGCTCAAAGTGCACTTCATTCCTAGCAGTCCTAACACCGGTCATTTAACCGTCCGCCTACAACCTAACAAGTTGACCGCCAACAAGGCCTCTCACCTCATGTGAGTTGGTCTCTTAAACAACCTCAAAAACTACCATACAGGACTACTCTGCCACCGTGAGCTAGCCTTCATCCGTTTCGTGTAATACACCTACTAGGACATCTGAGTCTCCTTACTATTGCAAGGGAACACGCAAACCCCTATACTTTTTTGGATAGTACATTATTTTGTTTGCAATTAAAATAATATCATATTTGTTAATTGAATTTTTTAAAAATAATAACTAGGAAGAATTCATAAGCACTTTTGTGGTGGTATTTATTATAAAGGATCCTCCGACTGGAAGTAAGATGACTAATATAAATGTAAAAGTTGTAGACAAATTATACACTTGAATGTTCCATCCCAAAAATAGGTTTTGGAAGGATCTTTTCTTATAAACCTTATGTGTCTTATATTTATCTTTGTTAAGTTTGACATTATTCAAGAAGGATTTTTTTTCCAGATAAATATTACTAGAATGGTTCTTTCAGAGAGTGCAACAATATTCATCAGCTTTGTATCATGATCAATGACAATTACTTGTGTCATGTTATACAGATCCTTCCTTCCTTCTTTATTCATCCCTAGTTTTCTCCTTTTCTTCATCCACTAAAGAGAGGTGGTTTTAGGGTCAATTTTTGATCCAAAATCACCCATCTAAATTCTTTTTTTTTTGTAAGCAAGGAATATATTGAGACGAGTACAAAGGGTACTCAAACCTGATTACAAAAGAAACGAGGAAAAAAACTCGCACAAGAGAAGAAATTACAAACCAATTGGAACTTAACATAAATACAATAAGGGGTGTTTGTTGAACTCATACACATTACAAATTGGGTGGGTAATATCTCCAATGCTAGACCACCGCCACACCGAAATCTTGATCGACCAAACGGTATCCAAAACATTCCATCCTATATTCTTAAAGATGATACCGTTCCTTAGCATCCACAAATTCCAACACACCGCTAGCCAAATGCAACCTTCTTTACCGGCTCTAACGCGCTTGCGTTTACAAAAATCAAACCAATTAATGAAACTTCCTTTGGTCCGGATATTGCCGTTGTTCGGAAAACCAACCTACTCGGAAATCTCCCTCCACATAATAATAGCTACCGGACAAGAAAATAGAACATGATCCAACGATTCCGCTAAAGCGTTGCAAAGCACACAATTTACGTTGCCAGTAGAAGGTGAAATACCTCTGATTGCAAGCAAATCCTTAGTTGAAACTCTATTCAAGAAACATCTCCAACCAAACGCCTTTATTTTAAGACGAACCAAAACTTTCCACACTAAAACCAACGCGTTATCATCTCGATTAAAGGGACCGAAAGGCACGTGAAACACTTTAGAAAACCGATAAAAGGAGTTCACCGAAAAAGATGTCACCAATCTCTGCTGCCACACAATCGAATCTGTATCCGAATAATTAAGCCTCACCTCGTCCAACCTGTGACGCAGAGCACGAAAATCCAACACATCCGAAGCAATCACACTTGTTTCTTTTCTTTTCATTCAAATAAGTGATTTTACATATATTTTTGGTTTTTTTCTTGTGATTTCGTCGTCTTAGTGGATGTTGTGTTTGTTGCCATCTTATTGCGGCGGTATTTTGTTTTTTCGACTTGGTGCGGTATTTTGTTCGATTCAGATTGACATATTAGTTTCGACTCAGTGCATATTCAATCATTGAGTTTGACGTCATCAACACTGCAGACTCGGAGACATGGGTATTCCGAGCATTTTAATTTCGTCATATTTATAGATTTTGTCACATTTATAGACATGTTTCCATTATATGCTATTAATGTAGGTGCTGTAAGTTTGTACGTAGATTTATCATTTTTTATTTATAGTGATTTTAAATTTATATTAATCGATGCATTTTATCAATTGAATGAATGGATAATTTTTAATTAAAAAAACATTCTATAAAAAATATATATGTTGTAAATTGAATCTATTACCAATATAGTGGGAAAAATGTTAGAGAACTTGATATAATCTGGATGTTTTCAGAGTATATCTAATACCGAGAAAACTCTCGCATGACCCGTATAAATAATTGAGCAAATATTTATTTATAAATACTGAATTTGTAAATATATTCGACAACATAATAATCAAACAAATTACTTTAAGCATTTTTATCATTTAGTATGCCTGTCTTTATCTTTTCTCTAATTGCTTTTTAGAATAGTTTAAAAAACTCATATCATAGATATATAATTATTTTCTCAATATAACAGTTTAAAAAAATGAAGTCACATTGAAAATTATTAGTCAATTGATAATTATTAGCAGATTACGCATCAACTAAAACTTCAACAAATATGCTTTCAAAAAAAAAAAAAACTTCAACAAATATTAATTCACTTCAATTGTATTCAATAGATTACTTATTCATTGGCTATTAATTTGTCTTCACCTCTGTCATCAACGAATATTTTAAGTGTTAATAAGCATAATTATTAAGATGACACAACTGTTCTTTACCCACTCAATAATTCATGCATTGTGTTCTTGGTTTTCTTCTTCTTATAAACAGTTTCTACGTACATAATTTGTAATATAATTTAAACCGGATGTGACGGCTCATGTGTGACAGAAAGATTAAAGCCATCGTGCATCGAAGCCTCGTCGAAAAAGTTAAGTCAACTTTTCGTTTTTAAATTTATCTCTAAAACTTGTTTCTTAAAAAAATAAATATGCTGTTAGGATAAACTCATAAATTTATTGTACGTATACATATATATGTTGAACACCACCACAAGAAACGGCTAAATGTTAAGATTAGTTTATACAATTGGAAGATATAAGGTCCAAAATGGAAGGTGAGACATAACATATCTAAAGAAAAAAAAGGACAATCATTGTAAAATGTAAATATTAATAAATTTTTTTCAATATTAATAATTTTTATTACTTGATATAAATTTTATTTAATAATTATTTTACAAATATTTGATTAGTTAAAAATAATCAATCTCATAATAGTATTTAATATTTATATTTGTGTTACTTAATTTTATATACATTAATTAAACTTAAATTTTTTCTAATTCTGTTTACGTTAAACTTTAAAAAAATTATTTTAATTCTTGCTTTAAACATCTGTCACTTAAATATTTTTAGAATTCCATTATGGATGGTCTTATATATGAGACAGGATGAAGTACTACATACATACTTTCCAATATCTTATCCTTTATGTTTACATTTTTTATAATTGTTTTTAATTAGCTAAATTATTTTTTCTTTGATTGAAAATTAAAGTTAAAATAGTTTATATATAATACTATCGAATCGTTTTTGTTAAAAGATAAAATATCACATAGACAATAATTATAAATATATGAATATTTAATAAGGATAACAAAGTAAAAAATATTGGAATATCCCCTTCATTTATATAATTTTTAAAATTTGTGTGAAATTGTTCAAAGACAATTTTTTAATATATAAGAACATGCCTAGCTAATTAATCAAACTTTTAAAGACAATTGACATTATTACCCAAACAAGTATATGATAAAATAAGTACAAGAACATATTTGATTACCTCACACCACGTGTTAGTGTGCTGCATGGACCATCTCTATTATTTGCTCTTTTATGTAACACAAACATAGGACTATAAATAACAAGGCATTGTTTGATACGGAAACAACAAAGCAAATGAAATAGCTTCTTATAAAAAGAAAGTGTCTTAGCTTTTTCATATAGTAATTGTGGCAAATTAATATTTAACATCTTTGTTAATTGCTTGAAAATGGGAAGCCAGAGTTACTTTATGGTTTTGATTATTTGTGTTGTAGTAATAATTGGATCAAGTGATGCTGAATTGAAGTTAGGTTACTATGGTAAAAGCTGCCCAAAGGCTGAAGAAATAGTTTTGAAGTATGTTCATCAACATATTCCTAATGCACCTTCACTAGCAGCTGCACTCATAAGACTACATTTTCATGATTGCTTTGTTAGGGTATACAATTTTTCTTCTTTATGTTTATGCTTTAATTTCGTATATTCATATTTATATTTAGTTACTTTAAAACACATACACATACACAAAAAAAAATATGACAGATAAAAGTCTAATACTGAACACATGCATTCTTTCAGAAGGTTGACACTACAAAGTTAAGCTATAAAATATGCTTGTTTTGTTATGATTTTAGGGGTGTGATGCGTCTGTGCTTGTGAACTCAACACAAACAAATCAAGCTGAAAAAGACGCTATTCCAAATCTTACGCTTCGAGGCTTTGATTTCATCAACACTATAAAGAGTCTTATTGAAGCTGAATGTCCTGGCGTTGTTTCTTGTGCTGATATATTGAGTTTGAGTGCTAGAGACTCAGTTCATGCCATTGTAAGTATTATTTTTTTCATTCATGTTATAACAATTCATGACTACTTTCTAGTGAGGAATATATTTGATATGAATTTGCAGGGTGGACCTTATTGGAATGTTCCAACGGGTCGAAGGGACGGAACCATCTCTAAAGCAGCAGATGTTTTTATCACCCTTCCTGCTCCATTTAACAACCTCACCACCCTCCTAACACTATTTGGCAATGTTGGACTTGATGCTAATGACTTGGTTTTGCTCTCTGGTATGCCAATCATTTCGTGTTTCTCACTATGAAGCATTGACACAGACATACAGACATACTTTTTCAAGTGCTAAATTGTTCATTGATCTAACCTAGTTATTAAATATAAAATTCTTCCAGGTGCTCATACAATCGGTGTTTCTCATTGCTCATCAGTTTCAAACCGACTATATAATTTTACTGGCAAAGGTGATCAAGACCCGGATCTAGACAATAAATACGCTACGAGTTTGAAAACATTTAAGTGTAAGAATATCAATGATCAAACCTCAATTATTGAAATGGACCCCGGAAGTCGCAATACATTTGATCTTGGCTATTTCAAACAAGTAGTTAAGAGAAGGGGTTTGTTTGAATCAGATGCTGCATTGCTTAAAAGTTCTACAACAAGATCAATTGTTGCACAACATCTTCAATCAAATGAAAAATTCTTCACTGAATTTGCTAAATCTGTGGAGAAAATGGGTCGGATAAATGTTAAGATTGGGACTGAAGGTGAGATCAGAAAACATTGTGCATTTGTAAATTAATAACTAAGTATATTTCTTTATTTGTCATTTGCTGTAAGCATCTTGTTATTTATTTCATGTCAATGTTGTGATGACTTGATATTGGAGGTACCTTATGATTTGGTTGTTTTAAAATAATATAGGAATAATTGATTAAATGATTCCAAAGTTTGATGAGAAATAGTATCATTATTTTTTTCCCAACATTTTGCTTAAAATATAGGTTTGTTTTATATATGAAAGTACAATTATAAGTCGGGCAGCTTTATAAATGGACTACAAAGGCAAAAGAAAAAGAAGAAAAAACAACTATTCTATCTAATTAATTTAAGAGTTCAATAATTATGCATCGACCAAGTGAAATAACAGGAAAAAAAAAAAATATATCGCGCTTGTAACTGGTTACACCAAAGTGGGTAACCGGTTACACCTAACACTAAATTAAATTGGAATTAAATCAACTTCAGTGGTAACCGGTTATATCAAAATGGTTAACTGGATACATCTGCGAAAACTTCACATTTGTGCTACTTAATTGAACCTCAAGCCTTGTTGTAACTAGTTACCTACCCGTGGTAACCGGTTACACCACTTGAATTATATGAAAAACATCAACACACCACATTAATTCAAGTGCTGCAAGTCTACCATGCTCATGCTCATCTTCAACTTCTTGATCACATCATTTGTGACTCCCTTAGTCAACAAATCAGCAACTTGATCCTCACTCCTGCAGTGTTCCAATCGTAACCTTCCTTCACTAACAAGTTCCCTAAAATAGTGAAACCTCATCTCAATGTGCTTGTTCCTCCCATGTGAAATTGGTTTTCTTAGCAAGATTAATCGCGAAAACATTGTCAACTAAGAGTGTGGCAGCCTCACCCTCACTGCTGCCTAACTCCTCCAATAGATTCATAAGCCACACGGCTTGGCACGCACATAATGAAGCAGCAATGTACTCAGCCTCACAAGATGAGAGTGCAACTACCGGTTCCTTCTTCAAAGACCATGAGATAGGTGTCGTAGCGAACATAAAGATGTATCCAATTATAGTCTTTCAATCATCTATATCTCTGCACCAATTAGAATCGGTAAAACTGAGCAAATTGCATTTTCTGCCCCTATCCACTGTGGGAAAGAGAATTCTGCAGCCAGCAGAATCTTTGACATAACGTAGGACCTCTTGACTGCTGCCAAGTGAGACACTTTCAGTCTCTCCATGAATCTACTCACAATACCGATACTAAACGCCAAGCCTGTTCGCGTATTGCACAAGTAACACAGGGATCCAATCAACCTCCTATATTGAGTTGGATCAACATTTTGCTCATCCTCATTCTTTGACAACTGCAGCCTTGGTTCATTTGGAAAAATGGCAACATTTTTATGCTCCATTTCAAACCTTTTCAATATCTCAAGAGCAAGTCTTCTTTGGTGCATGAGCAATCCCCTTTTGGACTTGTGGAACTCAATACCAAGGAAGTATGTCATGAGACCAAGGTTGGCCATCTCAAACTCTTCTGTAAGTTTACTCTTGAACTTTGAAATGCATTTTTTGTTGCTGCCTGTGATCAATAAGTCGTTTAGATAGAGACAAAGGATAATTACCCCTTCACTCGTATCCGTCTCCATATACACTTTGTAACACCCTCTTTCTATACCCCCAAATAATCAAATAATCATTTAGGCACATTTTAAAAATTTCGTCAGAGTATAATTATAAACATAGTATAAAAGAGGCAGGTTACATTATACATTAAATTATAACATACAACACCTGCTCAACAATTGATATGCAACAGTGGGGTAACTTTGCAACAGAGGAACTTAGTCCTTACACCCACATCTCAATATTTAGAATAAAAGCGGAAAATCTAAACATTGAATGACAACTAACATATATACATATACATATATACATCATCAAGTATTATCCACCAACGTAATTCATGTTTACATAAACATTCATCAACAAGATACATATACAAATGTATCACAAAAGAATCATAGCCTCCTAGCTACCCGGTGCTACATATCAGAGCCGACCGACCAAAAGAATGAAGACACGCTTCACAAAAGACCACCAGCATACCTACTCTGCAATGCCTCATAGAGCATTATAGAACAACAGAAGGGTGAGAAATATTATCATAATAACAATGCATATAATTATATATCTTAGCATCAAAATACACATATTTCACATTCTCACCACAATTCATCACAACTCACTCATATACACCACAGTGTATATATATTCACAACCAAGCATATACATCTTGCATACTTTCACCATTCTTATCATTCCACATAAACATACTCATTTATGTTTATTCATCAATGCACCATTATAAAGATGATAAATGCAAATCATAGAGACCGACTCACGACTCTATGCAAATGCAATGCGGTACCGACTCAATCATCTCAAGTTCACTCAGGAACTTATTGGAACCATCGCTCGTTACCAATGTAACTCCCCGTCGGGCATACGATGTTCACCCATTGCTCACACCCCACATGGGCACACAATGTTTATGGATCGCTCACACCCCACACGGGCACACGATCTGATCGCTCACACCCTACATGGGCACACGATCCAGTTGCTCACACCCCACATGGGCACACAATCATTTGTAATCATCGCTCACACCTCACATAGGCACACGACGTTACAACGGATTCTTATTATAATCCCTCAACACAAGAATGCACATCATTATGCTTCACATGCAAATGACTCAAGACATTCTTGAAATGCATACATATTCACAATATAATCATGCATTCATCTCATTCAATCACATACAATGTATATACATTCACATCAATGCACTATTGTATGATTCACATCCAAACACACATTCAAAACGGTAAAAGTCGCTAAATAACACTATTCCTGACTTTTCCGACTTATTTAATCGGCTAACAATTTCCAAATCATCATAATCATATAGTACAGCTCAATAGCGTCACAACGATACCAAGAATGTAAAAATCGGATAATCGAAACAAAAGTTACGGACGGAAACGAAAAACACATTTTTGAAAAATCCCATTTTTGCAACTCTTCTGGCCATACGCGTACGGGCACATGTCATACGCGTACGGGCAGAGACCCATTTTTCCCAAATTCCACGTTGAAATGTACATACGCGTAATGACCTGATCCATACGCGTACGGCCTAAAATGCTACGCGTATCATACGCAAATGGGCAGATGGCCGAGAAAACAAGCAACCCATACGCGTATTGGCCCATGGCTCGCCCACCATACGCGTATTGCCAAGGTTCATACGCGTATGAACATGCCCCATACGCGTATGACCTGGAAAAACCAGAAAAATTTCTGCAGAACTTAGTTCTGCGTTTTTCTCTACCAAAATCATCCAATTTCTCACCTGCACCCAGAAAATTGCCAATACCATGTCCAATAACAAATATCTATCATATACCAACGATTATGGACACTAACAACATGATTTCCACCACAATTAATCAATTTCCAAGAAATTTTACAAACTATGGGTTTATACCAAAAACTCCTAAAAATCCACATCAACAACAACATAATCATACATAATGATACACATTGATAAGATAACAAGATTTCACACCCTTACCCGGATTCCAAGCTTACTAGATGATTGTTCTTGATGATTTCCTAGTTTTCCCCAAGTTTTCTTCACTTTTCTTCTCTTCCTCTTCTTTCTCTCCTCTTTCTTTCTATTTTCTTTTTCTTTCTCTTTCTCCCTATTTTTCTTTTTCTTATTTCTTTTTCCTTTCTATTTCTATTTCTTATCTCTTTTTCTTTCTATTTTCCACTCCAATTCAATTAATTCATTTTCTCACTCAATTCTACACTTAATCATTTTTCTAACAATTTTTACTAAATTTCTAACTTACCAATAATTGAGAAATGTCTAAAATACCCTCCATTCTAATTTCCCCGAAAACTCTCAAAACGGTCAAATATCATAACACGTCAACATAGCATATTAACATACCAATTTCACAAATAAAATAATTTATCACTCAAATTAAATAAAAGACTCAACAAAATGGGAATAATTGGAATCGAGGCGTTACAACTCTCCCCCACTTTAGAAATTTTCGTCCTCGAAAATATTACCTGATTCAAACAACTCCGGATACGAATCTCGCATCCTACTCTCTAGTTCCCAAGTCATATCGCCTTCCACAGCGCCTCCCCACGCTACTTTCACAAGTGCAATATCCTTGCCTCTTAGCTTCTTAACTTCACGGTCCAAAATCCTAATCGGTAAAGTTTCAACCGTAAGGTTATCTCTCACTTCAACCTCGTCCATAGGAATAACATGTGACGGATCCGGAACATACTTCCGAAGTTGCGAAACATGGAATACATCATGCAAATTCGAAAGATTCGGAGGCAACGCCACACGGTAAGCCACAACACCAACTCGTGCGGAAATCTGATACGGACCAATAAAACGAGAAGTCAACTTCTTCGATTTCAAAGCACGACCCACACCCGTAACCGGCGTAACTCTCAAAAACACATGGTCGCCTTCTTGAAACTCAAGATCTTTTCTCCTCTTGTCATGATAGCTCTTTTGTCTACTTTGAGAAGCTTTCATCTTCTCACGAATAAACATCACTTTCTCCGTCATTTGTTGCACCATCTCCGGCCCAACTATCGTCCTTTCACCGGTTTCATGCCAACACAAAGGTGTTCGACATCTCCGACCATACAAGGCCTCAAATGGTGCCATACTTATACTTGAATGAAAACTGTTATTGTAGGTGAACTCAATCAATGCCAAATAACTATCCCAAGCACCACCTTGCTCGAGCACACAAGCACGCAATAAATCCTCCAACGATTGAATCGTCCTCTCGGTTTGACCATCCGTTTGCGGATGATAAGCCAAACTCAATCTTAACTTAGAACCCAAAGCCTTTTGTAAACTCTCCCAAAACCTCGACGTGAATCTAGGATCTCTATCCGATACAATACTCTTAGGAACTCCATGTAACTTCACAACCATAAGAATATAAATCTCGGCTAATCTCTCCAAAGGATAACTAATATCAATTGGAATGAAGTGAGCAGATTTAGTAAGCCTATCAACAATTACCCAAATGGCATTATGACCTCTTTGCGTATTCGGCAATCCCGTAACAAAATCGATCGATATACTATCCCATTTCCACTCCGGAATGTCCAACGGTTGCATCAATCCACTAGGCTTTTGATGTTCCACCTTCGACTTTTGACAAGTTAAGCACGCATACACAAATTGAGCCACATCTCTCTTTAATCCGGACCACCAAAAGATTTTCTTCAAATCTTGATACATTTTATTCGCTCCCGGATGAATACTTAAGTTACTTCGGTGTCCTTCTTCCAATATCATCTTTTTCAACTCCGCATCATCAGGAATACAAACACGACCACGGAATCTCAAAACTCCAAAATTATCAACCTTGAAATCCTCATTCTCATTCATCATCAAATCAACGAACTTCAAGTCCAACTTTTGCTTTTCACACACGGTTGCAAGAAAATCATTCGTAACATGTAGCATACCAAGTCTCACACTTCTCGGCGTCATTTCACAAACCAAACTCAAGTCTCTAAAATTCTCCAAAAGTTCCCATTCCCTCATCATCAATGAGGACATATGTAACGACTTCCGACTCAAAGCATCGGCCACTACGTTTGCCTTACCCGGATGGTAATTCAAACCAAAATCATAATCCTTCAAAAGCTCTAACCACCTTCTTTGTCTCATGTTCAATTCTTTTTGATCAAATAAATATTTCAAGCTTTTGTGATCACTAAAAACTTCAAATCTTGCACCATAAAGATAGTGCCTCCAAAATTTCAAAACAAACACCACGGCCGCTAACTCCAAGTCATGTGTAGGATAATTCTTTTCATGCACTCTCAATTGTCTTGAAGCATAAGCCACAACTTTTCCATCTTGCAACAAAACACCACCTAAACCAACCAAAGAAGCATCACAATACACAACAAATGGTTACGTCGGATTTGGCAAAATCAAGATCGGAGCCGTTGTCAACCTTCTTTTTAGCTCATTGAAACTCTCTTCACAATGAATATCCCAAATGAAAGCCTTTCCTTTACAAGTCAATTGCGTTAACGGAAGTGCCAACTTCGAAAATCCCTCAATAAACCTCCGATAATAACCCGTCAAGCCTAGAAAGCTTCGAATCTCCGTAACCGATCTAGGAGCCTCCCATTGCATCACCGCATAAATCTTGGATGGATCAACACTAATACCACCACCGGAAATAACATGTCCAAGAAAACTTACTTCCGACAACCAAAACTCACATTTCGACAACTTAGCATACAATTTTTTCTCTTTCAAAATTTTTAACACAATCCTCAAATGCTCTTCATGCTCCTCTTGAGACTTAGAATAAATCAAAATATCGTCGATGAACACAACCACAAAACGATCCAACTGTTCATGAAAAATACGATTCATGTATTCCATAAACACACCGGCGCATTAGAAACCCTGAATGGCATCACGGAATATTCGTAATGGCCATACTGTGTCCTAAAGGCCATCTTTTGAATATCCTCTTCTTTCACACGAATCTGGTGATATCCCGATCTCAAATCAATCTTGCTAAAAACACGCGCACCAACCAATTGGTCCAACAAATCATCGATCCTTGGAAGCGGATACTTGTTCTTAATTGTCACCTTGTTCAGTTGTCGATAATCAATGCATAACCGCATACTTCCATCCTTCTTCTTTACCAACAATACCGGAGCACCCCAAGGAGAAACACTTGGCCTTACAAATCTCTTGTCTAACAAGTCATTCAATTGTTTCTTCAATTCTACCAACTCCGATGCCGATATACGATACGGTGCCATCGAAACTGGTCTAGTACCCGGAACTAGATCAATAGAAAACTCAACTTCCCTTTCCGGCGGTACATTCGTAATATCCTCAGGAAACACTTCAGGAAAATCACACACAACAGGAAACACATCAAGTGACACTTGACTATCCACAGACAATGATGCAAACAACCCGAACAATTGAGCTTCGTCCGCTAAAAGTTTCTTCAACTCTTTAGTGGATAAGAAACTCTCTCCTTCATCCTCTTCCAAAGAAGGAAACCTCACTAACTTGTGATAGCAATCAATATGAACCCTATTAAATTGCAACCAATTCATACCCAAGACCACATCCAACCCTTCCAACGGTAAACACACTAAATCCATCTCAAAGTCTTTACCATAAATGGTCAAAGGACAACTCAAAAAAACCAATGAAGTAGTTACTGACCCCATTGCTGGAGTATCAATAACCATCTTACCATCCATCAAAGACAACACAAGATTCAAACGCTTCGCGCACTCAGACGAAATAAACGAATGAGTCGCTCCAGTATCAATAATAGCAACTAAAGGCGTACTATTAATAAAGCAAGTACCTCGAATCAGACGATCTGCACTTGAAGTCTGAGTGTCTGCCAAAGAAGATACCTTCCCACCAGTTGGAGCTTTCTTCGGATTCGGACACTTCGTGCTAATGTGGCCAGGTTCCCCATAATTATAGTACTTCACCACATTCCTTCTACAATCAGTAGTAGCATGCCCAAGGCCTCCACAGTTAGAACATTTCACCACAGTCTTCCCACACTCAAACGATTTATGACCCATTTCACCACACTTGTAACACTTAATGGAACCGGAACCTCCTCCTCCAGATCTCTTCTCAAAGTTTCCCCTATGCTTTCCCTTATCAGCGGGTGTCACATAAGGTCCACTTCTAGCTTGTTGCTTTCCCTTCCTCTCATTCAAACTTTTGTAATGTGTAGAACGAGCCTTGCTATCTTCCTCGAAGATTCTACAACATTCCGTCAAATCCGAAAACCTTCTTATCCTTTGATATCCCACAGCTTGTTTAATCTCAGGACGCAGACCATTCTCATACTTAATACACTTTGAGAATTCGGCAGTAATCGCAGCATAATGAGGATGGAATTGAACCAACTTCACAAACTTAGCAGTATAGTCCACCACGGACATACTACCTTGTTTCAGTTCAAGGAACTCTATCTCCTTCTTCCCTTTCACACTTTCAGGGTAATACTTACTCAAGAACTTAGTACGAAATAAACCCCAAATTATCTCTTCATCATCCACCTCAAGAATTTGACGCATACCGACCCACTAATCGTCGGCTTCTTCCTTCAGCATGTGAGACCCAAGCCTCACCTTATTCTCCTCTGCACAGTCCATGACTCTGAAGATCCTTTCAATCTCTTTCAACCAAAGTTGAGCACCATCGAGATCAAATCTTCCTTTGAAGACCGGTGGTTGATTCTTCCTGAACTCGTCATTAGCATTCATATTCGGCGCACCTTGCACCGTCCTAGCCATTGCTTCCAAAGCAGCAGCCATCGCATTGTCGTTCCTACCAGCCATATTCTGATCATTCCCAAAAATGACAACAAAGTTAAACAACAGTTCAACCAACACAACAACAAAACAGACACAACTGACTCAACTCTGGCTCTGATACCACTTAATGTAACACCCCCTTTCTATACCCCCAAATAATCAAATAATCATTTAGGCACATTTTAAAAATTTCGTCAGAGTATAATTATAAACATGGTATAAAAGAGGTAGGTTACATTATACATTAAATTATAACATACAACACCTGCTCAACAATTGATATGCAACAGTGGGGTAACTTTGCAACAGAGGAACTTAGTCCTTACACCCACATCTTAATATTTAGAATAAAAGCGGAAAATCTAAACATTGAATGACAACTAACATATATACATATACATATATACATCATCAAGTATTATCCACCAACGTAATTCATGTTTACATAAACATTCATCAACAAGATACATATACAAATGTATCACAAAAGAATCATAGCCTCCTAGCTACCCGATGCTACATATCAGAGCCGACCGACCAAAAGAATAAAGACACGCTTCACAAAAGACCACCGGCATACCTACTCTGCAATGCCTCATAGAGCATTATAGAACAGCAGAAGGGTGAGAAATATTATCATAATAACAATGCATATAATTATATATCTTAGCATCAAAATACACATATTTCACATTCTCACCACAATTCATCACAACTCACTCATATACACCACAGTGTATATATATTCACAACCAAGCATATACATCATGCATACTTTCACCATTCTTATCATTCCACATAAACATACTCATTTATGTTTATTCATCAATGCACCATTATAAAGGTGATAAATGCAAATCATAGAGACCGACTCACGACTCTATGCAAATGCAATGCGGTACCGACTCAATCATCTCAAGTTCACTCAGGAACTTATTGGAACCATCGCTCGTTACCAATGTAACTCCCCGTCGGGCATACGATGTTCACCCATTGCTCACACCCCACATGGGCACACAATGTTTATGGATCGCTCACACCCCACACGGGCACACGATCCGATCACTCACACCCCACATGGGCACACGATCTGATTGCTCACACCCCACATGGGCACACAATCATTTGTAATCATCGCTCACACCTCACATAGGCACACGACGTTACAACGGATTCTTATTATAATCCCTCAACACAAGAATGCACATCATTATGCTTCACATGCAAATGACTCAAGACATTCTTGAAATGCATACATATTCACAATATAATCATGCATTCATCTCATTCAATCACATACAATGTATATACATTCACATCAATGCACTATTGTATGATTCACATCCAAACACACATTCAAAATGGTAAAAGTCGCTAAATAACACTATTTCCGACTTTTCCGACTTATTTAATCTGCTAACAATTTCCAAATCATCATAATCATATAGTACAGCTCAATAGCTTCACAACAATACCAAGAATGTAAAAATCGGATAATCGAAACAAAAGTTACGGACGGAAACGAAAAACACATTTTTGAAAAATCCCATTTTTGCAACTCTTCTGGCCATACGCGTACGGGCACATGTCATACGCGTACGGGCAGAGACCCATTTTTCCCAAATTCCACGTTGAAATGTACATACGCGTAATGACCTGATCCATACGCGTACGGCCTAAAATGCTACGCGTATCATACGCAAATGGGCAGATGGCCGAGAAAACAAGCAACCCATACGCGTATTGGCCCATGGCTCGCCCACCATACGCGTATTGCCAAGGTTCATACGCGTATGAACATGCCCCATACGCGTATGACCTGGAAAAACCAGAAAAATTTCTGCAGAACTTAGTTCTGCGTTTTTCTCTACCAAAATCATCCAATTTCTCACCTGCACCCAGAAAATTGCCAATACCATGTCCAATAACAAATATCTATCATATACCAACGATTATGGACACTAACAACATGATTTCCACCACAATTAATCAATTTCCAAGAAATTTTACAAACTATGGGTTTATACCAAAAACTCCTAAAAATCCACATCAACAACAACATAATCATACATAATGATACACATTGATAAGATAACAAGATTTCAAACCCTTACCCGGATTCCAAGCTTACTAGATGATTGTTCTTGATGATTTCCTAGTTTTCCCCAAGTTTTCTTCACTTTTCTTCTCTTCCTCTTCTTTCTCTCCTCTTTCTTTCTATTTTCTTTTTCTTTCTCTTTCTCCCTATTTTTCTTTTTCTTATTTCTTTTTCCTTTCTATTTCTATTTCTTATCTCTTTTTCTTTCTATTTTCCACTCCAATTCAATTAATTCATTTTCTCACTCAATTCTACACTTAATCATTTTTCTAACAATTTTTACTAAATTTCTAACTTACCAATAATTGAGAAATGTCTAAAATACCCTCCATTCTAATTTCCCCGAAAATTCTCAAAACGGTCAAATATCATAACACGTCAACATAGCATATTAACATACCAATTTCACAAATAAAATAATTTATCACTCAATTTAAATAAAAGACTCAACAAAATGGGAATAATTGGAATCGGGGCGTTACACACTTCATGCTCGGATACAGATTTCTTGAAGCCAACATCCTTTAGAAAACCATCAATTCTTTTATTCCAAGCTCTTGGAGCTTGCTTCAAACCTTGTAGCGCTTTCTTCATCTTGTAGAACTTCAACTCTTGGTCTTTCACAAAAATACCAGGGGGTGTCTTACATATACCTCCTTTTCAAGCGATCTGTTCAAAAACGCGGATTTACCATCCATTTTGGTAGATAGGCCAATTGTGGTTATTTATAATACCAACAACAAGCCTAATGGTTTAAATCCTAGCAACTGGTGTAAATATCTCTTCAAAGTCTATGCCTTCTCTTTGCAAAAATCTCTTAGCCACCAATCGAGCCTTATGCTTGATTAACTCGCCCTTGGGATTTGATTTTACTTTGAACACCCACTTCACACCAATCGACTTCTTTCCTTTTGGTAGATAAACTAACTCCTTCGTAGCAAAAAATCCGCTTTGGATCACTTAAGGCCTCTTCCATAATAACGGGTTCGAATTCAGCCATAAGTGCAAAATGGACCAAATCACCATCATTATTGACTTTGTTGTCTCTAAACAACTCAAAATCTTAGTGAAATTCTGGTACAGATGTGTGATGTCTTGTGCAATGTCACAACATCGCAATCTGCTGAACAAGGCAATAATAGAAACAGTAAATGAACACAATCAATTGTTCACCCAGTTCGGTTCAACCAACCTACATCTGGGGGCATACCAAGCCAGGAAGGAAGTCCACTATTAGTAGTATCAAATTACAGACTCAACACACCAGTTGACAATCTACCTAATTCAATCACTACCCAATGACCCTTCTACCTAAGTCCTCCCTAGGTAAGAGACTCCATCTCACTTCCAATCATCTCGATGATGTCTAGCAGTCAACTACACCGTCACTGCATCAACAGCTTGACTCCTTAAACTTTTCTATTACATAGACTTTGGAAGACACACTTCCATGACAATACCTAGACATGACCCTCATGACTAAGACCAATACTTAGAGTTGCTTAACAGCTTCCTCCAAGAACAATACATCTCTTACCTACAGGCTTCGAGATAACCTTAGTGACCATCTCACACCCCGAGTGGTTCACTAGACAAAGCCCTAAGGTTCTACATCTTGGACCCGTGCTCATTCTAGGTTACAAGCACTCTATTTATAATATCATCCCAGCTGAATTTGGGCCTTCAATCATATCATATCAGCTGTAACAAATCTGATCATATCTTCAAATAAATCTTCATTTATTAGATCAGAATCTTCTCCATATCTTTATGCTTTAGATTCGTAACAATCTGATCTTCATAACAGATTGTAACAGAATATATATCTCCCTTGATTTTCGCCTGCATTCTCTGAATCTCTTTAGCAGAAAATCTCAAACACACCAGAACCACGTGCATCCCTACACACATTAAAGTCTGATGTTCTGGTATAGTGATGTTACGACATCGCATGTGACATCACTCTTCAGCACTTTAATTCTTCAACAGCAAACCAGAATGTTAGTTAAAACATACCTATACTGTTAGAAGCTCATGTTGTAACATCAACCATGACAACACATTGTTTTAACAAAATTACAGCCAATTACAAGAACTTACAATCTCCCCCTTTGGCTAATTTTGGCTAAAACATATACATAGATATTACAACTCAGATTACAGCAGTAATTACAATCCTACACTACTGTTGGGTGTTATCTGATCCTAATAGTGTACTGCATTCATGGGGAATCCTCTTCTGACTGATGTTAGGACATCACCATACGACATCAGCTCCAGGCAGCACATCAGGAAGTGCACATGAGGAAGAAGATATCCAATACTCCCCCTTAATACAACACATTTCTTTTTCCTTTCAACTCAGACCCGGAGAGGATGTAGAAGACTCCTCCAGAAAAGAAATGCTTGTCTAGACATCAAAGACCAATGGTGGCATGAGAGACTTATGCACACCTAAATTGATCAGACGCCCCCAGTCGACCTATGGCATAAGATGAAACTTACGACGTGCCAATCTGCCAACTCATGTAACTCAGAACACAAGTCACAACTGTGTTCATAACTCAAGACACAAGTCACAAAGACTCAACACCAACTGTGGCTGAGACCTCGTTCTGCAACAGCTGGGACTGCAGACTTCAGGGAAAACATCTGCGCAAACCATTTAGCCCATCTCTCACTTTTCTCCCCCTTTTTAGCCACAAATTGGCAAAGGAAGCCCTCACAAAACCAGATCCAAGAAGTACTCACCCAAAGGCACACAAAAGCCATAAGACTTATGAAACAAGAACACTCACTGTTTGAAGGAGAGAAGAATAACTCCTATATATTTTGGATCAGTTACTTAGGAAATAACGAGCTTTGAATATTTCAAAGTTCTTGGTCAAGGAAACGCTATTTTAGGAACTAAAAACTCCATCCAAATTCAATGTCTTCCGTCCAAAACAGTCTTGACCAGATTTATTGTTTCCTAACTGATATATACCATAATTTGTGCCAATACCGTTCCATGCAGGGTCGGATCCACGTGTTGCACCTTATCCTTACACCACCGTCCAGAATAATTCCTTGTTTGGCCCAAGAGAAACATGTCCTATCCCATGTTCTGACATCTCATCAGACATTGTCTGCTGGTTCACAGCACAACCAATCCAAGACTTCACAGTAGATTCCAAGACACAACCAATATCAATCACATCCAAAACTTCACAAGGCTAAACTCCTCCTAAAGTCAGGAGCCGGCTATACAAACATACGCACTCCCCCTCAATCCTAGAGCCTTCTTAGTCAACACACATTGGCTATCTCTCCCTCCTTGTAGCCACAATAGGACAACCAAGTACACACAATTCCAAAGACAACCTCTTAAACATCCAACCACCATACTCACACAATGGGGTAGATGTACACTACTGGTTCAATCAGGTCAAAATTGTCATGTCCACACCAACATGTCATAACATGTTGTCTGACATTATATCCAGTCTTCTTGATCAGCATGCAGTCTTCAGAAACATTAGCAATAACTTCCTCTCAACATCTGAACCATATCAGACAAGGCCACACACCTACACACCTAGGCTAACTCTCCACAAGCTTGAACACCCTGCAAGCTTCACACTATGTGCACCTTTGCAGCAGAAACCATAGCCAAGTACCCCAATGCATTTGCCCACTACTTCACATATCTGCTGAACCTCTTGGTTAGTTCACTTCACATGCTAGGCTGATCAACTTCTCTCCAGCAGGACTTGACCAAAGGGCTAAATCTCATTCACAGGCGTTTCTTCACTGAAACAATAACCCTTTTCAGACTCTCAAGCAATCAATCCTGATCTACTTCAGTCTTCTCTACATACTCCATCTAAGGCAGACCTTCTACTTCATCATTCTCCCGTATGACTATGTAGACGCTCCTTAGGCATAATGTAGGCACCAAGCTCGTGACCCAGAGCATAATCATCCTTCACCAAGGATATCCAAAATAATGTCCCAACATAAGTTAGAACGCCTGCCACACACCAAAACATCATCACCGTGATTCTTGATATGCTCCACCAACTGGACTTACTCTAGCAAAGTAATCCAAAGAACTAGAGAGTAACCTCTCATCCACCTTCAAGAAGAATAATCTCCTTGAGTCTTCAACCCATCACCCTTCTGCCCAAGAGTAACTTGTTCCAAGACAAACCTCAATAATAACCAGCTGCCACTCTCTGATTATTTTGATTCCTCGAATCCACTTCTGAGATCAACCACATGCCACAGTTTGGTCACCTCATTCACGAATCCTCATATGAAACCAGTCAAATGCCACATTTTGACCTTTTTCACGTTTGTCAGAACTCTCACAAAGGTATCTACCAAGGAAACTTGATCTTCAAGTCACATGATCCACTTGCTCAAAAGCAAACCCACTTAGACTCCCTAAGCCATGGTCATGTACCATCTTCTCCTTCCTGCAGCTCCTGCAAACTGCCATGAGAACGATCTTTTTTTTTAAAGCCCCCTATCATTCCTGTAGATCATCCTATCATTAGCTGATGTGCCACATCACCAGCTGAGACTCCTGATGTTGAGCAAGATGTCAGAACATCTAACTGTTGAATTCAGCTCAACCTTCTGCCACTCAGAAGAACCTCCTCCCTTTGCAGAAACAGATTTCCATGCTCTCATAGGCTTGATTTAATAATCAAGTTTGAGTAGACAACCTCCATCCTGCTTAGAAACTCCAAAGACTTCAAACCTACCACATCTGAATCTTCAGAAAATAAGTAGTCCAAGACTACCCCATAGCTATACCAAAGAATGCCACTTCCCTTAGTAGAGCCGTCAGTAGAAAGCTAGAGATAACTGCCACTTATCCTAGACCTTCACAACCAGAGCAACCACCCTGCTCCAAACCACTTAGATCAGAAATAAACTGATCCAAGCTGAAACCCACAAGACTATGATGTCTTCATATCTTTTAGCCTTAAACACATCAGCTTGTCAACATTCCTCAACACTCTGCCTCTTCTAATTCAAACTTATCCCAGATAATTTGGATGATGCTCCAAGTACACAGTCACCAATCAACCCCACCAGATGATACATTCTCACACCACAAAGAGAAATAACCAGCCACATAGAGAAAAATAAATTCTCAATACTTCTGCAGTCCTGCACTTGTACCTCAGACATATACATAATCTCCCGTCAATGTATATTGTCATTAGTTGAAGACAGACAAAAACTCAACATTTGATCTGGTCTGAAACTTGAGGCCCTAGCTGGTCCCTCTTCTGCTAATCCACATCACTGATCACTATCTTTCTTTGGTTAAAATGATGTGTCAACATCAGCTCTGACATCAGTCTTCATCACATTAAACACTTCTACAATGGATTTGGAGACTCCGACCATATTAATCCACATATATCTCATGTAGGGGACACATGAGAACATATCAACATCTGATCAACTTCCAAGATTAGACCAACAAAACTGCAGTAACTTGCATACCACACTCTTCCAAAAGCTTCTTCTTATAAGCACAAGGTTCAGACCTTTGTCAACTTAAGAGTGATAACTACCATCCTTCTGCATCTAAAGCCATACCATAGACACTCTGCTACTTCCAATCCTTTAAGCCTCAAAGCTAGAAGAGTTCACTCCATACGACTAATGCAGACACCAATTGACCCCAGGCTGATTTACACTGCTATTGAACACAAACTCTAGGATGCACTTTCCCTATAATATTGTCCTCAGACAGTTTAGCTCAAGCTTACTACCTTTTATATGAACAGCATCTCACAAACTGTTCAACTTCACAGCTTCAGTGATCCTTCAAAACAGCTACAGTCTAACAGGTCTTTGACTCAGCATTTACCTTTAAACTGCTGATGTGTAGCGCGATGTCGAGACATTAGGATTGACATATCAAGCTTAGCTTCTTTCTTGATGAAACTGATAACATGACCAGAAAGACCCTCCTGAATAGGTCACCACAACTCAGCTTAAGAGATACCTTATCAAGATCTTCACTCCCGCATGAAAGATTTGACAGTGATACTCTTTTGCCTTGGGCTCCACCCTCTTCTTTCTTCATCAAGCCTTAAAAACAATCCATTCACCTTCTGATCACTTCTTTCCCCAAAACAAAGGTATGAGATAATCCTCAAGAATCTTCGATCTCTCAAACCAACCAGTTGAAGTTGCCTAGCACCAACTACCACGTCAGAGACCAACCTGCTGAGGAGACCAACCCTTAATGTCTTTCCAAGAGAATACCTTCCTAGAATCTCACCACCAGAGATACGAGAACCAGCCAGGGTTACCTGCAGCGGAACATACAACGACTCCTCAACAACCTTCAGGTGCTGCTCAAAAATCCTTGCTTGTCACCATGGGTCAACACTCTCACAATGGCAGCTCTGATAAATAGTCCATCATTTACTTCAAGGGATCCTACACCCAACCGTATGAACTGGCCTAGTCCACAACTCAGCAACTATCTTCCTTGCTCACGAACCAGAAAGTATCTTCCCTAGATCTCATCCAGAAACAGACAGGATGTCTGCTCTGATACCAATTGAAATTCTGGTACAGATGTGTGATGTCTTGTGCAATGTCACAACATCGCAATCTTCTAAACAAGGCAATAATAGAAACAGTAAATGAACACAATCAATTGTTCACCCAGTTCGGTTCAACCAACCTACATCTGGGGGCATACCAAGCCAGGAAGGAAGTCCACTATTAGTTGTATCAAATTACAGACTCAACACACCAGTTGACAATCTACCTAATTCAATCACTACCCAATGACCCTTCTACCTAAGTCCTCCCTAGGTAAGAGACTCCATCTCACTTCCAATCATCTCGATGATGTCTAGCAGTCAACTACACCGTCACTGCATCAACAGCTTGACTCCTTAAACTTTTCTATTACATAGACTTTGGAAGACACACTTCCATGACAATACCTAGACATGACCCTCATGACTAAGACCAATACTTAGAGTTGCTTAATAGCTTCCTCCAAGAACAATACATCTCTTACCTACAGGCTTCGAGATAACCTTAGTGACCATCTCACACCCCGAGTGGTTCACTAGACAAAGCCCTAAGGTTCTACATCTTGGACCCGTGCTCATTCTAGGTTACAAGCACTCTATTTATAATATCATCCCAGCTGAATTTGGGCCTTCAATCATATCATATCAGCTGTAACAAATCTGATCATATCTTCAAATAAATCTTCATTTATTAGATCAGAATCTTCTCCATATCTTTATGCTTTAGATTCGTAACAATCTGATCTTCATAACAGATTGTAACAGAATATATATCTCCCTTGATTTTCGCCTGCATTCTCTGAATCTCTTTAGCAGAAAATCTCAAACACACCAGAACCACGTGCAGCCCTACACACATTAAAGTCTGATGTTCTGGTATAGTGATGTTACGACATCGCATGTGACATCACTCTTTAGCACTTTAATTCTTCAACAGCAAACCAGAATGTTAGTTAAAACATACCTATACTGTTAGAAGCTCATGTTGTAACATCAACCATGACAACACATTGTTTTAACAAAATTACAGCCAATTACAAGAACTTACACTTAGAGTCTCTGAGGCAAACTCCTTTGCCTTGTTGACCTTCTAACATTTTCTTCATTTTGGGCTTCGACGACAGGCTGTTCTGATATTCCACTTTCTTCATAATTGGAAATTTTAAAGCTGTAACTGATTATAGTTTTCTGGTAACCGGTTACAGCCTGCATGTAACCAGTTAACGCCTGCTAGTAACTAGTTACACCCTGGTGTACTTGCTTCAATTCATCGATTACGACGTCCCTACTAATCACGATCCTCCTGTTTACAACATCAAACCATTTGCAACCATCGGTAGAGTGATGTCCAACAAGTATCATCAATTCTCCCTTGTCATCAAACTTTTTTCTAAGTTGACCCAGAACATGTAGTATGCAACGGAACCAAAGACTCTCAAATGGTTCAGATTCATCTTGAATATCGACTATGCTTCCTCCGGTTTTACATTCTCAAGCTTTGTTGTAAGGCACCTATTCAACAAATAGGCAGTTATGGATACTGCTTCTCCCCATAACTCTTTTGGCAAGTTCTTCCCCTTTAACATGCTTCTCACCATGTTCATGATCGATCGATTCTTTCTTTCAGCTTCACCATTTTATTGTTGTGTATAGGGTGGTACTACCTCATGTACAATCCCTTCTTGATCACAAAACCTCCCAAAATCATTTGAGACATATTCGCCTCCACAATTCGCTTTGATCACTTTGAGCTTGTGACCACTTTGCCTCTCAACCATGGATTTGACTTCTTGAAAACTTCAAATACATCATCCTTTTTCTTGATTAGGTATGTCCATAACTTTCTACTATGATCATCGATAAATGTGACAAAATACCTATTGCCACCAATAGAATCTACTTGCATTGGCCCACACACATCCGAATACACCACCTCAAGGTGATTCTTGGTTCTCCGGTCTACATCATTTCTGAATTTCCCCTTATCTTGCTTTGTTTACACACATTCTTCACAAATTTCAGCTGGTATGTTGATTGATGGCATCCCCGTTACCATTTTATTCTTTTGCAAGTCTTTAAGATGTCTAAAATTGAGATGCCCAAGACGATAGTGACACATCCACTCTTCACGACTTGCTGCAGTATCAACAAATTCTCTCTAAAGACAATACCTTTTTAGCTTCACATCTTGGGCTTCGAACAAGATACAGATAGACCTTTTTAGCTTCACATCTTGGGCTTTGAACAAGGTATAAACCACGTTCAGCTTCACGTCTTGGGCTTTGAACAAGATACCAAAACACCATTTCCTCCCATAGAATAGGAGGAACTACGATCGCTCTGATTTCCCTGTTTCGGTAAACGGGAATACGTAGGCATAAGATTGAAAGAAAAATCTTAGCGAGCACACTAATCAAAAACCCAAAATCCCGTACCTTCATATATCCACCAAAATATCCGAGTCCGTATTCCCCACCAAAAGTCTAAATTCAACCAAAATAACCTAAGAGAGCCCCCCCACATTGATCGCATTTATAAACCAACAGTTTTGACTGTTTGACCTCAGTTTGTAAAGCAGGGTTAGTTGGAGACATCTATTTCCCTTCCTTCATCAGCTTCAATAGGATGAAAAATGAATCGACCTGTAGTAACCCAGAGTGGCAGTGCTTAAGAACCACGTCCAAAATCGCTCGCTACAGAAAAATGACGCCCACCGTGGGGCTCTCTTTTTTATTTCTCAAGTAGAAACCGAAGAATGATGACTTCACTAGGGACTTCACTGGGATAAGATTTTTGTTGACTTCACTAGGATCTTAGGTCAAAAACCTTTAAAGTTGGGAAGGTACCACAGGATGGCGACTCCGTCGGGGAGCCATTTTTGTCAGGAACATAGGATTCATAGCTCTTTAAAGTCTAGGACTTTAGGACAAATATATATACAGCTTTTCCTAATTGATATCTGTGTTTATTTTTCTGCTAATGGGAATGCGTGTGATTCCCATTAGCAGAAGGTAGAGCCTTGACTTCATGACACCGACCCTTTGACCCCATGTATTTTCTATGTTTTTGTGTTCTGCATTCATGCATTCATCTAAAAAACATTACTTCAAAAAAAACTTCTCTTCTAGTCTCTCTTTTTCAAATTAAACTAAGACAATGATTGCAAATGTCAGAGAAAAAGATTGCGCTCATGGACTTTGGTAGAAGGAGAACTCATAAGTATACCTTCAGGGTTCCAAAACTAGAAGATTTGAGAGGATGATCACTAACCCTGAAGCTTTCAGAGCCAAGTACGGAGGTCTGCTACCTCTGTTAAGAGTCCATGTGATTGAAGGAATCATGGAGGCACTCATTCAGTTTTACGATCCGGTCTATCACTGTTTCACATTCCCAGATTACTAGCTCGCACCAACGCTGGAGGAGTATTCTCACCTAACCGATTTACACATTACTGATCGAGCTCCATTTTCTGGACTGGAAGAAATTCCAAAGGATCAGACCATTGCAAGAGCAATCTATTTGGATGAGTCAGAAATCAAGACTCACATAACCACTAAGGGTGGGCTCCAAGGTTTGCCAGCCCAGTTCCTGACAAAGAAGGCTCTGTACTTTGCTAGTATAGGGAACATGAATGCTTTTGAAAGCATCTTTGTCTTACTCACTTACGGGTTATTTCTGCTTCCCAACATTAATAGCTTCGTCGATATCAACGCCATTAAGGTTTTTCTCATTGGAAACCCTGTGCCAACTTTACTCGCAGATGCGTATCATTATGTACACTTAAGGAATTTATACAGTAGAGGAATGATCACATACTGTGTACCCCTGCTATACGAATGGTTTATCTCCCATTTACCCAAGTCTGCTGCGTTTTGAGATCATAAGAGTGCCTTGCGTTGGTCGCAGAAAATCATGTCTCTTACCAACTCTGATATAGATTGGTGCAATAGGATTTATGACGGGATCAGGATCATTGATCGTTATGGAAACTTCCCCAACGTACCCCTCATAGGAACTAAAGGAGGAATCAACTACTATCCAGTATTGGTTCGTCGTCAATTTGGATACCCGATGAGGCATGTCCCACATAATGCTCATCTGGAAGGTCTTTTCTTCAAAGAAGGAGAAAATGACAGGGCACTAAAGATGGAAATAGTGCACGCTTGGAAACATGCTCATAAGAAAGGACGAGAGTATCTAGGAAAACCAGACTATGTCTCGGTGGAGCCTTATCTCCACTGGGTACAAACTAGAGCTCTCAAGCTAAAGATGCCTTATCCTCGTCACAGAGTTTTTCCGCCGATGGAATCTGTCACATACTTCATGACTGAAATGGAAAAACTTCAGGTTACTCTCAACAAGGTTCAACAGGAGAGGAGGTCTTGGAAGAACAAGTACCGCACCCTCAATGTAGAGTGTGCCAAAATACAATGACTACTAAAAGATAAGGATATTCTGATTGAGATTTTGGTGCAACATGATGTGGATAATCAGGATGACCAAAGGAATTTGCTCGTTCCTTTCACTTGGCAAAGGAATGACAACCCGACAACAGCCCAAGAGCCCCGGTCCAAGAAAAGGAAAGTACCAGAATCAGCACCCGGTTTCTCCACAGGGAGGACTCGGGACCCCTTAGCTTAGGTTTCTGTTTCCGCACCTTGTAATCTACTGTATTTCTATTTTCGCAATCCGTTGAATTCAATAAAATGGGGTTCCCCACTGTTTGATATTTGCAATCTAATTGTCGAAGTTTATTTTGATTAAACAAAAAAAAACAATTAATATAATCATTGCATTCATCATTCTCACGTCACGTATTCTTCTTACCTACGAATCTCACGTTTGTGTCTCGGTTCTAGAGTCAAACTGTCTCATTCGTACAATACTCGGGCCAATCGTCAGAAAAAGATGGATGATCTCGAGGAAGAGAACAGAGAGTTGAGAGAAGAGATCGACGCTCTGAGAGAGGATATGAGAAAGCTTCACAACGACATGCAAGCCATGGCAGAAGCTCAGCTACAAAGGACTGTGATCTCGGAGATCACCTCAACGCCCATAGTGGAGAAGTCTGATCCTAGGTACAAAATGCCAAAAGATCGTCCCTGGGGCATGCCACTTAACTATATCCCGGAAGGATATGTTCCGCCAATCAATGAGGATCAGGGAACCGCAGCAGGAACCGCTGGGCCTGAAGGTTACAAACTCCGGGAAAGCAAAGATGCCAGGGGCATGACAGCAACTCCTGAAGGTTACAAACTTCGGGAGACACCGAGAGTCTCAGCCATAATGACTATACCACCGCCCGTGGTACACACTGCCCTGGAAGGACAGATTCCATAGATACCTTCTGGTGGAAACGATAACATGTTCGAAAGAATGAATGAGTTCCAGGAACAGTTCCTGGGAATGCAGAAAGAACTGCAGGCCCTTCGCGGTCAGGATTTATTTGGAAAGGACGCCGCAGACCTCTGTTTGGTCCCTAATGTGAAAGTCCCGCACAAATTCCATGTGCCCGACTTTGAAAAGTACAAGGGCAACTCTTGCCCTCAGAGTCACTTGGTGATGTACGCTCGGCGAATGTCAGCTCAGACAGAGAATCCGGATTTACTGATTCACTACTTTCTGGATAGTTTAACCGGTGCCGCACTAAAATGGTACATGGGTTTAAACCGTGCCACGATTAGTACTTTCAGAGATCTTGGCACTGCCTTCGTCCAACAATATAAATACAATCTGGACTTGGCACCCGACAGAGATCAACTCAGATCAATGTCACAAAAGGACAAAGAAACCTTTAAGGATTACGCTCAGAGATGGCGTGAAATTGCCGCTCAAATTTGTCCACCTCTTGAGGAAAAAGAGATGACAAAGATCTTCTTAAAGACCTTGAGCTCATTTTATTACCACAGAATGGTTGCCAGTGCGCCCAGTGACTTCACCGAGATGGTCTGTATGGGAGTTCGTCTTGAGGAAGCCGTCCGAGAAGGACGTCTAGTCAAAGATACTGGATCATCAAGTAGTACAAAGCGATACGGTAGTGCTCTCCTTAAGAAAAAAGAGCAAGATATTGGGAATATCTCTCTCAGAAAGCAAAGGCGACGTTATCAACCAGTAGCGGCTGTGACTCCTGCTATTAATCCTGCGCCTATTTCTACGTATCAACCTCAGGTTGCTCAGAGCCAACCTAATCAACAGCAACTTCAGCAAAGGACACAACAGTCTCTTCAGCAGGCTCGTCCTCCATACAACAACAACCGTATAACGCGGCCACCAGGATTTGATCCTATACCCGTATCGTATGCAGAACTATTTCCATTACTACTGCCTAAGGGGCATGTCCAGACCAAGGCTCCTCTTACAGTACCGGAAAATCCGCCTTTTTGGTTTAAGGTGGATCAGACTTGCCCTTACCATCAAGGAGGACCAGGGCATAACATAGAGAACTGTCTCAATTTCAAATCTGACGTGCAAAAGCTTGTTAGGAGCGGGGTCTTATCTTTCAAGGATACAAATCCTAATGTTCTCACAAACCCGCTGCCTCAACACAAGAAAGCTACAGTCAATTTGATAGAGGGAGAGACTAACAACATCTATCAAATTCATGATGTACTCTTGTTAAGGACCAATCTGGTCAGGATGCATTGCAGACAGAGTGGATATGGCCATGTGCCACCTCATAACTATCACCAGTGTGATATCTGCTCTAAAAGCAATCGAGGATGTTCTGTGGTGCAATCAGCTCTACAGGAACAGATGGATCTCAGATGGATCCAAGAGCACCGAGTTCGTGGAGTTAACATGGTTTACATGAATTCTAATGTCATTCAGAACCACGACGTCCATGCAATGAATGTCAACTTGGTGGCGATGCATTCCAGGCAAAGCCAGTATCATAATCTACCGCGACACGATTACAGTTCCTGTCTAACTTGCTCGGTAAACAAACAGGGATGCTCTTTTGTACAAGAGTCCCTCCAGCGTCAGATGGATCTTGGATGGATCCAGGACTACCATGATAGGAATCCTTATCAAATCCACAGGATTCAAATCTTCGATATTCGCTTGATGAATACCATCCTGGTGGAGTTACATGCTAAATAGGTCTGACTCGGGTTCCTGGTATCACATGATTATCAGAACTGTAGGGCGGGTTGCAAAAACGATCAAGGCTGTGCCCTTGTCCAGGAAACCCTTCAGCACTTGTTAAACCACTGGTGGCTTCCAATCTATATGGATGAAGACACCCGGCAAATTAGTATTACCAACGGGAACCCTACTCGGCTTCAAAGTCGAGACGTTCAATCTGTGGAAATTGACCTAGTGAGGTTACATTGTATTCAAAGCGGGCGTGGCCAGGTGCCACCACACAACTATGAACGTTGTAGAGTCTGTTCGGAAAGTAACCAAGGATGTTACCTTGTGCGAGCAGCTCTTCAGGGTCAGGTGGATCGTAGAGAGATTCGCCCATATCCGGGTTTCGGACCAATCAACTGGGCGCCAGACTACCTCGCTAATCAAATTGAGGACGTTGTCGTAATCTCTGATCATCAGAGGGCTAGGGATGTTTGTACCATCATCCCTCTACTTGACGAATCGAGAGTTCCCAACCAGGAACGGATCGAAATTGCTTACGATGGTCGCAAAAATCAGAAGGATCCCATAGTCATCTATCTACTGGGACCATTACCGTATGAATCAACTAAGGTTATCCCTTACAAATACGGTCCAACAACAGTCGAGAATGGAAAGGAAATTCCATTACCCTCCGTCGTGAATATTGTAGACATCAGTCGAGTAACACAGAGTGGTCGAATCTTTAACCGAGGAGTTGGAGAATTTAACAAAGAAAAGGAACCTCAGACAGAAGTTCCCAATCAACTAGTCGGTCAATCCAGTAATCCCGACCTTTCGAAAACCAACGATGAGATGCTGAAGCTCATCCAAAGGAGTGAATACAACATTGTTGATCAACTATTACAAACTCCTTCAAAGATCTCTGTGCTGTCACTTTTACTCAGTTCAGAAGTGCACAGGGAGGTTCTACTGAAAGTCTTGGAGCAAGCCTTTGTGGAACAGGATGTAACAATCAGACAGTTCGATAGCATTATCTCTAACATCACTTCCTGCAATAACTTGGGATTTAGTGATGAGGAATTACCTGAAGAGGGTCGCCGTCATAACATGGCGCTCAGTATCACGGTCAGCTGCCAGGCGATGCTTTAGCCAACGTACTGGTAGACACAGGGTCAGCCCTGAATGTTATGCCAAAGTCCACTTTGATGCAATTATCCTTCAAAGGAACCCCGATGAGAACCAGTGAGGTCGTCGTCAAAGCATTTGATGGGTCCAGAAAAACGGTTATCGGCGAAGTCGACCTTCCCATAACTATTGGTCCTTACACTTTCCAAATCACTTTCCATGTCATGGACATCCGGCAACGTACAGTTGTTTATTAGAAAGACCTTGGATACATCAGGCTGGGGCGTTCACCTCGACCCTCCACCAAAAGTTAAAGTTCGTCCAGAACAACCAGCTCGTCACGGTCTGTGGAGAACAAGCCTTGCTCGTGAGTAACTTATCATCATCTACTTGTGTAGAACCCGAGGAGGTTATTAGAACTCAGTTCCAAGCACTGTCGATGAGCAAGGACAATCAATCCGAAGAGGGAACCTCGATTTCCTCATACAAAGATGTTATCAAAGCAGTCGAGAGTACCAATACAACAGGATGGGGACAGCTAGTCATTCCTACTGACAATAAAACAAAGAAGGGTCTTGGTTTTTCTACAACCTGTACCCAGACAACTACTACCAGCAATGAAAGGCTTCATCACATTCAAGACTTCTTCCACAGTGGGGGTTTCCTTCACCCAGTGCCTCAAGAAGTGCATACCATCAATAAAGATGATTCCTCTGATATAGAGAAAGAATGGGAGTCCTATCTTGACAAGGACGGTTATATGTCTCAGGATGAAATGCAGACTCCCTTTTGCTTTCCTACACAGAGTCCGAGATTTATACCCAGGTCAGATGTAGAAATGATATACGGAGATTGTGATCCGGAAGGATGTCGTGCTCCACCAAACTCATTAGAGGAGGACACTCTGATGAAGGACAACTTTGACCACAACTATTATGGCCCGATGGATGGCCTGCAAATGTGGCAGCCGTATCCAGGAGACTTGGGGCAAGAAAATCAGCCGAACAATGAAAATCAGCTGAGCGTCATTGAACAGAATACCTGCGTCCCCACCATGTCATGGGATCAACAATCAGGTCATTCAGAAAACGTCCAGTACGATGATGAATTTGAAACATTTGCAGGACTTGAATTCATCAACTATGCTTTTCCCGAAGTCAACGTCATCGAGAGAGATGACTCCTCCAGTTCCAAAGAAGCGTGGGACACCTTGGGACAACCAAGTGGAAAATTTGACTTCATGGTCAAGTACACAGCTCCTGAAAGCTCTCGTATCAGGCTCGAAGACATCCAGCCAACTGGATGGGGAGATCTACTTGAGAGCACAAATGCTATGCAAAATGCAACAGAGGAATCCTCCTATGACAATTCTGCCTGGGAGACAGATTCCAATGATCTTGCTCCACCAGAAATCAGCGTCATTTCTGAAAACAAATCAAGGAAAGTACCAGACTTTGTGATTCACTGAGGAGTTCGCCGCCAATGGGTTGCTGTCGATGTTCCGAAGATTGTTCATAAGTCAAAGTAATTGCCGTCTTTAACCTTTCACCCTGCCCAGGTGAAACAGATGTTTTGATACGACTCACTTTCTGTAAATTTCCCTCTTCGCTTTGCCCAAAGCGACAGAGTTTTGTTTTATAGGGCTGTAGTTTCAAGAATCGACTTGTTCATTAATAAAATAACATCGTTCTGTAATTTCCGCATTAATTGCTATTTTCTCTTTTTGCTTTTCTCAGAAAATGGTAATCCTAAAAAGCAAATCAATAATAATAAACAAGCAGTTTTTCAAAGAAATACACTGCACACACTCTTGCATTCCCTCTATCTCTTCTAAACACAAATGATACCGTCATGCAGATTGCTTGTTTTAAACCCCATTGAAACATACGATCCGATGCCTTCTCCCAACTTTGAGTTCCCGGTATTTGAGGCTGAAGAAGAAAATGACGACGAAATTCCAGAAGAGATCTCCCGATTACTCAGACAGGAGGAAAGGTCCATTGAACCTCATAAAGAGCCGTTGGAAACGATAAACTTAGGATCGGAAAAAGAGAGAAAAGAAATCAGGATTGGGGCACTGCTCAGTCCAACTGCCAGAGAGGGTTTGGTAAAGCTTCTCAAAGAATTCCCCGATGTATTCGCTTGGTCCTATCAGGATATGCCAGGGTTGGATACCAGCATCGTGGAGCATCATTTACCATTGAGATCAGAACGCCCCCCAGTAAAACAGAGGTTGAGACGGACTCACCCGGACATGGCCATCAAAATCAAAGAGGAGGTACAGAAACAGATTGACGCGGGTTTCCTCGCCACTTCAGAATATCCTCAATGGTTAGCCAACATCGTACCCGTTCCAAAAAAGATGGAAAAGTCAGAATGTGTGTGGATTACAGAGATCTAAATAAGGCTAGTCCAAAGGACGACTTTCCTTTATCACACATTGACATGCTGGTTGACAGTACATCAAAGTTCAAAGTTTTCTCATTCATGGATGGATTCTCAGGCTATAACCAGATCAAAATGGTGCCCAAAGACATGGAGAAAACTTCGTTCATTACCCCATAGGGTACCTTTTGTTACAAGGTGATGTCGTTCGGTTTGAAGAACGCTGGGGCAACCTATCAAAGGGCCATGACTACTCTTTTTCATGACATGATACACAAAGAAATCGAGGTATATATCGATGATATGATTGCTAAATCTAAGATAGAAGAGGAGCATGTGACCCATCTGTCAAAGCTATTCGAGCGGTTGAGAAAGTACAAACTTCGCTTGAATCCCAACAAGTGCACCTTCGGTGTCCGTTCAGGGAAACTCTTAGGGTTCATCGTCAGCCAGAAAGGAATTGAGGTTGATCCTGACAAGGTCAAGGCCATTCAAGAGATGCCTTCTCCGAAAGCTAAAAAACAAGTCAGAGGATTCCTGGGACGTTTGAACTACATCTCTAGATTCATATTCCTCATGACCGCGACATGTGCGCCGATTTTTAAATTACTCAAAAAGAATCAGGATTGCGTTTGGACAGAAGACTGTCAAACCGCCTTCGACAGTATTAAGGAATACCTGTTGAACCCTCCGATTTTATCACCTCCGGTGAAAGGAAGGCCACTGATTATCTACCTCACCGTCCTAGAAGACTCCATGGGCTGTGTACTTGGCCAACAAGACGAAACCAAATGGAAAGAGTCTGCCATCTACTATTTGAGCAAGAAATTCACCGACTGCGAGACTCAGTATACTATGCTTGAGAAAACTTGTTGCGCTTTGGCTTGGGCAGCCAAACGTCTTCGCCAGTACATGATTCGTCACACTAATTGGTTGATTTTCGAGATGGATCCGATCAAGTATGTCTTTGAAAAACCTGCTCTCACGGGAAGGATTGCCCGTTGGCAGATGTTGCTATCAGAATATGACATAGAGTACCATGCTCAAAAAGTCGTTAAAGGGAGTATTTTAGCCGATCATTTGGCTCATCAACCGATTGACAATCAGGAATCAATCGGGTTTGACTTCCCAGACGAAGATGTCATGTATTTGAAAATGAATGACTGCGATGAACCGCTACCCAGTGAAGGGCCAGAACCAGATTCCCAATGGGGACTTATCTTTGACGGAGCTGTCAATCATTACGGAAACGGAATTGGGGCAATTATCATAACACCTCAGGGTACCCACATTCCTCTCACGCCAGACTGACATTCAAGTGCACAAACAACGAGGCCAAATATGAAGCTTGTATTATGGGTCTCGAGGAAGCGATTGACTTAAGGATTAAGAACTTGGATGTATATGGCGATTCAGCCCTGGTTATCAATCAGATTAAAGGAGATTGGAACACATACCAATCAGGATTGATTCCTTACAAAGACTATGCGAGAAGGTTGCTACCCTTCTTCAACAGAGTTGAGTTTCATCACATCCCTCGTGATGAGAATCATATGGCTGATGCATTAGCCACTCTCTCTTCCATGATTAGTTTAGGTCAATGGAATGACATACCTAAGATCGACATAATGCGCCTTGAACGGCCCGCTTACATCTTCACGATTGAAGCAGTCATAGACGATAAACCTTGGTATCATGATATCAAATGCTTCCTTCAGAAACAAGAGTACCCACCTGGGGCATCCAGAAAGGATAGGAAAACCCTCAGAAGGCTGGCAGACAGTTTCTTCCTGAGCGGTGATACACTCTATAAGAGAAATTTTGACATGGTCTTGCTCCGATGTGTAGACAGACCAGAAGCAGACATGCTGATAAAAGAAATTCACGAAGGATCCTTTGGCACTCATGCTAACAGACACACAATGGCGAGAAAAATTCTAAGAGCAGGGTACTATTGGTTGACCATGGAATCCGACTGCTACAAGTACATGAGAAAGTGTCACAAGTGTCAGATATACTCCGACAAAATTCATGTACCGCCAACGCATCTCAAAGTTCTTTCTTCCCCGTGGTCTTTTTCCATACGGGGAATCGACATGATTGGCATGATCGAACCCAAGGCTTCAAACGGACATCGGTTCATCCTGGTAGCCATTGACTACTTCACCAAGTGGGTCGAAGCAGCATCATACGCTAATGTAACCCGACAAGTGGTGGTCCAATTTATCAAAAACAATCTCATCTGCCGTTATGGTGTTCCAGGCCAAATCATTACCGATAATGGATCCAACTTGAACAATAAGATGATGAAAGAGTTATGCGCAGAGTTCAAGATCGAACACCATAACTCATCTCCCTACCGACCAAAGATGAACGGAGCGGTAGAAGCGACTAATGTCGCTCCCGGGATTTTCATCCAAGTACAAACGCGAAAGTGGCACCGAAACAGAGTCGCCAGCAATGTGTATTTATCCCAAGAGAGGGAAAGGAAACACTGCGTAAACCTGAGGGAAAGGAAAGAGCATGGTCTTGCGACCAAGAGAACTGGGTTCGGGAGTCGGTTACGCGAGAGGAAGGTATTAGCACCCCCACGCGTCCATCGTAACCGATGGGATCCACGCTTGCTGCTTCAATCAAAGGGTGTAGGAAAAGATACTGGAAAAGGAACTGCAAGCTGGAAAACTGGAAAAGGAAAGGAGAGAGAAAGAGAAACAAATGTAGGGAAAATAAAAGAAGTGCTCGAATGGGCCCTACCCCACTGCCTACGTATCTCATCGAGAGCATGACAATCAGAGCGACGTAGTTCCCCTCAACAAGGGTCGCTTTGTTTGTGTTTTTTAGTGGAACGTCAGAGTGCGCGTCCCAACAGTTAGGTGTTGCAGCTCGCTGTAGGGAGACTTAGGCGTTACCTGTTTGCGGTGGAACGGACTTGACGAGTCCTTAAGGAAGGAGTGAAGAGATGAGAAAAGAATTCCCGAAGGAAAGACGTTATTGTTTGTTTGAATTTTTTTAGAAAGAATTGTTTTCGAAGTTGTTTGTAACTTGCATTGCACCCAAGTCTATAACATAGGAACGAATACGTCGCGTATCGTCCCCAACAGGACGTACACTAGGTATCCTAGAAGAATGAAGGGAAACCCCCCCCCCCCTCCATTATTCACTTCCCACATTTAAGGCTCATGCGCAATACACGTTTAACCTTTATTAAGTGTTTTTTACTTTTGTTTTGAGATGATAAGAAGAGACTCAAAAGGAGGAGTAAAGGTAAAAATCTAATGAGGGAGACTAAGACTCAATATTAATGGTATCATACATGGTGATCCTATGGTTAATGAGGTTTAAGGAACCTAATCCTAAAAGAAAGGAGGAGAAGAAGATAGAAAGCAACTTACTTCCAAGATGGAAGTTAAGTTATTTCTAAGAGGGAAGAAAGAAGATTATGAAAGCAAAGCACCATTAATTGCTTAAACAACACAAATTGAATGATTAAAAGATGATGGAAGAAATTAGAATGTGGATGCATATCCACACTCAAGTGACTTACCACTAGCCCCTGAAATAGTTAGTACAATTATTTACAAGTGAAGAAACAAGTTAAGATGAACAAGTAAGGCTTAAACAAGTCAAGAACCAAGGTAAAAGAACCTTAAAGGTTAAGGAAAGCTTAAGGTCAGAATGCACATCATAAGAATGTTCTCTAATGCTATGAGATCAAACACAAATCAAATGCACACAAACAATGCCTTAAACCACAAAGAAATGCATTATGAAAGAAGTAGATGAAGAATGAGTGGATATGGAAAGTGATCATGCATTAATGATTCATGAAAGGTTAAAGTCAGAACCAATGTCATTTAGGAATGGTCTTACAATGCTTATGAATCATCATGTAGTTCATAGATGAAATGATGTAAGAAAAAGAGATGAGAAAGAGAAAAGAATGAGAAACAAGTTCACTAAGATGCACAAAGTTATATATCAAAGATGCATATCATGTAAAATGATTGATGGATGCATATGGGCAGTCACATATCATTGGTGAAATGCAAATGGAAAGAATGGAATGGCATACCAAATGCAAACATAATTCATGTTAAGCACAAGAGTAGATAAGATGTGAAAACATGTCACAAAGGTAAGTTAAAATGCATAAACACAAACCAAATGCAAGTATAAACCTACATGACCTATAATTGAGTTAAGAAAGAACTATAATCTTCTATATGAAACCTCTAATCTCACACAAAGCAAACAAGAAAGGATGGGACAAGTGCTTCATTAAAATTAAGCTAGAAGGAAGTATAAGAATATGCACAAAGATAGCTTCAAATGTAAAGCTCTAAACAAATATCAAACGTACATATTAAAATCATGAAAATTGGCTCTAAACAACCTAAATCAGAAGCAAATCAAGTATCAAAAGTTCATGGCAAAAATCAAAATGAAACATACCCAAACAAATCAACAAAGTCATATTGAAACACATCACAAGAAGGTACAAAGATGAACATCAAAAGGTATGATATAATGACTTTAAAAATTAGACAAAAATTGTTTTAGGCACTTTAAGATGTTATCTAATAAATACAAAAAGAATGAATCAAAAATATGATGTGAGATGAGAGAAAGAAATCATGCAAGTTTGAGTATCATGGAGAAATTCAATCAAAAAGAAATTAAAAGAAAATAATGTATTTATATGCAAAAATTCATGAAATCAGAATTAAAAAATGCAAACAATAATTTAAATGTGTAAAGAACACACATGAATTTATTTAAGATTTTTAGAGATGATTTGGTATTTTTAAAAATAGGCAATCAAAACAATATGGAAAAGAAAATGAAAAATAAAAAGAAATGGGAAGGGGGGTGCAGCGTGAGTAATTCTCATGTTCAAAAATAAATTGGGCTCAGACAATGGGGGTGCAGATATCAAATATAAACCCAGTCCAACTTGCGTGCTTGTGTGTGATAGTGTGCATGATCAGTTAACGTAGAGATGCAATCATGGCCACATAACCAGGTCAATCAATATCAATCATTAAAGCATGCCAATCCAACAGTCTATAAAGCAAGCACACGATAATTCTCTTACACGCACACACACAATTAATTCAGACTAAGATAAAGAACACGTGCAAGACCACACATTCATTAATGTGTTGGCAACATAACAGACGTTGGATCAATCTCTATGCAAGATCATCACACAAATTCACGCATCAAACCAATCAGAGCTAAGGTCCACACACGATAGCATACACGCACACACACATGAGTCATTCAGGTTAAACAAGATGCACGTGAGAGGGAGGGTACATTATTTATGCATTGTCAACATCACAACCACACAATGCAAGCAATCCAATGGTCACGATTTAAAACCACAAACCCTAACTGATAAATGCCACCGGCCGGAGAAGGACCTCCGGTCGTCTTCTCCGGCGAAACGCCCCCACCTGCAACTCTTACATCTTCCAGAAATGCACAAAATTGGTACCAATCAAAAGCTCAAGTTACGTACATCATGAATCCAAGCATAGAATCAACATATCATGCACACATAGCAAGAACAACATCCAAACACTTTTGCCCTAATTTTTCAACTATGCTCCTAATGAGCCTATCAACTAGCCAGGACTCACGCTACATCTAATAAGCCACAAACGCCATGAAAGCAAGCTAAACTCAGTGGAAAAGTTGAGGAAAAAAAAACCTGAAACTGTGAAGGACTTGAGTTGTAAGAAAACCAGAGATATCTTGAGCTCTTGAACTTGTTGAGCAAAATAAATGCTACTTGTTCTTGAGATCTTGAAGAAAATCACAATGAAAATTCAACTGAACTGAAGCTACACTTGCTGAATTAAATTCCTTTTCTCTTGTTCTTGATTAGAAATAGAATATTGATGATGATAGAGATGGAATGTGGATGAAGATTGATGAGTTCGTGTGAAATCAGAGAGAGAATAGAGAGAAAAAGTGAGAAGAATTTTGGAGAGAGAGAGTGGAAAAATGAAGTTGAAGTTGGAATTATGAGTGATATTCAAATATATATGTTGAGTTAAATACTTAACTAGTGTGGTCAGCTGAGTTGGTTAAGTGAGTTGATTGGGTTAAAGTGAGTGCACCCTAACTAACTGAGTCAAGTTAGTTAGGGCGAGTTGCTTGGTTTTGCTATGGTGTAGTTGATGTTCATGAAGTTATGGTGGAGTTTAAAGTGAATGGTGATGATAAAGATATACTGCAGCAGAGAAAATTGTTCAGCAAGGTTTATCCTTTCCTCTTTCATGTATGACAAAGCATGTATGTATGTGTGTAAGGGAATGTGTTGGTACAAATGAAGTAATGGTTGAATGGTGTGTGAAGTATTGTCGTGCAAGCTGGTGAAGTAACAACAACAATGTTATATTTTTTCAGATTTTGTAGCAGCATCATATCAATGGGAACATGGAGATTTGATGAGGAATTTCTCTCTTGTTAGTGCATGAAATAATGAAATGTTGATGGCAAATGAAAGAGGGTTCATCATAGAACAAGTTTGGTATGAATTTTGGATTGAATAGAGTAGTGTAGGATGGTGAAAAATGGTCCAAAACACCAAGGTTCACAACTGACTTCATGGGCGTGGCAGGTTGGCAAGTTGGCAAGGCAACATGACTTGTAATATTCAGCATGAACATACCAACTTGAGACCATCATATCTCCATCATAACTTGCTCAAATGGAAAAATGTCCAACATTAAAGTTGAAGAGGACATTGAGATGAACAACTTTGATGTTCAACATTTTTTCATTTGAAGCTTAATTCAATGATAAAAATGGCTTGACATCTTGCCCACCACGTGTTTGTCAAAATTATGGCGCATGGGCCTAGTCTTGCCTTGCCATGACTTGGTTTTTGACCTAGTTTTGTCAATCTTTGATTGATCATAACTCCCTCAATTTTGATCCAATGGAAGAGTTCTTTATATGGATTTGAAGCTTAGAACATGTAATTTAATTGGCTTAACTTGGGCCTGAAGTTTGGAGCTTTTATCTTGGAGAATGAGAGCCTCAAAGTAGGGTACCAAATGGTCCAAACTTGCCATTTTTGGTAACCCTAAAGTTTCTATTTTTGGCAGTTTTACGATTTCTTGATTTTTCATGATTCCTCCATCATTTCTTGATCAAATCTTGTCCAATGAACATATATAACTTGAATTTCATGAATTTGACCTTAAAAAGTCAGGAGTTGACTTTTTTCACTGCACAGTTAACTTTTTCCCCAATTTCTTGATTATCAAGCAACTGATCACTTGAACCTCTTCTGAAATGAACCAATGGCCAATCTTCCATCCCTAGACACTTGATATCATTTAGAAAACATTGAGATCAAGTTTGAATCAAAATTTCATCAGGAGACCACTTGAATCCAAAACCCTAATTTTGACTGTTTTTGATAGGAGGTGATGAACTGTCCAATTTTTTTGATGAGTTCCCATCTTGCAATGACTTGTGAGATCAAGTGGGATGATATATGATATAATAAACCCTTGAGGCTTGTTAAGAGACCCTTGGCTCTTGTTCTCTTGCTTTGGACAATCCACATCTTTGAGAATCAACTGATCCCATGCCCTTATGCAAGATGCAATGCTAAATGCTTAATGTTTTATTTTTCTATGCTTGAATGCAATGCAATGAAATGAAAGCTCATGCTAAATGATATGAAGAAATGAGAGGGCAAATTTTGGGGTATTACAGCTGCCCCTATTCAATCACTGTAGACCTGAATGGATGATAGTGATTGCTGTCAGACTTTCAAGGTGTGGAGGGATTGAATACTGAAGATAACCAAAAAATTTGCACTCTGTGGAGAAGAAGAAAAGGGATATAAACCCAACCAAATGAATTCTGCTTATATAAACTCTGATGGGAAGAATAGCACTGGAGAGATGTCTTTTAGCACGACGCCAGACGACTACTGGCTTGCCACACTGCGGGTGGACTTTAAGAACGTCTTTTGTACGACGCCAGATGACTACTGGCTCGCCACGCAGCGGGTGGACTTTAATAATGTCTTTTGTATGATTCCAGATGACTACTGGCTTGCCACGTTGCGGGTGGACTTTAACAATGTCTTTTAGCACGACGCCAGACGACTACTGGCTTGCCACGCTGCGGGTGGACTTTAACAACGTCTTTTAGCACGATGCCAGACGACTACTGGCTTGCCACGCTGTGGGTGGACTTTAACAATGTCTTTTAGCACGACGCCAGACGACTACTGGCTTGCCACGCTGCGGGTGGACTTTAACAATGTCTTTTAGAACGACGCCAGACGACTACTGGCTCGCCACACTGCTGGTGGACTTTAAGAATGTCTTTTGTACAACACCAGACGACTACTGGTTTGCCACACTGTGGGTGGACTTTAAGAATGTCTTTTAAACGACGCCAGACGACTACTTCCTTGCCACACTACGGGTGGACTTTCGCCAATCTACGATTGGACTTACAACTGTCTTTTTAAATAGAGTCAGATGACTACTGACTTGCCACACTGCGGGTGGACTTTTGCCAATCTACGGTTGGACTTTGCCTTGCTTTTCCACCCTTGGATGGACTTTTACCAATCTGCGGTTGGACTTTGCTGATTTGCCACCCTAAGATGGACTTTTACCAATCTGCGGTTGGACTTGCTGATTTGCCACCCTTGGATGGACTTTTGCCAATCTACGGTTGGACTTTGACAAACTTCCAATACTGGATTACGCTCTGCATGCATGTCAGAGATCTCTGCTGACTCTACTGAGGAACAATGATCAATGATTTGACATTAGAGACTCCTGCAAGGATGGTATCTCTGTTGGAGAATGAATGAACAATCTGTTTGCTTCGAATTGTCACACTTGCCAAAAATAAATTGGACTTTGAGATGTAGGAGAGTGATGAATCTGCCAGGAATTACTTCATCTGACTAGGGCGAATTCTGGTCATAGCAACTCTGCTGGGGATGAGAATTTTCTGACTTGGCTGGGGAAAGAATGCACTAACACTCTGCTGAGGAAGACAAGTCATTAAAACTCTGCTTGGGGATCTATCAAACCCGAGGAGAATATGCTAACACTCTGCTGAGGAAGAGATTCTGTTGACCCGCTAAACTTCTACAGGGAAGAAAAAACAACTCAGCTGGGGAATATTGTTGACAAGATTCAATGCTGAACTCTGTGGGGAGTACAACTACCAGAAATACGGTCTTGCTGGGGACCGAAACTACTCCGTCAGGGATACACAAATCTTGGTTAGAAGACATTCCGTTGCAACATGCTGAGAAAGAGTCTCTAGAGATCTGCTGGGAAACATCAAGCAAATGTACGGTAATCTGCTGAGGAATACAACTGTCGAGCTTAGGATAAGAGCCACAACGTCCCATGCTAGGCAACCTTTCGTTCGACGACTCCACTGGGGATAATGAGTTGACAACAAACTCTACTGGGGAGAATTGCTTCAAAGCGTCTCTCGCTGGGGAATGTCCTTTAAGAGGATTTTATAGAAGACCGAGCATCTTCAAACTCTTAAGCAAATGCCGAGACTTGAGCTAAGAATATAATAATTGAGAGGTCACTCTACTGGAGATAATAGATCTGGAACACATCCTGCCGGAGGGATTTCACGATACCCCATGCTTGGGAGGGTCACAAACTCGGTTTTGCCCCAGATTACGCGGATGATCTGAAGAAATCGTCCCAAGAGAATTTTACAGAAGATTTGGCATCTTCAAACTCCTGGACACTCACTGAGTCTTGAACATTAACTGCGAGGTCTGTGAAGTAACTCTACTGGTGAATTTCCAACCGTTATCGACACAAAAAAGCTTGTAGCTGTTGGAAGTATTGAGTGGGAGAATCGACTTAATAAGATCCAGGGATCCCTTATTAGCTTTGCTTCGTTGATCTCGTCTTGCTGAATATGGTTGCCCCGGTATTCTGACTTACGGATAAATGATCACTCGTCTGGAAGAAAATGACCTATGCTCTTGAAAAGGCCTCAATCTTGCTTTTGAGCCTAGTATGAGGCTGCTACCTGCAAGCAAAGGATATGCACGTATGCCCCGTGCTGGATATGACTTCTGCAACTGAGAAAATCCAACTCTGAACCACCACTTGTTGGGGAGAAAGATTTTGATGCATCTCTTGCTGGGAACATGATTAATGAAGCCTGCTGAGAACAGGGGACCACAAATGCCTTGGGTTGGAATGCCCCTTTGTTTCAAGCCTTTTGGCTGATTGACTGCATATGCATGAACAACAGTTTTTTTCTTCACTTGCCCCAGACCAACATGGTCCACCAAAAGAAATTGTCTCAAGAGGATTTTACAGAAGACTTGACATCCAAAACGCCTCAATATCTTCAAACTCTTGGAGAGATTTGTCGGATCTCGAAGTAACTGCCTCAGACTGTATGGTCTACAGAGGAATTCGCCTCGAGAAGATTCATGAATAATCTAATATCACCGTGAGATATTTTGCCCCAATACTCTGAACCCTGGATAGGCTGACCAGTCGTCTGGATGGACTAACTTCTCATGCTCTTGGGATGACCTACTCCAGTATGAACCTTGAAGTGGTTTTGCCCCTGACTACTGATCTTCGAAGGAAGACCCCGAATACCTGCCTTTGGAGAGATTTGAATCTCGAAGTAATTACCCCCTTTGGCTGAACTTTGAAGAGATTTCTCGACGTGATTGGCTCAGATTGGCTACACCTTAAAGAGATGATTCGACGTGATTGTCCCAAATCGGCTACATCTTAACACAACTTGTTGGGAAAGCTCCTGCTCAACAAAGTTTCCTGAGGAAGTACCACTGGATGTGGCTGTCCTTTGGGAGTTTCAGGATTCTCAATTCGGCAAGATTAAGCTTCTGGACTGAATTTCCACATGTAAACTTCTTTTGATGTCAAACAAATGTATGCAAGCAGAAAATGTTTTAGTCTGAGAATGAAAATTCTAATGCAACACACATGTTAATCTTGAAGTTTTACTGAAAAGATGTCGCAAACCCTTTGTGAGCGGATCACGGATTAGAATACGACATTAATTTTTTAATGAAAGAAAGCAATGCACATGCAACACCAACAAAGATCTTTTAGCACAACTCACAGGAGTCAGGAACGCTATCTCTTGGTAGCATGCTTTCGAAATAACCCTGTTTCAATTAGGACTTTTGAGGGTTGTATCGTGGTCTGGTTCACGGTTTTGAGAAAAATGGTTTATGGCTCAAAGTTTATTGGTGCCCACCCACTCTTCATGATTTTCTCCAGTCCTACATTCAGCTAATTTGCGCAAGCGTTCGCCGCTCAAAAAGATTTTGTGATCTTTAAGGAACCCATGCATCTGATGGTTTGACACCTAATGAGGCTTTGGAGTGACAGTCACCCCTTTGTCTTTTGTTCATAGTCACACGACTTTGTTCTTGCTCGCGGATTTTCTTTTGTAATCCTTTTGTTTTTTTTTATCCCTAATTTTTTGCCTGGACTGATTCTTTTGAATCTTTAGATTTTGAAGTCCAGCGGGATGTCCTAACTTTTTCCTAAGTCGCCTGTTTTCATGTTTCGACTTAGCGGGCTTTTTTCTTTTTTTGATTCTTTTTTTTTCGGAACAAATCGTGTGACACTGGCTTGTCTTGACTTTGTTGAAAGGGTTGTGACTGCCTCACTCTTTGATTGTTGATGGATAACCATTGTGGTTTCACATCTCTTGACCTCTTGACGGTGGAATAAAAGGTAATGGATCCTCAGATGCACACTCCTTTTGAAATTTGAACGCTCGGTCAAATTAACTGTCGCCTACCCTGCCCCTGGGTTAAATGTGAGGGTTTTTTCGTACGAAAGAAACTCCTACTTCAAGGCTCAAAGGGGTTAACGAGGGTCTATCTCCTTTATCTCTCCAGTGTTTGGGGAGTTCGAAACAATGCCTGTATATCCTCAACAGGGTTCTTATTCAAAAGCATACCCCTAGAGATTTTTGCGTTTTCAACTCATCATCCTCCTTCAAGAGTTTAAGCACGACAATTGGTATTGCAATGCACATATACAAACTTATGAGTGAATACGAATGGATTACTTCAGGAAAAACATGCGTGCTTTATTAGGATTAACATAAAAAGAAAAACAGATTTCATGCATGCATACAAACGTTTTGACAAACTTAACAAGCTACACATGAGAATGCAGTAAAGAAGCTAAATGATTGTCCTTGTTGAGGAGGCTTGACTCCGTCTGGACTTATTGATTCTGAAGGTGTTTTTGCAAACTGGGTGCTCAATCTGATGAAGAAAGTTCAATTTATGGGCCACCCGTCTGGTGTGATAATCTTTGAGTCAATCAAGTCTTGCACCTTATGTTTGAACACTCTGCAATTGTCAATTATATGTCCAAACGTTCCCGAGTTAAACTCGCACCTGGCATTCATGTCATAATCTGGAGGAAAAGGAAATGACACTGGCGCTACCTTGCCCAGCTGAATCAAAGAGCCTTGGAGAAGGCGAGAAAGAAGTCGGCTTTGAGAAATAGGAACTGGAGCAGACACTCTCTCAGACCTCCTAAGGCCTCGTTGCCTCTGTTGCTGACGGTTTTGCTGCCAATGTTGATTAGGGTGCCTAGTCTGCCCCTGTACTTTCCTTTCCACATTTGGCCGAGGAACAAACAAAAGTTGCTGACGTGATGACTTTGAACCCTGAAGCTGAGGAATACACCCATGACCTGAGGTAGACCCTAGAGAAGGGGAAGGAATACTCACTTCCTTTGCAGCTACTGGCGTAATATCACCTGATACCTTCAAGCCAGCTGGTCCAAACTCGATTGCTTTAGAGTCAATCAAATCTTGTACTTGGTGCTGGAACGCTCTACACCCCTCAATATCATGGCTTGGTGCCCCTGAGTGAAAATCACGATAAGCCTTGGCATCCCATCCTTTTGGAAACTTTGCAGGAGGAGTCAACTTTTGGAGCTCAATCAATCTTAACTAAAGCAGTTGCTGAAGTAATTTGGCATGACACATCGGTAGAGGATCAAAACCCTTTCTTGCTTCTGTTGATGATGAAGGGATGCAATCGGGAGGGTCCCAGCTGTGATTTGCTGATGTGGTAGTTTCGGAACCCAGGGCTTCTGGATTGAGGAGGGTCCCTGAGAGGGGGGAGGAATATCCACCTCTTTAGCAGCAGTTGGAGGAACATCTCTTCGCTTGACAGTGCTGATGGGCGCAAACTCGATTGGCCCTGAATCAAGAAGCTCTTGGACCTTATACTTGGGCATCTTACAATTTTCAACATTATGACCAGGTACCCCTGAATGGAATTCACACCTATCATGGACATTGGAACCCATACGAAACTTGGTGTGTGGAGGTCCTGCATCAATCAAATCAATTAACCGAAGCTTGAGCAAGTGTTAAAGCAACTGAGCGTATGGCATCGGAATCGGATCAAACTTCTTTTCAAGCTTTTCTGGATTAAGATCCTCTTGGAGAACAGGAAGTGATTGCCTATAGGAAAGTTTTGGTCGCGAAGGAGATTCACGAGGCAATCCATGGTCTAGAGGAGACCCCAAAGAAATAGGACGAGTGAGAACCTCTGCTGCGGAAGTGGGCACTTGATTGTCTTTCTTTCTTAACACTTCATTTAGAATTTCCATAACCCGGCCCATCTGAGTCTTTATCCGGTTGAATTCTTCTCTCAGCAGTTCCTGACCTCGTGACAACGCTTGAATGTCCACCATAAAATGCCCCAGTCGAACCTTCATCTCAGTCACCTCCGCTCGGAGTTGTTCCATATCTGAACCTTGATTGTGGCGAATCGAGTAGTTTGAAGAAGTCATGTTGGCCGTTTCTGAAGAGAATACCCAGTCAGAATGAGAAATCCGCTCCGGAACACCTGTTATGCATATGAGTATGAGAATGCAATGCAGAATGCCATGTTCGAATATTTCCAAGGAATCATTATGCTTTGATTCAAAAAATTTCCTTACACTAACCATAAGAAATAGATGGAAATGCTCAGCAACGAGCCTTAAAGTTAAGATCCTTGGAAATACCAGAACATGTATGCAAACATGTTATGATGGTACGGGTGCAGAGACATGGGATCAAGGCTTCCAAAAATTCTGGATAAGTGTTGTGCTGGTGACCGAATAAGCTCATAGGTCAACTCTGAAGAGAACACCGGAATACCAGAATATCTGACTAATCAGAATACCAGGATGCCGAGATATCGGCATAATCAGAATACCAGAATAAACAGAACACCAGCGTGATCACAATACGGGAATGCCAGAATATCGACATAATCAGGGTGCTGGAATAATCGGAATACCATAATACCAGGCTGATGAGTCCACACTGATAAGAGAACCAGAATACCAGGTAGGATGAAAGTCAAGGTTACCTGCAAACCTGTAAACAACCCGCCCCTCTCATATGTGGGTACTAATATCCTCAATATCCCGGGCTCTCAGGTCGAGAAATGATGATACGTTCACCATTTCTGGTTTGGCATCATCATCAATCGAGGAGGCCTCAACTGATTCTCCAAAACGAAAGGTCCTCAGCTTCTGGCACTGAGGTCGAGAAGCAATAATACATTCATCCCTCGGGGTACAGTACTATCGCCAATCGAGGAGTGCCTCCACTGATTCTCTTTCAAAAAGGATATCCTATAGCGAGTTCCTAGCATTGGGTCCTCGGATCGAGAATGTGTAATGGGTTTGCCATTTCTGGTCTGCCATTATCACGACTCGGGAGGAGTGCCGCTACTGAGTTCTCGGGAATGGTCACCAGAGTCGACAATTCCTCCAGAGAATATCTACTGGCCTGTATCAAACATACAGTAGCAGATAGCTCCGGATAGAACCTCGTCTGGTTGTAGATATCGTGAACACCCACACGTGGCCAAACACCACGGGAGCGACACGTCCACCCACTCTAATACCTAAGTGTATGCTCAAGCCTGGGTAGTGGGCTTATCTCTCAGAACATCCCAACCTGCCAAACAGAAAACCAGTACAGCACAACACAATCTAGTATAATAATGAAATGAAAATGCAATAAATACAGTAAAAATAGTAATACAGCAAGATACAGTAAAGCAGTAAGACTATAAACAGCAATACAGTAAAACATCAAAACACAGCACCACAATAAACACCTAATGAAAGAAAAACAGACAAGCGCTAGGATTGACTCGCTTAGGGAACCAGAGATTCTGGGTTCGATCCCCAGCAGAGTCGCTAGCTGTTGCTCCCGGGATTTTCATCCAAGTACAAACGCGAAAGTGGCACCGAAACAGAGTCGCCAGCAATGCGTATTTATCCCAAGAGAGGGAAAGGAAACACTGCGTAAACCTGAGGGAAAGGAAAGAGCATGGTCTTGCGACCAAGAGAACTGGGTTCGAGAGTCGGTTACGCGAGAGGAAGGTATTAGCACCCCCACGCATCCATCGTACCCGATGGGATCCACGCTTGCTGATTCAATCAAAGGGTGTAGGAAAAGATACTGGAAAAGGAACTGCTAGCTGGAAAACTGGAAAAGGAAAGGAGAGAGAAAGAGAAACAAATGTAGGGAAAATAAAAGAAGTGCTCGAATGGGCCCTACCCCACTGCCTACTATCTCATCGGGAGCATGAGAATCAGAGCGATGTAGTTCCCCTCAACGAGGGTCGCTTTGTTTGTGTTTTTTAGTGGAACGTCAGAGTGCGCGTCCCAGCAGTTAGGTGTTGCAGCTCGCTGTAGGGAGATTTAGGCGTTACCTGTTTGCGGTGGAACGGACTTGACGAGTCCTTAAGGAAGGAGTGAAGAGATGAGAAAATAATTCCCGAAGGAAAGACGTTATTGTTTGTTTGAAGTTTTTTAGAAAGAAGTGTTTTTGAAGTTGTTTGTAACTTGCATTGCACCCAAGTCTATAACATAGGAACGAATACGTCGCGTATCGTCCCCAACAGGACGTACACTAGGTATCCTAGAAGAATGAAGGGAAACCCCCCCCCCCCTCCATTATTCACTTCCCACATTTAAGGCTCATGCGCAATACACGTTTAACCTTTATTAAGTGTTTTTTACTTTTGTTTTGAGATGATAAGAAGAGACTCAAAAGGAGGAGTAAAGGTAAAAATCTAATGAGGGAGACTAAGACTCAATATTAATGGTATCATACATGGTGATCCTATGGTTAATGAGGTTTAAGGAACCTAATCCTAAAAGAAAGGAGGAGAAGAAGATAGAAAGCAACTTACTTCCAAGATGGAAGTTAAGTTATTTCTAAGAGGGAAGAAAGAAGATTATGAAAGCAAAGCACCATTAATTGCTTAAACAACACAAATTGAATGATTAAAAGATGAAGGAAGAAATTAGAATGTGGATGCATATCCACACTCAAGTGACTTACCACTAGCCCCTGAAATAGTTAGTACAATTATTTACAAGTGAAGAAACAAGTTAAGATGAACAAGTAAGGCTTAAACAAGTCAAGAACCAAGGTAAAAGCATCTTAAAGGTTAAGGAAAGCTTAAGGTCAGAATGCACATCATAAGAATGTTCTCTAATGCTATGAGATCAAACACAAATCAAATGCACACAAACAATGCCTTAAACCACAAAGAAATGCATTATGAAAGAAGTAGATGAAGAATGAGTGGATATGCAAAGTGATCATGCATTAATGCTTCATGAAAGGTTAAAGTCAGAACCAATGTCATTTAGGAATGGTCTTACAATGCTTATGAATCATCATGTAGTTCATAGATGAAATGATATAAGAAGAAGAGATGAGAAAGAGAAAAGAATGAGAAACAAGTTCACTAAGATGCACAAAGCTATATATCAAAGATGCATATCATGTAAAATGATTGATGGATGCATATGGGCAGTCACATATCATTGGTGAAATGCAAATGGAAAGAATGAAATGGCATACCAAATGCAAACACAATTCATGTTAAGCACAAGAGTAGATAAGATGTGAAAACATGTCACAAAGGTAAGTTAAAATGTATAAACACAAGCCAAATGCAAGTATAAACCAACATGACCTATAAATGAGTCAAGAAAGAACTATAATCTTCTATATGAAACCTCTAATCTCACACAAAGCAAACAAGAAAGGGTGGCACAAGTGCTTCATTAAAATTAAGCTAGAAGGAAGTATAAGAATATGCACAAAGATAGCTTCAAATGTAAAGCTCTAAAAAAATATCAAACGTACATATTAAAATCATGAAAATTGGCTCTAAACAACCTAAATTAGAAGAAAATTAAGTATCAAAAGTTCATGGCAAAAATCAAAATGAAACATGCCCAAACAAATCAACAAAGTCATATTGAAACACATCACAAGAAGGTACAAAGATGAACATCAAAAGGTATGATATAATGACTTTAAAAATCAGACAAAAATTGTTTTAGGCACTTTAAGATGTTATCTAATCAATACAAAAAGAATGAATCAAAAATATGATGTGATATGAGAGAAAGAAATCATGCAAGTTTGAGTATCATGGAGAAATTCAATCAAAAAGAAATTAAGATAAAATAATGCATTTATATGTAAAAATTCATGAAATCAGAATTAAAAAATGCAAACAATTATTTAAATGTGTAAAGAACACACATGAATTTATTCAAGATTTTTAGAGATGATTTGGTATTTTTAAAAATAGGAAATCAAAACAATAGGGAAATGAAAATGAAAAATAAAAAGAAATGGGAAGGGGGGGGGGGGGGGGGTGCAGCGTGAGTAATTATCATGTTCAAAAATAAATTGGGCTCAGACAATGAGGGTGCAGATATCAAATATAAACCCAGTCCAACTTGCGTGCTTGTGTGTGATAGTGTGCATGATCAGTTAACGTAGAGATGCAATCATGGCCACACAACCAGGTCAATCAATATCAATCATTAAAGCATGCTAATCCAACAGTCTATAAAGCAAGCACATGATAATTCTCTTACACGCACACACACACACAATTAATTCAGACTAAGATAAAGAACACGTGCAAGACCACACATTCATTAATGTGTTGGCAACATAACAGACGTTGGATCAATCTCTATGCAAGATCATCACACAAATTCACGCATCAAACCAATCAGAGCTAAGGTCCACACACGATAGCATACACGCACACACACATGAGTCATTCAGGTTAAACAAGATGCACGTGAGAGGGAGGCTACATTATTTATGCGTTGTCAACATCATAACCACACGATGCAAGCAATCCAATGGTCACGATTTAAAACCACAAACCCTAACTGATAAATGCCACCGGCTGGAGAAGGACCTCCGGTCGTCTTCTCCGGCGAAATGCCACCACCTGCAACTCTTACATCTTCCAGAAATGCACAAAAATGGTACCAATCAAAAGCTCAAGTTACGTACATCATGAATCCAAGCATAGAATCAACATATCATGCACACATAGCAAGAACAGCATCCAAACACTTTTGCCCTAATTTTTCAACTATGCTCCTAATGAGCCTATCAACTAGCCAGGACTCACGCTGCTTCTAATAAGCCACAAATGCCATGAAAACAAGCTAAACTCAATGGAAAAGTTGAGGAAAAAAAAACCTGGAACTATGAAGGACTTGAGTTGTAAGAAAACCAGAGATATCTTGAGCTCTTGAACTTGTTGAGCAAAATAAATGCTACTTGTTCTTGAGATCTTGAAGAAAATCACGATGAAAACTCAACTGAACTGAATCTACACTTGCTGAATTGAATTCCTTTTCTCTTGTTCTTGATCAAAAGTGAGAAGAATTTTGGAGAGAGAGTGGAAAAATGAAGTTGAAGTTGGAATTATGAGTGATATTCAAATATATATGTTGAGTTAAATGCTTAACTAGTGTGGTCAGCTGAGTTGGTTAAGTGAGTTGATTGGGTTAAAGTGAGTGCACCCTAACTAACTGAGTCAAGTTAGTTAGGGAGAGTTTCTTGGTTTTGCTATGGTGTAGTTGATGTTCATGAAGTTATGGTGGAGTTTAAAGTGAATGGTGATGATAAAGATATACTGTAGTAGAGAAACTTGTTCAGCAAGGTTTATCCTTTCCTCTTTCATGTATGACAAAGCATGTATGTATGTGTGTAAGGGAATGTGTTGGTACAAATGAAGTAATGGTTGAATGGTGTGTAAAGTATTGTTGTGCAAGCTGGTGAAGTAACAACAACAATGTTATCTTTTTTCAGATTTTGTAGCAGCATCATATCAATGGGAACATGGAGATTTGATGAGGAATTTCTCTCTTGTTAGTGCATGAAATAATGAAATGTTGATGGCAAACGAAAGAGGGTTCATCATAGAACAAGTTTGGTATGAATTTTGGATTGAATAGAGTAGTGTAGGATGGTGAAAAATGGTCCAAAACACCAAGGTTCACAACTGACTTCATGGGCGTGGCAGGTTGGCAAATTGGCAAGGCAACATGACTTGTAATATTCAGCATGAATATACCAACTTGAGACCATCATATCTCCATCATAACTTGCTCAAATGGAAAAATGTCCAACACCAAAGTTGAAGAGGAAATTGAGATGAACAACTTTTATGTTCAACATTTTTTCATTTAAAGCTTACTTCAGTGAGAAAAATGGCTTGACATCTTGCCTACCATGTGTTTGTAAAAATTATGGCGCATGGGCCTAGTCTTGCCTTGCCATGACTTGGTTTTTGACCTAGTTTTGTCAAACTTTGATTGATCATAACTCCCTCAATTTTGATCCAATGGAAGAGTTCTTTATATGGATTTGAAGCTTAGAACATGAAATTTAATTGGCTCAACTTGGGCCTGAAGTTTGGAGCTTTTATCTTGGAGAAAGAGAGCCTCAAAGTAGGGTGCCAAATGGTCCAAACTTGCCATTTTTGGTAACCCTAAAGTTTCTATTTTTGGCAGTTTTGCGATTTCTTGATTTTTCATGATTCCTCCACCATTTCTTGATCAAACCTTGTCCAATGAACATATATTACTTGAATTTCATGAATTTGACCTTAAAAAGTCAGGAGTTGACTTTTTTCACTGCACAGTTGACTTTTCCCCCAATTTCTTGATTATCAAGCAACTGATCACTTGAACCTCTTCTGAAATGAACCAATGGCCAATCTTCCATCCCTAGACACTTGATATCATGTAGAAAACATTGAGATCAAGTTTGAATCAAAATTTCATCAGGAGACCACTTGAATCCAAAACCCTAATTTTGACTGTTTTTGATAGGAGGTGATGAGTTGTCCAATTTTTTTGATGAGTTCCCATCTTCCAATGACTTGTGAGATCAAGTGGGATGATATATGATAAAATAAACCCTTGAGGGTTGTTGAGAGACCCTTGGCTTTTGTTCTCTTGCTTTGGACAATCCACATCTTTGAGAATCAACTGATCCCATGCCCTTATGCAAGATGCAATGCTAAATGCTTAATGTTTTATTTTTCTATGCTTGAATGAATTGCAATGAAATGAAAGCTCATGATAAATGATATGAAGAAATGAGAGGGCAAATTTTGGGGTATTACAACTAACAAGAACATCAAGAGGATTGTTCAGAAGATGGTTGTAACCTATAAAGATTGGCACGAGATGCTACCCTTTGCTCTTCACGGTTATCGCACATCTGTCCGCACTTCAACATGGGCAACCCCTTTCTCTCTAGTATATGGCATGGAAGCAGTGCTCCCCATAGAAGTAGAGATCCCTTCAATCTGGGTATTGATGGAACCTAAGCTTACAGAAACTGAATGATGTCAAAGTCGACACGATGAGCTGAACCTGATCGAAGAGAAACGAATAACGACATTATGCCACAGTCAGTTGTATCAACAAAGAATGAAGAGGGCGTTTGACAAAAAAGTCCGACCTCACATCTTCAGGAAAGCAGACCTTGTGCTCAAGAAGATACAATATTTTCTCACAGATTCTCAAGGCAAATGGACTCCGAATTATGACGGCCCCTATGTGGTCAAGAAAACTTTCTCAGGCGGTGCCTTGAGACTTGCAACCATGGACGGAGAGGAATTTGCCTACCCCACAAATGTTGATATAATCAAGAAATACTTCGCCTAAACTAAAAAAACAAAAAACGTCTCAGTGGATTGAAAACCCGAAAGGGCGGTCCAGGCAAAAATTACAGACAAAATAAAAAATAAATAAAAAAATATAAATAAATCATCCCGGTGGATTGGAAATCTCAAAGTACAATCCAGGAAAAAATTAGGGATAATGGCAAGTAACTACTTTCGACAAAGGGGCAAGTCCCTCAGCAACAGTTACATCATCCGTCAGGAAAACTCCAGTTAAGGTCATCTTCGACAGAAGCTCAGGATGCCCAGAATTCAAAGTTGGTAGAAGGATAGTGGTCGTTATGTTTCGACGTAGCCCTTTTCCCTGTAAATTACCATATTCAAACTTTGTAAATGCTCTATGGAATCACGCGTTTGGCTGATTTCCATCCTATCAATAAAATTTGAGCCCTTGTGCTTTTGTTTGCAATTCTTATTTGTTTAGCTTTACATAACGACATTTTAACATGATCAACGATTCTTGAAATAAAACAAAAATGAATTTACTTGTTAAAATTGTTCTGCTTTTAAAAATAAAGACGGCAATTTCTTTTGACGGTTGAACATCGAAAGAACATCGATCGCTTCTCCAAAGGTGTTCGAGCCTCAAAGTGCAGAATCAAAGTACTCCTTCTAAACCAGTATGCCTGAATGAAGGATCAGCTATGTCAGATGCGAATGCTCCATCTGACCTCTTCGGCCGAGGTCTCATCTCCTAAGCCCGACCAACGGTTGTCCCCCCACAGGGACTACTTCTCCTAAGCAAGGCAGAATTCCTATCTTGAACCAGCGGTACTTCTTTGCCCCGCAATGGCCGAGTATCCAGCCGTGTTCATTCGTTAGTTTGTATGTCGCGTCAGTTTTATCAGCATATACATACATACATATGGCGTTTCTCCGGGAAGATCCCGAGAAAAGTATGATGTAATATCCCCAAGCGTGAAAGCAGTCTCTCAAGAAGACTCATTTTCCCCAGTAGAGTCGGCAAATGGCATCTCCAAATAGAGAAGTTTGTACACCTCTACAACTCAGACGACTGGGTTCCCCAGCGACTCTGACATCAAAACTTTTTCTATCAAATGACATCTCTCCAGGAAAATTCGGCGAGAAGTTTGAGGAAAACCGCTATGAATAGCGTCCCCTGTCAAGAAAGTTTATTGACAAAAGAAACTGAGACCAATTCCTTGGTAGGAAACCAGGATCGAGGGGAAGTTTACATCAGAAACTAAGACCAGTTCCTTGGTGGGAAACCAGGATCGAGGGGAAGTTTATATCAGAAACTAAGACCAGTTCCTTGGTAGGAAACCAGGATCGAGGGGAAGTTTATATCAAAAACTAAGACCAGTTCCTTGGTAGGAAACCAGGATCGAGGGGAAGTTTATTTCGGAAACTGAGACCAGTTCCTTGGTAGGAAACCATGATCGAGGGGAAGTTTATTTCAGAAACTAAGACCAGTTCCTTGGTGGGAAACCAGGATCGAGGGGAAGTTTATTTCAGAAACTAAGACCAGTTCCTTGGTAGGAAACCTGAATCGAGGGGAAGTTTTTACCTTTTCTAAGCATCATTGCTTAGCAAAAGAAGAAGGATGCGCAAGCTGCCATTCTTAACCACCATCAAAATTTTGGGTATTCCGATATTTAATCCTCTTGCACCCTGAATGCCCGAATACCTTCGCCATTCACACCTTTGGGTCCAAGAAGATTAAATAGGGGCATCTGTCATACCCCAAATTTTGACCACTAAGATTTCCCATCATTGTGAAAATCATCATCACAATATGGAGGAACCATCATACCTCATCAGTCTCCCCAAAGATGAGTGAGCATCCACTACTATCAAAATTAGGGTTTCAAGCCCTCTCAGAGTTCTTAGACAAAGGATCAATCAAGAAATGACATGATCTTCAACTTGTCTAGCCTCTAAAATATCCACAAGGGATCAATAGGACTCCCACTTCAAGGATTAAGCACAAGGCTGCTCCCTTCCAGGTGGATCAAGCCTCAAGATCGCCAGTGTCACCAAATTAGGGTTTGGTCGACCAGGGCCTCCAGATGAAAATTTTCCTCTGGGCATGAGCCAATGCTTCAAAGCATATCCTAAAATACTCCATGGAACCTCATGGGCCCAAGCATCAAGTCAATTTGACCTTAGGGGATGCATACATCAAAAATCAAGAATTAGGGTTTCTTGACCTAATTCACCCCTAAGTTGACTTTTGGGACAAATCATGAGCCAAGACCTCAAGAGAGGATTTTAGGGTCTCCAACATACCACATTGATCCATTTGTAACAATGGATTGATCAAGGAAGCTTGAGCAGCAAGTCTCAATTTCATCAGTACCACAGTTAGGGTGTCGCGAGAAAAGTCAACTGTATCTTTGACTTTTGACCAGGACATGCTCCCAAACCCTAGGTCATGATTCAATATACCCTATAACACCCATGGAACATGTCCATCAAGTTTGATTTAGGTCAAGGACATGATTGCCTAAAGGATCGCACAGTTTGGAATTCATCTGACAAAAAGTCAACTGTGCACAAAAGTCAACTCTGACTTTTTGAGATTTTTCACAAAAATGGGTTTTTAACCCTAAAATGATGTTAATGTATGATTTGAATCATCATTCATCAAGAAAAATCAAGAAAAGTGGGATAACTTGTAAAAAGGGTAACCATAAAAACTTAGAAAATTTTCTAAGTTATGAACAAAGTGGCAAGGGTACCAACTTTGGAGGATCATAACTCCTAAACCACAAAGCCATTTTCCCCATCCAAAGCTAGATTTGTAGATCTCATTACCCTCTACAAAATCTTAAAACTGACCTCCCTCCAAATTCCTCATGGATTTTGAGTTATGGAATTATCAAAATCACAAAAAGTGAAAATGTCACTTTTTTCCAACACTTAGTGAAAATTTCACTAAGTCAGAATCTTCCTTCACTTTTTTCCAAATGTAGGGGGATTTTTCACTTGGATCCAAAAAGTATCAAAACCAAATATGATCAAATAGTTGTTGTATCATATGAGGGCTTTTCAAAATGGCCAAGAACATCACCAAATTCCACTTGGGCCAAGAAATATGACAATGGCAATATGCCTTGCTGAAAACTACCAAGGCTAGGCAGAATTTTGCATTTTTGCTCGATTTGGAAAAATCAAATAATTCCAAGCCTTGTCATCACTTTGTACACATCTGAGGATCAAATTTAAAGGGGACAAACACTGAGCCAAGCCTCCAAAGTCCTTGGAACAAGAAGTAGCATGCCAAACCTAGAATTGCGTAAAAGAGGGACAAGACTCCAATTTTAGATTGGAGCATTCAATGCATACACCAAGGTGGCATGGACTGAGCCATTTGCAACAGAATTCAGTCAAGACTTACCCAAGACCAAGGGAACCACAGCCCTGTGCCCTAACCTCTAGTCAATGGCTAGAGGAGACTTGGATTCCAAAGTGCAACCATTGGCCAAACCTTTGTTGCAGTCGCCACTCACTATTGCTTGCAAAATAAACTTGCTCTACTATAAATAGAGCTCATTTGTGATCAGTTTGAGTACACCAAAGCCATCAAACAGATGCTTTCCTCAAAATCTCTTCTTTCACTCTAATTTTGCCTTCTAAGGCAAGTCACTATCGGGTTTTGAGTTTGAGAGCTTTTCCAATCAAACCAATCACTCACACACCTCACATACATCACATAGAAGTGATCCAAACACTCACATAACATCTGGAACACCAAAATCACAAAATCACCAGCCAGTTGCTCAAGTTCTTGACAGATTTGCAGTTGGGGTACCATCTCAAGTTCCAAATCATTTCAATCCATTCCAAGCATCCAGACACACTCCATGGCACCTAGGGAAGCTATCCAGATCATTGGAATCTAGCTGTAACACCTCTAACACAAAACACGATCACCAGCTGCAAGAGGTAAGCATGAGCTCTTCTAACTCTATGATCCATGCAATTTTTGCTGCACAATAATTTGGCCATATATTCATAATCATACATGGAATGTTTTCCCTCAATCAATTGCATTGTTTGAATCGTGTGTGGAATTTCTGAACCTTTATGCAGAAATTAGGGTTCTTGAGGTTTCTCTTTGATTTCTTATTCCATGTTAAAAATAAATGAAATTAAAGACCATAGACATGATCGTGAGGTTAAAATGAGTAGATTGATATGTAGATTGCATGATATAATCAAGTATTCAGTGAGATTAAATAGAAAACTCAAATCTGCAGAAACTGAGGGTGGCGCGTGTTCTTGCCCTTGTTCTTGGCGCCATTTTTTGAAAATTTGAGTTTTGTGATTTTATTTAATTGATTCAAAAATTAATTTCTCTCTGAGTTTTAATGATTTTGAGTTGATTCTTTTATTAATAATTCACAAAAATGTTAAAATATTTTATTTTACCAAAAAATCCCAAAAATATTATTTATTTCATATAATTGATATTTTTGCAAAGAATTAATATTTTAATTGTTTTTGACATTTACAATATTTTTTCCTTCTTGATTTTTCAGATTTTAATGGTTTCTAATCATTTTGTAGGTCAAAACATGATTTTTGAAACATTAATCCAAGATCAAAATTTGTTTTCCACATGTTAAACAATTTTGATCATTTTAATTGAATTTATTATTCAATTAAAATACATTTTGAAAACAAATTAGGGTTTTTGATTAATTCAAACCTCATCAAACTTTTTCAAATACTTTGGGCCTCTAATAGAGTGTAAGACCAAATTCTTTGTAAATACAAACCTATTTTTGGGCCTCACTTATTGTATAAGTCCCATTGTATTTCAAAAAGTTCGACGCGATCATCGTCCATTGAAAAACAAACCTTGGGCCTCTCCTCGAGCTATAAGACCCATTCAAAATCTTTTGGGCCTCTATTATAGTGTAAGACCCAACCCCCTTTGAAAACCAAACCATTTTGGGCCTCAATGCATTGTATAAGACCCACCGCGTTTTCAAAAATCTCGGCGCGATCGCCATTTTCAAACAAATGACCCTGGGCCTCTCCTTGAGCTGTAAGCCCCACCACTTGTACAAAAATAAATCTTTTGGGCCTCTATTAGAGTTTAAGACCCAATCCCCTTTTAACCAAAACTTTTTGGGCCTCAGACGTTGTATAAGTCCCCCTGCGTTAAAAGAAAACCTCGGCGCGATCGCCAATAAAAAAACCAATCATCTGGGCCTACCCTCGTGTTATAAGCCCCATTCTTTTTCTTTAAACACTTGGGCCTCTTTAGAGAGTTTAAGACCCATCCCCTTGTACAGAAAACTTTTTGGGCCTCAGTCACTTGTATAAGTTCCTCTGTACAAAACGACAGTGCGATCACTGATAAACCTTGAGCCTCTCCTTGAGCTGTAAACCCCAGCATCTTTTCAAAGCACTTTCTCCTTTGATTTTGAATATACTGTTGTTTTCAATCTTTCTTTGTTGAACAACTAGCCAAACAACATGGAAGCTCTACAACCGAGTAAGTGGTTATATGCTTTCTTTATCCGCTTTCATACACATATAATTGTATTGTGGTGCTGTTTCACTGTAAGTCTTCTTTCATAAACTCATATCAACTGTGTAATACTAGTATAGATATTTAGAGTTTCCCCGACAACCACGTCTAGCACTAAGCCCTGTTGGTCACTCTTAAATAGTAAAAACTAGATCCCCATAGGATTACCAGATACAGTCATCCCTCCTCTTGGGGTTAAATAATATGGAGACGTGAAAGGCAGCATTCTCGGTGAACCCTTTCTCAGACTGTCACCCTTAGAAATTGTCAAAGAAACTCTACTCCCCAGAGATGATCTTTTCTCCGTGAATGGCATCTCTTGAGTTTATTCCAAATTCTCAAACTTTCCTGGCTTGATCTATTATCTATGAATAGCCTGTCTTGAATTTCTCGGGGTTTGGGGACCCACAGGCTTCATAAAAGCATCCCCGCCTCCTCTTGGGCGTTGTCCAAGGACCCTACGGCTTTTTAGAAGTATTCACAGCCTCCTCTTAGGCTTCGTATAAGGATTCTTCCTTCGGGAAGAGAGCCTCCTCTTGGGCTTCGTACAAATTGTCCCTCGGCTTCTTAAAAGTTTCCAGCCTCCTCTTGGGCTTCGTACAAATTGTCCCGACGACCTCCTAGAGGTATAGGAACAGAAATAAGTCATCTTAATAGAACAGTCTTTCAAAGAGTCTAGATCTTTCTACCGTGAACGTACTACTACTGTTTCTTGAGGCATAGTACAAAAGATAAAACTTTAGACTTGGACAGTCTAATCTCATTGAGTCTCGAAGGCATTCTCAAGTAGGGAAAAAACACCAGTAGACTCGGACAGTCTCCAATACCCTATGGATTCCCCATTTCCTTAAAGAACAGGAAATAACTCTGATCCTCTGATCAATCCTAAAGCATAGCCTTACCTTTAATCAATCTCTTTATAAGAACTGATTTTCTCTTTTAACCAACCTACTGGACCTGTCACTCAACTGAGACATCAATCCTTTTTAGCCTCTATCTCGGGCTTCGTACGAGATACAAAAAGACTCTCTTGTTGAGTCAATCATCCTTTTAGCCTCTATCTCGGGCTTCGTACGAGATACAAAACACTATCTTGTTGAGTATAAAAGACTCTTTTGTTGAGTCAACCTTTAGCCTCCGCCTTGGGCTTCGTACAAGACATATATAAAAACACTCTCTTGTTGAGTCAGTCACTGGTTAGCACTCTCTTGTTGAGTCAACCCCTTTTAGCCTCTCTCTCGGGCTTTGTACGAGACACAAAAGCACCCTCTTGTTGGGCCAATAGCCTCCTATTGGGCTTTGTATAAGAAAAACCCCGGTTGAGTCAATCAACCTTTTAGCATCAAAACCGTGCCTCGTTCACAGGATACAAACATCAACAACTTCTTTCATCTAATCGCTGTAAACGGCAAGCCTCTGGATTATTTACATCCACACCATTGTCCCTGTTTTAGCATGAGAAATTCCTAAGGAAAGATGGCATTAATCTACACTGAGTTAAAGTCTTCTCCTTCAGGTTAAAACCCCCTATAAAGGAAATTATGGCATTGCTAGGATTCACATATCCCGGTTAAAGTAATCCTCCTTTATAGTCAGTCACTCAACAATTGTGACAAACATACCCCTTTAGAGATGACAAATTCTCTCTAAAGACAACACCTTTTTAGCTTCACATCTTGGGCTTCGAACAAGATACAGATAGACCTTTTCAGCTTCATATCTTGGGCTTTGAACAAGATATAAACCACGTCCAGCTTCACGTCTTGGGCTTTGAACAAGACACCAAAACACCATTTCCTCCCATAGAATAGGAGGAACTACGATCGCTCTGATTTCCCTGTTTCGGTAAACGGGAATACGTAGGCATAAGATTGAAAGAAAAATCTTAGCGAGCACACTAATCAAAAACCTAAAATCCCGTACCTTCATATATCCACCAAAATATCCGAGTCCGTATTCCCCACCAAAAGTCTAAATTCAACCAAAATAACCTAAGAGAGGCCCCCCCGCATTGATCGCATCTGTAAACCAACAGTTTTGACTGTTTGACCTCAGTTTGCAAAGCAGGGTTAGTTGGAGACATCTATTTCCCTTCCTTCATCAGCTTCAATAGGATGAAAAATGAATCTACCTGTAGTAACCCAGAGCGTCAGTGCTTAAGAACCACGTCTAAAATCGCTTGCTACACTCCCATTCTTAGTATCAGAGCATGGTCTGTACATAACACTTAACAGTGGTGCATATAATGATCCAATGAGAAAAGTTTGTCTGTTAAAGACTTTCCATCAAGAAGGAATCAAGTGCCACATGAAAAATATTACATTGCTTTTCCTACAATATTCAAAGGGTGATTCCGCCGAATTTAAATGATGGAAAAGTTAAATATATTTTTAATTCATTGGACTTGATAAAGGGTTTTATGAAGGTCTGTAGAATACCCTTGAAAAAGGTGTTACTATAGAAGTTGATGGTGTAGGGATGATCAAAGTTTGAAAGTCTCTCTCACTAGCTCAAAAGAAGCTTATTGAAAATATCTTTAGAGGTAGATGCATTCTGGTAGGTGATTTATCTAGATTCTGAGTATATCAACATCATTGATACGTATAATGCTTAGACTATCTTTGAATCCTTGTGATCAGATATGTGGGAATCAGTTATGAAGCTTGTCCAGTTACACTTCATCTAATCTTTCCAAGCAAATTCTGAGAAGATTCTTGTGAATTCAAACCTGAGGTCACATTATTCAAGAAGTCAAACAACTTGAGCTTACTGTGGCATGTAGGTTTATCTTGCAATCTTTAAAGAAAAGAAATGGAATTAGATGATGAAAAGCTATCTAACAAATTATATTTTCTAAATCCTGTTGAAGGATACTTCCTATAGAATGTATGATAATGAGGAATTAGCCTTTCTAATCAAAAGATTTCTTTAACTGGCAGAATGGAATGTGACATCTGTTGTTAGAAGAGTAACTTCATAAGCTTCTGAGATATTCGTATTTCAACTTATTTCCCAAATCCAAGCACAAGGATAAACATTACCAGAACCTAATGTCAGAGATCTTCACTATATATTCATTTGAAGATGACATTAGTGTATGATTAAGAAGAAAGAGTAATTTGGCTATGCTGGTCTTTAGTGCTTCTGAAGAAGCTTTCAAATCCGGGAATAAAAATCAAGTATTGAAGAGAAAGAGATTATGCCAAATCTATCTTGCTTCAATATTTGAAAATAAGAAGTCTGTTCTTTAAGGTGATATCTTAAGTGACTCCATTGCTCCTTGATTAAGGGTCATCATGGAATTAGTATTAAAGGACAATTTTATGAGAAACCTTCAATTCTTCTTCGTGTTTTTCCAGTAATTATATGACAGTGCTTTAATTTTTTTATGCCGATCTCTGATAGCTAACACCATCCGGTTCTTTGCTTATCAAAGATTTCAAAGTCAAAAGATTTAATCCAAGACAATGAAATCAATGATTCTGCTAAGAACAAGATCTTGTTCATATCATGACTCAACCTAGACTGATATTCTGGAATGAATCATGGTATTGCTATCAGAGTGTGGTATAAGGCAAAGAAAAGCCTGTCTAGACTAACATGTATAGACTCATAGGGATATGAGTATCATTATTTAAAATGTAGTTGATGCAGATATCGAAGAAATAAGCAAAGGCATCTTCCATGTTGCTTATCAAAGATTGTTTGAAACATTTGATGGAAGAAGAGCCTATAACCCAGACTCAAGTGCTAGAGGTACTGAGTTTGGTGAAAGAAGTGGAGTTGATGGTTTAACAGCCATTGAATTAGAATCCACTTAGAGTAGTATTCAGATTCTATGGTCAAATCTGAATACTCGTATGAGTCTGACCGTGGAAATAACAGAAAAAAGGTATGTTTGTTCTTTTCTAGCTTATTACTTGAAATAATGAGATATTTGTGTATATTTAAATACAAAGTCTCTGATAGATTTCTAGAGAAGTTCTTTTTGATAAAATAATCTTCAGAAATTTTTAACAAGAAACTATGTTGTATTTGTCTATACTTAATATATCATTAGCTAGATGATGGTCATATTTATGGAAACTATTTCCACACTTTTTGTGATGATACTGGTGTTTGTTAGCAGTCAAAGAAAATGTTTTGTTCTGAATAAAATCTTGGAGACTAATGACTGACAGAAGATGTCTCTCTCTAAGTCTAGATCAACTAGACTCTGATGGATGATAGGTTTTGAAAATTGTCAGACTCTGAGATTCAAAAAAGGATTCTTTACTTCTGATAAAGTAGTTTAAGTAGAAGGTTTTTCTAAAAAAATTTATATTACTTAAATATTCATAAAGGTGAAAATCATCCAGTGGATTCAGGAAATCTTTTAGATAAGAACCTTTGGGTAATGATGTTTTTCTTTTTTATACTATTATTATCTCCATCCTTGTCTTGTGAAACATCATTCTGTGTACTTTTTCTGACAAGATTCTTATTCCTTTAGAATCTTGTTTAGTTATTTTCTTTTCTTTTTATTTTCTTTGGTTGTGTGCGGATCAAACCAAACCTGAGATGTATTCTCTAGATAATTCTCCTTTGAATCAACTAGTTGTCATCAATGAAAATTTTGTGGATTTTGATGAGCTGCTTAATCTAGGTTTTAAATTCTGGAAGACTATGTCTGAACAAAGCTGTAATGGATACTTTAAGATGCTTTGTGGTTTCACTTATCCAAGTCTTGTCAAAGAGTTTTGGTTTAATGCTTCCATTGTTGAGTTGAGTTCTGAGTGTGCTATTGTTTCTAAAGTTACTGGTGTTTCTATAACATTAACCTCAAAATCGATTGCTAATGTGATCAATTATGAGGAGATTGGAGAAATCCCATGAACTCTTATTTAGGAACACTATCTTCCTACTTTGCATGTCTTTGTAGATCCATCTGACACATCTCTGGTCTCAAATCTTTGTCCTGGTGTAGTTGTTTGGAATCAGAATCTGAACTCAAACTTGCTTCCTAGGATACGGATCTAGACCTTGTGGACCCTACTGAAAAGGATTTGCTACTACTTCTCAATTCAAACTTGCAGATTGATCTTCCTCAAGTTATGTTTGACTATTTAAAGAGGACTATTTCTTTCTTTCACAAGGGATAGACTTTCTTCATTCCTTATGGATGAGTTCTTTCAGAACTACTGGTCCAGCAGGGAGTTATTATAAGTTCAGAGGTTGATTCTTCTAAAATCTGGAGAGACAAGTTTGAAGCTATCTATGAGAGTTTCTGATGTTAGACTTCTGCAAATTTATGTCTTGTAATTGTTAAGACTTTTTGTATTAAGCAATCTTATTTTTAATCCAAGTTTGTTCATGCTTTTGTGCATCTTAACTTTTATAAATATTCATTTATATTGTTGTTCAAGAGGATAAAACAAATAGGATTAAAAACTCTAAATATGCAACATTCACATTAACTGGAAGCTATTACAAATATTTTATACTTTCTATGCATTCGGATTTGCCCTAAGGTATTCCCTAAGATCATCTGACATATCTAGATTGTCTAAATAATCTTGCCATTCTTCCTTTGCAAACTCTACAGCTTCCTTTCTCAGTTGATTTCTGCGTTTTGACTTGGAAGTTCTCTTTCTTATGTGTGTCTCAACGAAGGATGTTGAAGAAGTGTGTCCTTCTAAAGCCATCTGCTTGCTTGTAGATCCTTCAGTTGCTGCATCACTCTTGTTTGCTTGAGTTGATGCATTAAGCATGACTATCTTTCTGAATTCTCTCTTTGGAACCCAAATTTGCTTTTGCTTATACATTTTTGTGTTCAGAAGATTAAGTGATAATGAAAGTGAGTTTGCTAAAGGGTTTTTATAAAGTATTTACATTCATTACCTTCAGTATTCACTATTTTATTATTCATTAAGCCAAATCAATTTTAAATACAGACTCTTGGAAATGATGTCTAGTATTCTGACCTATCAAGATTCTTTTGACATATATAAATTTTATTGCTAACATGTTAAAACGTATGTTCTGTTCATTACTCATTAATGTCCATATCACAAAATCTAAAGGGCAAATAAAGTATCTGTACAATTGCATAATATATACCGGTCAAAATAACTTTTCATTAATTAAGCATAGAGGATTACAAAATTATAAGGAATTGGTTTACACTTAGAATAAATCCATATCTAAGTCATTCATTGCCTTATAAGAGAAGTTGTTTCCATAGTCGATATTTGGCTCATATTCATCTATGGCTTCCTCTTCTGGTTCTGAGACAACAAGACGGCAAAACATCTCGTTGAGCCTCTTCCTCCTTGTCTTCTTCATGGAATTCTTCTTTGGCTTCAAAATAGCTACTGATGGACCTGCTTCTGTAGGTTTTTGATGTAACACCTCGATTTATTTCATTATTTTCGTAATTGGAATTATATGTTGTGGTGCATTTGTGTGTGTAGGTGTGTTTGGGGTTGTCCTTAGTATGGGGTAGTGACCTTAGAATTATAGGGATTAAAATGTCGGGAGCGTGTGACCAATTAGGTAGAACTTGGTGGTGTGGTGAGAATGGTTATTTGATTAATATTATTATTTTAAATTATTTAAGAATACTGTTATTGTTATTTAATTATTAAAATAATAATAATAATAATAATAGTAACAATAATAATAATAATAATATTGAAATAATAATAAAAATAATAATAATAATATTAATAATAAAAGGATATTAGAAAAGAAAATAAAAAAGAGGGAATTAGAGGAGAGAAGCCATTCAGTACGTGCTTTTGGGAAAAAGGAGAAAGAGGGAACTAGGGCAGAAGAGAAGAGAAAAGCCATCGTTGAGGCTGAGGTTTTTGTCCAAGAACTCTAAGGTAAGGGTAGGGTTCTTTAATCTCTTAAGGGTTGTATAATGTTTGTATAAGGGTAGATGAACCTTTAGGATCATCCCTACGTGTTGTTTATATTGATTTGGGATTGGGGATTTTGCATGTCGGAGCTTTTGTTAAGAGGAAAAATGCATAAATTGATCGGTTAAATTGTGGCCTATGTATTCCTAATTGTACATATGATAATATGTGATTATATGTGCGTTTTGGGGCTGTTTGGGAGTAAAATCAGAGAAGGGTTGGGGTGGAATGGTGCTGAAATCGCAACTGCAGAATTGCAGAATCACGTAGTTCGTAATGCGAACAAAATTTTGCTGGGCGAATGTTTGCCTCAGATTCGCTAAGCGAATAAGGCAGCGAACGAAGGGAAGGAAGAGGAATTCTGGAATGTGTGGTGGGGAAGTTCGCCCCAGGTTCGCTAGGCGAACTCCTGGCGAACTTCAGTTTGCTGGGTGAATGTGTAGCGAACGGAGAAGAGAAAAAGTGAGTCTCTGGTTTTTGTACGGGAGGAGTTGTTCGTTGGCTAGTTCGCTAGGCAAAATTCTAGCGAACACGCAATGAGCATGACAGTGTTGTTTGCTGCTGTTACGGACAAAATTTTATCAAACTTAAAAAATTCATAACTTTTAATCCGTATGTCCGTTTTAGTCGTCGTTCGAATCGTTGGGAAGCTGGTTTCACATACTTTTTGTTAAAATTAGTTTCAGTACCAGCATTCCAACCATTTGACACGTTAATTGGGTTTTCGTGCATGTGTTAGGTGTTATGCGTTAGAACGATGAATTTGGTTGTGTGTGGGTTGTGGATGTGGATTGCATTTGTTGTATGTGTTGGCAGGTATATGTTGCGTGTTAGATAATTGTAGTATGATGTATTGACGCATGGATGGTCATATGCATTTATTTATCTTTGTATGTTGTCTTCGTATGCATGCCATGTTTCATAAGATGTGCGATAAGTCGTGTGCCCATGTAGGGTGTGAGCGTCTTATCAGAATTCTTTGAAATAGAATCGTGTTGTTGTTGTTGTTGTTGTTGAGGTGATCGTGTGCCCATGTGGGGCGATCACGGATGTCATGTGCCCATGTGGGGTGTGAACGACTGATATAAAAATTCCGACGGGAATCATGATCATGAAAAATGGATCGAATTGGTACCACATGCGTTGAGTTGAATCGCGGGTCTCATTGTATTGCATTATGTCGTCTTGTATAGTGAATTGTATGGTTGTCTGCTTATGTGGAAGAGTGTGATTTCGTTGATGTAGTAATGATAGGGTGAATAGTGTAATTGTTTAAATGTTTTTATGTTTATATTATGCATTTCTTTTGTTGATTTGAGAATCCCACCCCTTCTGTTTGAATGTTACCTCCACGTGGGTAACGTGCAGATAAGCAGGATTAGTGCGGAGTTAAAGTTAGTGAAGATGGAGTCTTCTCTTTTATTTCGTGTGTCGACGTCTGCTCTGTGTGTAACACCGGGGTTCCGGAACGCTTGTCGTTATTTGTTTTATTATTTGTTACCACTTTATTTGCTTGATGATGATTAAGTGATATTACACATGTTATGTTTTAGTTGAATTCGACTGCTATATGAAGAGATTAATTAAGTATGGTTGAAATTTGTGGTATCTATGTGTTACATATCATATTGCATGAGCAAGTGTTTGTTGAATGTAGCATCCTACATGTTGCGTATTTTATTTTACTCTAATTTTCTTTTATTAATCGTCTCGAGCGTTTAGGGTGTTACATAGTGGTATCAGAGCAGGTCGGTCCGTCTGGCCAATCGTCGAGTCGTTGTCGTGTGACAGTTAATTATTGTCGATGTCGTTTCCTTAACCATTGTGTTCTGTTGTGATGTGTAACATATTTAGAATGGATGGAAGGAACGATGCTGCTATTGCTGCTGCCTTGTAGGCTGTTGCTCAGGCGGTATAGAACCCGCCTCATGCTAGTGAGAATGACGAGTTTCGGAAGAACAGACTGCCTACCTTCAAAGGAAGATATGATCCGGATGGAGCGCAGACTTGGCTCAAGGAGATCGAGAGAATCTTCCGGGTTATGGAATTTCCTGAAGCATAGAAGGTGCGGTTAGGTACTCATATCCTGGCTGAGGAAGCTGAAGATTGGTGGGTTAGCACTCGGCAACTGTTGGGAGCAACAGGGGAGGCAATCACTTGGGCTGTGTTCAGTAGGGGGTTCTTGAGGAAATATTTTCCTGAAGATGCCAGAGGAAAGAAAGAGATCGAGTTTCTGGAACTGAAACAGGTTAACATGACAGTTACGGAGTATGCTGCCAAATTCTCAGATCTGACTAAGTTTTACCCTCACTACAGTGCGGAAACTGTTGAGTTCTCAAAGTGTGTCAAGTTTGAGAATGGATTAAGGTCGGAGATCAAACAGGAAATTGGTTATCAGCGAATTCGAAGGTTTCCAGATTTGGTGGATTGTTGTAGGATCTTTGAAGAAGATAGTAAGGCTCGATCGGCTCACTTTAAAGGGATGACCGAGAGGAGGGGAAAACAACCAATGAACCGTGGGAAGCCTTATGCAGCTCCAGCTGAGAAAGGTAAACAGAAACACACTGATGGTAATAAGCCAAGTGGGGGAGGTGCCCCTGCTCCTCTTAAGTGTTATAGGTGTGGTGAGCTAGGTCATCGTGTCAGTGAGTGCACGAGCGATGTGAAGAAATGCTTCAAGTGTGGACAGGCAGGACATTTGATTACTGATTATAAAGTTAATGTGGTGACTTATTACAACTATGGAGAACAGGGCCATATTAGTACTCGTTGCCAGAAACCAAAGCAAGCTTCGACTGGAGGAAAGGTGTCCTCTTTGACGGGGACTCAGACTTCTAGTGATGACGGACTAATCAGAGGTATATGTTATATTAATAATACGCCTTTGATTGCTATTATTGATACTTGTGCTACTCATTCTTTTATTGCTGCTGATTGTGTGAGAAGGCTAGGCCTTGTCACTTCTCCTAAGAAGGAAGAGATGGTTGTCGAAACTCATGCAAAGGGATCGGTGACCACTTCCTTAGTCTGTTTGAATTTTCCACTATTAATCTTTGATAAGGAATTAGGTGTGGATCTCATTTGCTTACAGTTGGGGGGTCTCGATGTAATCTTGGGTATGAACTGGTTGGAGTTCAATCATGTTCATATTAACTGTTTTAGCAGTCGGTGCGGTTCCTTGCTCATGAAGAAAGAGAACAAGATGGTTTTCTATCTGCTAGAGAGTTGAGAAAGATCTTAGAAGAAGAAGCTCAGGTGCTTGCATTATTTACATCCTTGTCCGTGGAGAGTGAGTCGGTGATTAATGAATTGCAGGTGGTGCGTGAATTTTCAGAAGTGTTTTCGGATGATATTGTTGATGTACCACTGGAGAGAGAAGTGGAGTTTGCTATTGATCTTATCCCTGGTACCAGACCTATTTCTATGGCACCCTACAGGATGTCGGCATCAGAATTAACGGAGCTGAAGAAGAAACTGGAAGAGTTCCTAGAAAAGAAATGTGTGAGACCAAGTGTATCACCTTGGGGAGCTCCGTTGTTGTTGGTGAAGAAAAATGATGGCAGCATGAGATTATGTATCAACTACAGACAGCTGAATCACTACTACGAAAAACCCATTTAACAACGGTTGGGAATGACATATAATGACGCGGGTGTAATACCCCAAATTTTGCCCTCTCATTTCTTCATATCATTTAGCATGAGCTTTCATTTCATTGCATTGCATTCAAGCATAGAAAAATAAAACATCAAGCATTGCATTGTATCTTGCATAAAGGCATGGGATCAGGTGATTCTCAAAGGTGTTGATCATCCAAAGCAAGGGAACAAGAGCCAAGGGTATTCAAACAAGCCTAAAGGGTCTCTTATGTCATATATCATCTCAATTGATCCCTCAAGGCATGGGAAGAGGAGAATTCATCAAGAAGAGTGAGCAGTGCATAATCTCCTACATAAGGCAGTCAAAAATTGGGATCTGACCCCTAAATGGGCAAGCTCTTTGAGTCTTCCTCACTTCCAAAGGCCATATGTCATCTTTGTTAGATGGTATATACATCATATTCAGAGGAATTTGGATTTGGAGGATGTGCTATTTCCTCTTAACCAGAGGGTGCCAAAATTAGGGTTTGACCTAAAATTAGTTTATCTCTGATTTTTTGGGCAAGACTTGATCTCATGGTATTCCTTATGTTCTTAAGTGTATATGGGTGGAAAAGTGCTCATCAATTGTTTTCAGAAGGGTTTCAATTGATTAGTTGCTTGATAGTCAAGAAATTGGGGAAAAAGCCAACTGTGCAGTGAAAAAGTCAACTCTTGACTTTCTAAGGTTAAATTCATGAAATTCATGTTATGTATGTTCAATGGACAAAATTTGATCAAGAAATGATGGAGGAATAATGAAAAATCAAGAAATCACAAGACTGCCAAAAATGGAAACTTTAGGGTTTCCAAAAATGGCAACTTTGGACCATTTTGCACCCTACTTTAAGGCTCTCTTTCTCCAAGATAAAAGCTCCAAAACTTAGACCCAAGTGGAGCCAATTAAAGTTCATGTTCTAAGCTTCAAATCCATATAAAGAACATCTCCATTGGATCAATATTGAGAGAGATATGATCAACCAAAGTTTGGTAAAACTAGGTCCAAAATCAAGTCATGACCAAGCATGACCAGGCCCACGCGCCATAATTTTGACAAACACCTGGTGTGCCAAAATTCAAGCTTAATTTCTTCAAGATAAAAGTTCCAAATGAAAAACTTTTCAACATCAAAGTTGTTCCTTGCCATGCCCTCTTCAATGTTGATGTTGGACAAATTTTGATTTGATCAGGTTATGATGGAGATATATTGGTCCAAAGTTGGTATGTTCATGCTGAAATTCCATGCACCAAGTTGCCTTGCCAACCAACCAATTGCCTCGCCCTTCCACTAGTTTCAAACCTGGATGTTCTAAGCTATTTTCCAACCTTTTACACACCTCAATTCAATCCAATTCTCACACCAAACTTGTTCTATAATCCATCACCTTTTCAAAGACACATAAATTTCATGATTTCATGCACTAGTGAGAGAGAATTTCATTGCCAAACATCCATTGGTGCATTAAGTAGGCTGCCATGAAATCAGAAAAATAAGCATTATTGTTGTTGTTATTTCAAAGCTTGCACGCATATTCCACACCAGTCACCTCTCTTTTCCTCATTTAAACCAAACATAACTCTTACCCTATCCATGACACACTTACCATGCATGGAAATGGAAAAGAATGAAAACTTGTGGAGCAAGTTTCGCTGCTGCAGCTTATCCCCATCATCACCACTGATTCACCTCCACTCCACCATAACATCCCAAACATGCTACACCATATCACTCCTCCCCTCACTCGCCCTAACTAACTTGACTCAGTTAGTTAGGGATAACTCACTTTAACCACATCAACTCACCCTAACTCACTCACTTGACCATGAGTTAACCCATTAAACTACACATATAAATTCACATTTCACTCACAAATCCATTTTCAACTCTCATTTTCCACACTCACCTCAGAACCTCTCTCTCTTTCTCTCTGAGTTCTCTCATTTTCTCTTCACGATTTCATCTTCATTATTCATCCTTTGTCTATTGTTTTGGTGTTTCTGAATCAAGAGCAAACAAGAACAACTCAATCTCTTCAAGCTCAGCACCACTGCAATCCTCAATCTTCTTCATATACTCGCAAATCAACAGCATTTATTTTGCTTGAAAGTTGAAGATCTACAAGCTCAAGACATCACAATCTCTGGTTTTCTCAACAGTTCAAGTTTCTCCACATTTTTAGGTTTTGATTTACTCAACCTTAATGCTTCGTATCAATGTGATTTAAACTTGTTTCATGTTGTTTAGAGCTTATTAGAAGCTATGCGTGAGTCCTGGCTAGTTGATAGGCTCTTTAGGAGCTTAGGTGTGATTTTAGGGCAAAACATTTTGGATCGGTTTGTTGTGTATGTGCATGATCTTTGAAAACTAATAGTGTATTCATGATGTACTTCACTTCCTCTTCATTTTGGTATGCGAATTGTGCATTTCTGGGAAAATTGAAGTTTGCAGGTGGTGGTTGCTCGTCGGAGAAGATGACCGAAGGTCCTTGTCTGGCCGGTGAGGTTTTACTTAGGGTTTAAGTTCCAGTTTGAATCCTGACCGTTGCTGGCTCTTGATCTAACGATTGTGGTGTGTTTGATTTCCATGACCCTCATGTGTGCATTGCATCATAACTACCATGCGCATTGATCATGAACCATACGATTGAATTACTTTACTTGACTGATTTGATCCAATGCACCAAAACTTGCCAACACATTACTGATACGTGTGCTTATCATGTGCCTTGTTTTTTAATTCTGAGAAGTTGCATGTGGGTGCGTGTGTGATAATTCCATGTTCTTGATTTGTGAGACGTTGGATTGCAAGATTGATTGTTGACTTTTTCATCTCACGGCCATGATTGCATCTTCACTTGACTGCACACACACGCTATCACACTCCATCACAAGTTTAGTTGGATTGGACCTAATTGCTAATTGCACACCCACACTGAGCCCATTTTTATTTTTGAACGTGATATTTTACTTATCTGCACCCCTGCTTTCTCTTTCTTTCTTTTAAATTCTTTTTTATACTTGTTTCATAATTGATTTTTAAAAATACCAAAACCTCATGAAATATTCTACCAAAATTCATGTGATATCTTAACATGTTAAAATAATTTTCTATTATTTTTATTTTTGATTTTATGAATATTTACATATCATTCCATAATTTTCTTTTATTTCTTTTGGAACTTGTTTCTATTTTCATATCTTCATTTAAAATATTTATGTCTCATAGCTTCTTAAACATTTTTGCATCAATCTTTTTGAATCCATTCAGTAACATTAAAAACTTCATAAAATTTTTTTTTTTTAATTTTTAGAACTTTCTTTAATTGCATTTAGGTCCTCCATCTTTGCATTTTGGTTCATGGTTCATAAGTGACTATTGCTTGATTGTTTGAGGTCCTTCCTTTCTGAATGTTTGTATAGGATTTTGGTATGATAGTTACCTCTTGTTGAGGTCTCTTGGGACCTAATTTGGTGATTTTTGAATCATGTTTGGTATTTGTTAGATGACCCTTGTTTGAGGTCCCTTTTTGTGAACTTCTTTGATCATGTTTGTTTACTTGCTTGAGAAGGCACTTGTGCCATTGTATGAGATCATTATTCTTGGCTTCTTGAGCCATGTTTAGATCATTATAGGTATTTTGAATGAAATTATAGGTCATTGGTTTTAAGTTGATGTCTTTTTGTGTACATGTTCAATACTTGTTTCACATGTTTCCTTTTGACCTAATTCCTCATCCTCTTTCATCTAAATTCCAACTTGACTTGTAATTGGTTTGTTTATGCCATGCCATATTATCCATTTGCATTTCATATGATGTATGCCTCTGACCTTAAAGTATTGTATTCATTCCACATGCCATTTATGTTTTACTTTGCATACTTGAACATGTTTCATCCAAATGCATGTTTCTTTTTCTTCTAGCTTCTAAATGACTTGTAATTGCTTGAATGTGATTGGCTTGTGCATCTTATATTCATCCTAATATGTCATACCACTTCTGACTTTGATACTTGAGTTTCATCTTGAACTTTTGTAGGTTTGACTTATGCCATGAATGTTTTCTTTCCATGTTAAATTCATGTTCATATCTTCTCACTTCTTCTCCTAATCACTCTTAATGTTTGAATGCTTTATTGTATGCCTCATTTTACATTTGTATATCATGTTTAGGCACATGTCTAGGTCATCCACATTCTGACTTTGACATTACTTGAAGCATTATTGCATGATCACTTTGCATATCCACTCATTCCTCATCTACTTCTTTCATAATGCATTTCTTTGTGGTTTAAGGCATTGTTTATGTGCATTTGATATGTGTTTGCTCTCATATTATTAGAGAACATTCTTATGATGTGCATTCTGACCTTGTGCTTCCTTTAAACTTTAAGATGCTTTTACTTTGGTTATTGAATTTGTGTAAGTCTTACTTGTTCATCTTAATTTGTTTCTTCATTTGTAAATGTTTGCACTAACCATTTCAGGGACTAATGGTAAGTCATTTGAGTGTGGATATGCATCCACATTCTAATTCCTTCCTTCATCTTTTAATCATTCCATTTGTGTTGTTTAAGCATTTAATAATGCTTTGCTTTCATAATCTTCTTTCTTCCCTCTTTGAAATAACGTAACTTCCATCTTCGAAGTAAGTTACTTTCTATCTTCTCCTTCTCTTTTCTTTTGGGGTTTGATTTCTTAAACCACATTAACCATAGGATCACCATGTATGATAACATTAAGATTGAGTCTTAGTTTCCCTCATTAGATTTTCACCTTTACTCCTCTTTTGAGTCTCTTCTCTCATCTTATAACAAAAAAGTAAAAAATACTTAATAAAGGCATAACACCTATTGTATTTAGGCCTTTCATGTGGGAACAAGGAAGTGTGGGGTCTTCTCTCACTTTCTTGGAATGTTTAGCATACGACCTGTCTTGGGTCGATATGCAAAGCATTCGATCCTATATGAAGAACCTAAATACAATACGAGTTACAAAACACACATAATCAAAAACACTTCTTTCTTAAAAGGAAAAAAAAACAAACAACAACGTCTTTCCTTCGGGAATTCTTTTCTCATCTCACTCATTCGCAACGTATGAACGTGCTTTTCCTCGTTCTTTTGCAAGATGGTAACGCACTCGGACCAGCGAGCCTGCAACACCTGAGCCAGAACATTAGTCGTTCCCTAAAAAACACAAACAATTTTCCCTTAGTTGAGGGGAACTACGTCGCTCTGATTCTCATGTTCCCGATGAGATACATAGGCAGTAGGGTAGGGCCCATTCGAGCACTTCTTTTATTTTCCCTACATTTGTTTCTCTTTCTCTCCTTTCCTTTTCCAGCTCTCCAGTTAGCAGTTCCTTTTCCAGTATCCTTTCTTTACACCCTTTGATTGAAGCAACAAGCGTGAATCCCATCGGGTACGATGGACGCGTGGGGGTGCTAATACCTTCCCTGCGCGTAACCGACTCCTGAACCCAGTTCTCTTGGTCGTAAGACCATGCTCTTTCCTTTCCCCTCAGGTTTACGCGGTGTTTACTTTCCCTCTCTTGGGATAAATACACATTGCTGGCGACTCTGTTTCGGTGCCACTTTCGCGTTTGTACTTGGATGAAAATCCTGGGAGCGACAGCGGGCGAAGGCGTTGTTATGTAGATTGTCGTTGTAAGTTCGCTATTTCTACAACGGTCTGGAAACCGTTGTTAAAAGGCAGGACGTGCGCCATATATCACAACGGTTATGATAATAAATCGTTGCGATACATACACTTAAGTTATGGATTCGAAACCCATCAGTAGCGAATTTATATAAAACATAAATTACTTATGATATCGGTTACAATATATAACCATTGTTGTAAGTACCCTAAGTTTATTATATTAAATGTAGATTGCTTGTTTTCCAAACACCTCACTAAATAAATATACATGGATTAAATTTGATGAAGATGTCTATAATCTGCAAATTAAACTGTTCTTGAAAACCAACTTAAACAAACCAATGTTGTTTTCTGATTGCATTCGTCTCATCGTGCATTTCACGCTCTTTTACATATATTATGGTTTATTGATCTGACTCCTTCGATATATTGCTATCTTCGATTATTGTTAAATTTCCATAAGATAAACAAGACATTGGATAATTTGCCTCATCTTTGATTTAACTATATTGGAAGATGGCGATGCATCTAAGGAGCGAGATCATTATACCATAATCTATATATAAAAGAACGTGAGATAAATGATAAGAGGCATGCAATCAGAAAACAACATTGGTTTGTTTAAGTTGGTTTTCAAATACAACTTAATTTGCAGATTATAAGTATCTATGTCAAATTAACTGAATGTATTTTAAGTGAGGGTTAGTGAAACAAACAATCTACATAGAATATAATAAACTCAAACAAAATTCTATACCAGATCCAGATATTATAAACTCATATAATACGCTTACTACAACCAGCAAACTTTAAGTGAGGGTTAGTTAAACAAACAATGTAAATAGAATATGATAAACTCAAACAACATTCTATACCAGATCCAGAAGTTATAAACTGATATAATACGCTTGCTTCCACCAGCATCATCACCCTGTATCATCCCCTTAACCTGAAAGGAAACAAAGCAAACTTCAAAAATGAGCATCCTCAGTTGAAAACAAACCCTAAAACCATAATCCAGTGATGAGTAATGAGAGGAACAGGAATAACGCACCTTTTAATGAAACTAATCGTGGAACATGAATCAATTATGATGTTGAACTAGTTTGGGAAGCCATGAAAAAGAAATATAAGGAGGAAGAAGCTTACACAAAAGCTTCATACTTCTTATACTTCTTTTCATTGCTTCTAAAACTAGATAAAGTTTGCTTACACTGTTGTTTCTTCATTTACTAACATCTTGTTCGTGATGCTATGAAGAAAAGGTACAAGGTGGATGAAGTTTCCATCATAGCTTCAAGCTTCTTATACATTTTTCCATAGCAACACAAAGATTATGAAGTTTCCAAAGTATGGTCTTTGTTAAGGTAGTGAAAACGAATCTGAAAAAATGAGAACAATCAACAAAAACAACATGCAACAAACGAGATAATGGGAAATATCTAACAATAGATGGAAGAAGAAGAATTCCTTAATGTATGAAGCACAAGATTCACGGCTAATGGTGAAAACGAAGAGAAAAAATGGGTTCTAGGGTTTCACTTTGAAGGCAACGGCGTTACTGTCAATTAAGTGAAAGTTATTTCGCTTATATATGGGTAAACTATTTCACAACGGTTAACAATAACAACCGTATAGATATGTATTTATTTATTATAAATATATCACTATGGTTTACCAGAATAACCGTAGTGATAACCCTTTTATCTGTGAATTTTAAAATAAATAAAAACCGTATACATAGGTATTTATTTATTATAAATATATCACTACGGTTAACCAGAAGAACCGTAGTGATAACCCTTTTATTTATGAATTTTAAAATAAATAAAAAAGAAAAGGTGCGCCTTAACTTCTAACTTAATGCATCTGCAGTTTAAACATCAACAATGTAATTCACAATGCATCTGCAGTTTAAACATCAACAATGTAATTCGAACCCTAATTCAACTATTACATTTCATAACAAAGTAAATATTAAACATAAAGGAGACAAAAAAACATAACATCTTGATATTTCCAGAAAATATCTCTGATTTCAGTTTGTTCTACAGCTTCCAACTCTGACTTCATAATGCTCTCATCGTCATTTCAATCTCTTTCTCCCACGTCGTCATCCCATATGAACAAATTACATGTTTCATCGCTCCTCTAAAATGGACATCTCCAAAAAAGTCTTCCTTTATTTTGTCCCTTCTTGCATTGATACGAAACCATACGACCATCACAACCACAAAAATTTCCAGATCGAGATTTTACACTGGAACAAGACGTAGAAACACCTTTGGATGATTTTGTCTTCAAATGTGACATTGCAACACCTTAAAGTAGAACACTTTGTTGTTGTTGTTGTCTTCTTCCCGGCAATGGTGACGGCGTTGGTGTTAGGGTTGTTTCAATGGATAAATTGATATATATACATGGTGTTTAAAATACATAAAAAGAAGCTTCAATTTGTAACAACGGTTTTGATAAATATCCGTCGTGATATCCTTATTAGTTTTTAGTTAAATATTAATAAAACTTAAAAAGGGAGCATTTACATCAAAGGGATAAATTATTTGAGAGCGATGAGGTTCGAACCCATGATAGCTAGATTGTATCACCACGGTTTTCATAAAAACCGTTATTATACCCTTGAGATTTCTAATTAAAATAATGCGCGCGCATCCAGTACGCACTATAAGAACGGTGTATAGGATGCCGTTGTAAACCTAGCGTTGTTGTTTTGCCGTTTTGTAGTAGTGAATAAAGTGACGATTAAGAACAAGTATCCGCTTCCAAGAATAGATGACTTGATGGACATTATGAGTATGTGGTGATGTCGTTCGGAGTTACTAATGCACCTGGTGTATTCATGGAGTATATGAATCGAATTTTTAATGCTTACTTGGACCAATTTTTGGTTGTCTTTATTGACGACATTCTAATATATTCTAAGTCAGAAGAGGAACATGCTGAGCAATTGCGGATTGTACTGCAAGTGTTGAAAGAAAAGAAGCTCTATACTAAGTTGTCAAAGTGCGAATTTTGGTTGAAAGAGGTGAGTTTTCTTGGTCATGTTATTTCAGGTGATGGTATCGTTGTGGATCCATCCAAGGTAGATGCAGTTCTACAGTGGGAGGCTCCGAAGTCAGTAACTGAGATCAGAAGCTTTTTGGGCTTGGCTAGTTATTACCGAAGGTTTATTGAAGGCTTTTCGAAGTTGGCACTTCCATTGACTCAGTTGACTTGCAAAGGTAAAGCATTTGTGTGAGATGTTCACTGTGAGAAGAGTTTCATTGAACTGAAGAAGAGATTGACTACGACTCCAGTTTTAATTCTACCCGAACCATGTGAACCGTTTGTGGTGTATTGCAACGCTTCTTTGATGGGTTTAGGAGGTGTGTTACTGCAGGATGGAAAGGTTGTGGCTTATGTTTCACGACCGTTAAGAGTCCATGAGAGGAATTATCCAACTCATGATTTGGAATTGGCTGCAGTGGTATTCGTATTAAAAATTTGGAGGCAGTATCTTTATGGCTACAGATTTGAGGTGTATAGTGATCATAAGAGCTTAAGGTATTTGTTTGATCAGAAGGAGTTGAATATGAGACAAAGAAGGTGGTTAGAATTCTTAAAGGATTATGATTTCGGCTTGAACTATCACCCTGGTAAAGCTAATGTAGTGGCTGATGCTCTGAGTCGAAAGTCTTTGCATATGTCGGCTATGATGGTTAAAGAGTTGGAATTAATTGAACAGTTCAGGGATATGAGTTTGGTTTGTGAACAGACATCGCATAGTGTGATGCTGGGTATGCTGAAGATCAACAATGAATTTCTTAACAGTATCAGAGAGGGTCAGAAATTGGATGTGAAACTGGTGGATTTGATGATCGGAAATGAGCAGACGGAAAGTAACGAATTCAAAGTGGATGAACAAGGTGTGTTGAGGTTCCATGATAGAATTTGTATTCCTGATGATCCTGAGTTGAAAAGAATGATCCTAGAAGAAAGCCATAGGAGTAGCTTGAGTATCCATCCAGGAGCTACAAAGATGTATCAAGACTTGAAGAAGATATTTTGGTGGCCTGGATTGAAACGTGACGTGGCTAAGTTCGTGTATGCTTGTTTGACTTGTCAGAAGTCGAAGGTGGAACATCAGAAACCTGCTGGGTTGATGCAACGGTTAGATATTCCAGAGTCGAAGTGGGACAACATTTCTATGGATTTTGTGACCGGGTTGCCTAATACGCCCATAGGACATGATTCCATTTGGGTAGTGGTGGATAGACTGACAAAATCGACACATTTCATTCCGATCAATATCAGTTTTCCTTTGTATAGGCAGGCAGAGATTTATATTTAGGTGATTGTGAAGTTGCACGGAGTTCCGTTAAGCATTGTGTCGGATAGAGATCCAAGATTCACTTCCAGATTTTGGGAAAGCTTGCAAGAAGCTTTGGGATCAAAACTGAGAATGAGCTCAGCTTATCACCCACAGACAGATGGACAGACGGAGAGAACTATACAATCTTTGGAGGATTCGTTGAGGGATTGTGTACTTGAACAAGGAGGTGCTTGGGATAGCCATTTGCCGCTGATTGAGTTCATTTATAATAACAATTATCATTCCAGTATTGGGATGGCACCTTTTGAAGCTTTGTATGGTCGGAGATGTCGGACGCCCTTGTGTTGGCATGAATTCGGTGAGAGTGTAGTACTTGGACCTGAGATCGCTCAGCAGACTACCGAAAATGTGAAGCTGATTCGAGAGAAGATGAAAGCTTCGCAGAGTAGGCAGAGGAGCTACCATGATAAGAGGAGGAAAGATCTTGAGTTTCAGGAAGGAGACCATGTGTTTTTGAGAGTCACTCCAGTGACCGGTGTTGGACGTGCATTGAAGTCGAGGAAGCTTACTCCTCGGTTTATTGGTCTGTATCAGATTTCTACAAGAGTTGGACCTGTTGCCTATAGAGTGGCGTTGCCACCCAATTTGTCGAATTTGCACGATGTATTCCATGTTTCACAGCTTCGGAAGTATGTTCTGTATCCGTCGCATGTGATTCTGATGGACAATGTGGAAGTAAGGGATAACCTTACAGTTGAGGCCTTACCAATACGGATTGAAGACCGCGAGGTAAAGCGGTTGCGGGGTAAAGAGATCACCCTTATGAAGATAGTGTGGGGAGTCGCTGCCGGTGGAAATATGACTTGGGAGTTAGAGAGCAGGATGCGAGAGTCGTATCCGGAGTTGTTCACATGAGGTAAATTTTCGAGGACGAAAATATTCTAAGTGGGGGAGAATTGTAACACCCCGATTTATTTCATTATTTTTGTAATTGGAATTATATGTTGTGGTGCATTTGTGTGTGTAGTTGTGTTTGGGATTGTCCTTAGTATGGGGTAGTGACCTTATAATTATAGGGATTAAAATGTCGGGAGCGTGTGACCAATTAGGTAGAACTTGGTGGTGTGATGAGAATGGTTATTTGATTAATATTACTATTTTAAATTATTTAAGAATATTGTTATTGTTATTTAATTAGTAAAATAGTAATAATAATAATATTGAAATAATAATAAAAATAATAATAACAAAATTACTAATAAAAGGATATTAGAAAAGAAAATAGAAGAGAGGGAATTAGAGGAGAGAAGCCATTCAGTACGTGCTTTTGAGATAAAGGAGAAAAAGGGAGCTAGGGCAGAAGAGAAGAGAAAAGCCATCGTTGAGGCCGACGTTTTTGTCCAAGAACTCTAAGGTAAGGGTGGGGTTCTTTAATCTCTTAAGGGTTGTATAATGTTTGTATGAGGGTAGATGAACCTTTAGGATCATCCCTACGTGTTATTTGTATTGATTTGGGATTGGAGATTTTGCATGTCAGTGGTTTTGATAAAAGGAAAAATGCATAAATTGAACGGTTAAATTGTGGCCTATATATTCCTAATTGTACGTATGATAATCTGTGATTATATGTGCGCTTTGGGGCTGTTTGGGAGTAAAATCGGAGAACGGTTGGGGTGGAATGGTGTTGAAATCGCAATTGCTGAATTGCAGAATCGCGTAGTTCGCAATGCGAACAAAAGTTCGCTGGGCGAATGTTCGCCCCAGATTCACTAAGCGAATAAGGCAGCGAACAAAGGGAAGGAAGAGGAATTCTGGAAAGTGTGGTGGGGAAGTTCGCCCCAGGTTCTCTAGGCGAACTCCAGTTCGCTGGGCGAATGTGTAGCGGACGGAGAGGAGAAAAAGCGAGTCTCTAGTTTTTGTGTTGGAGGAGTAGTTTGCTGGCTAGTTTGCTAGGCGAACTTCTAGCAAATGAGAGTTCGCTGAGCGAACTCGCAGCGAGCATGACAGTTCTGTTTGCTGCTGTTACGGACAAAATTTTATCAAACTTCAAAAATTCATAACTTTTAATCCGTATGTCCGTTTTAGCCGCCGTTCGAATCGTTGGGAAGCTGGTTTCACATACTTTTTGTTAAAATTAATTTCAGTACCAGGATTCCAACCATTTGACGCATTAATTGGGTTTTTGTGCATGTGTAGGTGTTGTGCGTTAGAACGATGAATTTGCTTGTGTGTATGTGGGTCGTGGATGTGGATTGCTGTTGTTGTATGTGTTGGCAGGTACATGTTGCATGTTGGATAATTGTAGTATGATGTATTGGCGCATGGATGGTCATATGCATTTATTTGTCTTTGTATGTTGTCGTCGTATGCATGCAATGTTGCATAAGTTGTGCGACAAGTCATGTGCCCATGTGGGGTGTGAGCGTCTTATCGGGATTCTTTGAAATAGAATCGTGTTGTTATTGTTGTTATTGAGGTGATCGTGTGCCCATGTGGGGTATGAGCGATCACGGATGTCGTGTGCCCATGTGGGGTGTGAGCGACTGATATAGAAATTCTGACGGGAATTATAATCATGAAAAAGAGATCGAATTGGTACCACATGCCTTGAGTCGAGTCGTGGGTCTTATTGCATTGCATTAAATCGTGTTGTATGGTGAATTATACGGTTGTCTGCTTCTGTGGAAGAGTGTGATTTCGTTGATGTGGTAATGATAGGGTGAATCGTGTAATTGCTTAAATGCTTTTATATTTACGTTATGCATTTCTTTTGTTGATTTGAGAATCTCACCCCTTCTGTTTGAATGTTACCTCCACGTGGGTAACGTGCAGATAAGCAGGATTAGTGCGGAGTTGAAGTTACTGAAGATGGAGTCTTCTCTTTTAATTCGTGTGTCGACGTCTGCTCTGATGTGTAACACTGGGGTTCAGGAACGCTTATCGTTATTTGTTTTATTATTTGTTACCACTTTATTTGCTTGATGATAATTAAGTGATATTACACATGTTATGTTTTAGTTGAATTCCGCTGCTATATGAAGAGATTAATTAAGTATGGTTGAATTTTGTGGTATCTATGTGTTACATATCGTATTGCATGAGCAGATGTTTATTGAATGTAGCATCCTACATGTTGTGTGTTTTATTTTACTCTGATTTTCTATTATTAATCGTCTCGGGGGTTTAGGGTGTTACATTTGAGGTACTGTTGACGAAGCCTCGTCTGAAGTGTTAAGGGTAGAGAGTACAGGCCCAGTAGCAGAAGCTTTTAAAGTTGCTGGCTTATGAAGGTTCCGAATATTCAGGCTTGTAGAGTTCTTTGTGACTTTTGTCACAGCAGAGATTTTGTTACTCTCAGCTGATGACTCCATAACTTATTGGAAGATGTTGATGAAAATGAACTAGGTTTTGGTTGCTTTTATAATAGCTTTTGGGTAATGTAGCGGGGAAATTTGTGAGTGTAAGCTATTGTTTAACTTAACTCAAAATTACAAGAGTCGCCACCGCACTTTTATTTTATCTAAAAAGGAAAGGAAAAAGAGCGAACAAAACCTAAACAAGTTCTAAAAACAAGAACAAACAGAGAATGGGTAAGGGGTTAGTTACGCTAAGGGAAGGTGTTAGCATCCAAAACGTCTATAGTACTCTATAGAAGCCCTTTGAAATATCTATGCTTTTTTGGTTTGAAAATGTTTGTTTGGAATGAGATTGGGGAGATGAGAAGATAAATATTTTTTAAGATTTTTGTGTTTGGAGAGACTTATCGCCTCATGCCTACGCACCCTCAAAGTGCAATATAGGATCAAAACCTCGAAGTTCGTGGTACAAATAACAAAATGTGTTGGTTATGATTCATTTTAACTTGAAAAGACAACCTGTCATTCTCAAGAGAGACTACTCAATTAATTACCCACAGGTACGTGAAAGAGGCATTTGCATCACATCAAGATGGAGGATTTGCTTGGATGAAAATCAACAAGACTAATCACTTCAACGTCTACGTGGAAAATGACAATTCTTTACACAAAATACCATGGTTATGAGCTTTACATCTCATCAAAGAAAATGACTCATGTCTAATCTTTTTGAAAAAGTTAAAAGAAAAAGTGCACAAAAGCATATAAAGTTTGAATGAGTTTTGTACTTTTTTATGTCTTTTAAAATTGTCAAAGTATGATTAACATTGATTGACACTTATTTAAGAAAACAAATTTGAAAATCACTTGACCAAAGTCAAGGTTTTTATTGTGAAAGTCGTTTGAGTTTCAAAAACAAGAAGGTTTTGAAAAAGAGAAAAGATTTTGAAAATTGAAGAATGGGTGGAGAAGAACGGACTATCCAATTCCATAAAGATAAAAAGTTAAGGATAAGAATGGTCTAACCACATAAGCAAGCTCCATAACATAAGCATTCTTTCCTTTAGATTAGGCCTTGATCAAAATAAGTCTTCAAAAGAGAACTCCAAGTACCCAAAATCCAAGGTTTTCCATCACAAACTTCCAAGCATAGGTTAAAATCCTAGTTCTAAGTCCAAAGTTCCACATCCTATGCAAAGGATAGTAACCATAGTCCAAAATTAAGAGAGCAAGTTTTTCAGGGGTTTAATCCTTTATTAATGTTTTTGGTCCAAATGGAAAACAAAAAATAGCATAAACATAAACAAATGGTCCAAGTGGACAAAAGAAAAATGGCGGAAACATAAACAATAATGTGACATAATATGATAACATAAAAGCATAAAAAATAAAGAGAGATAAAGAGCGAGAAGGAAACATAAACAAAGCACAAATTAATATACAATATAGAGCAATAGTGATCCAAAATGAGAGAACAAATTTTGTTGTGTTTTCGAAAATGCTCGATTAGACATCCATGAGAATGAAAACATGGTCTCATACATTACCACGGGGAGGGCTCCAACTCAGATAAAGTCAACGAGTATGCCGACTAAACCCCCACGGGTAACAAGATAAGCCAATCTATTTCAAACTACGTCATGGACGAATAGGAGACTGATAATTCACTTATAAATCACAACGGTTTTCCAATTTCAGGACAATTTAGTGATATGTTAAGAATTCGTAATCGGACTTATGTAGAAGCCACGACTATCTGAGGCCGGTCAATAACAATGTTAATGCTAATGCATGCTAGAGAAGTGATATGTAGATCACTCTCCGAAAGCAATACTGCACGAAAAGAAAAGAGGTAACGATCTCATCTTCATCAATAACTTAAAATAAGTTCCAATGATATCGAATATTTTCATCTATCAAAAGAAAAAAAATAAGAAGGGAGGGGAAAGCCAAATTGATTTACAATTCTAAAATCATTCTATCTTTAAGTTCAACCACTCATCTTGGTGGATTAAAGCACTAAACATATCATTAAGTCAAAGCACCTAAAATTCAATTTAAAGATAGATTTGAATTAGTGAATATTTATCCAACTTCATCTACACCCTAAGTCCATTCAATTTAAAGAGGGATATGACCTTTAAAAGTGCAAACCAAGGAAAAAATCAAAAGGAAATGGAAGAAGAAGAGAAAGGAACCAAAAAAGTCCCAAAACAGAACCAAGAACACAAATCTGTTACTGGTTAATCGATTAGCCATTTGAATGTGCAAATGTGTTAATCGATTAACACTGCTATGACAGCTAAAAAATTTTGAAAAATTTAAGCATTCATGATCCAATCATTTCTTCAAACACCTCATGATCATTAATGCAAATTAGCACAAAATTCAAGTAAAACAACAGCAAATAACACCAATGGAACAAAATTTGCAAGATCCAAAGATCAAGCAACAAGAATCAACAATAGATCACATTGTGGAAGGTGGATCAAGCATAACAATGGTGAAATAAGTGAATTACCACTTCAAATCTGAAAATGCTTCAATTCAACTTCAAGAAGCACACTCCAAAGCGTTGATCTACAGAAATTGATGATGACAAAGTAAATAGATCGAGGTTTAGCTCAAAGATTAGTAAGCTTCAATGTAGAACTTACTAACTTTCAATGGAAGAAAGAGCTTTGGTGAATTTGGGTAGATGAAGAATTGAGAGAAATTTTTGCAAGGTGAATTTGGCTATCAAAAGCTTGTCAAATGAATGAAACGAGGCCTCTATTTATAGGATTTAGGCTTGGAAATTTTGGTGGATTGGAGTTTGGTTTGGAACCAAAATTAGGATTGGAATTTGAATTTGGAGGCAAAATTAAGATCAAGTGGTGATTAATGAGAGTGTATGGTGGGAATTAATTATGACGAGGCAGGGTAATTAAAATGAGGTGATCTAGAATATTCTCATGATGAAACAAGTGAATTTGGTGCCAAAATGCTGCAGAATTTGAATTTGGCTCATTTTCACAAAAAACGCACTGGTTAATCGATTAACCATTTGCATGTACAAATGTGTTAATCGATTAAGACATTGAAAAAGTGTGAAAAATGGCTTTTTGATGTGTTGTCTTGGCTTTGGCCTGATTCTTTTGACTTGTCAAAGAAGGCATGGAAATAAACACATGAACCTTGGAGTCTCTTGAGAAAAAATCAATTAAATCTTGGAAACTCTTGATCAAATGATTTTGAATTGTTTGCATATCAACTTTGACTTTGTTCAGATGAATTTAATTCGAGCTGAGAAACTGGTATTTGACATTCTTGATCCTAACCTCTTCCTGAAAAAGTTAGTAAAGGGAAAACAAACATATTTTTGGATTTTAATTAAGGGTTAGTAAACATAAACATAAACAAACATCAAGCAAACAAGAAAACAAGGGTGCTAAGTGATCTCCCTCAAAATAAACCTACAGAGGAGGGTAAGGAAACCAAAGCTTATGATCTTGTTTGTGGTATGAGATGCAAATGATAAGTGGGATCTTAGGGGTAAAAATTAGGGTATTACAGGTAACCTAAACGACTGAATAAAATTCTTTGCTTGATTCTTGAAACTGTTATGACCAATAAATATTTAACATGCATTGTACAAACCTTAATGACCCCTATTACTTGATCGTTTTCCCTTCCTTGGAAACTGATATTGTAATGATGGTCTGTTATTCATTTATGACTGTAATACTTTTCTATTTTTTCTTTTTGATGTGACAAAAGGGGTAGAAAAGATAGTAAGTATTTAATTAGAAAATGAACCCATTCAGTTTGTACATAATGGTCATTTATAATTTTTGTATTTAAATTTTTGTACATAATGGTTATTTTTCCTGGGCGACACATTTTAACTTTTTTGTACATAGAACTAAGGAGAACCTTACAAACCTCAAACTTAGACTATCAGACTCAGAAGGAGCTTACAAACCTCGTATTCTGATGTTGCCAAAGGAAGTTAAAATATTATTTAGTTTTCTTAAATATAGATCTAAGGGAGAGCCTACAAACCTCAACTTTGGACTATTTGACTCAGGGGGACCTTACAAACCTCAGACTTTGATGTCACTAAGAAAATTAAAATACTTTTCTTGAAACTAGTACTTGGGGTGGGTTTACAGAACTTAACTTTAGACTATTAGACTCAAGGGGAGCTTACAAACATCATACTCTGACGTTGTAAAGAAAATTATAACTGCCCAACATTGTCCTTTAAATACTTATATTTGTCATCTTCAAAAAGGGGGAGATTGTTAGAACAAGATTTGTTCATGACATATATTCCTTGGGTTTTGATGATAACAAAGTATTAAAAGAACAATGGTTATATTTGATGTGTGTTTCATGTATGCATATTCTAATATATATATACAGACAGAATCTGCTATACAAGGGCACATTTGAGAGAAGCTGAATTGATAGATTCTGGTGATGCAGAATCTGAAGAATACTCTTTAAGTGATGTCTGGCGTAGGCTCTGAAGCTGAAGGTCTCAGCATCAGAAGAAGCAACATAATTGTCTCTACACTTGGTGAATGTAAATTGGCTTCTGGTGGTCGTTAAGAGTTAGTGATAAAGCTGAAGTTATCTGTACTGCAGAAAGAAAGTGGCATTTTCAAATCAGTTTGTCAGCTAGAGTCCTAGTTCACAAGGCTCAAGAAAAGTTGGCATGCTATAGTACAAGATCTCTTTGGTTGAACACGATACATAATGGATCAATATCTTTTGGTGCATCTATCTTCAACGTCTCTTGTACTATGCAAAGACTATATAAGTTGCTAAAGGTTTAAACTAAATCTTTAACAAGGATTAACCTGATGGAGGAGTAACAACATCAGCAATTATCAACACAATTAGTTTTGCAAAAATTTTGTTGTAGGTTGTAATTGTAAAAGTCTTAAGATTTCTTACACATTGAATATCTTAGAAATCTTAAGAGCTTTAGGTCTTTGTTATGGTGATTTCCCTGTACCTCTGATATTTTTATCAAGTACACCTTGTTCTCTATTCTGCTGAACATGTTGTTTACCAGTTTAGATCAAAGTCTCTCGCCAAGATGCTTGAGCCATGTAAGTCTCATGCTATGTGCTAGAGTAATGAAAGTCTTAATCAAGTAGATTTATTGAGAAAATCCAAGCCACTCGCCAAGATGCTTGAGCCATGTAAGTCTCCTGCTATGTGATATAGCATTGAAAGTCTTAATCAAGTGGATTAATTGAGCAGAAGTCTTGGGTTCGTGAAACCTGAACAAGGAAGTCTCAAATCGAGGGTCTGAGCAGAAGTCTTGAGCCTGGGGGGCTTGAGCAGGAAAGTCTTAGGCTGCGGTCTAAGTAGGAAGTCTTGAACCTGAGGGGTTTAAGCAGGAAGACTTGGGCCAGAAGGGCTTGAGCAGGAAGTTTCGGGTCTGAGTGACCTAAGCAGGAAAGTCTTATGCTAAGGGTCTAAGAAAGGAAGTCTTGAGTCTGTGGGATTTAAGCAAGGAATTCTTAAGCCTTAGGGGTTTAAGTAATAAGTCTCAGACTTAGGGTCTGAGCATTGTAAAAGTCTTATGCAAAATGCATAAGCGATTGTAATCATGATTTAGTTATAGTGAGAATCTCTTGTGAAGCAAGGGGACTTGACTACTCTCATATGGGAGGGACCAGTATAAATCGTTGGTTCTTCTATTATTATTAATTTGCTTCTGTTAACATCCCTCTGCTAAGTATAACCAGAATCTGAACACCAATTTAGATTCAGAACTCTGATCAGACGCAAATTAAGAAAATGGAAAACACATTTCAACCCCCATTCTTGTGTACTTTTTCTCACCTTCAAATCAAGCTCAGCAATTTGATTTCACAATTGCAATTTCATAATAGATTTCATCTCTAAATAAATTTCATCACGTTCATTTCTAATCGACCACCCAATCTCATTGCTATAAATCAGTCTCCACACAATACAAATCATTCTCTTCACGTTTTCATTTCCATAAAGTTGCAGAGAGTTTTCTACATTCCACTCTCACTCTATTTGCTAACAAAATTCACTCCTCACCTTTAACACTACACAATTTTTAAATCGCCCTCAAAACTTCTGCTTACTCACTCTCACAAGTCTCCGCTACACACTCAACTACGACAATACACTGCATCAAATCAAGAACACTCACATAACAACGCACAACACTCAAGCTTCCTCTCTGCCACTGAATCTCTCGCGCGCCAAAACCAAATTCTAGAACACGAAACAACAACGCAACACAATGCACAAATACAACAACAACTTCACAAGCAGAATAGCAAAGAAGAGGAGGAAAGAAGCAGATTCAGATTAAAGAGAAATTGCAATTGACTTACCTAGACCTCTCCATCTTGTTTTCATCGTTGCTCAAAGGTTCGACTTCATTTGAGTTCTGTTTGTCCCACTAAGTAAGAATTGATCGAAATTGCTAGTGAATTTGAATATATCAAGAAGGGACGATTAGATTGGTGTAAATCTGGTTGTTAATCATGCTTCACAATCGGTGGCGATGAGCTCTGGCGCGGTGGAGAGGTGTGTTTTTCGGCGAGATCCTTTGTAAAAGGAACCATAACCAGTTAAGTAAGAGTTGTTCAGCTAAGTGCTTGATAGAACCAGTTAAGTAAGTGGTTCCAAGGCATAACTAAAGTGCTTGACATAACTAGTTAAATAAGAGACTCAACATATGAGTATGTATCATCTTGGAATAAGGTTTGAGTTTTGACTATCTTCATATGTACTTCACAAAAGTTGTGGTGTTGACTTTTTCAAAAGATGCAGAGGTTTGTTGTTAATCCAAAACCTATTTGAAAAGATTTGGATTTATTTTAGTCAACAAATATTTGATTGGATGTGCTTTAAAGGAAGATTTGGTCCAAGATTTACTCTATAAAGAATTCACATGTGAAGAGAGTTATTTTGGATGTTCTGGTGTAACCACTGGAACACGATGTTCCAACATGTGTGATGTAACATCAGGGCACTGTCAATAGATAAATGTTATTCCAGTAGTAGTGAAGAAGGGTGTGCTACAACATCTGGTCCTGTCAACAGACATATGTTATTTTAGTTGTGGTGAAGAATACGCACATGTGAAACACGATATTCCAACAAGTGTGCAACATCTGCCCCTAACTCAACAGACCAATGTTATTGCATTTTTTTAATGAAATTCTAGCTGAGATTTAATCTGATTTGTTTATATATTTTAGCAATGTGTTTGTGTGATTTGTTTAACATCTTTATAAAGACTCTTAGTGCCAGGGTTTCAATTTTTGAGTTATTGTTATGCACCACTCTAGAGCCTCCATTCATATCTTAAGGTATAGAGGTTGGGTCCTTGTTGAGTTGTAAAACTTTTTCCAAGATATTAATTCTATAAGATTGAGAACAAAGTGTTTTAGTTTCTTGTATTCCATGTTAATGGTGTATTAGTGTTAAATATATTTGTTGTACACCACTATATGTTTCAGTAACTTGGCATAGTTGTTTATTTGTCTTAGTTGAGTTAAAAATTCAACAATCTGAAAAAGTTGTTATTAAGGTTGATCACTAGGGGTTAGTGATTGAAGAAAGCGAAAAGGGTTCTCATATTTAGGAGGAGTCCTAAATAGAAAGGCACTAGGATTAGGAAGATGCATTGAACATTATTGGATTGATGTTCATAGAAGACTAAGTGTTCTAATTCAAAGTAGTAAAATTCCTTTCTTGGGTAGAGTGCCCCCCCCCCCCCCCCCAAAAAAAAAACGTAGGTGTTGTTTCACCGAACTAGGTTACTAATCTCCTGTGTTCTTTACTGCTTTTTTCTTCATCATCTTGTATATGCTAAATTTTATTCTCCTGATATTTTAAACTAGTTTTTATTCTAGTATACAATGTCCCAGACATCCTATCAAACATCAATCCCTAGAATCTGTAATTTGTCATAAATCAGTTATTCTTGTTTGGATCTGCATGTAGCCAAACTGCTTGATTATAATATATATATATATATATATATATATATATATATATATATATATATATAGCAGTTTGGCTTCATGCAGATCTCTCCAAGGGATCCCTCCATTGATTTCTCTTTTATTATGTCTTGCGTTGAAGTTGATATCACATTTTTATACTTTAAAAACATATGATTGAAGAAGAGATTCATACATGGGCTATTAATCATGGTTATATGACTTGATTTTTTTTAGGTGTCACACTCGTACTTAATACCAATGTAGGAGGGAGAACTTACAAGGTCAAATCATCAAGTGGTGTTTGAAATAAAACAAGTTGAAGCAGATCATGTTGTTGGTGTGTTACTTAGATGCATGAGGATTAGTAACATAATTAAGACTGTTATCATTAGAGGAGAAGTACATGAAGGGCACCCCTATGTGAGACTATGTGCAACTGGAATTAGGCAAAGCATCAAATGCATTATTGTATAAGAGGCCTATGAGAGACAAATCCATTGATATTTGCCACACACAATAGATAATTATTTTTTTGTTTTTGTTTTTATAGTAAGAAACTTTATATTTTGATGGTGTAAATATATAGAATTAGATTATATATTAGTTATAAATTAAATATGTTTCGTCATTATTTTTTCTCGTTTATTATTATTTTTAGTGATATATTTGCAAATATTCCTGTCTAGGGCGTAACTTGGGGCCACCCTAGGAATGAGGCGATGATGCAAGTTCGCCCATGGGGAAGTACTACCTCGCCCCTACGTTTTCCTTGCCCCCGTGGAGAAGAAACATGAGATAAGACGTGTCTTGGATAACGAGAAATTCAAGATAGTTATTGAGTCATGTATTCCTTGAAAATTGAAACTCAAAAGTCCATCCCTTTGACTGAACAGACGACAACCTTTTCCAAGAAGGCGCTAAGAATCAAGAATCCATATAAATACTCCTCCCTCAAAGGGAGGGAAATCAAGTAATATTCACTCAATACCACCCAATACTGCTCAAAGAACACTTCATTCCCAGCAGTCCTAACACCGGTCATTTAACCATCTGCCTATAACCTAACAAGTTGACCGCCAATAAGGCCTCTCACCTCATGTGAGTTGGTCTCTTAAACAATCTCAAAAACTACCATACAGGACTACTCTGCGACCGTGAGCTAGCCTTCATCCGTTTCGTGTAATACACCTACTAGGACATCTGAGTCTCCTTACTATTGCAAGGGAACACGCAAACCCCTATATTTTTTTTGGACAGTACATTATTTTATTATAAAGGATCCTCCGACCGGAAGTAAGATGACCAATATAAATGTAAAAGTTGTAGACAAATTATACACTTGAATGTTCCATCCCAAAAATAGGTTTTGGAAGGATCTTTTCTAATAAACCCTATGTGTCTTGTATTTATCTTTGTTAAGTTTGACATTATTCAAGAAGGATTTTTTTCCAGATAAATATTACTATAATGGTTCTTTCAGAGAGTGCAACAATATTCATCAGCGTTATATCATGATCAATGACAATTACTTGTGTCATGTTATAGAGATCCTTCCTTCCTTCTTTCTTCATTCCTAGTTTTCTCCTTTTCTTCATCCACTAACGAGAGGTGGTTTTAGGGTCAATTTTTGATCCAAAATCACCCATCTAAATTCTTGTTTCTTTCCTTTTCATTCAAATAAGTGATTTTACATATATTTTTAGTTTTTTTCTTGTGATTTCGTCGTCTTAGTGGATGTTGTGTTTGTTGCCGTCTTATTGCGGCGTTATTTTACTTTTTCTGACTTGGTACGGTATTTTGTTCGATTAAGATTGACATATTAGTTTCGAATCAGTGCATATTCAATCATTGAGTTTGACGTCATCAACACTGCATACTCGGAGACATGAGTATTCTGAGCATTTTAATTTCGTCATATTTATAGGCTTTGTCACATTTGTAGACATTTCTCCATTATTGTTAGCTTATAAATTCGACGCCTACATGAAGTTGGAAGTATTGATGGGGATATTAAACTCTTGAAGAGGTTTAAAGAGGCTTTCGACGAGATCTGTATGATAGGTTTTAGTCGAAGATGCTCACAAGAAGAAAAGATGCTTTTTGGGACTTAGAAAATATTTCTAAGAGTTGAAGAGGTCACCTTCGACCGACAACACTGCTAATGTCTGACGTTAGGAAATTCAAATTCAAATAAAGGAGGGAGTAGTTACTTTGGTTCGCTCTTGAAGAAAGACAAGTGGCATGTATCCAAGCAATGGAAGCATGCAATGCGACACTTGTCATTTGTTGATTATTTCAGGCAGTTTACAGCAGTTAGTTTTAGTATTATAAATAAGGGTTCTAGCAATAGGATTTGGGGTGTTGTGTTCACTTTGTACAAGTAACTCCAAATTTACTCAAAGTATCCGCGTGTTGAGAAAAGAGTCTTGTGAGAATGTACGTGATGTAAACACCATTTATCCTTCAATGCAATTTACTTCAATCCTTCGTTAAGTTTTTATCTTTTATTTAACGCAAGTTACGTTTCTGCACTTTTTCTTAGTTTTATACTTTTGACCTTCACTGCACACTGTCGACCCCTTCCTTTACATTCTCAGCCTTTTAACTTAACGTTTTGAAATGTTGTCTCGTATTGCATTTTCAACAAACTTTCCTTTATGAGTTTTGTCGAAGTATTCATTTCTTTAGAATTTACCTTAGATTAATTGTTAGCACATGTCCTAGGATCAATCTGATCGATCCTGCGAGTCATCAAAGTTAGATTTGGAAGATCAGCAGTTGTTTACCAATTTTCACGGTAAACAAATTGGCACACCCAGTGGAACAGTGCTAACTTTATAGAGAATTTTCTAAATTTTGAAAATCTTCATTCATCAATCATTTCCTTCTGAAATAGGTTCGTTGCATGTTATTAAGAAGTGGTAAGGTAGCCACTACAAACGAAGAGAGACCAAGGAGAAGATATACTAGAAAAATGGCGACGAACACTAGTCAGCCAAATAATCCAAACCCTCAAGGCAGTGGTTCTAATCCTCAGTCAAGTAATTCGAATGCCCAACCTAGTAACACTAACCCTCAAAATGTGTCCAGGAACGATGTGGTACAACCTCTAGTTCCTTCGACAGGAGAGCCAATACCACCTCCTGTTATGTCCAACCCAATGCCATCAATGACAGGATCAGGGTCGACATATATAAGGGCTTACACTCAACCTATTTTGGAGTACGTTGGGCCACAAGCATCTAATCCCCAAACTCCACCAGGAGGAACTTCGACGTTTAGGCATTTCCCCCCTCCAGGATTCTCACAACCATTACCAAGGAATCCACCTTATGGAATGCCAACGTCAATAATGCAAAGTCTCCAAAATGCCCCCCCCCCTAGTATTCTCAGAAAGTATAATGTCTTCGCCATTACAAGGGTCAGGATCTGGGATAAATATAGGTCGAAACAGTCAAAGTGTAGGTGTGGGATATTCCACTCAAGGTCTTAGTCTGATAAACACGTCTATAGCATGTTTAAGACAGCAAATGGATGAGAGTAACCTACAAATGGTACAAACCTTATCCCAAACTATGGGGGAAATTTTCCAGCCCTTGATCCAGAACACTACCCAAACTAACCAAGAATTGGCGCGCATGGAAGAATTTATAGGGGTACCAGCCCCTGTACGAGGTGCGACCGTGGTGGAGAATATCCCGCGGCGGAACCTAGGGACTATACCTGAGGCGAATCTAGAACCCCCTAGAGTCGAACTCCCCAGAGTCGAACCACCAAGGAACCAAGTGCCAATTCCTGAAGAAGGGGCACAAGGGGTAGTGATAGCAAATAGAAACCAAGATGCTGACCATGTTGTACAACAGGTTCGACGTAACAATATAGCAGCAGATAACAACCTAGCAGCCATGGTCGAAAGGATAATGGCTCGAAATGGGGTAAATTCTGGATTTACTAGGCCAAACTATACATCACCCATAGTGAATTATATTCTACAATCAGAATTACCTCCTAGGACGAAGGTCCCAAAGTTTACCAAGTTCTCAGGAGATACAACTAAATCTACTGTCGAACACGTAGCCCGGTATATGATTGAGGCTGGAGAGATTCCAAATGACGAAATTCATAGGGTAAAATATTTCCCAATTTCTCTCACCAAAAATGCTTTTACTTGGTTTACAACCCTATCTCCTAACTCAATCTGTAATTGGACCTAGTTAGAGTGTTTGTTCCATGAACAATTCTATATGGGACAAACTAAGATTAGTTTGAAGGAGTTGGCTAGCATAAAGTGAAAGTTTACTAAGCCAATAGACGATTACCTAAATAGGTTTCGATTACTTAAGGCTAGGTGTTTTACTCAAGTTCCAGAGCATGAGTTGGTCGAAATGGCCGCTGGTGGCCTTGATTACTCTATCAGAAAGAAGTTGGATACCCAGTATCTGAGAGATATGGATTAACTAGCTGATAGGGTTCGACAGTTAGAACGTCTGAAAGACGAAAAGGCTAAGTTTAATAAGAGTAAGAAGGTAGCCTATGTTGAATATAATGAGGATGTCGAAGATTCATATGATGAACCATTGTATTTCGACGAAAATGAGATAGATGTCGCTGAATTAAAGCAGGGTCTTCCGTATGCTTGTAAAATGTTAGCCCCTTCGACTGGAAAAAATTCTGTCGAATCGGAAAAGAATGATAAGTTTCCTAAGAAAACATATACTTTCGACATTACTAAATGTGACGAAATTTTTTATTTGTTAGTTAAAAATGGACAAATGATAGTGCCTGCTGGCGCCAAAATGCCACCTTTAGAACAAAGAAAAAAGAGAGGATTTTGTAAGTACCATAATTTTCTGGGTCATAAAACTTCTCAGTGTTTTCTTTTCAGGGATTTGGTGCAAAATGCTATCCAGGAGGGCAGGCTGAAGTTCGGAGAGAAAAGCAAAAGTCAAATGAAAATTGACACTGACCCATTGCAAACAGTGGAGGCCCATTATGCTGAGCCAGAGGTACACATGGTAGAAGTTGCTGATGACTTCGACTGTTCAATTAATATGGTGGAAATTCCTGAAGATTTCGCCAATGGTGCTGTTTTAGCCAAGGTTACTGAAGGCCTTGACATCAATACAATGGAGAAATTCATGAGCGAGACTGCTGACGGCTTCAACAAAGCTATTGATGGCTTAGATGAGGGGATCATCGAAGATTCCAAAATGATGTTAGTTACCAAGGAAACTGCTGAGAGTTTCGTTAAGATGGATGAGGCTGCTGAAGGCCTCAATGTAGACTTCTGCAATCTGAATCTTAGTACTGATGTCGACATGGACGTAAATATGGTCGAGATTACACAACATAGGACCATGCAGGTTGATGAAGCAAGCTGCCAAGAGGAGCATAACAAAGTGGCGTATCCAAAACAGGATGAAACTATCATTGAATTCCTTCACCGCTGCCAAAAGAAGGGATCAGGTGTCATGTTATGCCCCAGATGCAATGCAATCTTCGATCAAAAGGATGCTCACAATCTTGAAGGGATTAGGAAAGCTAAGGAAAGAAGGGAGCAGAAAACATCTCATGGTCAAAGGGGTTTCGACCCTAGAAGGTCCTCTTCAAAACAAGTAGGGGAAAAACACAGTTCCCAGGGGCCAGACCCAGTACCTTCAAACCAACAAGCAATGCACCAATAGGAAGCTGGATGAAACCTGTTGAAGGAAAGGAAAAAGGTCAGAAAAAATGGCAGAAGTTTGATGTGGGCAGAGACTCTTCAATAGAATATCAAAAGGAGTTTCAGACTTCCAACAAATCGGCGTATGTCTCTGAAAACTATAAGGGGAAGAACCCGATGTCACGATCTCAATGGAGGAGAGAGCAACATCGAAGGAAGGCTCTCAGGGAGGCCCAGTCAAAGGATCAAGGAGAGTCAAGTGCTAATATCCCTACTGACAATAATTGAGGGAATCAAATAAAGACTGCTGAAAAAATACCCGTAGGACGAAAACTGTTTGCCTCTCAAGAGGATAAAACTGAAAAAACTGTCGAAGATGATGAAGAAATGACAGACAACTTCGACTCTGAGTCTGATGCTTCTCTCGACATCATAGTCAATGTGGTGTCTGTAATGCCTAGGGAGTTCGACCAAATTACAGAAGTCGAAGATTTGGATGCCTGCACTGAAGCAGAAATGGCAGCACAGAAACCTGTGTGCTATTATATTATGAATAATGGGTGCATTGAAGAGCAGAACGCCTTCTTTGAGTGACCTACAGAGGCGATGAAAAGCCACCTAAAGCCCCTCTACATTACTGGTAAGGTGGAGAACGTGCCAATAAATAAGATATTGGTTGATTGTGGAGCAACAGTAAACTTGATGCCACATTTATTATTAAACAAGATTGGCAAGTATGATACTGATACTAAGCCACATAATATGGTTCTTTCAAATTATGAAGGAAAGGTTGGCTCTACACTGGGCGTGATACAAGTTGACTTAACACTTGGGACAATCACTAGGCCCACGGTCTTCATGGTAGTGGAAACAAAAGCCAATTACAATCTGCTCCTAGGACGAGAGTAGATACATGGCATTAGTGCAGTACCATCTTCGATGCATCAACGAATCACCATCTGGAGGCCAGATGGCATAGTCGAGAACATTGAAGCTGGCCAGGGGTATTTTAAAGCACCGATAAATCATGTCGACAGATGTCAGTTCGACAAACATTTGGCTCACATTGCCCCTTGTGTTCCAGCAGACTTTGAGTTTGTCCCAGATGACGAAACATTTTGCTCATTGTACTTACATCCCGTCGAGGGTTTCCGTTGGGATAAGGAGGTGCCAGGGGAAAGGCTTTCATACCTTGGTGAACCTACGGTAGTCCCCACAGGGTGGGGAAGTGAATTCAGTGATAATGACTGAGTTCGAAGCATTAAAGAGAATTTCGGCCTACGTGGCTGAAACTAGACTAAAAGCGGCCTTGGAGGCTGCTAATGAATATATGGCTGGCGAAGCCAATTCTGAATTCCACCAAGAATGTCCTGGTAAGGACTTCGACCCAGAGCCACCTGATAAGGTTCAGGGTGTAGAACAAGGCCAGAGGCTTGATGCCATTTATGACGATGAGCCTTTGGGATTTGAAAAAGATCCGCTGGCAAATAATATTAAGATGCTGGCGCAGGATCCGTTAGAAGAAATCGACCTAGGTGAAGGGGCAACCAGAAGGCCAACATATATTAGTGCCAATCTTGACCCACAACTTAAGGTCGAAATTACCCAGTTGTTGCAGGAGTTTAAAGACTGTTTCGCCTGGGACTACGATGAAATACCTGGTTTGAGTAGAGAATTGGTCGAACATAAGTTGTCGATCAAGCCTGGGAAGAAGCCAGTTAAACAGAATCCAAGACAGTTTGCCCCAAAAATTCTCTCAAAGATAAAGGAAGAAGTCGAAAGACTCCTTCGATGCAAATTTATCCGCACTGCCAGGTATGTCGAATGGTTAGCTAACATTGTACCTGTTATTAAAAAGAATGGTTCCTTAAGAGTTTGCATAGACTTTAGAGATTTAAATTCTGCAACTCCTAAGGATGAGTATTCTATGCTTGTGGCAAAAATGCTAGTCGATCCCGCCGCAGGACACGGGTATCTCAGTATGTTAGATGGGTACTCTGGTTATAACCAAATATTCATTGCTGAATATGATGTCCCCAAAACAGCTTTTCGTTGTCCTGGAGCCTTAGGCACCTACGAGTGGGTAGTAATGCCTTTTGGCCTAAAAAATGCTGGGGCAACATATCAACGAGCAATGAACTCAATCTTCCATGATTATATAGAGACTTTCATGCAAATATATATTGACGATATCGTGGCTAAGTCTGTTTCAGGGAAGAGTCACTTAGACCATCTTCGACATTCCTTTGAAAGAATGAGAAGACATGGTCTTAAAATGAATCCTCTTAAATGTGCGTTTTGTGTGCAGGCAAGGGATTTTCTAGGATTTGTGGTCCATAAAAAGGGGATCTAGATCAACCAGAATAAGACTAAAGCCATCATGGAAGCGAAAGCGCCATCAACAAAAAAGGAGCTGCAATCGCTGTTGGGCAAGATTAATTTCTTGTGAAGGTTTATATCGAACCTAAGTGGAAAAACGCAGGCCTTTTCACCATTGGTTCGATTCAATAAAGATGGCTTCGAATGGGGGCAGGAGCAGCAGGAAGCCTTGGACAAGATCAAGGAATACCTGAGTCATCCTCCAATTCTTTCACCACCTTGTAGGAATAGGAGTATGAGATTGTACATAGCTGCCTCAGGCAAAACCATAGGGAGCATGTTGGCTCAAGAGGATGAGGATGGTGTCGATAGAGCCATTTACTAACTCAGTAGAGTTTTGAGTGATGCAGGTGGTAGCAGACTTTATAGTCGACCACTTCATAAATGAAGACGTTTTGAATTACGTCGAACTAGAACCTTGGAAGTTATACTTAGATAGCTCTAGCCACAAAGATGGAACAAGCGTAGGGATGCAAATTATTTCTCCTGATAAAATTCCAACAAAATTTAAGTACAAGGTCGAAGGACTTTGTTCCAACAACGAGGCTGAGTATGAAGCCTTAATAGCTGGACTTGAAATTTTGTTAGAATTGGGGGCAACTCAAGTTGAAATAATGGGAGATTCAGAATTGGTCATAAAGCAAATTACAAAGGAATACAAATGTGTTAAGGAAAATATTATCATGTACTTTGTAGTGGCCAACAAACTACTAAAGAAATTCGAAGTAGTAAGCATGCGACATATACCTCGACTAGAGAATCAAGTGGCCAATGACTTGGCGCAGATTGCTTCTGGGTATAAGGTTTCAAAGGAAAATTTACAAGAGGCAATCGAGGCTAGAGGTAAAGTTGTGTCTGCTGGATTATGCCCATCAGATCTAGAAGTGACAAAGCTTGGGTACACTGATGATGAAAATTTTGAGATTTTTGCAATAGATAGCTTCACTGACAAAGACTGGAGGAAGCCTATAGTTGATAACACTAAAACACACTGTATATTTGACTCCAATTGCACATGTTTTTAGTTGTTTATTTGTTATTTTCCCTTGTTATTATGGTATTTTGTTTTACTTTCAGATACATGGCCTGATTTGAGCTTGCAGTGAAGAAACGACGCAAAACGGAGCTAAAACGGAGATTTCCTATGCAAATTGTACACTAGCCGTTTCACTAAGCGAACGCCATAGAGGACGCCATTTGAGTAGTAGGTTTCGCCCACACTCCAACGGTCACAAAAGACGTTTTATTCCTCTTGCACACTCGGCGGGCGCGGAGAGGGAGTCGGCGGGCGCCGACCCTTGTAACAGGCAAATGGTCAGAAACGGTAGAAGCAATTACACACGAAGAAAATTATTATTTAACCGTTTTTTCATAACGTCGTGTGGCAGTTACAGCTTCATGACCACTATAAATAGGCCTTGTATTTTCACTTTCATTTCATCCAATCCTAGTTTTCAACCTTACGCATAAAGTTCATTTTGTAAAGCAATAATCCATCACATCGAGGGGTTGTTGCACTATCGTTGTTAGTTAGATTGGAGCAACCATAGTTAGGAGTGTTTATATTTAAAGTTATTTACTTTCCCGTAATTTACTTTCTAGCTCTGTACCAGATTCAGTCTCCGCTTTGGAGCATGTTTATTTTATAAATAGCATTTTATTATATTCTGCATCGCTTTTATATTCGTTTATTTTCCTGCACTGCTTTACATTCATTTATTTTCTGTCTCTGCCCTTACTTTGTTATTTTAAATTTCTGTGTGATCTGTTTATCTTTCGGAACTGAACTCAAGCGTGACACTTGTATTTATTGTCTCAAAATATACTCTCAGACTTTGCACATTTTTATCTTACAAATGCTTTACTTCGCAAACCAATTTATTGTTATGTTTTTAGTTACCATGTCCAGCTAAAGACCTTGTGCTGGGATGTGAGGATCGTCGTTCCGACGGTACTCCACATGTCATCTCTTTAGAAATACTTTAGGGGCTGTTTTTGATTTTAATTAAACTCTTCTGAACTTCAATTGATCGGTCATTACGTAAATGAGACCGTGTTTTTGTTTGCGTAATGACTGTGACTAGATCGGGTAAGATCGAAAGCCGTCCGGCATTTTAGAAAAGAGTTTGTTAGTTGTTAATTGATAAATACAGCGGAAGCACTTTATTGATTAACTAGGAAAGTTTTATATTATTAGAAAGAGGTTTTAAACTATTTTCGGACGCGTTTATAGATTTAGGATCCGGTTGGCCGAGCATATGCCGGAAACCCTTTGGTATAAAATATTTTCAATCGAAAGCACTTTTTAACTAAGTCTTAGAGGTAATTACATAAAAAAGGACTTTATCACTTTAACGCAGAGAGCAACCGGTGCAGCGTGAGCGGCAGGTATAGATTAAAGGTTATGTCTGGTTCCGATCACACTAACGCGGCGGATCCTTTTTAATTAACTCTTTTTCAAAGAAGAAAACATTGCCCCATAAGTGTTACTATTTAGATGATAGGGATATTGTTTGATTGACGTGAATTACATTCCAGTATAGTATTTATATGATTTATTTTTATTTTTCGTTCTGTAGAAAACTTTGACTCTGATATTTATTATCCTTAGATAAACAACGTAATAATAGTAATCGATAGATTGACATTGGTCTCTGTGGGATCAATAAATCTTTTATATTACTCTGACGTAATCCGTATACTTGCGGATAACACGCATCAAGTTTTTGGCGCTGTTGCCGGGGACCAATTACGTCAAAATTTCGTACCCTGTTGTTACACCGTCTAGACTAAGGCATCCCTTAGCCGGTAAATACGAAGAACTCGCAGTACCGAAAACCTAGTTGATCCATTAGAAGAACCTGAACGTTACGCCTGAGCTTGTCTTCTATTTCGAAAACTCAAAAGAGCAATGGCAGACGAAGAAAATGCTAAACCTCTTAAGGATTTCGCCCTACCCTCTAACGAAGAACCTCATTTTAGTATAGTTAACCCAGCTATACCAGCCAATAAATTCGAATTAAAACCATCTCTGTTACAATTAGTACAACAGAACCAATTCGTAGGTATTCCCACGGAAAACCCGAACCAACATCTTAAAGTCTTTATTCAACTAGCCGATACCATAAAAGCGAACGGAGCTCCTCCTGAGGCAATACGTCTAAGACTATTCCCATTTTCCCTTAGAGATAGAGCCCGATCATGGCTAGATTCCCTTCCAGCCAACTCTATAACCACTTGGAATGACCTAAAGAAGGTATTCCTTGCTAGATATTTTCCACCGAGTAAAACGACTGTCTTACGAAACCAAATAACTCGATTTACCCAAAGCGAGGGAGAATCACTTTTCGACGCTTGGGAGAGATATAAGGAACTATTAAGAGCATGTCCACATCATGGCTTAGAACAATGGCTCATAATCTATACCTTTTATAATGGACACATGTACAACACTAAGATGACCATAGACGCTGCCGCTGGTGGCGCTCTAATGAACAAACCCTACCCCGAGGCTAGCGCTCTCATTGAAGATATGGCACAAAACCATTACCAATGGGGAATCGAACGAGCACCGGTGGAGAAGAAAGAGACCAAAGGAGGTGTGTATGAAGTTAGTTGTTTTGACCATATGAACGCAAAGATGGATGCTATAGCTCAAAAGGTAGAAAACCTGACTATCAATCCCACAGCAACCATAGCAGCTATACAACCCAGATGTGAAATCTGTGGAACCTTAGGACATACTGTAGCTGAATGCAACCTTTTAGCCGATAGTACCACATATCAGGTTAATTACGCCCAAGGAAACCCTTATTCAAACACATACAACCCTGGATGGAGGAATCACCCAAATTTTTCCTACAAGAATAATAACCCTACTCAAAATTCAACACCTCAAAGACCACCCGGTTTCCAGACTCAAAGACCAAATCAATCTACACCATATGCCCCTCAGAAATCAAATTTTGAGAAAAAGATGGACGAATTCATCTCAGCTCAATTACAGCAGAACAAGGATTTCATGAACCAAAATATTCACATGAATGGACTAATTACTCAGTTGGGTACTAAACTCGATTATGTAATTACCCATAACAAAATGCTTGAAACCCAAATCTCTCAAGTATCACAACAACAATCTACTCATGCTACAACTGGAGGACAATTCCCTGGACAACATCAACCTAACCCTAAAGGGCATGCGAATGCTATAGCCCTAAGGAGTGGGACCACTTACAATGGGCCTACAAACCCTAGGTTGAATAATCCAGAACCTCCTAGGAAAGAAGTTATGAACACACCTGAGAAAGAAGTTGAGAAATCGGTGGAACCTGAGAAGTCTAAGAATACGGAAGTTAAGGAGAAGGAAAGAGAAGAGGATGAAAATGTTTATGTACCACCACCTCCTTACAAACCTTCGATTCCATACCCACAAAGACTTAAACAAACCAAATTAGATAACCAATATAAGAAATTCATAAAAGTGATTGAGAAACTCCACGTAGAGATTCCATTCACAGAAGTTATTACCCAAATACCATCTTATGCCAAATTCCTGAAAGACATTATAACCAACAAACGAAGATTAGATGATCCTAAACCTTTACAATGTAATTCAATTGCTGAGAATAAGCTTGCTAAGAAAGAGAAAGACCCAGGAAGTTTTTCCATACCTTGTGTTTTGGGAAACCAAGTTATTGATAAAGCACTTCTGGACTTAGGAGCAAGTGTAAGCTTAATGCCTTTAGTCGTTTGTAAAAGGTTAAACCTAGGAGAAATACAACCGACTAGGATGTCTCTCCAATTAGCCGACAAATCAGTTAAGTATCCAATTGGCATTTTGGAAGACGTCTCAATTAGGCTTGGTAAACTTTATATTCCAACGGACTTTGTCGTAATGGATATTAAAGAAGACGATGAGATCCCAATCCTTTTAGGTATACCCTTCTTATCAACAGCTGGCGCTATAATAGATGTTAAGAAAGGAAAAATGACATTTGAAGTAGGTAATGAAAAAGTAGAATTTATACTATCCCATTTCTTAAATGCACCGGCCATAGATGACTCATGTTATGCCATCGATATAATTGATGAATGCATGAGAGAACGGGATAAAGAAGATTCAGTAGAAACCATCAAACTACCTTCGATCCCCATTATGGAGGATGACGGATTCGAACGATTATATGAACCTTACATAGATAACAGTCTTTACGAATGCTTGGCACTTACCCCAGATCATATGCCATGTCTGAAAAAACCATCAATAGAGCTTAAGGAGCTACCTAAGAATTTAAGATACGAATTCTTAGACAAAGAATTAAACCGCTCAGTCATAGTCAGTGCCACGTTAGATGGTCCTGAAACCAACCAACTGTTATATGTTTTAAGAAAATATTCCTCAGCTCTAGGTTATAATATCTCTGATCTCAAAGGAATAAGTCCTTCCGTGTGCATGCACCGAATTATGCTGGAGGAAGACGCAAAACCCTCCAGAGAACATCAACGAAGGATAAATCCTATAATTAGTGACGTAGTAAAAAAGGAAGTGTTAAAGTTGTTAGAGGCTGGAATAATATACCAAATATCCGATAGTAAATGGGTAAGCCGCGTACATGTGGTACCTAAGAAAGGAGGTGTCACCGTTGTACAAAACGAAAAAGGAGAACAAATAGCTAAACATATAGAAAATGGTTGGCGGATGTGTATTGATTATAGGAAGCTTAATAAGGTAACTAGGAAAGATCACTTTCCACTTCCATTCATAGACCAAATGCTCGAACGTTTAGCTAGGCATTCTTACTTTTGCTATTTAGATGGATACTCCGGATTCTTCCAAATACCCATTCACCCTGATGATCAAGAGAAAACAACCTTTACATGTCCCTATGGAACATTTGCTTACAGACGAATGCCATTTGGACTATGCAATGCCCCAGCTACCTTCCAACGCTGTATGATGTTAGTCTTCACAGATTTCCTTGATGAGATCATGGAAGTATTTATGGATGATTTCTCAGTATATGGATCCAGTTTTAAAAACTGTTTAACCAACCTTGAGAAAATCCTGGAAAGAAGTGTAGAAGTCAACCTTGTTCTAAACAGGGAAAAATGCCATTTTATGGTGTCTGAAGGCATAGTACTAGGACACATAGTATCCGAAAGAGGCATTGAGGTTGATAAAGCCAAGATAGAAGTAATAGAAAACCTTCAACCACCCAAAACCATTAGAGAAATCCGAAGTTTTCTTGGGCAAGCCGGTTTCTACCGACGCTTCATTAAAGACTTCTCCAAAATAACCAAACCATTAGCCAACTTACTTATGAAAGAAGCCGAATTTAAATTCGATGATAAATGTCTTAAAGCCTTTAAATACCTAAAACAAGCACTAATTTCCGCACCCATCATTCAAACTCCTGATTGGAACCAACCTTTTGAAATTATGTACGATACTAGCGATTACGCTATCGGCGTTGTTCTAGGACAAAAGAAGGATAAGAAACTCCATGTGATTTACTACACCAGTAGGACTTTAGATGCGGCTCAGCTTAATTATGCCACGACCGAGAAGGAACTCCTGGCAGTAGTATTTGCAATCGACAAATTCCGATCCTATTTAGTAGGAGCAAAAATCATAGTCTACACTGATCATGCTGCAATCAGATATCTATTAAGCAAAAAGGATGCTAAGCCTAGGTTACTACGCTGGATCCTTTTACTTCAAGAATTTTATTTGGAGATCCGAGATAAGAAAGGCACTTAAAATGTGGTTGCTGACCACCTTTCAAGGCTTGAATATCTAAAACCAGATCTTGTCCCTATCAATGATGATTTCGCATACGATAGATTAATATGAGCAGTTATAACCATCCATGATGATGATCCTGACCCCTATTTGGAATTAAACATTGAAAAACCTCTCGTAGTGACAACCGTACCTTGGTACGCAGATTTTGTTAACTATCTGGCAGTTGATATCATACCACCGGATCTAAATTACCAACAGAAGAAGAAGTTTTATCATGATGTAAAACACTTCTATTGGGACGAACCCCTCTTATTCAAAAGAGGCGCATATGGCATTTTTCATCACTGTGTCCCTGAAGAAGAAGTAGAAACTATAATTAAACATTGTCACTCTTCACCATATGGTGGACATCAAGGCTCATCCAAAACTTGCGCTAAAATACTTCAAGCAGGTATTTTCTGGCCAACTTTATGGCGCGATGTTCTTGCCTACATTGTAACATGTGACAGATGTCAACGCACAGGGAACGTCTCAAGAAGAGATGAAATGCCTCTGAGAAATATTCAGGAGGTAGAGCTCTTCGATGTATGGGGTATAGATTTTATGGGACCTTTTCCATCTTCGATGGGAAACAAGTATATCTTAGTAGCTATTGATTACGTATCTAAATGGATTGAAGCTATAGCTTCACCCACCAACGATACTCGTGTAGTCATTAAACTATTTAAAAACTATATTTTCCCTAGATTTGGAGTACCTCGATTAGTAATAAGCGATGGAGGATCACACTTCATATCTAGGATATTCGAAAACCTTTTAAAGAAATACGGAGTTAAACACCGAGTAGCCACACCTTACCACCCGCAGACTAGTGGACAAGTAGAAGTATCAAATAGGGAAATAAAACAAATCTTAGAGAAAACCGTATCAATTTCTAGAAAAGATTGGTCCTTAAGACTACAAGAAGCCTTGTGGGCTTATAGAACCGCTTTTAAAACCCCTATAGGAACAACCCCATATCAATTAGTCTGCGAAAAATCTTGCCATTTACCCTTTGAGCTTGAACATAAGGCCTACTGGGCCATAAAAGCTCTTAATATGGATTACTTAACAGCCAGAGATAAACGTATTCTAGATATCCACAAATTAGAGGAGTTACGCCGAAATGCTTATGAAAATGTCGTAATATATAAAGAAAGAACCAAAGCATGGCATGACAAAAGGATTGCAAAAAAGGAATTCAACATAGGCGATCCTGTACTACTTTTCAATTCTAGGTTACGATTGTTTCCAGGTAAGTTACGCTCGAGGTGGATCGGACCCTATGAGGTCACCAAAGTCCTGAAATCTAGAGCATTTGAAATTTCAAATCATGCATGTAGACCCTTTATGGTGAATGGACAGAGATTGAAACCCTACTATAGAGGTGACATACCCACTTATTACTCTGGTCACACTCTAATAGACCCACCTATAGCAACATCCACAACGTAAGTTTTACATTCATCCAGCTAACGACGTAAAACAAGCGCTGCGTGGGAGGCAGCCCACGATTTTCTTTTCATTATTTTTATTTATGCATATAATTTATTTCAGAAAAAGAAAAAGATTTATTATATTAACTGAACTGACTTATGAAATGTCTATGTTTACAGGTTACAGATCACATCATCCCAGATATCCTATACTAACTTTCTTTTCAGGATGCAGAGATATGATGACATGCACATCGTGTTCAGAGATGACGCATAGAGGAAGAAATATGTAGTCCTTTCTGAGAGACCGATACTACCCACTAGGTACCCTGACCCAAACTGTCTAACAACCTTAGGTATTAAGGCCAGTGTGAGGTACCTTTGTCACCAGCTCCAGTGGGATGAGTATTCTGAAGTAATGAATGTAACCTATAAGCATCTAACCTTAGAGTTCCTCATTTCACTCATTTATGACCCCTACAGTGGGAGGGGTTACAACAGTGGAAGCATTAGATTCAGACTATTTGGAAATGAGTACACCCTTAGCCACATAGATTTTGCTAGAATACTTGGTTTTTAGTGTGGCTTGGATGCAATCCATTTTATGCATGAAACCAATGTTATGCAAGATGAACTTGATAGATTCTGGAGAAAAATCACTGGTGGAGGAGGACCTGATCCTTCCACCCAATTAGCAAACAAAATCCACAATCCAGCTTTCCGTTATTTCCAAATGATCCTAGCCGAGACTTTCTTTGGTAGAAGTGAAACCGAGAACCAGGTTACTGCAGAAGAGATTCTGATGCTCTTTTGCACTGCTGAGTCACGCCCTTTAGCCAGTGGTAATTTTCTGATGTATAACCTATACTTAACTGCTGGATCTTCCAAAGGACCTATCCATGTAGGTGGCACTGTTACACACATAGCTTATGCCCTAGGTCTAGCCAACAAGCTAACTCATCTTACCTCCCATTGTGGCTACACCTTAATTGGCATGAATCATTGCCTTGACCGTGGCCTTATCAGGAGAGCATTCTTTAGTGCAGATAACTTTAAGCTCCTAATAGACAACGAAATCGTTCACTACTTTGGTTTGCCAAACCACACCCGGACAAGTATCCATGACAAAGCTAACTGGTCATACGCTTTGGAAGGCCAAGACGAGACACCCATCCGGCCTAGGAACCCACCTGTGCCTGAGTACCACCCTACACCCTATCCTGAAAGGACTACTGTTTATTCCTCTAACGTTAATCTGCAACACAGGGATATATATTAAGAGTTTGACGCTATGCGCAAGGAAATCATTTCTTTTCGCGAAGAATGTGCCGAGCTCACCTTACAGATACAGGTCTCAGACGCAACGAATGCTTCATCATATGATCTTTTATATCAGGAGATTTGCGATCTCAGACGCCAGCTTGCAGAAGCACGGGCACCTTGTCCTCACATGAGTCAGGATGTCCACCGACAATCTTTCTAATATTCAGGAGCTCTGGGTCATAGCTCTCACTTTGTGTGGAGAGACTTACCACGTGCTTATTATGATAGTTTATTTTCACCTTTACCGCATTCATGTTTTTACCGTTATTATCGTTTTTATTATCAGACTATTAGTAGATTTAATTTTCCATCGTTATAATTAGACTCATTGCATCCTTATGCTATATGCGAGTGTCATATTATTTCAAGTTATAATAAATATCTACGTTATTGCAATCTATTGGTAATATTTAAAATTTTTTATTTCATTCATTTTTATAATTTAATTTTTTTTAGAGTTAATAATATAATTGTTATTTAATTCCTGCATTCACAAATATATAAAATAATAACTAAATAAACAAAATATTCTCTATGTTTCTTACATGTAACAATATGCTATAGACACCCCAAGGAGGGATACATGGACCAACAAAAGCCCAAAACCCGTGCCAACCCAATTTACACAGTCCGCGGACGCGGACCTCTACTTGGCGGACGCGGAGGCGTCCTTGGATCTTAACGGACCAGAGTAGTAAAACCCCCATTTTTGCCACTCTCTTCATCTTCTACCTCCAATAATTTTGATTTTAATCACCATAAAACTCCACTAATCCATTAAAATTCCTTATTTCATAACTTCTCCACTACCATTACACCTTCCATTCCACATTTTCTCTATAAAAACCATAGATTTCACCCAAATCTACAAAAACCCAAATTACCCATTTTCCACCACCAAACCTTCATTTCACTACAACAATGGCAGCAGAGAACCAAGAAAACATCATTTTTCGAAATGGAGATGACGGAGTCAAGCAATGGGAAAAATGGGACAGACTGTAGGCACGCAACATTCTTGCGACGAGGTACGTTAATGATATCTGTCTGTATAACCTTGGTATACGGTATAGCGTATTTTATCTGTTAGAGAATTTAAAATTAGATAATATCTTTATTCGCAGGGAGCCTACTTAAGAAAGGCTAACCCGCAAATTTTTGAGTTCTTTGGAGTACACTGTCAGAGATAACACTGCTAGCACTGTAGGCACAGTGAGGTTTAGAATGTTCAATGTTGAATACACTTATACCACTGATGCACTTGCTGAGTTATTAGGATTCCATTACAGGAATGGTGCAGTTTGTGAGGCACCCATAGACACAAATTGGTCAACTGAGGCTTTCCAACTCTGGAAAGACATCACGGGTCAGACCACCTACTCCTTTGACGAAAATTTGGCTTCCGACATTCATAACCCAGCCATACGAGCATTCCGCCTTTTATTAGCTGATACTATTTTTGCTCGTTGTTGTACCCCAAATTTTTCCCTTAGATTCATTGATCTGTCTGCATATCATACTAGGTCAATCACTCGCGCATGACTAACCTCTTTATCTAGTTAGCTTGTTTGTATCATTTGTGAATACAGGTACTGCTGCAGAAGATTCAAATTCTTGAGGTGGTGTTGTGTGTGTGTTGTGGAAGTCCTCTGGTCTCTGCAAGGTTGTGTGAGATTCCTGTGTGATTGTACCCTCATCTTGTTGACACCTAAACCACTACCAACCTTTTCCTTCCTTCACATTTCTCTTAGGTCCCCTAGATGATTAAATCCTTGTACCTAATGGATATGAATTTTGGTACCCTAAGACTGATCACTGGTTGTGTTACAAATTGGCGTCTTCCCCTCTCTGTCAGCTCCGCAAGATCTGAGGGACGTGTCTGCTCTGTGATGTTATGTTCTTAAATAATGAAAGTTTCACTTTGGAAGGAGTTAGAAGTTTGGATTCCAAGATGTAATTCAAGTCCATCGTTGTCACAAGTTTACAAGATCAAATTTGAAGTTCCTACATCATTCTTGTGTTCTAATTCACACATAGTTCCAGTACGAAGCTCATGATTTCCGTTTCAAGAAGACTATTTATATTCTTGAAGTTGTCAAGTATTCTTCAAGCAAGTTTGAAGATCGTTTGGAATTCAAGATGTTCAAGATACCTTGACCATTGGTAGAAGTTGAAATCCTCGCAAATTCATAAGACTTGGTTAAAGTTGAAGTTCCAATTCAAGATCCAAAATTTCAAATACAAATGGCAAGGATTATTCAAGATGCAAAGCATGAGAGGCATCATATTTTATAAAGATTGTGGGATGCATATGTTCATTTTAAAATGAACAAGTATTTTTCCTGGATTCATGATCAAAAGAGTTTTAAGACACTTATTTGAAATTTATCACCAAGGATTAAATTCTAAGTTTAAAGAAGGATCAAAGCGTACAAGGCTTCAACCGAGTTCAGCTCTTTTATGAATTTCTAAGTACGAGTTATACCCATCATAAGAGTTCAACCCACATTTCCAAGTTTCAAATCCACGAGTCTATGATGTCAAAGTTTCAACCCACTAGAGTTACATGTCCTTGAATTTTTAGCAAATGATCCATGTTGCACCTTGATTTTGTAAAACCCTCATTCCAGTCATAGGACTTTGATTACGAAAGTTTGGGTTATTTAAGGCTTCTTTCGCGTGCTGTTTCGAATTGACGTCCTAATGAGATTCACCATAAGCCACCCCACGAAGGATATTCATTGACTAAACATGTGGTAAAGATGTGGTACCAAATGAGACTTAAGACTTATTCAACATTCATAAGCCAAGCAGTAGTAGTAGCGGGTTGATATTTTTGGAAAAGCCAGTCTTCAAGTGCAAGAGTTTATATTACCAAGGAGTATATTTTGACAGAATGGTTCAAGGCTGAGGTTTTCATTACTGATACAGATGTATACATTGTTGCCAACACTATTTTGGTTACACTATAATAAAAAAACACCGTATTTTTACATGCACAGTTCGTTATCAAAGGAAAAATCTGGCAAAGTGGGATTGTCATTACATCATCATAATACATCAAATTTGTGAAAAATCTAAAGCCAAGGTTAAGTCTTATTCTTAATCCATCTTCAAGTGGGCACCTACGTCTTCGTCAGCTAAGCTCATCATCCAAGTGCACTTCCAAGCTCCCTCATCAAGATGTTAATAATAAAGTAAATGATTAGAAAAGTTACAAGAAAACAGCAGTTATATATCTATCATGCTCTAATTATGAAAGTATCATTTCAACAGATCTCCGTACGGTCTGATGCAAGCGCAGTAGTTCCGACTACATTACAAAAGAAGCAGCGGCGTTTTCAATCTGTTGAGGAGGTGGATTTCGCTCATACCAAATGTCACAACCAAGCACTTCGTGTCTCAAATCTTCGCGCCGAATCCTTTGATTAGTAGACCCTGTTCCTCCAAGTATCTACGATAACCTGAACCACAATCACACATACAAAGAAATAGTTAAGAATCAGCCATGTTTCGCCAGTCTCGAAAATCTGAAGGAGATGAGAATTAAAGTTATTAAGGTTATAACAAGGAAATCCATATCAATAATATCAGACGACAAGAAGCTCTTTTGAATTTCGAAGGCCTCGCTTTAAGCTCACATGTTGCTAGCAGGTTTTTTTTCTCAAGGCATATCATAATAGAATTACACCAAAATCTTAAAGCATCTGGGCAATATCATCGGCGTTGAAGTCTACAAAGTAGTCAACTGCTACTGGCCATAACTGTCTCCTCTAAATTTGGGCTAAGAAGACCATTACCAAACCTGGACGGAAGAGAATCAAGGAGGAACATAATACAAGCTACTCTTGGAATTAAAAAAAAACAGAGGCTTATGCTATCAAGCAGCTAAACGCCCTAAGCTGATGCAATGGTCGTACCTGAAGATGTTCTTACAATGATCCCTTCCCAAACCGTACTTCAAACATATTAATCAAGTTTCCTAAATCGAATAGTAGACAATTCAAGTTCTAGAAGCAGCCTCAGACATAATTGAACATCCTGTCAATTTCAAAACCACAAGACCACGTTATAGTTTTGGCAAGGATTCAGAATTAATTGACGGAATCAAATCATTAATTACAGATACAAAATCAAGGTAAAGCAAATTTCTGTCCAAAACATTTGAGGCGAAAACGGAAATATCGGATATGACCAAACACCATTAACAACTAGTAAACGCATCCTAAAACAAACTTCAAACAATTTCAAAATATTTCCAAAACAGGTCCAATGTCCAGACATCAACTTTAAAAACTCTCCTAAGTGGCCTCAGATTTTTTTCCTTTTTTGAATCAGAAAGGATTTGTTTTCATCATGTTCGAAATTTGAAATTATGGGCAATATCCCACAAGGGATACCACCAGCATAATTTCCTAAAACGTATTTAGATATTTCAAACAGGGCAATGAGTTTCCAAACCAACGTATCAGGCAACTTTATTTCTTCCCTAACAAGCATCAGACAGCAATTAATCTTTTCCAAAAGCAAAGCAGACAACATTTAACTAGTTACCCAAATCAACCAAGATTTTCAAATTGTTTCCAAACAAGTTCCTCTTGGTTTTTGTGTTCGTCATTTGCCTATATAAGTAGTTCACGCGCAGCAAAAGGGGGGGCATAGACAACCAACCATAAACCATTGAATTCCATCAGAATTTCAACCAAACATTTCACGAAAATCATAAAACACATACCACCAGAAAAGAATCAAACACCAGCCACTACAAAACCTTACACATCAACTCATATCCGGCAATTCAAACCATAATCATCAAACATCAATCAATATCATCATTACCAGAGTTCACCGTCTCATATATACGAAATGTTATCAGCCATGCATAAATCATCACAAAAGGGGACCAACGTCACATAAACTTAAAAGGCTCAGAATCTCCGATACGAGTTCTTCATCGCCACCAACCAAATTCATCAGATCTCAACCAAATTCATCAGACATCAATCAACTTCACCAGAACGCTCAATCCAAGAAGAAGGAGAAGAACATATCAGAGACCACACAACACACACACGAAGAAAGAGGCAAAAACAACACATTTCACAAATCGCACAAAGGTAAAGAGGAGGAAAGAAATCTTCCCTGAAAAGAGAGATCCGTTCGCAAATCGCCTTCAGTCGTTGCCCTCCCTCGCGTTTCCTTTTTTTGGTTTATAATCATTGTAACATGTAATCAGATATCAATATAATGAGAATGGGGTTGGGAATCATGAGGGGTGGGGTTTTGTTTGTTTTTGTCGTTGATCGAGAGTGAAAGAGAGAGCGGCGGAGTGGATTTAGGGTCGGTAAACCCTAATTTTGTTTGAGACCAAGGAGCGTCGAGAGAGAAGAGAGGAAAATGGGATCCGTGAGGTTCCCTCCGTTTTTTTCTTTTTTTTATCAATCTTTTCTATTTAAAACTTTTTCTTTTTAAAAATATAACCTTTTTTTATAACTACTGATAAGAATTTTTATTTAATAAAACTTACTTTATTAAAACACTAAAATAAAACCTTTTTTTATTAAGCTCTTAATAACCTTTATATTAAATAATCCTTTTAAATTAATTAAGAAAATCTTTATCTTTTTTCAATTAAAATAATCCCAATAAAATAAACCCTTTGCTCTTTTACATATTAAATCTTAACTTCAACTAAAAATAAAGCTTAAATATTAAATTAATTTCCTTTTGTTAAAGAAAACCTTCACAAATCCTCATGATAACAATCAATTTCTTTTTCTCAATAAACCTATAAATCAAAACTCGTTAGATCCCTCGCGTTGAGAGAATCGTACGCATGTATGTTATTTATCTTGTCTCTGTATGCTTTACTATTATACTTGATGAATGTATGTCAAAACCCTTTTCAAAAATACTAAAAACTCTCGATCCAACGTCGAGCCACTTTTATACCTATGTAAGTCGATCGCCCTTGGGCATCGCATTCGACCTTCGATCACTATACACAATACTAGCCCACCTCGCTAGTGCGCACAACTAAATGAACTCTTAAGTTAATTGTCCCCTCGACATTCCAACGGAAAGGTTATTAATAATTGACTAAACCGTCATAGGACTAACATTTTAGAACCTTGGCCATAGGATTCGGAGTCGCCGTACTCCACGTCTCGCCGTAGACAATTAGAACCTTAGCCTTAGGATTGGAGTCGCCGCACTCCAAGTAAATGCTCCGCCGCGAACATTTACAATCCTACCCCTCTTGAACCAACCTACAACTTTAGAGTCGCCGCACTCTATGTAAGGTCTTGCCCAAGACTTTACCTCCCCTTGGAACCTTGACCCCGTCAAGAAGTTCCTCCTTTCAGAACTACGCATACTCTGATTCTACACCCGAGGATACGTAGGCGTAAGGTGCGATACCTTATCGAGTATACTTAGATACTAACCCCTAAGGTTTTCAACCTTTAGCATAACACCCTTAGCAAGCGAATGAGAGATAACATAAATACTAACGAGAGGTTCCCGTAGAGTACTACAGACGTTTAGGATGCTAATACCTTCCCTAGGCGTAACCAACCCCCGAACCTTAGATCTTTAGGTTTTTTTCGCTTTTGAACCTTTCCTTTGGATAAATCAAAGACGGTGGTGAACATTTAAAGAAATGTGATCCTAGTTCATTAATAACTATGGTATCCAATTCTCACCGCAACAGAAATGGCGACTTCACTGGGGAATTGTCGAGGGTTTCCCCTATCTTGTTTTTCTTATGTTATCTTTCTTTATTATATTTGCTTGTTATCTGTTGTGCGGGGTTGCTTATGTGGTGAGACAAAGTCCTACAGCCGGACTAGAGTGAATTTATGATAGGAACGGTGAGAATTCAAGGATACTTTGAGGGAGTCGATTCCTGAAGAAGTTGAATTGAGACTTCACCACTCAGTCTAGGCCCTCTCGAATTTAATTTTGTCCAACAAGTCAATTCGTGAAGACGCTATTATTTCGAACTAAAGGCCATCGAGACTGGGGACCGTAGTTACCTTTAACCCAACTTGGCCTATTAGGATGTAGTGCGGGGACTATGCGGGAGTCTATTTCTGCAATAGTCGCTACGCGATACTACACTCAGACGAGATTCTCTTGAGAATATTATTGACTACCAAGTGATCTGGAAAATCGATAATATCCGAAAGATGGATTGTAGACTCTGGGAACTTTGTAGAACCTGTTCGGCAGGTACATTTTGAAACCATAGTACACACCTATTGGGATGGGTAGACCTTGGCTCCACGCTGTGACCTCTCAAACCTAGGACTTCTGCTTGTCTGTTTAATCTTGTCTGCTTGTCTGTGCTCTGTGCTTTGTGCTTTGTGTGTTTGCATGATGGCATGAACCAACAATAGCAGGAGATGATGGACTTTATGCGGGAGTCACAGCAATCCACTCTTGAGAGTTTCCAAGCACTTAGAGATCAAAATGCCTCTCTAATAGAGAGGATTAAGCAGATGGAGCTGTCACATACCACCCGACACCGCAGTCGAAGTCGTCGTCCCAGATGTTCAGAGCACGGTGGAGATGGCCCCAGTGGCCGACCTGATTGATTGCCAGGTTTCACCTATCCCTTTCTCACTTTTATTGAAACATTGAGGACAATGTTCGGTTTAAGTGTGGGAGGAGATATTTACTGTATTTAGTTGTCTTTACTATTTCTATTTCATTTACTATTTCATTTACTATTTTCACATGTGCTTGACGAGTCATTTCGTGCAGTTTGTCTATTTTCCCAATTCTTGAGCATTAACAAAAAATTTTGTGTCAAAGAAAACAACATTTATTTTGAAAATTTGGGCTATTAGGACAAGTAAGTATCATTTGCAAAGGCTTGGGAAAACTTTTTGAAAAATCGATATCGTTTTTACACCGTAAGTTCCTTAAATATAGGAGCCTATCCAGTTTTTTTATACGGTGGCTTTAAAATCTCACCCTTCACCACTTACCCTTAAGTAGTTTATTCTAGCAGTCAGCACCATCTTAGACACTGCTAAGTGACAAACCGATGCAAATAGGTAAGATCCTGCAAAAGAAAAAGAAAAGAGAAAGAGAAAAAAAAATCCAATAAGATGCTAAAGTATCTTTAGAAAAATTGCAAGAAAAAAAAAAGAGAAAAAATTACAAAAAGTATCAAATTTTTTGATAATAATAGGATCAGGATTACCATAGGTTATGTTCACCATGCGAGTGAAAGATAACGGGCTTAATGTGACTGCACCTGAATGAAAAGGGGTAAGAAAGGAATGAGTAAGATAGGCCTAAGTATAACATCACAGTTTGGATTGGTTTGTATAGGAGAGGAACTTATGCCCGCAAATCGCGGAAAGTGTCATTACGATACCCTTAGTTCATGAGTTAGTACCTACTGATGCATCATTGATCAAACTTAAGTCTTTAGCCCAGATAAGATACTTGTATGTATGCTGTTTTTCTTTTTTTTTATGAGAGTTTGCTTGAGGACAAGCAAAGGTCTAAGTGTGGGAGAATTTGATAACACTAAAACACACTGTATATTTGACTCCGATTGCACATGTTTTTAGTTGTTTATTTGTTATTTTCCCTTGTTATTATGGTATTTTGTTTTACTTTTAAATACATGGCCTGATTTGAGCTTGCAGTGAAGAAACGACGCAAAACGGAGCTAAAACGGAGATTTCCTGTGCAAATTGTACACTAGCCGTTTTACTCAGCGAACGCCATTTGAGTAGTAGGTTTCTCCCACATTCCAACAGTCACAAAAGACATTTTATTCCTCTTGCACACTCGGCGGGCGCGGAGAGGGAGTCGGCGGGCGCCGACCCTTGTAATAGGCAAATGGTCAGAAACGGTAGAAGCAGTTACACAAGAAGAAAATTATTATTTAACCGTTTTTTCATAACGTCGTGTGGCAGTTACAACTTCATGACCACTATAAATAGGCCTTGTATTTTCACTTTCATTTCATCCAATCCTAGTTTCCAACCTTAGGCATAAAGTTCATTTTGTAAAGCAATAATCCGTCACATCGAGGGGTTATTGCACTATCGTTGTTAGTTATATTGGAGCAACCATAGTTAGAAGTGTTTATATTTGAAGTTATTTACTTTCCCGTAATTTACTTTCCAGCTTTGTACCAGATTCAGTCTCCGCTTTGGAGCAGGTTTCTTTTATAAATTGCATTTTATTTTATTCCGCATCGCTTTTATATTCGTTTATTTTCCTGCACTGCTTTACATTCATTTATTTTCTGTCTCTGCCCTTACTTTGTTATTTTAAATTTCTGTGTGATCTGTTTATCTTTCGGAATTGAACTCAAGTGTGATACTTGTATTCATTCTCTCAAAATATACTCTCACACTTTGCACGTTTTTATCTTACAAATGCTTTACTTTGCAAACCAATTTATTGTTATGTTTTTAGTTACCATGTCCAGCTAAATCCCTTGTGCTGGGATGTGAGGATCGTCGTTCTGACGATACTCCACATGTCATCTCTTATTAAATACTTTAGGGGTTGTTTTTTATTTTATTTAAACTCTTCTGAACTTCAATTGATCGGTCATTACGTAAATGAGACCGTGTTTTTGTTTGCGTAATGACTGTAACTAGATCGGGTAAGATCGAAAGCCGTCTGACACTTTAGAAAAGAGTTTGTTAGTTGTTAATTAATAAATACAGCAGAAGCACTTTATTAATTAACTAGGAAAGTTTTATATTATTAGAAAGAGGTTTTAAACTATTTTCGGACGCGTTTATAGATTTAGGATCCGGTTGGCCGAGCATATGCCGGAAACCTTTTGGTATAAAATATTTCAATCGAAAGCACTTTTTAACTAAGTCTTAGAGGTAATTACATAAAAAAGGACTTTATCACTTTAACGCAGAGAGCGACCGGTGCTGCGTGAGCGGCTGGTATAGATTAAAGGTTAGGTCTGGTTCCGATCATGCTAACGCGGCAGATCCTTTTTAATTAACTCTTTTTCAAAGAAGAAAACATTGCCCCATAAGTGTTACTATTTAGATGATAGGGATATTGTTTGATTGACGTGAATTACATTCCAGTATAGTAGTTATTTGATTTATTTCTATTTTTCATTCTGTAGAAAACTTTGACTCTGATATTTATTAGCCTTAGATAAACAATGTAACAATAGTAATCGATAGATTGACTTTGGTCTCTATGGGATCGATAAATATTTTATATTACTCTGACGTAATCCGTATACTTGCGGATAACACGCATCAATAGTCGAGTACTTGCAAAACCCGACAGCGCCCACAGAGCAAAAGGTTAAGTATCAAGCCTTAAGTTATGTCCTTCTAGGCAATGAATTGTTTAAAAAGACCCCTGAGGGAGTCTTACTTAAATGTCTTAGTGAAACAGAAGTGTATCTTGCCCTTTCGACTGTCCATAGTGGGGCATGTGGGACACATCAAGTAGGCCATAAGATGAAGTGGCTATTGTTTCGACAAGGCATGTATTGGCCTACTATGCTAAAAGACTGCATTGAATTCGCCAAGGGTTGCCAATAATGTCAAGTTCATGCTGGCATACAGCATATCCCTGCAAGTGAGTTGCATTCCATAGTCAAACCATGGCCTTTTAGAGGTTGGGCTTTGGATCTGATTGGAGAGATTCGACCTGCATCCTCTAAGAATCAGAGATACATTTTGGTAGGAATTGACTACTTTACGAAGTGGATCGAAGCGATACCTTTACCAAATGTGGATTAAGAGGATGTGATCGAGTTTATTAAAAAATACATCATTTACAGGTTTGGAATCCCAGAAACGATCACAACAGATCAAGGATCAGTCTTTACTGGTCCAAAGATGCAGGGGTTTGCTAAAGAGATGGGTTTCAAACTCTTAACCTCTACACCTTATTATACTCAGGCTAACGGTCAAGACGAAGCAGCTAATAAAGTGGTGATTGGTTTGATCAAGAAACATGTGGGAAAGAAGCCTAGAATTGGCATAAGACATTGGACCAGATCCTCTGGGCATGTCGAACCTCTCCCAAGGAAGCAACCAACACTACTCCTTTTCGATTGACTTTTGGTCATGATGCAGTGTTGCCTATTGAGATCTGTCTCCAGTCGACTAGGATTCAGAGACATCATGAAATTCCTTCTTAGTTTTATTGGAATATGATGTTAGACGAACTGGTAGATTTGGACGAAGAAAGACTTAAAGCTTTGGAACTTGTGAAGAGACAAAAGAAAAGAGTGGAGAAGTCTTATAATAAAAAGGTTAAAATCAAGACCTTTTCGCCTGGAGATTTAGTTTAGAAGGTAATCCTGCCTATGGATCGAAAGGTTAGAGCCTTGGGCAAATGGTCCCCAAAATGGGAGGGCCCATTTCAAATTACGCAAGTATTTTCTAATGGAGCCTATGAAGTTGAAGAATTAAATGAGGATAAAAGAATCTTGAAAGTAAATGACAAGTATTTGAAAAAATATAAACCAGCACTTCAAGAAATTAAAATTGTTAAAGAGTAATTCGACGTAATAAGGGCAAAGCCAATAATGGTAATTATGAAACTTTTAATGCTTTCTAATTATTTTGTAGGTCAATACTTAATTTTTGAAGCATTAATCCAAGATCACAATTTTTTTTTCATATGGTAAACAATTTTGATCATTTTAATTGAATTTTTATTCAATTAAATACATTTTTGAAAACAAATTAGGGTTTTTGGATTAATTCAACCCTCATAAATCATTCAAAAACATTTTGGGCCTCTAATAGAGTGTAAGACCCAATCCTTTTTTGACCAAATCATTTTTGGGCCTCAGTGTATTGTATAAGTCCCGATACCGTCAAAAAACCAACGGCGCGATCGTCGCCTTTTCAAAATAACCTTAGGCCTCTCCTCGAGCTATAAGACCCATTTAAAACCTTTCGGGCCTCTAATAGAGTGTAAGACCCAACCCCCTTTTAACCAAAATCAACATTGGGCCTCACTTATTGTATAAGTCCATCTGTGTTAAAAGAAAATCTCGGCGCAATCGCCATTTTAAACGAAAAAATCAATTGGGCCTACCCTCGTGTTATAAGCCCCACTCTTTTTCTTTAAACTTTCTGGGCCTCTTGAAAGAGTATAAGACCCATCCCTTTGTACAGAAAAAACATTTTGGGCCTCAGTCACTTGTATAAGTCCCTCTGTACAAATTCAAACAGTGCGCTCACTGATAAAACCCTGGGCCTCTCCTCGAGCTGTAAGCCCCAAATCTCTCCTTTTCAAAGCACTTTCTCCTTTGATTTTGAATATACTGTTGTTTTCAATCTTTCTTTGTTGAACAACTAACCAAACAGCATGGAAGCTCTACAACCGAGTAAGTGTTTACCCGCTTTCATTTACCGCTTTCATATGTATATAACTGTATTGTGGGGCTGTTTCACTGTAAGTCTCCTTTCACAAACTCATATACATATAACTGTATTGTGGGGCTGTTTCACTGTAACTCTTCTTTCATAAACTCATATCAATTGTGTAATAATAGTATAGATATTTCGAGTTTCCCCGGCAACTACGTCTAGAACTAGGTGACGCCGTTTCGTTTATTCGTAGAAATAGACAGCTAGATCCCCAATAGGATCACCAGATACAGTCTTCTCTTCGGTTGTCCTCATTAGGAATTGTCAAGAAACTCTACTCCCCAAGATGAATGTCTTCTCTGTGAATGGCATCTTTGAGTTTCTTCCAAATTCTCAAACTTTCCTGACTTGATCTATTCCTTGTGAATAGCTTGCCTTGAATTTCTCGGGGTTTGGGGACCCACGGGCTTCTTAAAAAGCCTCGGCCTCCTCTTGGGCATTGTACAAGGACCCACAGGCTTCCTAAAAGCAACCCCGCCTCCTCTTGGGCTTAGTACAAGGACCCTACGGCTTCTTAGAAGTATTCACAGCCTCCTCTTAGGCTTCGTATAATGATCTCTTCCTCCGGGAATGATAGCCTCCTCTTGGGCTTCGTACAAGGACCCCTCGGCTTCTTAAAAGTTTCCAGCCTCCTCTTGGGCTTCGTACAAATTGTCCCGACGACCTCCTAGAGGTATAGGAACAGAACTTAGTCATCTGCATAGAGCAGTACTTTCATAGAGTCTACTACTGTTTCTCGAAAAATGGTACAAAAGATGGAACTCTAGACTCGGACAGTCTAACTTCCTTGAGTCTCAAAGACATTCTCAAGTGACCCCTTCGTTAAATAGGAAGGAAACCCGTAGACTCGGACAGTCTCAATACCCTTCGGATTTCCCGCTTCCTTAAAGAACAGGAATAACCCGGATCCTTGAATCAAATCCCTGAGTACAGTGCTGCTCATATAAGAACTGATTTTCTCTTTAAAATCAGTATACTGGACCTGTCACTTAACTGAAACAGTCATCTTAGCCTCCTCTTGGGCTTGGTACAAAGATTCTCCCCAGCAGAGTCAAACAAACGTTTAGCCTCTGTCTCGGGCTTTGTACGAGACACATAAGAGACTCCCTCGTTGAGTCTATTACCTCTTCAGCCTCCATCTCGGGCTTCGTACGAGATACCAAAAGACTTCATCGTCAAGTCAAAACCTTTTAGCCTCCTTCTCGGGCTTTGTACGAGACACATGATAGCCTCCTCTTAGGCTTTATATAAGAAAACCACTGGTTGATCCAATCAACCTTTTAGCATCAAAGCTGTGCCTCATTCACAGTACACAAACATCAACAACTCCTTCCCCTTCATCTAATCGCTGTAAGCGGCAAGCCTCTGGATCATCTACATCCATGCCACTGTCCCTCTTTTAGCATGAGAAATTCCTAAGGAAAGATGGCATTGCTCTACACTGAGTTAAAGTCTTCTCCTTCAGGTTAAAATCCCCTATAAAGGAAATTATGGCATTGCTAGGATCCGCGTATCTCGGTTAAAGTATTTCTCCTTTATAACCAGTCACCCAACAGTTGTGACAGACAAACCCTTCTTTAGAGATGACAAATTCTCTCTAAAGTTGAGACTTTTTAGCTTCATATCTTGGGCTTCGAACAAGATACAAATAAACTCTTCAGCTTCACATCTTGGGCTTTGATCAAGATACAAATCACCTTTCGCTTCACGTCTTGGGCTTTGAACAAGACACCAAAAACAACCATTTCCTCCCATAGAATAGGAGGAACTACGAACGCTCTGATTTCCCTGTTTCGGTAAACGGGAATACGTAGGCATAAGATCGAAAGAAAAGATCTTAGCGAGCACACTAAACAAAAACCCAAAATCCCATATCTCCATCAATCAAAAAGTAGTAATTCAAAAAGCATCAGTCCTAACATCCTAATCCTTGTTCCCCGCTAGAAAGTCCTAGAAGGAAAGAAAACCGTATTGGTGAAAATACAAATAACCAGTACAAAGGCCCCCCACATTGATAACATTCGTAACCTAACAGACTGTTGTTTAAACTCAGTATGCAAAGCAGGGTTAATTGGAGACATCTATTTCCCTTCCTTATTCAGCTCACAATAGGATAAAAAATGAATCGACCTGTAGTTTTAAGCTCAAACCGCAGAGAGCGACCAGCGCTTAAGAACCGCGTCCAAATATATATACTGCTTTTCCTAATTGAATATGTGTTTATTTTTCTGCTAATGGGAATGCGGGTGATGCCGTATGTGGAAAGATTGAGTATACACTTAAGATAAGTGATGGCGATGGGGTCGACCATCAACCTCAGTGGAGGCTGACCAACGCAACCCATTCACTCTTCTAGCCAATGGGCTGGTTGTTAAGTCTGAGAAGCTGAGGAGCCAAACCCTTTCGTAGTGCGGAAGCTATCGGAAATAGTTGTTACGCGATACTACCCTCATTTGAGGATGGTGATCTATTCTCGGTGAATGGCACTTACTCTAAGATTGCTCTACAACTCGCTGGCGATCCGCTTGTTGTTTTGCTTTCCTGGGAGGAGCTGATGATAATGAGTACAGGTACAAAAATCACCTTAGTATAAACCCTTGGGGATGGGTAGAGCCTTGACTTCATGACAATGACCCTTTGACCCCATGTTTTTTCTATGTTTTTGTGTGCTGCATTCATGCATTCATTTAATAAAACATTAAAACATTCAAAAAACTTCTCTTCTAGTCTCTCTGTTTTTCAAATTAAACTAAGACTGTGATTGCAAATATCAGAGAAGAGGATTACACTAATGGATTTCGGTAGAAGGAGAACTCATACGTACACCTTCAAGGTTCCAAAGCTAGAGGATTTGAGAAGGTTAGCAAGGATGATCACTAACCCTGAGTCTTTCAGAGCCAAACACGGAGGTCTGTTGCCTCTGTTAAGAGTCCACGTGATTGAGGGAATCATGGATGCGCTCATTCAGTTCTACGATCCGGTTTATCACTGTTTCACATTCCCGGATTACCAGCTCACACCAACGCTTTAGGAGTATTCTCATCTGATCGATCTACACATTACGAATCGAGCTCCATTTTCTGGACTGGAAGAAATTCCAAAGAATCAGACCATTGCGAGAGCAATTCATTTGGACGAGTCTGAGGTCAGGACTCACCTAACCACTAAGGGTGGCATCCAAGGTTTGCTAGCCCAGTTCTTGACGAAGAAAGCCCTGTACTTCGCCAGTATAGGAAACGTGACTGCTTTTGAAAGCATCTTTGTCTTGCTCACCTACGGGTTATTTTTGTTTCCCAACATCAATAACTTCATTGATATCAACACCATTAAGGTTTTTCTCATTGGAAATCCTGTGCCGACTTTGCTCGCAGATGCGTATCATTCTGTATGTAACGCCCCGTTTTGCCAATTTTGTTTATTGGGTCGTTTTGATTATTTTATTATTATTTTATTGTATTTTCGACTTTTATGTGAAAATATGTTATTTTTCGGCGGGAATATATTTTATCACGTTTTGGGATCGTTTGCGAGAAATTTGAGTGTAGGGGTATTTTGGGCATTTGGGTGTATTTTGATTAAGTTAGAATAAATAGAAAGTATAGAAAGAAAAAGAAAGAAAAACCAGAAAAATAGAGAAGAAAAAAAGAGAAGAGAAAGAAGAAAAGAGAGAAAAAACTTGTGAAGGAAGAAATCAATCTCCCGACTTTCTAGAACGCGAATTTATCGGGTAAGGGTGCGAAACTCGATTATACTATGATTGTGTATGATTATGTATGTTTTGTGTGGATGTTTTGGTTGGTTTTCCATATGTTTCCGTTTATGCCGTATTTGACGAAATCGATAGAAACCAATGTTTTTACGGTCGAAAAGTCGTATAAATACATGTGTTGGTTGATTATATGTATGTGAGCTGCTGTTTAAAGTTTCGTGAAGTTCGGTTATGTTTTGGTTAGTTTTCGTTATGTTTCCGTTGTTTTGTCCGTTTAGGTCGAATTGTAAGAAATCGATAGAAAACGATGTTTTCACGGTTAAAATTCGAAATAAATTACGTAGTTGTATCGAGTAAGGTTAGGTCGTCGTATGTCGTGCTTTTTATTCGATTTGGTGATGTTTGAAAAATCTGGTTTTTGAAAGGTTGAAATTTAATCGAAAAATCGAACGTCGTAGAAATTTCGTTTATGTGTTCTAAATTGTTCTTATGTATTTGGTGGTTGGGCGTATATGTTTGTTTCGGTGAAAATGTTCGATTTAGTCGAGTTTCCGGGCATTTTGGAAAAGAGACAGCAAAGGTGTATTTTGAGAAAATCTGGTTTTTAAGGAAAAACAGAGTATGAATCGATACATAACAGCTATGTATCGATACGAAATGGTTTATGTATCGATACATAACCCCTGTGCATCGATACATACTGTGAAAATTGGGAAAAACAGCATTTTCACTACAGCATGTGTCGACACATGCGTGCTATGTATCGATACATGAGGTCTTTTTGTATCGATACATAAAGCCTATGTATCGATACATACTGTGCTGAACCATAAAATTCTGGTTTGTCGGGAAACTTCGGAAATTCATATCTCTTGAACCGTAAGTCGGTTTTGGTCCCCGTTCAAAGCGTTGGGAAGCTAACGAGATGTTATTTCTAGGAAAAAAAGTTTTGAGGTCTGAATCTAGTCCAATTGGTACAGTATTTTCGAATCGTATCGTAGTGTCGGGCGTACGGTTTATGTTTTTACGTTATTTTGAAATATTCATATCTTCTTCGTTGTTTATCCGATTTAAGTGTTCTTTATATGGATGTGAAGCTAAAAATATGTTCTACGATTTGGTGAAGAAATATATTATTTTTAGCCGACTTTTGGCCAACTTTACCGATTAATCGTGAATAGTTGTTTTTGATGAGATGTTGTGATGATGATTTGTGGCCGAAAGGCAAGAAAATGTTATGTGTGATATTTGATGATATATGCATGATTGCTGATGTGTGTGAGCATGCAATGTGAAAGTCATGAGTCGTTGTATGCCAAGCATCATATTGTGCATTGTTGAAACGTCCTGAGTGACGATTTGATTCTTGAGGGAATCCACTATACCATCGTGTGCCTCAAAAAAATACGAGGCGTTGCTTGAGGACTTAAAGCGATATGTATAGACGATTGTGCGCTCCTTTGGAGACTTAAAGCAATCCTTAACGTCGTGTGCCTCGAAAAAATGAGGCGTTGCCTGAGGACTTAAAGCGGCGGGTGAACATCGTAGGCCCGACGAGGAGTTACTTGAGATTCTCAGTAACGAGCGATGGTTCCAATAGTTCCTGAGTGAACTGATGATGAGACAAGAGAAATTAGAAGTCGGTACCGCATGGCATGTGCATAGAGTCGTTGTGTCGGTCTATGTGCATTGCATAAATCATGAATTAATTGTGTGTGAATTTGTGAATGTGATTGACGATTGTATGGTATATGTGTGGTGTGTAATGGTATTCGATGCTTGAGAATTGTGCGATATGATGTTATATGTGGTTGTGGTGAGAATGTGTTACTTGTACATTTTTGTGTTTATATATATAATTTTATGCAATTATATTATGGTTGTTTTTCTCACCCTTCTGCTGTTTTATAACGCTCTATGAGGCGTTGCAGATTAGAGCTGCTGGAGGTATTCCTTTTTGTGAAGCGTTGCGTCTTCATTATTTTGGTCGGTCGGCTCTGATATGTGACTCCGGGTAGCATAGGGTGGCCGTGTGTGATTGTTTTGTTTATCTGATGATATATTTTGGCTGTACATGTATAACTTGATGTATGACGGACAAGTTTATATGTATATATGTATATGTGTTATTCAGACTTTAGATTTTCCGCTTTAATTCTAATTTCTGAAAAGTGGGTGTAAGGAACGAAGTTTCTTCTGTATGATTGCTACCCCACAGTTGCATATCATTATGGGCAGGTGTTGCATGTTATGTGTATGTTGGTTACTTTGATGTGATTCTCCCTTTCTATGCCATGATAATTCAATTATACTCTGATCAATTTTCGAATTTTCTTTTTACCGCTTTAATTGCGTGATTAATTGGGGGTATAGATTGGGGGCGTCACATTAAGTGGTATCAGAGCCAGTCCGTGTCAGTTGTGTCTGTTGTGTTTGTTGTGTCAGTTGTGTCTGGCATATGGGGCGAGTTGTGTTGGACGAGTTGTTGTTAACCATAGTTCTGTATTTGGACGAACAGAATATGGCTGGTCGTAATGATGCTGCTTTGGCTGCTGCGATGGAGGCTATGGCACGAGCTGTGCAGGGTGCACCGAATGCTGCAGGAAATGATGAGTTTAGAAAGAATAAGCCGCCGGTCTTTAAAGGGAAACATGATCCGGATGGTGCGCAGTTGTGGTTGAAAGAGATTGAGAGGATTTTCAGGGTAATGGATTGTGACGAGGAGGATAAGGTGAGGCTGGGCACTCATATGTTACATGAAGAGGCTGACGACTGGTGGATCAGTACTCGTCAAGTGTTGGAAGCTGAGGAGGAGGAAGAAGAGATTACTTGGGAGGTGTTTAGTCGAGAGTTCCTAAGGAAGTATTTTTCAGAGGATGTCCGAGGAAAGAAGGAGATTGAGTTTTTGGAACTAAAACAAGGTAATTTATCTGTTGTTGAGTATACTGCTAAGTTTGTGGAACTTGTGCAGTTTTATCCTCACTATGTGGAAGCGACTGCTGAATTTTCTAAGTGTGTAAAGTATGAAAGTGGGTTGCGTCCTGAGATAAAGCAGGCGATTGGTTATCAGAGGATTCGAAGGTTTGCTGATTTGGTGGAATGCTGTAGGATCTATGATGAAGACAGTAAGGCTCGTTCTGCTCACTATAAAAGTGTAAGTGACAGGAAAGGGAAGCAACAGTTCCGTGGTGGTCCGTATGTGTCACCGGCTGATAAAGGTAAACAAAGGAGTTCTTTTGATCGTAGGTCAGGTGGAGGAGGAATGTCTAATTCTCCTAGGTGTTTTAAATATGGTGAATTGGGTCATCGCCAGCATGAGTGTAGGAGGAATGTGATTAAGTGTTCTAATTGTGGTGGTATCGGACATGTCTTAGCTGATTGTAAAAGGAAGAATGTCGTGAAGTGTTACAATTGTGGAGAACCTGGTCACATTAGTTCGAAGTGTCCTAATCCGAAGAAGGCTCAGACTAGTGGGAAAGTGTTTTCGTTGGCGGGAACTCAGACTTCAAAGGCAGATCGTCTGATAAGAGGTACTTGCTTTATTAATAATATGCCTTTAATTGCTATTATTGATACTGGAGCGACTCATTCGTTTATTTCGTCTGAGTGCGCGAAGAGTTTGAATCTTGTGTTGTCTGTAATGGATTTTGGGATGGTTATTGATACTCCAGAGATGGGGTCAGTAACTACTTCTTTGGTGTGTCTAAGTTGTCCTTTGGCCATTTATGGCAAAGACTTTGTGATGGATTTAGTGTGTTTACCGTTGGAAGGATTAGATGTGGTGTTGGGAATGAACTGGTTGCAATTTAATCGGGTGCACATTGATTGTTATCATAAGCTTGTAAGGTTTCCTTCTCTTGAGGAAGATGAAGACTCGAGTTTCTTATCTACCAAAGAGTTGAAGAAACTTTTGGCGGATGAAGCTTAGTTGTTTGGTTTGTTTGCATCTTTATCGGTGGATAGTCAAGTTTCACTTGATGTGTTTCCTGTTGTGTGCGAATTTCCTGAGGTGTTTCCTGAGGATATTTCAGATGTACCGCCAGTGAGAGAGGTGGAATTTTCGATAGATCTAGTTCCTGGTACTAGACCTGTTTCTATGGCACCTTATAGAATGTCGGCATCTGAATTGGTGGAGTTGAAAAAGCAGTTGAATGAGTTGTTAGAAAAGAGGTTCGTGAGACCAAGTGTTTCTCCTTGGGGTGCTCCAGTTTTGTTAGTGAAAAAGAAAGATGGGAGTATGAGGTTATGTATTGATTATCGCCAGTTGAACAAAGTGACGATTAAGAATAAGTATCCGCTTCCAAGGATTGATGATCTGATGGATCAATTGGTTGGTGCTTGTGTATTTAGTAAGATTGATTTGAGATTGGGGTACCATCAGATAAGAGTGAAAGAAGAGGATATTCAGAAGACGGCCTTTAGAACACGGTACGATCATTATGAATATTCGGTGACGCCGTTCGGGGTTTCTAATGCGCCTGGTGTGTTTATGGAATACATGAATCAGATTTTCCACGAGCATTTGGATCGTTTTGTGGTGGTGTTTATTGATGACATTTTAATCTATTCTAAGTCTCGTGAGGAACATGCAGAGCATTTGCGTATTGTTTTGCAGGTTTTGAAGGAAAGGAAGCTTTTTGCCAAATTGTCCAAGTGTGAATTCTGGTTGTCTGAGGTGAGTTTTCTTGGGCACGTAATTTCTGGTAATGGTATTGTTGTGGATCCATCTAAAGTAGAAGCAGTTCTACAATGGGAGGCTCCTAGATCCGTTACTGAAATTCGAAGTTTTCTAGGTTTGGCTGGTTATTATCGGAGGTTCATTGAAGGTTTTTCTAAGCTAGCTCTTCCTTTGACGCAGTTAACTTGTAAGGGCAAAGCGTTCATTTGGGATATTCAATGTGAAGAGAGTTTTTGTGAGCTGAAGAGAAGATTGACGACAGCTCCGATTCTTATTTTACCGAATCCTAATGAACCATTTGTTGTGTATTGCGATGCTTCTTTAATTGGTTTGGGTGGTGTGCTGATGCAGGAAGGTAAGGTTGTAGCTTACGCTTCGAGGCAATTAAGAGTTCACGAGAAAAACTATCCTACTCATGATCTTGAATTAGCGGCTGTAGTTTTTGTGTTGAAGATTTGGAGGCACTATCTCTATGGTGCGAGGTTCGAGGTCTTTAGTGATCATAAAAGCTTGAAATATTTATTTGATCAGAAAGAGTTGAGCATGAGACAACGGAGATGGTTGGAATTCTTGAAAGATTACGACTTTGGCTTGAATTACCATCCTGGTAAAGCTAATGTGGTAGCCGATGCATTGAGCCGGAAATCGTTGCATATGTCCGCATTGATGGTGAAAGAGTTGGAACTTTTGGAATCGTTTAGAGATTTGAGTTTGGTTTGTGAAGTGACATCGGTTAGTGTGAGGCTTGGAATGTTGAAAGTTACTAATGAATTTTTGTTGTCGGTTAGTGAGAAACAAAAGTTGGATTTGAAATTCGTTGATTTGATGAATGAGAATGTGGATTTCAAGGTGGATAATTTTGGTGTTTTGAGATTTCGTGGTCGTATTTGTATTCCTGATGATGCGGAGTTGAAAAGAATGATTTTGGAGGAAGGACACCGGAGTAACTTAAGTATTCATCCGGGAGCGAATAAGATGTACCAAGATTTGAAGAAGATTTTCTGGTGGTCTGGTTTAAAAAGAGATGTGGCTCAGTTTGTGTATGCTTGTTTGACTTGTCAGAAATCGAAAGTGGAACATTTGAGACCTAGTGGTTTGTTGCAACCGTTGGATATTCCTGAGTGGAAATGGGATAGCATTTCGATGGATTTTGTGACGGGATTACCGAACACTCAGCGAGGGCATAATGCTATTTGGGTGATTGTGGACAGGCTGACTAAATCGGCGCATTTTATTCCGATTGACATCAGTTTTTCTTTGGAACGGTTAGGTGAGATTTATATCAGTGTGGTTGTGAAATTGCATGGGGTTCCTTTGAGTATTGTTTCTGATCGAGATCCTAGGTTTACATCGAGATTTTGGGAAAGTTTACAGAAGGCTTTGGGTTCTAAATTGAGGTTGAGTTCGACTTATCATCTGCAGACAGATGGTCAGACCGAAAGAACTATTCAGTCGTTGGAGGATTTGTTGAGGTCATGTGTTTTGGAACAAGGTGGTGCGTGGGACAGTTATCTTGCTTTGGTTGAGTTCACGTATAATAACAGTTTCCATTCTAGTATCGGAATGGCACCTTTTGAGGCTTTATATGGACGAAGATGTAGAACGCCGTTGTGTTGGCACGAAACTGGTGAGAGTTCTGTGGTTGGACCGGAATTGGTGCAACAGACGACGGAAAAGGTAAAGTTTATTCGTGAGAAAATGAAGGCTTCTCAGAGTAGACAAAAGAGTTATCATGATCGGAGACGGAAGGATCTTGAGTTTCAAGAGGGTGATCACGTATTTCTGAGAGTTACGCCGGTAACGGGTGTTGGTCGTGCTTTGAAATCTAAGAAGCTTACTTCTCGATTTATTGGTCCTTACCAGATATCTGCGAGAGTTGGTGCTGTAGCGTATCGTGTGGCGTTACCGCCGAATCTGTCGAATTTGCATGACGTTTTTCATGTTTCACAGCTTCGAAAGTATGTTCCGGACCCTTCACATGTGATTCCGATGGACGAGGTGGAAGTAAGGGATAACCTTACGATCGAGGCATTACCAGTTAGTATTTTGGATCGCGAGGTGAAGCGGTTGAGGGGTAAAGAGATTGCACTTGTGAAAGTGGCGTGGGGAGGCGCTGCTGATGGTAATCTGACGTGGGAGTTGGAAAGTAGGATGCGGGAGTCGTATCCGGAGTTGTTTGTATCAGGTAAGATTTTCGAGGACGAAAATTTCTAAGTGGGAGAGAATTGTAACGCCACGTTTTGCCAATTTTGTTTATTGGGTCGTTTTGATTATTTTATTATTATTTTATTGTATTTTCGACTTTTATGTGAAAATATGTTATTTTTCGGCGGGAATATATTTTATCGCGTTTTGGGATCGTTTGCGAGAAATTTGAGTGTAGGGGTATTTTGGGCATTTGGGTGTATTTTGATTAAGTTAGAATAAATAGAAAGTATAGAAAGAAAAAGAAAGAAAAACCAGAAAAATAGAGAAGAAAAAAAGAGAAGAGAAAGAAGAAAAGAGAGAAAAAACTTGTGAAGGAAGAAATCAATCTCCCGACTTTCTAGAACGCGAATTTATCGGGTAAGGGTGCGAAACTCGATTATACTATGATTGTGTATGATTATGTATGTTTTGTGTGGATGTTTTGGTTGGTTTTCCATATGTTTCCGTTTATGCCGTATTTGACGAAATCGATAGAAACCAATGTTTTTACGGTCGAAAAGTCGTATAAATACATGTGTTGGTTGATTATATGTATGTGAGCTGCTGTTTAAAGTTTCGTGAAGTTCGGTTATGTTTTCGTTAGTTTTCGTTATGTTTCCGTTGTTTTGTCCGTTTAGGTCGAATTGTAAGAAATCGATAGAAAACGATGTTTTCACGGTTAGAATTCGAAATAAATTACGTAGTTGTATCGAGTAAGGTTAGGTCGTCGTATGTCGTGCTTTTTATTCGATTTGGTGATGTTTGAAAAATCTGGTTTTTGAAAGGTTGAAATTTAATTGAAAAATCGAACGTCGTAGAAATTTCGTTTATGTGTTCTAAATTGTTCTTATGTATTTGGTGGTTGGGCGTATATGTTTGTTTCGGTGAAAATGTTCGATTTAGTCGAGTTTCCGGGCATTTTGGAAAAGAGACAGCAAAGGTGTATTTTGAGAAAATCTGGTTTTTAAGGAAAAACAGAGTATGAATCGATACATAACAGCTATGTATCGATACGAAATGGTTTATATATCGATACATAACCCCTGTGCATCGATACATACTGTGAAAATTGGGAAAAACAGCATTTTCACTACAGCATGTGTCGACACATGCGTGCTATGTATCGATACATGAGGTCTTTTTGTATCGATACATAAAGCCTATGTATCGATACATACTGTGCTGAACCATAAAATTCTGGTTTGTCGGGAAACTTCGGAAATTCATATCTCTTGAACCGTAAGTCGGTTTTGGTCCCCGTTCGAAGCGTTGGGAAGCTAACGAGATGTTCTTTCTAGGAAAAATAGTTTTGAGGTCTGAATCTAGTCCAATTGGTACAGTATTTTCGAATCGTATCGTAGTGTCGGGCGTACGGTTTATGTTTTTACGTTATTTTGAAATATTCATATCTTCTTCGTTGTTTATCCGATTTAAGTGTTCTTTATATGGATGTGAAGCTAAAAATATGTTCTATGATTTGGTGAAGAAATATATTATTTTTAGCCGACTTTTGGCCGACTTTACCGATTAATCGTGAATAGTTGTTTTTGATGAGATGTTGTGATGATGATTTGTGGCCGAAAGGCAAGAAAATGTTATGTGTGATATTTGATGATATATGCATGATTGTTGATGTGTGTGAGCATGCAATGTGAAAGTCATGAGTCGTTGTATGCCAAGCATCATATTGTGCATTGTTGAAACGTCCTGAGTGACGATTTGATTCTTGAGGGAATCCACTATACCATCGTGTGCCTCAAAAAAATACGAGGCGTTGCCTGAGGACTTAAAGCGATATGTATAGACTATTGTGGGCTCCTTTGGAGACTTAAAGCAATCCTTAATGTCGTGTGCCTCGAAAAAATGAGGCGTTGCCTGAGGACTTAAAGCGGCGGGGTGAACATCGTAGGCCCGACGGGGAGTTACTTGAGATTCTCAGTAACGAGCGATGGTTCCAATAGTTCCTGAGTGAACTGATGATGAGACAAGAGACATTGAAAGTCGGTACCGCATGACATGTGCATAGAGTCGTTGTGTCGGTCTATGTGCATTGCATAAATCATGAATTAATTGTGTGTGAATTTGTGAATGTGATTGACGATTGTATGGTATATGTGTGGTGTGTAATGGTATTCGATGCTTGAGAATTGTGCGATATGATGTTATATGTGGTTGTGGTGAGAATGTGTTACTTGTACATTTTTGTGTTTATATATATAATTTTATGCAATTATATTATGGTTGTTTTTCTCACCCTTCTGCTGTTTTATAACGCTCTATGAGGCGTTGCAGATTAGAGCTGCTGGAGGTATTCCTTTTTGTGAAGCGTTGCGTCTTCATTATTTTGGTCGGTCGGCTCTGATATGTGACTCCGGGTAGCATAGGGTGGCCGTGTGTGATTGTTTTGTTTATCTGATGATATATTTTGGCTGTACATGTATAACTTGATGTATGACGGACAAGTTTATATGTATATATGTATATGTGTTATTCAGACTTTAGATTTTCCGCTTTAATTCTAATTTCTGAAAAGTGGGTGTAAGGAACGAAGTTTCTTCTGTATGATTGCTACCCCACAGTTGCATATCATTATGGGCAGGTGTTGCATGTTATGTGTATGTTGGTTACTTTGATGTGATTCTCCCTTTCTATGCCATGATAATTCAATTATACTCTGATCAATTTTCGAATTTTCTTTTTACCGCTTTAATTGCGTGATTAATTGGGGGTATAGATTGGGGGCGTCACACTGTACACTTAGGAAATTTGTACAGTGGAGGGGAGATCACATGCTGTGTACCTCTGCTTTACAAATGGTTCATCTCTCACTTGCCCAAGTCTGCTGTTTTTTGGGATTGCAAGAGTGCCTTACGTTGGTCGCAGAAGATCATGTCTCTTACCAACTCTGATATAGACTGGTGTAATAAGATTTATGAGGGAATCAGGATCATTGATCGTTGTGGAAACTTCCCCAACGTACCCCTCATAGGAACTAAAGGAGGAATCAACTACCATCCGGTTTTGGTCCGCCGTCAATTTGGATACCCGATGAGACACGTCCCACTGGGTGTTCATCTAGAAGGTCTCTTCTTCAAAGAAGGAGAAAACGACAGAGCACTAAAGATGGAAATAGTGCATGCTTGGAAACATGTTCATAAGAAAGGACGAGAGTCTCTAGGAAAACCGGATTGTGTCTCGGTGGAGCCTTATCTCCACTGGGTACAAACTAGAGCTCTCAAGCTAAAGATGCCTTATCCTCGTTACGAAATTCTTCCGCCGAGGGAATCTGTCATATACTTCATGACTGAGACTGAAAAGCTTCAGGTTACTCTCAACAAAGTTCAGAAGGAGAGAAGGTCTTGGAAGAACAAGTACCGCACCCTCAACATAAAGTGCATCAAAATACAGCAATTACTAAAGGAAAAAGATGCTCTGATTGAAATTTTGGAGCAACATGCTGTAGAGAATCAAGATGACCAAAGGAATTTGCTCACTCCTTTCACTTGGCAAAGGAATGACAACCCGACAACGGCCCAAGAGCCCCGGTCAAAGAAAAGGAAAGTACCAGAGTCAACACCCGATTTCTCTTCAGAGAGGACTCGGGACCCATTAGTTTAGGTTTCTGTTTCTGCACCTTATAATCTACTGCATTTCCATTTTTGTAATCCTTTGAATTCAATAAAAAGGGGTTTCCCCACTGTTTGGTATTTGCAATCTAATTGTCGAAGTTTATTTTGATTAAACCAAAAAACAATTAATTTAATCATTGCATTTATCATTCTCACATCGCGTATTCTTCTTCCTTACGAATCTCACGTTTGTGTCTCGATTCTAGAGTCAAACTGTCTCATTCGTATAATACTCGGGCCAATCGTCAGAAAAAGATGGATGATCTTGAGGAAGAAAATAGAGAGTTGAAAGAAGAGATCGACGCTCTGAGAGAGGATCTGAGAAAGCTTCATAATGACATGCAAGCCATGGCAGAAGCTCAGCTACAAAGAACTGTGATCTCCGAGATCACCTCAACGCCCATCATAGAGAAGTATGATCCTAGGTATCAAATACCGAAAGATCGTCCTTGGGGCATGCCTGTTAACTATATCCCGGAAGGATATGTTCCGCCAATCACTGAAGATCAGGGAATCACAACAGAAGCCGCTGGGCCTGAAGGTTACAAACTTCGGGAAAGCGAAGATGCCAGGGGCATACTGAAGACTCCTGAAGGTTACAAACTTCGGGAAACGCCAAGACTCACCACCGTAGTCACGGTACCACCTCCTGTGGTGCACACTGTCCCGGAAGGACAGATTCCACCAATACCTTCTGGTAAAAAGGAAACTATGTTTGACCGAATGGATGAATTCCATGAGCAGTTCCTGGAAATGCAGAAGGAACTGCAGGCCATTCGCGGTCAGGATCTATTTGGAAAGGACGCCGCAGATCTCTGCTTAGTCCCCAATGTGAAAGTCCCGCACAAGTTCCAAGTGCCCGACTTTGAAAAGTACAAGGGTAACTCTTGCCCTCAGAGCCATCTGGTGATGTACGCTCGGCGGATGTCAGCTCAGACGGAGAATCAGGACCTGCTGATTCATTACTTCCAAGATAGTTTAATCGGTGCCGCACTCAAATGGTACATGGGTTTAAACCGCGTTACGATCAGCACTTTCAGAGATCTTGGCACTGCCTTCGTCCAACAATATAAATACAATTTGGACATGGCACCCGACAGAGATCAACTCAGATCAATGTCACAAAAGGACAAGGAAACCTTTAAGGAGTATGCTCAAAGGTGGCGTGAAATTGCCGCTAAAATTTGTCCACCTCTTGAGGAAAAAGAGATGACAAAGATCTTCTTAAAGACCTTAAGCTCGTTCTTCTACGACCGAATGGTTGCCAGTGCGCCCAGTGATTTCCCAAAATGGTCGGCATGGGTGTACGTCTTGAGGAAGCCGTCCGAGAAGGACGTTTGGTAAAAGACACTGGATCGACGAGCGGTACTAAAAAATACGGTAGTGCTTTCCCTAAGAAAAAAGAGCAAGATATTGGGAATATCTCTCTCGGAAAGCAAAGGCGACGTTATCAGCCGGTGGCAGCTGTAATTCCTGCTATCAGCCCTGCGCCTATTCCTACGTATCAACCTCAGGTCGCGCAGAGCCGACCTGATCAGCAAAGGACACAACAGCCTCTTCAGCAGGCTCGTCCTCCATATAACAACAATCGTACAACACGACCATCAGGGTTTGATCCTATACCCGTGACGTACACAGAACTGTTTCCATTACTACTGGCTAAGGGGCACATTCAGACTAAGTCTCCTCTTACAGTACCAGAAAATCCGCCTTTTTGGTTTTAGGTGGATCAGACTTGCCCTTATCATCAAGGAGGATCGGGGCATAACATAGAAACTTGCCTCAATTTCAAGTCCGATGTGCAAAAGCTTGTTATGAGCGGGCTCTTATCTTTCAAAGATACGAATCCCAATGTTCTCACAAACCCGCTGCCTCAACATGAGAAAGCTGCAGTCAATCTGATTGAGAAAGAATTTAACAATGTCTACCAAATTCATGATGTACTCTTGTTAAAAACCAATCTGGTTAAGATGCATTGTAGACAGAGTGGATATGGCCATGTGCCACCTCATAACTATCATCAGTGTGATATCTGCTCTAAAGACAACCAAGGATGTTCTGTGGTGCAAACAGCTCTACAGGAACAAATGGATCTCGGATGGATCCAAGAGCACCGAGTTCGTAGAGTTAACATGGTCTACACGAATTCCAACGTCATTCAGAACCACGACATCCGTGCAATGGATGTCAACTTGGTGGCGATGCACTCAAGGCAAAGCCAGTATCATAATCTGCCGCGACATGATTACAGTTCCTATCTGATTTGCTCGGTAAACAAATAGGGATGCTCTTTCATACAAGAGGCCCTCCAGCGTCAGATGGATCTTGGATGGATCCAAGACTACCATGATAGGAACCCTTATCAGATCAATATGGTTCAGATCTTCGATATTCGTGTGATGAATACCAGCCTGGTAGAGTTACATGCTGAGCAGGTCCGACTCGGATTCTTAATATCACACGACTATCAAAGCTGTAAAGCGAGTTGCGAAAACGATCAGGGTTGTACCCTTGTCCAGGAGGCACTTCAGCACTTGTTAAATCACTGGTGGATGCCAATCTACTTGGATGAAGATACTCGGCAGATTAGTATCAGTAACAGGAATCCTACTCGTCGTCAAAGTCAGGATGTCCGATCAATGGAAGGTAACCTAGTGAGGTTACATTGTATTCAAAGTGGGCGTGGCCAGGTGCCACTACACAATTATGACAGTTGTAGCGTCTGTTTGGAAAATAACCAAGGGTGTTACCTTGTGAGGGCAGCTCTTCAGGGACGGGTGGATCGTGGAGAGATTCGTCCATATCCGGGTTCTGGACCCATCGACTGGACACCGAACTACCTTCCCAATCAAATTGAGGATGTTGTCACCATCTCTAGTCATCACCATACCAGGGATGTTTTTGCCATCATCCCTTTACTTAACGAATCTAAAGTTCCCAACCGGGAACGGATCGAGATTACTTACGATGGTCAGAAAAATCATAAGGCTCCCATAGTCATCTATCTACCGGGACCACTACCGTATGAATCAGCTAAGGCGATCCCTTACAAATATGATGCAACAACAATTGAGAATGGAAAGGAAATTCCATTACCCTCCGTCGTGAACATTGCAGACATCAGTCGAGTAACACGGAGTGGTAGAATCTTCAACCGAGGAGTTGGAGAACTTAAAAAAGAAAAGGAACTTCAGACAGAGGCTCCCGATCCACCAGTCGGTCAATTCAGTAATCCCGACCTTTCGAAAAATAATGATGAGATGTTGAAGCTCGTCCAAAGGAGTGAATACAACATTGTTGATCAACTATTACAAACTCCTTCGAAGATCTCGGTATTATCACTGTTACTCAGTTTCGAAGCCCACAGGGAGGCTCTACAGAAAGTCTTGGAGCAAGCCTTTGTGGAACAAGATGTAACAATCAGACAGTTCGATAGCATTGTCTCTAACATCACTTCCTGCAATAATTTGGGATTTAGTGATGAGGAATTACCTGAAGAGGGTCGTCGTCATAACATGGCACTCAATATCACAGTTAACTGCCAGGGCGATGCTTTAGCCAGCGTACTGGTAGACATAGGGTCAGCCCTGAATGTTATGCTGAAGTCTACTTTGTTGCAGTTATCATTCAAAGGCTCTCCGATGAGAGTCAGCGAATTCGTCGTCAAAGCATTCGACGGATCCAGAAAAGCGGTTATTGGCGAAGTTGATCTTCCCATAACTATTGGACCTCACACTTTTCAAGTCACTTTCCAGGTCATGGATATCCGGGCAACGTACATTTGTTTATTAGGAAGACCTTGGATACATCAGGCTGGAGCGGTCACGTCAACCCTCCACCAAAAGCTAAAGTTCGTCAAGAACTATCAACTTGTCACGGTTTGTGGGGAACAAGCCTTGCTTGTAAGCAGCTTGTCATCATCTACATGTGTAGAACCCGAGGATGTTATTGGAACGCAGTTCCAAGCATTATCGGTTGGCAAGAACGATCATTTCAAAGGAGGAACCTCGATTTCCTCATACAAAGATGCTATTAAAGCGGTCGAGAGTACCGATACAACAGGATGGGGACGGCTTGTCATTCCCATTGACAATAAAACAAAGAAGGGTCTTGGTTTTTCTGCAACCTGTACCCAGGCAGCTACCAACGATGAAAGTCTTCATCCCCTTCAAAACTTCTTCCACAGTGGAGGTTTCCTTCACCCAGTGTCTCAGACAGTTCATGCTATCAATGAGGAAGATCCCTTTGACCCAGATGAAGAATGGAAGTCCTATCTCAACGAGGACGGTTATATGTCTCAGGAAGAGGTGCCTATGCCTTTTTGCTTTCCTACAGAAAGTCCAAAATTTATACCAAGATCAGATGTCGAAATGATATACGGGGATTGTGATCCGGAAGGATGCCGTGCTCCGCCAAATTCATTAGAGGAGGACACTCCGATGAAAGACAATTTTGACTATAACTACTATGGCCCAATGGATGGTCTGCCAATGTGGTAGCCTTACCCAGGAAACTTGGGGCAAGAAAGTCAGCCGAACAATGAAAATCAGCTGATCGTCATTGAACGGAATACCCGTGTCCCCACCATGTCATGGGATCAACACTCAGGTCATTCAGAAACTACTCAACATGAAGATGAATTCGCAACGTTTGCAGGACTTGAATTCATCAACTATGCTTTTCCTGGGGTCAACGTCATCGAGAGAGATGACTCCTCCAGTTCCAAAGAAGTATGGGACACCTTGGGAAAACCGAGTGGAAAATTCGACTTTATGGTCAAGTACACCGCTCCCGAAAGCTCTCGTATCAGGCTCGAAGACATTCAGCCAACTGGATGGGAAGATACAGCTGAGAGCATAAATGATATGCAAAATGCAACAGAGGAATTCTCCTACGACAATTCTGCCTGGGAAACAGATTCCAACGATCCTGCTCCACCGAAAATCAGCGTTATTTCTGAAGACAAATCAAGGAAGGTGCCAGACTTTGTGATTCACCGAGGAGTTCGCCGCCAATGGGTTGCTGTCGAGGTTCCGAAGGTCGTTCATCAGTCAAAGTAATTGCCATCTTTAACCTTTCACCCTGCCCAGATGAAACGGATGTTTTGATAGGGCTCGCTTTCTGTAAATTTCCCTCTTTGCTTTGCCCGAAGCGATAGAGTTTTGTTTTATAGGGCTGTAGTTTCAAGGATCGACTTGATCATAAATAAAATAACATCGTTCTGTAATTTTTGCATTAATTGCTGTTTTCTCTTTTTGCTTTTTCAGAAAATGGTAATCCTAAAAAACAATTCAATAATAAAAACAAGCAGTAAAATAAAACACTGCACACACTTGCATTTTCTCTATCTCTTCTAAACACGAATCATCACGTCATGCAGATTGCTTGTTTTACACCCCGTTGAAACATACGATCCGATGCCTTCTCCCAACTTTGAGTTCCCGGTATTCGAGGCTGAAGAAGAAGATGACAACGAAATTCCAGAAGAGATCTCCCGACTACTCAGACAAGAGGAAAGGTCCGTTGAACCTCACAAAGAACCGTTGGAAACGGTAAACTTGGGTTCAGAGCAAGAGAGAAAATAAATCAGGATTGGGGCACTGCTCAATCCAACTGCCAGAGAGGGTTTGATAAAGCTTCTCAAAGAATTCCCCGATGTATTTGCTTGGTCCTATCAGGATATGCCAGGGTTGGATACCAGCATCGTGGAACATCACTTACCGTTGAGATCGGAATGTCCTCCAGTAAAGCAAAGGTTGAGACGCACTCACCCGGACATGGCCATCAAAATCAAAGAGGAGGTACAGAAACAGATTAACGCGGGTTTCCTCGCTACGTCTGAATATCCTCAATGGTTAGCCAACATCGTACCCGTTCCCAAAAAGGACGGAAAGGTCAGAATGTGTGTTGATTACAGAGATCTAAACAAGGCAAGTCCAAAGGATAACTTTCCTTTACCACACATTGACATGTTGGTTGACAGCACAACAAAGTTCAAAGTATTCTCCTTCATGGATGGATTCTCGGGCTATAACCAGATCAAAATGGCGCCGAAAGACATGGAGAAAACTTCGTTCATTACCCCATGGGGTACCTTTTGTTACAAGGTAATGTCGTTCGGTTTGAAGAACGCTGGGGCAACCTATCAAAGGGCCATGACTACTCTGTTTCATGACATGATACACAAAGAAATCGAGGTATATGTCGATGATATGATTGCAAAATCAAAAATAGAGAGTGAGCACGTTGAACATCTGTCGAAATTGTTCGAACGTCTAAGAAAATTCAAGCTCCGCTTGAATCCCAACAAGTGCACCTTCGGTGTCCGTTCAGGGAAACTACTAGGATTCATCGTTAGCCAGAAAGGAATTGAGGTTGATCCTGACAAGGTCAAGGACATTCAAGAAATGCCTTCTCCGAAAACTGAAAAATAAGTCAGAGGATTCCTAGGACGTTTGAACTACATCTCCAGATTCATATTCCTTATGACCGCCACTTGTGCGCCGATCTTCAAGTTACTCAAAAAGAACCAGGACTGCGTTTGGACAGAAGATTGCCAAACCGCCTTCGACAGTATTAAGGAATATCTGTTGAATCCTCCGATTCTATCACCTCCAGTGGAAGGAAGACCACTGATCATTTACCTCACAGTCCTAGAGGACTCAATGGGATGTGTACTTGGCCAACAAGACGAAACCAAACGGAAAGAGTCTGCCATTTACTATTTAAGCAAGAAATTCACCGACTGTGAAACTCGGTACACGATGCTCGAGAAAACTTGTTGTGCTTTGGCTTGGGTAGCCAAACGTCTTCGCCAGTACATGATTCGTCATACTACTTGGTTGGTCTCCGAAATGGATCCAATCAAGTACGTATTTGAAAAGCCTGCTCTTACGGGAAGAATTTCCCGTTGGCAGATGCTGTTATCAGAATATGACATAGAGTACCACGCTCAGAAAGCCGTTAAGGGAAGTATTTTAGCCGATCATTTGGCTCATCAACCGATTGATGATCAATAATCAATCGGGTTTGACTTCCCAGACGAAGATGTCATGTATTTAAAAATGAAAGATTGCGATGAACCGCTACCCAGTGAAGGGCCAGAACCAGGTTCCCAATGGGGACTTATCTTTGACGGAGCAGTTAATCATTTTGGAAACGGAATTGGGGCAATAATTGTTACCCCTCAGGGTACCCACATTCCTTTCACCGCTCGACTTACGTTCAAATATACAAACAACGAGGCCGAATACGAAGCTTGTATTATGGGTCTCGAAGAAGCAATTGATTTAAGGATCAAAAACCTAGACGTATACGGCGATTCAGCCCTGGTTATCAATCAGATAAAAGGAGATTGGAACACATACCAATAAGGATTGATTCCTTACAAGGACTACGCGAGAAGGTTGCTACCTTTTTTCAACAGAGTTGAGTTTCATCACATCCCTCGTGAAGAGAATCACATGGCTGATGCATTAGCCACTATCTCTTCCATGATTAGTGTAGGTCAGTGGAATGACATACCTAAGATTGATATAATGCGCCTTGAATGGTCCGCTTACATTTTCACGATTGAAGCAGTCATAGACGACAAACCTTGGTATCATGATATCAAATGCTTCCTTCAGAAACAAGAGTACCCATCTGGGGCACTCAGAAAAGACAGAAAAACCCTCAGAAGATTGGCTGGAAACTTCTTCCTGAGCGGTGACACTCTCTATAAGAGAAATTTTGACATGGTCTTGCTCCGATGCGTCGACAGACCAGAAGCAGACATGCTTATGAAAGAAATTCATGAAGGATCCTTTGGCACTCATGCCAACGGACACACAATGGCGAGAAAAATCCTGAGAGCAGGGTACTATTGGTTGACAATGGAATCTGACTGCTACAAGTACATGAGGAGGTGTCACAAGTGTCAGATATACTCTGACAAAATTCATGTACCGCCATCCCATCTCAAAGTTCTCTCTTCCCCATGGCCTTTCTCGATATGGGGAATCAACATGATTGGCATGATTGAGCCCAAGGCTTCAAACGGACATCGGTTCATCCTGGTAGCCATTGATTACTTCACCAAGTGGGTCGAAGCAGCATCATACGCTAATGTAAACTGACAAGTGGTGGTCCAATTTATCAAAAACAATATCATCTGCCGTTATGGTGTTCCAAGCAAGATCATTACTGATAATGGATCTAACTTGAACAATAAGATGATGAAAGAGTTGTGCGCAGAGTTCAAGATCGAACATCATAACTCATCTCCCTACCGACCCAAGATGAACGGAGCAGTAGAAGCGGCCAATAAGAACATCAAGAAGATCGTTCAAAAGATGGTCGTAACCTACAAAGACTGGCATGAAATGCTACCCTTTGCTCTTCACGGTTATCGCACATCTGTTCGCACTTCAACAGGGGCTACCCCTTTCTCTCTAGTGTATGGCATGGAGGCAGTGCTCCCCATAGAAGTAGAGATCCCGTCAATCAGGGTATTGATGGAAGCTAAGCTCACCGAAGCTGAATGGTGTCAAAGCCGACACGACGAACTGAATCTGGTCGAAGAAAAGAGAATAACGGCACTATGCCACGGTCAGTTATATCAACAAAAAATAAAGAGGGCGTTTGACAAAAAGGTTCGACCTCGTGTCTTCAGAAAAGGAGACCTCGTGCTCAAGAAGATACAATCATTTCTCACTGACTCCCGGGGCAAGTGGACTCCGAATTATGATGGCCCCTTTGTGGTCACGAAAGCTTTCTCAGGCGGCGCCTTGAGACTTGCAACCATGGACGGAGAGGAATTTGCCTACCCCACGAATGTTGATGTAGTCAAGAAATACTTCGCCTAAACTAAAAAAAAAAACGTCTCGGTGGATTGAAAACCCGAAAGGGCGGTCCAGGCAAAAGTTAGAGACATGAAAAAAATCTTTCCGATGGATTGGAAACATCATAGAACAATCCAGGAAAAAATTAGGGATAATGGCAAGTAACTATGTTCAACAGAGGTAAGTCCCTCAGCAGGAGCAGTTACATCATCTGTCAGAAAACTCCAGTCAAGGTCATCTTCGACAGAAGCTCAGGATGCTCCGAATTCAAAGTTGATGGAAGGATAGTGGTCGTCATGTTTCAACGTAGCCCTTTTCCCTATAAATTACCATTTTCAAACTTTGTATATACTCTTTGGAATCACCCGTTTGGCTGATCTCCATCTTATCAATGAAATTTGAGCCCTTGTGCTTTTGTTTATAATTCTTATTTGTTTTAGCTTTACAGAACAACGTTGTTAACCTGATTAACGATTCTTGAAATAAAACAAAAATGAATTTACTGGTTAAAACTTTTTCTGCTTTTAAAATAAAGATGGCAATTTCTTTTGACTGTTGAACATCAAAAGAACCTCAATCGCTTCTCCAGAAGTAAGCGAACTTCAAAGTGCAGAATCAAAGTACTCCTTCTAAGCTAGTACGCCTGAATGAAGGATCAACTGTGTCAGAGACCTTGTTTCGTCTGACACACCTCGGCCGAGTTCTTGTCTCCTGAGCCCAACCAACATAGCTCCCGACGGGGACTATCTCTCCTAAGCAAGGTGGAATTGCTATTTCTGAACCAACGGTACTTCTTCGCCCCACGATGGCCGAGTATCCAGTCATGTTCATTTTTTTTAGTTTTTATGTCGCGTCAGTTTTTTCCGCATAAACATACATACATCATGCATTTTTTATTTGCATTCACATTTCATATTGCATCACTATCACTCTAGTCGGTCTTGTCCCCTAGTGATAGAAGGTCTCTCAATCGAGTTGTCAGTTCTTGCCTCGTCAGGAAATACTGTGTCTGAACAACCTCGCTTCCAGTTTATTTCTGGAAAGAAGTTGGTCCTTGACCACTTTGATAACTTGAACCTCTGAAAATCCAGAGAAAAATTTCAGCAAATGTCACTCTTCTCCATTGAAGATGATATCCTTGCTTGCCCGGATTAAGGAAAATCCATAGAGAAAGCCTCGTAATCAGAGATTCGGCGGCATGCCAGTTTCGCTCCGAAAAGATCGCTGATGAAAAGGTCATCGGCACCTCAAAATTGGACCCCATCACATGGTATTTCTCCGGGAAGATCCCGAGAAAAGTATGGTGTAAGATCCCAAGTGGAAACAGTCTCTCAAGAGACTCGCTTTCCCCCCAGTAGAATCGACAAATGGCGTCTCCAAACAGAGAAGTTTGTGTACCTCTACAATTCAGACGATTGGGTTCCCCAGCAAGTCTGAAGTCAAAACTTTTTCCGTCAAATGGCATCTCCCCAGGAAAATTCGGCGAGAAGTTTGAGGAAAACCGCTACGAATAGCATCCCTTGTCAATAAAGTTTATTGACAAAAGAAACTAAGACCAGTTCCTTGGTAGGAAACTAGGATCGAGGGGAAGTTTGTTTCCGCAACTAAGACCAGTTCCTTGGTAGGAAACCACGATCGAGGGGAAGTTCAAATCAGAAACTAAGACCAGTTCCTTGGTAGGAAACCAGGATCGAGGGGAAGTTCAAAAGAAACTAAGACCAGTTCCTTGGTAGGAAACCAGGATCGAGGGGAAGTTTACCTTTTCTAAGCATCATTGCTTAGCAAAAGAAGATGAATGCACAAGCTACCATTCATAACCACCATCAAAATTTCGGGTATTCCGATATTTAATCCTCTTGCACCCCGAATGCCCGAATACCTTCGTCATTCACACCTTCGGGTCCAAGAAGATTAAATAGGGGCATCTGTCATACCCCAAATTTTGACTACTAAGATGTCCCATCATTGTGTCAATCATCATCACAATATGGATGAACCATCATGCCTCATCAAATGCCTCAAGGGTTGTTGAGCATTCACTACAATCAAAATTAGGGTTTTAAGCCCTCTCAGAGCCTTAGACAAAGGATCAATCAAGGAATGACATGATCTTCAACTTGTCTAAACCTCTCAAACATCCACAATGGACCAAAAGGACCCCCACTTTAAGGATTAAGCACAAAGCTGCTCCCTTCTAGGTGGATCAAGCCTCAAGATCGCCAGTGCCACCAAATTAGGGTTTTGATCGACCAGGGCCTCCAGATGGAAATTTTCATCTGGGCACAAGCCAATGATCCAAAACATAACCTAATATACCCCATGGAACCTCGTGGACCCTATCATCAAGTCAATTTGACCTCAGGGGATGCATACATCAAAAATCAGGAATTAGGGTTTCTTGACCTAATTCACCCCTAAGTTGATTTTTAGGGCAAATCAAGAGCCAAGACCTCAAGACATGGTTTTAGGGTCTCTAATGAACTATATTGATCCATTTGGAACAATGGATTAATCCAAGAAGCTTGAGCAACAAGTCTCAATTTCATCTGCACCACAATTAGGGTTTTAAGGGAAAAGTCAACTGTAACTTTGACTTTTGACCAAGACATGTTCCTAAACCCTAGGACATACCTCAATACACCCTATGACACCATTGGAACATGTCTATCAAGTTTGATTTAGGTCAAGGACATGATTTCCTGAAGAATTGCACAGTTTGGAATTCATCTGATAAAAAGTCAACTGTGCACAAAAGTCAACTTTGACTTTTTGAGATTTTTCACCAAATTGGATTTTTGACCCTAAAATGATGTTTATGTATGATTTGAATCATCATTCATCAAGAAAAATCAAGAAAAGTTGGATAACTTGTAAAAGGGGCAACCATAAAAACTTAGAAAATTTTCTAAGTTAAAAATAAAGTTACAAAGGTACCAACTTTGAAGGACCATAACTCCTAAACAACGAGGCCATTTTTTTCCATCCAAATCTTGATTTATAGATCTCATTACCCTCTACAAAAACTTCAACTAGGTCTAACTCCAATTCATTATGGATTTTGAGTTATGAGTGAGCCAAAGTGGCTGAAAACATGAAAATGTACCATTTTCCAACACTTAGAAAAATTCTGTCCAAGACAGATTTTGTTGAAACACCAAAACTTGTGGGATTTTTTCACACAGTTGCAAGCTGAATCAAGTCTAAAGTTAAACATCAATGTTGTTGCATATGTTGCCAAGAATTCAAAGAACTCAACAACATGAATTGATTCAACTTGAGCCAAGAAAAATCCTTGCCCAAAGTCATGCTGCTGCAAGCTGTTTTGGAAAAATCAGTTTGCATGTTTGCTTGCCACACACGATTTTGAGCCAAAGACTAAGGATCACTATGCCACCTGTGTTCAAACCAATCACAATGCAACTGATCCAAATGATAAATCTGAGTCAAAAGACCAAGGAATCTTCCAACTTGAAGTTCATCCACTTTGGCACATTTTGCCTTGAATTCAATGTGCATTAATGTGGAATAGTGCATTGTCAAGGTAGCTACCCTACTCAGTCAATTTCTATGATTAAACAACAATAAAAACATCTGAGGAATGTGGTTTTGGTCAAGGCATAGCCCTGCTCTTGGGAATGGCTAGCTTGCCTTGCTTTAGAAGAAATCTTCCAAGCCAATCCATGCAAATGTGATCTGATCCAGCAGCCATTCACTATTCCTCCAAAACAAAAGTTGATAACCTATAAATCGAGGTCCCAATGGATCATTCAACTCACACCAAAGCCAGTTACAACACTGCTTTCTCTCATTCTTTCTTAAACCTCAAGTTTTCTTGTTTTTGAGTAACCACTATCGGGTTTTGAGTTGCAGCCACAATCAATCCATTCCAATTGCTCAAACACATCACATATGATGTATTTGAGGTGTCCAAACACTTAAACACCAACTGTAACACCCCAGGCTCAAAATCACTCTTCAACCAAGCCATTATGCTTCAATTTTGCAGGTGGAGGTCTCTAGCTTGATCCAGAAGGTTTCAGACTGTTCCAAAGCTTGCAACACACTCCATAACATCCATTGAAGTTGTAGGGATCATCAATTCACGACTGGAACACCATCTGGGCAAAGTTCTATTTCAGCTTGCATCAAGGTAAGCTTCAAACTCAAACTCCATGATCCATGCATATTTCCTCGCATGATATTTTTGCCATTTGCTTGCCATCATGTGTTGATTGTTTTGCCTCAAAAAATTGGATCATAGACCTCATAACCATGCCTGCACGATTGCTTTTGCAAATTAGGGTTCATCTGTGTTCATCATGATTATTTTACTCCACACTGAAAATGAATAAAATTGGGTATTGCCATCTTATTCCTTGTGAAAAAATGCACGAGTTTGGTGTTTGAATCATGTCCAATGGTTGAGAGATGAGTGAGATATGGTGCTTCACGCACGAGCTCGAGGAAGAAGATGGCCATTGCGCCATTCTTCATAAAATCCAACAAGTTTGATATATATTTTTCACTTGCCATGTTATTAATGAATTGGCATTGCGCCCCAGCGGTTCATCAGCTGGTTTTGTGAGTATTGGCAAGCGAGAGGTCTGGGGTTCGAATCCCCCTCGCCCCAGACTTCTTTTTACCACTTTTTCATTTTGTTATTTTTCATGTTATTATTTTTAATGATTTGAAAAATTAATAACTCCTTCAATTTTTATCATTTTTGATTGGTTCTTTTTTTAATAATTCACAAAAATGTTAAAATATTTTATTTTCCCAAAAAATCCCAAAAATATTATTTATTTCATATAATTGATATTTTTGCAAAGAATTAATATTTTAATTGTTTTTTGACATTTTAAATATTTTTTCTACATTGATTTTGCAACTTTTAATGCTTTCTAATTATTTTGTAGGTCAATACTTAATTTTTGAAGCATTAATCCAATATCACAATTTGTTTTTCATATGGTAAACAATTTTGATCATTTTAATTGAATTTTTATTCAATTAAATACATTTTTGAAAACAAATTAGGGTTTTTGGATTAATTCAACCCTCATAAATCATTCAAAAACATTTTGGGCCTCTAATAGAGTGTAAGACCCAATCCTTTTTTGACCAAATCATTTTTGGGCCTCAGTGTATTGTATAAGTCCCGATACCGTCAAAAAACCAATGGCGCGATCGTCGCCTTTTAAAAATAACCTTGGGCCTCTCCTCGAGCTATAAGACCCATTTAAAACCTTTTGGGCCTCTAATAGAGTGTAAGACCCAACCCCCTTTTAACCAAAATCAACATTGGGCCTCACTTATTGTATAAGTCCCTCTGCGTTAAAAGAAAATCTCGACGCAATCGCCATTTTAAACGAAAAAATCAATTGGGCCTACCCTCGTGTTATAAGCCCCACTCTTTTCCTTTAAACTTTCTAGGCCTCTTGAAAGAGTATAAGACTCATCCCTTTGTACAGAAAAAACATTTTGGGCCTCAGTCACTTGTATAAGTCCCTCTGTACAAATTCAAACAGTGCGCTCACTGATAAAACCCTGGGCCTCTCCTCGAGCTGTAAGCCCCAAATCTCTCCTTTTCAAAGCACTTTCTCCTTTGATTTTGAATATACTGTTGTTTTCAATCTTTCTTTGTTGAACAACTAACCAAACAGCATGGAAGCTCTACAACCGAGTAAGTGTTTACCCGCTTTCATTTACCGCTTTCATATGTATATAACTGTATTGTGGGGCTGTTTCACTGTAAGTCTCCTTTCACAAACTCATATACATATAACTGTATTGTGGGGCTGTTTCACTGTAACTCTTCTTTCATAAACTCATATCAACTGTGTAATAATAGTATAGATATTTCGAGTTTCCCCGGCAACTACGTCTAGAACTAGGTGACGCCGTTTCGTTTATTCGTAGAAATAGACAGCTAGATCCCCAATAGGATCACCAGATACAGTCTTCTCTTCGGCAGTCCTCATTAGGAATTGTCAAGAAACTCTACTTCCCAAGATGAATGTCTTATCCGTGAATGGCATCTTTGAGTTTCTTCCAAATTCTCGAACTTTCCTGACTTGATCTATTCCTTGTGAATAGCTTGCCTTGAATTTCTCGGGGTTTGGGGACCCACGGGCTTCTTAAAAAGCATCGGCCTCCTCTTGGGCATCGTACAAGGACCCACAGGCTTCCTAAAAGCAACCTCGCCTCCTCTTGGGCTTAGTACAAGGACCCTACGGCTTCTTAGAAGTATTCACAGCCTCCTCTTTGGCTTCGTATAATGATCTCTTCCTCCGGGAATGATAGCCTCCTCTTGGGCTTCGTACAAGGACCCCTCGGCTTCTTAAAAGTTTCCAGCCTCCTCTTGGGCTTCGTACAAATTGTCTCGACGACCTCCTAGAGGTATAGGAACAGAACTTAGTCATCTGCATAGAGCAGTACTTTCATAGAGTCTACTACTGTTTCGCAAAACATGGTACAAAAGATGGAACTCTAGACTCGGACAGTCTAACTTTCTTGAGTCTCAAAGACATTCTCAAGTGACCCCTTCGTTAAATAGGAAGGAAACCCGTAGACTCGGACAGTCTCAATACCCTTCGGATTTCCCGCTTCCTTAAAGAACAGGAATAACCTGGATCCTTGAATCAAATCCCTGAGTACAGTGCTGCTCATATAAGAACTGATTTTCTCTTTAAAATCAGTATACTGGACCTGTCACTTAACTGAAACAGTCATCTTAGCCTCCTCTTGGGCTTGGTACAATGATTCTCCCCAGCGGAGTCAAACAAACGTTTAGCCTCTCTCTCGAGCTTTGTACGAGACACATAAGAGACTCCCTCGTTGAGTCTATTACCTCTTTAGCCTCCATCTCGGGCTTCGTACGAGATACCAAAAGACTTCATCGTCAAGTCAAAACCTTTTAGCCTCCTTCTCGGGCTTTGTACGAGACACATGATAGCCTCCTCTTAGGCTTTATATAAGAAAACCACTGGTTGATCCAATCAACCTTTTAGCATCAAAGTTGTGCCTCGTTCACAATACACAAACATTAACAACTTCTTCCCCTTCATCTAATCGCTGTAAGCGGCAAGCCTCTGGATCATCTACATCCATGCCACTGTCCCTCTTTTAGCATGAGAAATTCCTAAGGAAAGATGGCATTGCTCTACACTAAGTTAAAGTCTTCTCCTTCAGGTTAAAATCCCCTATAAAGGAAATTATGGCATTGCTAGGATTCGCGTATCCCGGTTAAAGTATTTCTCCTTTATAACCAGTCACCCAACAGTTATGACAGACAAACCCTTCTTTAGAGATGACAAATTCTCTCTAAAGTTGAGACCTTTTAGCTTTATATCTTGGGCTTCGAACAAGATACAAATAAACTCTTCAGCTTCACATCTTGGGCTTTGATTAAGATACAAATCACCTTTCGCTTCACGTATTGGGCTTTGAACAAGACACCAAAACAACCATTTCCTCCCATAGAATAGGAGGAACTACGAACGCTCTGATTTCCCTGTTTCGGTAAACGGGAATACGTAGGCATAAGATCGAAAGAAAAGATCTTAGCGAACACACTAAACAAAAACCCAAAATCCCATATCTCCATCAATCAAAAAGTAGTCATTCAAAAGCATCAGTCCTAACATCCTAATCCTTGTTCCCCACTAGAAAGTCCTAGAAGGAAAGAAAACCGTATTGGTGAAAATACAAATAACCAGTACAAAGCCCCCCCCCCCACATTGATAGCATTCGTAACCTAACAGACCGCTGTTTAAACTCAGTATGCAAAGCAGGGTTAATTGGAGACATCTATTTCCCTTCCTTATTCAGCTCACAATAGGATAAAAAATGAATCGACCTGTAGTTTTAAGCTCAAACCACAGAGAGCGACCAGCGCTTAAGAACCGCGTCCAAAATCGCTCGCTACAAAAGGCAGACAACTCAGCGTTACGCTTTTTGGCCTTTGAGATCTTGGCTCGAAGCTTCTTGATCTTTTGCTCCAAGGAAGTAATGTTTTGTTCATTGGAGGTGATTTCCTGCTTGTTCTTCTCTTTGGTTTCCTCTAATTCTGCTACCTTATTCTCAGAGTCAGTGGCAAAGGCCCAAGCGGCAGCTCACTACCAGCTTTGGTTGAAATTGCATTTTCGATTTGGGGCTGGCGTTTGAGGTCGCCATGGACTTGGTCAATCATAGTGCCAAGCTCTAAGATGACATTGGCGGATTCTGGAGAAATAGCGTGGATGTCAACTTGTTGGAGGAGATTTTTCAGAGAGATATGAGTGACATCATCCATCTGTAAAAGTGTGAAAAGGTCACCCTTAAAGATCTTATTTTTTTCAGAAAGGTCTGCTCCATACACAGTTGAGGTGGCCTTGCCTTCAGTAGCAGCAGTAGTTGCTGGGGTGGTAGTAGCTTCATCATGGGCAGGCTCGTTGATAGGTCCTTTGTCAGCCTTCTCCTCCTTACCTTTGTCCTCCCCCTCTTCATCTTCGTCCATTTTGTCATCATTATTTTCATCACTATGGCCATTAAGTTCAGATTAGTGCACGATCTCATCATCATCTTCTTCCATTTCTTCCTCTCCTTCTGGGTTAACATTGGCAGCCCCAATGGGTTCGTCTATTGGGGATCCCTCTTCATCGACCAAGGGTGTATCTTTATCCTTGGCAGCAGCTTTTGGATTTTCTACATCAGGATCCTGTTGAACATCGTCTGCCTCATGGTCGGAGCCGTCTGTTTGAGACTGCTGGGTAGCAGTCTTTGCTAGCGAAGGGGGAGCTGTTTCAAAACTAGGTTTGTTAATTTCACCTAGTGAACTCATTCCAGAGCCCAAGTCAGAAGTGGGATGGTATGTGGGCTCACCTTGGCAATTCAGGAGAGTGATGGGAGAAAGAGGATTATCCACCGGTGGTTTCGAACCACTAGCATCAGCCTAAATTAAGTTGAAGCAAGTCAGATCAAAGCAAACAAGGTAAATAAGTTGATTCTTTAAAGAAGTGATACGATGAGTTACCTTAACACCTTCAGCATCAGGGCTGGAGTTATTGTTCTCAGCATTATCTGCGGCTAGTTTCGAGGCAGCTCTAGAGGAGGCTTCTGCAACTCTTGTAGTGGTTGTCTTTTTGGAGACTTTGGTCGTCTTAGGCTCAGATTGGGCACCAGCAGCATCAGTCTCTTGGCTGGGTTTCTTCCTCTTCTTTATCTTTAAGTCTTCAGGAGGGGATTGGTCATCATCCTATGAATCGAAGATAATTTGGGCAGTGCCCCTCTTTAACTTCCTTTGAGGTGCCGGAGGTGGTTTGCGAGAGGCCTGAAATAATGAGAAGCATTAGGGGAAGAAAGAATAATCTACGAAAGGGCGAGGTGTAAGATGTACCTTGCTGCCTTCACCTTTGGCTTCGACCAGTTGCTGAGGTGTGTTCTTGTTGGGTATAGCTGCAAAACAAACCAAGTTACCACAAGTTAGTAATGATAAAGTTCAAATAAAAGAACATAAAATTGGAGAATCCAAACCTTCATGTATTTCGGATTCGATGCGAACATCTTCGATACCGACATGAAGGTGTCCTTTGAAATTGTCTAGCGTGTGCTTAGTCGGAACCACCCGCTGAGCCTTGGGTTTTGACTGCTGGCGAAGGATCTTTATAGAATCCCCACAGATGAACCAATCTGGAAATGGAGGGGCAAGAGCCACTCCAAAATCAGTAGATGGCAGTCGAGAAGTCTTTGGAGGAAATAGTGCGAAAGCCACTTCATAGCGTTTCTCAGAAGGAACATATGAAGGGAGTTTCAAACTCTCCATTTTCTTTAAAAATGTCTCCTTTAGCGTAATCGCAGCTTCACGGACGGTTCGACTAATATCATCTGGTTGATAAACAGTTTCAAAGTACTTCTGGAAGGCTTTAATCTCCTTAATGTGAGTGGATGTACCTTTCTTGATCTTCTCCTGCACATCAACAAAAGCTTGGTCAATCAACTGAGCGAAGCTGGAGACATTAAGGAACTCTGCAGCATAATGTTTCGACCACCAGTAGTGGAACTCTTGGGTACAGAGATGAAAAGGTTCAAAGTAGACGGGAGTTAGGAGTGATCGATGAGCATGTCGAGCAAGGTGTGTGAACTCTCTATGGCATCATAGATAGTGTTGGGAAGGATAACGTGGACTTTCTTCTTATACAGGCACTTGGGTAGAGACTGGACTAAACCAAATTGTCGAGAGACAAGATTTGGTTGATAGGCCATCAGAGAGGTTTGGCCCTTTAGCAAGTTTAGTTGATGAACGATAAGTCGAGGGATCAGGAATGCCTCCCAGACACGCTGCGATTCTTCTTCATGTTTTTTGAACGAATGAGGAAAAGGCCTGGTAAACCATTCAGGGCCATATTTTCGTTCAGGAAAGGGCGTCATCCTTGGTGTGAACTCATAGTGCTTAGCAAACATTTTGACGAAGCCAGAGAAGGATGCCCTAAGTGTCTGCCCTTCTTCGTTTGGGGTCAGTCGCACCAGTCGAACCCATTCGACTCGTCTCTCTTTAATCTCCGCAACGTCTTCATCCACAGACCCTTTGTTGGGGAGGCTGGCTTCAAAAGTGGCATTAAGCCAGATCTGAAGTAGCCAAAAAGGTCCGGATAGCAAGAGGTTCCCGTTGCTCTCTTGGTCTTTCAGACGACCAACACCTTCACTTAAAGACTCATACAGACTGGCTAATATCATTTCACTTAGGCAGATACCTCGATTAAGGTGCAATTGATTGGCCAGAGTCAGGTATTTTCTGGCCACTTGCAAGGAGTTGGTACAGAACACGCAGCGAGAAAGCCACATAGCCAGAAATGTTATGTGCTCTTTGTCTTCGACTGTGTCAGTTTGCTTGTCGTGGTAATGGTTTATGAAATGAGTATAAGTGTGTTTGGTGGTGGAGAATCCTATAGTGTCTAGAGCATTTATTTCAGGGTCGTAAACTAACCCATGTGGTCTTAGCCCTGTGATAGTGGCTATGTCGAAGAGAGTGGGTGTCATCATCCCACAAGGGAGATGGAAAGTATAATGGGTACTATCCTAAAAATACAAAGATGATGCTAACAAAGTTAGACAGTAAGCGGGACCTGTTTTCAACATCATGATCAAGTCGTAGATTCTTAAGCTCTTCCAAGTTTCTGCTTTCACTTTCTCTAACTTGGTCAAGCAGTTCAAATAGAGGTCAGAATCCTTAAAATACGGGGTTGCCCTAAATAGCCTAGACACATCATTCAGATACTTCAAATCTATGTTCTTTAGGGCTACATTGTCATGGGGTTCAGATGTTACCCTATCTTTGTCTTTCTGCCCTAAAGGTTTGGTTTTACGATATGATGGAAAGAAGTCGCTACTGGCTGTATAATCTGTATCTGAAGAAGATAAGGGACCAGATAAAGCTAATGGTTTCCCAGAAACGGTAATAGGAATCAGTACCTAGGATTCGTAGATGTGTCTTTTTTCCTCCTTAAGTGGCTCAGGGATGAATTGCTGATTCTTTACCACCTTGGGTCCATTTAATGTAGCGAATGGAGGAAGTAGTGCTACGCTCTTTTGACCTTTGAGCTTCTGGCTTTTCTTTGGGTCTTGAGTAGTAGCAGTTGAAGAAGCCATAGGTGAAAATCTGAGGAAAATGGGTTTGTTAAAGGTGAAGGGTTGAACGTTTTTGAAGAGAGGAGAAAGTGCGTAGTGGATACTTTTGAGTTGAAAAAATGAAAATAGTTTCTGAAGAGACTATTTATAAAATGTTTTGGAAACACTAAAAGGTCACTAATCATCATTAAGGAGCTAGAGCTAGTGGGACACGTGTCATTCCAGGAGCCAAAGTAGGGGCGGTGACAGTTGCTACCTATGTCCACGATCTCCTAGACTCTAGGAGAGGTTATGATGGTTTGGGTTTTGATGTGATTTTCGAGGAGACGTTTTAGTAATAATCGTAATTGACTGTGATGTCATAAATTTGATTGAAAAGAAACTGAATAGTTTCTTGGGACGTGGGTTAGTCAGTTTTGATGGACACCTATGCATGGTCGAAAGATGGCGTCGAATGGACACTATCAAAAAATGCCTTTTTCTTCAGTACTGTCGAAAAAGACATTTTGGGGGGCAATTTGTTAGCTTATAAATTCGACGCCTATATGAAGTTGGAAGTATTGATGGGGATATTAAACTCTTGAAGAGGTTTAAAGAGGCTTTCGACGGGATCTGTATGATAGGTTTTAGTCGAAGATGCTCACAAGAAGAGAGGATGCTTTAATGTAGGTGCTGTAAGTTTGTACGTGAATTTATCATTTTTAATTTATAGTGATTTTAAATTTATATTAATCGATGCATTTTATCAATTGAATGAATGGATATTTTTTTTAATAAAAAAACATTCTATAAAAATTATATATGTTGTAAATCGAATCTGTTAGCAATATAGCGGGAAAATGTTAGAGAACTTGATATAATCTGGATGTTTTCAGAGTATATCTAATACCGAGAAAACTCTCGCATGACATAAATAATTGAGCAAGTATTTATTTATAAATACTCCCTCCGTCTCATAATAGGTGTCCTCTTTCATTTTTTTATTTGTCTCAAATTATTTGTCCCTTTAGAATACCAATGTAATATTTATTATTTCTTTCCACTAACTTACCCTTATTTATTGTATTTTAATTCATTTAACTACTCCACTATCTATTATTAATACGGTTATTTTAGTAAATGACACTCGTTTTATCATTGAAATCAACACAATTAATCATTATCTTAAAAAGTGTGAAAATCTCAAAGAGAACACCTATTATGAGACGGAGGGAGTACTGAATTTGTAAATATATTCGACAACATAATAATCAAACAAATTACTTTAAGCATTTTTATCATTTAGTATGCCTGTCTTTATCTTTTCTTTAATTGCTTTTTAGAATAGTTAAAAAAACTCATATCATATATATATATATATATATAATTATTTTCTCAATATAACAGTTTAAAAAAATGAAGTCACATTGAAAATTATTAGTCAATTGATAATTATTAGCAGATTACGCATCAACTAAAACTTCAACAAATATGCTTTCAAAAAAAAAAAACTACGACAAATATTAATTCACTTCAATTGTATTCAAAAGATTTATTCTTTGGCTATTAATTTGTCTTCACCTCTGTCATCAACGAATATTTTAAGTGTTAATAAGCATAATTATTAAGATGATACAACTGTTCTTTACGCACTCAATAATTCATGCATTGTTTTCTTGGTTTTTTTGGTCTTATAAACAGTTTCTACGTACATAATTTTTAATCTAATTTAAACTGGATGTGACGGCTCATGTGTGACAGAAAGATTAAAGCCATCATGCATCGAAGCCTCGTCGAAAAAGTTAAGTCAACTTTTCGTTTTTAAATTTATCTCTAAAACTTGTTTCTTAAAAAAATAAATATGCGGTTAAGATATACTCATAAATTTATTGTACGTATACATATATATGTTGAACACCACCACAAGAAACGGCAAAATATTAAAATTAGTTTATACAATTGGAAGCAATAACGTCCAGAATGGAAGGTGAGACATAACATGTCTAAAGAAAAAAAAAAGGACAATCATTGTAAAATATAATTTGACTTGTAATGGTTCATGAAACATGCGTAAATCATATTTTATTTGAAAATTACTAATATTTCCTCTTTAATATTAATTGATCTATTAATTGAGTTTTGACAAAAAAATTAAATCAATGAATTAAGTAAAAAAGTAATTGCAAAAACAACATGTGTTGGTGTAAGATTCATTTCATGGTTCAATCCTAGAAGAGTTGGAGGTGTTCTAGCGGCTAGTCTAAGCAAATCTAAAATACATTAGATTTGTTCAGACTAAAGTCTAAAAGACCTATCCCCTATGTGTAGATTGTAAGAGAGAAAACAGTTAGAAATGTAGGGAGATAAAAGGTTTTTAAGTGGTCGGTAGACGGGGAATTGCTCCTATCGACAAACCAGTTGAAAGGAAGTCATTGTTGATAACAATTAAGAAAATTATTTTCTAGATAATAAAAAGGTGGAATAAACATGCGGGAGACTATTTTTTCATGCAGAAATATGTTATTTTGTTGTTTAAGTTAACATGTTGAATTGAGTCAATCTGTTGGACAAATTATTTAGTATGTTAGTTGAAAATTAGAGTTTATTTTCTATAAATAACATTCTATTCACCAACTCTCCTTCAATCCCTTATAATCCTAATTAGATGGAGAAAAATATGTGGTTGAAATTTAATTGTAAATATTGTTCCTTAATATGTAATTGAATCAAGAATCTAGTTTTTTAACCACTTTGAATTGTCTTTCTCTTCTCTTATCTCTTTTCTCTTTACCTTGTAGTTTTCTTGTTGATCATGAAACCAATCATACTCTGTTTTTTTGGGAGTCGTTTCACAACAAATTGGTGTGGTGGGCGTGAAGAAGAAGATGTCATCAACAAAGTATGAGATTGTGAAATTCACCATTGTGAATGATTTTGATTGTGGTGTTTGAAGATGCAAGCCCTACTGGTTCAGCAGAGTTTGTTAGTAGCGTTGAAAGGATCGGAGAAGATGAATGTCGCCCTAATAGAGAAAGAGAAGACGACGATGATCGAGAAACCCCACAGTGCCATCATATTGAACCTTGGTCATAAGGTTCTCTAGCATGTCTCAAAGGAGAAGACGACAACAGGTGCATGGAGCAAACTCGAGGGTTTGTATATGACCAAATCTTTGGTCAATCGCCTCTACCTAAAGCAAGCTTTGTATTCATTCAAGATGAGTGAAGACAAAGTCTTGGTTGAGTATTTGTTTTTGTTCAACATGTTGGTTCTTAATCTTGAAAATATCGAGGTTAAGATTGATGATGAAAATCAAACATTTTTGTTATTGTTGTTGTGTGCTTTATAAAGATCTCATGCTCATTTCAATGAAACCCTCTTGTATGGAAGAGACTTGATGACCTTTGAAAAAGTTCAATCAGCCTTGTACTCTAAGGATTTGAACGAACGAAAGGAGCACAAGACATATTCTGTTACTGAAAGTTTGTTCGTTAAGGGTAAATTCTTGAAGAAAGATGGTAGGTTTGAGAAGAATAAGGGTAAAGTTATACATAATTCTTATGGTGGTAATGCTCCTGCAATTAAGTGTTATCATTCTAAGAAGGAGGCTCACGCAAGAAAGGTGTTCCCTGATTGTTTGAATAATCATGATGGAAATGATAATGGTAATGCAGCCATTGTGCAAGTTGATTATGAATCATCTGATGCCCTGGTGATTTCAAGCAGTGACTCTAACAAGGAGTGGATTATGGATTCAGGGTGTACTTGGCACATGACTCCAAACAAAGGCGTGTTTGAGGGATTATCTGATCAACATGGTGGATCACTGTTGTTGGAAAATAACAAAGCCTGCAAGATTGCATGTATTAGATCTGTGAGAATCAAGCTTCATGATGAGTCAATAAGATTATTGATTGATATTAGGTATGTACCTAAACTTAAGAGGAATTTGATTTCTCTTGATGAATTCAACAAGAAAGGATATGTGTTCAAAGGAGAACAAAGTATCCTAAGGGTAATGAAGGGGTCAAAGGAAGTATTGAGAGGCATCAAAAGGCAAGGCCTGTATACCCTTGAGGTTGAGGTTGTAAGTGGTTCAGCATATGTGGCATCCACAAAACCTATGTCGAAGAATGAGCTATGGCACAGGCGACATGGCCATGTCAGTGAAAGAGATCTGGTCAAATTGTCCAAATAAAATCTTCTATGTGGTGACAAGGTCGAAAAATTGGAGTTTTGTGAATCTTGTGTATTTGGTAAATCCTGTAGGGTGAAGTTTAACAAAGGTAAACAAAGAACACATGGATCCCTTGATTATATCCATGTTGATCTTTGGGGGCCTGCAAGGAATCCTTCACACTCAGGTGCAAGATATTTTCTATCCATAGTTGATGATTACTCACGAAAGTTATGGGTATTCATTCAGAAAGTTAAGGATGAAACTTTTGAAAAAAGGTGTTTTAGGTATTAATTGAACCATTCTGAAAAAGGTTATATGCATGTTGGTTAGTGTAGGATTGAAGAAGGTGTTTTAGGCAGAAGTTGTTGTGATTGCAGCATACCTGATAAGTAGGTGCCCCTCGACTGCCTTAGGGATGAAAACACCTGAAGAAGTCTGGTCAGGAGATCCACCTAATCTCAATAGACTTAGAGTATTTGACTGCTTGGCCTATGCTCACATTAAGCAAGATAAGGTCGAACCTAGAACTCTGGGATGTATGTTCCTTGGGTACCCTAAAGGAGTCAAAGCTTATATGTTGTAGTGTCTAGAGATAAGTCACAAGAGATGTATCACGAGTAAAGATGTAGTTTTCAATGAAGTTGAGATGTCTTTCAAGAAAAAATGATGATGTTGGTCAAAGTACAGAGATCTCTGGAGAAGAGCTGGAATATGAAAAGATTCATGTTGAGGTGGAGCATAGTGATGTTGAATTGCATAACCCATATGAATTTCAAGATAAAGCCCAAGGTGCTGATGAAGATGAGAAGATTGATGATGACTACCTACTGGAAAGAGACCGATCGAGAAGACTCATAAAGCCACCTCAGAGACTTAGTTATGCATATCTCATAGCAATCGCCTAATCTCTACAAGTGAGGTTCTTGATGAAGAACTTAGAGACTACAAGGAAGTTATGAGGAGTCGAAATAAGATTGAATGGATGAAATTCGTGGATGATGAGATGAAATATCTTCATGATAATAATACTTGGGAGCTGATCAAGAAACCTTCTAGAGCCAGGTTAGTCAGTTGTAAGTGGATTTTCAAGGTTAAGGAAGGAATCAAAGTAGTGATGTCGAAGAGATTTAAGGAAATGTTGGTTGATAGGGGTTCACTAAAAAAGAATGTGTCGACTTCAATGATGTGTTCTCACCTGTTTTAAAGCACATATCCATTAGAATGTTGTTATCCATGGTGGCAAAGTTTGACTAAGAAATAGAAGAGATGGATGTGAAAAGTGCCTTCTTGTATGGTGATCTAGATGAAACAATCTTGATGGGGCAACCTGAAGGGTATGTAGAAAATGAAAAGGAAGATTATGTGTGTAAGCTGAACAGGTTGTTATATGGCCTGAAACAATATCCTCGACAATGGAATAGGAGATTCGACAGTTTCATGGCACACATTGGTTTCACTAGGAGCCAGTTCGACCACTATGTTTACTTCAGATTTTGACCTGGAATTTCACTTGTTATTTTGTGGCTTTATGTTGATGACCTCTTCATAGCAAGGAACAATTTCGAAGATGTTATAAAGTGAAGGATGAACTCGATAAGGAGAGCTACATGAAGGATCTGGGAGTTGCCTCCAGAATTCTTGGAATTGACATTGAGAGAGATAGAAAGTAGTCGAGATTATGTTTATCTCAAGAGACATACCTACTGAAGATTCTCGACAAGTTTGGTATATTGAATTCAAAGCCTATTGTAACACCGACTAATCCTTAGTTCAAGCTTAGTTCGATTAATAGTCCTTATACTGAAGTCGAAAGAGCCTATATGAATAACATTCCATATAGTAGTTTCTTTAATGTATGTTATGGTCTGTACGAGGCCAGACATAACATATGTAGTAAGCCTTTTGAGCAGGTATATGGTCAATCCTGGAAAGGTACACTGGCAAGCATTAAAGTGGATTCTAAGGTACATAAATGGGTCCCTAAGCAGAGTCCTGATTTGTGGTGGAACCTGTGGTGATGATAGCAAAGTCGAAACCAAAGGATTTTTCGACTTTGATTATGCATGTTGTATGGATTCTAGAAAATCTATTTCTGGATATGTGTTCATTATGTTTGGCACAACAGTCAGTTGGAAAGAACCACTTCAGAAGGTTGTTTCCTTATCAACCACTGAAGTGGAATATATTGCCCTCACTGAAGCTGTAAAAGAAGCATTATGGCTCGAAGGTTTTTCCAAAAAGCTGAAACTTTAAGGTGAAGTTATCATTGTTAAATGTGATAGTCAAAGTGTCATACATTTGTTGAAAAATTTATCCTATCATGAAAGAACCAAGCACATCAACTTGAGGTTGCATTTCATCAGAGAGGTAATCGAGCATGGCGAAGTCCAAGTGCTGAAGGTTTCGATTGATGACAATGTTGCCGATATGATCACCAAGACATTGTCGAGTAGCAAGTTCTTCCATTGAATGCAATTGATAAAGCTACATGATGAAAGCTAGTTTGTTCCCTGGTTAGTGTAGAATTTCTTCCAAGGTGGAAATTTGTGGTATTTTGATCGAACTCTAGCCTCAACAAGGTTAGCTTCATGGTTTCGACAGTAGTTGAAGATGTGCATGGTGAAGTTGAAGTCTGCTCTTGCATGCAGAAATATGTTAGCTTGCTGGTTATGTTAACATGTTGAATTGGGTCAGCCTTTTGGGCCAATTGTTTACTATGTTAGTTGAAAGCTAAGGTTTAATTTTCCTATAAATAGTATATTAGTCACTACTTCTCCTTCAATCCCTGATAATCATAATAAGAGGGAGAAAGTGGTGTGGTTGAGATTCAATTGTAAACATTGTTCTTTAATGTGTAATTGAATCAAGAATCCAATTTCTTAACCACTTTGAATTGTCTTTCTCTTCTCTTTTCTCTTTACCTTATGGTTTTTTTTTGTTAATAAAAAATCGACCACATTCTAGTTTCTTAGACATCATTTCACAACACAAAAGAACCAACTATAAAACTGGTAAAGAGATCCAACTCCGACTAACAACCACAAATCCTTATATAACTAATAGAAAGAAAAAATGGATTAAAGGGTCCTTGCTTCAAATAATAATCTCTAAGTCTGGTGTCCATTAATATTAGGATATCTTGATTCCCAACAATGGTCTCCTTATTTTGATTTATTTAGAAATATGAATTTTTTTAATATTAATAATTTTTTATTACTTTATATAAATTTTATTTAATAATTATTTTACAAATATTTGATTAGTTAAAAATAATCAATCTCATAATAGTATTTAATATTTATATTTGTGTTGCGTAATTTTATATACATTATTAAACTTAATTTTTTTCTAATTCTGTTACCGTTAAACTTTTAAAAAAATTATTTTAATTCTTGCTTTAAACATGTGTCACTTAAATATGTTTAGAATTCCATTATGGATGGTCTTATATATGAGACAGGATGAAGTACTACATACATACTTTTGAATTTTTTTATTCTAAAAGCCATTTATTGATTACCAAATAAAATGAACATGAAAATGTTCCTGTACAAAATTCAAAAAAACAAAATAGATAGAGCTCCAACTATAGGCCAACAAACCATATCCAACAAAGAAAATATTCCAAAAGAAAATTTCAAACCCAACTCTAAAAATTTAAGTTAATCCCCTAAAGGATACATACAAAAGGAAAAAAAATTCAGAGTTATTGAAAGAAATTTTCCCAAAAGAAGACCATTTCCAAACAAGAAGTTTGATAGACCAGCAAATGTTGTCAAAAATGAAAGTTTCATCCGAGAAAATAATGTTGTTTCTATTCCTCCATATGTGCCAAATTATGATTAACCAAACATATCCATTCTTCAATTTGTCCTCCTCCCTATGACCATATCCACACCAGTCCAAAAAGAAATGGATAATATCTCCTCCAAAAAAACTACCCACTCCTATCCAATCTCCTATCCTCTCCCATATTGCTTTCACCAACTCACAATCAAAAAAAGGTTGAACCAGATCCTCTTCCTGAGAGTGACAGAAAACACAATTTTGATCCAAATTAACACATCCCCTCTTCAAAAGCTCCTTCTTAGTAGCAAGTTTAGACCACAAAACTTTCCAACCAAAACACTTCATATTGAAAGGAATCCTAATTCTCCATAATATACTCAAAGCTTTCAACAGATTATCGCTAATTTCCTCAGCATTGGACGAAAGCAGCAAGGCCTAGTAAACTTCCCTCACTTGGAAACCTTCGTAAGATCCACCTTTCCATTCCACCCCGTCTTCACAATCAAAACCAGGTCTGCACTCATTCACCCAACTTCTCAATTCCTCAATTCTGCCAAAATTTTGTTCAATAACCTGACCACTGAATCCCTTCACATTCCAATACCCTTCCCCGTTCTCCCATATTCCCATTTCATGAACAGAAGAAAGAGGAAATTTATTACAGCAAAACAAGTCAGCAAAGGTATCAGCCAAAATAACTCCCTTACACTATTTGGCCTGCCAGAATGCAGTGTTCTTTCCGTTTCCTACCAAAAATTTCACTTTCTGCTTCAAAATGAAACCCCTACTAACAGCAAAAGAGCCACTTTTAATGATGTCTTTCCACCACTGTGACGATGATCTTTGAAGATGAATGGTGTCATTGATAACTTGTTCTTCAATAAATCCATATCTATCTTTCAGAATCGACTTCCATAAGGCTTCAGAGGTGTTAAGAACCCTCCATCTCCATTTAGAAAGAAGGACAACATTCAATTCCTCCAGTTTTCTGATGCCTAAACCCCCCTTTTCCTTAGGATAACACACCCTCTCCCAATTGATTCAATGTATCTTCACTATCTCCTCTGTGCCTCCCCATAAGAACCTGCTTCTATATTTATCGATCTCCCTTATAACTCCCTTCGGAACCCTGTAAAAAGACAGCCAAAAAATTGGAAGTGATGAAATAACAGAGTTAATTAAAGTGAGTCTTCCAGCCATATTGAGAAATCTAGCTTTCCAATCTGTCAACTTCTTCTTAATTCTGTCGATTAAAGGTTTCCAACCGGCAATTTTTCTAGGGTTGAAGCCTACAGGGATTCCCAAAAAAGTGAAAGAGGAGGAATCAGTTCTACAAGACAGAAACAATGCAGCCGCTTGAAGAAGCTGAGGATTAACATTTACACCAACCACCCTACTCTTCGAGAAATTAACTTTCAGTCCAGAGACAAGTTCAAAGCCCCTTAATAAGGCTTTGATGCACCAAATGTTATTCCACGTTCCCTCCCCTATGATCAAAGTGTCGTCGGCGAACTGAATCAAATCAGCTTGATAATTTAATCCCATTTTAAAACCTTTGAACCTACCTTTTTCCACTGCCAATCTCATCATACCAGCCAAACGCTCAGCCACAATTACATATAAAAACGGGGAGAGAGGGCCGCCTTGCCGTAATCCTCTTTCTGCCTTAAAATCAACAGTCGGACTACCGTTAACTAAGATAGAAAGATGACACGAAAAGATTGTAGCCTCTATCCATCTAATCCATCTTCTTCCAAATCCCATTCTCACCAACATATAACGCAAGAAGTTCTAACTCACGCTATCATACGCCTTTTCAAAATCAACTTTGAAAAGAAGACAACTTTGTTTGTCTTTAGTGGCCTTATCTATTGATTCCTTAGCAATGATCACTCCATCTAATAGCTGTCTTCCCGGTACAATCCCGATTGGTTTTGAGAAACCAGTTTACCGATAACCTTCTTGAGTCTGCCAGCCAAAACTTTTGCCAGAATTTTGTACAAACTACCGACTAAACAAATAGGTCTATACTCACTCAAAGATAGAGGGTTATCCACTTTTGGAATAAGAGTAAGAAAAGAAGAACAAACATCCTTAGTAAGAAAAGCGACATCAAGAAACTCAGAGATAAACTTGATGATGTCCTCCTTTAAAAAACTCCAACACCTTTTAATAAACAAAAGGCTATATCCATCAGGACCCGAGCTTTTGTTACCTTCACAACTCCAAACTGCAGCTTTAATTTCCTCCTCCAAAAAAGGTTTTTCGAGAAGTAAAACATCCTCATGAGAGAGACTTCCAAACCTGCATCTATCGAGGTTAGGTCTAACATTTTCCTTCTCAGAAAATTTCTCCTTGAAATAATCTCTTACCACTTTTTTAACTTCTCCCACCTCTTCAACAATACCTTTATCAGTAACAACTCTACCAATGAATTTTCTCATATGCCTACCTTTAATCCAATTATGATAGAATTTAGAATTAGCATCACCCTCATTCATCCACTTCAAGTTAGATTTCTGTCTCAACATTCTCTCTTTCCAATTGAGTTTCTTCCAAAACTCCTTTACAGCTTTAGCATGTTTCTCCACCCATTCAATCTCATCACCCTCAGTTATCAAACTCAACTTTACATCTACTTCATTCAAAATATCTACATCTTCTTCCATCTTGAGATCTACCCAACCAAACACTTCCTTACTCCATTTAACTAAACTCTTTTTGAGGACTCTGAATTTTTCTTTTACTACAAAATCACTTCTGCCTCTAATATCCATCTCTTTCCACTCTTTCTCCACAAATCCTAAGAAATCTGGATTGTCAAACCAACAATTATTAAATTTGAATGGTTTATGCCCCCAATTAGTTTCTTTGATCTTCACCCAAATAAGAGCATGATCCGAAATGTCTCTTCTGCCAATCAACTGATTAGTAACACCCCATTTCTGAACAATCTCGTCGTCCACTAAGAACCTGTCCTTTCTACTCATTGCTACTCCTCCTCCACGAAACCAAGACAACCTGCTACCTCCTACCGGAAGGTCAATTAAGTTCATACCCGCTATGAAACTATTGAAACCATTCAACTCAGAATTATTAAAAGAAATGTTCTTCCCCTTTCTCTCCGAAGCCAAAGAAGTAACATTAAAATCTCTGCCAATAACCCAAAGACCACCAGACATAGAATCCTTACACTTGATAAGATCTCTCCAAAGCTTCTTTTTAGCTCTCATAGAACAACCAGAATAGACGTTAATTACTATGAATGTGTCCTCCTTCCATAACAACTTGATACCAAGAAATCCTTCTCCTCTAAAAGAATAGATCGCCTTTATAACCTCGGAATTCCACATAGTAATTAAACCACCAGATTGACCAATGGCTCCAGCATAGGACCATTCAACATTTCCAAGCCTCCATATACTTCTTACTATTTTTTCCTCTACTGTATCCATTTTTTATTCTTGGATACAAAAGATGTCAGCTTTACCTGAACTAATAATGTCTTTGATTCTTCTCCTTTTTGCCGTAGAACCTCCCCCTCTAATATTTAGAGATCCTATTATCATTGCTTCTTTTTCGTTTTCGCCTTCTGACCATCCTATTTCCTTCTATCTTTCTCTTCCAGCTCATCTATCTTCTTTTGAAAATCAATAGAATTATCGCCTACCTTCACCCCCAGATCAGAAAGATCTCCCCAAATTCTTTCACCCACCTTGGATTCCATCTTATTCCAAAATTTCTTGTTGCAGTAGACCATATCCGAATCAGAAATTTGATCGCAGCAGAGAATTGCTCCTCCAGAAAACTCCTCAGATTCCTCTTCAAAAGACTTTTTAAAATTAGGGTTTTTGTTACTGTTGCAAGTGGATCTAGGGATTTTCTTTAGCACTTCGTAAAAAGAAGGTTATGAGTACTCCTTTATAGGATCCTCTGAATCATCATGGCCCAAAGAATCACCCGGCCCAAAATTTTTTTGACTTTAGATTTGGGCTTACTACGGATAGGCCCAATTATCTCTTTAACCTTCTTCCATTTCTCCCTTTTCCTTTCCTTAAAATTTCCTCGATTGCCGCGAGAACTCCTTTTTCCGTCTGACTCCTTAGAAACTAGTGTCTGAAAAGAATCCACAGCTTCCAGCGTTTCTCCTTCTAACACTCTATTTGCCTCATAAGTTCGATCATCTTTCTCTTTTCTGACACCTTCGATAGTAGAGTCAAAGAGAGAAATACTACCCAAAACCTCTATGTTAATCTGCTTTGACCCCACTTTATCATAATCATCATCATCACTACTACCAAAAACGTTTTTCAATCTTTCCTCCATGGAAGACCTCCATGCCGGAGAGTCTTCCTCCTTAGACTCAACCACTCCTTTGTCTCTGTAGGTCTCTTCTTCCTCCGTCAAACCTACTTCCCCCACTTCCTCTCCAAGTTGGCTCCAATTACACTTTGACTCAGAGGATGAACTATTAACCACCACTTCCTTGACCTGTTTATTGATTACAATCCTTAAAGGGCCATGATAATCTTCACACATTTTTATCTTGAACTCCACGTTGTTGATCAAAACACTAAATGTTTCGTTGATAACCACAACACAATGAGTCCTCACCATAAATCTTGCTACATCCTTACACTCCCCCTTCAAGGTATTTTCATCAGCGCAAACATAACTACCCACCGTCTTTGCTAAGATTTCAAAGAAATTAAAATTCCAAGCATGGTAAGGGATGCCATAGCATCTCAACCACGTCACCCTCTCTTTGTCCACCATATATTCTTTCCATTCCTTAATCTCCACAAACCATTGCTTCCACCAAGATTCACCTTCTCGAATCAAGTCTCTAATCTCTCCCTCTTCAGATTCCTCAAGGAGGCAGAGATTTCCTCCCAAAGGAGTTATTTTTATAGTAAAATAACCCTCCATCTCAAAGTTAGTCCTGATGTTGTAAGTCATCCTCGCCTCTCTTACTTTCCCAACGAAAGCCTTCTTGAGGCTCCTTATCTCTTCCTCAGGAACATCATATTTCAAATGACACTTCTCATTTTGATGAACACTACTCTGAAACTTATAACCTCCTTTGTTCACAGCTTCAGAATAAGACATTTCACCTCTGAAATTTGTAAACAACGGCTTATTCCTAGGCTCGTATCTTTCCTCCTGCACTTTGTGATTGTTCCGAGAAAAGCTACCTCCCTCATACTTACCAGCCCTAGAGAATCTAGGGATGTTAGCATGGATTTTAACTTCATCTATGAAAATGTTGTCCAACTTGATTGCTAGCATCCTTCCATCTCCCTTCTCCGCATTTCTCGCGAACCCAAAACGTTTCCCCAGTTTGTTTCTTTTAGGAGGAATAACAACCTCCAAGATCTCCCCGTATTCCTTAAAGACATTGGATAGATTCGAGGCTGATACCTTTTCCGGGAAATCAGAAATGAATATAGATTGCACATCTTTCCCGTTATTCCTGTTTGACCTTCCTTCTGCTTTGCAAAAATCCCACGCCAAGGGTCTGTTCTTGCCTTCTTTTCTTCTACGAACTCTTTTCCAATCTCCCATATTTTAAGAGAGAAGGGAGAGCTTCTCTCTCCTATTTCTATCAGGATTTTTCTTAGATTACATACTCTTGAATTCAATATCTTATTCTTTATATTTACATTTTTTATAATTGTTTTTAATTGGCTAAATTATTTTTTCTTTGATTGAAAATTAAAGTTAAAGTAATTTATATATAATACACATACTTTTAATTTATCAAATCGTTTATGTTAAAAGATAAAATATCACATAGACAATAATTATAAATATATGAATATTTAATAAGGATAACAAAGTAAAAAATATTGCAATATCCCCTTCATTTATATAATTTTTAATATTTGTGTGGAATTGTTCAAAGAAATTTTTTTAATATATAAGTGTTAGAATTCAGTGAAATGATGAATTCATTGTCAAGAAAGTGTTTAAGGTACAGAGCGAATGAAGAAGAGAATGAACAGTGGAAAATGATTCAGTTGTTATCACTGCAACAGAATGGCATGCTATATATATATATATATATATATATATATATATATATCAATTGCTTTACATACACAACAACAGCTGATATATCAGTACACACTCAAGTAACTGAACATGCTAGATAGGCCTATGGCTATACACACTTAGGGAGAGATATTAATATCAAAAGTACAATTTACCAATGTATATCTATTAGCTATTAGTATCTCTAACACCCCCGGAAGCTTAAGGTGGCTGAAAGCATGCGACTTTGAGCTTGTTCCGCAAATCCTGAAATGCTGCAGTCCCTAACGGCTTTGTCAATGTGTCAGCGATTTGAGCTAGTGCAGGGACATGTTGAATCTGTAATTTCTTGGACACCACCCGCTCACGCACAAAATGAATATCGAGCTCAATGTGCTTCGTCCTCGCGTGAAGAATCAGATTGCGAGACATTAGAACTGCACTCATATTGTCACACAGCAGAGTATGTGTGTGAAATGAGATATCAAGTTCAGTGAGAAGTGATTCAATCCATAGCAACTCCGAAGTGGAGTGTGCCAACGCACGATATTCTGCTTCAGCACTCGACCGAGCTACCAACGACTGCTTTTTGGAACTTCATGAGACTAGATTAGGTCCAAAGAAAATACATGTTCCTGAAGTTGACCGCCTATCGTCCGGATCACTGGCCCAATCTGAATCACTGTAAGCTCTTAAGAAAAACTTCTGATCTAAAAGGAAGGGAGCCAATAACAAACCATGAACTAGAGTGCCACTAAGATATCCTAGAATGCGTCGAACAGCAGACCAGTGTGCTTCAAGGGGTGCTGCCATAAACTAACATGCCTTGTTTACACTAGAGGCAATGTCAGGCCTTGTCAAGGTTACGTACTATAGAGCCCCAACAATAGAACGATACTGGGACGGATCCGATAAAGGAGCTGAGACATGTTTGCTGAGTTTATAGATGCTGAGCATTGGAGTAGGAACTCCATTGGCATTTGGCATGTTGGCTCTTGTCAACAGGTCTTTGATATACTTGGATTGGGTCAAGAGTAGGGAGCCATTGGACTGATGCTGAACTTCTATTCCCAGAAAATAAGATGGTTTGCCTAGTTGTTTCAGAGTAAACTCATCATCCATCTTGATGATCAGATTGTGTATTAACGAGGAACTAGACCTTGTGATCAAGATATCATCCACATAAACAAGGACATAAAGGGAGACTCCTTGATGGCAATACACAAAAAGAGAGTGATCACACCTAGATGCGACAAAGCCAAACTGCAGAAGAGTCTGAGTAAGTTTGTCATACCATGCTCGAGGGGCCTGCTTAAGGCCATAGGTTGCCTTATTGAGTTTGCATACCAGAGATTTGTCACCATTAGTAAATCTGGGTGGCTGAGACATATACATTTCCTCTTTGAGAACTCGATTTAAGAACACATTGTTAACATCGACCTGTTGAATTTCCTAATTATAAGTAATAGCAAGAGTTAGAAAAATTCAGATTGTCGTTGGTTTGACAACTGGAGAGAACGTTTCATTGAAATCGAAGCCTTGCTCTTGATGGTAACCCTTAGCAACCAGCCTAGCTTTATATTTAAGGATGCTGCCATCTGCATTTTCTTTCACTTTGAAAACCCACCTGCAGCCAACAAGATTTCTGTTGGGAGGTAAGGTAGTAAGAATCCAAGTTCCATTGGCAATGAGAGCATCATACTCACATTGCATGGCTTTGGCCCATTCAGGTATGGAGAGGGCTTGTTTGTAGCTGGTCGGTTCTGTTTGTGTTTGAGCAAGAAATGCCTTGGGTTTAGAATGCCCAGTTTTAGCTCTAGTGAGCATATGATGGGCATTCTCCAATAGAGAAAGGGTAGGTTGTTGACTGTGAAGGGATGGTGAGAGAGAATCATCAGATAAAGCTAAGGACAGTCTCTCACTTGAGCTGTCAGATTTGTATTTAATGTTCTGCATTTCTTTGGGAGCAGATACATTATGAGACAATGCTGGTGTATTACCCTATGGGCAAGGACTGTCTTGAAAAGCCTGTGTAATATCCTCAGGATCAGGCTCATATCTATTTGATGTAGATGTAAGAGGTTGCTCTAGAATGATACCTTGTGGGTTATGAGAGCCCTTAGTTTCTTTGTTCAATAAGGAAGCAGCTGGTTCAGACTGTTGGATTGATGTTGGCTCTTTGTCTAAGCTTTCTGCATCAGGATTTAAAGTTGATGGATCCCCAACAAGACTTCTGGTTGCACTATGAGAAATAGATTGAACAGGATTGGACTGGTCAATGACATTCAAATGTTGATGTGACACATGATAAGCAGAATCATCCTATGGCCTAACTTCAGGGGTGAAACCAGCTGGCCTATGATTAGCTTCAGTGGATGGGGTTGGAGGTTGGGGTGAATTGCTTGTAGTAATTAATTTGACAGGTCCAGAATATTCAGATTGTAGAGAGCCACACTTTGTATTATCTGTTGGAAAAAGTGTAGGAAATGGAAACTGTTGCTCATGAAATGTAACATCCTTGGAAATATATATTTTCCCTTCCTTGCTCAAGCACTTTAACCCTTTGTGTTGTGGTGACACACCCAAATATACACATTCAGAACTTCTGAATTGAAGTTTGTGTTTATTGTATGATCTCATCAATGGATAACAAGCACATCCAAACACTTTGATTGAATGATAGTTGGGCTATTTGTGATAGAGAGCATAATAAGGAGAGGCGAGATTGGACAAAGAAGAAGAAGGTAACCTGTTGATCACATACACAGCACTAGCAAAGCTATGATCCAAATAGGTTAGAGGTATAGATGAGTGAGCAAGCAAGGTTAAACCCATTTCAACTATGTGACGATGTTTTCTTTCTACTGAACCATTCTGGTGAGATGTTTGAGGGCATGTGATTCTATGAGTGATGCCAAGTTCAGCCAGGACTTTAGAAAATGGTCTGAACTCACCTCCAAAATCAGATTGAACTGACTTTATGGTTGTATTGAATTGAGTACTGACAAAGGAATGAAACAGCTTGAAGGCTTGAAGTTCCTCTGACTTTTGTTTCAGAAAATATACCCAAGTGTACCATGTATGTCCATCCACAAATGCAACATAATACCTGTAACCAGAACTAGAAGAATTGGGAAATGGACCCCATAAGTCTGAATATATAATGTCAAAGGCATTTTCAAACACATTAGTGGAGGAGGGAGCATGTAATCTATGGGCTTTGCGCAAATTACAAGATTTACATCCAGAAACATCATTTTTATTTGAAACAGACACATTACATTGTTTGAGAATTTGTTTGACAGTAGTGTAATTGGCATGTCCTAGTCTATGATGCCATAAGGCCAAATAATTACAAGAATACGCTTTATCTATACTAGAATTAACAGAATTACAAGAAAAATCTGCAACAATGCTAGGCTTGACAGCAGTATAGCCTTGAGCATCAAATTGAAAGAATGAGTCTTTATCCAACTGAGAAGGTCCTATGAGCTTCAATGATAGCTTGGACATGCAGTACAGACCACTAGTATCAAGAAACCCTTCAAGAAGAATTTGTTTAGAAACCTGACATTTAGCATAACACTTGTCAGCTATGAATTCAAAACTAACATTGTTATCAGCTGAAAACTTTGAAACAGAGAGTAACTTCCTTGTAATGGATGGAACATGAAGGACATTATTAAGGACTAACTTATGACTAGGATTAAACTTGGAATATAAGACAATGGAGCCAACAGATTTAATAGCAAGTGAGTGGCCATTACCAACACAAACTTTCCTAGTGCCTAAATAAGGTTTGGAATTGTGTAAGTAAGTATCCCAAGGTGTAAGATGATGGGAGGCACCTGAGTCAGCAAACCAGGCTTGAGATTCAAGCTGAGCTGGAAGTAAGTACTCTTGAGTGAAGGCATATGGCTGGCTTGAAGAGATTTGACTTGTTGAAGCTACCATGGCCATGGCTTGATCAGATTGAGAATCAGCAGGTGTTGTAGTTGGTGTAGATCCAGACTTATCTGCAGCATTAGATTGAGAGTTAGTTGCATTAGGAGGGACAAAGTTCTCATCATACCTGTGCCAGCAATCAATAACCAAATGTCCATATTTGCCACACAACTGACATGTAGGGCGATTTCCAGTAGGTCCTACGTTAGCACAAGTTCTACTACGACCTCTACCTCTTGCAAACCTGTTGCCTCTGCCACAAAAACTCCCTCTTGAACCATTGGTGTCCTGACTTGAGTGGGCTAGGTTGGCAGCAACAGTGGACACAGCGAGTTCTTGACGAAACTTGTCCAGCTAAGCTTCTTGCACGTAGAGAAGAGCTTCCACATCACACAATGACGGAGATTCAGTGCTCCCATACATCTGCATCACAAAAGAATTGTATTCTTCTGGGAGACCATCAAGAATCGAATCAATTTGATCTTGTTCTGATATCGTGTCCCCAACTGCAAGAAGAGAGTTAGTTATGACTTTGATGCGTAACACGGATTCTGTAATAGATTTGTTCCCTTTCTTCGTGGATTTCAGCTCAACACGCAATTGACGAACCCTAGCTTTCATTTGAGCATTGTAATACTGATGGATTTTATCCCATACTTCATAAGCATGTTTACAAGCTAAAACCCTAGGTAACACTGACTCAGAGATTGTAGATAACAACCAAATGAACGCAGCTTGATGTTGAACCAACCATGCTTCATATTCATCAGAGTACGTACCTGAAACCCGATCTTGAACTGAGTTGAACTTCTGAGGTATTTGAGGATTTACCACGATTTTGTGCATCTTTTGTGTCAGGATCACACCTTCAACTTGCTGATTCCATAAGAGATAATTGTTGTCTTGCAATTTGATGGAGAGTTTTGGTACAAACGAGTTGTTCATCTTGGAGGTAGCGAACACATTTTGAAGTTCTTGCGATTGTGAGAGGTTCTTGACTCCAGAATCTTGATTTTCTTCAGAATTCATGGTTCGATTAGAGAAGAGAAGATGTCGAGATCGATTTCAGCAAGCGAGGGAGAGAACGACACGCGTAAGATCGTAACCAGCGAATGATACCATGTTAGAATTCAGTGAAATGATGAATTCATTGTCAAGAAAGTGTTTAGGGTACAGAGAGAATGAAGAAGAGAATGATATATAGTTTGCTTTACATACACAACAACAGCTGATATATCAGTTCACACTCAATTAACTGAACATGCTAGATAGGCCTATGGCTATACACACTTAGGGAGAGATATTAATATCAAAAGTACAATTTACTAATATATATCTATTAGCTATTAGTATCTCTAACAATAAGAACATACCTAGCTAATTAATCAAACTTTTAAAGACAGTTGACATTATTACTCAAACAAGTATATGATAAAATAATTAAAAGGAACAAATTTGATTACCTCACACCACGTGTTAGTGTACTGTATGGATCATCTCTATTATTTGCTCTTTTATGCAACACAAACTTAGGACTATAAATAACAAGGCATTGTTTGATACGGAAACAACAAAGCAAATGAAATAGCTTCTTATAAAAAGAAAGTGTCTTAGCTTTTTCATATAGTAATTGTGGCAAATTAATATTTAACATCTTTGTTAATTGCTTGAAAATGGGAAGCCAGAGTTACTTTATGGTTTTGATTATTTGTGTTGTAGTAATAATTGGATCAAGTGATGCTGAATTGAAGTTAGGTTACTATGGTAAAAGCTGCCCAAAGGCTGAAGAAATAGTTTTGAAGTATGTTCATCAACATATTCCTAATGCACCTTCACTAGCAGCTGCACTCATAAGACTACATTTTCATGATTGCTTTGTTAGGGTATACAATTTTTCTTCTTTATGTTTATGCTTTAATTTCGTATATTCATATTTATATTTAGTTACTTTAAAACACATACACATACACAACAAAAAATATGACAGATAAAAGTCTAATACTGAACACATGCCTTCTTTCAGAAGGTCGACGCTACAAAGTTAAGCTATAAAATATGCTTATTTTGTTATGATTTTAGGGGTGTGATGCGTCTGTGCTTGTGAACTCAACACAAACAAATCAAGCTGAAAAAGACGCTATTCCAAATCTTACGCTTCGAGGCTTTGATTTCATCAACACTATAAAGAGTCTTATTGAAGCTGAATGTCCTGGCGTTGTTTCTTGTGCTGATATATTGAGTTTGAGTGCTAGAGACTCAGTTCATGCCATTGTAAGTATTATTTTTTTCATTCATGTTATAACAATTCATGACTACTTTCTAGTGAGGAATATATTTGATATGAATTTGCAGGGTGGACCTTATTGGAATGTTCCAACGGGTCGAAGGGACGGAACCATCTCTAAAGCAGCAGATGTTTTTATCACCCTTCCTGCTCCATTTAACAACCTCACCACCCTCCTAACACTATTTGGCAATGTTGGACTTGATGCTAATGACTTGGTTTTGCTCTCTGGTATGCCAATCATTTCGTGTTTCTCACTATGAAGCATTGACACAGACATACAGACATACTTTTTCAAGTGCTAAATTGTTCATTGATCTAACCTAGTTATTAAATATAAAATTCTTCCAGGTGCTCATACAATCGGTGTTTCTCATTGCTCATCAGTTTCAAACCGACTATATAATTTTACTGGCAAAGGTGATCAAGACCCGGATCTAGACAATAAATACGCTACGAGTTTGAAAACATTTAAGTGTAAGAATATCAATGATCAAACCTCAATTATTGAAATGGACCCCGGAAGTCGCAATACATTTGATCTTGGCTATTTCAAACAAGTAGTTAAGAGAAGGGGTTTGTTTGAATCAGATGCTGCATTGCTTAAAAGTTCTACAACAAGATCAATTGTTGCACAACATCTTCAATCAAATGAAAAATTCTTCACTGAATTTGCTAAATCTGTGGAGAAAATGGGTCGGATAAATGTTAAGACTGGGACTGAAGGTGAGATCAGAAAACATTGTGCATTTGTAAATTAATAACTAAGTATATTTCTTTATTTGTCATTTGCTGTAAGCATCTTGTTATTTATTTCATGTCAATGTTGTGATGACTTGATATTGGAGGTACCTTATGATTTGGTTGTTTTAAAATAATATAGGAATAATTGATTAAATGATTCCAAAGTTTGATGAGAAATAGTATCATTATTTTTTTCCCAACATTTTGCTTAAAATATAGGTTTGTTTTATATATGAAAGTACAATTATAAGTCGGGCAGCTTTATAAATGGACTACAAAGGCAAAAGAAAAAGAAGAAAAAACAACTATTCTATCTAATTAATTTAAGAGTTCAATAATTATGCATCGACCAAGTGACATAACAGGAAAAAAAAAAACAAAATATCGCGCTTGTAACTGGTTACACCAAAGTGGGTAACCGGTTACACCTAACACTAAATTAAATTGGAATTAAATCAACTTCAGTAGTAACCGGTTATATCAAAATGGTTAACTGGATACATCTGCGAAAACTTCACATTTGTGCTACTTAATTGAACCTCAAGCCTTGTTGTAACTAGTTACCTACCCGTGGTAACCGGTTACACCACTTGAATTATATGAAAAACATCAACACACCACATTAATTCAAGTGTTGCAAGTCTACCATGCTCATGCTCATCTTCAACTTCTTGATCACATCATTTGTGACTCCCTTAGTCAACAAATCAGCAACTTGATCCTCACTCCTGCAGTGTTTCAATCGTAACCTTCCTTCACTAACAAGTTCCCTAAAATAGTGAAACCTCATCTCAATGTGCTTGTTCCTCCCATGTGAAATTGGTTTTCTTAGCAAGATTAATCGCGAAAACATTGTCAACTAAGAGTGTGGCAGCCTCACCCTCACTGCTGCCTAACTCCTCCAATAGATTCATAAGCCACACGGCTTGGCACGCACATAATGAAGCAGCAATGTACTCAGCCTCACAAGATGAGAGTGCAACTACCGGTTCCTTCTTCAAAGACCATGAGATAGGTGTCGTAGCAAACATAAAGATGTATCCAATTATAGTCTTTCAATCATCTATATCTCTGCACCAATTAGAATCGGTAAAACTGAGCAAATTGCGTTTTCTGCCCCTATCCACTGTGGGAAAGAGAATTCTGCAGCCAGCAGAATCTTTGACATAACGTAGGACCTCTTGACTGCTGCCAAGTGAGACACTTTTAGTCTCCCCATGAATCTACTCACAATACCGATACTAAACGCCAAGTCTGTTCGCGTATTGCACAAGTAACACAGGGATCCAATCAACCTCCTATATTGAGTTGGATCAACATTTTGCTCATCCTCATTCTTTGACAACTGCAGCCTTGGTTCATCTGGAAAAATGGCAACATTTTTATGCTCCATTTCAAACCTTTTCAATATCTCAAGAGCAAGTCTTCTTTGGTGCATGAGCAGTCCCCTTTTGGACTTGTGGAACTCAATACCAAGGAAGTATGTCATGAGACCAAGGTTGGCCATCTCAAACTCTTATGTAAGTTTACTCTTGAACTTTGAAATGCATTTTTTGTTGCTGCCTGTGATCAATAAGTCGTTTAGATAGAGACAAAGGATAATTACCCCTTCACTCGTATCCGTCTCCATATACACTTTGTAACACCCTCTTTCTATACCCCCAAATAATCAAATAATCATTTAGGCACATTTTAAAAATTTCGTCAGAGTATAATTATAAACATGGTATAAAAGAGGCAGGTTACATTATACATTAAATTATAACATACAACACCTGCTCAACAATTGATATACAACAGTGGGGTAACTTTGCAACAGAGGAACTTAGTCCTTACACCCACATCTCAATATTTAGAATAAAAGCGGAAAATCTAAACATTGAATGACAACTAACATATATACATATACATATATACATCATCAAGTATTATCCACCAACGTAATTCATGTTTACATAAACATTCATCAACAAGATACATATACAAATGTATCACAAAAGACTCATAGCCTCCTAGCTACCCGGTGCTACATATCAGAGCCGACCGACCAAAAGAATGAAGACACGCTTCACAAATGCAAATCATAGAGACCGACTCACGACTCTATGCAAATGCAATGCGGTACCGACTCAATCATCTCAAGTTCACTCAGGAACTTATTGGAACCATCGCTCGTTACCAATGTAACTCCCCGTCGGGCATACGATGTTCACCCATTGCTCACACCCCACATGGGCACACAATGTTTATGGATCGCTCACACCCCACACGGGCACACGATCTGATCGCTCACACCCTACATGGGCACACGATCCAATTTCCCACACCCCACATGGGCACACAATCATTTGTAATCATCGCTCACACCTCACATAGGCACACGACGTTACAACGGATTCTTGTTATAATCCCTCAACACAAGAATGCACATCATTATGCTTCACATGCAAATGACTCAAGACATTCTTGAAATGCATACATATTCACAATATAATCATGCATTCATCTCATTCAATCACATACAATGTATATACATTCACATCAATGCACTATTGTATGATTCACATCCAAACACACATTCAAAACGGTAAAAGTCGCTAAATAACACTATTCCCGACTTTTCCGACTTATTTAATCGGCTAACAATTTCCAAATCATCATAATCATATAGTACAGCTCAATAGCGTCACAACGATACCAAGAATGTAAAAATCGGATAATTGAAACAAAAGTTACGGACGGAAACGAAAAACACATTTTTGAAAAATCCCATTTTTGCAACTCTTCTGGCCATACGCGTACGGGCACATGTCATACGCGTACGGGCAGAGACCCATTTTTCCCAAATTCCACGTTGAAATGTACATACGCGTAATGACCTGATCCATATGCGTACGGCCTAAAATGCTACCCGTATCATATGCAAATGGGCAGATGGCCGAGAAAACAAGCAACCCATACGCGTATTGGCCCATGGCTCGCCCACCATACGCGTATTGCCAAGGTTCATACGCGTATGAACATGCCCCATACGCGTATGACCTGGAAAAACCAGAAAAATTTCTGCAGAACTTAGTTCTGCGTTTTTCTCTACCAAAATCATCCAATTTCTCACCTGCACCCAGAAAATTGCCAATACCATGTCCAATAACAAATATCTATCATATACCAACGATTATGGACACTAACAACATGATTTCCACCACAATTAATCAATTTCCAAGAAATTTTACAAACTATGGGTTTATACCAAAAACTCCTAAAAATCCACATCAACAACAACATAATCATACATAATGATACACATTGATAAGATAACAAGATTTCACACCCTTACCCGGATTCCAAGCTTACTAGATGATTGTTCTTGATGATTTCCTAGTTTTCCCCAAGTTTTCTTCACTTTTCTTCTCTTCCTCTTCTTTCTCTCCTCTTTCTTTCTATTTTCTTTTTCTTTTTCTTTCTCCCTATTTTTCTTTTTCTTATTTCTTTTTCCTTTCTATTTCTATTTCTTATCTCTTTTTCTTTCTATTTTCCACTCCAATTCAATTAATTCATTTTCTCACTCAATTCTACACTTAATCATTTTTCTAACAATTTTTACTAAATTTCTAACTTACCAATAATTGAGAAATGTCTAAAATACCCTCCATTCTAATTTCCCCGAAAACTCTCAAAACGGTCAAATATCATAACACGTCAACATAGCATATTAACATACCAATTTCACAAATAAAATAATTTATCACTCAATTTAAATAAAAGACTCAACAAAATGGGAATAATTGGAATCGGGGCGTTACAACTCTCCCCCACTTTAGAAATTTTCGTCCTCGAAAATATTACCTGATTCAAACAACTCCGGATACGACTCTCGCATCCTACTCTCTAGTTCCCAAGTCATATCGCCTTCCACAGCGCCTCCCACGCTACTTTCACAAGTGCAATATCCTTGCCTCTTAGCTTCTTAACTTCACGGTCCAAAATCCTAATCGGTAAAGTTTCAACCGTAAGGTTATCTCTCACTTCAACCTCGTCCATAGGAATAACATGTGACGGATCCGGAACATACTTCCGAAGTTGCGAAACATGGAATACATCATGCAAATTCGAAAGATTCGGAGGCAACGCCACACGGTAAGCCACAACACCAACTCGTGCGGAAATCTGATACGGACCAATAAAACGAGAAGTCAACTTCTTCGATTTCAAAGCACGACCCACACCCGTAACCGACGTAACTCTCAAAAACACATGGTCGCCTTCTTGAAACTCAAGATCTTTTCTCCTCTTGTCATGATAGCTCTTTTGTCTACTTTGAGAAGCTTTCATCTTCTCATGAATAAACATCACTTTCTCCGTCGTTTGTTGCACCATCTCCGGCCCAACTATCGTCCTTTCACCGGTTTCATGCCAACACAAAGGTGTTCGACATCTCCGACCATACAAGGCCTCAAATGGTGCCATACTTATACTTGAATGAAAACTGTTATTGTAGGTGAACTCAATCAATGCCAAATAACTATCCCAAGCACCACCTTGCTCGAGCACACAAGCACGCAATAAATCCTCCAACGATTGAATCGTCCTCTCGGTTTGACCATCCGTTTGTGGATGATAAGCCGAACTCAATCTTAACTTAAAACCCAAAGCCTTTTGTAAACTCTCCCAAAACCTCGACGTGAATCTAGGATCTCTATCCGATACAATACTCTTAGGAACTCCATGTAACTTCACAACCGTAAGAATATAAATCTCGGCTAATCTCTCCAAAGGATAACTAATATCAATTGGAATGAAGTGAGCAGATTTAGTAAGCCTATCAACAATTACCCAAATGGCATTATGACCTCTTTGCGTATTCGGCAATCCCGTAACAAAATCCATCGATATACTATCCCATTTCCACTCCGGAATGTCCAACGGTTGCATCAATCCACTAGGCTTTTGATGTTCCACCTTCGACTTTTGACAAGTTAAGCACGCATACACAAATTGAGCCACATCTCTCTTTAATCCGGACCACCAAAAGATTTTCTTCAAATCTTGATACATTTTATTCGCTCCCGGATGAATACTTAAGTTACTTCGGTGTCCTTCTTCCAATATCATCTTTTTCAACTCCGCATCATCAGGAATACAAACACGGCCACGGAATCTCAAAACTCCAAAATTATCAACCTTGAAATCCTCATTCTCATTCATCATCAAATCAACGAACTTCAAGTCCAACTTTTGCTTTTCACACACGGTTGCAAGAAAATCATTCGTAACATGTAGCATACCAAGTCTCACACTTCTCGGCGTCATTTCACAAACCAAACTCAAGTCTCTAAAATTCTCCAAAAGTTCCCATTCCCTCATCATCAATGAGGACATATGTAACGACTTCCGACTCAAAGCATCGGCCACTACGTTTGCCTTACCCGGATGGTAATTCAAACCAAAATCATAATCCTTCAAAAGCTCTAACCACCTTCTTTGTCTCATGTTCAATTCTTTTTGATCAAATAAATATTTCAAGCTTTTGTGATCACTAAAAACTTCAAATCTTGCACCATAAAGATAGTGCCTCCAAATTTTCAAAACAAACACCACGGCCGCTAACTCCAAGTCATGTGTAGGATAATTCTTTTCATGCACTCTGAATTGTCTTGAAGCATAAGCCACAACTTTTCCATCTTGCATCAAAACACCACCTAAACCAACCAAAGAAGCATTACAATACACAACAAATGGTTACGTCGGATTTGGCAAAATCAAGATCGGAGCCGTTGTCAACCTTCTTTTTAGCTCATTGAAACTCTCTTCACAATGAATATCCCAAATGAAAGCCTTTCCTTTACAAGTCAATTGCGTTAACGGAAGTGCCAACTTCGAAAATCCCTCAATAAACCTCCGATAATAACCCGCCAAGCCTAGAAAGCTTCGAATCTCCGTAACCGATCTAGGAGCCTCCCATTGCATCACCGCATAAATCTTGGATGGATCAACACTAATACCACCACCGGAAATAACATGTCCAAGAAAACTTACTTCCGACAACCAAAACTCACATTTCGACAACTTAGCATACAATTTTTTCTCTTTCAAAATTTGTAACACAATCCTCAAATGCTCTTCATGCTCCTCTTGAGACTTAGAATAAATCAAAATATCGTCGATGAACACAACCACAAAACGATCCAACTGTTCATGAAAAATACTATTCATGTATTCCATAAACACACCCGGCGCATTAGAAACCCTGAATGGCATCACGGAATATTCGTAATGGCCATACTGTGTCCTAAAGGCCATATTTTGAATATCCTCTTCTTTCACACGAATCTGGTGATATCCCGATCTCAAATCAATCTTGCTAAAAACACGCGCACCAACCAATTGGTCCAATAAACCATCGATCCTTGGAAGCGGATACTTGTTCTTAATTGTCACCTTGTTCAGTTGTCGATAATCAATGCATAACCGCATACTTCCATCCTTCTTCTTTACCAACAATACCGGAGCACCCCAAGGAGAAACACTTGGCCTTACAAATCTCTTGTCTAACAAGTCATTCAATTGTTTCTTCAATTCTACCAACTCCGATGCCGACATACGATACGGTGCCATCGAAACTGGTCTAGTACCCGGAACTAGATCAATAGAAAACTCAACTTCCCTTTCCGGCGGTACATTCGTAATATCCTCAGGAAACACTTCAGGAAAATCACACACAACAGGAAACACATCAAGTGACACTTGACTATCCACAGACAATGATGCAAACAACCCGAACAATTGAGCTTCGTCCGCTAAAAGTTTCTTCAACTCTTTAGTGGATAAGAAACTCTCTCCTTCATCCTCTTCCAAAGAAGGAAACCTCACTAACTTGTGATAGCAATCAATATGAACCCTATTAAATTGCAACCAATTCATACCCAAGCCCACATCCAACCCTTCCAACGGCAAACACACTAAATCCATCTCAAAGTCTTTACCATAAATGGTCAAAGGACAACTCAAACAAACCAATGAAGTAGTTACTGACCCCATTGCTGGAGTATCAATAACCATCTTACCATCCATCAAAGACAACACAAGATTCAAACGCTTCGCGCACTCAGACGAAATAAACGAATGAGTCGCTCCAGTATCAATAATAGCAACTAAAGGCGTACTATTAATAAAGCAAGTACCTCGAATCAGACGATCTGCACTTGAAGTCTGAGTGCCTGCCAAAGAAAATACCTTCCCACCAGTTGGAGCTTTCTTCGGATTCGGACACTTCGTGCTAATGTGGCCAGGTTCCCCACAATTATAGTACTTCACCACATTCCTTCTATAATCAGTAGTAGCATGCCCAAGGCCTCCACAGTTAGAACATTTCACCACAGTCTTCCCACACTCAAATGATTTATGACCCATTTCACCACACTTGTAACACTTAATGGAACCGGAACCTCCTCCTCCAGATCTCTTCTCAAAGTTTCCCCTATGCTTTCCCTTATCAGCGGGTGTCACATAAGGTCCACTTCTAGCTTGTGGCTTTCCCTTCCTCTCATTCAAACTTTTGTAATGTGTAGAACGAGCCTTGCTATCTTCCTCGAAGATTCTACAACATTCCGTCAAATCCGAAAACCTTCTTATCCTTTAATATCCCACAACTTGTTTAATCTCAGGACGCAGACCATTCTCATACTTAATACACTTTGAGAATTCGGCAGTAATCGCAGCATAATGAGGATGAAATTGAACCAACTTCACAAACTTAGCAGTATAGTCCACCACGGACATACTACCTTGTTTCAGTTCAAGGAACTCCATCTCCTTCTTCCCTTTCACACTTTTAGGGTAATACTTACTCAAGAACTTAGTACGAAATAAACCCCAAATTATCTCTTCATCATCCACCTCAAGAATTTGACGCATACCGACCCACCAATCGTCGGCTTCTTCCTTCAGCATGTGAGACCCAAGCCTCACCTTATTCTCCTCTGCACAGTCCATGACCCTGAAGATCCTTTCAATCTCTTTCAACCAAAGTTGAGCACCATCGGGATCAAATCTTCCTTTGAAGACCGGTGGTTGATTCTTCCTGAACTCGTCATTAGCATTCACATTCGGCGCACCTTGCACCGTCCTAGCCATTGCTTCCAAAGCAGCAGCCATCGCATTGTCGTTCCTACCAGCCATATTCTGATCATTCCCAAAAATGACAACAAAGTTAAACAACAGTTCAACCAACACAACAACAAAACAGACACAACTGACTCAACTCTGGCTCTGATACCACTTAATGTAACACCCCCTTTCTATACCCCCAAATAATCAAATAATCATTTAGGCACATTTTAAAAATTTCGTCAAAGTATAATTATAAACATGGTATAAAAGAGGTAGGTTACATTATACATTAAATTATAACATACAACACCTGCTCAACAATTGATATGCAACAGTGGGGTAACTTTGCAACAGAGGAACTTAGTCCTTACACCCACATCTCAATATTTAGAATAAAAGCGGAAAATCTAAACATTGAATGACAACTAACATATATACATATACATATATACATCATCAAGTATTATCCACCAACGTAATTCATGTTTACATAAACATTCATCAACAAGATACATATAAAAATGTATCACAAAATAATCATAGCCTCCTAGCTACCCGATGCTACATATCAGAGCCGACCGACCAAAAGAATAAAGACACGCTTCACAAAAGACCACCAGCATACCTACTCTGCAATGCCTCATAGAGCATTATAGAACAGCAGAAGGGTGAGAAATATTATCATAATAACAATGCATATAATTATATATCTTAGCATCAAAATACACATATTTCACATTCTCACCACAATTCATCACAACTCACTCATATACACCATAGTGTATATATATTCACAACCAAGCATATACATCATGCATACTTTCACCATTCTTATCATTCCACATAAACATACTCATTTATGTTTATTCATCAATGCACCATTATAAAGATGATAAATGTAAATCATAGAGACCGACTCACGACTCTATGCAAATGCAATGCGGTACCAACTCAATCATCTCAAGTTCACTCAGGAACTTATTGGAACCATCGCTCGTTACCAATGTAACTCCCCGTCGGGCATACGATGTTCACCCATTGCTCACACCCCACATGGGCACACAATGTTTATGGATCGCTCACACCCCACACGGGCACACGATCCGATCGCTCACACCCCACATGGGCACACGATCCGATTGCTCACACCCCACTGGGGCACACAATCATTTGTAATCATCGCTCACACCTCACATAGGCACACGACGTTACAACGGATTCTTATTATAATCCCTCAACACAAGAATGCACATCATTATGCTTCACATGCAAATGACTCAAGACATTCTTGAAATGCATACATATTCACAATATAATCATGCATTCATCTCATTCAATCACATACAATGTATATACATTCACATCAATGCACTATTGTATGATTCACATCCAAACACACATTCAAAACGGTAAAAGTCGCTAAATAACACTATTTCCAACTTTTCCGACTTATTTAATCTGCTAACAATTTCCAAATCATCATAATCATATAGTACAGCTCAATAGCTTCACAACGATACCAAGAATGTAAAAATCGGATAATCGAAACAAAAGTTACGGACGGAAACGAAAAACACATTTTTGAAAAATCCCATTTTTGCAACTCTTCTGGCCATACGCGTACGGGCACATGTCATACGCGTACGGGCAGAGACCCATTTTTCCCAAATTCCACGTTGAAATGTACATACGCGTAATGACCTGATCCATACGCGTACGGCCTAAAATGCTACGTGTATCATACGCAAATGGGCAGATGGCCGAGAAAACAAGCAACCCATACGCGTATTGGCCCATGGCTCGCCCACCATACGCGTATTGCCAAGGTTCATACGCGTATGAACATGCCCCATACGCGTATGACCTGGAAAAACCAGAAAAATTTCTGCAGAACTTAGTTCTGCGTTTTTCTCTACCAAAATCATCCAATTTCTCACCTGCACCCAGAAAATTGCCAATACCATGTCCAATAACAAATATCTATCATATACCAATGATTATGGACACTAACAACATGATTTCCACCACAATTAATCAATTTCCAAGCAATTTTACAAACTATGGGTTTATACCAAAAACTCCTAAAAATCCACATCAACAACAACATAATCATACATAATGATACACATTGATAAGATAACAAGATTTCACACCCTTACCCCGGATTCCAAGCTTACTAGATGATTGTTCTTGATGATTTCCTAGTTTTCCCCAAGTTTTCTTCACTTTTCTTCTCTTCCTCTTCTTTCTCTCCTCTTTCTTTCTATTTTCTTTTTCTTTCTCTTTCTCCCTATTTTTCTTTTTCTTATTTCTTTTTCCTTTCTATTTCTATTTCTTATCTCTTTTTCTTTCTATTTTCCACTCCAATTCAATTAATTCATTTTCTCACTCAATTCTACACTTAATCATTTTTCTAACAATTTTTACTAAATTTCTAACTTACCAATAATTGAGAAATGTCTAAAATACCCTCCATTCTAATTTCCCCGAAAATTCTCAAAACGGTCAAATATCATAACACGTCAACATAGCATATTAACATACCAATTTCACAAATAAAATAATTTATCACTCAATTTAAATAAAAGACTCAACAAAATGGAAATAATTGGAATCGGGGCGTTACACACTTCATGCTCGGATACAGATTTCTTGAAGCCAACATCCTTTAGAAAACCATCAATTCTTTTATTCCAAGCTCTTGGAGCTTGCTTCAAACCTTGTAGCGCTTTCTTCATCTTGTAGAACTTCAACTCTTGGTCTTTCACAAAAATACCAGGGGGTGTCTTACATATACCTCCTTTTCAAGCGATCTGTTCAAAAACGCAGATTTACCATCCATTTTGGTAGATAGGCCAATTGTGGTTATTTATAATACCAACAACAAGCCTAATGGTTTAAATCCTAGCAACTGGTGTAAATATCTCTTCAAAGTCTATGCCTTCTCTTTGCAAAAATCTCTTAGCCACCAATCGAGCCTTATGCTTGATTAACTCGACCTTGGGATTTGATTTTACTTTGAACACCCACTTCACACCAATCGACTTCTTTCCTTTTGGTAGATAAACTAACTCCTTCGTAGCAAAAAATCCGCTTTGGATCACTTAAGGCCTCTTCCATAATAACGGGTTCGAATTCAGCCATAAGTGCAAAATGGACCAAATCACCATCATTATTGACTTTGTTGTCTCTAAACAACTCAAAATCTTAGTGAAATTCTGGTACAGATGTGTGATGTCTTGTGCAATGTCACAACATCGCAATCTGCTGAACAAGGCAATAATAGAAACAGTAAATGAACACAATCAATTGTTCACCCAGTTCGGTTCAACCAACCTACATCTGGGGGCATACCAAGCCAGGAAGGAAGTCCACTATTAGTAGTATCAAATTACAGACTCAACACACCAGTTGACAATCTACCTAATTCAATCACTACCCAATGACCCTTCTACCTAAGTCCTCCCTAGGTAAGAGACTCCATCTCACTTCCAATCATCTCGATGATGTCTAGCAGTCAACTACACCACCACTGCATCAACAATTTGACTCCTTAAACTTTTCTATTACATAGACTTTGGAAGACACACTTCCATGACAATACCTAGACATGACCCTCATGACTAAGACCAATACTTAGAGTTGCTTAACAGCTTCCTCCAAGAACAATACATCTCTTACCTACAGGCTTCGAGATAACCTTAGTGACCATCTCACACCCCGAGTGGTTCACTAGACAAAGCCCTAAGGTTCTACATCTTGGACCCGTGCTCATTCTAGGTTACAAGCACTCTATTTATAATATCATCCCAGCTGAATTTGGGCCTTCAATCATATCATATCAGCTGTAACAAATCTGATCATATCTTCAAATAAATCTTCATTTATTAGATCAGAATCTTCTCCATATCTTTATGCTTTAGATTCGTAACAATCTGATCTTCATAACAGATTGTAACAGAATATATATCTCCCTTGATTTTCGCCTGCATTCTCTGAATCTCTTTAGCAGAAAATCTCAAACACACCAGAACCACGTGCAGCCCTACACACATTAAAGTCTGATGTTCTGGTATAGTGATGTTACGACATCGCATGTGACATCACTCTTCAGCACTTTAATTCTTCAACAGCAAACCAGAATGTTAGTTAAAACATACCTATACTGTTAGAAGCTCATGTTGTAACATCAACCATGACAACACATTGTTTTAACAAAATTACAGCCAATTACAAGAACTTACAATCTCCCCCTTTGGCTAATTTTGGCTAAAACATATACATAGATATTACAACTCAGATTACAGCAGTAATTACAATCCTACACTACTGTTGGGTGTTATCTGATCCTAACAGTGTACTGCATTCATGGGGAATCCTCTTCTGACTGATGTTAGGACATCACCATATGACATCAGCTCCAGGCAGCACATCAGGAGGTGCACATGAGGAAGAAGATATCCAATACTCCCCCTTAATACAACACATTTCTTTTTCCTTTCAACTCAGACCCGGAGAGGATGTAGAAGACTCCTCCAGAAAAGAAATGCTTGTCTAGACATCAAAAACCAATGGTGGCATGAGAGACTTATGCACACCTAAATTGATCAGACGCCCCCAGTCGACCTATGGCATAAGATGAAACTTAAGACGTGCCAATCTGCCAACTCATGTAACTCAGAACACAAGTCACAACTGTGTTCATAACTCAGGACACAAGTCACAAAGACTCAACACCAACTGTGGCTGAGACCTCGTTCTACAACAGCTGGGACTGCAGACTTCAGGCAAAACATCTGCGCAAACCATTTAGCCCATCTCTCACTTTTCTCCCCCTTTTTAGCCACAAATTGGCAAAGGAAGCCCTCACAAAACCAGATCCAAGAAGTACTCACCCAAAGGCACACAAAAGCCATAAGACTTATGAAACAAGAACACTCACTGTTTGAAGGAGAGAAGAATAACCCCTATATATTTTGGATCAGTTACTTAGGAAATAACGAGCTTTGAATATTTCAAAGTTCTTGGTCAAGGAAACGCTATTTTAGGAACTAAAAACTCCATCCAAATTCAATGTCTTCCGTCCAAAACAGTCTTGACCAGATTTATTGTTTCCTAACTGATATATACCATAATTTGTGCCAATACCGTTCCATGCAGGGTCGGATCCACGTGTTGCACCTTATCCTTACACCACCGTCCAGAATAATTCCTTGTTTGGCCCAAGAGAAACATGTCCTATCCCATGTTCTGACATCTCATCAGACATTGTCTGCTGGTTCACAGCACAACCAATCCAAGACTTCACAGTAGATTCCAAGACACAACCAATATCAATCACATCCAAAACTTCACAAGGATAAACTCCTCCTAAAGGCAGGAACCGGCTGTACAAACATGCGCACTCCCCCTCAATCCTAGAGCCTTCTTAGTCAACACACATTGGCTATCTCTCCCTCCTTGTAGCCACAATAGGACAACCAAGTACACACAATTCCAAAGACAACCTCTTAAACATCCAACCACCATACTCACACAATAAGGTAGATGTACACTACTGGTTCAATCAGGTCAAAATTGTCATGTCCACACCAACATGTCATAACATGTTGTCTGACATTATATCCAGTCTTCTTGATCAGCATGCAGTCTTCAGAAACATCAGCAATAACTTCCTCTCAACATCTGAACCATATCAGACAAGGTCACACACCTACACACCTAGGCTAACTCTCCACAAGCTTGAACACCCTGCAAGCTTCACACTATGTGCACCTTTGCAGCAGAAACCATAGCCAAGTACCCCAATGCATTTGCCCACTACTTCACATATCTGCTGAACCTCTTGGTTAGTTCACTTCACATGCTAGGCTGATCAACTTCTCTCCAGCAGGACTTGACCAAAGGGCTAAATCTCCTTCACAGGCGTTTCTTCACTGAAACAATAACCCTTTTCAGACTCTCAAGCAATCAATCCTGATCTACTTCAGTCTTCTCTACATACTCCATCTAAGGCAGACCTTCTACTTCATCATTCTCCCGTATGACTATGTAGACGCTCCTTAGGCATAATGTAGACACCAAGCTCGTGACCCAGAGCATAATCATCCTTCACCAAGGATATCCAAAATAATGTCCCAACATAAGTTAGAACGTCTGCCACACACCAAAACATCATCACCGTGATTCTTGATATGCTTCACCAACTGGACTTACTCTAGCAAAGTAATCCAAAGAACTAGAGAGTAACCTCTCATCCACCTTCAAGAAGAATAATCTCCTTGAGTCTTCAACCCATCACCCTTCTGCCCAAGAGTAACTTGTTCCAAGACAAACCTCAATAATAACCAGCTGCCACTCTCTGATTATTTTGATTCCTCGAATCCACTTCTGAGATCAACCACATGCCACAGTTTGGTCACCTCATTCACGAATCCTCATATGAAACAAGTCAAATGCCACATTTTGACCTTTTTCACGTTTGTCAGAACTCTCACAAAGGTATCTACCAAGGAAACTTGATCTTCAAGTCACATGATCCACTTGCTCAAAAGCAAACCCACTTAGACTCCCTAAGCCATGGTCATGTACCATCTTCTCCTTCCTGCAGCTCCTGCAAACTGCCATGAGAACGATCTTTTTTTTAAAGCCCCCTATCATTCCTGTAGATCATCCTATCATTAGCTGATGTGCCACATCACCAGCTGAGACTTCTGATGTTGAGCAAGATGTCAGAACATCTAACTGTTGAATTCAGCTCAACCTTCTGCCACTCAGAAGAACCTCCTCCCTTTGCAGAAACAGATTTCCATGCTCTCATAGGCTTGATTCAATAATCAAGTTTGAGTAGACAACCTCCATCCTGCTTAGAAACTCCAAAGACTTCAAACCTACCACATCTGAATCTTCAGAAAATAAGTAGTCCAAGACTACCCCATAGCTATACCAAAGAATGCCACTTCCCTTAGTAGAGCCGTCAGTAGAAAGCCAGAGATAACTGCCACTTATCCTAGACCTTCACAACCAGAGCAACCACCCTGCTCCAAACCACTTAGATCAGAAATAAACTGATCCAAGCTGAAACCCACAAGACTATGATGTCTTCATATCTTTTAGCCTTAAACACATCAGCTTGTCAACATTCCTCAACACTCTGCCTCTTCTAATTCAAACTTATCCCAGATAATTTGGATGATGCTCCAAGTACACAGTCACCAATCAACCCCACCAGATGATACATTCTCACACCATAAAGAGAAATAACCAGCCACATAGAGAAAAATAAATTCTCAATACTTCTGCAGTCCTGCACTTGTACCTCAGACATATACATAGTCTCCCGTCAATGTATATTGTCATTAGTTGAAGATAGACAAAAACTCAACATTTGATCTGGTCTGAAACTTGAGGCCCTAGCTGATCCCTCTTCTGCTAATCCACATCACTGATCACTATCTTTCTTTGGCTGAAATGATGTGTCAACATCAGCTCTGACATCAGTCTTCATCACATTAAACACTTCTACAATGGATTTGGAGACTCCGACCATATTAATCCACACATATCTCATGTAGGGGACACATGAGAACATATCAACATCTGATCAACTTCCAAGATTAGACCAACAAAACTGCAGTAACTTGCATACCACACTCTTCCAAAAGCTTCTTCTTATAAGCACAAGGTTTAGACCTTTGTCAACTTAAGAGTGATAACTACCATCCTTCTGCATCTAAAGCCATACCATAGACACTCTGCTACTTCCAATCCTTTAAGCCTCAAAGCTGGAAGAGTTCACTCCATACGACTAATGCAGACACCAATTGACCCCAGGCTGATTTACACTGCTATTGAACACAAACTCTAGGATGCACTTTCCCTATAATATTGTCTTCAGACAGTTTAGCTCAAGCTTACTACCTTTTATATGAACAGCATCTCACAAACTGTTCAACTTCACAGCTTCAGTGGTCCTTCAAAACAGCTACAGTCTAACAGGTCTTTGACTCAGCATTTACCTTTAAACTGCTGATGTGTAGCGCGATGTCGAGACATTAGGATTGACATATCAAGCTTAGCTTCTTTCTTGATGAAACTGATAACATGACCAGAAAGACCCTCCTGAATAGGTCACCACAACTCAGCTTAAGAGATACCTTATCAAGATCTTCACTCCCGCATGAAAGATTTGACAGTGATACTCTTTTGCCTTGGGCTCCACCCTCTTCTTTCTTCATCAAGCCTTAAAAACAATCCATTCACGTTCTGATCACTTCTTTCCCCAAAACAAAGGTATGAGATAATCCTCAAGAATCTTCGATCTCTCAAACCAACCAGTTGAAGTTGCCTAGCACTAACTACCACGTCAGAGACCAACCTGCTGAGGAGACCAACCCTTAATGTCTTTCCAAGAGAATACCTTCCTAGAATATCACCACCAGAGATACGAGAACCAACCAGGGTTACCTACAGTGGAACATACAACGACTCCTCAACAACCTTCAGGTGCTGCTAAAAAATCCTTGCTTGTCACCAAGGGTCAACACTCTCACAATGGCAGCTCTGATAAATAGTCCATCCTTTACTTCAAGTGATCCTACACCCAACCGTATGAACTGGCCTAGTCCACAACTCAGCAACTATCTTCCTTGCTCACGAACCAGAAAGTATCTTCCCTATATCTCATCCAGAAACAGACAGGATGCCTGCTCTGATACCAATTGAAATTCTGATACAGATGTGTGATGTCTTGTGCAATGTCACAACATCGCAATCTGCTGAACAAGGCAATAATAGAAACAGTAAATGAACACAATCAATTGTTCACCCAGTTCGGTTCAACCAACCTACATCTGGGGGCATACCAAGCCAGGAAGGAAGTCCACTATTAGTAGTATCAAATTACAGACTCAACACACCAGTTGACAATCTACCTAATTCAATCACTACCCAATGACCCTTCTACCTAAGTCCTCCCTAGGTAAGAGACTCCATCTCACTTCCAATCATCTCGATGATGTCTAGCAGTCAACTACACCGTCACTGCATCAACAGCTTGACTCCTTAAACTTTTCTATTACATAGACTTTGGAAGACACACTTCCATGACAATACCTAGACATGACCCTCATGACTAAGACCAATACTTAGAGTTGCTTAACAGCTTCCTCCAAGAACAATACATCTCTTACCTACAGGCTTCGAGATAACCTTAGTGACCATCTCACACCCCGAGTGGTTCACTAGACAAAGCCCTAAGGTTCTACATCTTGGACCCGTGCTCATTCTAGGTTACAAGCACTCTATTTATAATATCATCCCAGCTGAATTTGGGCCTTCAATCATATCATATCAGCTGTAACAAATCTGATCATATCTTCAAATAAATCTTCATTTATTAGATCAGAATCTTCTCCATATCTTTATGCTTTAGATTCGTAACAATCTGATCTTCATAACAGATTGTAACAGAATATATATCTCCCTTGATTTTCGTCTGCATTCTCTGAATCTCTTTAGCAGAAAATCTCAAACACACCAGAACCACGTGCAACCCTACACACATTAAAGTCTGATGTTCTGGTATAGTGATGTTACGACATCGCATGTGACATCACTCTTTAGCACTTTAATTCTTCAACAGCAAACCAGAATGTTAGTTAAAACATACCTATACTGTTAGAAGCTCATGTTGTAACATCAACCATGACAACACATTGTTTTAACAAAATTACAGCCAATTACAAGAACTTACACTTAGAGTCTCCGAGGCAAACTCCTTTGCCTTGTTGACCTTCTAACATTTTCTTCATTTTGGCCTTCGACGACAGGCTGTTCTGATATTCCACTTTCTTCATAATTGGAAATTTTAATGCTGTAACTGATTATAGTTTTCTGGTAACCGGTTACAGCCTGTATGTAACCAGTTAACGCATGCTAGTAACTAGTTACACCCTGGTGCACTTGCTTCAATTCATCGATTACGACGTCCCTACTAATCACGATCCTCCTGTTTACAACATCAAACCGTTTGCAACCACCGGTAGAGTGATGTCCAACAAGTATCATCAATTCTCCCTTGTCATCAAACTTTTTTCTAAGTTGACCCAGAATATGTAGTATGCAACGGAACCAAAGACTCTCAAATGGTTCAGATTCATCTTGAATATCGACTATGCTTCCTCCAGTTTTACATTCTCAAGCTTCGTTGTAAGGCACCTATTCAACAAATAGGCAGTTATGGATACTGCTTCTCTCCATAACTCTTTTGGCAAGTTCTCCCCCTTTAACATGCTTCTCACCATGTTCATGATCGATCGATTCTTTCTTTCAGATTCACCATTTTATTGTTGTGTATAGGGTGGTACTACCTCATGTATAATCCCTTCTTGATCACAAAACCTCCCAAAGTCATTTGAGACATATTCGCCTCCACCATTCGCTTTGATCACTTTGAGCTTGTGGCCACTTTGCCTCTCAACCATGGATTTGACTTCTTGAAAACTTCAAATACATCATCCTTTTTCTTGATTAGGTATGTCTATAACTTTCTACTATGATCATCGATAAATGTGACAAAATACCTATTGCCACCAATAGAATCTACTTGCATTGGCCCACACACATCCGAATACACCACCTCAAGGTGATTCTTGGTTCTCCGGTCTACATCATTTATGAATTTCCCCTTATCTTGCTTTGTTTACACACATTCTTCACAAATTTCAGCTGGTATGTTGATTGATGGCATCCCCGTTACCATTTTGTTCTTTTGCAAGTCTTTAAGATGTCTAAAATTGAGATGCCCAAGACGATAGTGACACATCCACTCTTCACGACTTGCTGCAGTATCAACATTTATTCCCTGTAACCTTTAACTCAACCTTTAAGGTTATATTGGCAGCTATAGGCGCTTTAAGGGCCAAAACTCCCTTTGCATCCATAACGCGCAATCCCTTGTTTTCCATGTGAATATTGTAACCTTTCTCATGTAATTGGCCAATACTTAGAAGGTTACATTTGCATTCATAACTCTTTGTAGGTGTGTTGTCATGGACATTTACCTTCCCCTTTTCATTCTAGTCTTAGGATTGGAGTTGCCTAACTCCATGTAAGTATCATGGTTATGGACACTTACTCCCCCTAGATCCTTGATCACTATCAAGTGTTCATCACCCTTAGTGAGGTGAACTACGAATACTCTGATTCCATCCTAGTCAGGATACATAAGTGTTTGCCTGGAAAATTAGCAAACAACCGTTGATCTCCTAATTTATGAAAAAATTAGTTTACTCGCAGGACCGATCAAACAAATCCTAGGACAATGTGCTTCAATGATTTTGACAATTTGTATTAAAATAAAACCTTTTGTTCATTCAATTTGTCATAGTTTTTATATACTGATAGAGTTCGACTAAAATGATAAAGATTTAGTTTTAAAAGAAATGGCGAAAAACGTGGTACGATTGCAAGAATGAAATTGCAGAAATGTAAAGGAAACTATAAATGAATAACTTAAAACTTCATTAAAATGCAAGGAATAAAGCTGGTGTTTTTCAAACGTACATTTTCTCAGTAACTACTCTTTTCTCTCACACGGTTACTTTGAGTATTCTTGAGTGACTTGTACAAATTTTGAACACACCCGAAAATCTAACACTATGATTCCCTATTTATATACAATCGAAATAACTATTAATAACAGCTATCTTCCCTAATGCTGACAAATGGCATCCTTCATGCCTTCACGTCCTGGATGAATTCCACGCGTCTGATTTTCAAAAAAAATCTCCCTCCAAAATTTGAATTTCAAAACGTCAGTCGAACAAGGCCTTCGCACCAAGTTGTCGAATCATTCCAATACTTAGAAAATTCTCCAAATATTTTACTCCAATTTAACACTCATTTTCGACTGACCTTTTTTCGCCAGAACCAGCCTTCTGTCGAAATATTTTGACAAATCTTTTAAACTTATTTCCTGAATAAAATCCAGGCGTCGAAATTAGCAGCCTACAAATTGCCCCCCAGAAAATGCATTTTCAATAAAGGGAGAAAAGCATTTTCTGCCAATACAATTCGACATCGTCAATAATTCGACAGACGACTGTTCATATGACTAGACATTTGTGACATCAGAGTCATCATTGCACTTTTTCTGAAATGTCTCTTCAGCCCACGTTTTAAGATCCTTTCATCATCACTACCCTAGTTCCTAGCGGGTCGTGGGTCAAAAAATTAACTATCACCGTCTAAACCATCCACTCATAACTGCCACGCATCCCACGATCTTTCCATTAAATGAAAATTTTCTTGAATCTTAACCGCTTCATATTTTTCTTTACCACCTATAAATGAGTTAAAAAAATTTCTTATTTACTTTTCACACTCCTTTTCTTTAAGCAAGAACTTTCTTCAACGCAACTTCATCTTCTTCACCTTTCTCTGCATTTTCTTCTACAATCAAACATGGCCTCTTCCACAGCTCCTCAAGTCACGAGCAAAGACTCCAAGAAATCCAAAAACTTGTCACCTGTTTACAAGATTCTTGGTCCAAAGGTGGTGGGGAACCAACAATACATACCAGAGCCTCCTAATGAAGAGGAAAAAAGGCGCATTTACCAGTCACAGGTACTGATTCCCATTTTAATTTCTGGTAAATCTCATGCAATGTTAGGACCTTTACCTGACATAAAATTAGATCCCTTAAAAGTAAAGGAGTTCTTCCCAGCTTATCATCGCTATAAGCCAATAGCCAATAGGGTTAGACCTAGGACCGAGCAAGAAAAAACCATAGATGAAAAATCCAAAATAGATGGACAAGGATCACCTTCTGGGGAAGCCATAAATTTAGAATACATGAATAATTTTAGGATTTTTAGGTCTTGCCCCCTGTCGAAAGACACATCTGATTACATAGCTTGGCTAACAAAAATAGAGGCAATCAAAGCAAGTACTTGGAAAACTATGGGCATTTTCGACCTCATCCAGTTGTCAAAAGTAGGACTCGGATATTGGACCTCTATGCTTTAAGCTTCCCTTTACTTTTGGGACAGTATCTATAACAATTTCCATCTTCCTTGTGGAATGATCACCCCCACCCTTTTCGACGTAGATGCCATAACTGGCCTTAGGCCACTTGGAGTGGATTATGATCCCAACCTACTGTCTGACGCTCCATGGGCTTCGACACAAATAAGGTTACCTTCATAGCCTATATCGTAAATTACCATGACAAGGAAACTGAAGAAGTCTCTGATCAAGAGCATGTAGCCTTCTTAGCCCTCTGGCTGTCAGATGCGTCTTCTGCTCCAGTTCTCTTTAAGTGGCAAAATGCTATATCACCATGGCGAACCAACTTCACGCTGGACACTAATTGTGCCTCAGTGAGATCATCCTGGCGAATCTATACGAATCTCTTGGCGAAGGAGTTACCTTTCTGAAGAATATTAAGGATAAAGGAAGTCTTCTGTTGTCGGGACCATTTTGGCTTCTACAACTGTGGCTTAATGCCACATTCGAAGCTTCCCTATCCAACAAAAAACTGTGGACGAAGCTGCTCTGAAGGACAGAAGAGTCGAAGGAACCAGACTGGTGCAGCTAACACCAAATGATGAGGGTCTGAGCCTTCAACAAACTTTTACTGGCTATGTTATGATGTTTGCAAAACGTCATAACTTCACTTCCAATATGGCTCCTTTCGCCAATAGAAAAATTGGACCAGAGTAGTTCACCAGGAAGCTCCCCTTAGAGTCGAAAGCTCAAGAAGATGGATTCCTTAATGTCTGGGAATCGTTTCTCACACCTAGACTCTTAGCTTCCAGGCTCAATCCCTTAAAGCTGAAGATCTACCTTGTCAACTACCAACCTAATCTGGTCTCTCAACAGTTTGGGTTAATTCAGATAAAACCCAAACCCCTCTTTTCGAAGAAAGGCTCTTTGATATATTACAACATGACGCATAACGAAGCTGAGTGCACAAAACTGCTAGAGATATACTCAAATCTGGTCGAAATTCAACTAGTGCCTTTTAAACCCAACTTCCTCTGCACTCAAGAGTTTGATGACTGGTGGAGAGAGTACTATAATTCATAATTTTTCGACGTGCCTGTCATACCCCAAATTTTGACCACTAAGATTTCTCATCATTGTGCAAATCATCATCATAATATGGATGTACCTTCATGCCTCATCAATCTCCTCAAAGATGGGTGAGCATTCACTGCAGCTAAGAATTAGGGTTTCAAGCCCTCTCAGAGCTCTTAGACAAAGGATCAATCAAGAAATGACATGTTCTTCAACTTGTCTAACCTCTCAAACATCCATAAAGGATCAAGAGGACTCCCACATCAGGAATCAAGCACAAAGTTGAAACATTCCAAGTGGATCAAGCCTCAAGATAGCCAGTGTCACCAAATTAGGGTTTTGGTCGACTGAGTCCTCCAGATGAAAATTTCCCTCTGGACATGAGCCAATGCTTCAAAGCACAACCCAAGATACTCTAAGGGACATCATAAACCCAATCATCAAGTCAATTTAGTCTCAGGGGATGCATTTACCAAAAATCTGGAATTAGGGTTTCTTGACCTAATTCACCCCTAAGTTGACTTTTGGGACAAAACATGAGCCAAGACCTCAAGACATGATTTTACGGTCTCTAATAAACTACATTGATCCATTTAGAACAATGGATTGATCCAAGAAGCTTGATCCACAAGTTTCAATTTCATCAGGACCACAATTAGGGTTTTGAGGAAAAAGTCAATTATACCTTTGACTTTTGACCTGGACATGCTCCCAAACCTTGGGACATGATTCAATACAACCTACAAACCCTATGGAACATATCCATTAGGTTTGATTTAGGTCAAGGACTTGATTTCACCAAGGATCGCACAGTTTAAAATTCATCTGATAAAAAGTCAACTGTGCACAAAAGTCAAGTTTGACTTTTTGAGATTTTTCACAATTACGGTTCCTTGACCCTAAAACAATGTTAATATGTGATTTGAATCATCACTCATCAAGAAAAATCAAATAAAGTGGGATAATTTGTAAAAGGGGGTAACCATAAAAACTTAGAATTTTTCTAAGTTGTGGAACAAAGTGGCTAGGGTACCAACTTCCAAGGATCATAACTTGAGATCCAAGCAACCATTTTGGATGGGCCAAAGATGGATTTGTAGCTCTCATGGCATAATTTAAAAGTGTCAACTACACCTCATTCCAATTCCTCATGGATTCCAAGTTATGGAGTAATCAAAATGGCTGAAAACACAAAAGTGACATTTTTCCAACACTTAGTGAAATTTTCACTAAGTCAGAATCTGCTTCACTTTTTCCAAAATTTTGAGGCATTTTTCAACCAAATGCAAGTTGCTTCAAAACCAAAGTTGGACATCACATTAAAGTAGGATACACCAGCTTTCCAAAGTGACCAAGAACTCCCTCAAATTCCATCTGAGCTAGGAGTTATGACAGTTGCAAGATGCCTTGCTGCAAACTGTTGTGCAAGGCAGATTTGTGCATTAGGGCTCGATTTGGTTAATTTTTGCCAATGACAAACAAGTTTATCCATCTGCACACCTCAGGGGAAGACTAAGGAGGAACAAACACTGATCCATAAGCCTCCAAAGTCTTTGGAACTACATATAGGTTTGGCACCCCTAAAAGCTAAAGATGCCTCAAGACTCCAATTTTGTTTTGAGGTATTCAATGGATGCTTAGAGGTGGCATGTATCAGAGCAAAGATGAACACTTCAGTCAAACCTTATCCGTGAATCAAAGAACCATAGGCTTGTGCTCTAATCTCAAGTTAGTGGCTAGAGGAGACTTGAGATTCCAAAGTGATCCAAATAGCCACAGACCTGTACCAGTTGCCATACATTATTGCAGCCAAAATAAACTTGGTGCACTATAAATAGACCTCATTTGTGATCAGTTTGAGTACACCAAAGCACCCAAACTGATGTTTTCCTCAAAATCACCTCTTTCACTCCAATTTTGCCTTCCAAAGCAAGTCACTGTCGGGTTTTGAGCTTGAGAGCAATTCCAACCAAACTAATCACACACACACACACACACACACACACACACACACACACACACACCTTATAAACATCATATAGAAGTGATCCAAACACTTAAACAACAGCTGGAACACCAATTTCACAAAATCACCATCCAACTGCTCAGGCTTTTAGCAGACTTGCAGTTGGGGTACCATTTTAAGTTCCAGCTTGTTTCCAACCACTCCAAGCATTCAGAAACACTCCATAGCACCTAGGGAAGCTGTCCACATCATTGGAACTAAGCTGTAACACCTCTAACTCAAAACACGATCACCCGTTGCAAGAGGTAAGCCTCAACTTGGTCATCTCATGATTCATGCATATTTCCTCGCACAATAATTTTCCCATATGTTCATAATCATGTATGGAATGTTTCCCCTCAATTAATTGCTTTGTATGAATCGTGTGTGGAATTTCTGAGCCTTCATGCAGAATTTAGGGTTCTTGAGGTTTCTCTTTGATTTCTTATTCCATGCTTAAAATAAATGAAATTAAAGACCATAGACATGGTCTTGAGGTGAAAACGAGTAGATTGATATGTTGATTGTGTGATTTCATCAAGTATTCAGTGAGATTGATGAGAAAATGTAAATCTGGGCAAAATCAGAACACGCACGTGTTCTTGATGTGTTCTTGGCGCCTTTTTCAGATATTCAAATATTTGAATTTTGTGATTTTATTTAATTGATTCAAAAATTAATTTCTCTCTGAATTTTAATGATTTTGAGTTGATTCTTTTTTTAATAATTCACAAAAATGTTAAGATATTTTATTTTACAAAAATTTCCCCAAAATATTATTTATTTCCTATACTTGATATTTTTGCAAAGAATTAATTTTATTTGTTTTTTTAGCATTTAAAATACTTGTTCCTTCTTGATTTTCCAAACTTAATTGGTTTTCAATCATTTTGTGGATAAAAACATGATTTTTGAAACATTGATCCAAGATCACCACTCATTTTTCACATGTTTTCAATAATTTTTATTAATTTTTAAACAAAATTAATTCCATTTTAGACTAAATTAGGGTTTTGATTAACTCTACCCTCATCAATCTTTTTCAAACACTCATGGGCCTCTTGATAGAGTGTAAGTCTCATCCCTTTGTAAATAAACAATTTTGGGCCTCACATATTGTATAATTCCCTCTGTATATTTTCAAAAGGTCGGCGCGATCATCACCTTTTTAACAGAATCCATGGGCTTCTCCTTGAGCTATAAGACCCATCTTTATTCATTTTCAAACTCTTTGGGCCTCTAATAGAGTGTAAGACCCAACCCCTCTTTGAAACCAAAATAGTCTGGGCCTCTCACCCTGAGTTGTAAGCCCCATTCTTTTTCTTAAAATACACTTTGGGCCTCTAATAGAGTGTAAGACCCAACCCCTTTTTGTAAATAAACATTTTTGGGCCTCACATATTGTATAAGTCCCTCTGTATATTTTCAAAACAACAGCGCGATCGTCGCCTTTTCAAAATCATCCGGGCATATCCCTGAGTTGTAAGCCCCATCTCCTGTACAAAAATAAACTTTGGGCCTCTAATAGAGTGTAAGACCCAATCCCCATTTTGTAAATAAAACCATTTTCGGGCTTCAGTGTATTGTATAAGTCCCGATACAGTTTCAGAAACTCCGACGAGATCGTCGTTTTCAAACTATTTTTAACTAGGCCTACCCTCGTGTTGTAAGTCTCATTTCTTTTCTTTAAATAACCTTTGGGCTTCTCTTTGAGTTGTAAGACCCATCCCTTTGCACAGAAAACTTTTTGGGCCTCAGTCGTTGTATAAGTCCCGATACGATATTCAAAACAACAGTACAATTATTGTTCAAACCTTGGGTTTCTCCTTGAGTATAAGCCCCAACAATTTTTTTTCACAAACCACTCCCTTTTGATTTAGGTTCAAATATACAGTTGTTATCAAAACTTTCTTTAATTTCTCTGAACAACTAACAATACAGCATGGAAGCTCGCTCACCTGTAAGTTTTAACAGCTTTCATTTACTCGCTTTAATATATATAATTGTATTGTGGGAAGCTGCGCATGGTTATTCTTCTTTCATTCTTTTAAATCCACGTCAAATATATATATAACTGTATTGTGGGAAGTTGCGCATGATTAGTCTTTTTTCATACCTTTTAAAATACTTGTCATATATCAACTGTATATATACTAGTATAGTTATTTAAAGTTTTCCCTGACAACTAGGTCTAGAACTAGGTAAAGCCTGTTGGTCACTCTTAAATACAAACAAAACTAGATCCCCCATAGGATTTCCAGATACAGTCTTCCCTTCTCTTGGGGTTAAACAATATGGAACAAAGAGAAAGGCAATATTCTCGATGAACCTTTTCTCAGACTATCACCCCTAGAAATTGTCAAAGAAATTCTACTCCCCGGAGTTGATCTATTCTCTGTGAATAGCATCTCTTGAGTTTCTCCGAACCTCGAACTTTCCTGAAATGATCACTTCTCTGTGAATTTCATTTCTTGAACTTCTCTTGGTTTGGGACCCACGGGCTTCCTAAAAGCATCCCCGCCTCCTCTTGGGCGTTGTACAAGGACCCTCCGGCTTCTTAGAAGTTCTCATACCTTCTCTTGGGCTTAATACAAAGACCCTGACAGCCTCTTAAAGGTATAAGACAGAACTTAGTCATCCTTTGCTAGAGCAGTCTTTCCAGTGTCAGACCTCAGGCCGCTTTAGGGTTGATTCTCATCCCTTAATGCCCTTGCCTTCTCTTGGGCATCATACAAAAGATAAAACTCTTCCACACCAGTAGACTTGGACAGTCTAATCCCCTTGAGTCTCAAAGACATTCTCAAGTTCCTTACAACTATAGGAAAAAACCCCGGGCATTCTGGATCGATCTCCAGCAGAAACCCAGTCCCTCTCATGAGAGTTCCCCGACCAGGGTCAACACTATCTCAAATCAGAACCTCAAGGTATCTGACACCTCGACTCTTCTGTAACCCTCAGCAAGAGTTGATTCCCCACTTGGACCTACCTGGGGATCTCAATTATCCCCGACAAAAGATAGCCTCCTCTTAGGCTTTGTATAAGGACTTGTCCTCAGCAGAAAAATAGCCTTCTCTTAGGCTTTGTATAATGATCCTTCCTCAGCGAAGTCAACCTCCTCTTAGGCTTTGTACAAATGATTCTCCCCAGTGGAGCTAACCTTTTCAGACTCTCTTGTTGAGTCAATACCCTTTTAGCCTCAATCTCGGGCTTCGTACGAGACAGCAAATCACTCTCTTGTTGAGTATAAAAGACTCTCTTGTTGGGTCAATCACCTTCTGTCTGTTTAAAGAAAGAAATTGCTTAGATAAAAGAGTCGATATTTCTTCTCATTTTTTGAGTCATTTGAGTTTTCTTGGATCGAAAAAGCTACGCCCAATAGAGATTTGTGTTCGCCGAAATGGTCTCACGAAGCCGGTCAACGTTAGCCAAAGAGCAAGTAAAAACAACGAGAAGGTATGTGAAGTGACAACTTGATTCAAAGAAGACTTTCGGTGTTGAGTCAATCACCTTTCAGACTCTCTTGTTGAGTCAATCACCTTTCAGTACTCTCTTGTTGAGTCAACCCTTTTAGCCTCAATCTTGGGCTTTGTACAAGACAGATAAAAATAGTCTCTTGTTGAGTCGATCTTTATCCAAAGCTTGGTATAAATATTTCCCCCTAGTAGGAGCTAGCCTCCTCTCAAGTTCTCCAGCTTGTTCAGCCACAATCCTAGGCTTTGTACATGACATATAAAAACACTCTCTTGTTGAGTCAGAACCCTTTAGCCTCAATCTTGGGCTTTGTACAAGACATAAATTTCCCTCTCCTAAGCTTGGGACAGATATCTTCCCTAGCAGAGTCATTTCCTCCCAGCCTTCTTCTAGGCTTTGAGGAATGATCTTCCCTAAACCGAATCAAACTCATTGCAGCCTTAATCTTGGCCTTTGTACAAGACACATAAAAAATATCCTCACCAGAGTCAGTTAAATTTCCCATTTCAGCCTCAATCTTGGGTTTCGTACAAGACACATATAAACCTCCCTGACGGAGTCAAAACCCTTTTTTAGCCTCCTCTTAGGCTTTGTATAATGATATCCCCAAAGAGTCAGTCTCTTTTTGCCCCAATCTTGGGCTTTGTACAAGATAAATATATACACTCTCTTGTTGAGTCGGTCTTATCCAGCCTCCTCTTAGGCTTTGTATAAAAAAATCCCCTAGCCAAATCAACTAACCTTTTAGAATCAACCTTGTGCTTTGATCAAGGCACACAAAAATCAACAATCTCTCTTTAGAGATAACGAATTCCCTCTCAATACCCTTTTAGCTTCAATCTTGGGATTTGAACAAGACACAAATACCCTTTTAGCTTCAATCTTGGGCTTTAAACAAGATACCAAATAATCATTTTCCCCCCTTAGAATAGGAGGAACTACGATTGCTCTGATTTCCCTGTTTCGTTTAAACGGGAATACGTAGTCATAACATTGCGAAGTCTTAGCGAGCATACTAATCAAAAACTCTAGGTCCATTACCTTCATATCAATCAAAACTTAGGTCTAGTACCTTACCAAAAACATCAGGAGTAACCCGAACACAAACAAAATCTCACTCACTCACTCATACTTCCCAAGAAACTTTCCCAACCCATCAGCAGATAAACACTATCAATTACAAAGCGAAACCTAAAAGTTAACATCCTGTGGATAACCACATATAGGATGGGTAATTGACAACTACCCATTGTATAACCTGACCCCAGACCCCCCAATCTCTTTTAAGCGTTTGTTCAGTTAAACATTCGCGTGCAAGGTTAGTTTTAGATAGCTTCCCTTTCCTTTCCAGCTTCACGGGATAAATAAGAAATCAGAAAGTAGCACCCTTTCTCCTCGAGGAGGAAAACCCAAACTTCAACGATAAGGTGGTCGCGTCACCGACAAAAATCGCTCGCTACAGTGCCTTCCTTTACCATTCAACTGACCAAAGCTTTCGCCCTTGTACAGGACAAGTCAAAGAAAGGTACTTCAAGACACATCAAAGAGATCCAAGCATTCCAGAAATACTTTGAAACTGCCAATAGGCCCAATGAACTTAGTCGAACCATAAGCGAAGCAGCCATAACTTTGAAACAGAAATTTACAAGAAAACTAAATGAGTTAAAACTACCTTCATACGTTCGACCAGATCAACGTTATGAGATAGCTTTTAACCTCTATCCACCAAAATTCCCTCCTCTACCATCTGCTGAATTTGGTATGGCTTTCAGCCCTCCATTTCCAGATTGGTTCACTTGTGGGGATTCCATGAAACTTCTTAGCCAAAAATATCAAAAACGCGCTAAGCGAGTGGTTCCGACTAAGTACACCTTGGACAATTTCAAAGGCCACCTTCATATTGACATAGAACACGTTCGTGTGGAAACTCCTATATATGAAGGTGTGGAATGGGGAGATACTCGACACCACTTCTTTTCATTTACACATATAGAATCTTTCGACTTGTGTTTAACTTTTTCCTTTTTACTTAGCCATAAAGATTCCTGTCAAAAACTCAGCTACCGTCGAAGGGTCAACTGCATAGGATGTGGAAGACCAAAAAGACACCACCAAGAAACTCGTGACAAGGGTATGGTTCCGCCTTTTCCTTGATCAAAATCCTTATACATTATTATTCTTTCTGAGACATACTAATGAAATCTCTTTTTGTTTTACAGGGAAGTCTGAGACCTCCTTCGATGCCAAAGAAAAGAAAAGAAAAAGAACCTGACGCTCCAGTTGTTGAATCTGATGATGGTGACGAATCACCCGACCAAACCAAGCCTTCAAAAAAGAAGAAGAAACCGTCGAAGCCTCAACAGTCCAAACCTTCTGCCTCCAGAGTATTGGAGAAGACTCCTCACAAAAATCCTGTCGAGCAAGTCAACCCAGCTTCAGCAGAAAGTGAGAGTTCTAGTCTCAAGACTGAAATTCCCAAGGTATGTTTTTTTTTGTAATTCGACAGTTAAAGGCGTTTCTTTACTTATGATAAAGTTTTTGACTTATTTATTCTCCAGGTTCTTGTCGACACTCATGGACATCCTATTGTCCAAGTCCTTCCAAAAACTAGCAGCGATCCCACTTACAAGCCAACAAGCGCCTCCAAGCCTTCCCCCTAAGGATTCGACCAAAGAATCAGCCACTGAAGTGAATCAGCCCACCGCTGTTTTTAAAAAACTTCAAGATGTAGTTGAAGAAGAAACTGGTCCTGAGGATGATATTTTAGTTGACATTGGTGGGATACTGTGATACCCACTGCAGCACTCACAACAGAAGGTGATCCTGAAGACAACTCCCCCATCAATTTAAAAGATGCTGATGAAAAGAAAGATGAGGAGGTTGAAACTGATGACAAAGAGGAGGAAGAGAAAGAAGGCGAAAAGCCAACAACTCCAAAGGCTGCTGAGGACGAAGAAGGAAGAAGCGACAAGCACAACCTTGATGATCATCTCAAAACTGGTTCAACCACCACTACTTCGACCCGTCTCTCTCATGAGGAACTTGAGAATTTGAAAGTACAAAGACTATTGGAATATCTTAAGGCCATGCTCAGTACACGTTATAACTTTGCTGACACCACCACCAGCAGTTCGACTACTTCAGGGACCATTTCTAGTGCAAGATCCATGGACGAAGTGACGACCCACATTCGGCAGAAAATCCTCAACATTGATTTGTTTCAACTTCTAGAGAAAGATTCGTCTGCTCAATTTGACCTGAAAAAGATCTTGAAACAAGTCAATGTCCTGGAGGTTCCCCCTGAAGTGACTGATATTGTTGTGGATCTGGCCACTCTAATTGACCTTGTGGTGGCATATTTTAACCGGCTTCGAGATTACTCAAAAAAACTTGAAAATAAGTCAGAAAAACAACTTGCTGAGTGGGATGCCGCCTCAAGTTCTACTAACAAAGTAACTGAATTGGAAAAGGCCTCTAAACAAAATAAGAAAGAGGTAGCTAGATGTGACGAAAACATCCTCAAATGGGAGAAACAAATTGCTGTTCTTCAAAAAAAAAAATTCTCAGGCTAAAAAGCGCAAAGAAGAACTACAACAAATCCACCAAGAGGAAATAGCTAAAGAACTTGAAGTTGGGGTGCACCATGTCGAAAGGGCTCAGAAACTTGGCAAATAAATCGAGGAACTTTCGATTAGCAAGGCCCTTTGTGAGCGCCGTCTTCAGATTCAGAAGTCCAAATTCGAAAAACTGAAAGAATCTTTCCCTGTTTAAACATTTGTAATTATTATTTGGCCTTTTTAAGACCTATTTTTGTAATGACATTTAAGCCATTTGTTTGGCGAAAAGAATTTCAATCCACCATGTTACTTGTTTTTTATGCATGATTATTCGACTGCTATCTTTACTTCTTGTAATATGGGCTTGTATTTTTTCAAGTATTTCCTGTTTATTTTTAACACTCGCTTATCTTTATCCAACTCTTCGACTTCATATGCGCCGTTTGAAAACACTTTAGTGATTTGAAAGGATCCTTCCCATTTGGGAGACCATTTTCCCATAAATTTATCTTTTCGATCCATGGGAAGAATAACTTTCCAAACAAGGCCCCCAGTCGAAAACACCTTGCCTTTTACTCTTTTATTGTAGGATTTTTTCACCCTTTCTTTTTGAATTTTCAATAACTCCAGTGCATTTAACCTTTCTTCGTCTAAATCTGTAAGTTCCTGGATTGGCTGGAATTTTGGTAAAACAACAAGGTGTTCAATGCTGATGTCATGGTGTTGATGTTGCAACATTGAGTCTTAGTACTGGGCTGTACTAAGTTGTGAAGGTTAACTATGTTTGATGTCATGGGCTTGATGTCATAACATTGCACTTAACACTGGGTTGTGTTAAGGTTGCTAGTTGCTGAAGTGGATGTCTGATGTCACATAGGTGATGTTGTAACATCAGACCTGCAGAACTGAAGCTAATGACAGCATGGGCTTGTTGTTATTAGGGTCGCGTATTAGCTGGAATTGTGGAGAGTGTTGACTCGTTGGATGAGAATATCTTGGGCTAGATATTTTCTGTTACATGGGAGATTTGATTGCAGGTTTGTTGGAGAATTAAAAGGTGGAAGATTTAAAAAGATTTTGGGGATAAAATCTGTTTTAAAAGATTCAGTTTTTAATTAACAAATCTGATCAAATATTGTGACAAATCCAATCCAAATTCAAGGAGCTATATAAAGCGCACAAGACCAAGGAAGAAGGTACAGAAAACAGATTGAAGATCAAGAGCTGGAGGCTTAGAGTCTAGGGTTTGTTTAGAGTACTTGTAATCACACTATTCTAGGTTGAATAGGTGTTGAATTTTCTGTCCTCTCTAGAAGCTGTAAAGCAATAGAGAGTTGTTGATTGATCGAAGCTAGGAAGCAAGATCAAGGGATCTCAAAGAGGTTGTTCTTTGAGTGTTTTAGGGGATTGAGTAGTGTTCTCATATCTAAGTGGTTTCTTAGGTAGAAAGTCACTAGTAGAGTATAAGTTTAGGAGATTGTCAACTGGTGTGTTGAGTCTGTAAATTATATCTACAAGTAGTGAATTTCATCCCTGGCTTGGTAGCCCCCAGACGTAGGTAGTTAGACCGAACTGGGTGAACAATTCCTTGTGTGTTCCTGTTGCTTATTATGTCCATTATTGCAGAGTGTGTTGTTGTGACATCGCACCTTAACATCACACGTCTGGTACCAGAATTTCAATTGGTATCAGAGCAGGCATCCTGTCTGTCTCTGGGTGAGATCTAGGGAAGTTACTTTCTGGTGAAAGATGGACAAAGAGGTATGTGAGAAAGATGAGGCTGGCAAGGATAAAGAAGGCACCTCAAAGCCTAAGCCTGAAGAAGAATGGACCAAGGAAGAAGATGAGCTTGCCCTTGGGAATTCAAAAGCCCTAAATGCTATCTTCAATGGGGTTGACAAGAACATATTCAGGCTGATCAACTCATGTGAAACTGCTAAGGCTGCTTGGGATATTTTGAAGGCTACTCATGAAGGCACATCTAGAGTTAAGATGTCTAGACTTCAGCTTCTAACATCTAAGTTTGAAAGCTTGAAGATGAAGGAAGATGAGACTATTCATGACTTCCACATGAGTGTTCTTGAGCTGTCAAATGCATCCAGTGCTCTTGGTGAGAAGATGACAGAAGAGAAGCTGGTGAGAAAGATTCTTAGGTCCCTCCCTAAGAAGTATAAGATGAAGGTAACAGCCATTGAAGAATCTCAAGACATCAGCAAGATGAGAGTTGATGAGCTTATTAAATCTCTTCAAACATTTGAACTTGGACTGAATGAGGAAGAACCAGAAAAGAAGCCTAAGAGTATAGCTTTAGTCTCCACTCCTGCAGCATCTAAAGATGATGAGTCCCATGAGGATCTGCCTCAGGCTATAGTTATGTTAGGAAGACAGTTCAATAAAGTGTTCAAGAAGATGAACTATAGACCTAGTGTCAAGAACATCTCTTCTGACATCAGCAAGTCAAAAGAGAAATATGAAGAGAAGATTGCACAAGATAAAGGAGTTCAGTGCTTTGAATGTGAAGGGTATAGACATGTCAAGAAAGAGTGTCCCACATTCTTGAAGAAGCAGAATAAAGGCTTGACAATTTCCTGGTCTGACACTGATAGCGAAGATGAAAGTGAGTCAGCAAAGCATGTTACAGCTTTGACAGGAATTATTGAATCTGATGATGATAGTGATGGAGAAGTCACGTATGATGAGCTAGCTTCAACCTACAGAGAGCTGTGTTTTAAGAGTGCTGAAGTCTGTCAAGAAAACAAGTGCCACAAGCAACAGATAGCTCAGCTTGAGGATGATAAAGCTGAATTGGAGAAAGAAGTCCTATGTGTCAAAGCTCATCTTGAGCATATGACTAAAACTGTTAGAATGTTGAACAGTGGTACAGCCACTCTTGACAAGATACTCCAGTCAGAAAAAGTTGCTGGAGACAAAGCTGGGATCGGATATGTGGCCGAAGACAAAGGTACCTCAGAAGCAAGTACTTCAGGTCTAAAGAAGGAAGAGTCACAAACTGTGCCTCAACATCAGCCAAAGAGGCAGAATCTTACTCCCAAGGAAGCTGATGTTTCACAACCTAAGAAGATTGAGAGGAAGACTGGTCATAATCAGAAGAGAAAGCAGCCACAAGGAGCAAGCCAAAATATGCCCCCCCAATATCATAGGAGCATGGAAGCTGCAAGGGTCAAGCAGACCAGGTCACATCCGATGTCTCAACATCAGGAAAACTGGTATGGACCTGGCCTCAACAATGCTGTGCCGTATAATTATGGAAGAAGGAAGCCTCATCACCATGGGAGACAGCCTAAAAGACAGCATTCTCAGTTCAAACAGCACGTGTCTCATCAGGTGTCTCAACATCAGGGGTATGATTACACTAATTCTATGTCTCATTATGGAAGGAGAAAGTCCCACCATCATGGGAGACAATCCAGGAAAAAGCATTCTCAGCTTCCTTATGGATACCAGCATAATAGAAGGCAGGCAAGCAATGTTAGGAGAAGACCACATTATGGATGGCAACCTATGCAGTCTCATCAAGGCAGAAGATTCAGAGAAGAAGGGGTGAGATGCTTTTATTGTGGAAGGCTTGGACATATGCAATACTCTTGCTACAAGCTGCATAGATACCCTCAGACACAGAACAAATGGAGAGAATACAGGCCCAAAGTCGTTAAACAATTGGTACAGAATGAGAAGATGAAGTGCTTATTGGCTCACCTGACTTACAAAGAAGCTAAAGAAGAAACATGGTATTTTGACAGTGGGTGTTCCAAACACATGTCTGGATGTAGATCCATGTTTGCTGAATGTAGACCGTGTCCTTCTCTTGAAGTGGTGTTTGGTAAAGGGAATAACGGAGTTGTAGAAGGTATTGGAAAAGTAAGAGGACCTGAACTTGACAATGTCTATCTTGTCAATGGTTTGAATGCTAATCTGATAAGCATCAGCCAATTATGTGATGAAGGTTACTTAGTCAGCTACACCAAAGACAAATGTGTTGTAACGAATGAGAAGGGTGAGGCTGTAATGACTGGTGCAAGATCCAAAGACAATTGTTATCAGTGGATTCCTCAAACTGAAAGCCAGTCTGGTGATGATAAAGAAGATATCAGGTGTAGACATCAGAATGATGAAGGTTCCCTCAGGTTGATGAAGGTCAGAAGAAAAGATGATCTGAAATTAGTCAAGGGCAAATGTTACACATCAGTCCTCACCATTGATGGAAGGATTAAAGGTTCTCAGGAGCTGAATAGAGCAACATCTCTCGAGAGGAAAGATGCTGATGTCTTGACATCTGAACAAATCATCAGAATCTCGCATCAATGTAGTGGTCTGACTGTGAGTAAGTCTAAAAGGCTAGAGATTGAAGAACTCACTGAAGTTATGGGAGATAACAGTGGTAACTATAAAAAATTCTATCATCAAGATCTAAAGAAGATCGATGTCTCAGAAGAAAACCTCCCCTGGATGAATAGCTCTGTGTCGAAAGATACAGATGTCAGAGCAGATGCTGAAACATCTCAAGACAAGAAGAGTATTTCTAGCCTCAAGAAGGATGATGAGCAAAGTGCAAAAATGATTCAGAATAGACTAGAGTCTAAGACTGATCCCAATATGAAAATTGACATGCAAAGGACCTCTGATATTGGCTCTATCAGATCCTGGATTAAAATGTCAAGAATAAATACACATCCTCTAGGATGGAATCATGCTGGTCAAAAGATACAAACTGATCTTGGAAGACTAAGAAGAAGAAAGAGGGGTAAAATCAGATTAGTTCTCAGATCTAAGAAGAAGAACAGTCGTAGATCAGTGTTATATGGAAAGAACTCATGCTATCAACTCTTGTGGAAGAAATGACTGTTTGGCAATCACCATGTCAAGAAAGATGTTACAACATTGCAGAATGTTACTCATCAATGGGATGATGAGCAGGTTGATAGAAAAGATCTTGTTAAATACTCAGATTATTTGGTAAATAAAGAGAATTTAGATGATGAGTTCATGTATGCTAACCAATTTGAGAGCTTAAAATTGGGGAGCGTATTACTTCAAAATTAATTGAAAGATGTTTTATGGTGCAGTTGGCCTATAAGATAATGGTTATTCAACTGCAGATAGTATGGTACATAAAATAGTCTGTTCAATTTTTTAGTGTAGTCTCTCTAAGAAACTCATCTTGGTGCTCTGGTTCTGTTTAATGCAGTACAAATTTCAGCAGTTTAGAATAGTACCGTAAAGTGTTTGGCATGGCAACTAAAAAATCTAAAAATAGGATTTTTATTCAATAGTTGAAAATACAAGATTAGACTACATCCTCATGCCAATCTCCTGCATCCAGAAAAGCCTTCCAATCTGCATCCCATTCATCTTCTGAAGGCTGTTGTTGAGCAGAATGGTTCTTACCAGGCTTCATAGTGGTCACTAAAGTCCTGCCAGTTTTTGTTGCTCCTGTAGAAGGACCTGATGTCGTCTGAGATTTGTTCTTCTTCTTCAAAGGGTCTGGTTGTGTATCCTCATGCTTGAGGTTCTTGGTTGGTTCTTTGGAGCTTGATTGACTCATGCTTTATTAGTGTGTTGTGCTGAGCATAGGAGAAAGAGTGGTTTTATAATGGTTTGTTCAAATGCTTGGGTTGTATCGCCTGACCAGTCAAGGGGTTGGAAGTTTTTTTTGACTATGTCATTAATAATGTCAGAACATTGTGCTTGGAGACTACATAGGTCTTGTTGCTACTAACAGTGGGATCAGTATTATGTCACCTTGTAGGGCATTTGATTTGGGATAATTGTCTAATTATGGCTAAAAAGGGGGAGAGTTAAAAATTGCCATGAGGAGAAGAGTAGTTGCTGCTAAAAGAGTAAAAATAAAAGGTGTTTAGTTGAAAAGTAATGATGCAGCTGTGGAGGGGGAGTATAGACAGCATAGTTGTGGAGCTGCTAGTGAAGAATTCATAGCAATTGGAGAGTGCAGCAAAGCAGACATCAAGGGGGAGATGTGTTGCACATTGTGAGCTACTGAACAGCTGTGATGCTGGTTCAAGTTTTTGAGGGGAAGCACCAATTGGCTATTGTCAATAATGAAGATGGTGCTGCAGCAGATCAAGTAATGAAGACTATATGAAGTTGTCAAACTGCTGCAAGTTGAAGTTTCAATATATTGAAGATATTCCGCTGCTGAAGTCTCTGAAGATGCAGAGATTGTTTTAGCCAAAATTAGCTAAAGGGGGAGATTGTAAGTTCCTGGATTGGCTGGAATTTTGGTAAAACAACAAGGTGTTCAATGTTGATGTCATGGTGTTGATGTTGCAGCATTGAGTCTTAGTACTGGGTTGTACTAAGTTGTGAAGGTTAACTATGTTTGATGTCATGGGCTTGATGTCATAACATTGCACTTAACACTGGGTTGTGTTAAGGTTGCTAGTTGCTGAAGTGGATGTCTGATGTCACATAGGTGATGTTGTAACATCAGACCTGCAGAACTGAAGCTAATGACAGCATGGGCTTATTGTTATTAGGGTCGCGTATTAGCTGGAATTGTGGAGAGTGTTGACTCGTTGGATGAGAATATCTTGGGCTAGATATTTTCTGTTACATGGGAGATTTGATTGCAGGTTTGTTGGAGAATTAAAAGGTGGAAGATTTAAAAAGATTTTGGGGATAAAATCTGTTTTAAAAGATTCAGTTTTTAATTAACAAATCTGATCAAATATTGTGACAAATCCAATCCAAATTCAAGGAGCTATATAAAGCGCACAAGACCAAGGAAGAAAGTACAGAAAACAGATTGAAGATCAAGAGCTGGAGGCTTAGAGTCTAGGGTTTGTTTAGAGTACTTGTAATCACACTATTCTAGGTTGAATAGGTGTTGAATTTTCTGTCCTCTCTAGAAGCTGTGAAGCAATAGAGAGTTGATGATTGATCGAAGCTAGGAAGCAAGATCAAAGGATCTCAAAGAGGTTGTTCTTTGAGTGTTTTAGGGGATTGAGTAGTGTTCTCATATCTAAGTGGTTTCTTAGGTAGAAAGTCACTAGTAGAGTATAAGTTTAGGAGATTGTCAACTGGTGTGTTGAGTCTGTAAATTATATCTACAAGTAGTGAATTTCATCCCTGGCTTGGTAGCCCCCAGACGTAGGTAGTTAGACCGAACTGGGTGAACAATTCCTTGTGTGTTCCTGTTGCTTATTCTGTCCATTATTGCAGAGTGTGTTGTTATGACATCGCACCTTAACATCACACGTCTGGTACCAGAATTTCAAAATCGACCAACTCGTCTATCATCATATTCCAATACGAATCTGATGGGATTTCGTGATGCCTTTGGACTCTTGTTGATTGTAAATATATTTCGACCGGCAAGACTGCATCATGTTCGTATGTGAGCCGAAAATGGCGTAGCATTGGTAGCTTCCTTAGGAGAGGTTCGACAAGCCCATAGAATTTGGTCCAAAGTCTTGTGCCAATTCTTTGGCTTTCTTCCCACATGCTTCTTTATCAAACCAATTACAACCTTGTTTGCCGCTTCGACTTGTCCGTTGGCTTAAGCATAATAAGGTGTTGATGTGAGAAGTTTGAACCCCGTTTCTTTTGCAAAAGCCTGCATATTTTTACCAGTAAAAACAGATCCTTGATCCGTTGTTATTATTTCTAGGATCCTAAACCTATAGATGATGTGTTTTTGAATAAATTTGACCACTGCCTCTTGATCCATATTCACTAAAGGTATGGCTTTAATCCATTTTGTGAAATAATCGATACCAACCAAAATAAACTTTTGGCTTTTTGAAGATGCTGGTCGAATTTCTCCAATTAAATCCAAATCCCAACCTCTAAAGGGCCAAGGTTTTACTATAGAATGCAACTCACTTGCTGGAATATGTGGTATCCCTGCGTGTACCTGGCACTCTTGGCATCCTTTCGTGAATTCGACGCAATCTTTTAACATTGTTGGCCAATACATTCCTTGCCGGAATAATAACCACTTCATCTTATGGCCTACTTGATGCACACCACATGCCACACTATGTACATTCGACAAAACTATGTATGCTTCGGATTCACTTAGGCACTTAAGCAATATCCCTTCAGGAGTTTTCTTAAACAGTTCGTTACCCAAAATGACATAGCTTAAAGCTCGATACTTTATTTTCCGTTCGACTGGTCCTGTTGGATTTTGTAGATATTCTATTATGGGCTTCCTCCAGTCTCCAATCGTCGAACTGTCTATATTAAAAGTTTCAAAATTCTCTTCGTCAGCATATCCTAGCTTTATCGTCTCAAAATCTGATGGGGATAATTTGGCCGACACCACTCTTCCTCTAACCTCAATGGCTTTTTGCCATTTTTCTTTTGATACTATGTAACCAGAAGCAATTTGTGCTAGGTCATTTGCCTCCTGGTTTTCTATTCGAGGGATATGTCAAATCATAACCATATCGAATCTTTTCAAGAGTCGATTAGCTTTTACAAAGTACATGATCAAATTTTCTTTGACACATTTATACTCCTTTGTTATTTGCTTTATGACTAACCCAGAGTCGCCCATTATTTCGACCCGAGTTTCCCCCAATTCCAACAAAATTTCAAGTCCGACTATTAAAGCCTCATATTCTGCCTCATTATTTGAACATAGGCCTTCGAAGTTGTACTTAAATTTTGTTGGAATTCTGTTAGGAGAAATAATAAGAACTCCTATTCCAGTTCCATTTTTATGACTAGAGTCGTCGAAGTATAACTTCCATGGTTCTAGTTCAATGTAGTCCAAAGACTTTTCGTTTATAGCGTGGTCGACTATGAAATCTGCCACTACTTGTCCTTTGACAGCCTTTAAAAGTAAATATGTCAAAGAATACGCAGTTAATGCTAATGCCCACTTTCCAATTCGACTGTGCAAAATTGGTTTAGATAACATGTATTTTATAACATCGAAATGAGAAGATACAAAAACATCCATTGGTTTTATATAGTGCTTCAATTTCATACATGAAAAGTATAAACATAAACACAACTTTTCGATTACACTATATCTAGTTTTCGCATCATTCAAGACCCTACTGAGGTAATAAATGGCTCTTTCGACACTATTCTCATCCTCTTGAGCCAACATGCTCCATAATGTCTTGTCCGACGCGGATATGTACAGCCTCATACTCCTACTTCTACAAGGTGACATTAAAATTGGAGGATGCGTCAGGTATTCCTTGATCTTGTCGAAGGCACCCTGCTGCTCTTGCCCTCATTCAAAGTCTTCCTTCTTCAGTCGAAGTAGAGGGGAAAAGGCTTGCGTCTTCCCACTGAGGTTGGAGATGAACCTTCTGAGAAAGTTGATCTTGCCAAGTACAGACTGCAATTCCTTCTTTGTAGATGACACTTTTTACTCTATTATTGCCTTGGCCTTGTTCTGATTGATTTCGATCCCTTTCTTGTGGTAGCCTTAATTCGACCAGATTCCTATCCAGCCCGGGCATTTCGTCGTTGTCCCATGCGAAACAATCCTTGAATTCCTTCAGCAACTGGACTATTTTGACCTTGAGTTGGGGGCTCACTTTTGCACTGATGTAGGTTGGTCTTTTTCCTGCCCCGACCCCAAGTCGATTTCTTCGAGTGGATCCTGTGGCATCATCTTGATGTTCGCTGCTAATGGATCCTTCTAAAAACCCAATGGCTCATCGTCATAAACCGTGTCGAGCCTCTGGTTTTGCAAATCTCCTAGATCTTTATCAGGGGGATCCATATCAAAATCCTTTCCAAGACCTTGTTGATCTACTTCGATCTCGTTGGCTTCGACAACCATGTATTTTACTTCGGCCTCTAAGGCCGCTTTGAGTTTATTCTCGGCTACGTAAGCCGCGATCTTTTCAAGAACTAGTGACTCACTCATTGTCACTAAATTCGCTGCCCCGTCCAGTTGGTTGGATGTGTGAGGTTGCAAAAATATAGTCTTCTTCACCAACTACCTCTCTATCCCACTGAAACCCATGGGTGGGATGAAGGTATAATGAGCAGAAGGCGTTGTCAGTTGGCGTCATGTCGAAGGTTGCTGGACTATAAGGAGCAATATGAGCCAGATTCCTGTCGAAGCTTCGCCTGTCAACCTGGTTTACTTCAACTAGAAAGTAACTCTGGTCAGCCTCTATATTTTTTACAATCCCGTCTGAACGCAAAATTGTTATTCTTTGATGCATTAACGAACGGACGACGCCTATGCCGTGTATCCATTCCCTGCCTAAGAGAAGGTTATAATTTTATTTTGACGCAATTACCATAAACATTGTCGGCCTTGTGATGGTTCCGACAGTTAGATCTACTTGTATTACACCCATAGTGCTTCCCACTTTTCCCTCATAATTCGATAACACCATGTTATGAGGTTTGGTGTCGGAATCATCTTTTCCAATTTTCTTAAGCATATAACGCGGCATCAAATTAACTGCCACTCCTCCGTCGACCAAAATTTTATTCACCCATATATTACCCACTTTTCCTTTTATAAACAGGGGTTTCATGTGGCTCCTCATTGAGCCATCTGGTCTTTCGAAAAATGCGTTTTGTTCTTCAACGCATCCATTGTTCATGATATAATAGCAAACGGGCCTGTGTCTGGCCGTTTCGACCTCCATAGCTTCCTCTTCCTCTTCGACTTCCATTATTTGATCATACTTCCTAGGGAGTACTAAGACGACATTACACATTACATCGAAAGATGCCACTGAATCTGAGTTAAAATCGTCTGTCATTTCATCATCCCTAGTTACTTCCTCTTTTGATGACACTTGTACTGGAGCAACGGGTGGCTTTTCGACCTTTAACTCTTCCTTCTGATTCGAAGTTTGAACCTTGCTATTGGTTTCTGGCTTGGCTTTTCCTACAGCCTCCTTCTCAGCTTTCTTTCAACGTTGGTACCTCATCCACTGTAACTTCGTCATAAGGTTCTTGCCCTTATAATTTTCAGAGGGGTAAGTCACCTTCTTAGAATTTTGGAATTTTTTCCTGTATGATATGGAAGATCCCCGTTGTACTTCGAAATCCTTCCATTTCCCCTGTCCTTGGGCTTGTCGGATTGGATTGACCCACCTGTCATCTGGAGCTTTAATTGTAGGTTTGAATGTGTTAGGGTACCTTCCTCCTAACCTCTCCCTGCTTTGGTCTCCGCCTCTGGGGTCGAATCTTTCTCCTGCGGGTTGCGAAGGCTTCCAATTTCCCCTTCTTTTTGCTCTCTCCACTCCCTCTAAGTTTTGTGTTGCCTTTTTGTCGAAGACAGCACTACAACGAGGGAAAAGCATTACCTCAGATCTTTTCCTCTTGCATCTATGTATGAAACCTGCAAGATTTTCTTCCTCCTTGGGATACGCCAGTTTATGGTACTCCTCCCGTCGACATTCCTCGTCAACCTACACTGAAATGTTCTGAGATACTTCTACCATATTCACATTGGCAGTTGACTCAATTGCAATGCTTAGTTTATTCATCTTTAGACTGAGGCCCTCATTGACCTCATGTTCCTTCTTGATACGGTTGAAACCTTCAATGGCCTCCTTTGATGGAGCTTTTGGAAGCAAACCTTTGGCATCATGTTGGCAACAAAATCCGACAGCCTTCTCCTTAGGATCCTCCTTGGTCCTGCGAAGGAGGCCAACAACAACCTATTTATAGGAACCTTCAGTAGTCCCTTTGTTAGCCTGGGTGAAACCCTCAGTGGTCTCCTTATTAATCTGGACGAAACCCTCAGTAGTTTTGTTATTGAATTTGGTGAAACCTTCAGTAGTTTCATTGTTCATTTGGATGAAACCATCAGTAGTTTCGTTGTTGATTTGGACGAAACCATCAGTAGTTTCGTTGTTGTCGCCATCAGTGGCCTCAGCAATGTAGTTCTCAATGATCTTTCCGTCAAGGTCTTCAGTAACCTTAACCATCACAGCCTGGTTCACGAAGTTAGTTGTAACTTCGACCATGTCACATTTGTTGGCGGGATCATCAGCAACCTCCACCATATTTACGTTGTTGTCGAAGCCGTCAGCAGCCTCAATCATCTCCATGTTGTCATCGAAGCCCTCAGTGGCTTCAACCATATTTACCATGGATGGCTCTGCATAGTGGGCCTCCACTACTTGCAAAGAGTTTGAATCCGCCTTCACCTGGGACTTTGAATTATCGCCGAATTTGAGCCTCCCATCTCTGATTGCATTCTGCACTAGATCCCTGAAAAGGAAACATTGAGACGTTTTATGACCCAAAAAATTATGGTATGTGCAAAAACCTCTCCTTTTCTGCTGGTCTAAAGTAGGCACTTTAGTACCAGGTGGCACTATCATTTGGCCATCCTTGACTAACAAATCAAATATTTCGTCACACTTTGTGACGTGGAACGTATAAGTTCTTTTGGGGAACTTGTCGTTCTTTTCCGATTCGACTAGGTTTTTCCCATTCGACGGAGCTAAGACTTTGCAAGCATATGGCGGCCCCTATTTTAATTCTTCCAAATCAACCTCTTTTTCATCAAAATTTGGTGATCTATCTTCGTCATCATCCTCACAAACTAAGACATATGCTACCCTTTCTTTTTTTTATTAGCCCTAGCCTTTTCGTCATCAACCTGTCTAACCCTATCAGCCAATTGGGCCATGTCTCTTATGTACTGGGCATCTAATTTCTTTCTAATCGAATATTCGAGGCCACCAGCAACCATTTCGACTAACTCGTGTTCAGGTACTTATGTGAAACACCTTGCCTTGAGCAGCCTAAACCTATTCAAGTAGTCATCAATTGGCTCTGAGAATTTTCTCTTCATGCTAGCCAATTTTTCAAACTTATCTTTGTTTGTCCCATGTAGAATTGTTCATGGAATAATCTCTCCAATTGGGTCCAAGTATGTATCGAATTCGCAGGCAATGTGGTAAACCAAGTAAAAGCATTTTTCGTTAGGGAACTAGGGAAATATTTTTTTTTCAAATTCTCATTGTTCGTTATTTCGCCTGCTTCAATTAAATACCGTGCCACATGTTCGACCGTAGATTCACTAGTATCCCCTGAAAATTTTGTAAACTTGGGAACTTTCTATCTATGTGGTAACTCTTGCTGCAAAATTTATTCTGATTAGGGGGAAGTATAACTGGGCCTCTGTAATCCTACATTCATCCCATTTCGAGCCATAATCCTTTCGACCATGGCTGCAAATTATTTTCTGCTAGCATATCATTACAACACATTTGTTGTATAATATTATCAGCATTATGGTTTCGGTTTACTAACGACACCCTTGGTTCTTGTTGAACAGGGATTTCGGCCCCTGGTGGTTCGACTACCCCTCCTTGGTTCAAACCTTCCGCCTGAGGGATATTTGGTTGTCTTTGATTTATAGTAGGTTCTTCTTCGACGGTTACCCCTGGGTTCTGAATTACACGTTCCCTTTGGGGAGGTTGAGGAACACCAAAGAAATCGGCAATGCGCGTCATCTGCGCTGCCAATTATTGATTTGTTTGTGTAATGTTTTGGATCAAAGGGTTAAATATATCCCCCATCTGTTGGGCTAGAATCTGGACGATATCATGGTTGCCCTCATCCATTTGTTGCCTAATTACTTATGCAGAATTATTGGTAATGCTTGGCATATATGTTTGATATCCCGTTCCTAAAGGCTGACTAATCCTACCCATGTAGTTTACACCAGAACCGGATCCTTGTAAAGGCGAAGTTACGTTAACCGTTGCCTCCGTATATGCTGATGACGCATTATGTAAACTTGCCATTACTGACGTTGGCATTCCATATGACTGTTATCGATTTAGTGGAGGAATGGAAAAGCCAGATATAAAAGGCCTGTACATACTCCCTAAAGGAGGAGGAGTCATTTGAGGCATTTGGGGTCCCATAGTTGAAAAACTAGGCGCACTCTGGGGAATTGAATGCGCTGGTGTAGAACCCGTTGTTGATTTTATAACCTCTGATACTGATATTGAGGCCGTATTTCCCCCAGTCGAAGGAATAGGGGGTGGTACTTCATTATTTGTAGAATTCTGATTGTTTGGCAGATTTGGATTCGCCATTCTGCCTACTCGTCTTCTTCTAGGTCTTTCTTCGTGATTTATGGCTATCTTACCACTCCTTAGTCTCATGCAACGAAGCAAATAAAGTTTCGTACGAGTAAAGTGTAAAATAAAGGTTTTCAATTGTCAATAGCACAAGGTCCCAATAGGCGTGCCAATTTGTTTGCCTGGAAAATTAGCAAACAACCGCTGATCTCCTAATTTATGAAAAAATTAGTTTACTCGCAGGACCGATCAAACAAATCCTAGGACAATGTGCTTCAATGATTTTGGCAATTTGTATTAAAATAAAACCTTTTGTTCATTGAATTTGTCATAGTTTTCGTATACTGATAGAGTTCGACTAAAATGATAAAGATTTAGTTTTAAAAGAAATGGTGAAAAACGTGATAAGATTGCAAGAATCTGTCATACCCCAAATTTTGACCACTTAGATTTCCCATCATTGTGCAAATCATCATCATAATATAGATGTACCTTTATGCCTCATCAATTTTCTCAAGGATTGTTGACCATTCACTACAATCAAAATTAGGGTTTCAAGCCCTCTCAGAGCCTTAGACAAAGGATCAATCAAGGAATGACATGATCTTCAACTTGTCTAACCTCTCAAACATCCACAATGGATCAAAATGACTCCCACTTCAAGGATCAAGCACAAGGCTGCTCCCTTCTAGGTGGATCAAGTCTCAAGATCGACAGTGTCATCAAATTAGGGTTTTTGTCGACCAGGGCCTCCAGATGGAAAATTTTCATCTGGGCACAAGCCAATGATCCAAAACACAACCTAATATACTCCATGGAACCTCATGGACCCAATCATCAAGTCAATTTGATCTCAGGGGATGCATTCATCAAAAATCAGGAATTAGGGTTTCTTGACCTAATTCACCCCTAAGTTGACTTTTGGGACAAATCATGAGCCAAGACCTCAAGAGAGGATTTGAGGGTCTTTAATATACTATATTGATCCATTTGTAACAATGGATTAATCCAAGAAGCTTGAGCAACAAGTCTCAATTTCATCAGTACCACAATTAGGGTTTCGCGAGGAAAGTCAACTGTAACTTTGACTTTTGACCAGGACATGCTCCCAAACCCTAAGACATGATTCAATATACCCTATGACACCCATGGAACATGTCAATCAAGTTTGATTTAGGTCAAGGACATGATTTCATGAAGAATTGCACAGTTTGGAATTCATCTGATAAAAAGTCAACTGTGCACAAAAGTCAACTTTGACTTTTTGAGATTTTTCACCAAAATGGATTTTTAACCCTAAAATGATGTTAATGTATGATTTGAATCATCATTCATCAAGAAAAATCAAAGAAAGTGGGATAACTTGTAAAAGGGGTAACCATAAAAACTTAGAAAAATTTCTAAGTTATGGAAAAAGTGACACTAATGTGCCAACTTTGGAGGACCATAACTCCTAAACCACAAGGCCATTGTTCCCCATTCAAAGCTTGATTTGTAGATCTCATTGCCCTCTACAAAAGCTTCATACTGACCTATGTCCAAATTCCTCATGGATTTTGAGTTATGGAGTGATCAAAATCAAGAAAAGTAACTTTGTTCCAACACTTAGTGAAAATTTCACTAAGTCAGATTTTACCCTACTTTTTGCCAAATGTAGGGGGATTTTTCACTTGGATTCAAAAGAGATCAAAACCAAACATGTTCAAACAGTTGTTGTATCATGTAAGGGCTTTCCAAAATGACCAAGAACATTACCAAATTCAACTTGAGCCATGAGATATGACATTGGCAAGTTGCCTTGCTGAAATCTGCCAAGGCAAGGCAGATTTTTGCACTTTTGGTCGATTTTCCAAAATCAGCCAAATCCAAATGTTCCTATCCACTTGGACACCTCTGAGGATTGAATCTAAAGGGGACAATCACTGAGCCAAGCCTCCAAAGTCTTTGGAACAAGAAATAGCATGTTGAACCTAGAATGGCTAAAATAGGGACAAGACTCAAATTTTGGATTGGAGCATTCAATGGAAGCATCAAGGTGGCATGGAGTGAGCCATTCTCAACTGAATTCAGTCAAGACTTATCCAAGACCAAGGGAACCACAGCCCTGTGCCCTAACCTCTAGTCAATGGCTAGAGGAGACTTGGATTTCTATTGGACAACATTGGCCAAACCTCTGCTGCAGTTGCCATTCACTGTGGATCCCAAAAAAAACTTGCTGTACTATAAATAGAGCTCATTTGTGATCAGTTTGAGTACACCAAAGCCATCTAACTGATGCTTTCCTCAAAATCTCTTCTTTCACTCCAATTTTGCCTTCTAAGGCAAGTCACTATCGGGTTTTGAGTTTGAGAGCTTTTCCAATCAAACCAATCACACACACACCTCACATACATCATATAGAAGTGATCCAAACACTCACATAACATCTGGAACACAGATTTCACAAAATCACCAGCCAATTGCTCAAGTTCTTGACAGTTTTGCAGTTGAGGTACCATCTTCAACTCCAAACCATTTCAATCCATTCCAAGAATTCATACACACTCCATGGCACCTAGGGAAGCTATCCAGATCATTGGAACCTAGCTGTAACACCTCCAACACAAATCACGATCACCCACTGCAAGTGGTAAGCATGAGCTCTTCTAACTCTATGATCCATGCAATTTTTGCTGCACAATAATTTGGCCATATGTTCATAATCATGCATGGAATGTTTCCCCTCAATTAATTGCATTGTTTGAATCGTGTATCAAAAATCCTAGCCTTCATGCACAAATTAGGGTTCTTGAGGATTTTTCATGATTTCTTGTTATATGTTTAATTTAAATGAAATTAAATACCATAGACATGATCGTGAGGTTGAAACGAGTTGATTGGTATGTGAATTACATGATATGATCAAGTATTCAGTGAGATTGAAGAGAAAATGCAAATCTGGGAAAACCCATAACACGCGCGTGTTCTTGGGTGTTCTTGGCGCCATTTTTTGAATATTTGAATATTTGAATTTTGTGATTTTATTTAATTGATTCAAAAATTAATTTCTCTCTGAGTTTTAATGATTTTGAGTTGATTCTTTTTTTAATAATTCACAAAAATGTTAAAATATTTTATTTTCCTAAAAAATCCCAAAAATATTATTTATTTTGTATAATTGATATTTTTGCAAAGAATAAATGTTTTAATTGTTTTTGACATTTAAAATATTTTTTCCACCTTGATTTTGCAACTTTTAATGCTTTCTAATTATTTTGTAGGTCAACACTTAATTTTTGAAGCATTAATCTAAGATCACAATTTTTTTTCCATATGTTAAACAATTTTGATAATTTTAATTGGATTTTTATTCAATTAAATACATTTTTGAAAACAAATTAGGGTTTTGGATTAATTCAACCCTCATAAATCATTTTCAAAACACTTTGGGCCTCTAATAGAGTGTAAGACCCAATCCTTTGTAAATACAAACACACTTTGGGCCTCACTTATTGTATAAGTCCCGTTGTATTTCAAAAAGTTAGACGCGATCATCATCCGTTGAAAAACAAACCTTGGGCCTCTCCTTGAGCGATAAGACCCATTCACAACTATTGGGCCTCTATTAGAGTGTAAGACCCAACCCCCTTTTAACCAAAACCATTTTGGGCCTCACTTATTGTATAAGTCCCTCCGCGTTAAAAAAAAACCTCTGCGCGATCGCCATTTCAAACGAAAAATCAATTGGGCCTACCCTCGTGTTATAAGCCCCACTCTTTTTCTTTAAAACTTTTTGGGCCTCTTGAGAGAGTGTAAGACCCAAATCCCTTTGTACAGAAAACACTTTTTGGGCCTCAGTCACTTGTATAAGTCCCTCTGTACAAATTCAAACAGTGCGCTCACTGATAAAACCCTGGGCCTCTCATTGAGCTGTAAGCCCCAAATCTTTCTTTTTCAAAGCACTTCCTCCTTTGATTTTGAATATACTGTTGTTTTCAATCTTTCTTTGTTGAACAACTAACCAAACAGCATGGAAGCTCTACAACCGAGTAAGTGTTTATATACTTTCATTTACCGCTTCCATATACATATAACTGTATTGTGGGGCTGTTTCACTGTAAGTCTTCTTTCATAAACTCATATCAACTGTGTAATAATAGTATAGATATTTAGAGTTTCCCCGACAACTACGTCTAGAACAAGGTGACACCGTTTCGTTTATTCATAGAAATAGACAACTAGATCCCCAATAGGATCACCAGATACAGTATTCTCTTCGGCTGTCCTCATTAGGAATTGTCAAGAAACTCTACTCCCAGATATGAATGTATTCTTCGTGAATGGCATCTTTGAGTTTCTTCCAAATTCTCGAACTTTCCTGACTTGACCTATTCCTTGTGAATAGCTTACCTTGAATTTCTCGGGGTTTGGGGACCCACGGGCTTCTTAAAAGCATCAGCCTCCTCTTGGGCATCGTACAAGGACCCACAGGCTTCCTAAAAGCAACCCCGCCTCCTCTTGGGCATTATACAAGGACCTCTCGGCTTCTTAGAAGTATTCACAGCCTCCTCTTAGGCTTCGTATAATGATCTCTTCCTCCAGAAATGATAGCCTCCTCTTGGGCTTAGTACAAGGACCGATCGGCTTCTTAAAAGTTTCTAGCCTCCTCTTGGGCTTCGTACAAATTGTACCGACGACCTCCTAGAGGTATAGGAACAGAACTTAGTCATCTACATAAAATAGTCCTTTCAAAGAGTCTACTACTGTTTCTCAAAGCATAGTACAAAAGATGAAACTCTAGACTTGGACAGTCTAAATCTCCTTGAGTCTCAAAGACATTCTCAAGTGACCCCTTCTTTAAATAGGAAGAAAACCCGTAGACTCGGACAGTCTCAATACCCTTCGGATTTCCCATTTCCTTAAAGAACAGGAATAACCCGGATCCTCGAATCAAATCCTTGAGTACAGTGTTGCTCATATAAGAACTGATTCTCTCTTTAAAAATCAGTATACTGGACCTGTCACTTAACTGAACAGTAACCATAGCCTCCTTTTAGGCTTTATATAATGATCCTTCTCCAGTTACAATAGCCTATCTCTTGGGCTTTATACAATGATTCTCCCCAGCGGAGTCAAACAACGTTTAGCCTCTCTCTCGGGCTTTGTACGAGACACATAAAGAGACTCCCTCGTTGAGTCAATCACCTCTTTCGCCTCCATCTCGGGCTTTATACGAGATACAAAAAGATTCTTATTGAGCCAAACAAGTCTTAGCCTCCATCTCGGGCTTTGTACGAGATACAAAAACTCTCTTGTTGAGTCAAATAGCCTCCATTTCGGGCTTTATAGGAGATACCAAAAGACTCCATCGTCGAGTCAAAACCTTTTAGCCTCTCTCTCGGGCTTTGTACGAGACACATATTAGCCTCCTCTTAGGCTTTATATAAGAAAACCACTGGTTGATCCAATCAACCTTTTAGCATCAAAACTGTGTCTCGTTCACAGTACACAAACATCAACAACTCCTTACCCTTCATCTAATTGCTGTAAGCGGTAAGCCTCTGGATCATCTACATCCATGCCACTGTCCCTCTTTTAGTATGAGAAATTCCTAAGGAAAGATAGCATTGCTCTACACTGAGTTAAAGTCTTCTCCTTCAGGTTAAAATCCCCTATAAAGGAAATTATGGCATTGTCGGATTCACACATCCCGGTTAAAGTAATCCTCCTTTACAGTCAGTCACCCAACAGTTGTGACAAACAGGCCCCTTTAGAGATGACAAATTCTCTCTAAGGTCAACACTTTCAGCTTCACATCTTGGGCTTTGAACAAGATACAAACCACCTCTAGCTTCACGTCTTGGGCTTTGAACAAGACACCAAAACAACCATTTCCTCCCATAGAATAGGAGGAACTACGAACGCTCTGATTTCCCTGTTTCGGTAAATGGGAATACGTAGGCATAAGATTGAAAGAAAAATCTTAGCGAGCACACTAAACAAAAAAAACCTAAATCCCATACTCACATATATCTATCAAAAAGCATCAGTCCTAACATCCTAATCCTTGTTCCCCGCCAGAAACCTGTCTGTCAAAATAACACAAGAAAGGCCCCACCACATTGATCGCATCCGTAACCTAACAGACCGCTGTTTAAACTCGGTATGCAAGCAGGGTTAATTGGAGACATCTATTTCCCTTCCTTATTCAGCTCACAATAGGATAAAAAATGAATCGACCTGTAGTAAACTGACTCCAGAGAGCGACCGCGCTTAAGAACCGCGTCCAAAATCGCTCGCTACAGAATGAAATTGCAGAAATGTAAAGGAAACTGTAAATGAATAACTTAAAACTTCATTAAAATGCAAGGAATAAAACTGGTGTTTTTCAAACGTACATTTTCTCAGTAACTACTTTTTTCTCTCACACGGTTACTTTGAGTATTCTTAAGTGACTTGTACAAATTTTGAACACACCCAAAAATCTAACACTGACTCCCTATTTATATACAATCGAAATAACTGTCAATAACAACTATCTTCCCTAATGCTGACAAATGGCATCCTTCATGCCTTCACGTCCTCGATGAATTCCACGCGTCTGATTTTCAAAACGAATCTCCCTCCTAAATTTTAATTTCAAAACATCAGTCGAACAAGGCCTTCGCACCAAGTTGTCGGATCATTCCAATACTTAGAAAATTCTCCAAATATTTTACTCCAATTTAACACTCATTTTCGACTGACCTTCTTTCGCCAGAACTAGCCTTCTGTCGAATTATTTTGACAAATATTTTAAACTTATTTCCTGAATAAAATCCAGGCATCGAAATTAGTATCCTACAGTAGGTACGAGATGCGATGTCTTGGTGAGCATACTTAGTAAATACCTTAGGTCTTTCCCTAAGCACCTTTTCCTTAGTAAGCAAACTTTAGCATAACATAACTACTAACAAGAGGTTCATGTTGAGTACTATAGATACTTAGGATGCTAACACCTTCCCTAGGTATAACCAACCCCTGAACCTTAGATTCTCTTAGCTTTGTTGTTACATAGTGCACTTAGGGTTTTCTTTCTATCTTTACCCTTTTCTTTGGATAAATCAAAGCTCGGTGGTGAACTTAAATGATTTGTGATTCGAGTTAATTAAATAGCTTGATATCCGATTCTCACCACAACACCATGTCTTGGAGCCAATGCAATGCATGAATGAACATGACCAAATGAATGAAGCATAAGCCAATTAGGATTAAAAACAAGATGGCAAATTTTGGGGTGCAACATGTATGCAACTTTTTAGGGGGAGCATGATAGTCTGTCATATTTGCTGTTGCAGACGTGGAACCATATGCTGTGTCTAGGAGAATGCATTTTCTCTGCAGTAGGGTGTGATGCTCATGGGGAGTGTGTGGGGCGTGTGCTTGTGTTTGGTGTATTTGAAGTTTGAAGTTCTATTGTATGAACTTGCAAGAGTTCATGTGTATTTTTCTTGAGATCTTGGTTTTCCCCTTCAGGGGGAGTACTGGTTATGTTTGATATGGGGAGCTTTGTACCTGTCTGATTTGTAGCTACAGAGTTGTAATTTATACAAAGCCTACATGTTCTCTTGTAGCTTGTGTTGATTTTTTTGATGTGTGATGTCAGACTAGATGTCTTGACATTGTGTTGTCAAGTGTGCTCTACTGCCTTGACAGTTTTTGGGTTTGTGGTTCTTGTTGTCTGGTGTTTCTGTTTTGATTCCGCTGTGTATGTCTCTGATGCGTGCTAAGGTTATTTTAGCCAAACATTTCCAATAGGGAAGATTGTAAGTTATGTGGTTTTTGTATTGGCAACATTTTGGTAAAACATGCTGCCAGCAAGATGTTAAGCCAGATGTTTTGTCATGTCAGTTAGACATCATGTTCAGTATGATGTTATGGCATGTGCCAAGACATGTTATACAAGAAAGTTAGGGCATGACTGTTTTGGTATTTTTAGTGTGATTTTTTAGTGTGTTTTAATTCACGCGTGTGTGTTATCCAAGGAGGGATATTGTGGAAACTTCTGTTTTAACAGATTGTGTTGGTTTTCATAAAAAAATTATCCTTGAGCTTTTTTAGGAAACTTTATATTTTGTTCCTATTTTTGTGCAGGAAAGTATCTAATGATTGAAAGCTTGATTCCTGGCATTTTGCGTTTTGTTTTAAGAGCCCAAGCCCATGTAGTTGTGATGCTTATTTAAAGGAGTCTCTAAACCTAAAGAAAGCGTGGTTTTTTGAGGAAATTAGGATTAGCTGTGTCTTGAAGTCTCTTTAGTGTTTACCGTGTTTTTGTTTGTATGTCACTGTTTGCCTTGAAAATTAGTAAACAATCTCTGGTCTCCTAATTTATAAAAATTAGTTTACTTGCAGGATCGACCATACAAATCCTGAGACGATGTGCTTTAATAATTTCGACAACACATATGAAAATCAAATCCTTTATTTATTGTGTTCATCATTGTTCTCATAAAATAATATGATTTGGATAAAAATGATAAAACTTTATTCTTAAAGAAGTAACGAAAAACGTAATAAAAGTGCAGAAATAAATTGCAGAAATGTAGAATAAACTATATATAAATAACTTAAAATTTCATTGAAATGTAAAAGATAAAACTGGTGTTTTTCCAAACGTACATTTTCTCAATGATAACTCTTTTCTCTCACACGGGTACTTTGAGCGTTTTTTGAGTAACTTGTACATAATTTGAATACACACACGAAAATCTAACACTAGACTCCCTATTTATATACATAATCGAAATAAGCGTCAACAACGATCATTTCCCGTAACGAAGACAAATGGCATTCGGCATGCCTTCGCCTCTTAGATACACTCCACGTGTCTCCTTTTCAAAAACAAAATTCCCTCCTTTATTTGAATTTCAAAATAACAAACGAAAAGAGACCTCCATATAATTGTGTCGAAATGTTTCCAACACTTAGACAAATCTCCAACTCCTCTATTCCAAATAATCTTTTTTTTTTCGACTGATCTTTACAAGCCTTCCATTCTATAAAGGCTATAATTCTTCAGCAGTACAAATTCCTGAAACACCTCTAATAAAGTGATGACAAGTCCCAATGAACTTGTCCAGCTGTGCAGAGTGAAAATCCTTCAAAATCTTGATTGTGAACAGCTTGTCACAGTACAATGTCATGACATCCTGTTTGACATTGTATTCTTTTAGCATCCAACTCAATTTGGAGTAACAACTTCCTTAGCATTATCCTTAGTCATAGAGATAGACCAGAAAACACAATTATATTATTTCTAATCCAAGAGACAAGATTGTTTCTCAAAAAGAAACATCCTTAGAACCATACAGGAGCACACACGACAGAATTAACTCAGGATCCAAACATGAACACCACACAGTGATAACAAAAACAAACTCCCTCTGAATTGCATAGCTTAAGAATTCAGTAAAGTGCAGCTGAATAGCTAAACACAATGTCAAGACATCTAGTCTGATATCACAGAGCAATTAGAAAAACAACTCCCCCTGAAGACCACAACCCACTGCAGAGAAAAATAAACTCTCCCAGACAACAAACATCATTGTTCTCAAGGACATACCCATGCAATCATGAACTGTCCCAGTTCACATATCAGAGGCACGTGCATAGAAAAAGGAAAATAACCCTAAAAAACATTTAAGAGAAACAAGAGTTCTCCAAAACACTTCAGGCCAGATGTCAAGACATCAGATATGTTATCCTGTACTACACAATAAACCCTTCCATTCAGCACTGTCGAAGCCACTCTCACCACCAGACTTGGCCAATACTTTACTCCAAAATTCACCAGGAATAGATATTTCATCTCTCAATCTATTGGTGAACACAAACTCCACATGATTAGCTCCCATGTATAATCTGTTTCATTTTTTAGAGAGTTAATCTGCTGCAATGATGTTCCAACATTTGCTTGGACATCAGTCCCTTTCACAATGATTGAACCATTAACTTTGGTTCTGGAGTTAACATTCATAGGTTCTTCTATCATCATAGCAACCCAGGAACATCCCTTTGCATGAACTACTTTGAGAACCACAATTTAAACACAACAGTAAAGGAACAAACTCTAAAGGCATATCAGACACACTCACACACAACAAGAACCTAAAGATCTTCTACACAGAAGCACACTGTCAAAACATCCTGTATAACATCACATAACCACCAGCAAACCTTATGCAAAAAAAGAAGAGATTCCCTCTACCAAGTACCATTGGGGCTGACCAAAATACCAGAGTGTTGACTAAGCAAATCACCATTATCAATATTTTCCACCTCAGTCTACTCCTCTTCTCCCCTGTGTTCCTCTATCCATTAAGACTCCATCTTGCACTAGCCTCATAAGAACCATAAGAGGAAGTTCTATAACTTTTGTAGTAGTCTAACGTTGCAGCTCTTGGTGACATCTTTACTACATATTCCTTGGACATTAAGCATAAGCATGTAGTTCCTTGGGGTACACACAAAAAGCAACTGCCTTTGGACTTAACTTCTTCCTCGGAGCTTCATAAATCTCAATAGGACCTTGATCAAGAGAGACAACATCAGGACTGGAAATTCCAGTTCTCAAACCTCTTTAATTTCACCTTTTGGAACCATCATTACAAGAACATAGTTGGAGATAGAGACTTAGAGTCCACCAAAACCTCCTTTACTCCAGTCATGAGTCTGGAACACCCACAACCAGAATACCAATCTTGCTTAGTTACAACTTCTAGAAGGTATGAGAGATAAGGCAGTTTGCATCTTCCTTGAGCTCTAACCACTGCTTGGTTAGCTATAGGCTGAGTTAAACCTTTGAGACAACCATTCAAGTTGAAACAAAAGTGCCTGCTATGACCAACATTACCTCAGAAGAGACATCTCTAGTGCAAGTACCTACCTTTAGCATGAATATTCTGATGTTTAGCACGATGCTGAGGCAATTGATTGACGTCATTGGCTCAGCTTGCCTTATGATGTAAACAAATTTTACGATACTTGAGTTCTACTCTGCTTGATACAACCTTGAAACCCCTATCCCTTTTAGGCTTCTAGTTATCTTCCCGACTTGACGCACTCCTCCAATATTCTCACATACTTCTATATTCTTTCTTGATGGCAACCTTCTTTACCCTTGATGCACAAAACTTTGAAGAAACATCCAGCTCATCATGAGTTAATTCTTCAACACAGGAGTCTACATAAGAGGCCCGTCTTCCAGTTAAGGCAGTAACAAGATTGACAGATTCATCATCAAGATCATTTTACTCATCAATCCAAGCAATAGAAAGCCCCTTAAGTTGATTCTTGGAACAGGTAGGGCATTCTGCTAAAAAAAATTTTAATTCATGACACTAAGTGCCTATACTTTGAATGGCCATTTCTTCCGAGCATCAAGTTCTTAAAGATTTCAGGGTGAATGTCCTTGATATTTAACCTTGACCTTCTATTCACTATCCTTAGAGGCTGATTGAATTTCCTCCCAAGAACTTAATGGCACTGTATGACCCTTCACCAGATACCAGGTTACAAGCTTCTACAGAGTAAGATACAAAACACATGCCCATGTCCTCCTGTTCAAATCTGTTCTTTTAAAGACAGAAAAAAATATGACCCAAACATATCCATCTATTTCGATGATGTCTAGATCTTCTTCTACAATAGCATTCAGATTCAAGACAGGTCTCTTGAGTAGAGACCTTAGAATCCTGCTGACCAGATGTGCCTTTATGACAGGCCTTGAGACGTTCCCAAGTAACTTGGGCCAACACACATATGTTTAACAAACTAACCATATTTTTATCAACTCCATTGGATATAGAGTTTAAATATTTTAGAGTAACAAGAGCCAACTCATACTCTTCCTCATAAGGAACAATCCACACACACCCTTTGGTGACAGATTTCCAAGAGTTGTTGTCCATTGATCTCAAGAAAGCTACTATTTTAGCCTTCTAATGATCATAAAGTACTAGAAAAAATCTCCCTGAAGCTCACCCAACAACTAAATAGGGTGCAAGCTCTGATACCAATTGAAATTCTGGCACTCTAACACATGTTAATACCGATGTCCTCACATCAGAATATAATGTCAAGACAGATGTTACAACATCTTCTGTCTGACAAAACAAGTAAATTAAACTGGAAACAAATTGTAGAAATTTAAATAACACAGTCAATTATTAACCCAGTTCGGTCCAACATCACCTACATCTAGGAGCATTCAAGCCAAGAAGGAAATTCACTATGATATCATTAGTTCAAAGCTAAACTCCCCCGTTTAAAACTTAACGCCTAATCACTACATTGTGCAACTTCTACCTAGAAACCCTCTAGATATGAGATCCCCCTCTCACTCCCTAACAGTCACAAACTAGTGACAATACCTCAAGAAACCAAAATAGAAGTACCAACACTTCTAAGTACAATACTTAGTTTTTCTTAAAAGCTTCAAACTAAGAATTATACACTCATGCTTAGAAGCTTAAGAGTGAACAATAAACAACATAAAATCAGTCTACCTCAATGTATTAAAAGATACATGGGTAACTTACAAAGTCACACTAATGAGACTCTCAAAACCTAAGACTTTACACTTCCCCTAATTTTACAAAGTTATGAAAACCCGTAAAAACATTAGGTCTAAGTTTCTCTTTATATACTCCCTAGCAGTTCATGGGCTTCGAAATATTCACCCAGATATTGCTTGATCCACACGCTGAGAGCTACATCAATTATGTAGAAAAATCTCCTTAAATCTTGAAACAAATCATCAAGTTTCCTAAATTATCTTAACAACTAATTTTAGAAACTTCTGAACAGTTGGAGATCAAATCAAATGTTCCAGATTAAATCTTCTTGACCTGCGAAAATAAGTGAGATATATCCAAAAGAAATCTCACAAAATCAAATCAAATATGTTAAGAATAAGACTACAGCATGTACTGATGTTCTGGTACAACATGTCACATCATCTGTCAGAACATCTGTCTTCAATGTTGACAGACCAACAAATTAGGACATTCCTCCCAACATCTTTCTGGGAACCATGTTTTAGCAAAATTGCTGTCAATCTTAAATCTATGGAACTAACATTTTAAAGTGGTTTTGTTGATATAATCATAATCACTTTGATTGTGATTGGCTTTTAACATCAATAAAACAAATAAAATTTCCAAACGTGATCAATCGAACACAAAGTGTTCGATAAATTGTCTTTGAGTATTTTTATCGCTTTGTGTTCATTGGGAATAAGCATTACGAATAGCTTTGCATTTGATTGATCCATGAATTAATCGTTGTTAGACAATTTGTGTTCATTATCATTCTATCGGTTTTTATTACACATAGTAGGTCCGGTTAGACGATTCTATTCAGGTTGTTTCCGCTGTGCCATATATTTTTGAAAACAAACTTTTGCCAAGAGTTTTTGGTTTTAAATTTGTGATATATTCACCCCCTCTAGATCGAAGCCTATCGTCTAACAAATTTAATTAGTAATTAGGATTACACTTTAGTTAACTAATTAAATTAGTTTAATTAGAATAATTAATATATTTAGGGTTTAATTAACATAATAACTGGGTTAATAAAAATAGTAAAATAATTATTTAGATAATTATACTCAACATAAAAAGAAAAAAAAAACAAAAATATGTTTACATAATTAAATATTTTAATTAAGTCAAAATTAATTTGGTTAACTAGGGATAATTAAGTCTAATTAACTTCTCTCAAATTAACATAATACATCCACTTACAGTAAAAAAAAAAGGGAACAAAAATATAATTAAGTAAGGAATATTAACTAATTAGAAAATTAAGGTTGTCCTTTGGGATAATTTTGGGATAAAAGTGAGATTAATTTTTAGAATAATTTTAGGATTTCAATTAATTTAATTAGGGATAAATAATCAGGGATAAAGGATATGATATTTTGTTTTATTTAATTAAAAATAATTTACATTTATTATTAGTTTATTTTGTCAAATTAAACTAATTATTATATTTTTGCAAATTAACTAACAATTAAAATCAACTCCACACACTCGAACTTTAAGTCCTCTGCCCTTGTGCATTGAGACATTTTTCAAATAAAAAACCTTCTTCGCCCTCGATGCATTAAGAACCTTTTCAAAATATAAAATCAAAAAAACAAACTAACATTTCTAGAAAAACTACGGTACTCTGATCCTTCATCTAACATGAGGGTACATAGACACAGAGTCTTAGCACTCTAGCGAGTACAATAATCAAAAATATTTTCTAAGTCCTCCTTTCTTAATTAAACATTCTTTTATCCTAATAACAAAATAATTCTTTATAAAATAAAAATAGTTAAGCAAATAATACATTAAAGGAAACATTCACATAGATAAGCAATAACCCTATACTTAGAGAAGGATTCCATTGAGTACAATGGAGGTGAGGGATGCCTAGTACCTTCCTCTCACTTAACCGACTCTCGAACCCTAGGTCTCATCCTTAATCTTTAAGTTTTACCATTATTTTCCTGTTTCTTATGAACGAATAAAGGATGATGGCGACTCTGTGATTTTCCAGCTGCAACACATACCTCCTTAGGATTTTGGACGGCAAACCTTCTCCCAAGCTACAAGTGACTTTCGCGTAATCTTCTCAATACCCGTCCACAAAAACGACCTGTAAATGGCTTCAACTCTCTAGATCACTTTCTTTGGTAATGGAAAACACTTCATCCAATAGTGAGTTGTGGCAAAGATAACACTTCGAATCAGTTGCACCTTCTTGCATAGCTTAACAACCTTGAGCTCTAATGAGTAACCTTCTGCACAATTTTGTCAATCAGGCCCAGGCATAGTGGAATTGTTAACTTCTTGCTAGTAAGTGGCACGCCAAGGTATCTGAATGGCAGAGATCCTTCAACAAAAGAAGTGTAGCCTTGTATCATTCTCTTTGTATGCTTATCAACACCATTGTAATACGACTTAAATTTTGAGGGATTCACACTCAAGCCTGTTGATCTGGATAACTTTTGGAAAACCTGCATCAAAAGCTCATTTGATTTTTAGTATCCTCTACTGAAGAGTAATAAATCATTCGCAGAGCTAAGTTTAATAATTTTCAACCTCTCACACTTTAATTGGTAGTTAAAATCAGGAATTTTGTCTGAATTCTGCAGCACTCTATGCAGGTAACCATAACAATTACAAAAAGCATTGAGGATATGGGATCCCCTGCCTCAAGCCTCTCTTTGTTGGCAAGACCTTTGAATACACTCCATTTATGTTGAATTTGTAGAAACATTGGTTACAACCACCATGATCCACCTAACAAATCTGGGGGAAAACCAGTATCCTTCAATATGTTCACCATGACCCTCCAATCTACATTATCGTAAGCTTTCTGCAGATCCAATTGAAGCATACAGTTGGGAATGCCTCCCTTCATATTGTACCCTCTGATTAACTCATAAGCTAGTAGAATCTGGTCATGAATGTGCTGACCAAGTATGAAAGCTGTCTGGAACTGATGCACAATCTTTGCGAAGAACTCTTCCTATTCATTATTTTGTAGATCGCTGTGTAGCAACATATGGGTATATACTCCTTAAGTAATAATGTGATTTTTACTTAAAGATAATAATGATATAATATGAAAATTAATGAGGTTCATACTCGAAATAATGTGAAAATATAATTTCATTTTTCTTTAATAACATGATTTTTGTAAAAACTTTTGTTAATTTATAGTATTATTATATTGTATAATTAATTTTCTAATTTTTTAAATTAATTATATTATTATATTGTATGATTAATGATATTTAAGTTTAATGAGAATACATTAGATAGAAATGTTATAATTATACAATATATAACTCTTTTCTCTTTGACTAAATTAAACATCAAAGAAATTCATAGTACAATTGATAAAACTATCATTCTAATAGTTTTGAAAGGTTTATTATGAGTGCATTTGAACGAGTTAATTGAGAATTTTTAAAGAACTCAAATGATTCATTATTAAATTTTTGAGGTAATTTTTATAATTTGTAAAACTTTTGGAACAAATTTAAAATATTAAAATAATGACTAATTTGTAATTTTTAAAAATTTGAAAGAATCCTTTAAAAAAAATTAAAATTAATAACTACTTATTTGTAATTTTTTTTAAAAATTAGGTGTAATTTTAATTTTTTTATAAAATATGAGGATCATCTTGTAAAATTTAAAAAAATAATAATAAACAATTTAACATCCACATTATATATTATATATAATGAATGAACAATTTTAAATTCTTTACTTTTAGATGTTATTTAAAATTCTTAAATTTAACCAGGATAAAATATTTCAAAAATTTACATCGTTCTACAATTCTCCATATTTTTTATTCAAACAATAAATTTTAGGTCAAGTTATTTTAAATTCTCACAAAAAATTATTTTTCTTCATTAAAATTTGACAATTTAATTTTTCTAATTTTAATATTATATAATTATTATAAATAATTAATATAATTATAAACAATAATAAATTCCGATTTTAACTCAGAACACCAAAATTTAAGAAAAATAAAAATAAAAGATCAAAATTCTAATTAAGCTAAAAAATATAAACATAAAAAAATCAATAAAAAAAACCCAATCCAGATATCCACACACATCGGAAGGGGCCCGTATTTCAAAACATTGGCTTGAACTCTTCTTGTAATGCAATGAAAACTCTCAAGGCGTGATTGGTTGGGGTGATTGTGTGAAGAGAGAGTTTAACAAGAGAGAAGTTAATGAGAAATGGTCTAATAGTTTCCCTCAAATGTTTTTTGATGTTTTTTGGTTTGAAATTAGGTTGGTGAACTAGCATTTGTATAGCAGTAAACTGTATATGTTGGAATTTAGGGTACTGGTATTCATGTAATGCAAGGGAGTGGCCAAGGGAGAAATTTGAAGGGAGTATTGATGCTTCTCTCAGTGGTTTGGGCTTTGGTGTGAGTTAGGGTGAATTATAAGAGAAAAGTGATTATTCTGTTATCTAGGAAAGGGGTCTGGGTGGTTAAGTATTGTACTGAACCTGTTCTATGGTGGATGGCATATCTTATGCCAAGGTAATAAAACTTGTTTAGCTGTTTCAAAAAAAAAAAAAAAATGAGAAATGGTATATTTCTCTTGATTGGCAAAAAGATGAAATAGGAAAGAGAGATAGATATGTGGGGCCCATGCACTTTTTTCTTTCTTCCTTAAGATGCGAAGAAAGCATGTTGAGAAGTGTGTTTTTGTATTTTTCCTTAAATACCCTTGCCCTTTTGAGTAAATGTGACAGTTTTATAAAGTTATGTCTTTATACCATTAATGCACACAAGAGAGAGTGACTGCATCGTTTTAGTGACCTGAAACATCAACAGTCTCATTACAAATAATTAAATTAAATTGATTCAAATAAAATGAGTTATTCAATTAATTAATTAATCAACTAAATTTAAACAAAAGAATGTAATGATTTTGAAGGAAATATATTTTAGTAAAAGAGTATTATTGTACTTTTAAAAACAAACCATACTTCTTTCTTTTCTGTCGTTATTCTCTTTCTCTCATACCAATCAATACTTCTAATCTACTCTATTTCTTATCTCTTTCTCTCTTCCCACACTCTCTCTTAACTATTTCTCTCTTCACAATTTCTTCTATAAACCAAACACACCCTCAGGGTGTGTTTGTTTTAGATGAAGTATGAAAGAGAGAAGTTGGTGAGAGAGAAGTTGAAGAGAGATGTCCCATTTCTCTTGCTTGGTTTGGTGAGAAATACGGAAGAGAGAATGAAATTATATAGGTCCCATTACTTTTTTCAATCTCTCCTAAAATGAGAAGAAAGGAGAAAGAGAAACAATTTTTTTCTTTATTCCATATTTGCCCTTGCATTCTCTTAATGAAGTTAAATATACTACTATATTTTATATATTGTTATAGTAAGGATAGTTTTGTCTTTGTTAATACCTATTTACCCCCTGCCATATGGGCGTGTTTTGAAAAACCCCCCTGCGAAAAAAAAAGTTGCAAGACTGACCTTAACAAATTTTAAAAGTTTTGATTTAAACCTTTATCAGGCCACATCATCAAAAATGCTTATGTGGCAATCATTTATTTAATTTTTTAATGAAAAGAAATTCCACATCATTAATAGGCTTTGTGAAATGACTCTTATACCCCCACTTTTTAATTTTTTTTATTTAGTTTTTCTTTTATTTAATTTTTTTAGATTTTATTTAATTTATAATTTTTTTATTTAATTTTTTCTTTAATTATTTTTCGTATTAATTTTATTTATTTAAATTGTTATTTTAAATTATCAAAATATTAGTCTTAGGCCTAAGCCCATTTTAATTTCAACACAAACACACATACAACAAGTCCATTTCCAATTCATAAATGTATGTGAATGATTGGTATATAAACACTTGTTTAACTTATATACCAACCGATGTGGGACTTTGTTTTCCCACCGTCCTCCATTACCTTCAACACACAACATCATTCTGGTTCATCCTTTTTCTCTCCATACAGCCAACATAACCCTCATGACATCTACACACATACACACTCGCAGAACCTCATGAACAAAAGGACTCAACCAATGTTCATCTTCCCACCCGCTCACCATATTTTCTCCATCACCAACTGTTCATCTTGTTCCTCTCATCCGTTTTTTCCCTCTTTCATAGATAACAACCGCCTGCACTTTATCTGGTCTCATCACCACACCAAAACAAACCGAAAAGCACTCTTCATCATCCTTTCATACCACCATCGTCAAACTTAACCATAACTAAACACCTTACTCCATCCGCGAGTCAACCTACAACCACCTTCGAAACACCTTGCATTCACCATGTACCACAAACACGGCAAAACAGAGAAGGAGAATCGGAGGTAGAGAGATTTTGGAATTTGAAAACAGAAAAGCAAGGATTCAAATGATGGAATGGAGTAAGCTTTGCTTGCTGAACTGAATGCTTTGGAGAATGCATATCTGCTTGTGGCAGCTTGCTTGCAGGTATTTCTCAGAGAGCTTCCCAGTTCGATGCACAGTTTGAGTGTTATGAAATTGTTTTGTAGTGTAGAGGGTAGGGATAGGTTGGCCTCGATAGGGCATGTGTCCTTTTCGTTGTATTGTTTTTTGAGTCAGGTTGCGATGGAAGAAGATGTTAAATCTACTACGCCTGTGATGCTTTTAGAGAGGTTAGGAGAATGTGCGGTGAGTGGTTGGCAGAAGCAACTTGCTTATCACCAATTAGGTGTTGTGATGCTTGAGAGAAAAGAATACAAAGATGCACAACATTGGTTTGAGGCTGCTCTTAAGGAAGGACATATTTATTCTTCAATGGGCGTTGCAAGAGCCCAATATAAACGTGGGCACACATATGCCGCATACAAAATGATAAACTCCCTTATTTCTGATCATAAACCTGTTGGTTGGATGTATCAGGAAAGGTCTTTGTATTGCATTGGGAAGGAAAAGAGTATGGACTTGGTCTCTGCAACTGAGTTAGATCCAACTCTTTCTTTTCCATACAAACACCAGACTGTTTTTATGGTGGAGGAGAATAACATTGGAGGTGCCATTTCTGAAATCAATAAAATAATTGGTTTCAAAATTTCTCCTAACTGCCTTGAATTGAGAGCTTGGTTCTTGATTGCCGTGAAGGATTATGAAGGAGCTCTCAGGGATTATGAAGGAGCTTGTTTCAACATTAATACTATACTTTGTGAGTTATGGTGTCCCACATCGGTTGGTATATAAGCTAAACAAGTGTTTATATACCAATCATTCACATACATTTATGAATTGGAAATGGACTTGTTGTATGTGTGTTTGTGTTGAAATTAAAATGGGCTTAGGCCCAAGACTAATATTTTGATAATTTAAAATAACAATTTAAATAAATAAAATTAATACGAAAAATAATTAAAGAAAAAATTAAATAAAAAAAATTATAAATTAAATAAAATCTAAAAAAATTAAATAAAAGAAAAACTAAATAAAAAAAATTAAAAAGTGGAGGTATAAGAGTCATTTTACAAAACCTATTAATGATGTGAAATTTCTTTTCATTAAAAAATTAAATAAATGATTGCCACATAAGCATTTTAGATGATGTGGCCTGATAAAGGTTTAAATCAAAACTTTTAAAATTTGTTAAGGTCAGTCTTGCAACTTTTTTTTTCGCAGGGGGGTTTTTCAAAACACGCCCATATGGCAGGGGGAAAAATAGGTATTAACCCTTAAAATTTTACACATTTCTTTCTTTTCTATTTCTCTCATATTTCTCTCAAAGCAAGCAACCTTATAAATCTTCTTTACTTCTTACCTATTTCTCTCTTCTCACATACTCTCTCACTTATTTCTCTCTTCTCACTTTTTCTTTACAACCAATCACACCCTCAAAGTGTATAAGCTGTCCAAAGCCAAATCCTTCCGAGAATCCATATGTGAAACCACCTGATAAAGCACAACAAAAATATTTATTATTATCTGCATTACAAAGTTGGATGGAGGGTTGAAAAATTAGGAATACAGAAAACTTAAAATTAAATTGATTAAATTGATATTAGTGGCACCATTCTAACAAACGTTGGGAAACCCAATATGACAAATCAATGTACCAACATTTGGGAATGCCAATTTCTCAGTAATATGTATTTTCTCTGTTACATGAATCGAGATTGAAAACGAAACACAATGAAGAGAAAAAAGAGAGAAGAATAGACCTTGGAAGGATCTAATTTATCGGCGCCCTCTTCTTTAGTTATACGATCTTCTTCATGTGAAGACATGGTGCGGTCGACGTTCTCTTCTTTTTTTATATGATCTTCGTGTGAAATCATGGAGCGAATTGAAGCATTCCATGGTTGGAATTTAGGAGCGGCTTGGAGCGGCACGCGAACATGGCGGAGTATGATTGCTCGTAGTGCCATTTTTCTATTTCGATCCCTCTCGGTAATTTGCGATAGAAAAAGGGCTCAGTGTTAGGGATTGAGAAAACTTGGGTTTGAGCGGTCAATATATATAATGTCGACATGGCCTAGGGATGGGCTTAATTTTATGGATATCCATTAGAGTTGGAGAAATAAACTTGTCACTTCCCGTTTTATATATGACATCCAAATTTTTAATATTTTCAAACTACTCTCGTTTATATTTACCTATCAAATTTTATTATTTTTTTAAAATTTTTACTTTTTTCAACATCTAAAAACGAAATTTTTTGTTAGGTATTTTGAAATTTTCAGTACGTTTTTTTTTTCGCATTTTTGAAAATTTCACGTGTATATATCGGAAATTTGGAATAATCTGATACAAAATATTAGAAATTTAAAAAAAATCGGGTATCCAATACCGGCAATTGTCAAAATTTCTGATAAATTAAAAAAAAAACTTTCGAAAATTTGCAAATGTTCAAACCAAAATTTTTTACTGTATTTGAAATTTCCAATAAAAGAACAAAAATTAGAAAAAATTCTTTATTTGCGTGGTCCGAAACCGGTATGGTCATTTACAGATTTCAGTAACGATTGTACGCAAATCTTCACCATAGACAAAATATGTTTTCTACGTAACAAGTTTAAATTTAATATTTTTCTCGTCCTTATATGATATTGATAGTATACTTTTTATGTGATGTAAATGACAGATATTTGAGTCCCGATCTGAAGTATTAGCCTAAGTACATAATATTGGCAAGCAACGTGGTATTATAGTTGTGACTGTTTGTTCTGATACTGCAAATGGGCAGCGAGGTAGGAAAGATAACTTGATTATGGGTTGTGAGAGAGTAGGAAATTATAAAAGAAAAAATACATCTAAAAGCAGTAAATCCTCGTAGGGCATTTATAATATGAAAATGAAATGCTCTTTTAGGTTGAGATCTGCACCGAGTGGTAACGGTTGGAAGGTGATGGTTAGGTGTGGGTTTCACAATCATAAATTATTTGTGGATTTAGATGGTCATGACATATTGGGTCGTCGAAAAGTTCATGAGAGATTGTTTGTGAATGATATGACGAAGTACAACAAGATTCCACGGTACATAGTTTCTGCTTTGAAAGACAAAGATCCAAAAAACCTCATATGTGTTACCTAAGTGTATAAAGCTAGAGCTGCATACAATACGAGCAAGAGAGATTCATTGATGGAAATATAAATGTTGTTGACTCTTATTCATAGAGAAAAAAATATGTGTTGGACAAGAAATAAGGAAGACCCAAATGTTGTTGCTAATATCTTTTGGACACATCCTGATTCGGTGAAGTTGTTGATGTGAGGGCAAGGTTCTTTAGTGCTTTGTTTTAATGATATCAAAACTAGTAATATTTCGTACTTGTGTACTTTGGACGATATCATCGTGTCTTAGCTTGCATTCATCTTTTTAATATGCATATAATGACCCTCATACATAAATCTAGGCATATAGGATCATCCCCTATGTGTAAAATGTGCATTTAATCATTGTAGATGCTTTAGGTCGACCCATACAGGGCTTAGGTCGACAGAAAAATTAATAAAAATGTGTTTGTGGCATTCTGGCACCCTTGCGTCAACTCACAGATGTGTGGAGGTCGACGCATACTGAATGAAAAATAATTTTCTGATCACTGGTGCCCTTGCGTCGACTCACGGATGTGTGGAGGTCGACGCATACTGAAGGAAAAACAATTGTCTGCTCTCGGATGCTCTTGTGTTGACGCATGGCTTGGTTCAGGCCAATGCATGGTTTGATTTTCTGTGCAGATTTGCTTTCTGGAGTGTTCAGGTCGACTCATAGAATGTTGAGGTCGACCTCTCGCTCATTTAAGCCTATTTTTCTGCATCTTTGTGTGTCAAAAAGCTGTTAATTCTGTTATGTGGTCTTAGTCATAGATATTCATATGCATCATCTTTTGTACTAGAACAAACAAGAAAATTGAAAATATACATTGAATTTGCTCATTATCTTCATTCTCACAGTTGCATTCTTCAACAATTACACATAATCATTTTTGTTGAGTTGTGCATTGTCGAGGTGATAACGTCCAAACGTAGGATTTGTATATCTAGTTTGGGTTGAGATTTCAGTGGGATTTTCTTGAATAAAACCGTTAGGGTTTTGTCCTCTAAGATCTTGAGGTATTTGGGGGGGGTTTTTGCACAAATCTTTGCTTAACAGATTCAGCCGAGTGAAAAGCTTGAAGAACGGTGTGTTCGTTCAAGCAAGTAGCGGTAACCGGAGGATTGTGTCAAAAGATTTGGGGTCGAACGTCTTGCGATTGAAATGAGCCGAGCGAAAGACTTGAAGATTCAAGTGAGTAGCGGTAAGTGGATGTTTGTTCGGAGCGTTTGATGCACTTGATTCGACTTGAATCAAGGGGAGAGAAATGGATAGGATCAACATCAACATTTAGGTTTGAGTGTATGGTCGCTATAACTTCTCTTGTTTAAAACTTTGCAACTTGATATTATACATATCTCAATTCTAGTTTTAGAATTGGGGACAGACGTACCCGAAGCGAGGACGAAAGGGGAACTACCTAAACAAATCAGGTGTCGTTCTCTCTTTCTCTATCTCTTTACTTTGTGTTGTTAACATTTGTGTGATATCAATTGTTCGATAAATTTCCACTGTTGTGTAGTGTTGAAAATCTGTTTTGAAAATTCATTACAATCACTTGGATTGTAATTATGAAAAATTTTGCACTATCATTTCATAGGAAATTGAACTTGGGGTGTTGTGCACACCAAGTGTTCGACGTATTGATCGCACACAAACTGTTTGTAAAATTGTCAAGTTAATTTTACATTTTATAATTCATTGGAAACTGGTTAACTCAAAGAGATCATTATTTGAATTGGTTGATTGGCAACGTTGTTGATTCATTTTTTTCTTATCAATTTTATTCCATTCGGTTTCGCATATCCGATCTTACCAATAACGGTTCGTTTAAACGATTTAAAATCCAAGGCCGCTTCCTCACATTTTTGAAACAATTTTTAAGTGCCGATTTTTGTTAAAAATTAGTGATCTATTCAACTCCCCCTTCTAGATCATTGCCATAGTCTAACAGTTGAATATGTTTCACTTGGTCTTGATTTTTGATTTACATACAAGACAAATAGGTAATGTGCATTGTGATCATACCTTGATATCATTTCGACATACTTTGATTTATCATATTTTTTATTATTTGCACCATGATCATATAGGTATCAGTTATCACTCCTTGAGATTATTGGTGTTACATCAACAAAATTGACATTTTCGGTAGACTTTGCCTATTTGGAACATAAAAGGGAGGAGAAAGTCAAATGGGCTATGGAGAAGCTCTAAGAGATGTTCTTTGCCTAGAAACTGCTACCGAATATTGTGGTGACGGATCAAGAACTTGCGTTGATGAATGCAATTGAAGTTGTATTTCCAAATTCAACTATATTAAATCAGAAAGATATGAACATGTCATGGATTTATGGAACAACATCTTGTATGCTAATAGAAAAACTGAGTTTGTCGCACACTTGAAGCACTTTGAGACTCTTCGTGTTGATATTCCTTTGTTTGTTAAGTACGTGAGTGAAACATGGTTGACACCTTATAAAGAAAGGTTTGTTGCTGCTTGGACTAACAGAGTCAGTCATTTAGGGATCACAACAACGAACAGGTACACAGACTTCTTTTCGATGTTATTATTAAACATAATTTATCTTGTTGGCTCATTATGGTTTAATTATTGTGATTTAAGGTGGAGTCTATTCATTGGAGACTAAAAAAAATGTTGACTACAAGCCAGGGAGATTTATGCTGAAGTTGGGATGCTACGAACACCATGTTGAAGTTGCAGCTAGGTTTAATCAGGGTGTCATTTCAAAAAATTATTGTCAACATTGAGCATTGGTATAACACTCTATTCTATACCAACTTGCACGAATTTGTTTCAATGCAGTGTATACATTACATAGGGAAGGAACTAGAAAGGGTTAAAAAAATGGTACAAGCAAAAATGTTTGTGGTTGCTTCATTTTCAACTTGTAGGTTTCCAAATACAAGGCTTGCGTGTTCCTTTAGAGCCAATTCATGTTTTTTTGGAAGAAATTACACATTGAAGAGCATGATGACAGTTATGACGATAGTGGCACAAAGTTGGATTTAGAAGCAGAGTGTGAAGAGTTGAAGACATATTTCAATTATTTGGATATTATAGGCCAGAGAGTGTTGAAGAAAAAGGTTCAGGAACTAACACATCCATCCACAACTTCTATGTGTCCACCACTGATGAAGTACAAGCCAAAGATGGGAGTTGAGCAGAAAGGGTGAAAAGAGTGATGTTCATCGTGATCCTTCACAGTGGGAATACGGTGAAAGCTCGCAGGGGAGTCATACTACAAAGAGATCATGCACGGAACCAACAAGAAGTCAGCCTTCAAGTATGACGGGTCAAAGTCAACTGTCCACTGCATCTTCGAGGCATCTTTACTTGTCTTAGCTTCCTGGTTTCTTGCATCCATACATTGATGCCATTGTTGACGTGGGGGACGATGGAAATTGTGGCTTTCAGGCTATTGCAGCTTTACCTGGATGGGGCGAGAATCATGGTCGTTGGTTCGAAAGTAGTTAGATACTCAAGTTCATCAACACCCTAAATTAATTTCCAATTTGTTCTATGACACGGTCTTTGAAGTTAGGAATTCCTTAAAAGTAGAAAACTTGGGTGTGCATGGTCGAGAAAAACGGATTACGATTCCTAGTATGGGTTACCCTATTGCTTGCAGGTACATTGTCGTATTTGTCTCCCTGTCACAGAGACTTAGCGTTACCTTTTTCCCTCTTACCATAGCTCCACCTATCTATACGAGCAGACATAAAATCATTGCTCTTGGTTTTGTTAACGACAATCATTGGGTTCAGATAAAGTTGAAACCTGATAGTCCATTGTCTCTTGTCACTAACCGTTGTAGACAGAATTGTATTGAAGATGCAAATAAAATCATCTAAAGATTCGTGTAGCGATTGTACGCAGTTCTTCACCACTGACAAAATATGTTTTCTATGTAACAAGTTTAAATTTAATATTTTCTCGCCCTTATATGATATTGATAGTATACTTTTTATGTGATGTAAGTGTCAGATATTTGAGTCCTGATCTGAAGTATTAGCCTGCGTACAGAATATTGACAAACAACATGGTATTATAGTTGTGGCTGTTCGTTCTGATACTGTAAATGGTTAGCGAGGTAGGAAAAGATAACTTGATTATGGGCTGTGAGAGAGGAGGAAATTGTAAAAGAAAAATACATCTGGAAGCAGTCCATCCTCAGAGGGCGTTTATAGTATGAAAGTGAAATGCTCTTTTAGGCTGAGATCAGCGCCGAGTGGTAGCGGTTGAAAGGTGATGGTTAGGTGTGAGTTTCACAATCATAAACTATCTGAGGATTTAGATGGCCATGACATATTGGGTCATCTAAAAGTTCATGAGAGACAGTTTGTGAATGACATGATGAAGTATAACATGGCTCTACGGTACATAGTTTCTGCCTTGAAAGACAAAAATCCAGAAAACCTCACAAGTGTTACCCAAGTGTATAAAGCTAGAGGTACATACAACACGAGCAGGAGAGGTTCATTGGCGGAAATGCAAATGTTGTTAACTCTTATTCATAGTGTCATTTCTTTGATTTTTTGGTTGGCATTTATTTTTCTAAAACTTTTCTAGCAGCAAGATGTTGAAACAAAATATTCTAATATTCTGCATTAAACATGTCGGATAAAGATGTCCCATCCTGGATCATAGGACATCGCGTCTGATTTTGGTTTAAAAGGAAGATTCTGTTGTTGGTATTTGTTACTGAATATTCTGTGAATATTTAGTTATCCTATGTGGCATCCAAAGTATTTTGGGTTGAGTTTTTGTGTTGGTTTTCGGATTTTTGACATTTTCTAAATATGGAGACATATTAGGAAACTTTAGATTGAAGACCTATTTTCTTGGAGTTTATTTTGTAGAATTGTGTGCAGTCTCTTTGCTGCGTTTTGAAGCCCAATCCAGTCCAGATTTAATGCTATATATTGACTGGTGTAAACCTAGTTTAGGCGTGGAACTTACGTGTGTTTTGTTAGGGTTTTTGAGTGTTATTTGTGAGCCTAACTGGTATCATTCTGATAACAGTACAAGGACTGGTTTTGTGTTGTAAGTTCTGTCAGTTACTCATAAGCTTTTAAGCATTGAGTTTCTTGTGTCTCAATTCTCATAAGCTTTGAAGTATTGAGAATTGTGTGTTTTGAAAGTGTGGCTTTCGTTTTGTTACTTGTGTTGAAAGGAACCAGTCACGGTTTGTGATTGAAGAGGGATTTGAGGAGGGCCTCATACCTAGGTGAGTCTTAGGTAGAAGTCATAGGAAGGGTAGTGATTAAGTGAGCGGATTGTAACCGGGTGTGGTTGCTGTATGATCTGTGAATTGATACTATCGTATATTGATTTCGTCCCTGGCTTGGTAGCCCCCAGAGTAGGTGTGTTAGACCGAATTGGGTAAACATATCACTGTGTTCTTTACTTTCTGTACTGTTATTATTATTGTTAACTTGTTCATTGTGTTGGATATTAGTGTCTCAACATATGTGTAGGACATCTGATATCTGTGCCAGAATTTCAATTCGCATCAAGAGCTTGCACCCTTGTTTGGTTCTGGGTGAGATTCAGGGAAGGTACTTTCTGGTGCAATGGACAAGGATGGAGGATTTTTGAACAAACCACCTCTGCTTGATGGTTCCAACTATGACTACTGGAAACTAAGGATGGTAGCATTTGTAACGACCCGAAAAATCTAAATTATTTATTTAATCATTTATTTAATTAATTTAGAAGGAATTAAGGGGGTTTGTAATGATTTTGGAGAATTATGGATTAAAAGATGCATTTTCGAGTAATTTTAATAAAAAGAATAATCATGTATTATTTATGTTATTATTGTTATTATTAAAATTTAAAATAAAATGAGGAAGGGCAAGGTGGTCTTATTGGAGATAAGTGAGGATAGGATGGGAAGTTCATAAACTGGGATATATGACTAAAAGAGAAAAGGGAACGATCATTCTAACTGATCGTGTTTTGGGTGAAGGAAACTGAAGCAGAGAAGAGGAAGAGGAGAACTAGGGCTTGAGGAATTCTCGAAGAATCTTGAAGAAGGAAGGAAAAGCTTCGGATTATTCTAAGGTATGGGGAGAATTCCTAATTCTTGGTAGTTTACGAAATTGGAGATTGAATAGATTAGGATTGTGTGAATTTGTGTTTGATTTTGATGGTTTTGAATGTGAAATGTATGAACATGATGAGATTATGATGAATGTCACTAGTATGTGTTGATATATGTGTGTCTTATGAGTATTTTGATCAATTTTCGTGTAGAACATTGGTTTTGGGGGTTATGAGAATCAAAATTTCAGAAAAATCGGATTTTTGGAAAAGTGGGTTTTGTCGCGCTCTGACACGGGCCGTGTCACACAACACGGGCACCGTGTCAGCATACTGGTTGATAAAAATAAAATTTGTGTGTTGCAGGGGTCCTGACACGGGCCGTGTCATAGGACACGGTGGCCGTGTCAGCTTGCTGGTCGTGAATGAGTAAAATTGTTTTTTTTGGAAATTGGTCCCAGGGGTTCTGACACGGGCCGTGTCACAGGACACGGTGGCCGTGTCAGGCTGCTGACTTGCTATTTTTTTTTAATGATTTGGAATCGTGTCCCAGTTCTTCTGACACGGGCAGTGTCACAGGACACGGTGGCCGTGTCAGACTACTGGTTGTCTCATATTTTACTGTTTCCTTGCGGTCTCTCGCTGTTTTCTCGTGTTGTTTCTTTAGGGTCGAAGTATTGATGATATGTAATTAATGAACTATGATTTTTATGATGAATGTTGTTGAGATGAAGTGAATGATGCACATGTCGATAATTGAATGAAATGAGGAGGTTAGCATCATTGCATTTCATGGCATATTTTTATGATGGGGCTCCGTCCTATTGGTAGCTTCAATCCCATCGTGCGGATTGGAGTGATATGTTGTTATGGTGTGCTCCCATTATGGAGGGTTGATAACCAGTGTTCATCGCATGGAGGAAAGTCGGTACCGCATTTCATATGTGCATTTTCATTGAAGTTGACATTGCATTTTTATGGAGTAATTATGATGAATCGTATTATGAATTCTAAGTTGATAGTGATGTGAATGAATGTGAGTGATGATCTGTTGTTGTTGCTGCTTAATTTATTTGATTTCTATGTCTTGTATTACTATATTGAATTATGTTTTCTCACCCTGCCTGCTTGGAAATGTTGCCTCTTATGTAGGTAACTTGCAGATAACCAAGAGTAGCTTCGAGGTGACGAAGGAGGTAGCTTGGAGTGTCTCGTTATGTCGTTAATTTTAGAGGTGTCCTGCTCTGTGTCATGTAACATCGGGTTGGGATGAATTGCGAACATTCGTGTTCTTTTGATTTATTTTGGAATTGTATACTGATGATGTTGTTCTAGATTGGATAAAATTCTCATGAAGTTTTAATTGAGTTTACAATGACAAGTTGATTCTGTTGCAAGATTATGATTTCTTTTGATGATGTTTTGAGTAACCCGTGTTACGGGACAGGACTATGAGAATTGTACGATGTGTTGATTATGTACACCCTTGGTTGTGAATTATACTCTGATAACATGATTTATTTCTCTAAAATTGTATGTGGGGTCGAAGGGTGTTACATTAGTGGTATCAGAGCAGGTCGGTCTGTCCGGCCAAGTTTTGTGTAGTCAGTCTGTTGTCAGTCGTTACTTGTTAAAGATTATTTGTTTTCTGACGTGGTATGTGTTGTACAGAATGGTTGGGAACAACACGCGTGCTCTTGCTGATGCTATTGCAGTTCTCGCTCGGAACCATGCTCCTGATGAGTTTCGCGCGTTAGAGAAGTTTCAGAGGAACAACCCACCGAAGCTTGAAGGGACTCATGACCCGGCGAGCGCACAAAAGTGGCTCAAGGCGATTGAGAAGATTTTTAGAGTGATGAGGTGCTCTGATGCACAGCAAGTGCAGTTTGGAACGCATATGCTGGAAGAGGAGGCCGAGGACTGGTGGGATAACACCCGTCAGAGGTTGGAAGATGTTGGCACTGCGGTGACTTGGAATGTGTTCAAACAAGAATTTCTGGGCAAGTATTTTCCTGAAGATGCTCGTGGTAAGATGGAAGTGGAATTCATTGAATTGAAGCAAGGGAATATGACTGTGGCGGAGTATGCTGCCAAATTTGAGAGGCTTGTGAAGTTTTGTCCTCATTACAACCGTGCAGATGCTGAACTTTCTAAGTGTCTCAAGTTTGAGAACGGGCTGAGACCAGAGATTAAACAAGGGATTGGATGTCAACAGATTCGCAGGTATGCGGAACTGATGGATAAGAGTAGGATCTACAATGAAGATAGTCGAGCTCGATCTGCTCACTACAAACAGCTAAGTGAAAAGAAGGATAAGGGCCAGTTCAGAGGAAAACCTTATGCAACCCCAGGTGATAAGGGTAAGCAGAAGGTATCAGATGAGAAGAAGTCAAGTAAGTGAGCCGCTAATACACCTACTAAGTGCTATAAGTGTGGGGAGCCAGGTCACAAAGCTGATGTGTGTGCTAACAAAGTTCTGAGATGTTACCGTTGTGGCAAGACCGGGCATAGGATTGGTGATTGTCCGAATGAGGGTCCGACCTGTTTCAATTGCGGTGAACAGGGACATATCAGTACTCAATGCCAGAAACCAAAGAAGACTGCTACTGCTGCCCAGACTACTGGAAGAGTATTTGCTTTGGCGGGCTCAGAAGTTCCCAAGAACGAGAACTTAATTCGAGGTACTTGTTTTATTAACAATGTTGAGTTGATTGCTATTATTGATACTGGAGCTACGCATTCATTTATCTCTCTCGAGTGTGCTACTAGATTGGGTTTGAATTTGTCTAACATGAATGGTAGTATGATAATAGAGACCCCGGCTAATGGTTCGGTGACTACTATGCTTGTTTGTTTGAAGTGTCCTTTGACAATCTTCAAGAAGGATTTTGTGATGGATTTGGTGTGCTTACCTTTGCACCAAATCGATGTTATCCTTGGTATGAACTGGTTGGAGTTCAACTACGTTCACATTAATTGCTATAACAAGACTGTGAAGTTTCCAGAGTTAGGTGAGGATGGTGAACTAATGTTCTTATCTGCTAAACAAGTGGATGGACTTTTATTAGATGAAGCGTTGATGTTCGCAGTGTTTACATCGTTGCCAGCGGATGGTGTGGCCGTCAGTGCTGAGTTGCCTGTGGTTTGTGAGTTTCCAGATGTATTTCCTGAGGATATAAGTGATTTACCTCCGGAACGTGAAGTTGAGTTTGCTGTAGACTTAATACCAGGTACGAGTCCAGTTTCGATGGCTCCTTATCGGATGTCTGCTTCGGAATTGAATGAGCTGAAGAAACAACTAGAAGAATTGTTAGAAAGGAAGTTTATTCGACCTAGTGTCTCTCCGTGGGGTGCTCCGGTGTTGCTCGTTAAGAAGAAAGACGGTAGTATGAGATTGTGTGTCGATTATCGGCAGTTGAATAAGATAACCATCAAGAATAAATATCCGCTTCCGAGAATCGACGATTTAATGGATCAACTCGTAGGTGCTTGTGTGTTCAGTAAGATTGATCTGAGGTCCGGTTATCATCAGATTAGAGTTAAAGCTGACGATATTCTGAAAACAGCTTTCAGAACGAGGTATGGTCATTATGAATATACGGTGATGCCATTTGGAGTTTCTAACGCGCCTGGTGTGTTCATGGAGTATATGAACAGAATCTTTCATGAATATCTTGATAAATTTGTAGTGGTTTTCATAGACGATATCTTGATATATTCTAAATCAGCAGAAGAACATGCAGAACATTTGAAGATTGTGTTACAAGTGTTGAGGGAAAAGAAATTGTATGCTAAGTTATCGAAGTGCGAATTCTGGTTGAAGGAGGTGAGTTTCCTAGGCCATGTGATTTCAAGTGGTGGAATTTCTGTGGATCCCTCGAAGATTGATGCGGTGTTGCAGTGGGAGACTTCGAAGTCTGCTACAGAAATTCGTAGTTTTCTTGGATTGGCTGGTTATTATCGTAAGTTCATTGAAGGTTTTTCTAAGTTGGTTTGCCTTTGACGCAATTGACTCGAAAAGGGCAAGCGTATGTATGGGATGTCGCTTGTGAAGAGAGTTTTGTAGAACTAAAGAAAAAGTTGACGACTGCTCCGGTGTTAGTTTTGCCAGACCCGAATGAGTCCTTTGTGGTTTATTGTGATGCTTCAAAGATGGGCCTTGGTGGAGTTTTAATGCAAAATGGTAAAGTGGTCGCTAATGCTTCTAGACAGTTAAGAGTCCACGAGAGGAATTACCCTACACACGACTTAGAGTTGGCTGCTGTAGTATTTGTACTGAAGATCTGGAGGCATTATCTTTTTGGTTCGAAATTTGAGGCATTCAGTGATCATAAAAGTTTGAAATACTTGTTCAATCAGAAAGAGTTAAACATGAGGCAGAGAAGGTGGCTAGAACTATTAAAAGATTTCGAGTTCGATTTGAATTATCACCCAGGTAAAGCAAACGTAGTGGCTGATGCTTGAGTAGAAAGTCGTTACATATTTTAATGCTTATGGTGAGAGAACTTGAAATGATTGAGCAATTCAGAGACATGAGTTTGTTGTGTGAGACGACCGCTGATAGTGTGAAATTGGGCATGCTAAAGCTGACTAGTGGAATTTTGGAGGAAATTCGGGGAGGTCAGAAATCTGATTTGAAATTAGCTGACCAAATAATGAAAATTGATCAAGGTAATGGCGGTGAATTCCGAATTGATGAAGATGGAGTTTTGAGATTTCGAGATAGAGTGTGCGTCCCGGATATTTCTGGAATCAAAAAGAGTATTTTGGAAGAAGGGCATAGAAGTCGATTGAGTATTCATCCTGGTGCTATGAAGATGTATCAAGACCTCCGTAGATTGTTTTGGTGGCCAGGTATGAAAAGAGATATTGCTGAATTTGTGTATGCATGTTTGACTTGCCAGAAGTCCAAAATTGAACATCAGAAGCCTTCAGGTATGATGCAGCCATTGAATGTTCCTGAATGGAAGTGGGATAGCATTTCCATGGATTTTGTGACTGGGTTACCAAAGACTACAAGTGGTAATGACTCGATATGGGTGATTATGGATAGGTTAACTAAGTCGGCGCATTTCTTACCTATGAGAATTAATTACTCTATGCAGAAGCTAGCTGAGATTTATATTGATGAAATCGTGAGGTTGCATGGAACACCTTCGAGTATTATATCGGATAGAGATCCGCGGTTTACGTCAAGGTTTTGGAAAAGTCTACAGGATGCTTTGGGTACTAAGTTGAGGATGAGTTCTGCTTATCACCCGCAGACGGATGGTCAGTCGGAAAGAACAATCCAATCTTTAGAAGATTTGTTGAGAGCTTGTGTACTAGATCAAGGAGGATATTGGGATAGTCACTTGCCATTGATCGAGTTTACATACAACAATAGTTTTCATGCTAGTATTGGGATGGCTCCTTATGAGGCGTTGTATGGTAGACGTTGTCGAACTCCATTGTGTTGGTATGAGTCGGGAGAGAGTTCTGTACTTGGACCTGAAATTGTTCAAGAAACAACGGAGAAGATTAAAATGATTCAGGATAAAATGAAGACGTCGTAGAGTCGTCAGAAGAGTTACCATGATAAGAGGAGAAAAGCACTTGAATTCCAAGAAGGAGACCACGTGTTCTTAAGAGTCACTCCGATGACTGGTGTGGGACGAGCTTTGAAGTCTAGAAAGCTCACTCCACGCTTTGTTGGTCCGTACCAGATTATGAAGAGAATAGGAGAGGTTGCCTATCGGGTGGCTTTACCACCGTCACTTGCAAATTTGCATGATGTGTTTCATGTGTCGCAGTTGAGGAAGTATATTCAGGATCCGTCACATGTAATTCAGATGGATGACGTTCAGGTAAGAGATAACCTGACAATAGAAGCTTTGCCTGTGAGGATTGATGGTCGAGAATTGAAGCAACTCCGAGGTAAAGAGATTGCTTTAGTGAAAGTATTGTGGGGTGGACCAGCTGGTGATAGTTGGACTTGGGAGCGTGAAGATTAGATGAAGGAGTCGTATCCGACTCTGTTTACTTCAGGTAATTTTCGAGGACGAAAATTCTTAAAGTAGGGGAGAGTTGTAACGACCCGAAAAATCTAAATTATTTATTTAATCATTTATTTAATTAATTTAGAAGGAATTAAGGGGGTTTGTAATGATTTTGGAGAATTATGGATTAAAAGATGCATTTTCGAGTAATTTTAATAAAAAGAATAATCATGTACTATTTATGTTATTATTGTTATTATTAAAATTTAAAATAAAATGAGGAAGGGCAAGGTGGTCTTATTGGAGATAAGTGAGGATAGGATGGGAAGTTCATAAACTGGGATATATGACTAAAAGAGAAAAGGGAACGATCATTCTAACTGATCGTGTTTTGGGTGAAGGAAACTGAAGCAGAGAAGAGGAAGAGGAGAACTAGGGCTTGAGGAATTCTCGAAGAATCTTGAAGAAGGAAGGAAAAGCTTCGGATTATTCTAAGGTATGGGGAGAATTCCTAATTCTTGGTAGTTTACGAAATTGGAGATTGAATAGATTAGGATTGTGTGAATTTGTGTTTGATTTTGATGGTTTTGAATGTGAAATGTATGAACATGATGAGATTATGATGAATGTCACTAGTATGTGTTGATATATGTGTGTCTTATGAGTATTTTGATCAATTTTCGTGTAGAACATTGGTTTTGGGGGTTATGAGAATCAAAATTTCAGAAAAATCGGATTTTTGGAAAAGTGGGTTTTGTCGCGCTCTGACACGGGCCGTGTCACACAACACGGGCACCGTGTCAGCATACTGGTTGATAAAAATAAAATTTGTGTGCTGCAGGGGTCCTGACACGGGTCGTGTCACAGGACACAGTGGCCGTGTCAGCTTGCTGGTCGTGAATGAGTAAAATTGTTTTTTTTGGAAATTGGTCCCAGGGGTTCTGACACGGGCCGTGTCACAGGACACGGTGGCCGTGTCAGGCTGCTGACTTGCTATTTTTTTTTTTATGATTTGGAATCGTGTCCCAGTTCTTCTGACACGGGCAGTGTCACAGGACACTGTGGCCGTGTCAGACTACTGGTTGTCTCATATTTTGCTGTTTCCTTGCGGTCTCTTGCTGTTTTCTCGTGTTGTTTCTTTAGGGTCGAAGTATTGATGATATGTAATTAATGAACTATGATTTTTATGATGAATGTTGTTGAGATGAAGTGAATGATGCACATGTCGATAATTAAATGAAATGAGGAGGTTAGCATCATTGCATTTCATGGCATATTTTTATGATGGGGCTCTGGCCTATTGGTAGCTTCAATCCCATCGTGCGGATTGGAGTGATATGTTGTTATGGTGTGCTCCCATTGTGGAGGGTTGATGGCCAGTGTTCATCGCATGGAGGAAAGTCGGTACCGCATTGCATATGTGCATTTTCATTGAAGTTGACATTGCATTTTTATGGAGTAATTATGATGAATCGTATTATGAATTCTAAGTTGATAGTGATGTGAATGAATGTGAGTGATGATCTGTTGTTGTTGCTGCTTAATTTATTTGATTTCCATGTCTTGTATTACTATATTGAATTATGTTTTCTCACCCTACCTGCTTGGAAATGTTGCCTCTTATGTGGGTAACTTGCAGATAACCAAGAGTAGCTTCGAGGTGACGAAGGAGGTAGCTTGGAGTGTCTCGTTATGTCGTTAATTTTAGAGGTGTCCTGCTCTGTGTCATGTAACATCGGGTTGGGATGAATTGCGAACATTCGTGTTCTTTTGATTTATTTTGGAATTGTATACTGATGATGTTGTTCTAGATTGGATAAAATTCTCATGAAGTTTTAATTGAGTTTACAATGACAAGTTGATTCCGTTGCAAGATTATGATTTCTTTTGATGATGTTTTGAGTAACCCGTGTTACGGGACATGACTATGAGAATTGTACGATGTGTTGATTATGTACACCCTTGGTTGTGAATTATACTCTGATAACATGATTTATTTCTCTAAAATTGTATGTGGGGTAGAAGGGTGTTACAGCATTCATCAAATCCATGGATGATCAAGCATGGAAAGCTGTTATCAAAGGATGGGAACCCCCAAAGGTTAGAGATGGAAAAGGTAATCCTACTGATGTGGTGAAGGAAGAGGAAGACTGGGATGATGCAGACTACAAAGGGTCCTTGGGAAATTCCAAAGCCATGAATGCATTGTTTAAAGGTGTTAACAAAAATATCTTCAGGTTGATTGAACACCGCACCATTGCAAAAGAGGCTTGGCAGGTCTTGAAGGTTGCTCATGAAGGGACTTCAAAGGTGAAGATGTCAAAACTTCAGCTTCTCACTACCAATTTTGAGAATTTGAAGATGAAGGAAGATGAGAGCATTCATGATTTTCACATGAACATTATTGAGATAGCTAATGCTTCAAGTGCCCTAGGTGAAAAGATGTCTGATAGCAAACTGGTCAGAAAAATCCTCAGATCTCTACCTAAGAGATTTGACATGAAAGTGACTGCTATAGAGGAAGCTCAGGACATAGATAAGATGAAAGTGGATGAACTTGTGGGATCACTTCAAACATTTGAATTGGGGATCAGTGAAAAGTCTGAAAAGAAGAAGAGTATGGCTTTTGTGTCAAATGCTGGTGATTCAGACGATGAAGGTAACCTGGTCAGAGATGAAGGGGTGTCTAAAGATCTGGTATTGCTTGGAAAACAATTTAACAAAGTGTTGAAAAGGATGAACTGGAAGTCAAGAGCAAATGTTCAGAACAAGTCACTCGACATCAGTAAAAACCAGGATGGAGGCAGAAGGTCCAGAACTGAGAAGACTCCAATCACGGGAAGAGAGTTCAGTGTTTTGAATGTGAGGGATTTGGGCACATAAAAATTGAGTGTCCCACGTATCTCAAAAGGCAGAAGAAGGGCTTATCTGTGTCTTGGTCAGAAGGAGAGTCTGAGAGTGATCTTGAAGAAGAATCAGCAAAATTGGTGACAACCTTGACTGGAATCTGTAAATCTGATGGAGAAACAACTTGTGAGTCTGATTCTGACAAAGAATCTTATATTGGAGAACTCACTAAGCAGGAAGTTATCACTGGGTTCTCAGAGTTATGTATCAAGAATGAAGAGAGGTGCCAGATAATATTAGAACAGAAGGTTCTGATAGCTCAACTTGAAGCTGAGAAGGAAGAACGTCTATCAATCATTGCTGATCTTAAAGAGGAGGTTGTATGGCAAAATTCAAAACTTGACAATATGACAAAATCTATAAGGATGTTGAACAATGGTTCCACGCAGCTAGATGAGATTCTTCAGACTGGGAAAAATGATGGAAGTGTACAAGGTCTTGGTTTTAACAATCAAGCAGAGAACTACAAGAAGTCTGTATTAAAGTTTGTTCCTCAGAAAATAAAGTAAGAGGAGGAGATGTCAAATCACATGTTTCAACATCAGGTGAAACATCAGAAAATAGTATGTAGTTCAAAGTATAAACCATGGAGATGTCGTTACTGTGGAAAGATTGGTCACTTAAAGTCCTTTTGCTACAATTTGCATGGTTATCCCAAAACTGCTCATCAACAAAATAAAGGACAGAATTGGGCTAAAGCAAAGAAAAGATGGACTCCTAGAAATATGATGGCTGGTTTAATAGCACATACGTCTCTCAGAGCATCTGCAAGGGAAGATTGGTACTTTGACAGTGGTTGTTCAAAACACATGACTGGTGTGAAGAAATTTTTGTCAGATATCAAGCCTCATTCTACCAATTATGTCACTTTTGGGGATGGATCTAAAGGTGAAATAAAAGGTGTTGGAAAGCTGGACTACACAAGACAACCAAATCTGGATCGTGTTCTATTTGTCAAAGGGTTGACTACAAATTTGATTAGTATAAGCCAAATGTGTGATCTAGGACTCAAAGTAAATTTCACAAAATCTGAATGCCTAGTGACCAATGAAGAAAATGAAGTTGTCATGAAGGGAACCAGGTCTAAGGATAACTGCTATCTGTGGAATCCTCAAGAATCAGAAAGTTTGTCTACCTGTTTGATGTCAAAGGAAGATGAAACCAAACTGTGGCATCAGAAATTGGGTCACTTACATTTGAAAGGGATGAAGAAAGTTCTGTCAAGTGAGGCTGTGAGAGGTATTCCCAAGCTGAAGATTGATGAGGATAGAATATGTGGTGAATGTCAAGTTGGGAAGCAAACAAGGATGTCACACAAAAAGCTTCAACATCTTACCACAACTTATAGAGTTCTGGAGCTGCTTCACATGGACTTAATGGGACCTATGCAGGTTGAAAGTATTGGTGGGAAGAAGTATGCCTATGTTGTCGTTGATGATTACTCCAGATTCACCTGGATAAGCTTTATCAGAGAGAAGTCTGAAGTATTTGCAGCTTTCAAAGAATTGTGTCAAAGGATTCAACGAGAAAAGGATTGTGGTGTTGTACGAATCAGAAGTGACCATGGGAAAGAATTTGAAAATAGCAGGTTTGAAGAGTTTTGTTTATCTGAAGGAATCACTCATGAATTCTCATCACCAATCACTCCTCAGCAAAATGGTGTGGTGGAACGCAAGAATAGGACTATTCAAGAGTGTGCAAAGGTCATGATTCATACCAAAAAGCTTCCATATCATTTTTGGGCTGAAGCCATGAATACCGCTTGCTATATACACAATAGGGTGACTATCAAATCAGGTACTTCTGTCACTCTTTATGAGCTATGGAAAGGTAGAAAGCCAAATGTGAAATATTTCCATGTTTTTGGGAGTAAGTGCTATATCTTGGCGGATCGTGAGCAGAGGCGAAAGATGGATCCTAAGAGTGAGGAAGGGATATTTTTGGGATACTCTACAAACAGTAAAGCATATAGGGTATTTAATTCCAGAACTAAGGTGATGATGGAATCCATAAATGCGGTGGTTGATGACTCTAGCAATGGCGAAGATGTCTCAGATGATGTTGGAACACGTTTTCCCTTAAATAATGAAATCTCACAAGACACTGAGTCCGTAGAAGATAATGCTCAAGAGACCGACACTAGACCTGAGAATGAAGAGGTAGAGGATGCTAACATGGGATCCTCTATAAGGGTTCAGAAGGATCACCCTAAGGAGTTGATTATTGGAAATCTGAATGAAGGTGTAAGAACCAGATCGAGGGAGGCTGTGTCAAATGCCTGTTTTATTTCAAAGCTTGAACCAAAGAATGTTAAAGAGGCATTGACAGATGAGTTCTGGATAAGTGCTATGCAGGATGAGATTTGTCAATTCAAGAGGAATGAAGTCTGGGAACTGGTACCACGACCAGCAGGAACAAATGTGATTGGAACAAAGTGGGTTTATAAGAATAAGTCTGATGAACAAGGAGTTGTTACCAGAAACAAAGCCAGACTAGTTGCTCAAGGATACACACAGATTGAAGGAGTAGATTTTGATGAAACATTTGCTCCTGTGGCTCAATTGGAATCCATCAGATTGTTGCTAGGAGTGGCATGTTTTTTGAAATTCAAATTGTTTCAAATGGATGTCAAGAGTGCCATTCTGAATGGCTATCTTAATGAGGAAGTTTATGTTGAGCAGCCTAAAGGGTTTGTGGATCCAAATTTTCCTGATCATGTCAACAAGCTAAAGAAGGCTTTGTATGGTTTGAAACAAGCTCCAAGAGCTTGGTATGAAAGGCTGACTGAGTTCTTAGTCAAACATGGATACAGGAAAGGTGGTATTGATAAAACACTCTTTGTCAAGGAGAAGGATGAGAAACTAATGATTGCTCAGATTTATTTAGATGATATTGTGTTTGGTGGGATGTCGGATGAAATGGTCCAACATTTTGTCAACCAAATGCAATCTGAATTTGAAATGATCTTGGTAGGTGAATTGACTTACTTCCTTGGATTGCAAGTCAAGCAGATGGAAGATTCCATTTTTATTTGTCAGAGCAAATATGCGAGGAATATTGTGAAGAAGTTTGGATTGGATAATGCCAAGCACAAGAGAACTCCAGCTCCTACTCACTTGAAGTTATCCAAAGATGAAAAGGGAGTGAATGTTGAACAGAGTTTATACAGAAGCATGATTGGCAGTCTGCTGTATCTCACAGCAAGTAGGCCAGACATAACTTTTGCAGTTGGTGTATTTGCAAGATACCAAGCAGAACCCAAGGTCAGTCACATCAATCAAGTTAAGAGAATTCTTAAGTATATGAGTGGTACATGTAATTATGGGTTGTTGTACTCCCATGACTCAAGTTCCATTTTAGTAGGATACTGTGATGCTGATTGGGCTGGAAGTGCTGATGATAGGAAAAGTACCTCTAGAGGTTGTTTCTTTTTGGGAAATAATCTTATTTCATGGTTTAGTAAGAAGCAGAATTCTATATCTCTTTCTACTGCTGAAGCTGAGTACATAGCAGCTGGAAGTAGTTGTGCTCAACTGGTGTGGATGAAGAAAATGCTATCTGAGTATAATGTCACACAAGCTGTCATGACATTATTTTGTGACAACCTGAGTGCTATTAATATTTCTAAAAATCCTATTCAACATAACAGGACTAAGCACATTGATATCAGGCATCACTTCATCAGAGAACTTGTGGAGGCAAAGTCATAACTCTTGAGCATGTTAGCATAGAAAATCAGCTTGCTGACATATTTACCAAGGCTCTGGATGCAGTTCAGTTTGAGAATCTGAGGAGTAGACTTGGGGTTTGTATTCATGAAGAACTATAGCAATTAATGTTCTTTCTGGCTGCCAGACTAAAAAGAATAAAGGTAATTCTGGTAGTGCAGCTTGTGCAGGTGTTTATGAAGGGAAAGATGCTGAAGTGTGTGCATGACATTTGGTCATGTGATGTTGTGTGCATATACTGTCTGATGCTATTTATTCTGGTTTATGACTTGACCATTTCTCAAAATTAATAACTGTTCTACTTGCCTTTGTCATATTTATGGCTAAAAAGGGGGAGTAGTGTGTTGTGCTTGTGGTGTGCTTGTGGTGAGTCTTGTGGTGTGCTTGTTGTGGTGCTGCAGCTGAGGGGGAGAATGTTGAATGTTGTTGTGTTGCTGCAGTTGAGGGGGAGTTTTTTTTGGGTGTGAATTTTTGCTGCTATGGTTTGTGTTGGTGTTATGTTGTGTTTTTCGCTGCTGTCTCTGATATTGTTGTGCTGCTTGTGTTATCTTTGCAAGATTGTTTGGTGTGTAGTTTTAGCCAAAATAAGCCAGAGGGGGAGATTGTTATTTCTTTGATTTTGTGGTTGGCATTTATTTTGCTAAAACTTTTCTAGCAGCAAGATGTTGAAACAAGATGTTCTAATATTCTGCATTAAACATGTCGGATAAAGATGTCCTATCCTGGATCATAGGACATCGCGTCTGATTTTGGTTTAAAAGGAAGATTCTGCTGTTGGTATTTGTTACTGAATATTCTGTGAATATTTAGTTATCCTATGTGGCATCCAAAGTATTTTGGGTTGAGTTTTTGTGTTGGTTTTCGGATTTTTGACATTTTCTAAATATGGAGACATATTAGGAAACTTTAGATTGAAGACCTATTTTCTTGGAGTTTATTTTGCAGAATTGTGTGCAGTCTCTTTGCTGCGTTTTGAAGCCCAATCCAGTCCAGATTTAATGCTATATATTGAATGGTGTAAACCTAGTTTAGGCGTGGAACTTACGTGTGTTTTGTTAGGGTTTTCGAGTGTTATTTGTGAGCCTAACTGGTATCATTCTGATAACAGTACAAGGACTGGTTTTGTGTTGTAAGTTCTGTCAGTTACTCATAAGCTTTTAAGCATTGAGTTTCTTGTGTGTCAATTCTTATAAGCTTTGAAGTATTGAGAATTGTGTGTTTTGCAAGTGTGGCTTTCGTTTTGTTACTTGTGTTGAAAGGAACCAGTCACGGTTTGTGATTGAAGAGGGATTTGAGGAGGGCCTCATACCTAGGTGAGTCTTAGGTAGAAGTCATAGGAAGGGTAGTGATTAAGTGAGCGGATTGTAACCGGGTGTGGTTGCTGTATGATCTGTGAATTGATACTATCGTATATTGATTTCGTCCCTGGCTTGGTAGCCCCTAGAGTAGGTGTGTTAGACCGAACTGGGTAAACATATCACTGTGTTCTTTACTTTATGTACTGTTATTATTATTGTTAACTTGTTCATTGTGTTGGATATCAGTGTCTCAACATCTGTGTAGGACATCTGATATCTATTTCATCCCTGGCTTGGTAGCCCCCAGAATAGGTGTGTTAGACCGAACTGGGTAAACATATCACTGTGTTCTTTACTTTCTGTACTGTTATTATTATTGTTAACTTGTTCATTGTGTTGGATATCAATGTCTCAACATCTGTGTAGGACATCTGATATCTGTGCCAGAATTTCACATAGAGAAAAATATATGTGTTGGACAAGAAATAGGGAAGACTCAAATGTTGTTGGTGATATCTTTTGGACACATCCTGATTCAGTGAAGTTGTTGAATATGTTTCACTTAGTGTTGATTTTTTATTGTACATACAAGATAAATAGATAATGTGCATTGTGATCATACTTTGATATCATTTCGACATACTTTGATTTATCAGATTTTTTATTATTTACATTGTGATCGTATAAGTATCGGCTACCACTCCTTGAGATTGTTGGCGTTACTTCAACAAAATTGAAGTTTTCGATAAGCTTTGCCTATTTGGAACATGAAAGGGAGGATAACTTCAAATGGGAACTAGAGAAGCTCAAAGAGTTGTTCTCTTCTGATAAATTGCTACTGAATGTTGTGGTGACGGACTGAGAACTTGCGTTGATGAATGCAATTGAAGTTGTGTTTCCAAATTCAACTCATCTGTTATGTTCGTTCCATATTTCAAAAAACGTTAGCATGAAATGTAAGAGTATGTTAAATAAGAAAGACATGAACATGTCATAGATCTATGGAACAACATCATGTATGCTAATAGATAAACTGAGTTTATCGCATACTTAAATCACTTTGAGATTATTTATGTTGATATTCCTTTGTTTGTTAAGTATGTGAGTGAAAATGGTTAACACCTTATAAAGAAAGGTTTATTGCTGCTTGGACTAACAGAGTCACTCATTTAGGGAACACAACAACAAACAGGTACACAGACTTCTTTTTGATGTTATTACTAAGCATAATTTATCATGTTGGCTCATAATGGTTCAAATATTGTGATTTAGGGTGAACTTTGCTCATTGGAGACTAAAAAACATGTTTCCTACAAGCCGGGGATATTTATGTCGAAGTTAGGATATTGTGAACACCATGTTGAAGTTGTAGCTAGGTTCAATCAGGGTGTTGTTTAAAAAAAAGTATTGGCAACATTGAGCATCGTTATAACACTCCATTCTATACCAACTTGCACGGTTTTGTTTCAAGCCAATTTATACAACACATAGGGAGAAAAGGTAAAATTTGTTGGTACAAGCAAAGATGTTTGCGGTTGCTTCATTAGAACTATACATAAGTTACCTTGTGGGTGTCAACTTGTTGGTTTCCAAATACAAGGCTTGCTTTTTCCTTTAGAACTAATTCATATTTTTTGGAAGAAATTACACATTAAAGAGCATGTTGACGGTCATGACAATAGTGGCACAAAGTTGGATTTAAAAGAAGAGTGTGAAGAGTTGAAGACATATTTCAATTCATTGGATATTGTAGGCTAGAGGGTGTTGAAGAAAAATGTTTGGGAACTAACACATCCATCCATAACTTCTATGTGTCCACCACCGGTGTAGTACAAGCAAAATAGGGGAGTTAAAAAAAGCATAAAGGGTGAAGAAAGTGATGTGCATCGTGATCCTTCATATTGGGAGTATGGTGAGGGCTCGCAGGGGAGTCAGACTATAAAGAGATCATGCACGAAACCAACAGGAAGTCAACCTTGAAGTATGTCGGGTCAAAGTCAATCGTCCACTGCATCTTTGAGTCATCTTTACTTGTCTCAGTTTCTTGGTTTCATGTATATACATTGATGACATTGTTGATGTGGGTGACGATAGAAATTGTGGTTTTAGGGCTATTGCAGCTTTACTTGGATGGGGCGAAGAGTCATGTTCGTTGGTCCGGACGAAGTTAGATACTCAAGTTCATCAACACCCAAAATTTTTTTCCAATTTATTCTATGACAAGATCTCTGAAGTTTGGAATTCCTTAAAAGTAGAACACTTAGGTGTGCAGGGTCGAGAAAAATGGATGATGATTCCTAATATGGGTTACCCTATTGCATGCAGATACAGTGTCATATTTGTCTCATTATCACAGAGACTTAACATTACCTTTTTCCTTCTTACCAAGGCTCCACCTATGTATACGTGTAGGCATAAAATAATTGTTGTTGGTTTTATCAACGATAATTATTAGGTTCAAGTAAAGTTGAAACCTGATAGCCCATTGCCTCCCGTCACTGACCGTTGGAGACATAATTGTACTGAAGATGCAAAAACATGGGAATCAGCATATGTAGGACATATTAGGCACTAGGAGGATGAAGTTAGGAAGTCATCCTAATTAGCTATGTAATCTTGTGGATAATATGTATTTATTATATGTGATGAATTTTTTATTGAAACATTTATGCAGGTCGCTATGTCAAAAATATTGAAATTATAGACATTTTGGAAATTCAGGGTTTATACCATAAATTTTGAATTTCTGAAATTTTCGGTATAGTGGAAATTTCAAATTTTAGAAAGTTTTGGACAGTTTACGTAAATTTCATATTTTCCGGTATAACTCTCCCGCAAAATTTGAAATTTCTAGTATATGCCTCACAGGAATGGTAAACACAGTAAATTTTCCAAATTTCCAATATGGTCACAAAATTTCCGGTATAATACTGATGGTTAAAAGGGTAAGTTCGCTCAAAGTGAGGGGAGCCAGGTTCAAGTAGGGGGTGTCAAGTTTGATTGTGCTCTTAGGCAATGTGCTTAAAATATTCTAGTTACACCCTACTTTATTTATTGTTTATTCCCTTTAAACACAATATTAAACCCATGAATCGTGGTATATCAAGCTTTATGCAAGGAGGAGCACCACCGATGAGTGAGGGTGGGGGTTGACTTGCAGAAGACGAGTTGATGAGAGAGGCAAAGGTCGAGGTAAGCTTTGCTTGAAATTGGGATAGTTATTCAGCAAGGGCACCGACCTTGTCGAGAGGGGGTGAAATTGGGTTGTTACAAGTTCCCCTGACCATGGTGAAATTTGGATGTGACAGGAGTGGTGAGTGATGATTACAGCACCGAAATGATAGGTGAATGGTGTTTCTTTGATATAGTTAAGAGAGGACTCCCAAGAAATAAGGAAAGGATTTAAGAGCTTAATTCAGTGATGATTTCATTATAACAAGTACAACACATAGCACATATATAGGAAAAATGTTGTGATGATATTGGTCAAGTCAAAACCACTCAGCATAAGAGCATGATTATCGCCTGATAGTTATCGCTTCTACATAATATTCAATCTCAGGCTGTCAAGATGCGTTCTCAACATATTGTGGGATATATTGTGAGACCCATTTTAAAATTTTTTATAAATTGTATGAATATTTGAAAAATGTAGTTAAATTGTTTAGAAAAATGTGAAAGTGTGATAATAATATAAAAAAAATGAGTGAGTCTTATTTAAAGAACCCAGATAGGTATAATAGATATGGATAATTTAAACTTTTAGAACTATAACTATCTATTTGTTAGATATGAAATCATCTAGCTTCCTTTGTTACGGTCTCTGTTCCATCGTTACTCCCACCCTCTTGTATCACACATATGGACATTAGAAACTTCTCCAAGCAATAAGAAAATGGCTAGTGATTAAAAATGTTGAGTGTGACTCATTGATTCAGAAATCTAGTATTAAAGTATAGGAAATGCTAAAAGTTGCCACAAAAAGCAAATAAAGAAGTTAAGGCAGGGGAGAGAGGATTAAGAAAGGGAGATCCCCTTTCTCCCTTCCTTTTTGTGATAGTTGCAGAAGGATTATCTCAGTTGTTCTGCAATGCTGCTGCTAGTGGTGACTTCAATGGTTATAGTGTGCAAGATGGTCTATCTATTGATTTGGTCTAATTTGCAGATGATACGTTGGTTTTGGGTTCATATTGTTGGAAGAATTTATGGAGTATCAAAGCCATTTTAAGGGGTTTCGAACTGGTTTCGGGGTTGGGAGTTAACTATCATAAAAGTAGGTTGATTGGGATCAATGTTAGTGAACACTTCTTGCTTGCTGCCTCTACTTTTATGGCCTATAAGGTGGAGGATTCTGCTTTTAATTTCCTCGATTTACCTATTGGATCTAACCCGAGGAGGTTAAAAATGTGGATAGTCGTCGTTGAGAAATTTAAAGCGAAATTAGCTTTATGGAGAGGGAAATTCCTATCTTTTGGAGGAAGGATTACTCTTATTAATTATGTCCTGAGTAGTCTTCCAATCTTTATTTTATCGTTCTATAGAGTTCCAGTGCAAGTTAGGAAAGAAATTGATAAGATCCGTCAGAGGTTTCTATGGGGAGGAATGGAGGAGAAATAAAAAATTTATTGGGTTAATTGGGAGATGGTTTGCAAAGCTAAAGAACATGGTGGTCTTGGTATCAAAATTTTAGAGGAGTTTAACTTGGCTTTATTATCTAAATGGAAGTGGAGGATATTAGTAGAAAAGGAGGCGATGTGGAACAAAATCATCGAGGCGAGATATGTTGATTGTGATGAGCTTATGCTTTCGAATAAGAGTTGCAAAGCCATAGTTCCTTCTTCAACATGGTGGAAGGATTTGACAAATCTTGGAGCTGTTTTAACTAATTTGGATTTCGATTTTGCAAGTAATGTTCATTATAAAATCGGAGACGGTAATCTAATTCGGTTCTGGACAAATAAGTGGTGCGGAGATAATACTTTAGCAGAGTTATTCCCGAAGTTATATTCGATCATCAATGTGAAAAGTGTCACTTTCATGGAGATGGAAGATGAACAGACACAAGCTGGAGGTGGGGAGATTGTGGGATACAGTTTCAAGATGAAGAATCAAATAGGAGCAGGTTCAATGAGATGTTGGGATTGTGGTCTTCTTACACTCCTGCTACAGACGTTGAGGATCTAGTGATATGGGGAAAGCGCGAATCCTTTTCCACTATTGCAGGATCAGTGGCTACAGAGGGAAGGGGAAAGAGTGAACCGAACATTTACTCAGCTAGTGTCGGGTACAAAGGTTTCATGGAGGAAAAGGATACAATTAGGATGGGAGAGGGTAAAAGTAAAACTTTTCTAACTCTTTGGAAAGCGATCGTTCCGACTAATATTAGAGCTTTTGGTTGGAGGTTTTTCTTGAATCGTTTGCCTACAAAATATCGGTTGGTCAAGCGTGGTCTTAATTTTGGGCCTAATGAAATTGTTTGTGCATTGTGCCATAGTGCGGAGGAGGACCTTAAACACTTGTACTTTGATTGTCCGGTGTTGAATTTAGTTTAGAAACAAATTAGTTTTTGGATTGGCTTCAAGGTTAGTGTCTTTGGTCCCTCATGGAAATTTTTCTTAGGTTGGAGATCTTTCTTTAAAAGTTTGTCTAGTAAAGTAACCTTTGATATCATTTGGCTGACGGTTGTTTGGGGCCTTTGGAAATCTAAAAATGATGTTATTTTTAACGAAATAAAGTGTGATTTGAACAACATTGTTTGGTTCATCAAATTTTTAGTTTGAAAATGGTAAGTTATAAGAGATATTCCGTATCCCAACATTAATTACTAAGAAATGTATTTGAATCCTTTATAATGTATATCTTAATAGTTGTTGTTGGTTGAAAATTTCTGCCCTTTTGTTTTATAATTAGGTTAGAGCACCCTAGTGCTCTATTAATGAAATTGTTGTTTAAGAAAGAAAATTCTAGTTAACTTGGAATCAAGCAAATCAGTCCAATCCCAATATTTATTTCTCATGATAGTGCGAGACCTGAACAAGAATGTAACAAAATTTTCAAATTGAAAATTGAAAGCTATGCATTTAAGCCAATCACCACAGGCGATGAAGTAGTCATCATAAAAAAAAACAATATTTTGAAGTAATGGCCTATGATATAATCAGTTATGAAGAAATATTAGCCAACAAAATAAGAACAAACTTGTCAAATATCTAAAACAAAGACAAGTATATAAAATACATGAGAATCAAATAAAAAAATAAGACAATAAATTATTGTAATATAAAATTGCTTGCAATATTTATTAAATAAAAATTCTCAACATAATAAAAACTTATACAAAATAAATATGGAGAAGGTAAAGGTTGAAATGATAGTAAAAATACTAAAAATCAAACATGCTTTGAAGTAGTCATGGGGTGGTTATAAAAGATCTTTCTTTAGTATTCTTTTATAACCTTTGATATCATCTATGTCTTTTTCTAATGCCGTTAAGACATAGATGGTCTCTAAGTTGTCCAAACCCAAATCCTTCTGAAAATGCACATATGGAGTCACCTGACAAACCATATAGCACAACAAAAATACTTCTTATTATCTGCACTAACAAACTTAGCTGGAAGGTTGAAAATTAGGAATACAAACAACTTAAAAGTTAAATCGCAAAATATCCGCTTAACTATATCTTGGATTTAGATTAGTGCGTTAATTTTTTAAGTATCATATTCGTCCCTTGTTAACCCTTCAAAATGTTTGGTCCTTACAAGAAAAAAATTAAGAGAATTAAGAGATCAATCTGAAGTCAACAGAATATAGTTAAGGATAAAAAAATATTTTGCCGAATTAAATTGATGTTAGGTATTTAGATGGAACAATGAAAATGATAATCTAAAAGTTTAAAATCTCAATCTTTTTTTTGGAAATAGAATGATATATATTATATAACAAAAAACAATTATGTACAAGCGATCCGTCGGGTCCAGCTACAAACAACAAAGAAATACAAAAAAGGACACCCAAACTATCTCAACATCAATTGAGCAACATGCTCTCGCAGCTTGGGCTTCATCCATAACCTGTACACTATCATATCTATCACTATATTTCCTATGTAATCAGTATACGGACTATTTTTGAACACCATCTTATTCCTCAACTTCCAGCACTCATACACATTTTCGGCAAGAGCAGTCCTCAGCGCCCTATTCCTCCAATTCTTGCCTTTGCTCTTTTGAATCATCCATTCTAGCTCTACTTACCAACTATCAGGTTTATGCTGCACCTGGAGCCACCCAAGCACATGCTGCCACGCTACTTTCATACAATCACACTTGAACATCAGGTGGTCCAAAGTTTCCACCTTATTACACATGTTGCAGCTATCATCACCAATCAGCCCAAACCTCTTCATTCTTTCCTTAGTTGCTAACCTGTCTTGACAAGCAAGCCATAAGATAAATTTGGCTCTTGGTCTAGCCATATTATCATAGAAGAGCCTTCTTAAAACAACTGGTTGTTGCTGATCCAGAAATTCATAGTACATATTCTTGACCTTGAACTTCCCATTCTGCATTGCATTATTCCAAGCCTAGCTGGTACTCGCATACTCTCTATTCTACAGGATGTTATTGAGAATCTACGAGCAGCTGCTTTTGATTAGAGCCCTTGATGCGGTGTTTTCGTAAGTATACGAATCGCGTTAGAGTAATATAAAAGATTATCGATCCCACGGAGACCAAACGTCAATCTATCGGTTTCTATTGTTACGATGTTTATCTAAGGCAAATCAATCGGGAGTTCGTGAGTGCACAGTAAAAGTGAAGTAAAGTACGAAGATATAAAATTCAATTTAAAACAACAGGCCTGAATGTAATTCACACAATGCTTGTAAATAGAACCACTTATGGGGTAATGTTTTCTACTTATGAAAAGAACTAATTTAACGGGAACTGTCGCTTTCGCGTATTCAGGACCGAGTTTATCCCTTAAATGAACCCTCTTATTGTCACTTATAAAAAGGAGCGCATTGCGTTAAAGTAATAAACCTATTTTTAAGAAATATAGTTTCTTGACTCAGTTGAAAAGTATTTTGACTTGGAACTTTTAACAAAAAGAGGTTCATGCGAACCGGACTTTAAACCCATAAACGCGTCCGAAAATAGTTTTAAAATGGTTTTTCTAAAGTATTAAAAACTCCTACTTAACTAGACAAAGCGCTTTCGCTTCCTTTGAACAGTTAAGACTAACCAAGTTTAAGCAAAGGTTGGACGACTTTCGATCTTACCCAACAGAAATAAAGTGCAGAAAACTTGTGTTAAAAATCAGAATAACCCCTAAGCATTTCTATTGACACCTTGTATGGAATACTACTTTAACTATGATCCTTACATTCTAACCTTAAAAATTTAGCCGGACATGGAAATGTAAATAGACATGTTGAAATAGATCATGTTAAAGTAGATTCTTTTTAAGTAAATAGTGCGGGAAAGTAAATAGTGCGAGAAAGTAAATAGTGCGAGAAAGTAAATGGTGCGGGAAAGTAAATAGTGCGAGAAAATAAATGGTGCGAGAAAGTAAATAGTGCGAGAAAGTAAATAGAAACCTGCTCCAAATCAGAGGCTTTAAATCTGGTACAACTGGAAATAAATGACTGGAAATGAAAATGGCGGCAGGATTAACTTCTACTAGAGTGCTCCAAACTCGATTACAGACTCGATCAAACAGTGTGATAACTCCCCGATGTGAGAAGTTTATCACTTTACAATACTGAAAATATATGGCTAGAGTTCTGAAACTATGCTTGGATGAAGAAAAAGGATCAAGGACTCATCTATTTATAGCCTAGGAAAAACTATGGAAAGACCAAAGTGCCCCCCAACTTCTTTTGGGAGGGAAACCATACGACAAAGGTGGCGCCCGCTACCCCCTCATGGCGCCCGCCATGTGAACCAAGGGAGAAAGAAGTGGAGATCGTGGCAGTTGACAGCAGTTGACTCATATCCAAGTCATGGCCTACCCTATGGCACCCGCCATGGTGGATGCCATGTGTACAATTTCCTCAAAAACTGGTTTTCTTGCTCGTTTTTCTTCATTTCTTCACGAGGAGCTCTGGGGAATACAAAGAACCTGAAAACAAAAAAAAACACAAGCATAACACAAGAAAATAGCAATAAAATCCTAAGAAACATGTGCAATCTGAGTCAAATACGTAGTGTGATTCAGTGTTATCAAATTCTCCCACACTTAGACCTTTGCTTGTCCTCAAACAAAACACTTTATAGCTCATGACAGAAAAATGTGGTATCAACGAAGGATTTGGGCTAAAAGGGCTTCTAAGTTCAAACTAGGATAAAGTTATAGGTACTAACTAAGTGAACCAAGGATATCGTAATGACACTTTTCCGCAGACACGGACATAAACTTCGTTCCTATACAAACCAATCCATACAACCCAATGTACCTAGGCCTACCTTTTGCATCTCTTTTGGGTCCTCTTCATTCCGGTGCAATCACATTAAGCCCGTTATCCGTACATACTCATAGTAAAGTGACTGGTTAGTGATTCTGATCTCAAGCATGGGGCTCTGGTACACAAACTGGTGTAACCCCTTTTATTGACCCAATTGTAGTTGTGGGGGATCGGATCGTAACCCACCCTACCAAGTCCAGCACTAGATACCTCTGAACCAACCAACAATGGGCAAATTTTATTCCTTTCTTCTTTTTTTTTTTTAAAATATTTTTACAACTTTTTGCGTTAAATGACCTTGTGAGGGTTACCTATACCCGAGTTGCATTTTTATGAAGCGCAACATACAGATCATTCACTTATATTCATCGGTCCCTTACGTAGAGCATGTTTAGGCCGAAGCTGACTGCTAGGATAAACTACTAAGTGTAACGCCCCAGTTTTGTCAGTTTTTATTTAATCGAGTCGTTTTGATTATTTTATTATTATTTTATTTTATTTTCGACTTTTATTTGGAAATATGTTATTTTTCAATGTTGTGATATTTTATCGGGTTTTGGGAACGTTTGCGAGATATTTGAGTGTGGGGGTATTTTGGTCATTTCATCTTATTTTTCCTTAAGTTAGAAAATAGAAAATAGAAAGAGAGAAAAATAGAGAGAAAGAAAAAGAGAAGAAGGAAAAGGGAAAGAAAAGAGAAGAAGAGAAGAAAAAAAAAGAGAAAAACTTAGAAATCAAGAAATCAATCTCCCGACTTTTCTAAACACGATTAAATCGGGTAAGGGTGCGAAACTCGATTATTATATGCTTGTGTATGATTATGTATGTATGTCTTTGGTTGTTATTGGATTGAAATGGAAATATATAGTAAAAACCATATTATGTAGAAATTGATTAGAAATCGATTAAATTGTGTCGGAAATTATGTTTTCAGGTCCATTATTGTTGATACATGTTAGATACCTATTGTTAGGCATTGTATTGGTAATTTTTCTGGTGTATAGGTGAAAATGGGTTGATTTTGGTTGGAAAAATGCAGAACAAAGTTCTGCAGAATTTTCTGGATTTTCTACTGCCCATACGCGTATCACTCAAGGCAATACACGTATTGGTCAAGGCAATACGCGTATGGCATTGAAGAAAACTGGGCAATACGCGTATGGAAGCTTCATTTTCTCGGCCATCTGCCCATTTGCGTATGGTACGCGTAACGTTTAGGGCAATACGCGTATGATGTAGGGCATTACGCGTATTGGAATTTTAATGGGAATTTTGGGGAAAAATGGTCTCTGCCCATACGCGTATGATGTATGGCATTACGCGTATTGGAATTTTAATGGGAATTTTGGGGGAAAATGGTCTCTGCCCATACGCGTACGACCTTGGGCAATACGCGTATGGAATGGGCGAGGAATCAGGGCATACGCGTATGGCTCATGGCAATATGCGTATGGTCAGGAAAATTGCAAAATGGGGTTTTTCCGCGATGTCTTTTCTTGTTTAGTCCGTAACTTGTGTACCGTTTATCCGTTTTTAATATTCTTGGTATCGTTGAGTAGCTATTGGACCATACTTTCTTAATATAATAATTTTGAGATTGTTAGCCGATTTAATTATGTCGGGAATTTGGAATAGTGTCGTTTTGTCGACTTTTGTCGTTATAATTGTGTGTAATTGGTGTGTATCATGCAATGTGCTGTTGATATGGATATGGTATGATTTGCGTGTTGTTGTATGGTATAAATGCATTGTTTTGGGCTTGAATTGCAAAGCATGATTTATGTTAAGTGAGATGGTTGCATATATGTGTGCATTTGAATGTCATGAGTCATTGTATGCCAAGCATCATGATATGCATTCTTGTAATGTCGTGTGCCCATGTGGGGTGTGAGCGACGGTTTGGTTCCAGAGGGAATCCACTATAATGTCTTGTGCCCGTCTGGGGTGTGAGCGGTGATTATAGACGATCGTGTGCCAGTGTGGGGTGTGAGCGATCGGATCGTGTGCCTGTGTGGGGTGTGAGGGATCCATAAACGTCGTGTGCCCGTGTGGGGTGTGAGCGACGGGGAACATCGTATGCCCGACGTGGAGTTACACTAAGTAACGAGCGATGGTTCCAACAGAGTTCCTGAGTGAACTAGTGATGAGAAATATTGGAAGTCGGTACCGCATGGCATATGCATAGAGTCGTTGTGTCGGTCTCTGTGCATTTTCATAAATCATGGATTAATTGTGTATGGAATTGTGAATGTGATCGATGAGATGGAATATGTATAATTGTATTGATGATGAGTGTATTGTGTATGACTGATGTGCATTGGTATGGAATACTTGATAAGTGTACTGTGTTGTGTTGTAATTGATTGTGGTGCATTTTTGGTGAGAATATTTTACTTGTGTGTTTCGATGTTAATATATAATTATATGCAACTGTATTATGATTGTTTTTCTCACCCTTCTGCTGTTTTATAATGCTCTATGAGGCATTACAGATTAGAGTTGCTGGAGGTCTTTTGTGAAGCTAGGTCTTCATTCTTTTGTCGGTCGGCTCTGATATGTGGCACCGGGTAGTCAGGGGGATCGTTTTGCAGTATGATGTGTATATGTATATATATCTTTTGGCTTGTGCATGTATGACTTGATGTATGACAAACTTTTTATGATATCTATATATATATATGAGATTTCAGTATAGATTTTCTGCTTTATTCTGTATTTGAGTTGTGGGTAGAAGGAATAAAGTTCCTCTGTTTATTTGCTACCTGCGAGTGTTGCATATCTTTATGGGCAGGTTTATTGTGTTTGTTTCAAATTGATGTGACCCCTCGGTCTATGCCGTGCATGTTTTAAATATACTCTGATGAAATTTTGAATTTTTATTTATCGTTTTAATAGCTTTGGGGTATAGATTGGGGGTGTTACACTAAGGACCTACTCTAAAAAGATAATTAAGGCCATGTTATATGGGGTATCGGGGTCGATTCCTATAATCACTAAGCCTATGGTGTTAAAACGATACCGATGTTTCAAAAAAGTTTTCCCAAGTCATCCGCATCCTAACTCAAACCTGTCTCAAAGCCCAAATTTTCAGAACAATACACTTTCTTTTGTCAAATTTTTTTTTTGTTGTGGTAAGGCTAAGGAAATGGGGAAATAGGGATATACTACACAAATGACTCGTCAAGCATATGCATATTCTAAAAACAAACTAAAAACAAGATAAATAAACTAGAAAGCAATAAAAAAGTAAAAGGAAAGAAAATGCAAGTAAAACAGATAAAGCCTCCTCCCACACTTAAATCGAACATTTTCCCCAATGTTTCGAAATAAGATAGGGAAAGAGTAACCTGGAAGTCCTATGGCATGCTACTGGTGTTGTCGCCACCGTGCGGTGAACGCCTAGGGTGACGAGATCTGCTGTGGCGACGATCGCTCTGAGAAGCTGCGAACTCGTCAAATCTGGTGGTCAAAGCAGCCTGAGATTGCATAATACTTTGAATGGAGCGGTCTGTCTGCTGTTGTGACTCTTGCATGAATCTCATGTTGTCGGTCAGTTGCTGCTGGATGGCAGCAAGCAGGCCATCACGCCTTTCTTCTCTGGCCAGCTGGTCGCGCTTCATCTGCTCAGTAATATAGAAACCAGGAGTTGTACCTGCAGAAGGGTGAGAAGAAGACGGTGCAGTGGGTGCAGGTGATACATGGTGGGGTGACATATGATGATCGGGAGACTGCTCTCGCTGGTCATACTCGTCATCAGTCTCGTTCCCGTCCCTAGTAGGAACATTAGGAGGCAGTAGACCCGTAACAGGTGGAGCATCTAAATCATAGGTCCAGTTCCTCTCTACACGTACATCAGTACGTCTAGTGCACGACAAAACAACAGATGGGATAGCCACGCCATGGATCATGAGTTCAAAGCCTCCCTCTCTCCTTACCTTACACAATTTCATATCTTTTAGAAATTTTAAATTAATTGTGCGGGGAGGAAGATGTGCCAAGGTGGCTATCTCAGTGTCGAGGTTTAGAGCCCTAGCAATAGACGAAATCAAACCTCCAAAAGCAATGGTCCCTGTACTCTTAATAGCAGCAGTCATGTGAGCAATCATAAAAGGAACCAAATTAATCCTCCTATTTGTGAGGCACCCTTGCAAAAATAGAAGTTCTTTTGCATTCACTTTGTTTGGATTCTCCCGGCCAAAAATAGTACAAGCCAACATATAACGAAAAACACGGATGGCCGGGTTATGGATCCTTGAGGCAAGAATCCCTTCAAAAGAAGTAATTGTAAAATTTGACAACCTGTGCCAGAAGAAAAATGCCTCAACCGACCAGTCGAAATCCAAAGGTGCTTCACAAACAGTGTCATCCCCAAAAGGCATTCCTAATCTCTCTGCTAGTTCGTCGGTGGTGAGTTCATATTCGACATTAAACATTCTAAATTTCACTGTACCGACTGTGCTAGCAGTGTTAGGGCTAACAATGTAAATCAAGGAACTCAAAAATTCCCGAGTCAACCTTTCAAAAGTGGGATCTTTCCTAGAAAAAATATCGTGTAATCCTAAGACATCTAGCATGTGAAAAACGCTATGATAAATACCAAGAGGATAGAGACAGTCTTCGTCGACGTACTGGGTCGAGATAATCTGTCGTGCTTGCAATCTTTCGAGAAGTTTCTTTTGCCTTTCCCCAGACTTGCCTTGGCGAATGATGTAACCGTCATACTCCATTGATGCACCTTTGAGGTTGAATAATGAGAGAAATGGGTTTCTATAGAAAGGTGGTGAAAAGTGGGTTTTTGAGAGATTTTGATGGATGGGCAAAAATGGAGGTTAGAGAGGTTAATGGGATGGTGAGTAGATGAAAAAGTTGTGAACTTTATGGGAGTTGATGGAGGTTTTCGGATGGGCAAAAATGGAGGTTAGGGAGTTTGAAGGTGAGAAAATGGGGGTTTTGGTGGCTCTGCCCCGCATATAGTTCCAGACCCCATGGCGGGCGCCATGGACTATATGGCGGGCGCCACCTTAACAAAACGTCTGGGCCGGATTTATTTTTGCTTTCTTGGGCTTTCTTCTCCTCTTTTATTTGGGTGGTGCAAGTAGCACGTCCTTCTTAATCTAGTACATGCATATTTTTTGTTAGGTCTAAAAATAAAAATACAAATAATAAATAAGTAAATAAATTAATAAAATAAAATGAGAGAATAAAAAATGCATATATATATATATATATATATATATATATATATATATATATATATATATATATATATATATATATATATATATATATATATATATATATATATATATATATATATATATATATATATATATATATATATATATATATATATATATATATATATATATATATATATATATATATATATATATATAACCTAAGTACATCATGAACAACATGGAAGCCAAATGCGAGAATGTAAAGCATATATATATATATATATATATATATATATATATATATATATATAAGTCTGAAAAACGGAAATAAGTAAATAAAACGGTAAAGAAGATAATGAGAGTAGTGTCATCATGGAGCCGGATGCTCCTCGGTCTGGTCAGAACCTCAAACTGCGGCTAACTCGCGGCGTAGATCTGCGATCTCCTGATACAAGCAATCAGCCTCTATCGCGTGAGTCAGATCGGACACCTGGACCTACAAGGTAAGGTCAGTAACCTCCTGTCGAAGTCTGGCAGTCTCCATACGTAGCTCAGCTAGTTGTGTGTACACGTCAGGTCTCTGCAAGGAAAGATTATTCGACAACACTGTAATCCTGGGAGAAGGTGGTGTAGGGCGATTCTCTGGTAACGGTGGAGTGCGAGGCTCATCAACTGTCTCTCCATAACCCTCTAAAGCATAACTCTAATTAGCAGGGTCGTGGACACTAGTCATCATAGGATCAGGTAAAGTGAATTAATGGATGGTCTTGCCATCGATCAAGAGCCTGAACTAGTTAGGGTGAAAGGAAGCTCTCCTCATCAACCTTCGGTCTAAGCAGAAATCGATATCCAGCGTGGTATACCCGCAGTAGGGAGTCAGGTGAAGCAGCTTACTAGTAAGACCCAAAGCGGTAGCAATCTGAGTAATTGTTCCTCCCACATGGATGATTCCTTCAGAAGATCTGGCTGTGAGTGTGAGGTTATCAGGCAGAAAGTTCCCACAGGCCACAGGACGCGACTGGTTCGTACAGAAAAGGAAGAAGATCTCCTCCTCACTAACATGGACATCAGCATCAGCCTTTTCAAGGAAGGTGTGGGCAAGGATCATCTGGAAATATCTGAGAGCTGGGTTATGGGTAATGTGAGATAGCTGGGTGGACGGATCAGGGCTTCCTCCACCTGTAATATCGCTCCAGAACTTGTCGATATCTCGACTCATAAAGTATCTCATAGGTAAATCAGGAATGGCATCAGGGGAAGTCTGGAAACCTAGCAAATCACCAAACCCCTTATGGGTAAAAGAGTACTTTGTCCCAAACAGCCTGAAAATGACGTTGCCGTCCTGACCATCATATGGCTCATGGCTAAATGAACTGAGGAACTCCAGGGTGAGGTTTCTGTAGGTCGAATGCATGTCATCAGCATACTTATCCCACTGGAGCTGGCTACATAGAAACCTTATACTGGGCTCGATGCCTAAGGCATCCATGCAAGCCTGGTCAGGGTAACGGGTAGGTGCCATGGGGCACTGATAAAGGACTAAATAGCGTTGTCTCTGTGCGTCATCTCTGAAAGCGACGTGCATGTCGTCGAAGGTCTGCATCCTGAAAAGAAGGGTTAGAGAATGGGACCTGAAAACATAAACATTACAAAAGGTCAGTCTATACAAACAAACTAATAAAAACAAAATGTAAGACATGGAAAGTAATAAACATAAAAGAAAAAAATAAAGAAAAATAAAGAAAACCGTGGGTTGCCTCCCATGCAGCGCTTGTTTAACGTCGTTAGCTTGACGAGTAGAACTCATGTAGCTGAAGTAGGTAGTGGTGGATCGATCAAAGTGTGGCTGGAGTAGTCAATGGGAATGTCACCTCCTTCGTAGTGTTTTAAACTCCGCCCATTTACAATGAATGGACTACAAGAATGGTTCTTGATCTCAACTGCTCCGGATTTTAGGACTTTAGAAACTTCGAAAGGACCTGTCCATCTTGAACGAAGCTTGCCAGGAAAAAGTCACAACCTGGAATTAAAGAGGAGAACAAGATCTCCTATATTGAAATCTTTCTTTATAATTCTTTTATCATGCCAAGCTTTGATTCTTTCTTTATATATTATGGCATTTTCATAGGCAGACTGGCGGAGTTCTTCTAGTTTATGAATGTCAAGGATGCGCTTTTCACCAGCATTCAAATAATCTAAGTTTAAGGTTTTAATGGCCCAATAGGCCTTGTGTTCTAACTCAAAGGGTAGGTGACAGGACTTTCCATAGACCAATTGGTAAGAAGTTGTTCCAATAGGGTTTTAAAGGCAGTTCTGTAAGCCCATAGTGCTTCTTGTAGCTTCTGAGACCAATCTTTTCTAGTTATTGAAACAGTTTTCTCTAAGATTTGTTTAATCTCCCTATTAGATACCTCTACTTGGCCGCTAGTCTGTGGATGGTAAGGTGTTGCTACTCTATGCTTAACTCCATATTTACTTAAATGTTTATAAAAAATCCTTGATATGAAGTGCGATCTACCATCGCTTATAACAAGACGAGATACTCTGAATCTAGGGAATATATAATTCCTAAACAACTTAATCACTACTCGTGTGTCGTTTGCGGGTGAGGCTATGGCTTTAATCCATTTAGACACGTAGTCAACAGCTACTAAGATATATTTATTTTCTAATGAGGCTGGAAATGGTCCCATAAAATCGATACCCCAAACATTGAAAAGTTCTACTTCCTGAATGTTCCTTAAAGGCACTTTGTCACGTCTGGAGATGTTCCCAGTGCGCTGGCACCGGTCACATTTGACTATATAAGCATGAACATCACGCCACATTGTGGGCCAGAAAAGGCCAGCTTGAAGAATTTTAGCGTGTGTCTTGGAGGTGCTAGCATGTCCTCTGTAGGGTGCAGAGTGACAGTGTTCTATGATATTTCTTACCTCTTCTTCTAGAACGCAACGACGAAAAATACCGTATGTACCTCTTTTGAAAAGAAGTGGCTCGTCCCAATAAAATTGTCTTACATCGTTAAAGAACTTCTTTTTCTTTTGATAGTTAAGGTCAGGAGGTATGATATCAGCGGCTAGGTAATTAACAAAATCAGTGTACCAAGGTACGCCACTTACCGCCAAAGATTTTTTCGGGTTCTTATAAGGATCTAGGTTATTTTCTTCAATGGCTTCTATCTTAGCTATTAACCTTTCATAGGAAAAATCATCATTTATAGGCACTAAATCTGGTTTCAGGTACTCAAGTCTAGAAAGGTGATCAACAACTACATTTTCTGTGCCTTTCTTGTCTCGAATATCTAGATCAAACTCCTGCAATAAAAGGATCCATCGAAGTAACCTAGGTTTGGCATCTTTCTTGCTTAATAGGTAACGAATAGCAGCGTGGTCTATGTAAACTATAATTTTAGCTCCTACCAGATAAGATCGAAATTTGTCCATAGCAAAAACCACGACAAGGAGTTCTTTTTCAGTGGTTGCGTAGTTAAGCTAAGCAGCATCTAGGGTTCTACTAGCATAATAAATTACATGTAATTTCTTATCCTTTCTTTGACCTAGAACAGCTCCTACAGCGTAATCGCTAGCATCGCACATGATTTCGAAAGGTTCGGCCCAATCTGGGGGTTGCATAATGGGTGTTGAAATTAGCGCTTGTTTCAAAAGGTTAAATGCTTCAGTGCATTTTTCATCAAAATTAAATTCGACATCTTTCATCAGGAGGCCAGTTAAAGGTTTGGTTATTTTAGAGAAATCCTTGATAAAACGTCGGTAGAAACCAGCATGTCCAAGAAAACTTCAGACTTCTCTAATGGTCTTAGGGGGTTTTAGGTTTTCTATTACCTCTATCTTGGCTCTATCTACTTCAATACCCCTTTCAGAGACTATGTGTCCTAAAACTATACCTACGGTAACCATAAAGTGACATTTCTCCCAGTTTAGCACCAGGTTTACATCCACACATCTTTTCAGGATTTTCTCAAGGTTAACGAGACAGTTTTTGAAATCAAATCTGCATACCGAGAAATCATCCATGAATACTTCCATAATTCCATCAAGGTAATCAGCGAAGATTGACATCATGCAACGCTGGAAGGTAGCTGGAGCATTACAGAGGCCGAAAGGCATTCGTCTATAGGCAAAGGTTCCATAAAGGCATGTGATTGCTGTTTTTTCTTGATCTTCTGGGTGAATAGGAATTTGGAAGAATCCCGAATATCCATCAAGATAACAAAAATAGGAGTGTTTGGCCAAACGTTCCAGCATTTGGTCTATAAATGGTAAAGGGAAATGATCCTTCCTTGTTGCTTTGTTTAATTTTCTGTAATCTATGCACATACGCCATCCTCCTTTTATCCGTTTTGCTACATGTTCGCCTTTCTCGTTTTGCACGACTGTGATGCCTCCCTTTTTAAGTACTACATGCACAGGGCTCACCCACTTACTATCTGAGATTTGATAAATTATACATGCTTCCAGTAACTTAAGAACTTCCTTCTTAACAACATCACTCATTATAGGGTTTATCCTCCTCTGATGTTCTCTGGAGGGTTTCGAATCTTCCTCAAGTAAAATCCGGTGCATACAAACGATTGGACTTATACTTTTCATATCAGAGATATTATATCCTAAGGATGAGGGATATTTCCGCAAAACATATAAGAGCTGGTCTGTTTCTTCTTGGTTTAAGGTAGCACTGACTATAACTGGACGGCTCATTTCCTCGTCCAAAAACTCATATCTTAGATTCTTGGGTAGTTCTTTAAGTTCTAAAGTTGGTTTCTTGGGGCATGGTATTGGATTGGGGGTAAGGGATAAACATTCGTGAAGGTTATCATCAATGTAGGGTTCCATAAATCCATCATCTTCCCTTATGAGGGTTAAAGGTAGTTTGATTGTTTCTATGGGTTCTTCTTGATCTAGTTCCCTAATGCATTCATCAATGATGTCTATGGCATAACATGCGTCTCCTAATACTGGTGCCATAAGAAATTTCGACAAAATGAATTCTATCTTTTCATCACCTACCTCAAAAGTCAACTTTCCTCTCTTGACATCAATTATGGCTCCTGTTGTTGATAAGAATGGCCTACCTAGGAGGATTGGGATGTCATTATCTTCTTTAATATCCATGACAACGAAATCAGTAGGGATAAACAACTGACTGATCCTAATTGGGACGTCTTCTAATATGTCTACTGGATATTTAACGGATCTATCAGATAATTAAAGAGACATCTTAGTAGGTTGCAGTTCTCCTAGTTTTAACCTTTCACAAACTGTCAGAGGCATTAAGCTCACACTATCTCCTAAGTCCAGGAAAGCTTTATCGATGACATGACTCCCCAAAATACAAGGTATGGAGAAATTTCCAGGATCTTTCTCCTTTTTGGCAAGTTTATTCTCGGAAATGGAATTGCATTCCAAAGGTTTTGGATCGTCAAGTATACGTTTATTGGTAAGGATGTCTTTGAGGAACTTTGCATAGGATGGTATCTGTGTGATGGCTTCTGTGAAAGGGATTTCCACATGAAGTTTCTATATGACTTTAATGAATTTCTGGTATTGGTTATTGATCTTGGTTTGTTTGAGTCTTTGTGGATAGGGTATTGGAGGTTTGTATGGCGGGGGTGGTTCATTAGTTTTATCTATAGTTTCTCCCTTATCTGGGTTTTTCTGTTCTTCAAATTCCACTGATTCCTCTACTTCGTCCGTAGGTACAACACTTTTCTTAGAAGTTTTGGGTTTGCCCAATGCCGGGTTAAACGGTTCATCATAAGCGGTCTCACTTCGTAAGGTAATTGCATTGGCTTGTCCTCGGGGGTTTTGTTGAGGTTGTCTAGGAAATTGTCCTCCAGGCGTGGTTTCGGGAGCTTGTTTGAGAGCTACCTGAGAGATATGGGTTTCAAGCATCTTATTGTGGGTGACTATTTGGTCTACCTTGGTTCCTAACTAGGTAATCATTTCGTTTACATGAATGTTTTGGTTTAGGAATTCTTTGTTTTGCTGGGTTTGAGCCGAAATGAAATTTTCCATGATTTTCTCAAGGTTCGGCTTGGGCGGCACAACTTGCATAGGTTGGTTTTGTCTCTGGGCTTGAAAACCGAGTGGTCTCGGAGGTGCAGGGTTTTGGATAGGGTTATTGTTTTTGTAGGAAAAGTTTGGGTGATTCCTCCATCCAGGGTTATAAGCGTTTGAAAATGGGTTCCCTTGGGCATAGTTGACCTGGTCTGATTTAGTTTCATTCAACATATTGCATTCCGCTGATTGGTGTCCTTTGGTTCCACATAATTCGCATTCTGACGAGACTGCTGCTGCAGTAGCTGGGTTTGCGTACATATGTTCGACCTTAAGAGTCAAAGCGTCCATTTTGGCTTGCATCATGTCTATAGAACTTATCTCATGTATTCCTCCTTAGGCTTCTTTCTTCTCCACTGTTGCTCGTTTTGTTCCCCATTGACAATGGTTTTGAGCCATATCTTCGATGAGAGCGCAAGCTTCAGGGTAAGGTTTATTCATCAGAGTGCCACCAGCGGCAGCGTCGATGGTCATCTTAGTGTTATAATGAAGTCCATTATAGAAGGTGTGAATGATTAGCCATGATTCCAGGCCATGATGTGGACTTATTCTCAATAGGTCTTTATATCTCTCCCAAGCTTCAAAGAGTGATTCACCTTGGTTTTGAGTGAATCTGGTTATTTGATTTCGAAAAATAGCAGTTTTACTTGGGGGAAAATATCTAGCAAGGAATACTCTCCTAAGGTCTTCCCAAGTTGTTATAGAATTGGCTGGAAGGGAATCTAACCATGTAAGGGCTTTGTCTCTGAGGGAGAAAGGAAATAGTCTTAGACGAATCGCCTCAGGAGTAGCACCATTGGTTTTAAAAGTGTCAGCTAATTGGATGAAGACTTTTAGATGTTGATTTAGGTTCTCAGAAGGGAGACCTGCGAATTGGTTTTGCTGTACTAATTGTAATAGGGAGGGTTTCAGTTCGAAATTGTTAACAAGAATATTAGGGTTTACTATACTAGAACTGGGTTCGTCATTGGATGGTTAAGTGAAATCCTTAAGGAGTCTTTGGTTACGGTCTTCGGCCATAGTTTCCTTAATTCTACGAAGTGAGAGACGTGCACGAGCGTAACGTTCAGGTTCCGCTAAAGGATCTACAAGACTACCGGTGCTGCGAGTTCTTCGCATTGACCAGTAGGTAAAGCCTTAGTTTAGACGGTGTAACAACAGGGTACGAAATTTGACGTAATTAGTCCCTGGCAACGGCGCCAAAAACTTGATGCGGTGTTTTCGCAAGTATACGAATCGTGTCAAAGTAATACAAAAGATTATCGATCCCACAGAGACCAAACGTCAATCTATCGGTTTCTATTGTTACGATGTTTATCTAAGGAAAATTAATCGGGAGTTCCTGAGTGCACAGTAAAAGCGAAGTAAAGTACAAAGATATAAAATTCAATTTAAAACAACAGGCCTGAGTGTAATTCACACAGTCAGATAGTATTCCAAATGCTTGTAAATAGAACCACGTATGGGGTAATGTTTTTTACTTATGAAAAGAACTAATTTAACGGGAACTGTCACTTTCGCGTATTCAGGACCGAGTTTATCCGTTAATCGAACCCTCTTATTATCACTTATAAAAAGGCGCGCATTGCATTAAAGTAATAAACCTATTTTTAAGAAATATATTTTCTTGACTCAGTTGAAAAGTATTTTGACTTGGAACCTTTAACAAAAAGAGGTTCATGCGAACCGGACTTTAAACCCATAAACGTGTCCGAAAATAGTTTTAAAATCGTTTTTCTAAAGTATTAAAAACTCCTACTTAACTAGACAAAGCGCTTTCGCTTCCTTTGAACAGTTAAGACTAACCAAGTTTAAGCAAAGGTTGGACGGCTTTCGATCTTACCCAACAGAAATAAAGTGCAGAAAACTTGTGTTAAAAATCAGAATAACCCCTAAGCATTTCTATTGACACCTTGTATGGAATACTACTTTAACTATGATCCTTACATTCTAACCTTAAAAATTTAGCCGGACATGGAAATGTAAATAGACATGTTGAAATAGATCATGTTAAAGTAGATTTTTTTTAAGTAAATAGTGCGGGAAAGTAAATAGTGCGAGAAAGTAAATAGTGCGAGAAAATAAATGGTGCGAGAAAGTAAATAGTGCGAGAAAATAAATGGTGCGAGAAAGTAAATAGTGCGAGAAAGTAAATAGAAACCTGCTCCAAATCGGAGGCTTTAAATCTGGTACAACTGGAAATAAATGACTGGAAATGAAAATGGCGGCAGGATTAACTTCTACCAGAGTGCTCCAAACTCGATTACAGACTTGATCAAACAGTGTGATAACTCCCCGATGTGAGAAGTTTATCACTTTACAATACTGAAAATATATGGCTTGAGTTCTGAAACTAAGCTTGGATGAAGAAAAAGGATCAAGGACTCATCTATTTATAGCCTAGGAAAAACTATGGAAAGGCCAAAGTGCCCCCCAACTTCTTTTGGGAGGGAAACCATACGACAAAGGTGGCGCCCGCCACCCCCTCATGGCGCCCGCCATGTGAACCAAGGGAGAAAGAAGTGGAGATCGTGGCAGTTGATAGCAGTTGACTCCTATCCAAGTCATGTCCTACCCTATGGCGCCCGCCATGGTGGATGCCATGTGTACAATTTCCTCAAAAACTAGTTTTCTTGCTCGTTTTTCTTCATTTCTTCACGAGGAGCTCTGGGAATACAAAGAACCTAAAAACAAAACAAAACACAAGCATAACACAAGAAAATAGCAAGAAAATCCTAAGAAACATGTGCAATCCGAGTCAAATATGTAGTGTGATTCAGTGTTATCAGCCCTCATAACATCCTCTTGCTTCATATGGTAAGTATGCACCCATCTAATCCAAAGGTTATCCTCTTTACAACAAATATTCCATAACATCTTTGTCATCAGAGCACGGTTCCACTCAAGCAAAGCCAGAATATTAAGATCACCATGCTTCTTCCTACTACAGACTTTCTTCCAAGCAATCAAGGAATTTCTGCACTTCTCCCATTTTCCATTCCACAAGAATCTTCTGCACATGCCCTCATTTCTGGTTATCACACCTTTAGGTAAAGGAATAGAGTTTATCCAATAGCTTGATATGGCAAAAACTACACTATTAATTAACTGGACCTTCCAAGCATAGCTAAGCAAACTCGAGTTCCAGTGCGTCATTCTCAAGCTAATTCTGTCCACCAGTATAGCACATTGAGCCAAAGAAATCCTCGTACTGGTGAGAGGAATACCCAAGTAGGGATCTTTAGCCTTTCACACTTCGAATGATAGATGAAGCACAAATTAGTGATCTTAAGCCTTTCACACTTCGAATGATAGTTGAAATTAGGGATCTTGTCCAATTCCTGCAGCTTCCTATTCAAGTAATCCATGATGATTACAAACAGCATAGGTGAAATAGGGTCACCCTGCCTCAACCTATGTTTAGCCTTCAACTCCTTGGTGTAGTTCCCATTGACATAAAACCTGTAGGTTACAGTAGTTACTTCATCCATGATCCACTTCACAAATTGCCTAGGGAAACCAATTTCTTTTAAGATCCCTTGAAGTGCATTTCAATCCACTGTATCATACGCCTTATGGATATCCATCTGGAGCAGACACTTTGGCACAGTTCCTTTCCCATTATATCTTTTTATGAGTTCATAATGTTAGGAAACTATGCAAAATTTCCTCATAGTCAGATTCATGGAATAGCGATACAAATGCAAAATAATGACACACAAAAATTGATACGGGCTGCTGCAGACTTTTTATTGACTGGAAAGAGAAAATACACATTGTATTTAAGAATTTATCTCACTCAGAGTTTTTCTCACTAGTGTATTTCTCTAGTTATTAAAAATGCTCTCAATGTTGGAATGAATATTGTTTTGGCTTTGATATCTTATATAGTCAAAGCATTGGATGCATCATCCCTAACCCATTCATTACAGTTCCTATAAAGTAGAAACATCTTCCATTTACTTCTAAATAATAAGAAAACAATGACCATCCAAATAATAAGAAAACAATGACTTTTTCAACAATCTCCCACTTGAAGATTGACTTCAGTCGGTCTTCACACCTCGATCATGCAGCAACCTTCTCTGGTATGTTATTCTAGCAGGCCAACTGAAGTTGAGCACAACTTCAGTTTATCAATAGTCACCACCTTTGTCAACATGTCAACTGGGTTCTTACTTCCGAGAATCTTCCTCAACATTAGTATCTCATTCTCAAGCATAGTTCTGACGAAGTGATAACGAAGATCAATGTGCTTTGTTCTAGAGTGGAAATACTGAATTCTTAGCCAGATGTATTGCACTCTGACTGTCGCTGTGCAAAATACTCCTCTCTTGGATGAACCCCAACTCTGTCAACAATCCTTGAAGCCATATCAACTCTTTGCTAGCTTTTGTTACTGCTACATACTCAGCCTCTGTAGTGGATAGAGCAACGATCTTTTGTATCCTCGATATCCAACTAACAGCTATAGTACCAACAGTAAATATGTAACCGGTGGTACTTCTTCTGTGATCAACTTCACCAGTAAAGTCCGCATCTGCATAGCCTTGTACTTTTAATTCACCTTTACTAAAGCACAAACAATTCTCCTTAGTGCCTCGTAGATACCTCAACATCCATTTCACAGCTTCCCAACGAGCTTTACCTGGATTTGACATAAACCTGCTTACAACTCCCACTACATGGCCAATGTCTGGCCTCGTGCATACCATCACGTACATCAAACTTCCAATGGCTGAAGCATACGAAATCTTAGTCATCAATTCTTTTTCTTCCTCCGTCTCTGGGGTCTGGTCCTTTAATAAGTGAAAATGACTAGCTAAAGGTGTGCTAACTGGTTTGGCATTTTCCATGGTGAATCTTTGCAAAACACGGTTGATGTACTCCGTTTGAGATAACTGCAAAATTCCTCTTTGCCTATCTCTCGTGATTTGCATTCCAAGAATCTTCTTTACTGGACCCAAGTCCTTCATGTCAAATTCTTTTGACAATTGTATCTTCAAGTTTCTGATTTCATCAATATTTAGACTTGCTACTAACACATCATCGAAATAAAGTAATAAAATGATATAACTCGAATGATATCTCTTGAAGAAACAATAGTGGTCGGCATTGCACTTCTGGAAACCTTCCTTGTGCATGAAGCTTTCAAAATTTCTATACCACTGTCTTGGAGCTTGTTTTAGATCACACAAGCTCTTCTTTAATCTGCACACCATTTTTTGTTTCCATTCTTCTAAGAAACCTTCTGGTTGATGCATGTAGATCCCCTCATCTAAGTCTTCGTGAAGAAACGCAGTGTTCACATCCAATTGTTCTAGGTAGAGCTCTTCACTAACAACAATACTTAACACATACCTGATAGTATTGAGCTTCACAACTGGAGCAAAAATTTCAGTGTAGTCAACTCCTTCTTTTTGCTGAAATCCTTTGACAACTAGTCGGGCCTTGTATCTCTTTGAGCCATCATGGTCCTCCTTCACCCGATACACCCATTTGTTGTGAAGTTCCCTTTTTTTCCATAGGTAACTCAGCAAGTTCCCATGTTTGATTGGAGATCAAAGACTTCATCTCGTCTTTCATAGCAAGTTCCCACTTGCTAGCATCTTCGGTCTGACATGCTTCTACATAATCTTCAGGTTCCCCTTCATCTGTCAGTAACATGTAGTCCATGTATCTCCTGTTGGGAACACGAGTTCTACAAGACCTTCTTAGTACAGAAGTTGGAGTCAGAAGCTCTGATATGCCAGGCTGCTGCTCACTTCCTTGTTCAGTTGTTTCCTCTAGCCAAGGATTATCAACTATAGGACTTTCTGGGACATCATCCACCTCTGCATAAACTGGCTCACTCGAATCTAAGTTGCTGGCACCTGTATTCTGTTTGTCCTTGTACATCATTCTTTCATTAAAGATCACATATCTACTGCAAATCATCTTTTTGTTTTCATCATCCCATAGGCGATAGCCAAACTCATCCTCACCATAATCGAGGAAAATGCACTTCTTTGATTTGGGATCAAGCTTATTCCTACCACGATCACTAATGTGCACATATGCTACACAGCCGAAAACTCTAAGATGTGAGAGTTTTACATCTTTTCCGCTCCATACCTCTTCTGGTATTCTAAGCTCCAATGGTACTGATGGACCTCGGTTGATTTAGTAAGCTGATGTGTTGACTGCCTCTGCCCAAAACTGCTTCGGTAAGCCTGACTGCACATGTAAGCTTCTGGTTCTTTCAATCAATGTTCGATTCATACGCTCAGCTACACCATTCTGTTGAGGCGTCCCCAGCACAGTCCTCTCCATTCTGATTCCGTGCTCATCACATAAATTCTTGAACTTAGTGTCTACATATTCACCACCATTGTCAGTTCGGAGCTTTTTGATCTTCAATCCGGTCCCGTTTTCTACCATCGCTTTCCACACCTTGAAAGCCTTAAATATGTCAGACTTATATTTCAGAAAGTATACCCATACCTTTCTGGAATGGTCATCAATAAAAGTCACGAAGTATTTCTTCCCACCAATAGATGAGACGGTAGTTGGACCCCAAACATCAGAGTGGACAAGCTCGAGTCTTTCCTTCTTTGGGGTTCTCCCACTTGTCTGAAAGCTAACTCGCTTCTGCTTTCTAAGTATATAGTCTTCGCACATGTCAATTTCTATTGAATGAAGACCCGGAAGTTTTCCATTTAAGTGCATGACCTTCATCCCTTTCTCACTCATATGGCGTAGTCTTTGGTGCCATAGATTAGGACTTTCATTTGTTGCAATTGTAATCAAATGACATGCTTCAGCTATCTTGTAAAGAGTACCACTCTTTTTACCGCGAGCAACTTTCATTGCACCTTTTGAAATCTTCCAATGATCTCCACGGAAGATTATTGTGTAGCCATCAGTGGCCAGCTGACCTACTAAGATTAAGTTCTTCGTCAGGTCAGGAATGTGTCTGACATTCTTCAGCTCCCAAACAAACCCGTTCAACTTGATCTTCACTACACCTTTTCCCACAATCTCACAAGATTGTTTATTACCAAGGTAAACTTTACCGAGGTTCCCAGGGACATAATTTTCGAAGAACTGTTTCTGTGAAGTTGCGTGAAAGGAAGCTCCAAAGTCTAACACTCAAGACTCTTCCTTGCTCTCCAAAGAACATATCAATGCATCACCTCCTTCTGAGATTGAAGCAATGTTTACCTCATATTTTGCCTCTTTATTCTTCGGTGCACTCCTGCACTGATTTTTGTAGTGTCCAGTCTTCCCACAATTCCAACACTCGATAGTCTTCGAGCAGTTAGAACTATGATGATTTTTGGACTTTGATCATCTCACCTTTGATTTGTTATGTTCGCTTCCTCTGGTTGAACTTCTACCTATTGACTCTGTATGCAATACTGAAGAGGTTGATGATTCACCCAACTCTCTCTGTCAGATTTCTTCATTGAGAACCAAATCACGAACATCATCAAATTTTAACTTGTTGCTTCTCGATGAGCTACTCACAGCTGTGACTGCAGCATTCCAACTTTCTGCCAGCGAAGACAAGAGTATCAAAGCCCGTACTTCTTCATCAAAGTCGATTCCAACTAAACTCAATTGGGTTGTAGTAGTGTTGAGTTCGTTCAGATGTTGCGCTGTTGACGCACCTTCTGTCATCCGTAAGTTGAACAACCGCCTCATCAAATGAACTTTGTTTCAGGCCGACGACTTTTCGTACATGCTAGAAAGAGCCTTCATAAGATCAGCCATAGTCTTTTCTTTTACAATATTGAAAGCAACATTACGGGATAATGTTAATCGAATGACTCTAAGAGCTTTTCTATCGAGAAGGGTCCAGGCACCGTCCTTCATTGTCGCTGGTTTTGTGCCCGCGAGAGGTTCATGCATACCTTTCTGATACAAATAATCCTCTATTTGCATCTTCCAAAAGCTGAAGTCCGCACCATCGAACTTCTCAATTTTCACCTTTACTTCGTCTGCTTCCATCGCTCCCTCTCGAGTCTGACTCCTCTGGATCGGTTCTGAAACGGAAAGAACCAACCTGCTCTAATACCAGTTGTTAGGAAACTACGCAAAATTTCCTCATAGTCAGATTCATGGAATAGCGATATAAATGCGAAATAATGACACACAGAAATTGATACGGGCTGCTGCATACTTTTTATTTACGGGAAAGATAAAATACATATTGTATTTAAGAATTTCTCTCACTCAGAGTTTTTCTCACTAGTGTATTTCTCTAGTTATTGAAAATGCTCTCAATGTTGGAATGAATATTGTTTTGGCTTTGATATCTTATATAGTCAAAGCATTGGATGCATCATCCGTAACCCATTCATTACGGTTCCTATAAAGTAGAAACATCTTTCATTTACTTCTAAATAATAAGAAAACATTATTCTAAAAATAATAATAAGAAAACAATGACCATCCAAATAATAAGAAAACAATGACTTTTTCAACACATAAGCCAAAAGAACATGGTCATGAATTCTTCTCCCTGGCACAAAGGCAGCCTGATTGTCACTTACAATACTTCCCAACACTTTGCTTAATCTGTTAGCCAGGACTTTAGAGATAACCTTATAGATTGTAGTGCAATGAGAAATTGGCCTATAATCTTTAAGGGACTTGGCATCAGGGTGTTTAGGAATAAGGGTCACAAGAGTTCCATTCATTTTGCCAATATTTCCTCTATCAAAATAATCCCTGATTGCACTAATAACATCATGCTTAACAGTGTTCCATGAGTTTTTGAAAAATCTAGATCCAAATCCATCCAGGCCAAGGGCTTTTATCTCATCAATACTTTTAAGAGCACCTTCATTTCAGCATCTGTAATAGTTTCAACAAGCATATACTTCTTCTCTTGGGTAAGCTGCTTACCATTCCTTAGAGCTACTATGTCAATACCATCCAACTCCTCATTAGAATTACCCATCAGCTTGCCATAGAAAGATAAAGCCTATTTCTCAATGTCTTCTTGAGTATTCAATCTAGTACCATCCTCCTTATAGATCTTTCTAATCATGCCCTGCTTATGCTTGCTCTTCAAGGCTGCATAGGAGAAAACATTAGTGTTGTCACCTAGCTTAATCCACTCTATTTTTTATCTCTGCTTCATAATCATTTCTTCAGTATCATTTAAGTTTAACAAGGTTTCAGTCCAACTTCTGACAACATCAATCTTCCCAAAATTTATACAATCTTGCCCTAATTCTTTTTGAGCCTTAACCAGCTTTTCTCTAGCTTTCTCAATTTGACTCCTGATACCAATCATAGGCCTCTGAAGCTGTTACAGCCTAATAAGCTTTTTCCAAACCCTATTCATTGGCCCCCCTTTTGTGTTTCTACTCTAACTATTAGCAACAACTTTCTTATAGCCCTCAACCTCTGTCACACAGTTGATGAATCTGAAAATTACCTTTTGGCCCTACTTGCTTTCTCTTCACCTCTTAGCAAGAGTAAAGCATGGTCAGACACAATACGACAAATAAACGTAATAATATTTGGGAATGCCGATTTCTCAGTAATATTTATTTTCTATGTAACAGTAATCAAGACAGAAAACAAAACAAAATGAAGGGAAACAAGAGATAAGAATAGACCTTAGAAGGATCTCATTTATAAAACTCTTTTACCACAGAGAGTACTCGATCGACGACCTCATCTTTAGTGATACAACCACCGTGTGAAGACATGGAGCTATCGACGACCTTGTCTTTAGTGATACGATCATCATGTGAAGACATGGAGCGAATGGAACCATACCATGGTTGGAATTTAGAAGTTGTTTGGAGCGACACGCGAACATAGCGGTGGTTATAAAAGAACTCAATAGCAAGGCGACATGAGTCATCAATTTTGAAAAGTTCCTTGGATGGAATTTGCACGTTAAACTCTTTTTCTAATGCCATTAAGACATAGATGGTCTCTAAGCTGTCCAAACCCAAATCCTTCTGAATATGCACATATGGAGTCACCTGACAAACCATAAAGCACAACAAAAATCTTTCTTATTATCACTAACAAAGTTAGATGGAAGGCTGAAAATTAGGAATACAAACAACTTTGGGGAAACCCAATATCAAACATAATAATATTTGGGAATGCCAATTTCTCAGTAATATTTATCAACTACCTACCTATAATTAGAACATACCACTAAACACCCATAATTACCCTTTAACTAAATTTAATTTACACTACATAAAGCCCTTTTATGCAATTGACTAAATAATATATTCATTACCCAATTAGAGCCACCCATATTGCCAAGTGGCAGAAATTTTTTGAAATTCTCTTTCAAATTAGTCACATGTTTTTACCTAGGCAACAAGACCCTCCCTCTTTCATCCAACATCTGTCTCCAATAACACCTTCTATTATCCGTTTTTCCACTTTACCATCACTTTATCCATTTTTCCACTTTACTATTTTTCCACTTCATCAAAAACAACTTTATCGTTTCCTTTCACAATCCTTTTCATTTTTGTGTACTTGATAATTCTTTGGAGGGAAAAAATTTCTCTTCTCTCAAATCGAAAAATACAAAATCACAGAGGAAGAGAGAAGTAGAGGAAGAAGAACACAAAGCATCCACACTCCATTTCACCTTTTCTTCTGCTTATATTTTTCATTCCTTTTCATATTCTTCTTTCTCTCTTCATCTACTTCTTTTTCAATATCTTCTTCTTTTCTTTTTTTGTATGCGTTACTTAGGAGATGATGTCGGAAAAATGGAAAGGTTAGATCTAGGGTTAAAGTTGAAGGCAAAGTTATGACTCGAGATCAAATATAGTGACAAATAAGATAACCAATACACTTGTACTGAGAAACTCCTAGATTTAGAGGTAAAGTATTCAACTCCATTTTTCTCATATGTTGAATCACAAGTATTCTTTAAAATTGCCAAAGATTCAATGGAAAATTAAAACAGAGATATTAGTTGAATATGAAATGTGCATAGGTTATAGGTTTTTTCCTTCAATTTTTTGTTTTTCCCCAATTTTATCCCTCTGGGGTTTTGTTTTTTATTTTATTTTACAAGTTGCTATATTTTTTATTCCTTATTTTTATATATATATTTTATTTTTGTTTGATTTAAATGGAATAATCCTTTAGATCTGTTCATATATTTTTATTTGGGATAAAAATAGGTGTGTTAGTTGTTTGTTCTGAATGAAATTATACTTAGATGTTTTGGCTTTGACTAATAACTATAACTATGGATCTAGAAATATTGATTAGCTAAATTGTACAAATTATTAGATAATTTATCACATTATCTTATCTTTTGCAAGTTAATAAGATATTTAAAACTCTACTAACTTCCTTTATTCATGTTATTATTTCAACAAAAGTACTAAATGTTTAAGGTAAAGATAAACACTCTGGTAACAATTTATATGTACTATAGTTATCAAAAGTTTTCATTTTAATTTTGTTATGGATGTTTGGGATTTGGTAAGGTGTTAAGGTTTAAATAAGTGATTTTTATTGTCATACCCCAAATTTTGACCACTAAGATTTCCCAACATTGTGTAAATCATCATCACAATATGGATGAACTGTCATGCCTCATCAGTCTCCCCAAAGATGGGTGAGCATTCACTACAAACAATAATTAGGGTTTCAAGCCCTCTCAGAGCTCTTAGACAAAGGATCAATTAAGGAATGACATGATCTTCAACTTTTCTAACCTATCAAACATCCACAACGGATCAAGAGGACTCCCACATCAAGAATCAAGCACAATGTTGCAGCATTCCAGGTGGATCAAGCCTCAAAATCGACAGTGTCACCAAATTAGGGTTTTGGTCGACCAGGGCCTTCAGATGGAAATTTTCCTCTGGGCATGAGTCAATGCTTCAAAACATAACATAATATACTCCATGGGACCTCATGAACCCAATCATCAAGTCAATTTGGCCTCAGGGGATGCATTCACTAAAAATCAGAAATTAGGGTTTCTTGACCTGATTCACCCCTAAATTGACTTTTGGGATAAAACATGAGCCAAGACCTCAAGACATGATTTGAGGGTCTCTAATACACCACATTGATCCATTTGCAACAATGGATTTATCCAAGAAGCTTGATCAACAAGTTTCAAGTTCATCAGGACCACAGTTAGGGTTTCGCGGAAAAAGTCAACTGTGCCTTTGACTTTTGACCAAGACATGCTCCCAAACCTTGGGACATGATTCAATACACCCTATAACACCTATGAAATCAATCCATCAAGTTTTATTTAGGTCAAGGACTTGATTTCATAGAGGATCACACAGTTTGGAATTCATCTGATAAAAAGTCAACTGTGACAAAAAGTCAAAGTTTTACTTTTTTATTTTTTGATCAATTATGGTTCCCTAACCCTAAAATGATGTTAATGTGTGATTTGAATCAACATTCATCAAGAAAAATCAAAGAAAGTTGGATAACTTGTAAAAGGAGTAACCATAAAAAACTTAGAAATTTTCTAAGTTATGGAACAAAGTGGCTAGGGTACCAACTTCCAAGGATGGATTTGTAGCTCTCATGGCATACTTTAAAAGTGTCAACTACACCTAATTCCTATTCCTCAGGGATTTTAAGTTATGGAGTGACCAAAATGATAAAAAATGAAAATGTCACTTTTTTCCAACACTTAGTGAAATTTTCACTAAGTCAAAATCTGTCTTGCTTTTTTTTCCAAAAGTAGGGGCAGTTTCACTTGGATCCAAAAGTTATCAAGACAAAATATGAGCACACATGTGTTGTATCATATGAGAGCTTTCCAAAATGGCCAAGAACTCCATCAAATTCCATTTGAGCTAAGAGTTATGATAGTGGCAAAATGCCTTGCTGCAACTGTCATAACTAGGCAGATTTGTGCATTTTGCTCGATTTGAGCAATTTGTGAAAATGACAAACAAGTTTATCCATCTGAACACCTCAGGGGGAGACCAAGGAGGGACAAGCACTGATCCATAAGCCTCCCAACTCTTTGGAACCAAAAGTAGCATGCCAAACCTAGAAATCTCTAAAAGGGGGACAAGACTCCAATTTTGTTTTGGAGCATTCAATGGATGCACCAAGGTGGCATAAACTGAACCATTTCCAACTGAATGAGTCAAGGATGATATCTGAACTAGGGAACCAGCAGCATGTGCTCTAACCTCTAGTCAATGGCTAGAGGAGACTTGAGATTCCAAAATGTAACCATTGGCCAGACCTCTGCTGCAGTTGCCATTCACTATTGCTTGCAAAACAAACTTGATCTACTAAAAATAGAGGTCATTTGTGATCAGTTTGAGTACACCAAAGCCATCAAACAGATGCTTTCCTCAAAATCTCCTTCTCACTTCCAATTTTGCCTTCTAAGGCAAGTCACTATCGGGTTTTGAGTTTGAGAGTTATTCCAACCAAACCAATCCCACACACATACCTCATAAACATCATATGGAAGTGATCCAAACACTCACATAACATCTGTAACACTAAAATCACAAAATCACTTGCCAATTACTCAAGTTCTTGACAGAGGTGCAGTTGAGGTACCATCTTCAGTTCCAGCTTGTTTCAAACCACTCCAAGCATTCAGACACATTACTTGGCACCTAAGGAAGCTGTGCAAATCATTGGAACCAACTTGCAACACCTCTAACACAAAACACGATCACCAACTGCAAGAGGTAAGCCTGAGCTCTTCTAACTCTATGATCCATGGAATCACGCGTTTGGCTGATTTCCATCCTATCAATAAAATTTGAGCCCTTGTGCTTTTGTTTGCAATTCTTATTTTTTTTAGCTTTACAGAATAATGTTTTAACATGATTAACGATTCTAGAAATAAAACAAAAAAATGAATTTACTTGTCAAATTTCTTCTGCTTTTAAAATAAAGATGGCAATTCTTTTGACTGTTGAACATAGAAAGAACATCGATCGCTTCTCTAGAAGTAATCGAGCTTCAAAGTGCAGAATCAAAGTACTCCTTCTAAACTAGTGCGCCTGAACGAAGGATCAGTTATGTCAGATGCGAATACTCCATCTGACATCTTAGGCTGAGTTCTTACTTCCTAAGCCCGACCAACGGTGTTCCCCGCAGGGACTATGTCTCCTAAGCAAGGCAGAATTGCTATCATGAACCAGTGATACTTTTCATCCCCCACTGTGGCCGAGTATCCAGTCGTGTTTATCTACTAGTCTGTATGTCGCGTCAGTTTTGTCAGCATATACATACATACATCATGCATTATTGATTTACATTCGCATTCATATTGCATCACTATCACTCTGATCAGTCTTATCCCCTAGTGATAGAAGTCCTCTCAATCGAGTTGTCAGCCCTTTCCTCGTCAGGAAGTGAACCATCTAAACAATCTCGCCTCCAGTTTATTTCTTGATACAAGTTGGTCCCTTGACCCCTTTGATAACTTGAACCTCTGAAAAACAAGAGGACCGTCAATGAACATCACTCTTCGCCATTGAAGATGATATCTTCGCTTTCCCGGATTAAGGAAAATCCCCAGAGGAAGCCTCACGACTAAAGACTCTCAGCAACACATTAATTTTTCTCTCCAGTAGAGTCAATGTTAATGAATTCATTAGCACCTCAAAATTAGGGCACATTTTATGGCATTTCTCCGAGAATATCTCTGAGAAAAGTATGATGTAATATTCCCCAAAAGAAAGCAGTCTCTCAAGAGACTCGTTTTCCCCGGTAGAGTCGACAAATGGTGTCTCCAACAGAGAAGTTTGTGCACCTCTACAACTCAGACGAATGGGTTCCCCTGCAAGTCTGACATCAAAACCTTTTTCCGTCAAATGGCATCTCCCTAGGAAAATTCGGCGAGAAGTTTGAGGAAAACCACTACGAATAGCATCCCTTGTCAAGAAAGTTTATTGACAAAAGAAACTTAGACCAGTTCCTTGGTAGGAAACCAGGATCGAGGGGAAGTTTATAAAAGAAACTTAGGCCAGTTCCTTGGTAGGAAACCAGGATCGAGGGGAAGTTTATTTTAGAAACTGAGACCAGTTCCTTGGTAGGAAACCAGGATCGAGGGGAAGTTTATTTCAGAAACTTAGACCAGTTCATTGGTAGGAAACCAGGATCGAGGGGAAGTTTATTTCAGAAACTGAGACCAGTTCCTTGGCTGAAGACCAGGATCGAGGGGAAGTTTTCCTTTTCTAAGCATCATTGCTTAGCAAAACAAGAAGGATGCGTGAACTACCATTCCTAACCACCATCAAAATTTCGTGTATTCCGATATTTAATCCTCTTGCACCCCGAATGCCCGAATACCTTCGCCATTCACACCTTCGGGTCCAAGAAGATTAAATAGGGGCATCTGTCATACCCCAAATTTTTACCACTAATATTTCCCATCATTGTGTAAATCATCATCATAATATGGATGAACCATCATGCCTCCTCAGTCTCCCCAATGATGGGTGAGCATTCACTACAAACAATAATTAGGGTTTCAAGCCCTATCAGAGCTCTTAGACAAAGGATCAATCAAGGAATGAAATGATCTTCAACTTGTATAACCTCTCAAACATCCACAAAGTATCAAGAGGACTCCCACATCAAGAATTAAGCACAACGTTGCAGCATTCCAGGTGGATCAAGCCTCAAAATCGACAGTGTCACCAAATTAGGGTTTTGGTGGACCAGGGCCTCCAGATGGAAATTTTCCTCTGGGCATGAACCAATGCTTCAAAACATAACATAATATACTCCATGGGACCTCATGAACCCAATCATCAAGTTAATTTGGCCTCAGGGGATGCATTCACTAAAAATCAGGAATTAGGGTTTCTTGACCTGATTCACCCCTATATTGACTTTTGGGACAAAACATGAGCCAAGACCTTATGAAATGATTTGAGGGTCTCTAATACACCACATTGATCCATTTGTAACAATGGATTGATACAAGAAGCTTGATCAACAAGTTTCAAGTTCATTAGGACCACAGTTAGGGTTTCGCGGAAAAAGTCAATTGTGCCTTTGACTTTTGACCAAGACATGCTCCCAAACCTTGGGACATGATTCAATACACCCTATAACACCTATGAAATCAATCCATCAAGTTTTATTTAGGTCAAGGACTTGATTTCATAGAGGATCGCACAGTTTGGAATTCATCTAATAAAAAGTCAACTGTGCCCAAAAGTCAAAGTTTGACTTTTTGATTTTTTGATCAATTATGGTTCCATAACCCTCAAATGATGTTAATGTGTGATTTGAATCAACATTCATCAAGAAAAATCAAAGAAAGTGGGATAACTTGTAAAACGGGTTACCATTAAAACCTTAGAAATTTTCTAAGTTATGGAACAAAGTGGCTAGGGTGCCAACTTCCAAGGATGGATTTGTAGCTCTCATGGCATACTTTAAAAGTGTCAACTACACCTAATTCGTATTCCTCAGGGATTTTAAGTTATGGAGTGACCAAAATGATAAAAAATGAAAATGTCACTTTTTTCCAACACTTAGTGAAATTTTCACTAAGTCAAAATCTGTCTTGCTTTTTTTTCCAAAAGTATGGGCAGTTTCACTTGGATCCAAAAGTTATCAAGACAAAATATGATCACACATGTGTTGTATCATATGAGAGCTTTCCAAAATGGCCAAGAACTCCATCAAATTCCATTTGAGCTAAGAGTTATGGTAGTGGCAAAATGCCTTGCTGCAACTGTCATAACTAGGCAGATTTGTGCATTTTGCTCGATTTGAGCAATTTGTGAAAATGACAAACAAGTTTATCCATCTGAACACCTCAGGGGGAGACCAAGGAGGGACAAGCACTGATCCATAAGGCTCCCAACTCTTTGGAACCAAAAGTAGCATTGCCAAACCTAGAAATCTCTAAAAGGGGGACAAGACACCAATTTTGTTTTGGAGCATTCAATGGATGCACCAAGGTGGCATAAACTGAACCATTTCCAACTGAATGAGTCAAGGATGATCTCTGAACTAGGGAACCAGCAGCCTGTGCTCTAACCTCTAGTCAATGGCTAGAGGAGACTTGAGATTCCAAAATGTAACCATTGGCCAAACCTCTGCTGCAGTTGCCATTCACTATTGCTTGCAAAACAAACTTGATCTACTAAAAATAGAGCTCATTTGTGATCAGTTTGAGTACACCAAAGCCATCATACAGATGCTTTCCTCAAAATCTCCTTCTCACTTCCAATTTTGCCTTCTAAGGCAAGTCACTATCGGGTTTTGAGTTTGAGAGCTATTCCAACCAAACCAATCCCACACACATACCTCATAAACATCATATGGAAGTGATCCAAACACTCACATAACATCTGTAACACTAAAATCACAAAATCACTTGCCAATTACTCAAGTTCTTGACAGAGGTGCAGTTGAGGTACCATCTTCAGTTCCAACTTGTTTCAAACCACTCCAAGCATTCAGACACATTACTTGGCACCTAAGGAAGCTGTGCAAATCATTGGAACCAAATTGCAACACCTCTAACACAAAACACGATCACCAATTGCAAGAGGTAAGCCTGAGCTCTTCTAACTCTATGATCCATGGAATCACGCGTTTGGCTGATTTCCATCCTATCAATAAAATTTGAGCCCTTGTGCTTTTGTTTGCAATTCTTATTTTTTTTAGCTTTACAGAATAATGTTTTAACATGATTAACGATTCTTGAAATAAAACAAAAAAATGAATTTACTTGTCAAATTTCTTCTGCTTTTAAAATAAAGATGGCAATTCTTTTGACTGTTGAACATCGAAGAACATCGATCGCTTCTCCAGAAGTAATCGAGCTTCAAAGTGCAGAATCAAAGTACTCCTTCTAAACTAGTGCGCCTGAACGAAGGATCAGTTATGTCAGATGCGAATACTCCATCTGACATCTTAGGCCTAGTTCTTACCTCCTAAGCCCGACCAACGGTGTTCCCCGCAGGGACTATGTCTCCTAAGCAAGGCAGAATTGCTATCATGAACCAGTGATACTTTTCATCCCCCGCTGTGGCCGAGTATCCAGTCGTGTTCATCTACTAGTCTGTATGTCGCGTCAGTTTTGTCAGCATATACATACATACATCATGCATTATTGATTTACATTCGCATTCATATTGCATCACTATCACTCTGATCAGTCTTATCCCCTAGTGATAGAAGTCCTCTCAATCGAGTTGTCAACCCTTTCCTCGTCAGAAAGTGAATCATCTAAACAATCTCGCCTCCAGTTTATTTCTTGATACAAGTTGGTCCCTTGACCCCTTTGATAACTTGAACCTCTGAAAAACAAGAGGACCGTCAACGAACATCACTCTTCGCCATTGAAGATGATATCTTCGCTTTCCCGGATTAAGGAAAATCCCCAGAGGAAGCCTCACGACTAAAGACTCTCAGCAACACATTGATTTTTCTCTCCAGTAGAGTCAATGTTAATGAATTCATCAGCACCTCAAATTGGGGTACATTGTATATCATTTCTCCGAGAAGATCTCTGAGAAAAGTATGATGTAATATCCCCCAAAAGAAAGCAGTCTCTCATGAGACTCGTTTTCCCCGGTAGAGTCGACAAATGGCGTCTCCAAGAGAGAAGTTTGTGCACCGCTATAACTCGGACGAATGGGTTCCCCAGCAAGTCTGACGTCAAAACCTTTTTCCGTCAAATGGAATCTCCCCAGGAAAATTCGGCGAGAAGTTTTAGGAAAACCACTACGAATAGCATCCCTTGTCAAGAAATTTTATTGACAAAAGAAACCTAGACAAGTTCCTTGGTAGGAAACCAGGATCGAGGGGATGTTTATAAAAGAAACTTAGACCAGTTCCTTGGTAGGAAACCAGGATCGAGGGGAAGTTTATTTTAGAAACTGAGACCAGTTCCTTGGTAGGAAACCAGGATCGAGGGGAAGTTTATTTCATAAACTTAGACTAGTTCATTGGTAGGAAACCAGGATCGAGGGGAAGTTTATTTCAGAAACTGAGACCAGTTCCTTAGCTGAAGACCAGGATCGAGGGGAAGTTTACCTTTTCTAAGCATCATTGCTTAGCAAAAGAAGAAGGATGCGTGAACTACCATTCCTAACCACCATCAAAATTTCGTGTATTCCGATATTTAATCCTCTTGCACCCCGAATGCCCGAATACCTTCGCCATTCACACCTTCGGGTCCAAGAAGATTAAATAGGGGCATCTGCCATACCCCAAATTTTTACCACTAATATTTCCCATCATTGTGTAAATCATCATCACAATATGGATGAACCATCATGCCTCATCAATCTCCCCAATGATGGGTGAGCATTCACTACAAACAATAATTAGGGTTTCAAGCCCTATCAGAGCTCTTAGACAAAGGATCAATCAAGGAATGACATGATATTCAACTTATATAACCTCTCAAACATCCAAAAAGTATCAAGAGGACTCCCACATCAAGAATTAAGCACAAGGTTGCAGCATTCCAGGTGGATCAAGCCTCAAAATCGACAGTGTCACCAAATTAGGGTTTTGGTCGACCAGGGCCTCCAGATGGAAATTTTCCTCTGGGCATGAACCAATGCTTCAAAACATAACATAATATACTCCATGGGACCTCATAAACCCAATCATCAAGTTAATTTGGCCTCAGGGGATGCATTCACTAAAAATCAGGAATTAGGGTTTCTTGACCTGATTCACCCCTAAATTGACTTTTGGGACAAAACATGAGCCAAGACCTCAAGAAATGATTTGAGGGTCTCTAATACACCACATTGATCCATTTGTAACAATGGATTGATACAAGAAGCTTGATCAACAAGTTTCAAGTTCATTAGGACCACAGTTAGGGTTTCGCGGAAAAAGTCAACTGTGCCTTTGACTTTTGACCAAGACATGCTCCCAAACCTTGGGACATGATTCAATACACCCTATAACACCTATGAAATCAATCCATCAAGTTTGATTTAAGTCAAGGACTTGATTTCATAGAGGATCGCATAGTTTGGAATTCATCTAATAAAAAGTCAACTGTGCCCAAAAGTCAAAGTTTGACTTTTTGATTTTTTTATCAATTATGCTTCCCTAACCCTAAAATGATGTTAATGTGTGATTTGAATCAACATTCATCAAGAAAAATCAAAGAAAGTGGGATAACTTGTAAAACGGGTTACCATTAAAACCTTAGAAATTTTCTAAGTTATGGAACCAAGTGGTTAGGGTGCCAACTTCCAAGGATGGATTTGTAGCTCTCATGGCATACTTTAAAAGTGTCAACTACACCTAATTCCTATTCCACAGGGATTTTAAGTTATGGAGTGACCAAAATGATAAAAAATGAAAACGTCACTTTTTTCCAACACTTAGTGAAAATTTCACTAAGTCAAAATCTGTCTTGCTTTTTTTTCCAAAAGTAGGGGCAGTTTCACTTGGATCCAAAAGTTATCAAGACAAACTATGATCACACATGTGTTGTATCATATGAGAGCGTTCCAAAATGGCCAAGAACTCCATCAAATTCCATTTGAGCTAAGAGTTATGATAGTGGCAAAATGCCTTGCTGCAACTATCATAACTAGGCAGATTTGTGCATTTTGCTCGATTTGAGCAATTTGTGAAAATGACAAACAAGTTTATCCATCTGAACACCTCAGGGGGAGACCAAGGAGGGACAAGCACTGATCCATAAGCCTCCCAACTCTTTGGAACCAAAAGTAGCATGCCAAACCTAGAAATCCCTAAAAGGGGGACAAGACTCCAATTTTGTTTTGGAGCATTCAATGGATGCACCAAGGTGGCATAAACTGAACCATTTCCAACTGAATGAGTCAAGGATGATCTCTGAACTAGGGAACCAGCAGCCTGTGCTCTAACCTCTAGTCAATGGCTAGAGGAGACTTGAGATTCCAAAATGTAACCATTGGCCAAACCTCTGCTGCAGTTGCCATTCACTATTGCTTGCAAAACAAACTTGATCTACTAAAAATAGAGCTCATTTGTGATCAGTTTGAGTACACCAAAGCCATCAAACATATGCTTTCCTCAAAATCTCCTTCTCACTTCCAATTTTGCCTTCTAAGGCAAGTCACTATCGGGTTTTGAGTTTGAGAGCTATTCCAACCAAACCAATCCCACACACATACCTCATAAACATCATATGGAAGTGATCCAAACACTCACATAACATCTGTAACACTAAAATCACAAAATCACTTGCCAACTACTCAAGTTCTTGACAGAGGTGCAGTTGAGGTACCATCTTCAGTTCCAGCTTGTTTCAAACCACTCCAAGCATTCAGACACATTACTTGGCACCTAAGGAAGCTGTGCAAATCATTGGAACCAACTTGCAACACCTCTAACACAAAACATGATCACCAACTGCAAGAGGTAAGCCTGAGCTCTTCTAACTCTATGATCCATGGAATCATGCGTTTGGCTGATTTCCATCTTATCTATAAAATTTGAGCCCTTGTGCTTTTGTTTGCAATTCTTATTTTTTTTAGCTTTACAGAATAATGTTTTAACATGATTAACGATTCTTGAAATAAAACAAAAAAATGAATTTACTTGTCAAATTTCTTCTGCTTTTAAAATAAAGATGGCAATTCTTTTGACTGTTGAACATCGAAGAACATCGATCGCTTCTCCAGAAGTAATCGAGCTTCAAAGTGCAGAATCAAAGTACTCCTTCTAAACTAGTGCGCCTGAACGAAGGATCAGTTATGTCAGATGCGAATACTCCATCTGACATCTTAGGCCGAGTTCTTACCTCCTAAGCCCGACCAACGGTGTTCCCCGCAGGGACTATGTCTCCTAAGCAATGCAAAATTGCTATCATGAACCAGTGATACTTTTCATCCCCCACTGTGGCTGAGTATCTAGTCGTGTTCATCTACTAGACTGTATGTCGCGTCAGTTTTGTCAACATATACATACATACATCATGCATTATTGATTTACATTCGCATTCATATTGCATCACTATCACTCTGATCAGTCTTATCCCCTAGTGATAGAAGTCCTCTCAATCGAGTTGTCAGCCCTTTCCTCGTCAGGAAGTGAATCATCTAAACAATCTCGCCTCCAGTTTATTTCTTGATACAAGTTGGTCCCCTGACCCCTTTGATAACTTGAACCTCTGAAAAACAAGAGGACCGTCAACGAACATCACTCTTCGCCATTGAAGATGATATCTTCGCTTTCCCGGATTAAGGAAAATCCCCAGAGGAAGCCTCACGACTAAAGACTCTCAGCAACACATTGATTTTTCTCTCCAGTAGAGTCAATGTTAATGAATTCATCAGTACCTCAAATTGGGGCACATTGTATGGCATTTCTCCGAGAAGATCTCTGAGAAAAGTATGATGTAATATCCCCCAAAAGAAAGCAGTCTCTTAAGAGACTCGTTTTCTCCGGTAGAGTCGACAAATGCCGTCTCCAACAGAGAAGTTTGTGCACCTCTACAACTCAGACGAATGGGTTCCCCAGCAAGTCTGACGTCAAAACCTTTTTTCGTCAAATGGAATCTCCCCAGGAAAATTCGGCGAGAAGTTTGAGGAAAACCACTACGAATAGCACCCCTTGTCAAGAAAGTTTATTGACAAAAGAAACCTAAACCAGTTCCTTGGTAGGAAACCAGGATCGAGGGGATGTTTATAAAAGAAACTTAGACCAGTTCCTTGGTAGGAAACCAGGATCGAGGGGAAGTTTATTTTAGAAACTGAGACCAGTTCCTTGGTAGGAAACCAGGATCGAGGGGAAGTTTATTTCATAAACTTAGACCAATTCATTGGTAGGAAACCAGGATCGAGGGGAAGTTTATTTCAGAAACTGAGACCAGTTCCTTGGCTGAAGACCAGGATCGAGGGAAAGTTTACCTTTTCTAAGCATCATTTCTTAGCAAAAGAAGAAGGATGCGTGAACTGCCATTCCTAACCACCATCAAAATTTTGGGTATTCCGATATTTAATCCTCTTGCACCCCGAATGCGCGAATACCTTCGCCATTCACACCTTCAGGTCCAAGAAGATTAAATAAGGGCATATGTCATACCCCAAATTTTTACCACTAAGATTTCCCATCATTGTGTAAATCATCATCACAATATGGATGAACCATCATGCCTCATCAGTCTCCCCAATGATGGGTGAGCATTCACTACAAACAATAATTAGGGTTTCAAGCCCTATCACAGCTCTTAGACAAAGGATCAATCAAGGAATGACATGATATTCAACTTGTATAACCTCTCAAACATCCACAAAGTATCAAGAGGACTCCCACATCAAGAATCAAGCACAAGGTTGCAGCATTCCAGGTGGATCAAGCCTCAAAATCGACAGTGTCACCAAATTAGGGTTTTGGTCGACCAGGGCCTCCAGATGGAAATTTTCCTCTGGGCATGAACCAATGCTTCAAAACATAACATAATATACTCCATGGGACCTCATGAACCCAATCATCAAGTCAATTTGGCCTCAGGGGATGCATTCACTAAAAATCAGGAATTAGGGTTTCTTGACCTAATTCACCCCTAAATTGACTTTTGGGACAAAACATGAGCCAAGACCTCAAGAAATGATTTGAGGGTCTCTAATACACCACATTGATCCATTTGTAATAATGGATTGATACAAGAAGCTTGATCAACAAGTTTCAAGTTCATTAGGACCACAGTTAGGGTTTCGCGGAAAAAGTCAATTGTGCCTTTGACTTTTGACCAAGACATGCTCCCAAACCTTGGGACATGATTCAATACACCCTATAACACCTATGAAATCAATCCATCAAGTTTGATTTAGGTCAAGGACTTGATTTCATAGAGGATCGCACAGTTTGGAATTCATCTAATAAAAAGTCAATTATGCCCAAAAGTCAAAGTTTGACTTTTTGATTTTTTGATCAATAATGGTTCCCTAACCCTAAAATGATGTTAATGTGTGATTTGAATCAACATTCATCAAGAAAAATCAAAGAAAGTGGGATAACTTGTAAAAGGGGTAACCATAAAAAACTTTGAAAATTTCTAAGTTATGGAACAAAGTGGCTAGGGTGCCAACTTCCAAGGATGGATTTGTAGCTCTCATGGCATGCTTTAAAAGTGTCAACTACACCTAATTCCTATTCCTCATGGATTTTAAGTTATGGAGTGACCATAATGATAAAAAATGAAAATGTCACTTTTTTCCAACACTTAGTGAAATTTTCACTAAGTTAAAATCTGTCTTGCTTTTTTTTCCAAAAGTAGGGGCATTTTCACTTGGATCCAAAAGTTATCAAGACAAACTATGATCACACATGTGTTGTATCATATGAGAGCTTTCCAAAATAGCCAAGAACTCCATCAAATTCCATTTGAGCTAAGAGTTATGATAGTGGCAAAATGCCTTGCTGCAACTGTCATAACTAGGCAGATTTGTGCATTTTGCTCGATTTGAGCAATTTGTGCAAATGACAAACAAGTTTATCCATCTGAACACCTCAGGGGGAGACCAAGGAGGGACAAGCACTGATCCATATGCCTCCCAAGTCTTTGGAACCAAACGTAGCATGCCAAACCTAGAAATGCCTAAAAGGGGGACAAGGCTCCAATTTTGTTTTGGAGCATTCAATGGATGCACCAAGGTGGCATAAACTGAACCATTTCCAACTGAATGAGTCAAGGATGATCTCTGAACTAAGGAACCAGCAACCTGTGCTCTAACCTCTAGTCAATGGCTAGAGGAGACTTGAGATTCCAAAATGTAACCTTTGGCCAAACCTCTGCTGCAGTTGCCATTCACTATTGCTTGCAAAACAAACTTGCTCTACTAAAAATAGAGCTCATTTGTGATCAGTTTGAGTACATCAAAGACATCAACCAGATGCTTTCCTCAAAATCTCCTTCTCACTTCCAATTTTGCCTTCTAAGGCAAGTCACTATCGGGTTTTGAGTTTGAGAGCTATTCCAACCAAACCAATCACACACACACCCCTCATAAAAATCATATGGAAGTGATCCAAACACTCACATAACATCTGTAACACTAAAATCACAAAATCACTTGCCAACTACTCAAGTTCTTGACAAAGGTGCAGTTGAGGTACCATCTTCAGTTCCAGCTTGTTTCAAACCACTCCAAGCATTCAGACACATTACTTGGCACCTAAGGAAGCTGTGCAAATCATTGGAACCAGCTTGAAACACCTCTAACACAAAACACGATCACCAACTGCAAGAGGTAAGCCTGAGCTCTTATAACTCTATGATCCATGCATATTTTGCTGCACAATAATTTTGCCATATGTTCATAATCATGCATAGAGTGTTTAGCCTTAATCAATTGCTTTGCTTGAATCGTGTATGAATTTCTGATCCTTCATGCAAATTTTAGGGTTCTTAAGGTTTCTCTTTGATTACTTATTCCACACTTAAAATAAATGAAATTAAAGACCATAGACATGATCGTGAGGTGTAAATGAGCAGATTGATAGGTGGATTGTGTGATTTCATCAAGTATTCAGTGAGATTGGATAGAAAATGCAAATCTGGGCAAAACTCAGAACACGCGCTTGTTCTTGCCATGTTCTTGGCGCCCTATTTGAAAATTTGAATATTTGAATTTTGTGATTTTATTTAATTGATTCAAAAATTAATTTTTCTCGAGTTTTAATGATATTGAGTTGATTCTTTTTTAATAATTCACAAAAATGTTAAAATATTTTATTTTATCAAAAAATCCCAAAATATTATTTATTTCATATATTTGATATTTTTTCAAAGAATTAATATTTTATTTGTTTTTGGACATATAAAATGTTTTTTTTCTTCTTGATTTTCCAAATTTAATTGGTTTCCAATCATTTTGTGGACAAAAACATGATTTTTGAAACATTAATCCAAGATTACAATTTTTTTTCACACATGTTTAACAATTTTGATTATTTTAATTAAATTTTTATTCAATTAAAATATATCTTTGAAAATAAATTAGGGTTTTGATTAATTCAATCCTCATCAAACTTTTTCAAACACTTTTGGGCCTCTAATAGAGTGTAAGACCCAATTCCCTTTTGAAAACATTTTTGGGCCTCAGTCATTGTATAAGACCCACTGCGTTTTCAAAAATCTCGGCGCGATCGCCAGTTCAAAAAAAAAAAAAAAAACTGAGCCTCTCCCTGAGTTGTAAGACCCACCATTTGTACAAAAACACTTTTGGGCCTCTAATAGAGTGTAAGACCCAACCCTCCTTTGAAAAACAAAACATTTTTGGGCCTTAGTCATTGTATAAGACCCACTGCGTTTTCAAAAATCTCGGCGCGATCGCCATTTCAAAACGAAAATCATTTGTTCCTACCCTCGTGTTATAAGCCCCATTTCCTTTCTTTAAAACACTTTGGGCCTCTAATAGAGTGTAAGACCCAACCCTTTTGTAAATAAAACTTTTGGGCCTCACATATTGTATAAGTCCCTCTGTACAGTTTTCAAAACAACTAGGGGTGTTCATTGGTTCGGGCAAATCTGAACCAAACTGGAATCCAAACCAAACCATTGTGTTTGGTTCGGGCATTTTTTTAGTTCGGGCAAAAACCGAACCAAACTAATGAAACCCAATGTTAATTGGTTCGGGCAACGGATTTCCAAAATTCTACCCGCGATCCCGTCTATCCGAACCAATCATAATTAATTAGTATAATATATATCATCATTATCATGGAAACTAGAAAGAGGTAGTCAACTTCAAGAAGAAAAAAATGAAACGTCATTTGTGATATGCACAACCAATATGGAGAAACAATAAAATCAAGAATTTTATATTATTTTGGAAAATTAGTTGATATAAGTTAATGTTTTTTAAAAATATTTTTGCACATTTGTTTCTAATGTTCCCGATCAATCCACCCCAAACCAACCCGTTGTTTATTGGTTTGGTTCGGTTTGGGTTTTATCACAAAATTGTGTAAATCCAATCCAAACCAATCCATATATTTTTTATTGCTTTGGGTATCGGATTCTCCCAAAACCGAACCAAACCGGCCCGCGAACACCCTTAAAAACAACGGTGCAATCATCGTTAAAAGTTGGGCCTCTCCTTAAGCTGTAAGCCCCAACAACTTTTCAAAGCACTTTCTCCTTTGATTTTGAATATAATATTGCTATCAAAGTTTTCTTTGTTGAACAACTAACAAAACAACATGGAAGCTCTACAACGGGTAAGTGTTTATCCGCTTTCATTTATCGCTTTCATATATGACTGTATTGTGGGGCTGCTTCACTGTAAGTCTTCTTTCACATCCTTTATATACTTGTCAGATATCCACTCTGTAATACTAGTATAGTTATTTAAAGTTTTCCCCGACAACTACGTCTAGCACTAGGTAAAGCCTTGTTGGTCACTCTTAAATACAAACAAAACTAGATCCCCCGTAGGATTCCAGATACAGTCTTCCCTTCTCTTGGGGTTAAACAATATGGAACAAAGAGAAAGGCAATATTCTCGGTGAACCTTTTCTCAGACTGTCACCCTTAGAAATTGTCAAAGAAACTCTACTCCCCAGAGTTGATCTATTCTCCGTGAATAACATCTCTTGAGTTTCTTCCAAATTCTCAAACTTTCCTGGAATGATCTCTTCTCTGTGAATTGCATTTCTTGAACTTCTCGTGGTTTGGGGACCCACAGGCTTCCTAAAAGCATCCCCGCCTTCTCTTGGGCGTTGTACAAGGACCCTTCGGCTTCTTAAAAGTTCTCATGCCTTCTCTTGGGCTTAATACAAGGACCCTGACGACCTCTTAAAGGTATAATGCAGAACTTAGTCATCCTTTGCTAGAGCAGTCTTTCCAGTGTGAAACCTCCGATCATTTTTAGGGTTGATACTTATCCCTTAATGCCCGTGCCGCCTCTTGGGCATTGTACAATGGATAAAACTCTAGACTTGGACAGTCTAAACCCCTTGAGTCTTAAAGACATTCTCAAGTTTCTTTCAAACATAGGAAAAACATTGATCGCTCAGAAACCCGACCTCTCTCATGAGGGCTCTCCCACTTGGTCATGCCTATAGATCTAATCCTCAGCAGTAAGATAGCCTCTTCTTGGGCTTTGTACAAATGACTCTCCCCAACGGAGCTAACCTTTTTAGACTCTCTTGTTGAGTCAAACCCTTTTTTAGCCTCTGTCTTAGGCTTCGTATAAGACAGATAAAAGTACTCTCTTGTTGAGTCAAAACTTTTTGCCTCCGTCTTGGGCTTCATACAAGACACATATAAAACACTCTCTTGTTGAGTATAAAAGACTCTCTTGTTGAGTCAATCCCCTTTTAGCCTTTATCTCGGGCTTCGTACGAGATAGCAAAACACTCTCTTGTTGAGTATAAAAGACTCTCTTATTGAGTCAATCACCTGTCAAACAGACTCTCTTGTTGAGTCAACCTTTTTAGCCTCCGCCCTGGGCTTTATACAGGAAAAATAAAAGTACTCCCTTGTTGAGTCAAACCTTTTAGCCTCCGTCTTGGGCTTTGTACAAGACACATAAAAAGCACTCTCTTGTTGAGTCAGTCACTTGTTAGTACTCTCTTGTTAAGTCAACCCTTTTAACCTCTATCTCGGGTTTCATACGAGACAACAAATAAAAGGCACCCTCTTGTTGGGTCAATCGCCTCCTCTTAGGCTTTGTATAAGGAAACCTTGGTTGAGTCAATCAACCTTTTAGCATCAAATTTGTGCCTTGCTCACAACATACAAACATCAACAACTTCTCTTTAGAGATGACAAATTCTCTCTCATCCAAACCTTTTAGCTTCACATCTTGGGCTTTGAACAAGATACAGACCACCTTTAGCTTCATGTCTTGGGCTTTGAACAAGACACCAAAACAACCTTTTTCCTCCCATAGAATAGGAGGAACTACGATCGCTCTGATTTCCCTATCTCGGAAATACGTAGGCATAAGATTGAAAAAATCTTACCATACTAATCAAAAACCAAAAATCCAGTACCTTCAGATATCAATCAAAAGCATCCGACCTAATCCCTTACCAGAAACCTAGCCCATAGTCCAGACACGGTGTTTTTAAGCCAATAACCTTAAAAGACGAACCTCATTTTGATAACATCTGTAAGCCAACAGTTTTGACTGTTTAAACTCAGTTTGCGAGCAGGGTTAATTGGAGACATCTATTTCCCTTCCTTAATCAGCTCAATAGGATAAAAAAATGAATCGAACTGTAGTACCAAAGTGATAGTGATTCGAAACCACAAAAATCGCGCTACACTTATATTGAGGTATGAATCTTATATTTTGACTTTTGAAATTGGAAAATTAATTTATTTTCTTTCATATTTTTCTTTGCCTTATATTTTTACATATGCTTTATCAAAAACTCTTTCTTCCCTTATATGCTTTATTAACTTTTCTAATTTTCATACATCCATATTGGCGTATTGATTTGATAGGCTTCTACTCAACTATGTCTGTCATTTTCTTATGAAATCAAATATGTTAATACAACTATCACAGACATTGGTGTTTTACATCTCTGTCAAAATGAAAAGGCTACTTCATTTTCAAATTTGAGATAATTTTTTCTTCTCTTATTGCATATATAGGACAAATGTGTGTTGAGAAAATATTGGTAGTGTATTAAGATACTCTTGATTTTAAATTGACTCATTGTTAGGAAAATAATATAATCAAAACATTGATTTGATATAAATTATAGGTTGTTTCTATAATGTTTATAAGTGTTTATATTAGTCATAAACATGTTGCATATAAGGCATAACAAACCTTCTAAGTTGAAATTTCAAAACTGAACAGATACATAAATGAGTTCATGGCGTAAATGGATATATTAAAACTATTTCTATAAAATTTGGATCACAAGGTTACATTACTGAACTTTTACATCTATCGTGATTTTCTAATTAGGAATCACAATGTCATATGAATCATCTTTCATGTTTCAACATATAACTAGCACATCTATATTAAGATTGGGTATTTAATTACTTAGCATATTACTTGAATTGATACTTGAATTGTGTTGTTTTGTAATGAATTTATAGCCAACATCAATAATGAATTATAATCCAGAGCAGGGAACTTGTGAACTTTGGTTATATTTCAAGTCAGGTATTTTCCTCGCTCTCCACATGGTTGAATATTAACATAGTTTCATATATTCGATGCTACTTTTCAATCCAAATTAACGGTTTCCTTTGAATAAGATTGTTTCAGCTAATTTTGCTTTTATACCACTATAAACAAATCGCAATTTGAGTAACCTTATGGCTGGATTAAGTTAATATTTTATATTGCTAACTTGGTTTTTCAACTTTGATATTCTTACTCATTTCAAAAGAATTCCACATGATTCAACTTAATGATCGATTTCAACTTTGATATTCTTACTCATTACTTATTTGTTGCTTTTAGATAATACAATTATATTTCAATGACTATGCAGATAGTTTCAAACACTTTTCATTGTGATGGTAGGATGTACTACATTGACCATGGCATCATATATTACTAGGTGATTCTTTAATGCTACCTACTATATGTGACAATACTAAATAGCTGGAACCGATGCTCAAATTTATAGAAAACCGTAAAATGAATACATCTTGTCTTACTGTAATATAAGTTTGAGATTTCAGCTAACATGTCATGTCACAGTCATTAGCCACAATGCGGTATTTTATATATATTTGTTTAATGCCGCTATTGCAATTTTCCGCAGACAGTGTGCATATTGAATTATTTTGAGCATTGGTAATGTTACTTGGTACTGAAATGCCCAGTTGTATGTCAGTCTTTGTAAAGTTAGTTAGTTCCATGTCAAGTACCATTACTTTAATTCAATTCACATCTAACTATGGACGTTAACTCTTTTGATTATTAAGTTATGACTTTTATTAAATATTCAATCAACTTTTCATATATATTTTTAGACAATATTTAAGGTTTAAGCTTTAACAAGAGAGCATGCAATTTTTTAACAAGATGTGATTTAACATGGTAAAATATTATTTATGTATCAGTTTGGGATATACACAAAAATACACTATAACTTAGAATTGTATTTAAATCTATTTTCTATATCTATTTTAACATTTTAAACATTGAAATGCCGAGACTTGAATTTATTTTTAACTTAATGGCTATTTTTCTTACATTTTTATTTTCTGTTTTGTTTCTTATAGATGCAGAGGTTGTTTGGTGTCAAGAAGAACCAATGAACATGGGTGGATACACTTACATCTTACCCCGACTTGTATCTTCTATATATGAAAGTTGTAGGCAGAGGTGGTTTTGATGATGTCAAATGCGTCAGACTGTGCCCATCTGCACCCACAACAACTAATTTCCTCAAGGTTCACCAGAAAGAGCAAGCTGAGATTGCTGAGATAGCCCTTCAAAGCGAGCCAGTCAACTTTCCATTCTGAAAAGCTTTGCATATGCATACTTTTTTAGAACTATAATAGTTCACTTGATTTGCTTACATTTACATAATAAAATAATAGCTAGAAGGTGACTTTAATATATTTGCTTCTGAGTTTTTACCTTTCTCATACAAATATGTTGTTCATACATACTCTTGCTGAGAGTTTTGAGATAGTTTTATTTAGTTGCTAAGAGGTAGCACGGAAAGGCGTGTGGACCGATACCGATTCAATGATGTTTTCATTTTTTTTTATTTATACTATGGTGTAACTTTGAAATGCACAAGTGTTTATTCATTAAATAATTTTTCTCTCAAGATTGATTTATTCTAAGAGCTCAAAGTTTGGCTTAGACGTCATTGATAGACTCATTTTTTTTATTGAAACTATTCATTAAATGGCATTGGTAGTTTCTTAATAACCTGCAACTTGTACTGCCTGATGAAGCTTGGCATGAGTCATCAACATTAATTTCATAACAACCAATAGGAGGAGGAAACCAAGTTACAAAATCGATTTTTTTACGTAAATACCCCTAATTTTGGAAAAAATTTCCTAAATAACCCATGTTTCAAAAATATTCTCAAAATTTCCCCATTAGGGTTTTGGTTTGAACTATATCACCATTGGAATTGGCGACTCCCTTGTAGAGGTCTAACCATGTCGCCAATGCAACTGGAGACACCCTTCCAAGTCGCCAGTGCAATTGGCGACACAGTGTAATGGTTAAACCAAGTCGCCAATCCAAGTGGAGACATGGTGTGTTTTGTGTTTTTTTTTTAAATATTGGAATATTATATTGATTTTGTTTGCACAATGATATAAAATTTTCATTAATTCAATAAAATATTACATTAATTAATCTTCGCGACCGGGTTAGTAAGGATCCGTCCGTCAAAGTGAGTATAATCATATCTCACATTGTGACGAGGTATAATTATACTCCCTCTTATAAGAAAGCGTGGATTGCAAGGACAAAGGTTGTTGAAAGGGTCTTTGGCAACTGGGAGGATTCGTACAAGGAATTACCCCGATTTTTGGTTGCCCTTAAGACATACGTACCGGGAACTATTGCAATCATGCAGACAGTGCCGGCATGCAGGCCAGATGGTAGCATTGTTGACGGAAATGTCATCTTCCACCGTCTCTTTTGGTCGTTTCATCCATGCATAAGACGTTTTGCATTCTGCAAACCTATTATTCAAATTGATGGAACATGGCTATATGGAAAATACAAGGGCACCTTGCTTATGGCTGTTGCACAAGACGACAATAGTAATGTCTTTCCTATTGCATTTGCTTTGGTTGAGGGTGAAACCGCTTCTGCTTGGGGTTTCTTCCTTAAGAATTTGAGAACACATGTCGCTCCACAATCCAACCTCTGTTTGATTTCAGACAGACATGCTGCTATAGAGAGTGCTTACAATAACCATGATAATGGGTGGCACAATCCTCCTTCTACTCATGTATATTGCATTAGACATATTCAACAAAACTTCATGCGTGCAATCAAAGACAAGTACCTTAGCAAACAGGTTATGAATGCTGGTTATGCGCTAACTCAACCAACATTTCAATACTACCTTAACGAAATAAGGATGTCAAATGCAGATGCCGGAAGCTGGTTGGATAACATTCCACTAGAAAAGTGGACAAGATCTTTTGATGGTGGCTGTCGATGGGGTCACATGACAACAAACCTTGTGGAGTCCATGAATGGGGTATTCAAAGGAATAAGAAACCTTCCAATCACTGCTTTGGTGAGATCAACCTATTATAGGTTGGCATCACTTTTCGCAACAAGAGGCGAAAGATGGAGTGCAGTGTTAGCATATGGTCAATTATACAGTGAGAGCGTTATGAAATTGATGAAGAAGGATGCTATCAAAGCCAGCACACATGCAGTTACAATCTTTGGCCGACATAGACAATCATTCAGTGTACAAGAAACAATGGATTTTAATGAGGAGAGGCCCAATTTATCGTATGATGTCAGGCTAAACAAAGGTTGGTGTGATTGTGGCAAGTTCCAGGCCCTCCGTGTACCTTGCTCACATGCCATTGCAGCATGCACACATGCTCGTCAAGATGCTTATGGCTATCTATCTGATGTTTACAGGGTGGTTAATGTTATGAATGTATACAGCAAAGGCTTCGCAGTGCTACCAATGGAGGATTATTGGCCTACATACCAAGATGAAATAGTTTGGCACAACGATGAAATGAGAAGAAAGAAAAAAGGGCGCCCAAACAGCAAGCGTATAAGAACCGAAATGGATATCGGTGATAAAATGATACGACTATGCAGTATCTGTCATCAGCCCGACCACAACAAAAAACATTGTCCCAATGTTGGAGGAACATCTGCATCATAATTTATCTTATCTTTTCGTTTGTTGTAACCAAATGTTTTCATTAATGCATTTCTCTTTGTTATAACAATTTAAACAACATACAACAATAAGTTGATTGATACGTTGTATGTTCCAAAACATCATGTCGATCGGTGGCTTGTCTCGCGAAAAAATAACTTTACCCCAACGACGACGATACATTTTATGAGTAAAACAAAGTTGTGAGAAGAGATGTGGAACAAACCAAGCTTAACACCCTTATTTATAGTGAAAAATTTCAGTTTGAAGGGTGTCTCCACTTGGATTGGCGACTTGGTTTAACCATTACACTGTGTCGCCAATTGCACTGGCGACTTGGAAGGGTGTCTCCAGTTGCATTGGCGACATGGTTAGACCTCTACAAGGGAGTCGTCAATTCCAATGGCGACATAGTTCAAACCAAAACCCTAATGGGGACATTTTAGGAATATTTTTGAAACATGGGTTATTTAGGGAATTTTTTCCAAAATTAGGGGTATTTACGTAAAAAATTCTACAAAATCATACTTTCTTATAAGAAAATTTTACTTTTTTTTAGATTTATTGAATTATTTATGTGCTTATATATTTAGAATCTAATAAGAACAAATAAATTAGTTTTTAGTGTTTTTAGTTTCTAAACTCACATTAATTAAAAAAAAATTGTTTGGTAAGGATTTGTTTTTTGTTTTTTTTTTAAAACGGGGATATCCACTATTTAATAATGATAAATGGCAATAAAAACCTTGCACACTTTAATATTGGGCTTTGTCAACTAAATGCTATTATTTTGGAGGATTTTTTAATGCACACATATATTTCTTAGTCATCACGCAAAATTATTTAAATGTCCATAATTTTCGGAGATGCAACTCCAGACGCACCAAATTCTGAATTAACGTTGAAATATTACGGAGATGTATCTCCAGAACAATTTAAAACATTGAATAAAGTGTAAAATATAATTTATTTTAAAATTTAAATGTTGTAAAATTTAATAGATCAAAATTTAAATTTATTTTCAATTATTTTTATATAACATTTAAATAATTTTTTATGTTAAAAATGTGATTGAAATAGTTCATAAAGTCAGCACGGGACACAGCCCGTTAGATTCCACCAAAAAAAGACAATCAATTAGATTTCATTTTTTCACTGTTATATAAAAAGGTTTTCTGAAGTGACACGAGACACAACCAATTAGATTCAAATAAGAAATCATGCATAAATATTGCTCTCAAAAATGAAAAGTCTAAAATCTTGATTATTATGTATGTCAATCTTTTCACTGTAATGTTTAAAATGTTATTAAAATACTCCATAAAGTTACACGAGATACAATGAGTTAAATCTAAACAAAAAACATGTATAAATATTACTTTTAATATGCATTTGAATATAATTCAATTTTCAATATGTCTAATATTATATCTCATATTTTTTCTCATACTCGTGCGGACGCACGGGTCTTCTACTAGTTTTCTATGTAATAGTAATCACGAAACAATTGAGAAGAATAGACCTTGAAAAGATCCCATTTATAGAAATCGACGACCTCATCTCTAGTGATATGATCTTCGAGTGAAGACATGGAGCGAATGAAAGCATTCTATGGTTGGAATTTAGGAGCAGCTTGGAGTGGCACGCGTACATGGCGGAGTTTGGTTTCTCTCAATGCTATTTTTCTCCTTCGATCTCTCTCTGCCAATTTGCCACAATCACCGTAGAAAAGGGTTTTGTTAGGGTTTGAGGCTTTGAGCAGTTAATATATACTCCCTCCGTCCCAAATTATAAGACGTTTTGGGCATTTCACACCGTTTAAGAAAAGTAATCAATGTTGTATGGGAAAGAGAAATTATGTATGACTTTACACTATTGTCCTTCATTAATTACGAGGAAAGAGAAATTAATAGAATCAAAAGAAGAAAAAGAAATAAATAGTTAAGGGTATATTAGAAAATATGTTATTAATGTTGTATTGGGATTATAAAGTGACTTATAATTTGGGACAAATATTTTTTGCAAAGTGACTTATAATTTGGGACAAAGGTAGTATTACGTGGACATGGGCCTCTTTTCTATAGATTTTTTAAAATGTAATTTTTAATTATATTTTCAACAAATTATTTTGATGAAAATATATTTTATAATAGTAAAATTTATTTCAAACTTATATGTCATGAATTAAAAATAATAATTTTTATATTGAAGATTTATTATTAAAAATTTTACTATAATAAGAGTTATATAATTTTAGAAGAAAAATTTCTTAAACAGAAACTATTTAAATTAACTTTTCATTTTAAATAATTTTAAAATGTTAACAGAGAAAAATGAGTTAAAATATATATATAATTAAAATGGTTTCTCATTTAAAACTTTTTACTAAAAAAATATCTTTTCATTTTTTTTATCAAAAATATATCTTTAAAGGTATAGCAAATGAATTCAAGTTATCTCAAACTAGTGGGATACTCGTGCGTTCGCACGGATACTGGTGTGTTACACGCATTTGTTTTTTAAATATAATAATAATATAAAAAAGGTTATCAATTTTTTTACCAAAAAGAGTTTATTATTTTTAAAAACAACTCAGTTTCCTGTATTTGAATTCATACATTATTTTAAATAACTCGTGCGTTCGCACGGTAATAGTGTGGATACCCGTGACTAATGTGTTACATGCATTTATTTTTAAAATGTAATAATGTAAAAGATAGAAAAATAATATTATTTAATCAAGAAAGTTTATTATTTAAAATAACATATTTTTATTTATATTTGTAGCATGAATATAATTTTTCCATATATACAAATATTTGGAGCATAAATATTAACTTTGTTTTAATATTATTTATAAAAATATTTATGCAATCATTTAGTATAAATATCAACTAATAACATAGTATTTGTAAATATTATTTTAATTGTAAAATTAATTATTAATAACATAAATAAACATATTTACCCGTGTTTTGATTGTAATACCCCGTATTATTTAAATGCTCAATTGGATATCAGATGAGTACATATGTGCTCTATCTTGGAATAATTGGATTAATGGAATCCTCTAAGTACTTTAAGTATTATCAATAGGAATCAATAGAGCAACTAATGAACTCTGAAGAGATCAATTATTTTAATTCAAGAAAGGATTTTTAAGGTAACTCTAATAATTGATCAATTGGGTTGAGATGACAAAATATCAATTGGAGATAGTTTACCCTGTTGGAATTATATTATATAATATTGGTATTATATATATATATATTTGTTAAGAAAAAAAAAGAAAGAAAAAGATAGTAAAGAGGAAGAAGAGGAAAGGAAGAAAAGGAGAGAAAGTGAAGAAGAGAAGAAGAAGGGAAAAGAGAAAAGAAGTTCATGGATCATCATCATCATCTTCTTCAAACTCCTCTTCGATTATCAGGTGGGTTCTAGATAGAGACTTTAGAGTAAAATTTCTTGAGGTTTTAGAGTTAGGTTAGATATTTGATAAAATGAGTAATTTTGCTAAATCAATGAAATCTAACGGATGGATTGATGAAATGTATGTCTAAATGTGTTCTAACATGTTATTTTGGGTCATTGGGTGCAATAATATCATGTGGGTTGAAGGTTTTGATCATTTTTAGGTCCCAAACCCGTTTTGGGAGAATTCTGGTTCGTCCAGATTCGCCAGGCGAGTTAGTGGCGAGTCTGCTTCGCCAGGGATTCGCCAGGCGAATTTGCCTGGGACAGCAAAACCTTGTTTTCGTATTTTCGCCATAACTTTTGATCCGTAAATCGGATTGAGGCACGGTCGGAAGCGTTGGAAAGATATTTCAATGCTCTATGAGATGGTGAGATAGAAACATATGTTTATGCCTTGGATTGATAAGAAAATATGGAAAAGTAATGTATGTGTGAAAAGTGTGGTTTATGTTTGCACCAAAATTCATGAATCGGGAAGCCGATTGATATGGGACGTAAAGCCTTGGAAAGAGAATCCAGTGTGCTATTAAATGGTGTGTGAGACCATGATTTAACCAAGGATGCTTGGTAGGGGATAGTAGTGGCTTGTATGCCTTGAAAATATATGTGAATTACTATGTGAAAAGTGATGTTTTATGTGATGTGTGATTATATGTGTTTACTTGTAATAGTTGTGTTATGCATGTCTATATATTGTTGTTAAGTATGAATGAGAGAATATGCATGTTAAAATAAATTAGGAAGAGTGAGAAAACTTACCCCAAACCTAATGATATGATTCTAGGTTGTGATTAGAAATTGATAGAAACTCTGGATGGCGACGCTCGTGCATTAATTGGTGAGTTCTGGCCTGGAGTAGATAACCTTGATGGCAAGGCTCGGGCACCTGATGTTGAGAGTGCATCCGTGACGAGATTGGCCTAGAGGAGAGTGACACACTAGTATGGAACATGTGTGTGAACCTTTGTGTTCTTTGAGAAAAGGCGATTGTGGCCTTAAGGCATTGTGGCCTTGTGATTGTCGAATACAATCACGTTTGTGTGTGCGATCACGTAATCGTAATGGGTTATCTTGTGAGTGTGTTTCATGGATCTCGAGCTCCTCTGAAACATGTGCACAACTACTTGGCAGGTTTTATTCTCGCGTGCAGTACGAATGGTGCTCTAGGAGCGTATGCTTGTGACGGTTAATGGCCCGTGTGAAGTGACGGTTCATAACGGTTAATGGCCAGTAGAACCCGAATCCATTCGTATGTCAAGTAGGTTACCAGGATCCATTACTCGGGTCGACTTCTAGACGTAGAAGCGGACGGGAAAATGGGATGCCTTGGTGTGGTTACCGATTAGTGATATTGTGAGTTGATGAACTCATGACATGTTTCCATATAGTGTGAGATTGTGAACTTAAGGTCATTTCCCTTCCCCTTGACTTGAGTTAGGATTGATAGAACCCTGTAAAGCCGAGAGAATCTATAGGATAGGGAACTCACTGAGATTTGATGTATCTCACCCTACTATAGTTGCTATATTTCAGGTACTTGCAGGTTTGATTCACAAGTGGAGCTATGCTTGGATGTTTCAAGAGAAGCTTAGTAGAGCTTGTTCCGCTGTGTATTTGTTGTATACAATTGAGGATATTGTATATTGATCTTAGATTTTATATTTTTGGCTAATTTCCATATCTTGTACCATAGATTGTATTATGTTTTTAGAATGGTCAAGTATGTGAATTACGCCATTAGGCACTTATGATGGTGTCAGTACCAAATAAAATGCTTGTATTGTATTATTCTAGATATATATTATACAAGGCATTACAGTTGGTATCAGAGCAGGTTGTATCCTCGACCTAGCCTTGAAACATCATAAGTAAATCTATTCCTGCCTCTTAAGTGTGTCTTGCCATCATGAAACTTAATATCATACTATGTAGTGTTGGGCCTGATCAACCTAATACTATGTATGTGATAGGTAGAATCATGGTTGAGCGACCACGAGGACTCCGAAGTGTTGTCGGAACTTGTGCTGTGAGGGAACGCTCAAGCCAAGAGTTAGTAGTGAGGAGTTTTGGTCAGCTCAGTTGAGGTCCTAGTAGAAGTTGTGTTGTGGGTAGCATGGAAATTAAAGAGTGGTGTGTTGTTAAGCAATCCTTGGGAAAGGATGGAGTCTGAAATTTAGGGATCTCTATTGGATGATTGGTCAAGGTATCAAGAAATATGTAAAATCGCTAGTGGAGCTGGATTGACCACTAGTATGGATAAGGATTTCAAGTAATCTCATTCCGTGAAAAAGAAAAGCTGTTTTATGGAACGCGTGGCGTAAGGTCCGGAAGTGAGATAGGTATTGGTGGTTCAGTTTCTAAGGTCACTATGGTATCTTGAATGGACGAGAGTACCTTAAGGAATGTGTTCGGAACAATACCTTCCAATTGGCTTAGGATTGAGAGTTAAGGAAGTCCGGCTTCTATGGGAACCTAAAGTAGTAGAGAAGTGTGTGAAGGGACACAAGAATGGGGTTGCGTGCTTCAAGTGAAACGAGTATGTGCCGGACGAAAAGTGGGTGATGAATTGATTACGTATATTTAGTTATGTAGAGAGATTAAATTCGAGATATTACATCGGGATTTTCTGTATTCGATTAGAGACCAATGTGGAATTTGGAAATGTTTTGGTTTGGAAAAGTTGGATTTTGAGGTGTGGAAACCATGAAAAACGCAGCAGAAAATTCTGCTTCTGGTGTGATTCGTCAGGCGAATCAGGAATCGCCAGGCGAATGGGGTCTCGCTACTGGATCGCCAGGCGAGGTACTGGCAAAGAGGAATTCGCCAGGCGAATTACTTAGTCGCCAGGCGAAAATGAAGAAATAGAACATGTGTAGCTACTGGAACTTTTGGGGTTTTATGAAATGAGGATTCGCCGTATGTTCGTCGGGCGAAGTGCTGGCGAAGGGGCATTCGCCAGGCGAAATTCTTAACCGCCAGGCGAATCTGGCAATTTTTGAATAATTTTTCCTTTCTTCAAAAATTCATATCTTTTGGCTCGGGTGTCCGATTTAAGCGTTCTTTATATCGATATGAAGCTATGAAAGTGTTCTATGCTGTGGAAAGTGAAAATATTGTTTATAAGGTGGATTTTATTCGATTATGTGGAATAAACGGTATTAACAATATGTTATGAGGGAGTTACACCTTGGTATTAAGAACGAGCGTAGTGGTAGCATCTTGGTCACAAGAGTGCGTGATGGATTCTTATTCTTGAGACAAATGTGAAGGGACGTACCTTGTGAAGTAGTGAGTATTGTATTTTAGGAAGTAAATGTGCGGTAAACAACGAGAAGCAACCCAAGATTTATTATGGACTAAGTGTAAATCATGGAATGATTTATACCAGAATGGTTTTGTAAATAGTTGATGAGAATTGTCGGTTGCAAATCTTCCATTAAGTGATTTGGTAAGTGAAATGTCCAATGGACAGTGAAGAACAAGAAACCCCGGTTAATGTGTATGAAGGGATGAAAAGGTTCTTCAAGAGGATGCATTGCCCCGATTTATTTGCAAGTATGGAGAAACTTCTGTATTTGTAAATAATCGGAATATTCGGAATCTACCTTTTGTTGGACTAAGAATGTTGTTGTTTTATGTCCCACCAAGAAGTTCAAGTGAGAGAACAAGGTTGTATGTTGAGTCTTGGTTGTGGACGAATCAGGTATGAATTGTGATTAAAAACCCCAGAATGTCGGCATTATTGGTTTCCCGCTAGTGAAATTGTTTGAGTAGAAAAGTGAACTATCCCGCCGAAGAGTTGTCGTGTGACCCGCGTCAGCATTTGGAATTCTACCTTGTCACTTGGTTGGAGTGTGTCATCTGCATGTTTTGACTTTGTCGGTTTTACCTGAGTGGATCATGGTTGGTGAATTGTTATGCAAGTTAAGAAGCCGCAAGTTGAGAACGATAATTCAAGTTAGAACAAATCAGATTGATGGTTTGAGTGGGGATGGCTTTGAATTAAGAAGAAACTATTTTTTTATTCTTCAGTAGTGTTAACCGATTAACACGTGCACGGATGGTGCGTTGTGCTGAATTTTGAGAAGTTAACCGATTAGCTCAGATGGGTAATCGTTTAACAGGTTTGTAAATTGTGAAATCCCTTAGAAACCATCATCGGCGTTTTGTTACTTTGTGTTGCTCCGAGTGGAGAGTATTGTGTGAATGGAAAACGGAATTGCAAGTAAATGAGAGAAGGATTTGTGTTTCGATATCGGAACTTACGAAAGGTGTTACATAGTGGACCATTCGCTGGGACGACAAGGGAGTTTGACTTTTGGGAAGGTAATCTTGTGAACTGTGTTGAGTATGAGAAAGTCTTAAGTGTATTACTGTTGAAGGACTTAAGTATGAAGTTGGAAAATATTCTTGAAGTGTTGATCTTGTAAAGATCGTATCTGTAATTTAATTTATGGTGTTATTAAGGAACGAACAGTTGGTCGGAGTTAGTAATTGCTATATTCTGTGAGTTCATGGTATTGGATTTAGACCCCGTGAAAGTGGTACCAGTTGTGTGCAGTTGTGTTCTAACCAAAGAAGGAATTTGTAGGTTATCTTTCCAAGTACTAGTAAGAATTAGACGTTCCGAAATTAAGTATGTAACTGGGAATAGTTTATGAAACGTAACGAATGAGAAGAGTTAATTCAACTGAGAAGTGTGGTATAGACTTCAAAAGTGTGTGTGTATGTGGAGTGTTGTACGTGAATTGGTGAGTAATATGGAAACTCACAATTGTGCTTTGGACAGTTTAAGTTGATAAGTGGTGACTCGTTTATGATTGTAGTTCTATGTTGGTTTAACGTTGGTATTTGGTTGAGATCTCGAATCAGCAAGGAACCTTGAGTAAGTCGGAAAACCGTAAGAATAATTGATGTGGAATGTGGTAACCAGAACCGAAGGTTGTTAAACTACTTTTGGATGAATTATTCGAGTTTTGAATGAATTTGGAGCAGTGTAACTCCTGTACTTGTATCGTCTGGGGAATATCAGACAGATGTTAAGATATTGTGTGTTGGCGAGGAAATTGTTCTACTATAAGACGTAAACAAGTTTCTTGTACTGTTGATTAGTAAGGATCCTAGTGGATAAGTGTTTTTCCGTGGATTGTTAGCTAATTGGTAGTGCTCAAGAATTCGTGGTGTTCTACTGTGAAAAATTGGATTGCGCAGTGGAAGGTTACCGATGAATGAGTTATGTCAGGATAATAAGAATTTAGAAGGATTATTGCTTGGAAGTATGGAAATAAGGAAATCGTGTTTTAAGTGTGTTACCTTTTGGGTGTGACACGAAAGAAAGGAAATATCAGATTTAATGAGTACCGTGCGTAGTATCAGATTAAGTGGGGCTGGTAAGAAGTCGTTTGGCTAATTATGAAGTGGTTTTGGACGTTGAAAGATTTATGAAAATATAAATCGTCGATGATTGCATGAAGATAATAACTCACTGAATTACATCGCAAAGATGTGTTGAGTGTTGTTGTCCTAATTTGAGATAAGATATTATGGTTTTGGGTTGTGACTCAGTAGAAGAGTATAGAATGGTATATTTCTTCCGAAGGCAAGATATGACTAAGTGTTTCAGTATGAAGGAACAAATTATTTTGAGGAGAAGCAAAGTTAGAAGTTAACCCAGTGTTGGAGTAAGAGTATGACTAAGGACATGAAGTCTGGTAAATTGTGAAATTAAGGATTTTGAACTGTGAAGTCGAGTTGGAATTGGTTACGTCAGAAGTTCTAACCGAAGTAAAGTTGAATGCGGAACTGAGACAATGATGTCAGTTGTGGTTATTGTCGAATAAAGGAAATTCGGGGGCGAATTTCAATTTAAGGGGGGGAGAGTGTAATACCCCGTATTATTTAAATGCTCAATTGGATATCAGATGAGATCAGATGAGTACCTATGTGCTCTATCTTGGGATAATTGGATTAATGGAATCCTCTAAGTACTTTAAGTATTATCAATTGGGATCAATAGGGCAACTAATGAACTCTGAAGAGATCAATTATTTTAAATCAAGAAACGATTTTTAAGGTAACTCTAATAATTGATCAATTGGGTTGAGATGACAAAATATCAATTGGATTTTGATATGAATTTTGATATGAATTTAAGGTAACTCTAATAAGAAACGATTTTATTTATCATATTTAAGTTGAATCATTATGAATTTTGATATGAATGTCCATGATTAACGTTTTACCAAATAAAATTAAATATATTGAACATATTTCAAATAAATAATAAGCAATACAAAAATAATAAAATATAAAAAATTAAATAAGTAAATACATAGTAAGCAACATATTTATTATTTAAATACATGTATAAAATTATAGATAAATTAACTAAATATTTATTGTTTAAATAATTAAGTTAATAATATTTCAATGTTTTATCATTAACATCATATAAATAATCATTTAGAACACGCAACTTGAATTTTTATAAAAATAAATAAATAATAAACTAGGTAATAAAATATTTATAGTATCAATATTTTAAAGAAATTTTTAGATAAATTAAGAATGAATGTTGTTGTATATAAAAGATAAAAAACATATTTAATTCTTCCATTTGATGTTTTTAAATTATAAACTACAATTAAAAAGAATTATTTAATATAGTTGATTAAAATTATTTTATTAAATTATTATTTTCAATTTTATTAAATCATAAACTTAAATTAAAAATAACTTTTATTTTTTCACGTATTTAATTATACAATTATTGCTTTAATTGTATAAATTTTAATTAGCAACATTTATTTATACATTTTTTTTCCTTGAATAAATTATACGAAATATTATCTTTAAATATATTTTAAAATGCAATAAATATTTTTTAATAATTCATTTATTTCTAATTTATTATAACACAGTTTTTTTTTAATTTCAAAATTTTAAAGTTAGTTTGATTTTTTTTAGAACATTTATAAACAATTATTTTAGTTATTTTTAAACAAAAGCATAGTTTGAATATCATTGTTTCTTATTATTTATGCTATCCATTTTAAATTTCACATAAAAATGAATAATTGAAAATAATTATGTTTATATCTCACATTAATGTTTTTTAACCAAAAATAAAATTTATTATTGTTATATATTTTTTATAATACTTAATACATAAATAAGAAGTTAATAGTAATAACACTACTACGGAAAACCTATTTAACAACGGTTGGGAAAGATATATAATCACGCGGGCTCAGACGTTGTTATGTAGAGTGTGATTATATATATATATATATATATATATATATATATATATATATATATATATATATATATATATATATATATATATATATATGATACTTACAATCACGACCCAGTAACCGTTGTAATAAACTGGAAAGCACGCGCCCTATCACAACGAATTTTCAAAAAGACTGTTGTGATAAAAATAATGCTCCTAGGTTCAATTCCCAGCTGCGCCGTTTTGATATTTATTTTTTTCTAGACAACACGCGAGATATTATAACAGTTATGATATATAACTGTTGTTACATTTTCTGCAGAATTAATAAATATTATCCTGTTTTTATAATTAATCTCATTTTTTAGCCTGTATTATTGTTCACCATATCACAGCAGAAAATACAACTTACATTTGTGATAAAGTTATCATAATAATATTAATTGTATCATATTCATAATATACATAATTGTATCATATTAAATACACCATCACATGAATCCAAGGTAACCAATAAATCAACCATTACACCATCAGTCAACATACAAACCTAATCAACTATAACCTATTTCGTCATTGTTGTTACAAAAAATGCAATGAACACTACAAATAAAAAAATCCAGTAATCTTCAACTGTTTCTTCAGGATCTTCACCTTCAACTTCAATTCGTCCTCCTTGGCTTTGTAGGTGTTAACCATCTCCTTCTCTTCATTCAAGCTCTTTACCAGTGAAGAAATTATTTGTTTTACCCTAGGATCCATCTCCTCATCCAACCAAGCAAAGTGAGAGAATTTTTTGTATCCTTGAATCTTATACATCTCACAACCATAGAAACGACGGCCTGGGTTCGAATCGGTCCATGCCGTCATCAACGGAGCATCGAGACCACACTTGCATACGTACCTTAAACGACTTGAGGACCTGCTTCTATGGCTACAACCGGACTGCTGAGACATTTTAATGGAAGGATTTGATAGAAACTTGAAGAAACTGGGTGAGAAGAAAATGAACAGTGACTAGGAGGAAAAGAAGACGAAAAGTGACTGAGAACATTAATCAACAACAACAACATACAGCAACATACAATAACACAAGATATTATGTAATGTTTCAAGAATGCACTTTTTTTAAAATAACAATGGATCTCGAACAAATTATGAAGTTCATCTAGTTTATGAAGCTATGAAGAAGAAGTACAAGGTGAATCAAGTTTACACAATAGCTTCATACTTCTTGTATTTTTCTTCATAGCTACACAGACCATATGTATCATAGCCAAAATATGCGCTTTGTTAAGGTGGTGAAGACGAATCTGAAAAAATGAGAACATTCACCAAATGAAAAAAATGAGAACTCATTTTTAACAAGAAACGTAAACGAAATAGAAGCATAAGTTTAATGAACGAACCCTAAGTTAGCGATTGGTGAAGACGAATTTGAAGACGTATCTGAAGGTTGAAGTATGTTTAAAGAGTGAAATGGATGTTAGGGTTATGTTATGAGAGAGAACAGTGAAATATGTTAGGGTTTTCTTTTGAGAGAAATAACTTTTGTGTACTGAACGATAGATACTTTAGCTTATATACTAAAAAATATCACTTTTCATCACGGTTAGAAAAAAAACCGTGATGCAATTTTCAAATTTTACAACGGTTGTATTGTAAAACCGTGATTAAATAACTTGGTTAAATAACTTTCAATTTTTTATTTATTTATAAACCGGTTGTATTGTAGTACCGTACAATTTATAAGTCCTAGTCTAACAACGGTTGGTTTACTTCACCGTTGTAAAATCATTTATAATTTATTTTTTAAATAATGGACTTAAGTGACACACGCTTAATGTACTCTAAAAATGAAAAAATGTAGTTGCGGGGAATCGAAGCTTGCTACACATCATTTATTACTACGGTGTTTTAAGACAACCGTCATTAAATTACTGTTTAAAAATCCAGCTACTCACTGGGCGCGAAAATTTTAACCTATTACAACGGTGTATATGAATCTGTTGTAAACCTGACATTGTTGTTTGCACGTTTTGTAGTAGTGTAAATAAAATTAAAATGATCTACACTGAAAGTAGTTTTATTATTTCATATTAATGCTATTATATTTTATACTGTAGTCATTTTATATTGAAACAAAAATGTTGGATTTCAAAAGTTAAAAATTAAATTAAATTTGATAACTCACATAGTTTATACAATAACCAATATGAAAATTTGAGAATTGTGACAAAATATTATAGAAAACTTTCTTTGATTTTTTTAGTGGTTTATAGAAATTCCATTATAGCAATTTTTAATATAAAAAATCGTAGAGATTAAGCACGCCATTTGTAATCATTTTTCACATGTTAAAAAAGAAAAAATTATAAATTATTACAGTTTTAATCTCTTTTATTTTTATGAATTAAATATAATTAAAAATGATTGATAATATTAAAAATTAGAGGAAAAAATATATAATAGTATTACAATTACACCTACACTAATTTTTATGAATTAACTATAATTAAAATTGATTGATAATATAAAAAATTAGAAGGAAAAAATATGTAATAGTGTCACAACACAACAATGAATTTGTTTCCCTAAATCAATATCGTTAGTTCTACTACATAAATTCAAGAACCTGACGAATGAACGAGCCGACGGCCGATGTCCACACTTTTGCATATATTTAAAAAACTCCAAAGCTTCGATTACCTAATTATTGTCAGCATAAACAAAAAACAAAGAGTTCCATGAAGTAACATCCTCCCATTCATCCCTTTAAAACACTTCCCTGCACCAACAAAACACTACTTCCTTACACCAACAAAACACTTCCTTGCACCAACAAAACACTCACATGAAGAGTAAAAATTCACCAAATCATTAGCAACAAAAACATTAGATTAAACAGAAGAACAAAAATTCAGATTACCAACATTATCTAGTACACAACCTTTGACATGATCTCGGGACCATGGATGCGGAAAAAGAAAGCACCAGTTAAAATACGAATAAATAAGGGAGAAAGTGTAATCCGTGATAGTTGTAATATCTATTAGTGAAACCTTTGCATTACAACAAACGGATTTGCAATGAAAAACTTGTCCCAAATTAAAAGATTTGCATTGAAAATTTTAAAATATGGGAAGTTCAACTTCAACCAAAATTCATCCATAATGTTATGGCAAAGGGATTACAGCAAAAACTTTAGTACATAACTGTGTCACGGGAATAACATAATTTGGACATAAACAGTAGTAAAATATACCATGAAGCAACAGAAAAAGAGGTGAGGTGAAAAAAAAAGGAAATACATTTTTCAATCTGGGTTAAAAGCCAGCACATTAATCGGTCTGAAATGCCCTTTAACACCTCCAATTTTTTCTTGAAGAATCTAAACAAACGAAAAAATAACAAATATGAAAAATGAAGCCTTAGAAAAATTTAAATGGTATTGGAAGGAAAAATCAAATCTACCTTATCATAGAACTTTGCTTCAAATTTTCCAGCACAATGATCAGTAGTTCTAACAGTTGATGAATCCTGACCATCTCCAAGAACCAGCTACAAAAGAACACAAAGTAAGGAATGGATAAAACCATATAATATCTGGAATAATATACCTTGAATAAATGAAAGAACACTGAAAAATAAATAACTTAGGCTGCAATAGCGTTAGGAATGCTTTTAATTGACAGAAGAAGCAAAAATAAATCAACCCCTTTAAACAATAACGGAACAGATATGGAAAATACATTCAAATTTATGGTTCATACTTTTTAACACATTTTCAACACAAATTTGGAAATCCCAAATAACAATCAACTCTAAAAACAATCAACTCCAACAACAACTTTTTAATAACATTTTTAACACATTTTCGACTTACATGTCCGCTCAAGTTCAAATATTTTATAGAGTGGTGGTTGGGTGCATGATGAAAGTGGATACTTGAATCAAACCAGTTTTGTGGTAAAGAAGAAGTAAGGTGAGATGAAGAGAATATGGAAAATCTTCAACGCAACTACAAATGGATTGTAGCATTGGAAATGAAAAACTTTGTCTAACTCTGATCTGATGTAAAGAAGTCTTGGTATCTGTTCCCAAAGACTCAATGTAAATCTGGTTACCCAAAAGCCAAAATCAAGTGGTTGTTGTTACCGTTTGTTAACTGAAAGAGGTAAAAATGGGAAAGTATGTCCATTAAGTATGGTTTTGTTTGGATCAGACACAAATCTGGTTGGATTTAGTTGCTATTAGACAATAAATGCCACTAAAAAAGTGACGTGGAGGCTTTAATCAGAGGGTTAATTGTGTGATTTCCAGAACATTAAAAGTTCTTATATTATATATTTATTGTGTATTATCACATTTTGATTTTTGCGTTTAGGTCGTCGAGCATATCTGCATCACAATTTGATTTTTTGGTCTTTGATACCCAAGTTTTTTTTCCTTTAGTATTAGTAGATTTAAGTTGACTTAAGTAATTAGATTTAATTTTGTTTCACCACTTTAAATCTTTCATTTTGCTAATAATAAGATTCAAGATGGACAAGCTTACAACAATAATTGCATTTATAAACAGAGAGATTGAGGGATTAATTTTTTTTAGTATGACATGTGTTACTAAAATGTTTAAAATTGGTTTTAGGTTGATAACATAAACCAGCTTTATTATATGTTACTTTTTGATTCTATAGAAGATTCAAGTTATCTCTTCTTTTAGTGAATTATCAAGTGTGTTTCGTAAATCATCATTTTTATTTGTCAAAACATCACACGATCACATTTGGTAGATTCAACTAAGACTTCGCGAGAAAAGAAAATTTTTTAAATTAAAACATTTTGTCTCTCTTTAAGACTTTTTGTTTTTTATTATCAAATTCAAGGTAAGAAATAATGTTTTTATTGGTGGAGACAAGATGTTTTAACTTACTTGTTTCTTTATTTAATTTCTTGTAAATGCAAAATAAATCATGATAAGATAAATGTGAATTTACCTTGTTTTCTTCATGGTAATCTCTGAGACAGATGTTAGCTTCTTCACCATTTGAGAAAAAACCATGTCATTATCATCCCAAACAATGTATGATTTCTTTGTTTCTTTTTAAGGTTTCTCAAACTTTCTCGAATTTTGGTTTCTTCTTTGGTTTTGAGGTCTATTTGGTTATATGTGCCATATCCTCCAGCCCTTTTTGAGGTCTATTTTGGTTTCTTGAAATTCTGAAGTTTGTTTTTCAAACCTAAAAAATTCTTTAAATTCTTTAAATTTAAAGTTCATGTCTTCATCACTTTTTCTTTGGAAGTCTTTATCTCCTAACTCAATGTTTTTTAAGTTGTAGCTTTTAGAGCAATAGTTTTCTTCTTATTCTTCTTGTCACCTTCTTCAACATCAGCTAGCCTCTTCAGCTCCATCTCTTGTTCCTGTAAATTACCCAATAAAGTAGCCAAATTCATAGAAGACATGTCTTTAGATTCATAAATCTCACTGATTTTAGGTTACCAACTACGATTTAAGTGTAACGCCCACATATAATATAAGTCTAGAATAATTCATATTATACATGATTGTAAAATTTGGTACTGAAATAAACATAAGTTTCTAGTGACACATTATACATATTACATGGCCAAACAACAAAGTACTAAAAGTGGCATAAACATATACAAGATGTCCAAAACAACTAAGAACTAGATCATAAAAATGATCCCAAACCAGCGTCTTCTCAGCGGAAAAAACGCCATCAAAAGCCAAAACAAGTAAGGATATCAAACTGCCTTATCCTTACCCTTCGCAGAACCTGAAGCACCTGAAATATAATCAACAACATGGGGTGAGGTATTAATCCCAGTATGTTCCCTATCTTATGGATTCTCTCGGCTTTACAAGGTTCTAAACAATCTTAACTCAAGCCCAAGGGAAGGGATAGGGCTTTGAGCTCACAAACACACTATATGGGAACATGTTGCTTAAGTCCAACAACTCAAACTATCACTAGTCAGAAACTATACCAAGGTATCCCCTCTTCCCGTCCTCTCACACGTCTAGGACTTTTGGCTAGGTCATGGATCCTTGTAATGTAATTTGACATACGAAATGGATTCGAATTCAAGGTGTTTTACACATGCATCGTTGCTTCACATGGGTCCACCCCCATCACAAGCCTTTAACAGTAGGTTCTATTCGTACTACACGCGGGAATCAAACCTGTCAAATTAATAGTGCATACATTCCGGAGGAGCGCTTTACATAAGCCTCACTCTAGGAACGACACATCGCAAGGGATTGTTTTCGACTACATGATCACAACACAACATGGTTGTATTCGACAATCGCAAGGCGTCACATTCATCTTAATCTCAAAGTAACACAAAACCAACACATGTTCCATATAGTGTCCCACCTCTCCAGTAGATAACCACTTGTCATGGATGTGCACCTAGGCATCAAACGCACAAGAATCGTCATCTAAATTATCTATCAATTCCTAGTTACACCATTAAGACATACCATTGAATTGTGACAAGGTTTTCCTCACTTTTCTCAATTCTTTTTAATCACACAACATCATTTTAATCAATTCACCAACCCACAATTACACATGCATATCATTCATAATAATCAAGGTAAGCAAGGTAAAGTAACAATAGTCATGTATGGAAGACAACTAAGAAGTTAAGAAAATAAAAGGGGAAAACAATGCTACATTCGCAGCACGAAGCCCAAGTGAGCTCCTTCATTTTGAGTTTGCAGTGCGAACTCTGGGCGAACCAGGAAAATAAAACGGTAGTAGAGAAAGGTCCCCTTGATCGCAGTGCGAACCTTCGCATTCAGCTTCGCTTACACTCGCAGTGCGAGCATGACAGAATTGCCATGTTCGCTGGCCATTCGCCTCTATTCGCAATGTGGACCATTCGTTCCAGAACTTTATACTAACGTGAAACATTCAGTTCAAAGGGGTTTCAACCCCCATTCTTACCCAATCTCAAACCATCATCAATATTGGCATATTCACTCATGAAATAACATTTTGAACCATAAACACACAACAATAGCATGAATATAACATGACATAAGTATTTCTCATGGAAAGGAAACAAAAACACCCTAACCTAACTTTTCTCATTCTATCCAAATACTCTAACTTTGAGTTTCTACCTAAAACCAACCTCTAAAAGATGATGAAGAAGTTGTTGATGATGAAGATGAGATGATCTGATGATGAGTGGTGATGATTCCTCTTTTACTATATTTTTTTCTTCTTTCTTTCTACTTTCTCTTCTTCCTCCACTTTTTCTCTTCCTTTTCCTCTCTTATTTACTTTCTTTCCTTCTCTCTACTACTTATTCCACAAAGTTGGAAAAGGGAAAGGGAAAAGAAATTTAAAAAATGATATTTAGAAATATCTCATTAGAAGTTAGTAAGACCAACTTGGTTAAAAGTCCAAATAAAAGAGTACCCAAAAGTCTCTAATGCACCAATTAATAAAACCTCAGAGTCAGATAATATTAATTAAGTCAACTCTGAGTTCATTAGTTACTCCAATTATCCCAACAAATAACTCTCAGAGCACACTGGAATCCAGCTGATCTCAACTAATATTATTTAGATCATTTTATTAAATACGAGGTATAACATTAAGCATCTATGAAATTTTACAGCCAAATCCTCATTTTTAAAACTTTTAACATAGTTCTAATGTAGTTTGCAATATGGATAAATCATTTTTGCATATTGTCATACCCCAATTTTTCCCCTCACTTTTTGCATTTTCTTTTCTTTTTTGCCTCAACCTAAATTCATCTGATACACCATAAAAAGTTTCAACTGGTCCACCTTACATTTCATTTTAATTAATGGTTCAAAGGTTCTCCGTTAATCTTTATATTTTGTTGGTTTGTGACTTATAGTTGACTATTGATTGACATTGATCATTTCAATATTGTTAACCATGCTCTGGCAAAAGTTGACTTTTACCATTATTGTTGACTTTTTCCATGCGTTGACTTTTATCATAATTGTTGACTCTATTATTACCATTGATTTTCAATTATTATTGACTTTTCGTAATTGATTGGATGTTATTGACTTTGAATCATTATGAACATTAATCATTGTTGACTATTTCCTTATTATTTTTTCTTTGACCATGCTTTGGCTTTTGTTAACTTTTTGGAAAGAAAGTGAATATCTTCATTCATGATTAAATGGAATACATTATAAGCATCACACGATTTATTACAAGGAAAGGGATCAACTACAAGAAAAAACAGCAAATTTTGGTATAGTTGACTTTTAGTCAATAGTTGACTTTTTGGTCAACTGTTGACCATTGACTCGATTTTGACTCCTGAATTTTCCTAGACCTATTCTACAAACATTTGACCTAAAGATTCATCATTATTCATCAATAATCAATTATTCAATGATTAATGTTACAAATGCTAATTTCCAACAACCTAAGATTTAATCTTCCATCAAGCTCCATTCTCATGGTTTTTTCTTCATTCTTCGATGTCCACTCAAGCTCATTCTTCCACCACATTGCTCACTTTGCTACAAGAAAGAAGGTACACAAGTTTTACATTCATATCATGGATTAAAATCATCAAAATGCTATGGAAAAGTCATAAAACAGTTCTACATTACTTCACAAAATTCTACACTACTTCACAAAAATTATGCATTATTCCTTAAAGCCAATACTTGTTTTTTTCAAGACATTCCAACATTGATTCATGCCAAAAAATTCATAATTTGATCCATAAGTTTATACCATTCAAAACTGCATTTTTTCAATGTAAAATCACATCTCAAAAGCACTTAAAGTCATGGGATAATTCACCAAAAACTCATAACAAAAGTGGCAAAAAAATCAAAGGCAAAAACATTCAAAAATCTCAAATTTCATGCATAATCATTAATGACCTTCTATCTTACATTCCAACTTGGTACTTTTACAAAAACCAAGCATCATTTGTCTCTAACTACCTATGTTCACAACCATTCAGTTACACAATTAACCCTTAACTACCATAACTACCAAACTAACACAAATTTCAACTTCCATTTTCAACCGAAATTCCATTCAATCTCAGCCTTCATAAAAATCAATCCAAGGATTGGAAGAAGTGGTCCACAACTAAAGCTTAAATTAATTTTCAACCATTGATAAATCTCTTACTTGGATCACAATCATAAGGTCCTCATCTAACCACAAAACCTATATAAACATGTTATTTTTCACAATTCTAGAGGACTGGAAAAAAAACACTTTTTCACCATTTTTTTCTCACAATTCTCTCTTTTCTTCACTCCCTCATCATCACCAAAGTTCTGTTGGGAATATAATTAAAAAAAAACAAATTTCTACGCACACGGAAACATACCCACAAAAAAGAAAAAGAAGTAAATAATTCCAACAAAAAATCATAAAATCATAATTCAACTTGTAATTTTATAAGGACAAAATTACAAACTCTCATACAATTGCAATTTTTAAGGAGGAAATTGCAAACCCTACCAATTACAATTTTTGAACGGAAAAATTGCAAACCCTCGCTCAATTGCAATTTTTGGACGGAAGAATTGCAAACCCTCGCTCAATTGCAATTTTTGAATGGAAAAATAGGAAACCCTCTCAATAACCTATTTTTGAACGGAAAAATAGAAAACCCACTCTAAACACACAACTACCCAAATCTCCAATACACCCAAAAGACTACATTTTATTGTTGTGTTTAAAACTAAAACAAACTATCTCTATTTATATTAATATTCAAATTCTATTTTTTTTTCTACTATCCGATGTGGGACTTGGATGAATATACTATTTAACCCAACAAATCCTTCCTTCATCCAAAGTCTCACATATCTTCACATTATCTTTAACTTCATCTTCAAAGCGATCATTATAATTATAATGATTAGGCATATTTGTAAAATTATTACTCTTCAATATTTTTGTCTTCTTCCTCCCTTGATCAGAATAATTGTTACTTTTCCTTCCTCCCTTGATCGGAATCTTAGCTCTGATACCAGTTGTTAGGAAAATAATAAAAAACAAATTTCTACGCACGCGGAAACATACCCACAAAAAATAAAAAGACGTAAATAATTCCAACAAAAACTCATAAAATCATCATTCAACTTGTAATTTTATAAGGACAAAACTACAAACTCTCACATACAATTGCAATTTTTAAGGAGAAAATTGCAAACCCTACCAATTACAATTTTTGAACAGAAAAATTGCAAACCCTCGCTCAATTGCAATTTTTGGACGGAAAAATTGCAAACCCTCGATCAATTGTAATTTTTTAACGGAAAAATAGGAAACCCTCTCAACAACCTATTTTTGAACGGAAAAATAGAAAACCCTCTCTAAACACACAACTACCCAAATCCCCAATACACCTAAAAGACTATATTTGATTGTTGTGTTTAAAACTAAAACAAACTATCTCTATTTATATTAATACTTAAATTCTATTTCTATCTACTACCCAGTGTGGGACTTGGATGAATATACTATTTAACCCAACAAGTTCAATTTCTCATCATTTAAAACATTGCATTGAAGTTCTAAATTTGGTGGAACTTAGCCACAATCAAGTTTCAACAACTCATCGATCAAATTTCATTTCATCATTCAAGATTTAACATGAAGTTTCAACAATTCAAGCAATCACCAAGTTTCTACAATTCAAGCAAGTTTCTACAATCATTAAAGCTTCTACATTCATCATCCATATTCAACCATAATCATCAATCAATGAGTAGTTAGAAGCATAGAAAAAAGACTTACTTTTGAAGTTTTTTGGGTTTCTCTTCGGCACTCTGTTAGCCATCTTTAGCTGGACCAAATCTCCGCCCCGTCTGTAATTCTTCATCTCTTTTCTTCCATATAATTTATGTGTTGTTGAATGTTTCTTGTTGATTAATTTAACATAGTGTCAAAAACAACTTATTTAGAAAAGCACTTATTTTGAAAGAAAACCAAATTCAAGTAGCATAAAAATAAACATAGCACAATTTCTAACAAAGTTTAGCATAACATTAATTTAGAAATTACATTAGCGTAGAGTTTGGACATAGAGCATGAAATAACTTATTAAAATAATAACTTATTTGAGCCAAAAACCCAACTTTGATATAAAACACAAAAAGCTCTCCCCTTGAATTCTCAAAACCCAAATCAAAACCTCATGTATGAATTAGTATAGAATTACCATTAGAATCATAAAAGCCATGAAAATCGACAGTACCAACTCCATTTTTGGACCAATTTAAAGCAAAAAATTGAACTTCATTTATCTTGAAAACTCATTCATGGAGGAAGAGCCTTGGAAAGATGAGGGAACCACCACGGGGTCTTTTTTATTTTGATTTTTACATATGTTATACAATTTTATCTTTTACTCCCTACACCCCTCTTTCTTTTTTTTCTTGCAGCACCAAAATATGACATTAGTGCACATTGGGCCAGATTTAAGTTTTACCCTTATTTTCATTGAATATTTTTAATTCAATATGGTTGTATTGTATGTTAATTCTTTAGTATATTTTTACATGCATTATTTTATTTTGTGCATTTTGATTCTCCTCCATATTCCATTTTATTCAATTTTATCCCTTATTCCATTTCATCCCAACCAATACCATTAATTCCATACAAGAGCATAACCATAAAAAATAATTCTTTTAAAATTTGAAACTAAATGTGCTTAATTCTATTATTAAGCAACTTTTTTTTCCAAAAAATAAAACTTTTAGACATTTGATACTTCGGCCCAACGCCAAGTATTGAATTTTTTTCAACTCTTTTCTTAAATAAACTAAAACACTTAACAAATACAATGTGAATTGTGTGCCATGAGCCTTAAGAAATGGAGAAGAATGAAAGGTGTATTCCTATCCTTATTCTGAATATCATTGGATACGGGATGCATTACCTGTAGAAACAAATTTGGTTCATACCATGTATCCTCTAAGGTTTTGATGATAACAAAGTATTTGAAGAATAATTAGGATTTCTAACTAGCTGGTTCATGTGGCCAAAATTCAATTTACTTGATGAAATAGGATCTGTCACTAAAGAAGCTATGGTTTGGTTCTAATCGAGTTCTTGTGAAAGAGTCTTATCAGAAAAGATATCAATAGAAAGCGTGCTAACCCTGCCTTTAAAACTGATGGATCTCAATTCAAACTTAGAAATCACGGGACTCGAGAGTAGTTGACATTGTCTTCAAAATATTGTGTTGTACTTGTTTCACATAAGAGTTCTCTGGACAAAGGCCTTATTCAGTGGATAATTCCTTTGCTACGAGTTCAAACACCTACTTTATTAGAAAATAAGATGTGCAAGAAGATTTGATCTGAATATAGTTGTTGGGATGCTTCAACGACTCTATTTCTTTAGCTATAAAAAGAGCAGAAGAATTGAAGATCAATCAAGAGAATAACACTACAACTACAACTGAAATATACACGCACTTCACACCATTCATATCAGCTCAAGAGAATCTAATCTTTTAAGAGTTCTTATTCTTGTAGAGCTTAAGAATCTTTAGTTTTAAAGTGTGTTGTATTATGATTGAAATTATGGCCTATATATCAGATGTCCTATCGAGATGTCGAGACACTGATATACAACAACAATGAACAAGTTCAAAATAAAAGTGTGCATAAAATGTAAAGAACACCAGAAATTGTTAACCCAGTTCGGATCTAACTATCCTACATCTGGGGGCTACCAAGCCAGGGATGAAATCAATATCCGATAGTATCAATTCACTGATAACCACACCCGGTTCAATCAGCTCACTTAATCACTACCCTTCCTATGACTTCTACCTAAGACTCCCCTAGGTATGAGGCCCTCCTCAAATCCCTCTTCAATCACAACCCGTGACTGGTTCCTTACAAGATAAAAACAATGGTCGAAACACAAATTCTCAATACTTCACAGCTTATGAGAATTAACACACAGTTACTCAATGCTTAAAAGCTTATGAGCAACCTTACACAACTTACACTACAGTCCTTATACTGTTATCATAAGATACCAGTTAGGCTCACAAAACACAAGCACACAACCCTAAAAATAGATGTAAGTTCGACACCTAAAACTAGGTTTACATCAGTCTATTTATAGCTTGAAATCTGGACTGAATTGGGCTTCAAAAACGCAGCAATTAGGCTGCTCACAAATCTGCAAAATTAACTCCAATAAAATAGGTCTTCAATTCAAAGTTTCCTATTATGTCTCCATAAATAGAAACAGCAGCAAATCCGAAAACCAACAAGTAACCCTAATCCAAAAATGCTTTGGATACCACATAGGATAACCAAATATTCACAGAATATTCAGTTACAAATCATTGTAACAGAATCTGCAATAAAACTTGTCTTCACAGCGCGATGTCTTATGAGCAGTCATGGGACATCTTCATTCGACATGTTGAACAAAGAGTAATGAAACATATTTTTAGACATCTTCATTCAACACCTGCTGCTACATGAGTTTTAGCAAAATAATGCCAACCATAAAACCAAGGAAATAAAAATCTACCCCTTTGGCTTATTTTTGGCTAAAACTCCACATACACTCAAACACCATCAGTATCAGCAGCGGAAGAAAACACCATTAATAGCAGCAAAAAAAAACTCCCCCTCAGCTGCACACACAAAAAAAAACTCCCCCTCAGCTGTATTCACCCTCAGCTGCATATACACACAATCCAGCAAACATCTCATCATAGCAACTCCCCCTCACAAGCACAATCTACCTGCAGCACAAAAACTCCCCCTCAACTGCAACAACATTTCACATCACATTCTAAAGCTGCTCTCCCTCACACTCACTACTCCCCCTTTTTAGCCACAAATATGACAAAGAGAGGTTATAGACAAATGTCACCAAACCACATAGCAGTCCAATGGTCAAAACTAAAACAGAATAAAGTTGTCCTAAAAGAAGAAAGAAAAAAAAACAAAACAACAAAAACAAAAAAGTAAACATGCAGATAGCCTATAGCTATTCAGCACTGTCCCCTTCAGCCACCTCATCACTTTCACCTTCAGATTCAGAAGCACCCTTCTCAGAACCAGAATCATCAGACTGTTGGACACTTCTTCTATCAGACTCAGTAGATTCACCTTGTTCATCATCTTCAGCCAACTCTTGCTCTTTAGCAGCATTTCTCTTTTCAACCAAGGCTTTAATCAGCTGCTCGAGCTTTGTCTTTCTTGCTGTATCTCTCCTGATAGATTCTTCCAGCTCCTTGCAGGGTTCTTGCAACTGAGCAATGGCTTCATCATCAAAATTAGCAGGTCGTGAAGGTGAGGAGGATGTCTCAACAACATCAGACACATGGACTCCACCTAGCAGCCTATAATGCAAAGTCATTGGAGGTTTTCTCTTGCTGACCTTGTCACTTCTTACTAAGCAGTCGGGAAATTGATCCAGGATTATTCCACAGATTAAGGATGGAAAGCATATGGGTAGCTTAACAGCGGATGAGCTAGCTTGCTTCAAAACTTGTTCAAAGATATGTGCTCCAAAGTTGAAAGGGACCTTCTTTCCAATAGCATAAATGAACTTTCCAAGCATGGATGAGATGGTGGAAGTATGATTGGTAGAAACCCAGTTTACCACTGCAATTCTGTGAAGGATAGCATATTTGACACTTAGCTTCCCAGAAGAGAGCTTTCCTTCATCTGGCCAAGCTTTGATGCACCCACCTGTTATCTCCTCACTGATTTCATCATCTGTGGCTCCTAACTCAGCCTGATGGTCCATAGGTCTCCCCAGAAAGTTATTAATCACTTTGGGATAAAATTTCACGGCTTTGCCTCTTACATAGACTTTTCTGAGTTTGCTGTTACAATCTTCAGGGATACTCACAACAAACTCCTTAAGCAACTTCTCATAACATGGTCCTATGTCAGACACCGTCTTCATCAACCCAGCAGCTTCAATAAGATCAACCACTTCCTTATACTTGTTGAAGTATTTTCCCAGTTCTCTCTCTAAAGCTACTCTTCTTTGGTTGACAATTTTCCACCTATCAGTTTGCCTGACAGTTTGATCCTCCCTTCTCCCACCGATGTCCTGGACATCAGTTCCATCATTTGACCCATTCAGGCCTGTGACCCTTCTTTTCTTGATTGGAACCACAACTTTACTCCATTGCTTAGAGGGACCTGCTCCAGCCTTTCTTTTGTTGCTCTCCACATTAGCAGATTTCCTAATCATTTCTGGATCCTTTGAATTCTCAGCCACAATGGTATTCTCTTTTCTACTCTTGATTCTTTGTAGTATGTCAGCTATTGGTTCCTCATCAGAGTTTTTCTCAGCAACGCTATAACACATCTCAGCCTTCTTCTTGCTTCTTCTTTCCCTAGCCACCTGAACTGGTATACAATTCTCAGTCCGATCAGTAGGACTGTTATTTGTTTTTCCAGCCATGGATGTTGGGACGTCAGACCCGACATCTTTATCAGCTTCACTAACATCAAAGGTGACAAGTCTTCTAAGACTCTGATCTCTACTGAAAACACTACCATCAAGAGTCCTACTACCATTCTTAGTTTCATCCACCCTCCTATTCGAATTCTTTTCAGTGACATTTTTTCTAGGGTTTATCTTATCAGAATAAAACCTAGTAATCATTTTGTCTTTCTTCCTAGATGAAAGGGGTTTAGACTTCTTACTTGACATACTCTCATTTACAGAGTGGGAAACTGGTTGTTCACCTCTAGTGTCAGTAGGAGCAACATTCAACGGGGCGATATCAAGGACAAGATCTGTGAGTTTGATCAATCTGTGAGGATCATAGTCTTCATCATTGAATTGGGAAGTTCTTGAATCAGCAGGAGCATCATGATGTTGAGACATTTTTGTTGCTCACAAAATGCAGTATTGAAGAGAGTAAGAGCAAACCCTAGCGAAGAAGAGAATAGGTTAGATGAAGTTTTTGCACTGTAGGATTGAAGTTGGAATGGATTAGCTGGGCTATTTATAAGTTTTGGAAATGGGTCCTTATACGCGTGCCACTCACTAGTTCTTTGGTTTAACACTTCCACAATTGTGCTTTCGTCTTTCCACAGATAGCAATCCTCTGAGGTTCTTTCACCTCTCATAACAATAGCATTATTTTTATCCATTATTAAGCATTCATGGGTGGTAAAGATGACCTTAAGACCTTGATCACACAACTGGCTTATGCTTATTAGGTTAGTATCTAATCCTTCAACAAGCAATACTTCTTCCAGAATTGGCTGTCCTGGACAATCCACTCTTCCAACACCAAGCACTTTTCCTTTCGATCCATTACCAAAAATCACCTCATTAGGAGCATGGTACTTAACATGTGACATATATCCACTAACACCAGTCATATGTCGAGAACATCCACTATCAAAGAACCATTTTTCATTTGTAGAGACTCTGAAAGACTTGTAGTCCCTATGTTCTTTTACACTATCCTTTGAAGTCCATATCCTTTTTGTTTCAACCCAGCTCTTTTTCCTACTATACTGTTGCATGGGTTTGGGATAACCATGTAGCTTGTAGCAAAAAGCTTTTATGTGACCAAACTTCCCACAATGGTAGCACGTCCATCTTTGATTCTTCTTCTTTATGAAGTTCTTCTGATGTCTAGGAGGCTGTTGCAACATGTTATTCAACATCTTCAAACTTCTCTTATCTTGAACGGGTACTCCCTCAGATTTCTTTCCTTCATTTAATTCATTTGTAACTTTAAATCCTATACCACTGATATTTCTAGCATCTCTTCCTGACTTCAGAATTTCATCAAGTACATCCGAACTCCTATTTAACATTCTGACATTTTTTATCATGTTGTCCAGTTTTGAATTCAAAACATTAACTTCACTTTGTAGATCAGCTATAGTAAACATATGCTCAGTATTCTCAGCTTCTAAATGAATAATGGCACATGCTTGTTCTTCTTTCTGCTGACATACTTCTTCATGTTCAATGCACAACTTCTTATAAGAGATAGCCAGCTCTTCAAAAGTAAGCTCTTCAGATTCTTCATCTGATTCACATACTCCTGTTAAAGCTGTCACCAACTTTGCAGACTTCTCATCAGTGTCAGTTTCAGAATCATCTTCTAACCATGTCATAGATAATCCCTTCTTCTGTCTTTTGAGATAAGTGGGACACTCAGTTTTTACGTGCCCAAATCCTTCACATTCATAGCATTGAACTCTCTTCCCTTGATTAGAGTCTTCTTCAGTTCTGGATCTTCTGCCTCCATCCTGGTCTTTGTTGATGTCGAGAGACTTGTTCTGAACATTTTCTCTTGACTTCCAGTCCATCCTTTTCAACACTTTATTAAATTGTCTTCCAAGCAACACTAGCTCTTTGGACACATCTTCATCTTTGACCAGTTTTCCTTCATCATCTGAGTCATCAGCACTTGACACGAATGTTATACTCTTCTTCTTTTCAGCTTTTTCACCGAGTCCTAACTCAAAAGTTTGGAGAGATCCCATAAGCTCGTCCACCTTCATCTTGTCAATGTCCTGAGCTTCCTCTATAGCAGTAACCTTCATATCAAATCTCTTAGGAAGAGACCTGAGAATCTTCCTGACCAGCTTGCTGTCAGACATCTTTTCTCCTAAGGCACTAGAGGCATTAGCTATCTCAATAATGTTTATATGAAAATCATGAATGCTCTCATCCTCTTTCATCTTCAAACTCTCAAACTTGCTAGTGAGAAGCTGAAGCTTTGACATTTTCACCTTTGAGGTCCCTTCATGAGCAACTTTCAGGACCTGCCAAGCCTCTTTGGCAATAGTACAATGCTTAATCAGCCTGAAGATATTTCTGTTGACGCCATTGAACAATGCATTCATGGCTTTAGAATTTCCAACAGATCCTTTGTAGTCAGCATCATCCCAGTCCTCTTCTTCCTTCAGAACATCAGTAAGATTTCCTTCTCCATCTCTTACCTTTGGAGGCTCCCAACCTTTGATAACCGCTTTCCATGCTTGATCATCCATGGACTTGATGAAGGCTATCATCCTAGGTTTCCAATATTCATAGTTAGAGCCATCCAGCAAAGGTGGTTTATTCAGAGCTCCTCCATCCTTGTCCATTGTACCAAAAAGTACCTTCCCTGAATCTCACCCAGAAACAACAAAGGGTGCAAGCTCTTGATGCCAATTGAAATTCTGGCCTATATATCAGATGTCCTATCGAGATGTCGAGACACTGATATACAACAACAATGAACAAGTTCAAAATAAAAGTGTGCATAAAATGTAAAGAACACCAGAAATTGTTAACCCAGTTCGGATCTAACTATCCTACATCTGGGGGCTACCAAGCCAGGGATGAAATCAATATCCGATAGTATCAATTCACTGATAACCACACCCAGTTCAATCAGCTCACTTAATCACTACCCTTCCTATGACTTCTACCTAAGACTCCCCTAGGTATGAGGCCCTCCTCAAATCCCTCTTCAATCACAACCCGTGACTGGTTCCTTACAAGATAAAAACAATGGTCGAAACACAAATTCTCAATACTTCATAGCTTATGAGAATTAACACACAGTTACTCAATGCTTAAAAGCTTATGAGCAACCTTACACAACTTACACTACAGTCCTTATACTGTTATCATAAGATACCAGTTAGGCTCACAAAACACAAGCACACAACCCTAAAAATACATGTAAGTTCGACACCTAAAACTAGGTTTACATCAGTCTATTTATAGCTTGAAATCTGGACTGAATTGGGCTTCAAAAACGCAGCAATTAGGCTGCTCACAAATCTGCAAAATTAACTCCAATAAAATAGGTCTTCAATCCAAAGTTTCCTATTATGTCTCCATAAATAGAAACAGCAGCAAATCCGAAAACCAACAAGTAACCCTAATCCAAAAATGCTTTGGATGCCACATAGGATAACCAAATATTCACAGAATATTCAGTTACAAATCATTGTAACAGAATCTGCAATAAAACCTGTCTTCACAGCGTGATGTCCTATGAGCAGTCATGGGACATCTTCATTCGACATGTTGAACAAAGAGTAATGAAACATATTTTTAGACATCTTCATTCAACACCTGCTGCTACATGAGTTTTAGCAAAATAATGCCAACCATAAAACCAAGGAAATAACAATGATTGAACACCTCTAATTGTTAATCAAGTGTTGTTGTAAGTTATTCCTTCTTTAAACAGACAGTTTATAGAAAGTCTCTTGCCTTGGGCTTGAGCATTGAAGTTTTAGATTCGAGGAATCTGAGCAAGGAAGTCTTAGACTGCAAGTTTAAGCGGGAAGTCTTGTACTTGAGGGTATAAGCGGGGAAGTCTTGATCAGGTGCTGATTGAGCAAGGAAGACTTAGGTTGTAGGTCTGAGCAGGAGAAAGTCTTATACTTGAGGGTATAAGCAGTTGTAATTTGTTTGATTATAGTGGAAATATCTTGTGCTGCAAGGGGGCTGGACTACTCTTAGTTAGAGAGGAACCAATATAACTTTTGTGTGTTCTTTACCTTTTTATTTACTTCTGTTACTTTATCTGCTGCACTTGCTATCAAGCTTTGAACTTCTGTTTAAATTCTGAACTCTGGTTCAGAAGTAGAAATGATTTGGAAAACACAATTCAACTCCCATTTCTTGTGTATTTTTCTCACGTTCATGACCTAGTTGTTCAAAGTATTCACCTTCATTAATAGATTTTAGTACAATTCAAATCAAGTCGAATTTTCATAATCAAAGGGAGAAAAATGAGGAGGGTTTAAATTCTTTCTCGAATAATTCAAACACTACTGTAGAGCTTCCTGTCTGAATATTCATCTTAATACAAAAATCAATCACAACTAATATCAAAAATATTTGTACATGCCAAATATATTTGATGTCGAGTTGAGTAGGCGGATAAAGGTGAGCACGGACTAGACTATAGTAGCAAGATAGATCGTACAATGAAGAGAACTAGACAAGCCTCATACACAAATCGGCCCGGTCAGGAGCCTAACTCCCACCAGGCCGAGTTCTCACAAGGTCGGGTACCGTACCCCACCAACCCGGCACCGATGCCGGTCACGAGCTCGTCAAATACCACTCCAACATTTGTAACGGTGCTGGAGCATCAATACAGACGTTACCATAGCTTCAAAGCCTGTATTCATGGAGAGAAGTTACATCAATGATGGCCACATAATGCCAGAAGGCCAAGAGACTTCTCTTAATGGATTGTATTAATATAAGGCTATATAATGGGGCTCCCGCATGACGGTTAAGCAAGACATTCATCTTGAGGCAGTATACAGCACTTGTACCACCCTCAAATCCCCAAATATTCATCTCAACATACTCCGCAATATAGACGGCGTAACTCTCTTTGTCCAAAAAGAAGGAGAGCTAGCACTTTTGGTGATCTAACCATTTTTGGCTAGAACATTTGGCATCCACCATGGGGCCTAGGTAAAACTTTCCCAGGCCACACCTCTCACTAACGACATGACTTCTGAAGGAGATCCTCCAGACATGGCTCAACTACTAGCTATGATGGAAACCATGAGACAACAGAATGAAATGCTGCAAGATAGTATACAAGAGCTGCAGCAGCAAAGTCAAGTTGACAGTGATAGTGAGGAGGAGGTTCTCGAACCTCAACCTCTCTCTCAAGAGATCTGGGACGACCACATACCCGGAAACTTCAAAGCACCATCATTTGCTTCTTATGATGGGAAGACAGATCCTCAGGAGCATGTCACTGCCATCAACAATCAGATGGCCATAGTTACCCCTTCGGACTCACTGAAGTGCAAACTCATGGTCGGAACCTAGAAGGATGTAGCCCTAAGATGGTACATGAGCCTTGTAATGCCCCGTTTTATTTTAATTATTATTCGTAATTATATTTATGTGTTGACGTGTGTAATTGTGTGATTTTGCGTGCTTCATCATGTTTTGAGTACCCTTGGTGGTGGGTAGTGGCCTTAAGAATTATCTTTAAGGTAGTAGGGGTGTGTGACCAAAAGCGTAGAGATTGGTGGTGTTGGGAGTAAGACTAATTAGATTATTTTAGTTAGTAATTATTTAATTATAATAATAGTTGAATATTGATTTAATTAAATATGTGATGAAAGATTATTATTATTGTTATTATTTTATTAGTGGAATAAGTGATAGTAATAATAATAAGAAAAAGGGGATTAGAGAAGAGAGAAATCATTATACGTGAAAACAAGAGAAAGGAGCAAGAGGGAAGTATAGGGCTCAAGGGAGAAGAGGAAATCACTATTGTTTGAGGTAGAAGAGAATCTTGCAAGAACTCTAAGGTAAGGGTGGGGTTCTTTAATCTCTTAAGGGATATATGATATATGTATGAGGGTAGATAAATCGTTAGGTTTTATTCCCGTATTTTGTTGATCGTTGAATGTTTCCGGTGAGAAGTTGAAGTTACGTGTCGGTAATAACGAAAATGCTCTAATTGTGTGAATTTCTTGATTGAATTGGTGTTTTGTTGTGTTATAAGAGTTCATATTATATGTATAATGTTGCATACTAATTTTGAGGGTCAAATTATGTGGTATATGTGGTTTGGGGTTATTGGATTGGGGTTGAAAAGTGATTTTCGTAACAGAAACAACAGAGAATTGATTCTGCAGGTCAAGTAACCGGCTACCGTGTGGGACGTAACCGGTTACATAGTGAAAATTTGGGGTTTTTGGGAATTTTTCAACTGTGTAACCGGTTACGGCATATGTGCTAACCGGTTACCACTGAACGTGACAATTTTTGTAAATTTTCAAAAATTCATAACTTTCAAACCGTGAGTCCGTTTTGGGTGCCGTTCGAAGCGTTGGAAAGCTAGCACGATATTTTTCTCAATAAAAATATTTTGTTGACAGTAGGTGAATTAATTAATGCGTGGTTGTGTAAAATGACATGTACTTTTGTGTTGTGTTGCTTATGAGGTGTATTAACAATGCATTTCCATACGGTGTGCTATGTTCACTTAAATGTCGAGTTCGTATACTATTTATATGATGAAGAGTGGTTGTAATTGGGGTTGTGTTAAGGTAGGGATGTTTGTATGTATGTTATAATGATTTGTTAAACTCAATTATGTGCTGTGATAACATGGTTGGTGAAATATGATACCATGATGTTGTGTTGTTGTGATGTCGTGTTACCGTTATTGATTATAACATGATGTGTTGGATAATATGCATGTTGTTGTTGTGGATTGCAATGTTTGCATGTTTGAACAGATGTATAATGTATGTTGGACAATTGTGAGGTAATGTATTGGTGATATGCTAGTCTTATGCATTGTTTCGTTGTTGTATGTTGTTGTTTGAGATGCATAACATATTACATGAGTTGTGGGATAAGACGTGTGCCCATGTGGGGTGTGAGCGTTTATCCGGATTCTTCGTAAGGGAATCGTGTTGGTGTAGTTGTTGAGGTAATTGTGTGCCCGTGTGGGGTGTGAGGAATCACGGATGTCGTGTGCCCATGTGGGGTGTGAACGACCTATACGGTGTGAACGACCTATATAGAAATTCCGACGGGAATTATGATCATAATAAAGGGATCGAAATTGGTACCACATGCATTGAGTCAAGTTGGTGTCTCATTGCATTATATAAGAGTTGTGTTGCATTATGAAATGTGTTATTATCTGTTTGTGTTGAAATTAATGAAAGTTGTGCTGAAGGGTGAATTACTTGATGATTTTATGCTTTCATATTTATATCATCTGTTTCTTTTGTTGATTTGAGAATCTCACCCCTTCTGTTTGAATGTTGCCTCCACGTGGATAACATGCAGGTTATCCGCAGTAGGAGATCTGATGTGAGTGGAAGATGGAGTCTTCCGTTTATGCCTTTATGTCGGTGTCTGCCCTGATATGTAACACTGGGGTCATGGAACTCTATGTTTTCTTAGGCTATGTTTTGCTTGAGATTTTAGATATCTCTTAATTTTTGTTATTTATTTAATTGAATACTATGCTTATGTTGTAATGAATATGTGTTGATGTTTCCGCTGTTTTAATAAAAAGAAAATGAAGTTAGAGGTCTTTTATCATTATCATTGTTGTTAAAATAATTTTAAAATGATGTGTTGCATATCAAGTATTTGAGCAGGTGTTTGATGAAAGTAGCATCCTAAATGTTTGATATTTTATTTTGCTCTGATTTCATTTATATTACGCGGGGGGTTATTTAGGGTGTTACATAGTGGTATCAGAGCAGGTCGGTCCGTCCGGCCAGGTTGTTTAATTGTGTTGTTCCCTAGTATGCGACATGTGTGTGAAAACACCGTCGGTGCTTGTTTTGCTTTCCATTTGAAGGTTGGGAATGAAACAAGGTGGGGAGAGGCGTCTGCTTCTCTTGGATATTTTAGCTGTCAAGAGATTGGATATCGTGTCGCTGCAAGAGAGAGTGTTGTGGTGGACTGTTCAACTATTTTGAGAATGGTGTGATCCTTGAGGGAAGACGGTCAGGTGTTCTCGTTTTTCGCTTCCTTGTGAGAGGGAAGGTGATGTTTTGGCTGGGGATGGGCTAGTGATGTGTAGAGTATCCTGACGTGTTCCCTAAGGATAGACACGGTTGTCTTTAGTTGGAACGAGATGATGTGGTTCATGAGACGGATTAGTAGGAGTTAAACTATGTGTTTACCAATCATTTGGATGATGGTGTAGTGTGTCGTTGAACGCTATTATAGCTTGGTAAGGATGGTTTAAGCCCCATCATGATTGTCGGCTGTCTATTAACAAATTAAGGAACTGATCACCCTTAATCTCTTGTTGATAGTAGATGGGATCGTGTTGGATGGGATAGACGTATATTACCGGCTCAGATGTTGTGTACGGTGGATTGTTTGTAGTTAAGCTAAGTGCTTGCAGATTGTTTTGATGAATTGATGCAGGTTCTTATATCTGAAGATGAGAAGAATTCGAGGTTTTGTACGTCAATCAAGTTGGGATGTCTCTGAGAGAGAATAATCTGGTATTGTTGATGGTTGCTTCACAGAGAGTAGAGGGTGAACTTAAATTTGATGAAGGTGGAGAGTTAAGGTTTATATCTGCTAAGTAAGTAGAAGAACTCTTAGGAGATGAGGCTTCGATGTTTGCCATGATTGCAATGATGGTGTTTTGGGAATTGGCAGTAAATTCACAATGATGAACTGCAAGTTGTGCGTGAGTTCCAGATGTGTTTTCGGGTGAAATATTGGATGTACCACTAGAAAGAGAAGTGGAATTCTCTATTGGTCTAGTCTGTGGTACTAGATGTTTCTATGGCACCATACAGGATGTCGGTGTTAGAATTAGTAGAACTGATAGAGCAGTTAGAAGATTTACTGGAGAGGAGAATTGTGAGACCAATGGTGTCGCCTTGGAGAGCTTCGGTATTGTTATTAAAGAAAGGGATGATAGCATGAGGTTGCGTGTTAATCGGTGAGTAGTATGGGAACTCACAGTTGTGTTCTGAATAACTTGAGTTTTGAATTATGACGAATCGCGAATGATTTGAAGTTCCTAGATGGTATCACTTTTGTTATGGGTTGAGGTCTCGTGTAAGCAGAAACCTTGAGTGAGTCGGAAACCCGTAAGAAGAATTGATATGGGATGTGGTAACCAGAACCAGAGGTTGTTAAGCTATTTTGGATAAATTGTTTCAAATGGATTTTGAAGGTTGTATATGTTATGGTTGTAGTAGTATAACTCCTACATCTCTATCGTTTGGAGAGTGACGAACATATACTAAACTGCTGTATGTTGAAAGGGAGGTTATTCTACTAACGGACATAAGTGAGATTATTATACCGTTTGATTGGTAAGAACTCCAGTGGATAAGTGTGTTTTTATGTAGATTGATAACTCTCCAAAGTGCTTAAGAATAAGTGTCTGGTTTCAAGAATAGAGGACTTGATGGATCAAATGGTGAGTTCGCGTGTGTTTAGCACAAATAGACTTAAGGTCGGGTTATCATTAAATTCGAGTGAAGAATGAGAATGTTAAGAGAATGGCCTTTAGAACTCGGTATGGGCATTGCGAATATGTGATGATGTTGTTCGGAGATTGTAATGCACCCAGGAAGTGTGTTGGGAATATGAATCGTATCTTCCATACTTAATTGGATAAGTTCAAAGTGGTGTTCGTTGGGGATAGTCTGATCTATTATAAAACCAGAAGAAGAGCGTGTAGAGTATTTGAGAATTGAGTTACAAGTATTTAAAAGGATGAAGTTTTATGCTAAGTTATCGAAGTGTGATTTTTGGTTGATAGAGGTGAGTTTCTGGGTTATGTTATTTCAGATGAGGGCATTGTTATGGATCCATCCAAAGTAGATTCAGTTCTACAATGAGAAAGCTCCGAAGTTGGTTAAGATGATTAGAATATTTTTGGACTTAGTTAGTTATTACCGCAGGTTATGGAAGGCATTTCCAAGTTAGCACTTCCATTACCTCAGTTGACTTGCGAAAGGTAACTCGTTTGTTTGGAGATGTTTGTTGTGAGGAAAGTTTTAAAGAGCTGAAGTAGAAGTTGACTACGGCTCCAGTTTCGATTCTGCCTAATCCTAATAAATCGTTTGTGGGGTATTGGGATGTGTTTATAATGAGTTTAGACAGTGTGTTAATACAATATGGTAAAGTCGTAGTTTATGCTTTACAAAAATTGAGGATTCATGAAAGGATCTATCCTGTTCAAGATTTTGAGTTGGCTGTGGTTGTAAGTGTGTTGAAAATCTGGAAGTATTATTTTTATGGATCTAGGTTCGAAGTGTTTAGTAATCACAAGAGTGTAGAATACTTGTTTGATCGGAAGGTGTAGAGTATGAGATAACGGGGATGGTTAGAATTTCTGATGAGTTAGGACATTGGCTCGAATTATCCTATTGGTAAAGTTAATTTCGTGCCTGATGAGTTATGTAACGCCCCAGTTTTGTCCGTTTTATTTAATTGAGTCGTTTCGATTATTTTATTATTATATTATTTTATTCCTGACTTTTATTTGAAAATATGTTATTTTTCATCGAGATTATATTTTATCGCGTTTTGGGAGCGTTTGCGAGATATTTGAGTGTAGGGGTATTTTGGTCTTTTGTTTGGGTAGATATTATATTTTTCATATAATAGGAATAGAAAGAGAGAAAATAGAAAGGAAAGAAAAAGAAGAGAAGAAAGAGAAGAAGAAAGAAAGGAGAAAGAAAAGGAGATAGAGAGAAAACTTGGAAATCTAGGAATCGATCAACCGACTTTTCTACACGCGATTTAATCGGGTAAGGGTGCGAAACACGATTATACTATGATTGTGTATGATTATGTATGTTTGTGTGGGAGTTTTATTAGTTTTTAGATATAGGTCGAAATGTGATAAACGATAGAAATCGATGTTTTCGCGGTTGGAAATCTGTGTAAATGCTATAGAATACTTGTTACCATGTTTGGGTTATGTTCTGATTTCATTATTTTGTGTTGGAAGAGTTGTTGGGTGAAAAATATGATTTTTGGACTTCAAAATAGCGCTGCAGAATTCTGGGTTTTCCTTGGTTCGCCTAGCGAACCTGGGGCGAAGCAGTAGCGAATGAGTTTTCGCGGGTTCGCCTAGCGAACCAGTTAGCGAAGGTCAGCGAATGTTCGCTAATGTGTTCGCCTAGCGAACTTTGTATCTTTTTGGTTCTGGTTGTTGCTGCCTTGGTTCGCCAAGGGGTTCGCCTAGCGAACTTCGTGTCTGTTTTTATGTGATAGTGGGTTCGTTGGACATTCGCCTAGCGAAGGTGGTAGCGAATGCTCACTAGAGGGTTCGCCTAGCGAACATGGCTGTTTGTGTAATTTTGTTTTCTTCCTAACTTTTGATCCGTAAGTCGGATTGGGGTGCGGTTGGGTGCGTTAAAAAGCCTGTGAGTTGTTCTTTCTTATTAAAATGGTTAGGAGATTATTGGCCGATTTAATTATGTCAGAAATTTGGAATGTGTCGTTTTGTCGACTTTTGCCGTTTAATTGTGCGTAATTGATGGGTTATCATGTAATGTGCTTGTGATATATGTTGGATGACTCGTGTGCTGATTATATGAGGTGAATACATGTGTTTAGATGGTGTGATGATGGTTTGTGGCCGTATGGCAAATAAATGCATTGTTTTGGGCTTGAATTGCAAAGCATGATTTTTGTTGATTGAGATGATTGCATATATGTATGCATTTGAATGTCATGAGTCATTGTATGCCAAGTATCATGATATGCATTCTTATGATGTCGTGTGCCCTAGTGGGTGTGAGCTACGAATCGATTCCAGAGGGAATCCGCTATAACGTCGTGTGCCCGTGTGGGGTGTGAGCGATGATTATAGACGATTGTGTGCCTGTATGGGGTGTGAGCGATCGGGTCGTGTGCCCGTGTGGGGTGTGAGCGATCCATAAACGTCGTGTGCCCATGTGGGGTGTGAGCGACGGGGAACATCGTATGCCCGACGGGGAGTTACATTAAGTAACGAGTGATGATTCCAATAGTTCCTGAGTGAACTAGTGTTGAGATGATGGATGGATGGTACCGCATATGCATTGCATAGAGTCGTTGTGTCGGTCTCTGTGCATTTGCATAATTCATGAATGGATTAATTTCGTGTGGAATTGTGATTGGAATTGATGAGTTGAGATATGTATTGTGTTGAGTTGTATTTGGATTTTGTTGTACGTTGTGGTGAGAATATTTTACGTGTGTAATGTTGTGTTATTATATAATTATATGCAATTATATTATGATTGTTTTTCTCACCCTTCTGCTGTTTTATAATACTCTATAAGGCATTGCAGATTAGATTGCTGGCGGTCTTTTGTGAAGCATAGGTCTTCATTCTTTTGTCGGTCGGCTCTGATATGTAGCACCGGGTAGTCGTGGTGATCGAGTGTGAATATTTTGTATTATGTATATGTATCTTTTGGATTGTACATGTATGATGTTGTATATGACGGACAAACTTCTTATGATATATATATATATACATATATGAGATTTCAGTACAGATTTTCCGCTTTTATTCTGTATCTGAATTGTGGGTAATAGGAACTAAGTTCCTCTGTTAATTGCTACCTGATTGTTGCATATCTTTATGAGCAGGTTTATGTGTATTTTGTTTCAAATTGATGTGACCCCTCGGTCTATGCCGTGAATGTTTTAAATCTACTCTGATGAAATTTTGAATTTTATTTATCGCTTTAATAGCTTGGGGGTATAGATTGGGGGTGTTACATTAAGTGGTATCAGAGCCAGTCCGTGTCAGTTTGTGTCAGTCCTTGTTGGTCGTTGTAGTTGAGTCAGCTATTTGTTTAACCATAGTTGCTGTTATTGGAAATGAACAGGATATGGGTGGTAGGAATGACGTTGCTTTGGCTGCTGCTATGCAAGCTATGGCTCGGGTTGTGCAGGGTGCACCTAATGCTGCAGGTAATGATGAGTTCAGGAAGAACAAACCGCCTGTCTTCAAAGGAAGATATGATCCTGATGGTGCTCAGATTTGGTTGAAAGAGATTGAAAGAATCTTCCGAGTGATGGATTGTGCTGAGGATCAGAAGGTGAGACTGGGTACTCACATGTTACTGGAAGAAGCTGATGATTGGTGGGTTAGTACACATCATGTGTTGGAAGCTGCAGAGGAAGAGATCACTTAGGATGTGTTTAGCATTGAGTTTCTGAGGAAGTATTTTCCTGAAGATGTAAGAGGAAAGAAGGAGATTGAGTTTTTGGAATTGAAACAAGGTAATATGTCTGTTGTTGATTATACTGCTAAGTTTGTGGAGCTTGTGCAGTTTTATCCACATTATGCTGAAGTGACTGCAGAGTTTTCTAAGTGTGTGAAGTATGAGAACGGATTGCGTCCTGAGATAAAGCAGGCAATCGGTTATCAAAGGATTAGGAGGTTTTCTGATTTGGTGGATTGTTGTAGGATTTATGAGGAGGATAGTAAAGCTCGTTCTACTCACGATAAGAGTGTGAGCGAGAGGAAAGGGAAGCAACAGTTTCGTGGTGGTCCTTATGTGACACCAGCAGATAAGGGTAAACAAAGGGGGAATTTTGAGAGAAGGCCAAGTGGGGGAGGAATGTCTAATCCTCCGAGATGTTATAGGTGTGGTGACCTAGGACATCGTCAGTTTGAATGCAGGAAAGATATGAGGAAGTGTTCCAATTGTGGAGGTTTAGGACACATTGCGGCTAATTGTAAGAGGCAGACTGTGGTGAAGTGTTTCAATTGTGGTGAACCTGGTCACATTAGTACGAAGTGTCCGAAACCGAAGCAAGCTCCAGCTAGTGGGAAAGTTTTTGCATTGTCAGGGACTCAGACTTCAAGTGCAGATCGTCTGATCAGAGGTACTTGTTTTATTAATAGTACTCCTTTAGTTGCTATTATTGATACTAGAGCGTCTCATTCGTTTATTTCGTCTGAGTGCGCGAAGCATTTGAATCTTGTGTTGTCTTCGATGGGTGGTGAGATGGTTATTGATACTCCAGCAATGGGGTCAGTAACTACTTCTTTGGTTTGTTTAAGTTGTCCTTTGACCATTTATGGTAAAGACTTTGAGATGTATTTGGTGTGTTTACCGTTGGAGGGTTTAGATGTGGTTCTGGGAATGAATTGGTTGCAATTCAATCGGGTCCATATTGATTGTTACCATAAGCTAGTAAGGTTTCCTTCTCTTGAGGAAGACGAAGACTCGAGTTTCTTATCTACCAAAGAGTTGAAGAAACTTTTGGCAAATGAAGCTCAGTTGTTTGGGTTGTTTGCATCATTGACTGTGGATAGTCAAGTTGCACTTGATGTGTTTCCTGTTGTGTGTGAATTTTCAGAAGTGTTTCCTGAGGATATTTCAGACTTGCCGCCAGAGAGAGAGGTGGAGTTTTCTATAGATCTAGTTCCTGGTACTAGACCTGTTTCTATGGCACCTTATCGTATGTTGGCATCTGAGTTGGTTGAATTAAAGAAGCAGTTGAATGAATTGTTGGAAAAGAGGTTTGTGAGACCAAGCGTTTCTCCTTGGGGTGCTCCAGTTTTATTGGTGAAAAAGAAAGATGGAAGTATGCGGTTGTGTATTGATTATCGCCAGCTGAATAAGGTGACGATTAAGAATAAGTATCCTCTTCCAAGGATTGATGATTTGATGGATCAGTTGGTTGGTGCTTGTGTGTTTAGTAAGATTGACTTGAGGTCAGGGTATCATCAGATTAGGGTGAAAGAGGAAGATATTCAGAAGACGGCTTTTAGGACACGTTACGATCATTATGAATATTCTGTGATGCCGTTCGGGGTTTCTAATGCGCCAGGTGTGTTTATGGAGTACATGAATCGTATTTTCCACGAGCATTTGGATCGTTTTGTGGTTGTGTTTATTGATGATATCTTAATTTATTCTAAGTCTCGGGAGGAGCACGCGGAGTATTTGCGTATTGTTTTGCAGGTTTTGAAAGAAAGAAAGCTTTTTGCTAAATTGTCCAAGTGTGAGTTCTGGTTGTCGGAGGTGAGTTTTCTTGGGCACGTGATTTCAGGTAATGGTATTTCTGTGGATCCATCTAAAGTAGAAGCAGTTCTACAATGGGAGGCTCCGAGGTTCGTTACTGAAATTCGAAGCTTTTTGGATTTGGCCGGATATTATCGAAGGTTTATTGAAGATTTTTCTAAGCTAGCACTTCCTTTGACCCAGTTGACTGGTAAAGGGCAAGCGTTCATTTGGGATATTCGGTGCGAGGAAAGTTTTAATGAGCTGAAGAGAAGATTGACGACAGCTCCGATTTTGATTTTGCCGAATCCTACTGAACCATTTGTGGTGTATTGTGATGTGTCTTTGATTGGTCTAGGTGGGGTGTTAATGCAAGGAGGTAAGGTCGTGGCTTATGCTTCGGGGCAGTTGAGAGTGCATGAGAAAAATTACCCTACTCATGATTTGGAATTAGCGGTTGTGGTGTTTGTATTGAAGATTTGGAGGCATTATCTTTTTGGTGCTAGATTTGAAGTCTTTAGTGATCATAAAAGTTTGAAATATTTGTTTGATCAGAAAGAGTTAAATATGAGGCAGCGGAGATGGTTGGAATTTTTGAAGGACTACGACTTTGGCTTGAATTACCATCCTGGTAAATCGAACGTGGTAGCCGATGCGTTGAGTTGGAAATCGTTACATATGTCTGCTTTAATGGTTAAGGAGTGGGAGCTTTTGGAAGATTTTAGGGACTTGAGTTTGGTGTGTGAGGTGACGTCCGACAGCGTGAGGCTGGGTATGCTAAAGGTTACTAATGATTTTCTGATGACTGTTAGTGAGAAACAGAAGCTGGACGTGAAATTTGTGGATTTGATGTTGGTGGGAGAAAAAGATGCGAATAGTGATTTTAAAGTGGATGTTAATGGTGTTTTGAGATTCTGAGGTAGAATTTGTATTCCCGATGATGCGGAGTTGAAGAAGATGATTTTGGAGGAAGGACACTGGAGTAATTTGAGTATACATCCGGGAGCTAATAAAATGTACCAAGATTTGAAGAAGATTTTATGGTGGTCTGGATTGAAAAGAGATGTGGCTCAGTTTGTGTATGCGTGTTTGACTTGTCAGAAATTGAAGGTAGAACATCTGAGGCCTAGTGGTTTGTTGCAACCGTTGGATATTCCTGAGTGGAAGTGGGACATCATTTCCATGGATTTTGTGACAGGGTTACCGAATACACAGCGAGGGCATAATGCTATTTGGGTGGTTGTAGATAGGCTAACTAAATTGGCTCATTTCATTCTGATTGACATCAGTTTTACTTTGGAGAGGTTGGCTGAGATTTACATCAGTGTGATTGTGAAGTTGCATGGGGTTCCGTTGAGCATTGTTTCTGATCGAGATCCGAGGTTTACTTCGAGATTTTGGGAAAGTTTACAGAAGGCGTTGGGTTCTAAGTTGAGTTTGAGTTCTGCTTATCATCCTCAGACGGATGGACAGACGGAGAGAACGATTCAGTCGTTGGAAGATTTGTTGCGGGCTTGTGTTCTTGAACAAGGTGGTGCGTGGGATAGTTATCTTGCGTTGGGGGAATTCACGTATAATAACAGTTTCCATTCTAGTATTGGAATGGCACCGTTTGAAGCATTATATGGACAAAGGTGTCGAACACCATTGTGTTGGCACGAATCTGGTGAGAGTGCGGTGGTTGGACCGGAGTTGGTTCAACAGACTAAGGAAAAAGTGAAGCTTATTCGTGAGAAAATGAAGGCTTCTCAGAGTAGGCAAAAGAGTTATCATGATCGAAGGAGGAAAGATCTCGAGTTTCAAGAGGGCGATCATGTATTTTTGAGAGTTACGCCGGTAACGGGTGTTGGTCGTGCATTGAAGTCGAAGAAACTTACTTCTCGGTTTATTGGTCCTTACCAGATTTCCGCGAGAATGGGTGTTGTGGCTTATAGGGTGGCGTTGCCGCCGAATCTGTCGAATTTGCATGATGTGTTCCATGTTTCACAGCTTCGGAAGTATGTTTCGGATCCGTCGCATGTGATTCCGATGGATGAGGTTGAGGTAAGGGAGAACCTTAAGGTTGAGGCATTACCCGTTAGGATTTTGGATCACGAGGTGAAGCGGTTGAGAGGCAAGGATATTGTACTAGTGAAAGTGGCGTGGGGAGGCGCTGCTGAGGGCAATTTGACTTGGGAGTTGGAGAGTCGGATGCGGGAGTCGTATCCAGAGTTGTTCGTCTCAGGTATATTTTCGAGGACGAAAATTTCTAAGTGAAGGAGAGTTGTAACGCCCCAGTTTGTCCGTTTTATTTAATTGAGTCATTTCGATTATTTTATTATTATATTATTTTATTCCTGACTTTTATTTGAAAATATGTTATTTTTCATCGAGATTATATTTTATCGCGTTTTGGGAGCGTTTGCGAGATATTTGAGTGTAGGGGTATTTTGGTCTTTTGTTTGGGTAGATATTATATTTTTCATATAATAGGAATAGAAAGAGAGAAAATGGAAAGGAAAGAAAAAGAAGAGAAGAAAAAGAGGAAGAAAGAAAGGAGAAAGAAAAGGAGATAGAGAGAAAACTTGGAAATCTAGGAATCGATCAACCGACTTTTCTACACGCGATTTAATCGGGTAAGGGTGCGAAACACGATTATACTATGATTGTGTATGATTATGTATGTTTGTGTGGGAGTTTTATTGGTTTTTAGATATAGGTTGAAATGTGATAAACGATAGAAATCGATGTTTTCGCGGTTGGAAATCTGTGTAAATGCTGTAGAATACTTGTTACCATGTTTGGGTTATGTTATGATTTCATTATTTTGTGTTGGAAGAGTTGTTGGGTGAAAAATATGATTTTTGGACTTCAAAACAGCGCTGCAGAATTCTGGGTTTTCCTTGGTTCGCCTAGCGAACCTGGGGCGAAGCAGTAGCGAATGAGTTTTCGCGGGTTCGCCTAGCGAACCAGTTAGCGAAGGTCAGCGAATGTTCGCTAATGTGTTCGCCTAGTGAACTTTGTATCTTTTTGGTTCTGGTTGTTGTTGCCTTGGTTCGCCAAGGGGTTCGCCTAGCGAACTTTGAGTATGTTTTTATCTGATAGTGGGTTCACTGGACATTCGCCTAGCGAAGGTGGTAGCGAATGCTCACTAGAGGGTTCGCCTAGCGAACATGGCTGTTTGTGTAATTTTGTTTTCTTCCTAACTTTTGATCCGTAAGTCGGATTGGGGTGCGGTTGGGTGCGTTAGAAAGCCTGTGAGTTGTTCTTTCTTATTAAAATGGTTAGGAGATTGTTGGTCGATTTAATTATGTCAGAAATTTGGAATGTGTCGTTTTGTCGACTTTTGCCGTTTAATCATGTGTAACTGATGGGTTATCATGTAATGTGTTTGTGATATATGTTGGATGACTTGTGTGCTGATTATATGAGGTGAATGCATGTGTTTAGATGATGTGATGATGGTTTTTGGCCGTATGGCAAATAAATGCATTGTTTTGGGCTTGAATTGCAAAGCATGATTTTTATTGATTGAGATGATTGCATATATGTGTGCATTTGAATGTCATGAGTCATTGTATGCCAAGCATCATGATCTGCATTCTTGTGATGTCGTGTGCCCTAGTGGGTGTGAGCGACGAATTGATTCCAGAGGGAATCCGCTATAGCGTCGTGTGCCCGTGTGGGGTGTGAGCGATGATTATAGACGATCGTGTGCCCGTGTGGGGTGTGAGCGATCGGGTCGTGTGCCCGTGTGGGTTGTGAGTGATTTATAAATGTCGTGTGCCCGTGTGGGGTGTGAGCGACGGGGAACATCGTATGCCCGACGGGGAGTTACATTAAGTAACGAGTGATGATTCCAATAGTTCCTGAGTGAACTAGTGTTGAGATGATGGATGGATGGTACCGCATATGCATTGCATAGAGTCGTTGTGTCGGTCTCTGTGCATTTGCATAATTCATGAATGGATTAATTTCGTGTGGAATTGTGATTGGAATTGATGAGTTGAGATATGTATTGTGTTGTGTTGTATTTGGATTTTGTCGTACGTTGTGGTGAGAATATTTTACGTGTGTAATGCTGTGTTATTATATAATTATATGCAATTATATTATGATTGTTTTTCTCACCCTTTTGCTGTTTTATAATGCTCTATGAGGCATTGCAGATTAGATTGCTGGAGGTCTTTTGTGAAGCATAGGTCTTCATTCTTTTGTCGGTCGGCTCTGATATGTAGCACCGGTTAGTCGGGGTGATCGAGTGTGAATATTTTGTATTATGTATATGTATCTTTTGGATTGTACATGTATGATGTTGTATATGACGGACAAACTTCTCATGATATATATATACATATATGAGATTTCAGTACAGATTTTCCGCTTTTATTTTGTATATGAATTGTGGGTAGTAGGAACTAAGTTCCTCTGTTAATTGCTACCTGATTGTTGCATATCTTTATGAGCAGGTTTATGTGTATTTTGTTTCAAATTGATGTGACCTCTCGGTCTATGCCGTGAATGTTTTAAATCTACTTTGATGAAATTTTGAATTTTATTTATCGCTTTAATAGCTTGGGGGTGTTACAAGTTAAGCTGGAAGTCTTTTCATATGTCTGCTTTGATGGTCAGAGAATTAGCATTGAGTTACCAGTTCAGAGACTTGTGTCTGGTGTGTGAGTTAACAGAGTAGAGTGCGAGGTTGGGTATATTAAAAGTGAAAAAGGATTTTCTGGTGAATATTAGGGAGAGTCAGAAGTTGGATGTGAATTTGGTAGAGTTAATAGTTGCGAGTAATCAGAGTGCGCAGCAGAGGCGTGATGTAGCACAGTTCGTGTGTGTGTGTGTGTGTGTGACTTGCAAGAGTTCAAAGGTTGAACGTTAGAACCTGCAGGAATGATGAAACCATTGGACGTTCCAAAATGGAAGAGATATGGTGAAAGGTTTAAATATTAATCATGTACTACTATGTAGATGGATGTATTAATTACATGTTTACTTGGTGAATCGTAGAATTGTTGTCTTGATGTTGTGTGACAACAAGGTTGGTGTTCTAGTTATGTTGATGAGGTTAAGACGATGTTATGTCATGGAGCTTTATGTTCTTATCTTTGTTGTTGTCTTGTTTCCTATAGTGATGGTTCGAGTACAAGCAGCTAAGTCCTATGATGGGGGATTAGGGGAGTGTTACCTGTGGTGATGGTAACAATCGTGTTGTATTCCGGTTCAAGAGTGAACCTGTGTGTTCGTAACTTGGTTAATCCTTGCATCTTGATTTGTTCGTCGAGTGCATTGCGTGAGCATCGCATCTTGTTGTGTCGTTGTTGTTGTTGTTGATGAGGTGGTTTGTTGTTTTGTGTTATTCGTGGTGTTGTCTTTTGTGACTGGGGAGTGGGAGAGCAGGATGCATGAGGCGTATCTTGAGTTGTTCGTATCAGGTAAATTTTTGAGGATGAAAATATTATGAGTGGGGGAGAGTTGTAACGCCCCATTTTATTTTAATTATTATTCGTAATTATATTTATGTGTTGACGTGTGTAATTGTGTGATTTTGCGTGCTTCATCGTGTTTTGAGTACCCTTGGTGGTGGGTAGTGGCCTTAAGAATTGTCTTTAAGGTAGTAGGGGTGTGTGACCAAAAGTGTAGAGATTGGTGGTGTGGGGAGTAAGACTAATTAGATTATTTTAGTTTGTAATTATTTAATTATAATAATAGTTGAATATTGATTTAATTAAATAAGTGATGAAAAACTATTATTATTGTTATTATTTTATTAGTGGAATAAGTGATAGTAATAATAATAATATTATAATAATAAGAAAAAGGGGATTAGAGAATAGAGAAATCATTATACGTGAAAACAAGAGAAAGGAGCAAGAGGGAAGTCTAGGGCTCAAGGGAGAAGAGGAAATCACCAATGTTTGAGGTAGAAGAGAATCTTGCAAGAACTTTAAGGTAAGGGTGGGGTTCTTTAATCTCTTAAGGGATATATGATATATGTATGAGGGTAGATAAATCGTTAGGTTTTATTCCCGTATTTTGTTGATCGTTGAATGTTTCCGGTGAGAAGTTGAAGTTACGTGTCGGTAATAACGAAAATGCTATAATTGTGTGAATTTCTTCATTGAATTGGTGTTTTGTTGTGTTATAAGAGTTCATATTATACGTATAATGTTGCATACTGATTTGGGGGTCAAATTTTGTGGTATATGTGGTTTGGGGTTATTGGATTGGGGTTGAAAAGTGATTTTCGTAACAGAAACATCCGAGAATTGATTCTGCAGGTCAAGTAACCGGTTACCGTGTGGGACCTAACCGGTTACATAGTGCAAATTTGGGGTTTTTGGGCATTTTTCAACTGTGTACCGGTTACGGCATATGTGCTAACCGGTTACCACTGAACGTGACAGTTTTAGTAAATTTTCAAAAATTCATAACTTTCAAACCGTGAGTCCGTTTTGGGTGCCATTCGAAGCGTTGGAAAGCTAGGGCGATATTCTTCTGAATAAAAATATTTTGTTGGCAGTAGGTGAATGAATTAATGCGTGGTTGTGTAAAATGGCATGTACTTTTGTGTTGTGTTGCTTATGAGGTATATTAACAATGCATTTCCATACGGTGTGCTATGTTCACTTAAATGTCGAGTTCGTATACTATTTATATGATGAAGAGTGGTTGTAATTGGGGTTGTGTTAAGGTAGAGATGTTTGTATGTATGTTATAATGATTTGTTAAACTCAATTATGTGCTGTGATAACATGCTTGGTGAAATATGATACCTTGATGTTGTATTGTTGTGATGTCATGTTATCGTTATTGATTATAACATGATGCGTTGGATAATATGCATGTTGTTGTTGTGGATTGCAATGTTTGCATATTTGAATAGATGTATAATGTATGTTGGACAATTGTGAGGTAATGTATTGGTGATATGCTAGTCTTATGCATTGTTTCGTTGTTGTATGTTGTTGTTTGAGATGCATAACATATTGCATGAGTTGTGGGATAAGACGTGTGCCCATGTGGGGTGTGAGCGTTTATTCGGATTCTTCGTAAGGGAATCGTGTTGCTGTAGTTTTTGAGGTGATTGTGTGCCCGTGTGGGGTGTGAGCAATCACGGATGTCGTGTGCCCATGTGGGGTGTGAGCGACCTATATAGAAAATCCGACGGGAATTATGATCATGAAAAAGGGATCGAAATTGGTACCACATGCATTGAGTCAAGTTGGTGTCTCATTGCATTATATAAGAGTTGTGTTGCATTATGAAATGTGTGATTATCTGTTTGTGTTGAAATTAATGAAAGTTATGTTGAAGGGTGAATTACTTGATGATTTTATGCTTTCATATTTATATCATCTGTTTCTTTTAATGATTTGAGAATCTCACCCCTTCTGTTTGAATGTTGCCTCCACGTGGGTAACGTGCAGATAATCCGCAGTAGGAGATCTGATGTGAGTGGTAGGTTGAGTCTTCCATTTATGTCTTTGTGTCGGTGTCTGCTCTGATATGTAACACTGGGGTCATGGAATGCTATGTTTTCTTAGGCTATCTTTTGCTTGAGATTTTAGATATCTCTTAATTTTAGTTATTTATTTAATTGAATACTATGTTTACGTTGTAATGAATAGGTGTTGATGTTTCCGTTGTTTTAATAAAAAGGAAATGAAGTTAGAGGTCTTTTATCATTATCATTGTTGTTAAAATAATTTTAAAATGATGTGTTGCATATCAAGTATATGAGCAGGTGTTTGATGAAAGTAGCATCCTAAATGTTTGATATTTTATTTTACTCTGATTTTATTTATATTACGCGGGGGATTATTTAGGGTGTTACAAACCTTCCTCGACTCTCAATCATAAGCTATCAGGACCTAACTAAGAAGTTAGTACAGCACTTCTAGGCAAGTAAATGCCGGAAGGTATCCACGACTACATTATTTAGTGTTCGACAGAAGCAGGCAGAATCACTGTGTGAATACTTGGCTCGATTCAATGAGGAAACCCTCAAAGTATCTCATTTGAATCAGGAGCTGTTTGTAGGGGATTTTGAGCATGGATTGCGAGCCGGGAAATTCAACGAGTCATTGGCTCATAAGCTGGCTATCAGCATGGACGAGATCACTACCCGGGCTGAATGTTACATCAAAGGAGAAGAGAGTAACTAAGAGAAAAGGGCCCGGGACGACAATGAAAAGACAAAGAGCAAAGAAGAGATGTCAAACAGGAGGAAGGAGCAACCTCGGGGAGCTGCGCGCGAACGACATGCTCCAAGAACATACAGACAGTCGTATGAGCCAAATAGAGACCTCACCCCACTAAATGCAAGCATGGGAGACATCCTTAAAGAAGTCGGCCACATGAATCTGTTAGCTGAGCCTCAACGTCCCAAAAGAGCCAACACAATCATGGGAAGGCAACCTGAGGTTTGGTGTAATTACCACCGTGTACGGGGACATCACACCGAAGACTGTTAGCAGCTGAAAAAGGAAATTGAAGCCCTAATCCAAAGGGGACACCTCTTGGCATACGTGAAGGATTCTCAACCATAAAGTAACAAATGAAGTCCTCGCCAAGATGATCAGGGACCAGAAAAGGTATCCCAGAAGAAAAGTTCAGATGCTGAAGAGGGTCACGGGACAAAGGCACCCCGACACACTCTAAACACCATTTCTGGGGGGGTTTGCTGGTGGTGAAGTAATAAGTCTAGCCAGAAAGAGATATGCTAGAGAAGTTATGCATGTAAACCAGAGGCCCCCATAAAAACTGGAAGGAAACTTAGATGTTGTGACATTCTCCGAGCGAGACTCCCTAGGAGTCCTAGCTCACGAAAATGATCATATGGTTATCAAAGTGCAGGTACGAGATCGGAGCGTGAAGAGGGTATTAATAGACCATGGAAGCTCAGTCGACGTATTGTAATGGAATGCATTCAGAGGAATGGGGCTTGATGCAACCAAGTTACTACCATTCAAAGGTAGTCTAGTAGGACTCTCGGGAAAGCAGGTCCAGGTGCTCGAACATCCAGTATTGCCAACTACCTTCGGCAACATTGATAATACAAAGATTGTCTAAGTAAGGTACTTGATAATCAATGTTGCTTCACCCTATAACATCATTATAGGTTGTCCATCATTCAACACCCTTGTGGCTTCACTTTCAACACTACATTCGACCCTGAAATTTCCCTTTGGAGATGGTCGGGTTGGGATTGTCAAAGGTGACCAGGGGCTGGAGAGAGAGTGTTATAAGGATAGCTTAAAGTTGGGAAGAAAAGAACCAGCAAGAGAAGCAAATTCCAAGAGTTCCCCCAAAGTCCACCCGGTCAACATAGTGCACGACAAAGGAACGAAAAAAATCCAGTTTAAGCATATACCGACCCATGATACACCCATCAGAGTCAACTCATTCCCCGAAGAAGAGAACGGGATCGTGCAAGCATTTAAGGACAACCTAGTCCTTTCTTCCGGGGAACCTCATGTGGAGAATCTAGGGTATTAAAGCGAGCCCAGAAACACATATCTTCCAGATATTCTAGAAAAGGATTCATCTTCTCCTTCAGAAGAAGGGAAGCCCTGCTCAGATAATCCTGAATACTCAACAGTCGTCTCGATGAAGTCGCAGGGATGGCGGAACGAGAATTCATCCACTTCTCACTTCCTGAAGACAATATCAGCGAGGACGACAACCCCTCATAGACTTGGGATACCTTGGGACAACCAAGCGGAAAATTTGACTTCCTAGTAAAGTATACTGCTTCTGAGAGCTCTCGCATTGGGTTTGAAGATGTTCAGCCAGTTGGATGGGAAGATCCTTCCGATTAAGGAGCATACAAGTTAGAAACATTAGAAGGAATAGAAATACCTAAGATATGGAATGTATCCAATCTTAGGTTGTACTTCAGCTAAATCTTATGTAATCCAATAATAAATAAAGGATCCGGGTTGCACTTTTTTCCCTTGCAAGGGCAAGGGTTTTTAACGAGGCACCTGGACTTAAAAAATTGTCATATCTTATTTATAGGTGATCGGCTGGAAATGGTGAGTTACAACTCGGAAAACTCCTATAAACGTGTCGACTTGCTCCGCGTACATAGGTCGCCCATGAATGGGTTGATTAAACTCCTATAAAAGTGTCGACTTGCTTCGCGTACATAGGTCGCCCATGAATGAGTTGATTAAACTCCTATAAATGTGTCGACTTGCTCCGCGTACATAGGTCGCCCATGAACGGGTTGATTAAACTCCTATAAACGTGTCGACTAGCTCCGCGTACTTAGGTCGCCCAAGAACGGGTTGATTAAACTCCTATAAATGTGTCGACTTGCTTCGCGTACATAGGTCGCTAATGCACAGATTGATTAAATTCCTATAAATGTGCCAACTTGCTCCGCGTACATAGGTCGCCCATGAACGGGTTGATTAAACTCCTATAAACGTGTCGACTGGCTCCACGTACATAGGTCGCCAATGAACGGGTTGATTAAACTCCTACAAATGTGTCGACTTGCTCTGCGTACATAGGTCACCCATAAATGCTCCACGTACACGGGTCGGACAAACATGTTTAATAGTTCCGTGCACACAAGTCGGACAATCGGATATAAAGATGATGAAACATCTAAGCCCAAAGCATGTCAAAAGACACTTGAGGCATGTAAGTAAAGAATCATAAATGAAAAACTTCCAACAAGAAAGGCGCAAATCTTTGTTGAAAGGACGCCCGGGTACATACCATAATCGGCGCCTATGCCTACAAGAGTTCAGAGCTTTCGAAAGTGTGAAGAGTATACACACAAGATAACTAAAAGGCTCCTTAATAATCAAGCAAAACCGGAAGCAAAAATAATACCCGGTAATCTATAATCAGACACCCTAAGTTAATTTAACTTAGTGCTTGAGGGGCTAGATATATGTATGGGATTATTTCGAAAAGAAATGAACATGATATAGCATAAGCAATAAAATAACAGCCTCAGAAGAGCCAAACATTGTACGCTACAAAGCCCAAAGGCTAAAAAGTAAAGTCATGAGCATGAGGGGGGACAACACCACACTCCCTCGCCAAAATGTAAAAATGCATCCAGAAGGATGACTAACTAAAAGAAAGACCAACAAGGTTAAGTAACATTCAAAGTGTCATTAGCAATGTCATTTAAGGCCGGGTTCACATTTCCGTTAGCATCATTGATCGGGCTTTGAGACCTCTCCGGTTATCCTTCTCCAGCTCGCCAAGGTCCACAAGACGGCCATCCTGCACCACTTTAAAGTAATCCATTTCCGATAAATCCAGGCCGGGATGGAGACAAAAAACTTGGTCTTTAGCTCTCTCAAAAGCTTCATCACCAGCAGACAAAATATCAATCTGAGCTTTCTTCAGAGCTTCTTTAAGATCGTTGTTGGATGATAAAATCTCGGCATTAGCGGTCTCGGATACCTTCAACTGGTTAGTAAGCTTGGCTAAGGTTGATTTGTGATTAGACTCCAAAGTCTCTTTTTCCTTTCTCGAGTTAGCCAAATCCTTCTCCAAGCTAGAAAGTTTCTTAAACTGAGATTCCTTCAGCTGAGCAACTTCATCCTTAAATATTGACTCAAGCTTCTCAGAGTCATCAGATAATTCAAACAAACCAAGGGCGAGGATAGCGCACCTCATCAGATAAGAACTAAGATTCTGAGTGATTTTCTAATGACCAATGGATTTAACTTTATTAACATCCTCGGTAGCATTTAGATAGTAACGCAGGTATCTGAAGCCATCAAAATCATTGGACCAAAACTTGAATTCCCCAGATGCAGAATTCTCCCCTGGGCCTCTCATGAGGGAGATAATCTCCATTTCAGCTTGATGAACATTCTCATTCATTTGAACCTTCAACTTCCTCGGGTAACCTTGAGAAGTCTCGCCCTGAGCAGGTAGAATAAGAGGTTAGGGCTCGGCTTTGCTTGGGGCGGCTTTTGTGCTCGTACCTCTGGGCCGTTTTGGTTCCCGGACTTCTAATCCACCTAAGTCTGACTTAAATGCAGATGCACCCCCAGTTCCTCTCCGGGCTTCACGAGTTGCTTGCATCAATTTCTTCCGTTCGGCTACAAACAGGTCAGTCATCTTGTCTACAAACAAACAGCACAAGGTTAGAATAAAAAGGCGGGCGAAGAATAGTTGAAATAAAAAATAACTATTACCCAAGAAGGCAAGGATTCGGTCATCGCCTAAGGGCAACAATTCCTTAATCCTCATTATACGGAATGAATCAAGAATAGCCAGGGACTAGAGCTCCAAATCATTCAGTTTATCATAATTAAAATCGGGGATTGATAATGGATCTTTGGTCCAGTAATGAGGAAAACGGGGATGCCCATCCAAGGAGTACAACACCCATGGACATCTCGGCCCACAGCGAACTCTCAAAAAATGGTCTTTATAATTCTTGTAATTTGAGGTATATGCCTGAAGGAAACTTCGGTCGGGCATTCCACTAATTTGAACCCAACTCCGGTTATAAACTCCTTTTACCTCAAAGAAGGAAAAGAATAAACCTATAGTCGGAACAATATCTAAAACCTCACAAACCCTCTCAAAGGCCTTTATAAACCCCCAACTGTTGGGACGGAGTTGGGAAGGTGATATGTTGACGGTCTTCAACACGTCCACCTCAAAATCGGAAAAAGGAATACGAATGTTGAAACCTTCCATAAAACTAGGATAAAAGTAGAAAAAGTCTTCAGAAACATCTTTTTCCCGGAGTATACATACTCTTTCCTTTGGGCCGCACAGTTCCAAAATAACATCATCCTAGGAACCAATGGAGGATATGATCCTCAGGGACCAAATTGTAGCAATTTCCAAGTCGTCAGCAGTACTATTCTTATGGTTCATAACCTCATAATCAAAAGGAGCAGCAGTCTCCATTAGAATTTCTACAGAACCTGAAGAGTCAAAGTAAAAGTCACTTTCAGAAGTGAGAATCTCATTATAAAACTTATCCATGACTCGCCTATACTCTTCTACCCCTACGAAATCCATCATCTTTGCATATTTTCCTCCCATAGTCTTTTTCTCTCATCGTCACTCTTACGAATAACCTTACCCTCGTTATCACATTCCCTAAGAACTACCATTTCTGTGCTAAAAAGAAAATTGAGAAAAATCAAGAGGGAAAGGAAAAAATTCCTGAAGTAAGGAGTGCTTGAAGATGGGATCAGATTCGCTTAAAGAAGAACGCATGAGTGAAGGAAAGAGAATACTGGCTTTAATAGAAGCCCAACGTTCGAAAAAAATGGCTAGAGACTAGCCACTCATGATGTATTAAAGTCATCATAATTCTAGGGAAGATCAGGGGTCATGACCGTTTAAAAATTTCTGACACGTAAGGACCTAAGAAGAAAGGCCGATCTATAGCACGACACCTAGCAAATATATCCAGGCTTATGTTACTGTCGAGTACTACATCCTTATGAGTAGATATAGTACTCGGGGGGCTTATGTACATGCCAAATATATTTGATGCCGAGTTGAGTAGGCGGATAAAGGTGAGCAGGACTAGACTATAGTAGCAGGAGAGATCCTACAATAAAGAGAGCTATATAAGTCTCATACACAACCCGGCCCGGTCAGAAACTCGACTCCCACTAGGCCGAGGTCTCACCAGGTCCGGTAGCACACCCCACCAACCCGACACCAATGCCGGTCACGAGCTCGTCCAATGCCACTCCAACATATGTAACGGTGGCGGTACATCAATACAGACGTTACCAGAGCTTCAAAGCCTATATTCATGGAGAGAAGTTATGGCAATGATGGCCACATAACGCCAGAAGGCCAAGAGACTTCTCTTAATGGCTTGTATTAATAGAAGGCTATATAATAGGGCTCCTGCATGAGGGTTAAGCAAGACATTCATCTTGAGGCAATATACAACACTTGTACAGCCCTCAAATCCCCAAATATTCATCTCATCATACTCCGCAATATAGACAGCGTAGCTCTCTTTGTCCAAGGAGAAGGAGAGCTAGAACTTTTGGTGATCTAACCATTTTTTGCTAGAACAACATCCCATAATCATCCTCTATTGGTTTAAACACCACTCCCTTGGTTTAAACACCACTCATTTGGTTTAAACACCACTTTCTTGGTTTAGACACCACTTTTACAATTTTTTGTCCTTGGTTAAAACACCACTTTTAATTCTATGTCCTTAGTTTAGACACCACTTTTACAATTTCATGTCCTTGGTTAAGACACCACTTTTAATTTTTTGTCCTTATTTAAAACACCACTTTTACATTTCCTTTTTTGGTTCACACACCACTTTTACAACTCAGTTTCCAAACAACAATTCTTTTGCATAAAAAAAACTATTACAATCCATTCTTTAGCAGTCATACTAACCGCTTAAAGCATCCGAACCAAGATCAAATATCTAACGTCAAAATAATTCTAGGATATGATTATAACATCTTCCCCTAAAGTCAATCATCAAATACTTATTTTCTACTCCATGACCTACGAAGCTCTGGTTTTCTCATTGCACTATGGGAATACATAGGCACAAGATTTTGAAATCTTGGCGAGCACATTAATTAAAAAATTATTTTCCCCTTAATTAAAACAAATCACAAGTAACCTTTAGATAATAACACCTATTAGTGCAAAGAACAATCAAAATAGTTTCTGTTGAGTACAACAGATGCGAGGGATATTAATACCTTCCCGTTGCATAACCGACTTCCATACCCTTTCCTCTTCCCTTAGGATTTTATTGATATTTTCCCTTTCTCTTAGAATAAATAAAATTCAGTGGCGACTCTGTTGTATTTCGAGCGTGCGATGCGCTCGGGTATTTTTTACTCTGCGACAGATGGCGACTCTGCTAGGGACTTCTTCCTAAGCAAGTCAAGCCTAGTTTTGTTTGTTTTCTTTGTGTGTTTGGGTGTTTATCTTTACTGCTTTACTTGATTTATTTTATTGCATCTTTATTGCTTTTATACATTCATTATATTATTGATATATCTGTTTATTGGTTCTCAATTGTGGGTTAGTTTCATGATGCTATTTGAGAGAAAAACTCCCTGCCCAAGCTTGAGTATACACACATGATAGAATCGTGGATAGTCATTTTGACCTACGTTTCACGCGTTGGGTTGGCACAACACCCACACCCAGACTAGATTCACTTGGAAGTACGATTATCATGCAAGCATTTGCTACGACAAGGTATTTTCATTTTAATCCATGACTCTGGGATACCTTTTAGGAAACCTCCTTCTTTGAATAATAGTACCTACATATGAGGGGATTGGGTTTGTTTTATAGTGAACCTTATCCATAAATTACCCGATTTTCTATCCAGATCCAAACCCGGTTTCTAATGTGCAGCAAACCTTTAAACATATATTATCGCATACCATTATTGCATCATCATATATATAACGAACTTTTAAACCTAAATTATTGCATCATCAAACCTTTAAACCATTTAAACAAAAATACTTCATATCTATTTGCATTCCATCCACATGAAAAAGCCATATGCATCGTTTCCAGGGAATCCCAAATTTTAAGTCGTTTTTGAACATTTAAAAATTATAAAACCATACAAAAGAGATACATACCAGTTCATAAATGCATAAATTCTTTTCTCTTTTTCCCATACCGATTTCCTCTTATGTCTTTACTTCCATACTCTACAATTAACGATAATTCCCGAATTCCCTGAAAACTAAAAATATATTCACACATTCATGCATTTGAGTATATTAATCTATAAAGGGATTACAGTGAAGCCTTTATTGGCGATTTGAGTATAGTAATATAGAGAGGGATTACTGTGATGGACTTTAGTGGCGATTTATGTATAGTAATCCAGAGGGATTACAGTGATGGCCTATGATTGGCGAATTATAGGTTCAAGAGTGGATCTTTTTTTTAGGATTGTGTTTTTTTTATTTAGTGATGTTGATGTTGTTGCATGTTTGTATTGTTCATAGCCATGCATTCATTTATTTCAGAGATAGGTAGGACTTTGGTCCAGTGATGACCCTCTTCAGAGAGGAACTATGATGGTCTCAGGTTTAGAGAGGGACACGGTTCATAGAGGAACCAGAGACATGGGAAAATCAGTAGCATACCTCTGATCCCATTGATTTTGGTACCACATGCATTTGAGAAGGAGTTGGTGGCATTAGCGTTGCATTATATTGTTATTTATTTGATTTTGTTTTGTGTGTGATTGAGATATCATAAAATTTGTTATTACTATCATGTTTTCTGAATTTCTCCGTTAATATTTGTTAGATGTATTCTCACCCCTTGTTTGTTATTGTGGCGTCTGTGCTCTTCGGGAGTACATGCAACCAGGTACAATACATGAGGCATAGTAGAAAACATTAAGGCTGACAAAAGCTATTATATGGATGGAGTTAGTAAGGTTAGCAAGAAAAAATTCGACAGAAACTTGGCAAAGATCCCACCATGTTATGCAGCAGAGGAGGTTTATACTCCTCAATAAGATGCTACATATTTCCTGAACCTCCATCCCAATCATGACTTCATCTGGGATAAAGAGGGTGTATGGGAGCATGCTATTAAAGAAGGAAGTATGCCACCCGCAGGGTGGACTATGTTTGATGAAAATGATTGTTGAGTCAAACTCATTGGCTTGGATTTTAGCTTACATGACCGAAAATAGACTAAATTTAGCCCTTGAGGCAGAAACTTTGCAAAAATATGGCTTTTGAAGCCATTGTCAAAAACTATGACAAATTTGGAGATGGCCTTTATGGGAAAATCAGTAACATACTTCTGATCTCAATGATTTTGGTGTCGCGTGCATTTGAGAAGGAGTTGGTGGCATAAGCATTGCATTGTATTGTTATTTATTTGATTGTGTTTTGATTGTGATTGAGATATCGTATAATTTGTTATTATTATCGTGTTTTCTGAATTTCGCCGTTAACATTTCACTACTACAAAACGCTAAAACAACAACGCCAGGCTTACAACGCATCCTTTTATGCCATTGTATAGGTTAAAAATTTCTCGCCCACGTAAAAGTTGAGTCATTTAATGAAGGTTGAGTGAAACCACCGTAGTAATAAATAAAATGTATCTAGCTTCGATTCCCTGCAACTACATTTTTTCCATTTTTTAGAGTACATTTAGCGTGTGACAATTAAGTCCATTATTTTAAAAATAAATTGTAAATTATTTTACAACGGTTAAGATAAACAACCGTAGTAATAAATGAAATGTAACAAGCTTCGATTCCCTGTAACACATTTTTTTCCATTTTTTAGGATACATTTAGCGTGTGTCACTTAAGATTCCATGAAGGTTTGTTTTTCCAACCGAGATTAAAAGGTTTACTGATAAATTAAAACAAAACTTATTATGTATTTCTTTCATAAGACGCCCTAATCGAACAAGTGATCCAGAGACGCCCTAACCTTTACCCTCTTCATATCCATTCATTTGGAGCTCAAATATTGCTCAAATAAGGTAATCTTCAACATCTTCATTCCTTTTTTCTTGGTTTATGCTCAAATATTGACCGTCTTCATCATTCATTTGCTTCTTCAGCTTCGAAGTAAGGTTCTCTTCAACATCTCCATTTCTTTTTTCTTAGTTTATGCTCAAATATTGATCGTCTTCATCATTCATTTGCTTCTTCAGCTTCTAAGTAAGGTTCTCCTCAACATCTTCATTCCTTTTTTCTTTGTTCATATTGTATATGCTCAAGTCAGAATGAGATGTTTCATATGCTTTACGTTTAGTATGAGAGTACATCTTCATTGATTTTTTTCTTTGTTCATATTGTATATGCATATGCTTGAGTTTTTGGATTAGATTTTGGTGTGTCATTCACATTATTATACATGTATAAATTTCAGAAGTTGTAATGGATCGTGGTTGGATGAAAGCCAATAGATTAGATCCGGTTTATGAGAACGTAGTTTGTGAATTCCTTGAATACGCTGATAAACATCTTCCCAGCAATGATGGTATCTTTTATTGTCCATGTGTTGTTTGCGCTAATATCAAAAAGGGTACAAAGAAAGAAATACACAATCACCTTTGTTGTGATGGTATATGTCAAAATTATATAATATGGACGTGGCATGGTGAGGCGGATAATAAGGAAAGTCGGGCATCACAAAGTCAAAGAGTGGAGGAAGATGAATATATGGAAGATCACCTAGAGGATATGTTCCGTGATATTGGGGAATCTTCTTTTATGAATGCTCATATTTATGATAATTTATGTCGTGATAAAGACACCCCTTTATATAAGGGATGCACAAAGTTCACACTATTGTCGGCGATGTTAAAGTTGTTTAATCTGAAGGTAAAAAATGGATGGTCGGATAAAAGTTTCACGGAATTACTTGAATTGCTACAGCAAATGTTACCAGAAGATAACAAATTGTCGGATCATTCCTATGAGGCCAAGAAGATATTGTGTCCACTGGGTCTGGACTATATCAAGATACATGCTTGCCCTAATGATTGCATATTATACCGGAAAGAGTATGAAGACTTGTTTCAATGTCTGAAATGTGGTGTGTCGCGTTACAAGCTGAAGGCTAGCAATGGTGATGACAATGATCACTATGACAATGTTAGTAGGAAGCATCCTCTTGCTAAAGTGTTATGGTACTTGCCAATACTTTCACGATTAAAGAGACTTTTTGCTAATTTGAATGACGCAAAGAATCTTAGATGGCATGCAGATGAAAGGATTCGTGATGGAAACATTTGCCATGTAGCTGATTCTTTGCAACGGAAGAAAATTGATTCGTTGTTTCCGAATTTTGGAGTCGAGCCAAGAAATCTTAGGCTTGGGCTTGCCACCGATGGAATGAACCCCTTTGGTAATATGAGCACTAATCATACTTCATGGCCTGTTCTTCTCACTATTTACAACCTATCTCCTTGGTTGTGCATGAAGCGCAAGTATATACTGTTAAGTATGATGATTTCTGGACCACGACAACCTGGTAACGACATAGATGTTTATCTTAGTCCATTAATTGATGATTTACGACTCTTGTGGGATGAAGGCGTTGAAGTTGATGATGCATATTCTGGGGAAAAGTTTAATATGCGTGCAATGTTATTTTGCACAACTAACGACTTTCCAGCTTACGGTAACTTGGCAGGATACAGTGTCAAAGGACATAAAGCGTGTCCTATATGTGAAGATGATACTTGTTATCACCAACTTGAGTTTGGAAAAAAGACCGTTTACCTTGGGCATCGAAAATTTCTAAAACCGGGTCATCCTTATCGTAGATTGCGAAAGGCTATTAATGGAGAGCAAGAGTTTGGTGAGGCTCCTAAACCTTTAACCGGGGATGAAGTTTGTCAACGGCAGGAATACATTAATGTTGTCCTTGGGAAGAGAGAAAAAGAAAAAGGTGGGAAGAGAGAAAAAGAAAAAGGTGGGAAGAGAGGAAAAGAAAAAGGGGCAGTTGCGAAAAATATAAGGAAAAAGAGGTCCATCTTCTTTGATCTTCCATATTGGTCAAGTCTTGATGTTAGACATTGTCTTGATGTGATGCACGTGGAGAAAAATGTATGTGATAGTTTGATTGGCACACTTCTAAACATTCTGGGCAAGACTAAAGATAGTAAGACTTCCCGTCTTGATATGGAGAAGATGGGTATACGAAAACAGTTGGCTCTAATAGAGAAAGGAAAAAGAACTTATCTGCCTCCAGCATGTCACACTCTATCTAAAAAGGAAAAGAAGATGTCCTGCGAGTGTTTGCAAGGTATTAAAGTTCCGCAAGGTTACTCATCAAACATCAAGAAACTTGTATCAATGAAAAATGTCAAGTTAATTGGTTTAAAATCTCATGATTGTCATGTATTGATGCAACAACTTCTACCAGTGGCTATCCGTGGGATCCTTCCAAAAAATGTGAGAGTAACTATAACGAGACTGTGTTTATTCTTCAATACCATATGTAATAAAGTTCTTGATTTCAAAAAATTGGATGAATTAGAAGATGAGGCTGCCATAATCTTGTGTCAATTGGAGATGTATTTTCCGCCATCATTTTTTGACATTATGGTTCACTTACTTGTTCATCTCGTAAGAGAAATCAGAATTTGTGGTCCAGTTTATATAAGGTGGATGTATCCAATAGAGCGATATATGAAGATCTTTAAAGGATATACGAAGAATCATCACCGACCGGAAGCTTCGATTGTTGAAAGGTACATCATAGAAGAAGCTGTTGAGTTTTGTACAAACTATTTGTCGGATGCAGATTCTATAGGAATTCCAAAGTCTCGTCATGCTGACACGGACGAAAGAGGTATTCAAGGTCTAAATGTTAGGTCAATGGCTCGGGATGTAGTTATTCAATCACATTTCTATATATTGAATAATATAGATGAGGTTCAACCTTTCATAGATACTCACAAAAGACTTATGAAGAAAAAATATCCCCGAATGAATGACAAGTTATTGTTGATAATAATAGATTCATGGATTGGTTTAATAAAAGTGTATCTAATGATCCTAGTGCATCCGAGATACTTAGATAGTTGTCGTACGGGCCAAAATTTTGTGTCATTACCTGGAGTGCATACGACATTGGTCATTATACCTTTTATACAAAATCAAAAGATGATCGTAGTACAATGCAAAATAGTGGGGTTATGGTTGAAGTCGAATCGATGTATTTCTCTAGTTCGAAAGATAAGAATCCGGTATTGGCAACTACCGCGTTTTATGGTGTCATTGATGAGATTTGGGAGATTGATTATGTTATTTTCAAAGTGGCTTTATTTAAATGCAAGTGGGTTCCCAATAATAGTAATGGTGTAGACATTGATGACTTAGGATTCACCCGGGTCTACCTTGGCAAGGCATCTTTTAATACACAACCATTCATCATGGCTTCTCAAGAAAAACAAGTTTTCTATGTTTCCGATCCATCGGACAAATCGGGGAAATGGTCAATCGTTCTCCAAGGAAAATACATTCCTCTTAGTGATGAAAGTCTTGATATTCCGTCCACACCTTCTTACACAACACAAGTTCCTACCTCATATGATGAAGTTGATGGAGATGTCGTGCATGCTATACGACTCGATCATGAAGAAGGCATATGGGAAAATTAACAAGTACGTAATTTATTATTTATTCATAACATATTAATTGTATGTTATAGTTTAGAAGTATTTTTACTAACAAGCATAATTATTTGAAATCATAGGTATTTTGAGTCCAGACACCAGGCCAGGAGACAAGACACCAAGAGACAAGATACCAATACACCACGTTACAATTATGTGAAGTTATGTAATGTGTGTAAACTGTAATATGGTATATGTGATATTTTATTTATGTAGGTTATTTGTTCTTATAAACTGTAATCTGGTATATGTGATATTATGAATATGATACGATTAATATTATTATGAAAACTGTATCACAAAATGTGAATTGTATTTTTCTGCTGTGCTGAGATATGGAGAACAATAATACAGGTAAAAAAATGGGATTAATTATAAACGCAGGATGATATTTGTTAATTTTGCATAAACTTTAATGACGGTTATATTTCCTAACCGTTATAATATCTGGCGCGCTGTCCAGCAAAAAATAAATATCAAAACTGTGCTGCTGTGAATCGAACCGAGGACAATTATATTTATTACAATGGTGTAATGTAAAACTGTTGTGATAGTTAACGCGCTTTCCTATTTATTACAAGGCATACAAGGCCGCCATTGTAAGTATCATATATACAACAACAATCTACATAACAACGCCCTCGCCCGCGTCATTATATGTCATTCCCAACCGTTGTTAAATGGGTTTTTCGTAGTAGTGTTTGTTAGATGTATTCTCACCCCCTGTTTGTTGTTGTGGCATTTGTGCTCTTCAAGAGTACAGGAAATCGGGTACAATAGTAGCCGCTTGAGTTAGAGGATGGCGTCGATGCCTCTCTAGCTTTTATCATTGGGTCTTAGAGGATTCACTATGTAGCACTGGGGATAGGATGTCATTCATTATTTGCGTTATGATTTATTTATGTTGGAGTTTTTGTTATTGAGACTTTTATGTCGAGCTCGTTTATTTCTACTGCTTACTTTCACACGACTATTTCGAATTTGATGTTTCTAAGTTATGGTGTGTTCTAGCCAAAAATGGTTAGATACACCAAAAGTGCTAGTCCTCTACTTTAGGGAATAGAAGACTACGATGTCTATACTGTTTGAGTATATTTGGGGATTTAGGAGCTATAAAAGCGTTGTATGTAGTCCCAAGAAGTGAGTGTTTTGCTTAACCCTCATGTGAGAGCCCCTTTTATAGTCTTCCATTAAGATATGCCATTAAGAGAAGTTTCTTGGCCTTTTGACATTACATGGCCATCATTGCTGTAACTCCCCTTTATGAATTTAGGCTTTGATGCTCTGATAACGTCCGTATTGATGCGCCGCCACCGTTACAAATGTTGGTGTGCCAGTTGAGTTCATGTTCGGCGTAAGTACCGGGTTGATGGAGGTCAGTACTCGGCCTCGTAGGAGTTTGACTGATGGGATTCGAGCTCCCTGACCGGCCCGGGTTATGGATAATACTCGCCTAGTTCTCTGCATTGCTCGACCTTTCTTGCTATCATAGTCTAGTTCATGCTTAACCTTGTCCAACTACACAACTCGGCTCCAAATATATTTGACATATACATAAGTCCCCCCGAGTACTATATCTATTTATAAGGGTATAATACTCGGCAGTAACATGAGCCCGGATATATTTGATAGGTGTCATGCTATAGGTCGGCTTTTCTTCATAGGTCCTTACGTGTCAAACAAAACCATCGAATGGTCGTGTCCCCTAATCTTCCCTAGCGTTATGATGACTTTAATGCGTCATGAGTGGCTATTCTCTAGCTATTTTTGAACATTGGGCTCCTATTAAAGTCATTTTTCTCTTCCTTTTACTCCTACGCTCTAATTCTCCTTTAAACAAGTTCATTTCAACTTCAAGTGTTCTCTTCATTTCAGGTATTTTTTTCTTTCGCTCTGATTTTCCTCTATTTTTCTTTAACATAAATGTTAGTCCTTACGGAATGTGATGATGAGGGTAAGGTCATCCATAAGAGTGACAAGAAGAGGAAAAGATTATGGAAAGAAAACATGCAAGAGATGATGGGTTCTATAGGGGTAGAAGAGTATAGGCGAGTCATGGACAAATTTTATAATGAGATTCTCACTTCTGAAAGTGACTTTGACTCTGACTCTTCAGGTTCTGTAAAAATTCTAATGGAGACTGCTGCTCCCTTTGATTCTGAGGTTATGAACCATAAGAATAGTACTGCTGGTGACAAGGAAATTGCTAAAATCCAATCCCTGAGGATTTTATCCTCTACTGGTTCCGAGGATGATATTATTTTGGAACCATGTGGTCCAAAGGAAAGAGTGTGTATACTTCGGCCAAAAGATGTTTCCGAAGAAATTTTCTACTTCTATCCTAGTATTTTGGAAGATTTCAACATCTGTATCCCTTTTTCCGACTTCGAGGTTGACGTGTTGAAGACCGTCAATATAGCACCTACCCAACTCCGTCCCAACAGTTAGGGATTTATAAAGGCTTTTGAGAGGGTTTGTGAGGTTTTGAACATTGTTCTGACCATAGGTTTGTTCTTCTCCTTCTTCGAGGTAAAAGGAGTTGATAACCGGAGTTGGGTTCAAATCAGTGGAATTCCTAGCTGAAGCTTCCTTTAGGCTTATACCTCAAATTATAAGAATTATAAAGATCATTTCTTGAGGGTCCGATGTGTGTAGCGAGCGATTTTGGACGCGGTTCTTAAGCGCTGGTCGCTCTCTGCGGTTGAGCTTAAAACTACAGGTCGATTCATTTTTTATCCTATTATGAGCTGAATAAGGAAGGGAAATAGATGTCTCCAATTAACCCTGCTTGCATACTGAGTTTAAACAGCGGTCTGTTAGGTTACGGATGCTATCAATGTGGGGGGGGGGCCTTTGTACTGGTTATTCGTATTTCGCCAATACAGGTTCTTTCTTTCTAGGGCTTGGGCAAAAGGTTTCTGGTGGGGAACAAGGATTAGGATGTTAGGACTGATGCTTTTGAATTATTACTTTTAATTGATGGAGATATGGGATTTGGGTTTTTTGTTGATTGCGCTCGCTAAGATCTTTTCTTTCGATCTTATGCCTACGTATTCCCGTTTACCGAAACAGGGAAATCAGAGCGTTCGTAGTTCCTCCTATTCTATGGGAGGAAATTGGTTTTTGGTGTCTTGTTCAAAGCCCAAGACGTGAAGCGAAAGGTGATTTGTATCTTGTTCAAAGCCTAAGATGTGAAGCTAAAAGGTCTATTTGTGTCTTGTTCAAAGCCCAAGACGTGAAGCTGAAAGACCTCGACTTTAGAGAGAATTTGTCATCTCTAAAGAGGGGGGAGGAGAATTACTTTAACTGGGATACGCGGATCCAAGCAATTCCATAATTTCCGAAGAAAGGGTTTTAACCTGAAGGAGAAGACTTTAACTCAGTGTAGAGCAATGCCATCTTTCCTTAGGAATTTCTCATGCTAAAAGAGGGACAGTGGCATGGATATAGATGATCCAGAGGCTTGCCGCTTACGGCGATTAGATGAAGGGAAAGGAGTTGTTGATGTTTGTGTACTGTGAACGAGGCACAACTTTGATGCTAAAAGGTTGATTGGATCAACCAGTGGTTTTCTTATACAAAGCCTAAGAGGAGGCTAATTTCCGCTAGGAAAATCATTATACAAAGCCTAAGAGGAGGCTATTTTGTGTCTCGTACAAAGCCCGAGAGAGAGGCTAAAAGTGTTTGACCCAGTGGGGCATATCGTTATACAAAGCCTAAGAGGAGGCTAAAAGAGTTCGACTCTTGCTTAAGGGATTTATATCTCGTACGAGGCCCGAGATGGAGGCAAAAAAAGGGGTGATTGACTCTACGAGGGAATCTTTTATGTCTCATACAAAGCCTGAGAGAGAGGCGAAAAGGTTGTTTTGACTCCACTGGGGAGAATTTTGGTATCTCGTACGAAGCCCGAGATGGAGGCTATTGTAACTGTTTCAGTTGAGTGACAGATCCAATATACTGATTTAAAAGAGAAAATCAGTTCTTATATGAGCAACACTGTACTCAGGGATTTAATTTGAGGATCGGGGATATTTCCTTTTCTTTGAGGAAACGGGAAATCCAAAGGGTATTGAGACTATCCGAGTCTGCGGGTTTCCTTCCTATTTAACGAAGGGTGCTTGAGAATGTCTTTGAGACTCAAGGAAGTTAGACTGTCCAAGTCTAGAGTTTTATCTTTTGTACTATGCTTCGAGAAACAGTAGTAGACTCTATGAAAGGACTGTTTTATGAGGATGACTAGGTTCTGTTCCTATACCTCTAGGAGGTCGTCGGGACAATTTGTACGAAGCCCAAGAGGAGGCTGGAATCTTTTAAGAAGACGACGGGTCCTTGTACGAAGCCCAAGAGGAGGCTATCATTCCCGGAGGAAGAGATCATTATACGAAGCCTAAGTGGAGGCTATGAATACTTCTAAGAAGCCGTAGGGTCCTTGAATAATGCCCAAGAGGAGGCCGGGTTGCTTATAGGAAGCCTGTGGGTCCTTGTACGATGCCCAAGAGGAGGCCGATGCTTTTAAGAATCCCGTGGGTCCCAAACCAAAGAAAAGTTCAGGAAAACTCTTTTAGAGTTAAAACCACTGGTAAACGTGCGAGGTTTACTATCCAGTGACTTTAACTTTTAGAGAGAGTCCGAACCGTTCGGCGGTTTGAAGAAATTCAAGAGAAGTTTCACCGAGAATAATTCATCTCTGGGGGATAGAATTTCTTGACGATTCCTAAGGAGGACAGCCGAAGAGAAGACTGTATCTGGTGCTCCTATTGGGGATCTAGGCGTCTATTTCTACGAATAAATGAAACGGCGTCACTTAGTTCTAGACGTAGTAGCCGGGGAAACTCGAAATATCTATACTATTATTACACAGTAGATATGAGTTTATGAAAGGAGACTTACAGTGAGCAGCCCCACAATACAGTTTATAATATGAAAGCAGTAAATGAAAGCGATAACCACTTACTCAGTTGTAGTGCTTCCATGCTGTTTGGTTAGTTGTTTCAACAAAGAAAGAATAAAAACAACAGTATATTCAAAATCAAAGGAGAAAGTGCTTTGAAAAAGAAAGATTTGGGGCTTACAGCTCAAGGAGAGGCCCAGGGTTTTATCAGTGAGCGCACTGTTTGACTTTGTACAGCGGGACTTATACAAGTGACTGGGGCCCAAAAAGGTTTTCTGTACAAAGGGATGGGTCTTACACTCTCTCAAGAGGCCCAAAAAGGTTTAAAGAAAAGAGAGGGGCTTATAACACGAGGGTAGGCCCAGATGGTTTTTTAATTTTAAACAGGCGACGATCGCGCCGTTTACTTGTACAGAGGGACTTATACAATGAGTGAGGCCCAAAAAGTTTTTGTACAAGGGGGGATGGGTCTTACACTCTCTCAAGAGGCCCAAAAAGTTTTAAAGAAAAATAAATGGGTCTTACTACTCGAGGGTAGGCCCAGATGATTTTTGAAAAGGCGACGATCGCGCCGTTTGTTTTTTGACGGTATCGGGACTTATACAATAGGTGAGGCCCCAAGATGATTTGGTCAAAAAAAGGATTGGGTCTTACACTCTAATAGAGGCCCAAAGTGTTTTGAAAATGATTTATGAGGGTTGAATTAATCCAAAACCCTAATTTGTTTTCAAAAATGTATTTAATTGAATAAAAATTCAATTAAAATGATCAAAAATTGTTTAACACATGGAAAACAAATTGTGACCTTGGATTAATGTTTCAAAAATTAAGTATTGACCTACAAAATAATTAGAAAGCATTAAAAGTTGCAAAATCAATGTAGAAAAAATATTTAAAATGCCAAAAACAATCAAAATATTAATTCTTTGCAAAAATATCAATTATGTGAAATAAATAATATTTTTGGGATTTTTTGTGAAAATAAAATATTTTAACATTTTTGTGAATTATTAAAAAAAGAATCAACTCAAAATCATTAAAACTCATAGAGAAATTAATTTTTGAATCAATTAAACAAAATCACAAAATTCAAATATTTGAATATATGAAAAATGGCGCCAAGAACAGGCTGAAGAACACGCGCGTGTTCTTGGTTTCTCAGATTTGCATTTTCTATCCAATCTCCATGAATACGTAATCATATCATGCAATCCACATATCATTATGCTCGCTTCAACCTCACGATCATGTTTATGTACTTTAATTTCATTTAAATTAAACATACAACAAGAAATCACGAAGAGACCTCAAGAACCCTAATTTCTGCATGAAGGCTAGGATTTTTGATACACGATTCAAACAATGCAATTAATTGAGGGAAAACATTCCATGCATGATTATGAACATATGGCCAAATTATTGTGCGAGGAAATATGCATAGATTGAGAGATGACCAAGCATGTGCTTACCTCCAAGTCGTGACAGCAAGAGCAGATGTGATTTTGAGTTAGAGGTGTTACAGATGAGTGGTGATGATCTGGACAGCTTCCCTACACCATATGGAGTGTGTTTGAACACTTGGATTGAATTGAAATGGACTGGATCAGTTTATGGCATCTCAGCTGCAACTTCACTTCAAACTTGTGTGGATGGCAAGTGATTTTGAGATTTTGATGTTCCATATGTTATGTGAGTGTTTGATCAGCTCATATGTGATGTATGTGAGGTGTGTGAGTGATTGGTTTGATTGGAATTGCTCTCAAACTCAAAACCCGATAGCTACCTTGCTAAGAAAGGCATTTTTGCCAAGAGAAAGAGATTTTGAGGAAAGCATCTGTTAGATGGCTGTGGTGTACTCAAACTGACCATAATTGAGCTCTATTTATAGTAGAGCAAGTTTGTTTTGCAAGGAATAGTGCATGGCAGCTGGTAAGTAGGTTTGGCCAATGTTGGCAAATGAAAATCCAAGTCTCCTCTAGCCATTGACTAGAGGTTAGGGCACAGAGCTTTGGTCCCCTTGGTCTTGGATAAGTCTTGACTGATTTCAGATGAGAATGGCTCAGTCCATGCCACCTTGATGGTTCCATTGAATGCCTCATTCCAAATTTGAAGTCTTGTCCCTATTTTGGCAACTCTAGGTTCAACATGTTATTCCTTGTTCCTTGGACCTTGGAGGCTTGGCTCAGTGATTGTCCCCTTTAGATTCAATCCTCTGAGGTGTCCAAGTGGATTGGAGCAATTGAATTTGGCTGATTTTGGTAAATCGACCAAAGTTGCAAATTCTGCCTTGCCTTGACAGATTTCAGCAAGGCAACTTGGCAATGTTGTATCTCATGGTGTAGGTTGAATTTGGCAATGTTCTTGGCCATTTTGGAAAGCTCTTACATGATACAACAACTGTTTGAACAAGTTTGGTTTTGATCTCTTTTGATTCCAAGTGAAAAATCCCCCTACATTTGGCAAAAAGTGAAGCAGAATCTGACTTAGTGAAAATTTCACTAAGTGTTGGAAAAAGTGACATTTTCACTTTTCAGCCACTTTGATCACTCCATAACTCAAAATCCTTAATGAATTGGAATGACTTGTAGTTGAAGTTTTTGTAGGTGATAATGAGGGCTACAAATCCATCTTTGGATGAGAAAAAAATGGCCTTGTGGTTTAGGAGTTATGGTCCTCTAAAGTTGGTACCTTTGCCACTTTATTTTTAACTTAGAAAAATTTCTAAGTTTTATGGTTACCCCTTTTACAAGTTATCTCACTTTTCTTGATTTTTCTTGATGAATGATGATTCAAATCATACATTAACATCATTTTAGGGTTAAAAATCCATTTTGGTGAAAAATCTCAAAAAGTCAAAGTTGACTTTTGTGCACAGTTGACTTTTTATCAGATGAATTCCAAACTGTGCAATTCTTCAGGAAATCATGTCCTTGACCTAAATCAAACTTGATGGACATGTTCCATGGGTGTCATAGGGTATATTCAATCATGTATTAGGGTTTGGGAGCATGCCTTGGTCAAAAGTCAAAGTTACAGTTGACTTTTCCCTTAAAACCCTAATTGTGGTGCAGATGAAAATGAGACTTGTTGCTCAAGCTTCTTGGATCAATCCATTGTTCCAAATGGATCAATATGGTGTATTAGAGACCTTTAAATCATCTCTTGAGGTCTTGGCTCATGGTTTGTCCCAAAAGTCAACTTAGGGGTGAATTAGGTCAAGAAACCCTAATTCCTGATTTTTGATGAATGCATCCCCTGAGGCAAAATTGACTTGATGCATGGGTTCATGAGGTTCCATGAAGCATATTAGGTTATGTTTTGGATCAATGGCTTGTGCCCAGATGAAAATTTCCATCTGGAGGCCCTGGTCGACCAAAACCCTAATTTGGTGACACTGTCGATTTTGAGACTTGATCCACCTAGAAGGGAGCAGCCTTGTGCTTAATCCTTGAAGTGGGAGTCCTTTTTGATCCATTGTGGATGTTTAAGAGATTAGACAAGTTAAAGATCATGTCATTTCTTGATTGATCCTTTGTCTAAGCACTCAGAGAGGGCTTGAAACCCTAATTTTGCTTGTAGTGGATGCTCACCCATCTTTGGGGAGACTGATGAAGCATGATGGTTCATCCATATTGTGATGATGATTTTCACAATGATGGGAAATCTAAGTGGTCAAAATTTGGGGTATTACAGATGCCCCTATTTAATCTTCTTGGACCCGAAGGTATGAATGACGAAGGGATTCGAGCATTCGGGGTGCAAGAGGATTAAATATCGGAATATCCGAAATTTTGATGGTGGTTATGAATGGTAGCTTACACATTCATCTTCTTTAACTAAGCAATGATGCTTAGAAAAGGTAAACTTCCCCTCGATCCTGGTCTTCAGCCAAGGAACTGGTCTCAGTTTTCTTTTGAAATAAACCTCCCCTCGTTCTTGGTTTCCTACCAAGGAACTGGTCTCAGTTTCTGATTTAAACTTCCCCTCGATCCTGGTTTCTTACCAAGGAACTGGTCTTAGTTTCTGATTTAAACTTCCCCTATCCTGGTTTCCTACCAAGAACTGGTCTTAGTTTCTGATTTAAACTTCCCCTCGATCCTGGTTTCCTACCAAGAACTGGTCTTAGTTTCTGATATAAACTTCCCCTCGATCCTGAATTTATACCAAGGAACTGGTCTATGTTTCTTTTGTCAATAAACTTTATTGACAAGGGACGCTATTCATAGCGGCTTTCCTCAAACTTCTCGCCGAATTTTCCTGGGGAGATGCCATTTGAGTGGAAAAAGTTTTGATGTCAGATTTGCTGGGGAACCCAGTCGTCTGAGTTGTAGAGTTGTACAAACTTCTCTGTTGGAGACGCCATTTGTTTCTACTGGGGAAAGCGAGTCTCTTGAGAGACTGCTTTCGTTTGGGATCTTTCATCATACTTTTCTCGGGATCTTCCCGGAGAAACGCCATATGATGGGGTCCAATTTTGAGGTGTCGATGACCTTTTCATCAACGACTTTTCGGAGAAATACTGATGTACCGCCGAATCTCTGATCACGAGGCTTTCTCTGTGGATTTTCCTTAATCCGGGAAAGCGAGGATATCATCGTCAATGGCGAAGAGTGATGCTCATTGAGAGTTTTCTCTGGCTTTTCAGAGGTTCAAGTTATCAAAGTGGCCAAGTGCCGACTCTGATCTAAAGATACACTGGTGGCGAGATTGTGCAGACGCAACACTTCCTGACGAGGAAAGAACTGACAAACTCGATTGAGAAAACTGTTTATCACTAGGGGACAAGACCGACTCAAGTGATAGTGATGCAATATGAAATGCGAACGCAAATAAAATGCACGAAGTATGTATGTTTATGCTGACAAAACAGACGCGGCATACAGACTAATGGATGAACACAATTGGATACTCGGCCATCGCGGGGCAAAGAAGTACCGTTGATTCAAAATAGCAATTCCACCTTGCTTAGGAGACATAGTCCACGCGGGGAGCTATGTTGATCGGGCTTAGGAGACGAGAACTCGGCCGAGGCGTGTCAGACGAAACAAGGTCTCTGACACAGTTGATCCCTTCATTCAGGCATACTGGCTTAGAAGGAGTACTTTGACTCTGCACTTTGAAATTCGCTTACTTCGGGAGAAGCAATCGATATTCTTCTGATGTTCAACAGTCAAAAGAAATGCCATCTTTAATTTAAAAGCAGAAAAAGTTTTAACAAGTAAATTCATTTTTGTTTTATTTCAAGAATCGCTGATTAAGTTTAAACAACGTCGTTCTGTAAAGCTAAAACAAGCAAGAATTACAAACAAAAGCACAAGGGCTCAAATTTTATTAATAAGATGGAGATCAGCCAAAAGCGGGATTCCATTGAGTATTTACAAAATTAGAAAATGGTAATTTACAGGGAAAAGGGCTACGTTGAAACATAACGACCATTATCCTTCTACCAACTTTGAATTCGGGACATCCTGAGCTTCTGTCGAAGATGACCTTGACTGGAGTTTTCCTTCGATGGATGGTGTAACTGCTGCTGAGGGATTTGTCTCTGTTGAACATAGTTACTTGCCATTATCCCTAATTTTTGCCTGGATTGTACTATGAGATTTCCAATCCATCGGGATGATTCTTTTTTTTTCATGTCTCTAACTTTTGCCTGGACCGCCCTTTCGGGTTTTCAATCCACCGAGGCGTTTTTTTTTTTTAGTTTAGGTGAAGTATTTCTTGACTACATCAACATTCGTGGGGTAGGCAAATTCCTCTCCGTCCATGGTTGCAAGTCTCAAGGCGCCGCCTGAGAAAGCTTTCGTGACCACATAGGGGCCATCATAATTTGGGGTCCATTTGCCCCGAGAGTCAGTGAGAAATGATTGTATCTTCTTGAGCACAAGGTCTCCTTTCCTGAAGACACGAGGTCGGACCTTTTTGTCGAACGCCCTTTTCATTCTTTGTTGATACAACTGACCGTGGCATAGTGTCGTGATTCTCTTTTCTTCGATCAGGTTCAGTTCGTCGTGTCGACTTTGACACCATTCAGCTTCGGTGAGCTGAGCTTCCATCAATACCCTGATTGACGGGATCTCTACTTCTATGGGAAGCACTGCCTCCATGCCATATACTAGAGAGAAAGGGGTAGCCCCTGTTGAAGTACGGACAGATGTGCGATAACCATGAAGAGCAAAGGGTAGCATCTCGTGCCAATCTTTGTAGGTTACAACCATCTTTTGAACAATCTTCTTGATGTTCTTGTTAGCCGCTTCTACCGCTCCGTTCATCTTGGGTCGGTAGGAAGATGAGTTATGGTGTTCGATCTTGAACTCAGCACACAACTCTTTCATCATCTTATTGTTCAAGTTAGATCCATTATCAGTAATGATCTCGCTTGGAACACCATAACGGCAGATGATATTGTTTTTTATAAATCGGACCACCACTTGTCGGGTTACATTGGCGAATGACGCTGCTTCGACCCACTTGGTGAAATAGTCAATGGCTACCAGGATGAACCGATGTCCGTTTGAAGCCTTGGGCTCAATCATGCCAATCATGTCGATTCCCCATATGGAAAAAGGCCACGGGGAAGAAAGAACTTTGAGATGTGATGGCGGTACATGAATTTTGTCGGAGTATATCTGACACTTGTGACATCTCTTCATGTACTTGTAGCAGTCGGATTCCATGGTCAACCAATAATACCCGGCCCTGAGAATTTTTCTCGCCATTGTGTGTCCGTTGGCATGAGTGCCAAAGGATCCTTCTTGAATTTCTTTCATGAGCATGTCTGCTTCTGGTCTGTCGACACATCGGAGCAAGACCATGTCAAAATTTCTCTTATAAAGAGTGTCACCGCTCAGGAAGAAGTTTCCAGCCAATCTTCTGAGGGTTTTCCTGTCTTTTCTAAGTGCCCCAGATGGGTACTCTTGTTTCTGAAGGAAGCATTTGATATCGTGATACGAAGGTCTGTCGTCTATGACTGCTTCAATCGCGAAGATGTAAGCGGGCCATTCAAGGCGCATGATGTCGATCTTAGGTATGTCATTCCATCGACCTACACTAATCATGGAAGAGAGAGTAGCTAATGCATCAGCCATGTGATTCTCATCACGAGGGATGTGATGAAAGTCGACTCTGTTGAAGAAGGGTAACAACCTCCTTGCATAGTCTTTGTAAGGAATCAATCATGATCGGTATGTGTTCCAATCTCCTTTTATCTGGTTAATAACCAGAGCTGAATCGCCGTATACGTCAAAGTTTTTGATCCTTAAATCAATCGCTTCTTCGAGACCCATGATACATGCTTCGTATTCGGCCTCGTTGTTCGTACATTTGAACGTAAGTCTAGCAGTGAAAGGAATGTGGGTACCCTGAGGGGTAACAATGATTGCCCCAATTTCGTTTCCATAATGATTAACTGCTCCGTCAAAGATAAGTCCCCACTGGGAACCTGGTTCTGGCCCTTCACTGGGTAGCTGTTCATCGCAATCTTTCATCTTTAGATACATGACATCTTCGTCTGGGAAGTCAAACCCGATTGATTCTTGATCGTCAATCGGTTGATGAGCCAAATGATCGGATAAAATACTTCATTTAACGGCTTTCTGAGCGTGGTACTCTATGTCATATTCTGATAGCAACATCTGCCAACGGGCAATCCTTCCCGTGAGAGCAGGTTTTTCGAAAACGTACTTGATTGGATCCATTTCGGAGACCAACCAAGTAGTATGACGAATCATGTACTGGCGAAGACGTTTGGCTGCCCAAGCCAAAGCGCAACAAGTTTTCTCAAGCATTGTGTATCGAGTTTTGCAGTCGGTGAATTTCTTGCTTAGATAGTAAATGGCAGACTCTTTCCGTTTAGTTTCGTCTTGTTGGCCAAGTACACATCCCATTGAGTCCTCTAGGACTGTGAGGTAAATGATTAGTGGTCTTCCTTCCACTGGAGGTGATAGAATCGGAGGATTCAACAGATATTCCTTAATACTGTCGAAGGCAGTTTGGCAGTCTTCTGACCAAATGCAATCCTGGTTCTTTTTGAGTAATTTGAAAATCGGCGCACAAGTGGCGGTCATAAGGAATATGAATCTGGAGATGTAGTTCAAACGTCCCAGGAATCCTCTGACTTGTTTTTCAGTTTTCAGAGAAGGCATTTCTTGAATGGCCTTGACCTTGTCAGGATCAACTTCAATCCCTTTCTGGCTGACGATGAACCCTAGTAGTTTCCCTGAACGGACACCGAAGGTGCACTTGTTGGGATTCAAGCGGAGCTTGAATTTTCTTAGACGTTCGAACAATTTTGACAGATGTTCAACGTGCTCATCCTCTGTTCTTGATTTTGCAATCAAATCATCGACATATACCTCGATTTCCTTATGTATCATGTCATGAAACAGAGTAGTCATGGCCCTTTGATAGGTTGCCCCGACATTCTTCAAACCGAACGGCATTACCTTGTAACAAAAGGTACCCCATGGGGTAATGAACGAAGTTTTCTCCATGTCTTTCGGCGCCATTTTGATCTGGTTATAGCCCGAGAATCCATCCATGAAGGAGAATACTTTGAACTTTGCTGTGCTGTCAACCAGCATGTCAATGTGTGGTAAAGGAAAGTCGTCCTTTGGACTTGCCTTGTTCAGATCTCTGTAATCAACACACATTCTGACCCTTCCGTCCTTTTTGGGAACGGGTACGATGTTGGCTAACCATTGAGGATATTCAGATGTAGCGAGGAAACCCGCGTCGATCTATTTTTGCACCTCCTCTTTGATTTTGATGGCCATGTCCGGGTGAGTGCGTCTCAACCTTTGCTTTACTGGCGGACATTCCGATCTTAACGGTAAATGATGTTCCATGATGCTGGTATCCAACCCTGGCATATCCTGATAGGACCAAGCGAATACATCTGGGAATTCTTTGAGAAGCTTTATCAAACCCTCTCTAGCAGTTGGACTGAGCAATGCTCCGATCCTGATTTCTTTTCTCTCTTTTTCTGAACCCAAGTTTACCGTTTCCAACGGTTCTTTGTGAGGTTCAATGGACCTTTCCTCTTGTCTGAGTAGTCGGGAGATCTCTTCTGGAATTTCGTCGTCATTTTCTTCTTTAGCCTCGAATACCGGGAACTCAAAGTTGGAAGAAGGCATCGGATCGTATGTTTCAACGGGGTATAAAACAAGCAATCTGCATGACGTGATGATTCGTGTTTAGAAGAGATAGAGAAAATGTAAGTGTGTGCATTGTATTTATTTTACTGCTTATTTTTATTTGAATTGTTTTTTAGGATTACCATTTTCTGAAAAAGCAAAAAGAGAAAACAGCAATTAATGCGGAAATTACAGAACGACGTTATTTTATTAATGAACAAGTCAAATCTTGAAACTACAGCCCTATAAAACAAAACTCACTCGCTTTGGGCAAAGCGAAGAGGGAAATTTACAGAAAGCGAGCCCTATAAAAACATCCGTTCCACCTGGGCAGGGTGAAACGTTAAAGATGGCAATTACTTTGACTGACGAACGACCTTCGGAACCTCGACGGCAACCCATTGGCGGCGAACTCCTCGGTGAATCACAAAGTCTGGCACCTTCCTTGATTTGTCTTCAGAAATGACGCTGATTTCTGGTGGAGCAGGATCATTGGAATCTGTCTCCCAAGCAGAATTGTCGTAGGAGGATTCCTCTGTTGTATTTTGCATAGCATTTGTGCTCTCAGTTGTATCTCCCCATCCAGTTGACTGGATATCTTCGAGCCTGATACGAGAGCTTTCGGGAGCAGTGTACTTGACCATAAAGTCGTATTTTCCACTTGGTTGTCCCAAAGTGTCCCAAACTTCTTTGGAACTGGAGAAGTCATCCCTCTCGATGGTGTTGACCTCAGGAAAAGCATAGTTGATGAATTCAAGTCCTGCAAACGTTGCGAATTCATCTTCATGTTGAGTAGTTTCTGAATGACCTGAATGTTGATCCCATGACATGGTGGGGACACAGGTATTCTGTTCAATGACGCTCAACTGAGTTTCATTACTCGGCTGACTTTCTTGCCCCAAGTTTCCTGGGTAAGGCTGCCACATTGGCAGACCATCCATTGGGCCATAGTAATTGCGGTCAAAGTTTTCTTTCATCAGAGTGTCTTCCTCTAATGAATTTGGCGGAGCACGGCATCCTTCCGGATCACAATCTCCGTAGATCATTTCGACATCTGATCTTGGTATAAATCTCGGACTTTCTGTAGGAAAGCAAAAAGGCATAGGCACCTCTTCCTGAGACATATAGCCGTCCTTGTTAAGGTAGGACTTCCATTCTTCATCTGTGTCAGAGGGATCTTCCTCATTGATAGCATGAACTGTCTGAGACACTGGGTGAAGAAAACCTCCACTGTGGAAGAAGTTTTGAAGGGGATGAAGACTTTCATCGTTGGCTGCTGTCCGGGTACAGGTTGCAGAAAAACCAAGACCCTTCTTTGTTTTATTGTCAATAGGAATGACAAGCCGTCCCCATCCTATCGTATCGGTACTCTCGACCGCTTTGATAGCATCTTTGTATGAAGAAATTGAAGTTCCTTCTTTGAAATAATCGTTCTTGCTTACCGACAGTGCTTGGAACTGAGTTCCAATAACCTCCTCGGGTTCCACACAAGCAGATGATGATAAGTTACTCACGATCAAGGCATGTTCTCCACAGACTGTGACAAGTTGATCGTTCTAGACGAACTTTAGCTTTTGGTGGAGGGTCGAAGTGACCGCTCCATCCTGATGTATCCAAGGTCTTCCTAATAAACAACTGTACGTTTCCCGGATGTCCATGACCTGGAAAGTGATTTGGAAAGTGTGAGGACCAATAGTTATAGGAAGATCAACTTCGCCGATAACTGTTTTTCTGGATCCGTCGAATGCTTTGACGACAACCTCGCTGACTCTCATCGGAGGGCCCTTAAATGATAATTGCGTCAAAGTGGACTTCGGCATAACATTCAGGGCTGACCCTGTGTCTACCAGTACGCTGGCTAAAGCATCGCCCTGGCAGTTAACCGTAATGTTGAGCGCCATGTTATGACGGCGACTCTCTTCAGGTAATTCTTCATCACTAAATCCCAAATTATTGCAGGAAGTGATGTTAGAGACAATGCTATCGAACTGTCTGATTGTTACATCCTGTTCCACAAAGGCTTGCTCCAATACTTTTTGTAGAGCCTCTCTGTGGGCTTCTGAACTGAGTAACAGCGATAATACTGAGATCTTTGAAGGAGTCTGTAACAGTTTATCGACAATGTTATATTCACTCCTTTGGATGAGCTTTAGCATCTCATCTTTGTCTTTTGAAAAGTCGGGATTACTAGATTGACCGACTGGCGGATCAGGAATTTCTGCCTGAAGTTCCTTTTCTTTGTTGGATTCTCCAACCCCTCGGTTGAAGATTCGACCGCTCCGTGTTACACGACTGATGTCTGCAATATGCACGACGGAGGGTAATGGAATTTCCTTTCCATTCTCGATTATTGTTGCACCGTATTTGTAAGGGACCGCCTTAGCTGATTCATACGGTAATGGCCCCGGTAGATAGATGACTATGGGAACCTTCTGATTTTTCTGACCATCATAAGTAACCTTGATCCGTTCCTGGTTGGGAACTCTAGATTCGTCAAGTAGAGGAATGATGGCAAAAACATCCCTGATCTGGTGATGACCAGAGATCGTGACAACATCCTCAACCTGATCGGCAAGGTAGTTCGGCGACCAAATGATGGGTCCTGAACCTGGATATGGACGAATTTCTCCATGATCGATCTGACCCTGAAGAGCTGCTCTCACAAGGTAACACCCTTGGTTACTTTCTGCACAGACACTACAACTGTCATAGTTGTGTGGTGGCACCTGGCCACGCCCACTTTGAATACAATGTAACCTTACTAGGTTACCTTCCATTGATCGGACATCCTGACTTTGACGACGAGTAGGATTCCTGTTATTGATACTAATCTGCTGAGTATCTTCGTCCATATAGATTGGCATCCACCAGTGATTTAACAAGTGCTGAAGTGCCTCCTGGACAAGGGTACAACCTTGATCATTTTCGCAACCCGCTTTACAGCTTTCATAGTCATGTGATATTAAGAATCCAAGTCGGACCTGCTCAGCATGTAACCCTACCAGATTGGTATTCATCACGCGGATGTCAAAGATCTGAACCATGTTGATTTGATAGGAATTCCTATCACGGTAGTCTTGGATCCATCCAAGATCCATCTGACGCTGGAGGGCCTCTTGTATGAAAGAGCATCCCTGTTTGTTTACCGAGCAAATCAGACAGGAACTGTAATCGTGCCGCGGCAGATTATGATACTGGCTTTGCCTTGAGTGCATCGCCACCAAGTTGACATTCATCACACGGATGTCGTGGTTTTGAATGATGTTGGAATTCGTGTAAACCATGTTAACTCCACGAACTCGGTGCTCTTGGATCCATCCAAGATCCATTTGTTCCTGTAGAGCTGCTTGCACTACAGAACATCCCTGGTTGTCTTTAGAGTAGATATCACACTGGTGATAATTATGAGGTGGCACATGGCCATATCCACTCTGTCTACAATGCATCTTGACCAGATCGGTCCCCAATAAGAGTACATCGTGAATTTGATAGACATTGTTAGTCTCTTTCTCAATCAGATTGACTGCAGCCTTCTCATGTTGAGGCAGCGGGTTCGTAAGAACATTAGGATTCGTATCTTTGAAAGATAAGAGCCCGCTCCTAACAAGATTTTGCACGTCGGATTTGAAATTGAGAAAAGTCTCAATGTTATGCCCTGAACTTCCTTGATGATAAGGACGTGTTTGATCTGCTTTAAACCAAAAAGGCGGATTTTCTGGAACTGAAAGGGGAGACTTAGTCTGAATGTGCCCCTTAGCCAGCAGTAACGGAAATAGTTCTGCGTACAACATGGGTATAGGATCAAACCCTGGTGTCCGTGTTGTACGGTTGTTGTTATATGGAGGACGAGCCTGCTGAAGAGGCTGTTGTGTCCTTTGTTGGCCAGGTTGGCTCTGCGCAACCTGAGGTTGATACATAGGAACAGGCACGGGGCTGATAGCAGGAGTAACAGCTGCTACTGGCTGATAACGTTGCCTTTGCTTTCCGAGAGAGATATTCCCAATATCTTGCTCTTTTTTCTTAGGGAGAGCACTACCGTATTTTTTAGTACCGCTCGTTGATCCAGTGCCTTTTACCAAACGTCCTTCTCGGACGGCTTCCTCAAGATGTACACCCATACCGACCATCTCGGTGAAATCACTGGGCGCACTGGCGACCATTCGGTCATAGTAAAATGAGCTTAAGGTCTTTAAGAAGATCTTTGTCATCTCTTTTTCCTCAAGAGGTGGACAAATTTGAGTGGCAATTTCACGCCACCTTTGAGCATACTCCTTAAAGGTTTCCTTTTCCTTTTGCGACATTGATCTGAGTTGATCTCTGTCGGGTGTCATGTCCAAATTGTACTTGTATTGTTGGACGAAGGCAGTACCAAGATCTCTGAATGTACTGATCGTAGTACGGTTTAAACCCATGTACCATTTGAGTGCGGCACCGGTTAAACTATCCTGGAAGTAGTGAATCAGTAGGTCCTGATTCTCCGTCTGAGCTGACATCCGCCGAGCGTACATCACCAGATGGCTTTGAGGGCAAGAGTTACCCTTGTATTTTTCAAAGTCGGGCACTTGGAACTTGTGCGGGACTTTCACATTTGGGACCAAGCAGAGGTCTGCGACGTCTTTTCCAAATAGATCCTGACCGCGAATGGCTTGCAGCTCTTTCTGCATTTCCAAGAACTGTTCCTGGAATTCCTCCATTCTGTCAAACATAGTTTGCTTCTTACCAGAAGGTGTTGGTGGAATCTGTCCTTCCGGGACAGTGTGCACCACAGGGGGTGGTACCGTGACTACGGCAGTAAGTCTTGGTGCCTCCCGAAGTTTGTAACCTTCAGGAGTCTTCAGTATGCCCCTAGCATCTTCGCTTTCCCGAAGTTTGTAACCTTCAGGCCCAGCGGCTTCTGTTGCGATTCCTTGATCTTCAGTGATCGGCGGAACATATCCTTCCGGGATATAGTTAACAGGCATGCCCCAAGGACGATCTTTCGGTATCTGATACCTAGGATCATACTTTGCTATGATGGGCGTTGAGGTGATCTCTGAGATCACAGTTCTTTGTAGCTGAGCTTCTGCCATGGCTTGCATGTCGTTACGAAGCTTTCTCATATCCTCTCTCAGAGCGTCGATCTCTTCTTTCAACTCTTTGTTTTCTTCCTCCAGATCATCCATCTTTTTCTGACGATTGGCCCGAGTATTATACGAATGAGACAGTTTGACTCTAGAATCGAGACACAAACGTGAGATTCGTAGGGAAGAAGAATACGCGATGTGAGAATGATGAATGCAATGATTATATTAATTGTTGTTTTTTTGGTTTAATCAAAATAAACTTCGACAATTAGATTGCAAATATCAAACACTGGGGAAACCCCTTTTTATTGAATTCCAAAGGATTACAGAAATGGAAATACAGTAGATTACAAAGTGCAGAAACAGAAACCTAAACTAATGGGTCCTGAGTCCTCTCTGAGGAGAAACCGGGTGCTGATTCTGGTCTCTTCCTTTTCTTTGACCGGGGCGCTTGGGCCGTTGTCGGGTTGTCATTCCTTTGCCAAGTGAAAGGAGTGAGCAAATTCCTTTGGTCATCTTGATTCTCTACAGCGTGCTACTGCAAAATTTCAATCAGAGCATCTTTCTCTTTCAGTAGTTGCTGTATTTGGATACACTCTACGTCGAGGGTGCGGTACTTGTTCTTCCAAGACCTTCTTTCCTTTTGAACTTTGTTGAGAGTAACCTGAAGCCTTTCAGTTTCCGTCATGAAGTACGTGACAGATTCCCTCGGCGGAAGAATTCCGTAACGAGGATAAGGCATCTTTAGCTCGAGAGCTCTAGTTTGTACCCAATGGAGATAAGGCTCCACCGAGACACAGACCGGTTTTCCCAGAGACTCTCGTCCTTTCTTATGAACATGTTTCCAAGCTTGCACTATTTCCATCTTTAGTGCTCTGTCGTTTTCTCCTTCTTTGAAGAAAAGACCTTCCAGATGAACACCCAGTGGGATGTGTCTCATCGGGTATCCAAATTGACGAAGAACTAATATCGGAAGATAGTTGATTCCTCCTTTAGTTCCTATGAGGGGTACGCTGGGGAAGTTTCCACAACGGTCAATGATTCTGATTCCCTCATAAATCCTATTACACCAATCTATATCAGAGTTGGTGAGGGACATGATCTTCTGCGACCAACGTAAGACACTCTTGCAATCCCAAAAAGTGGCAGACTTGGGCAAGTGTGAGATAAACCACTTGTAAAGCAAAGGTACACAGCATGTGATCTCCCCTCCGCTGTACAAATTTCCTAAGTGTACAGAATGATACGCATCTGCGAGCAAAGTCGGCACAGGGTTTCCAATGAGAAAAACCTTAATAGCGTTGATATCGACGAAGTTATTAATGTTGGGAAACAAAAATAATCCGTAGGTGAGCAAGACAAAGATGCTTTCAAAAGCAGTCCTGTTCCCTATACTAGCGAAGTATAGAGCCTTTTTTGTCAAGAACTGGGCTGGCAAACCTTGGATGCCACCCTTAGTAATCATGTGAGTCCTGACCTCAGACTCGTCCAAATGAATTGCTCTTGCAATAGTCTGATTCTTTGGAATTTCTTCCAGTCCAGAAAATGGAGCTCGATCTGTGATATGTAAATCAGTCAGATGAGAATACTCCTCTAGTGTTGGTGCCAGCTGGTAATCCGAGAATGTGAAACAGTGATAAACCGGATCGTAGAACTGAATGAGCGCATCCATGATCCCCTTAATCACATGGACTCTTAACAGTGGTAGCAAACCACCGTGCTTGGCTCTGAAAGCCTCTGGGTTAACGATCATCCTCGCTAACTTTCTCAAATCCCCTAGTTTTGGAACCTTGAAGGTATACTGGTGAGTTCTCCTTCTACCAAAATCCATTAGCGTAATCTTTTTCTCTGATATTTGCAATCACAGTCTTAGTTTAATATGAAAAACAGAGAGACTAGAAGAGAAGGTTTTTTGAATGTTTTAATGTTTTATTAAATGAATGCATGAATGCAGTACACAAAAACATAGAAAAAACATGGGGTCAGAGGGTCGTTGTCATGAAGTCAAGGCTCTACCCATCCCCAAAGGTTTATACTAGGGTGATTTTTGTACCTGTACTCATTATCATCAGCTCCTCCCAGGAAAGCAAAACAACAAGCGGATCGCCAGCGAGTTGTGTGCAATCTTAGAGTAAGTGCCATTCACCGAGAATAGATCACCAGCCTCAAATGAGGGTAGTATCGCGTAACAGCTATTTCCGATAGCTTCCGCACTACGAAAAAGGTTGGCTTTTCTTAAGTGTATACTCAATCTCACCACATGCGGCATCACACGCATTCCCAGTAGCATAAAAATAAACACGTATAGCAATTAAGAAAAGCAGTATATATATTTGTCCTAATCATCCTAGACTTATAAAGCTATGAATCTTAAGTTCCTGACAGAAATGGGTTCCCCGGCGGAAGCCCCAATCTGTGGTTCCCTGCCTAAGAGATGGACCAGCATAGGTCAATCTTTCTCTTCGGTAGAGTTCCCATTTTTCGTAGAAAACGGGGATGATGCCCTAAGGCAGAAAAGGAGACTCCCCAGCAGAGCCGCCATTTGTGTAATTTTTCACACAAGAGAAGTAAGAAGGAAAGAACCGGCCCTACGGTGGGCGCCACTTTTCTGTAGCAAGCGATTTTGGACGCGGTTCTTAAGCGCTGGTCGCTCTCTGCGGTTGAGCTTAAAACTACAGGTCGATTCATTTTTTATCCTATTGTGAGCTGAATAAGGAAGGGAAATAGATGTCTCCAATTAACCCTGCTTGCATACTGAGTTTAAACAGCGGTCTGTTAGGTTACGGATGCTATCAATGTGGGGGGGCCTTTGTACTGGTTATTCGTATTTCGCCAATACAGGTTCTTTCTTTCTAGGGCTTGGGCAAAAGGTTTCTGGTGGGGAACAAGGATTAGGATGTTAGGACTGATGCTTTTGAATTACTGCTTTTAATTGATGGAGATATGGGATTTGGGTTTTTTGTTGATTGCGCTCGCTAAGATCTTTTCTTTCGATCTTATGCCTACGTATTCCCGTTTACCGAAATAGGGAAATCAGAGCGTTCGTAGTTCCTCCTATTCTATGGGAGGAAATTGGTTTTTGGTGTCTTGTTCAAAGCCCAAGACGTGAAGCGAAAGGTGATTTGTATCTTGTTCAAAGCCCAAGATGTGAAGCTAAAAGGTCTATTTGTGTCTTGTTCAAAGCCCAAGACGTGAAGCTGAAAGACCTCGACTTTAGAGAGAATTTGTCATCTCTAAAGAGGGGGAAGGAGAATTACTTTAACTGGGATACGCGGATCCGAGCAATGCCATAATTTCCGAAGAAAGGGTTTTAACCTGAAGGAGAAGACTTTAACTCAGTGTAGAGTAATGCCATCTTTCCTTAGGAATTTCTCATGCTAAAAGAAGGACAGTGGCATGGATATAGATGATCCAGAGGCTTGCCGCTTACAGCGATTAGATGAAGGGAAAGGAGTTGTTGATGTTTGTGTACTATGAACGAGGCACAGCTTTGATGCTAAAAGGTTGATTGGATCAACCAGTGGTTTTCTTATACAAAGCCTAAGAGGAGGCTAATTTCCGCTAGGAAAATCATTATACAAAGCCTAAGAGGAGGCTATTTTGTGTCTCGTACAAAGCCCGAGAGAGAGGCTAAAGGTTTTTGACCCAGTGGGGCATATCGTTATACAAAGCCTAAGAGGAGGCTAAAAGAGTTCGACTCTTGCTTAAGGGATTTATATCTCGTACGAGGCCCGAGATGGAGGCAAAAAAAGGGGTGATTGACTCTACGAGGGAATCTTTTGTGTCTCATACAAAGCCTGTGAGAGAGGCGAAAAGGTTGTTTTGACTCCACTGGGGAGAATTTTGGTATCTCGTACGAAGCCCGAGATGGAGGCTATTGTAACTGTTTCAGTTGAGTGACAGATCCAATATACTGATTTAAAAGAGAAAATCAGTTCTTATATGAGCAACACTGTACTCAGGGATTTAATTTGAGGATCGGGGATATTTCCTTTTCTTTGAGGAAACGGGAAATCCAAAGGGTATTGAGACTATCCGAGTCTGCGGGTTTCCTTCCTATTTAACGAAGGGTGCTTGAGAATGTCTTTGAGACTCAAGGAAGTTAGACTGTCCAAGTCTAGAGTTTTATCTTTTGTACTATGCTTCGAGAAACAGTAGTAGACTCTATGAAAGGACTGTTCTATGAGGATGACTAGGTTCTGTTCCTATACCTCTAGGAGGTTGTCGGGACAATTTGTACAAAGCCCAAGAGGAGGCTGGAATCTTTTAAGAAGCCGACGGGTCCTTGTACGAAGTCCAAGAGGAGGCTATCATTCCCGGAGGAAGAGATCATTATACGAAGCCTAAGAGGAGGCTATGAATACTTCTAAGAAGCCGTAGGGTCCTTGAATAATGCCCAAGAGGAGGCCGGGTTGCTTATAGGAAGCCTGTGGGTCCTTGTACGATGCCCAAGAGGAGGCCGATGCTTTTAAGAAGCCCGTGGGTCCCAAACCAAAGAAAAGTTTAGGAAAACTCTTTTAGAGTTAAAACCACTGGTAAACGTGCGAGGTTTACTATCCAGTGACTTTAACTTTTAGAGAGAGTCTGAACCGTTCGGCGGTTTGAAGAAATTCAAGAGAAGTTTCACTGAGAATAATTCATCTCTGGGGGATAGAATTTCTTGACGATTCCTAAGGAGGACAGCCGAAGAGAAGACTGTATCTGGTGCTCCTATTGGGGATCTAGGCGTCTATTTCTACAAATAAATGAAACGGCGTCACTTAGTTCTAGACGTAGTAGCCGAGGAAACTCGAAATATCTATACTATTATTACACAGTAGATATGAGTTTATGAAAGGAGACTTACAGTGAGCAGCCCCACAATACAGTTTATAATATGAAAGCAGTAAATGAAAGCGATAACCACTTACTCGGTTGTAGTGCTTCCATGCTGTTTGGTTAGTTGTTTCAACAAAGAAAGAATAAAAACAACAGTATATTCAAAATCAAAGGAGAAAGTGCTTTGAAAAAGAAAGATTTGGGGCTTACAGCTCAAGGAGAGGCCCAGGGTTTTATCAGTGAGCGCACTGTTTGACTTTGTACAGCGGGACTTATACAAGTGACTGGGGCCCAAAAAGGTTTTCTGTACAAAGGGATGGGTCTTACACTCTCTCAAGAGGCCCAAAAAGGTTTAAATAAAATAGAGGGGCTTATAACACGAGGGTAGGCCCAGATGGTTTTTTAATTTTAAACGGGCGACGATCGCGCCGTTTACTTGTACAGAGGGACTTATACAATGAGTGAGGCCCAAAAAGTTTTTGTACAAGGGGGGATGGGTCTTACACTCTCTCAAGAGGCCCAAAAAGTTTTAAAGAAAAATAAATGGGTCTTACTACTCGAGGGTAGACCCAGATGATTTTTGAAAAGGCGACGATCGCGCCGTTTGTTTTTTGACGGTATCGGGACTTATACAATAGGTGAGGCCCAAAGATGATTTGGTCAAAAAAAAGGATTGGGTCTTACACTCTAATAGAGGCCCAAAGTGTTTTGAAAATTATTTATGAGGGTTGAATTAATCCAAAACCCTAATTTGTTTTCAAAAATGTATTTAATTGAATAAAAATTCAATTAAAATGATCAAAAATTGTTTAACACATGGAAAACAAATTGTGACCTTGGATTAATGTTTCAAAAATTAAGTATTGACCTACAAAATAATTAGAAAGCATTAAAAGTTGCAAAATCAATGTAGAAAAAATATTTAAAATGCCAAAAACAATCAAAATATTAATTCTTTGCAAAAATATCAATTATGTGAAATAAATAATATTTTTGGGATTTTTTGTGAAAATAAAATATTTTAACATTTTTGTGAATTATTAAAAAAAGAATCAGCTCAAAATCATTAAAACTCAGAGAGAAATTAATTTTTGAATCAATTAAACAAAATCACAAAATTCAAATATTTGAATATATGAAAAATGGCGCCAAGAACAGGCTGAAGAACACGCGCGTGTTCTTGGTTTCTCAGATTTGCATTTTCTATCCAATCTCCATGAATACGTAATCATATCATGCAATCCACATATCATTATGCTCGCTTCAACCTCACGATCATGTCTATGTACTTTAATTTCATTTAAATTAAACATACAACAAGAAATCACGAAGAGACCTCAAGAACCCTAATTTCTGCATGAAGGCTAGGATTTTTGATACACGATTCAAACAATGCAATTAATTGAGGGAAAACATTCCATGCATGATTATGAACATATGGCCAAATTATTGTGCGAGGAAATATGCATAGATTGAGAGATGACCAAGCATGTGCTTACCTCCAAGTCGTGACAACAAGAGCAGATGTGATTTTGAGTTGGAGGTGTTACAGATGAGTGGTGATGATCTGGACAGCTTCCCTACACCATATGGAGTGTGTTTGAACACTTGGATTGAATTGAAATGGACTGGATCAGTTTATGGCATCTCAGCTGCAACTTTACTTCAAACTTGTGTGGATGGCAAGTGATTTTGAGATTTTGATGTTCCAGGTGTTATGTGAGTGTTTGATCAGCTCATATGTGATGTATGTGAGGTGTGTGAGTGATTGGTTTGATTGGAATTGCTCTCAAACTCAAAACCCGATAGCTACCTTGCTAAGAAAGACATTTTTGCCAAGAGAAAGAGATTTTGAGGAAAGCATCTATTAGATGGCTGTGGTGTACTCAAACTGACCATAATTGAGCTCTATTTATAGTAGAGCAAGTTTGTTTTGCAAGGAATAGTGCATGGCAGCTGGTAAGTAGGTTTGGCCAATGTTGGCAAATGAAAATCCAAGTCTCCTCTATCCATTGACTAGAGGTTAGGGCACAGAGCTTTGGTCCCCTTGGTCTTGGATAAGTCTTGACTGATTTCAGATGAGAATGGCTCAGTCCATGCCACCTTGATGGTTCCATTGAATGCCTCATTCCAAATTTGAAGTCTTGTCCCTATTTTGGCAACTCTAGGTTCAACATGCTATTCCTTGTTCCTTGGACCTTGGAGGCTTGGCTCAGTGATTGTCCCCTTTAGAGTCAATCCTCTGACGTGTCCAAGTGGATTGGAGCAATTAAATTTGGCTGATTTTGGCAAATCGACCAAAGTTGCAAATTCTGCCTTGCCTTGACAGATTTCAGCAAGGCAACTTGGCAATGTTGTATCTCATGGTGTAGGTTGAATTTGGCAATGTTCTTGGCCATTTTGGAAAGCTCTTACATGATACAACAACTGTTTGAACAAGTTTGGTTTTGATCTCTTTTGATTCCAAGTGAAAAATCCCCCTACATTTGGCAAAAAGTGAAGCAGAATCTGACTTAGTGAAAATTTCACTAAGTGTTGGAAAAAGTGACATTTTCACTTTTCAGCCACTTTGATCACTCCATAACTCAAAATCCTTAATGAATTGGAATGACTTGTAGTTGAAGTTTTTGTAGGTGATAATGACGGCTACAAATCCATCTTTGGATGAGAAAAAATGGCCTTGTGGTTTAGGAGTTATGGTCCTCTAAAGTTGGTACCTTTGCCACTTTATTTTTAACTTAGAAAAATTTCTAAGTTTTATGGTTACCCCTTTTACAAGTTATCTCACTTTTCTTGATTTTTCTTGATGAATGATGATTCAAATCATACATTAACATCATTTTAGGGTTAAAAATCCATTTTGGTGAAAAATCTCAAAAAGTCAAAGTTGACTTTTGTGCACAGTTGACTTTTTATCAGATGAATTCCAAACTGTGCAATTCTTCAGGAAATCATGTCCTTGACCTAAATCAAACTTGATGGACATGTTCCATGGGTGTCATAGGGTATATTCAATCATGTATTAAGGTTTGGGAGCATGCCTTGGTCAAAAGTCAAAGTTACAGTTGACTTTTCCCTTAAAACCCTAATTGTGGTGCAGATGAAAATGAGACATGTTGCTCAAGCTTCTTGGATCAATCCATTGTTCCAAATGGATCAATATGGTGTATTAGAGACCCTCAAATCATCTCTTGAGGTATTGGCTCATGGTTTGTCCCAAAAGTCAACTTAGGGGTGAATTAGGTCAAAAAACCCTAATTCCTGATTTTTGATGAATGCATCCCCTGAGGCAAAATTGACTTGATGCATGGGTTCATGAGGTTCCATGAAGCATATTAGGTTATGTTTTGGATCAATGGCTTGTGCCCAGATGAAAATTTCCATCTGGAGGCCCTGGTCGACCAAAACCCTAATTTAGTGACACTGTCGATTTTGAGACTTGATCCACCTAGAAGGGAACAGCCTTGTGCTTAATCCTTGAAGTGGGAGTCCTTTTTGATCCATTGTGGATGTTTAAGAGATTAGACAAGTTGAAGATCATGTCATTTCTTGATTGATCCTTTGTCTAAGCACTCAGAGAGGGCTTGAAACCCTAATTTTGCTTGTAGTGGATGCTCACCCATCTTTGGGGAGACTGATGAAGCATGATGGTTCATCCATATTGTGATGATGATTTTCAAAATGATGGGAAATCTAAGTGGTCAAAATTTGGGGTATTACAATGTGGGCCGAGATGTCCGCAGGTGTTATATGCCTTAGATGGACATCCGCGCTTTCCTCACTACTGGACCAAAGATCCCTTATCGGTTACTGGTTTTAACTATGACAAACTGAATGACTTGGAACTCCAATCCTTGGCCATTCTTGACTTATTTCGTACGATGAGGATCAAAGAATTATTGCCCTTGGATAAAGACCAACTTCTTGCCTTTCTAGGTAATCGTCATCTTTTGCTTTAAATATTTCTCATCTTCATTTTATTCTAACCTTATGTTGCTTGCTTGCAGACAAGATGACTGATCTGACTGTATTCGAGCAAAAGAGATTGATACAGGCAGCTTGGAAAGCCCAGAGAGGGGATAGGGGTGTGTCTTCATCCAAATCCAATTTAAGTGGGTTAGAGGTCCGAGCACCAAAACGATCCAAGGGGACGAGTACTAAAGCCGCCCCGAGTAAAGGTGAGCCCCAACCTCTTGTTCTTCCTGTTCAAGATGAGATCTCTCAAGGTGATCCGAAGAAGCTGAAGGTTCAAATGAATGAAGATATCCATCAAGCCAAAATGGAGATCAACTCCCTCATGCGAGGCCCTGGGGGAATTTTGCGTCTGGGGAATTCAAGTTTTGGTCCAATGGCTTTAATGGCTTCAGATTTCTGCGTGTTCACCTCAATACTACCGAGGATGTTAATAAAGTTAAATCCATTGGACAACAAAAGATTACCCAGAACATTAGTTCCTATCTGATGAGATGTGCCGTCCTCGCCCAAGGTTTATTTGAATTATCTTACGACTCTGAAAAGATTGAGTCAAAATTTAAGGATGAAATCGCTCAGTTGAAGAGAACCCAAGAATCTCAGTCTGAGAAGCTTTCTTGCTTGGATAAGGATTTGGCTAATGCGAGGAAGGAGAAAGAGACTTTGGAGTCAGATCACAAGTCGGCCTTAGCCCAACTTGCTAATCAATTGAAACTATCTGAGGCCTCCTATGCCGAGCTCTTCTCATCCAATAACGATCTTAGAAAATCTCTGAAGAAAGCTCAGATCGACATTTTATCTGCTGGTGATGATGCTTTTGATAGAGCCAAAGATCAAGTCCTCTGTCTCCATCCTAACTTGGATTTGTCGGAGATGGATTAGTTCAACGTGGTGCAGGATGGCCGCCATTTGGATCTTGGCGAGCTGGAGAAAGGTAGCCCGGAGGGATCTTAAGGCCCAGTCAATGGTGCTTACGAGAATGTGAACCCGGCCAACAATGATGTTGCCAATGAGCTTCGAGTGCTACGCGATCTTGATGTTTTCTTATTTTAGTTAGTCATCCTTCTAGATGCGTTTTTAATGTAATCTTTTCAGCCATAGGGCTTTGTAATGAACAAAATTGAACAAAATTTGGCCATTATGTGGTTTTCCTTTTGCTAATGTTATTTTCGTTTACCATCACTTTAATTCCTTTGTAAAATAATCTTGTGCGTATATCCAGCCCCTCGGACACTAAGTTAAAATAACTTAAGGTGTCCGATTATAAAGGGTCGGGCATTATTTTGCCTTTTTGCTTTGCTTAGTTTGATTCCTAAGACTTTTTGGATAGCTCGTTTATCGGCTATCTTTTATTAAAGCCCTAGGCTATATAGCTTTGACACTTTAGAGAGTCCAAAACTCTTATAGTCTTAGGTGCCGATTACAATTTGACTTGGGTGTCCTTTTGTTAGAGACTTGCTCCTAGTTCTTTATAAGCCTTTGGCAGTTGGTCATGAATGACTTTGATACCCATAAGCCCCAAGTTTCTTTTGGTGCGCTTAGGCCTAGATGTTTCATCATTTTCATAATTGATTATCCGGCATGTGTGCACGGAACGAGTAGAGACATTTATAAGTGTTTGTTCAACCCGTGTATGCAGAACAAGTCAACACTTTTATGGGCGACCTATGTACGCGGAGCAAGTCAACACGTTTATAGGAGTTTGATCAACCCTTGTACGCGAAGCGTTTATGGGCGACCTATGTACGCGGAGCAAGTCAACACGTTTATAGGAGTTTGATCAACCCTTGTACACGAAGCATTTATGGGCGACCTATGTACGCGGAGCAAGTCAACACGTTTATAGGAGTTTAATCAACCCTTGTATGCTGAGCGTTTATGGGTGACCTATGTACGCGGAGCAAGTCAACACGTTTATAGGAGTTTAATCAACCCTTGTACGCGGAGCATTTATGGGCGGCCTGTGTACACGGAGCAAGTCAACACGTTTATAGGAGTTTAATAAACTCATGTACGCGGAGCGTTTATGGGCGACCTATGTACGGGAGTAAGTCAACACGTTTATAGGAGTTTAATCAACCCTTGTACGAGGAGCGTTTATGGGCGACCTATGTACGCGGAGCAAGTCAACATGTTTATGGGAGTTTAATCAACCTTTGTACGCGGAGCATTTATGGGCGACCTATGTATGCAGAGCAAGTCAACACGTTTATAGGAGTTTAATCAACCCTTGTACGCGGAGATTTTATGGGCGACCTATGTACGTGGAGCAAGTCGACACATTTATAGGAGTTTTCCGAGTTATAACTCACCATCTTCAGTCGAATACCTATAAACAAAACATAAAAAAAAAATTAAGTCCAGGTGCCTTGTTAAAAACCCTTGCCCTTGCAAGGGAAAAGAGTGCAACCCGGATCCTTTATTCGTTATTGAATTACATAAAATTTAGCTTAAATATAGCCTAAGATTGGATACATTCCATGTCCTAGGTATTTCTACTCCCTCTATTGTTTCCAGCTTGTAGGCTCTGTTGTTTAGTTTTCGAAGTACCCTAAATGGGCCTTCCCAGATGGTAGCAAGCTTTCCCTTGTTTTTTGGGTCTATGATTTTCTTCAAGACCAGGTCGCCTTCCTAGAACTCCCTCTGCCAGACTTTCAGGTTGTATCTTCTTGCCAACCTCTGTTTTGCAGTGACTTCTATGACCCGTGTTGTCTCTCTAACCTCATCTATTTGATCAGCCGAGATGTTTAAGTTATCCATGTTGGCGACTTCATCAAAGTGTTCACACCTCTAAGTCAGGGTGTTAATTTCTACCGGTATCATTGCATCAGCTCCATACACCATCCTGAAGGGTGTCTCTTGAGTAGTAGAATGTGGTGTTGTGTGGTATGACCATAAGATCTCGGGTAGGTACTCGGCCGACATTCCTTTTGCCTCCTCCAGCTTCTTTTTTATTCCTCTTATGATAACCTTGTTTGCAGCTTCTGCTTGGCCATTGGTTTGGGGGTGTTCCACATATGTGAACCTGTTTTTTATTCCATAATCCCTGCAAAAGTCTATGACGAAAGTGCTTGCAAATTAGGTTCCATTGTCCTAGACTATGATTCCCGGCAAACCGAACTGACATATGATATTCCTCCAATAAAATTTGCGAACTCTCTCAGCAGAGATCCGAGCAACAACCTCGGCTTCCACCCATTTTCTGAAATAGTCAACTGCAACGATTAGGAACTTGAGACGTCCTGAAGCAACTGGGAATGGTCCTAGGATGTCTGCTCCCCATTGATGGAATGACCATGGAGATGAAATCAAATGGAGAGACTCAGTTGGTAGGTGTTTAATTAGAGCGAATACTTGGCACTTTTTGCACTTGTTAATGTACTCGATGCAATCTCGCATCATATACAGCCAGTAGTACCCCACTCTTAGGATTTTTCCGGATAGTGCTCCCTCGTGGACCTCTTTAATTACCAGTTCAATCTCAGGCTCTGACACGCATCTGAGCATAGGTGTTGACCTACCCATCTTGTACAACGTGTCCGAGATTATGACATATTGGGAAGATATTCTTTTAATCTTCTGGGCTTCATTGACATCTTCAGGTAATATTTCATGGGTCAGATAGCTGATGATGGGCCTTATCTATCCTTGTACATCCTCTATTGTTAATACTTCCTCTGATTGAATGCTGGGTGCTTCAAGAACTTCTTGGATCACAGTCTTATTCATTCCTGAATTCTTTGACCTTGCTAATCGAGCTAGGAGGTCGGACCGGGCATTGTCTTCTCTTGGGATGTGGACAAATTTGAATTCTGAGAACGCTTTAGATGTTCCTGAAGCTTTCTGAAGGTACTTTATCAGGGTGGAATCCTTCATCTGGTACTCGTTCTTCATCTGTCCGACCACTAGCTGGGAGTCAGTCTTCACTAATAAATGCGTTACTCCGACCTCTCTCACCAATATCATTCCGGCAATCAAAGCTTTATACTCTGCTTGATTGTTGCTAACCTGAAAATTGAAACATAAAGAGTATTCTAATGTTAGATCTCAGGGTCCTTCCAGAATTATTCCAGCTTCGCTTCCCTTGAGTTTTAAAGATCCATCTACATAGAGGATCCATATGTTTGAGACCTCTTCTCCAGCTGGTGCACTTAATTCTACCACAAAATCGGCCACTGTTTGTGACTTGATACTGGTTCTGGGCACAAAGTTGATGTCATACTCGGAGAGCTCTACTGCCCACTTGACTATTCGTCCTGCTAAGTCGGGCTTTTTCAGTATTTGTTTGATTGGGTAATTCGTCTTGACTATGATAGGGTGACCTTGAAAATAATGTATCAGCTTCCGGGCTGTGATAACTATTTCCAGCACCAACCGTTCAATCTTCTGGTACCTTAGCTCTGCCCCTTTTAGAACTTTGCTAATAAAGTACATGGGTCGCTCTCTGTCTTCTCCATCTTGTACTAACACCGAGCTAAGGGCTTTATCAGTGACCCACAAGTATAAGACCGAAGGTGTGTTTTCTTTGGGCCTTACTAGGATAGGAGGCAAGGACAGAAAATGCTTTACTTCTTGAAAGGATTCTTCACATGCCTCTGTCCATTCAAACTCCTTAGACTTCCTTATAGTTGCAAAGAAGTGTATTGATTTGTCTCCTGCACATGATAAAAATCGTGACAATGCAGCTAGTCTCCCAGTCAGCTGTTGGACCTCCTTTTTCGTGGTTGGACTTCTCATATCTATTATAGCCTGGCATTTTTCCGGGTTTGCTTCAATTCCCCGGTTGGTGAGCATAAATCCGAGGAACTTCCCGGCTTGTACTCCAAAGGTACACTTGTCCGAGTTCAGTCTCATGTTGTAGCTTCTTATGGATACAAAGGTTTCTATCAAATCCTTTACATGTGACTAGTTTACGCTTGTCTTGATAACCATGTCATCTACATAGACCTCCAGATTCTGACCTATTTGAGTAGCGAACACCTTATCCATCAGCCTCTGGTAAGTAGCCCCAGCATTTTTTAGTCCAAAGGGCATGACCTCATAATAATAATTGCTCTGATGTGTCATGAAGGTGTTTTTTGGTGCGTCTATTGGATTCATCTGGATCTGATTGTATCCGGAGTATGCATCCATAAAGCCGAGCAAATGGAACCCCAACGTAGCATCTATCAGCTGGTCAATGTTTGGCAATGGATACAGATCTTTAGGACACGCCTTGTTCAGGTCCGTGAAGTCCACACACATTCGCCATTTCCCTGATTTCTTCTTTACCATCACCACGTTGGATAACCAGGTCAGATACTTCATCTCCTTGATGAACCCGACCTGTAACAGCTTCTCGACTTCCTCTGCAATTGCTTTCCTCTTTTCATCACCACCCTTTATTTTCCTTTGGGAAATTAGCATGATATCCGGATCGATTGCTAAGTCATGGCACATGAAATTGGGATCTATCCCTGGCATGTCTGAAGGTTTCCAGGCAAAAAGATCCATATTGTCTTTAAGTGTTTGAACGATCTCTTTCTCCTCTTCGGGGGACAAGTTGACTCCGATGTGTGTAACATGGGACGGTAGCTGCCCAATATGGACTTGTTTTGTTTCTTTGTTGGGCATTATGTTGTCTTCAACTGAATCATCATGTGGTTCTATGTCGACTAAGTGAACTTTGAGGGTATTCTTGGGATCTGCTTCTCCTGCGGGTTCCTTTCTTTTCAACTTTAGGCTATCCTTATAACACTTTCTTGCCAGCCCCTAGTCGCCTTTGACAATACCAACCCAACCATCTCCAAGTGAGAATTTCATGGTCAAATACAGAGTTGAAAGCAAAGCTTCCAGGGCATTGAATGATGGCCAGCCTATAATGATCTTATAGGGTGAAGCAGCATTGACTATCAGGTACCTCACTCAGACGGTCTTCGCATTAGCCGTGTTGCCAAAGGTGGCCGACAACGCTAGGTGCCCGAGCACCTGCACCTGTTCTCCCGAGAATTCTACTAGATTGCCTTTGAATGGTAATAACTCGACCGTATCGAGCCTCATTCCTCTGAAATCATCCCAATACAGTATGTCGGTTGAGCTTCTAGGGTTTATCAATACCCTTTTCACGCTTCAGTCTCTTATTTGTACTTTAATAACCATGGGATTATTTTCATGAGCTAGGACTCCTATGGCGCCTCCTTTTGAGAATGTTACAGCATCTAAGTTGCCTTCCAGTTTCTTTGGAAATCTCTGGTCGATATGCGTGACTACCCTAGCATATCTCTTTCTGGCTGAACTTGTTTCTCCACCACCAGCAAACCCTCCAGCGATGGTGTTTAGTGTGTGTTAGGTTGTCTTTGTCTCGTGACCCTCTTCGGCATCTGAACTCTTTTTTGGGCTGACTTTTCTGGTCCCGGGTCGTCTCGGCGGGGATTTCTCTTATTATTTTATGATCGAGAATCCTTCACATATGCCAAGATATGACCTCTCTGGATTAGAGCTTCAATTTCTTTTTTCAGCTGTTGACAGTCCTCCATGTTGAAAAGCTCCCATAAATTGTTCTTGATTTGGATGAGATACTTTGAGGGTTTCCTCATTGAATCGAGCCAGGTACTCACGTAGTAATTCTGACTGTTTCTATCGAACACTGAACAGTGTGGTCGTGGACACCTTCCGGCACTTGCTTGCCGAGAAGTGTTGTACTAACTTCTTAGTCAAGTCTTGGTAGCTTACCATGGAGAGCCGAGGAAGGCTCATGTACCATCTTAGAGCTACATCCTTAATGTTACCGGCCATGAGCTTGCACTTCAGTGAATTCAAAGGGGCAACTATGGCCATCTGGTTGTTAGTTACAATAACATGCTCCTGAGGATCTGTCTTCCCATCATAAGAGGTTAGCGATGGTGCTTTAAAGTTTTCTGGGACGTGGTCGTCCCATATCTCTTGAGAAAGAGGTTGTGGCTCGAGAACCTCCTCCTCATGGTCATCGTTAGCCTAACTTTGTTGTTGCAAAACTTGTATGTTATCTTGCAGCGTCTCATTCTGCTAACGCAAGGTCTCCATCATGGCTAGCAGTTGAGCCATGTCTGGAGGATCTTCTTCAGAGGACATGTTGTTAGTGTAAGGTGTAACCTGGGAGAGTTTTACCTAGGCCCTATGGTGGGCGCCAAATGTTCTAGCCAAAAATAGTTAGATACACCAAAAGTGCTAGTCCTCTACTATAGGGCAGAAAAGACTACGCTGTCTATACTATTTGAGTATATTTAGGGATTTGGGAGCTATAGAAGTATTGTATGTAGTCCCAAGAAGTGAGTGTCTTGCTTAACCCTCATGTGGGAGCCCCTTTTATAGTCTTCCATTAAGATATGCCATTAAGAAAAGTCTCTTGGCCTTCTGACGTTACATGGCCATCTTTGCTATAACTCTCCTTCATGAATGTAAACTTTGAAGCTCTAGTAACGTCCGTATTGATGCGCCGCCACCGTTACAACTATTGGTGTGCCAGTTGAGTTCGTGTTCGGCGTAAGTTCCGGGTTGATGGAGGTCAGTACTCGGCCTCGTAGGAGTTCGGCTGATGAGAGTCGGGCTCCCTGACCGGCCTGGGTTATGGATGATACTTGTGAAATTCTGGCCTATGTAGACAGCACATGTCCTAACACATGTCAAGACATTGTGCTACATAATCATTTAAACTTGGAGGCGCAACAGCAGACTGATACCTTGAATATCAGAACTGCACCATCACAGATGTCACAACAACATGTTTATCATGAACCCTAACAGAAACGTAAATCTGCAGAATGATAAAGAACACAGTATTGTTAACCTAGTTCGGTGCAACTCACCTACATCTGGGGGATACCAATCCAGGAAGAAGACTTCACTATTGTGTAGATTGTTACAAAGTTAAACTCCCACGTTTACAACTTTATTCCTAACATCTACCCCATGAACATCTTTACCAAGGTTAAACTCAAATGTTTAGAACCCTGATACGAGATACTCCACTCACTTCCCTTACTCACCAACTGTGATTTCTACATCATCCCTATCAATACAAAAATTTGTCAAGCATACTTGACAAACAAGCTAACTCGGATTTGCTTAAAAGCTTCATCCAAGAACAATACACAATCCAATACCTTAAGGCTTATGGATCTGTGTGACACCTATGTCTACCGCAGTGTATCAACTGATACAAAGGGTGACTTACAAGAGAAACCTACGACTCTTAACCCTAAAACCTACTTTACAAAATAGGATTCCTAAGTCTATGTCATCGTCTCTTACTCTCTGTCTAGGTCTTAGTCTTCTTTTATAGTTTTCGGCTGAGTTGGGCTTTGTATCTTTCTTCCTTGATCCATTGCTAGTCATGGCTTGAATCATGGAACAGATTTAAACAAAACCTGATATGACAGTCATGATGTCAAGTCTTCATGCTGTGACATTTCACTCGACATCTTTTAGTCTGGGTCTGAATCCTTCATGTTGGAACATCTTTCTTAACATTATGTTTTACCAAAATTTAGTCAAACTCTTGGAGTCATTAATCTCCCCCTTTTGACATATTTTGGCTAAAACATCCTTCAACCTGATGATGCATGCAATGGAAAAATACTTGAAGCAAGTGGTGAGGAAAAGGGAGAAGCTAATTTGGAGTTACCCTCTTCATTTCCTTGTGATACCTGGAACATATTGCATGTAACTCAGGTCACAAAACACAACTTGCTTTCTAACTCTGGTCACAAAACACAACTTCCCAAGATGTTATAACCAAAAACGTTGGAACATTTTGCATATACCAGCAACACAGACCATACACCTCTCAGCAATAAGCCATTCTCCCCCTTTTTAGCCAAAAGATGGCAAAAGTGGCCCATACAAACCCAAACCAAAATGATGCTTACCCACATCCGAACATAACTCATTTTCCCTCAACATAAGACGAGTGTTTACACCCATTCTTAAAAAGAAGGTTATGTAGGTAGAGCCAAAAGACTAGTCAAAGATTCCATCGTTTCTGACTTGTCCTCGAAACTACTTCTCAACCCTGTCCTGATACCTAACCTGATATTGTTAGGCTTATGGTCCCCACAGATAGGACTTTCTTAATCCAGATTAGTAGACTCGATTACAATGAGAATTCTTTCATTACCAGAGAACCAATTTCTTCATGTCAGTAACCAATAGATTTCTGTATTGAATAAAATCTTCACAGTAATGTGATCACAATCTGCAGAGAAAAATAAATTATCCCAGACTCATCAATGATTCTCAAGCATCCAATAAGAACCATTTCACATGCACTGCCAAGTCTCCCACAACTTGCAACAATACTCTAATGTCAAGACATCCTCCTTGACATCTTAGTTGGCTTGACGCACAAATGCAAACTGGAACTACAACACTAATGTCAAGCCATCTTGACATCTCAGTTTGCTTGACGCACAAATGCAAACTAGAACTTCAACAATAATGTCAAGCCATCCTCCTTGACATCTCAGTTTGCTTGACGCACAAATTCAAACTGGAACTTTCAGCAATAATGTCAAGCCATCCTCCTTGACATCTCAGTTTGCTTGACGCACAAATGCAAACTGGAACTTCAACAATAATGTCAAGCCATCCTCCTTGACATCTCAACTTGCTTGACGCATAAATACAAGCTGGAACTTCATCTCAGATCAAGAGGCCTCTCCCCCTGACTAAGGTAACTGGTGCTCCTCCACTGAACACCCAAGCTAATGACTGGAAAACATAAGACGCATCTTCATGTCTTCAAGAGCGCAACCTCTGTTTAACACACCTGCTGAACGCAACCATTAACTCTCTTATTGTTCCCTCTGACAAGAAACAATAATCATTTACACATGATCACCATCATGCTACCCGTGAGGAAGTGTATACTAACCATAACAAACTCTTGGCTTGAGATCAAAGTCCCATTGATCCCCCTCATTCCACAACCATTTTATACACCACACGAACTCCTCTTGAATTCTCATGTATAGATCTCCAGCTGCTTGAGGCACAAACCAATTGAATCACAATGCTTCACATTCCTCAAAGAGACGCACATCGCCCCTTAGTTTGTTATAACGATGTCAGTTATCGTATGCATGCTCCAGAACTTCACAACTACTAAACTGGTCCACTACTAGCATGACTTACTCCAAGGGCTCCAATGTCGTATGCAAGATTTTCCACTGACCTCACCAGGCCAACATTAGAGACAAACACCCCGCAATCCAAGACAGACATTCCTATCATTCTCCCGTATGATATCCTGGAATACTTCTGATTTATGGTGAATCTCCACTTCTGAACGCATTCAGGAAATAGACTTTCATGCAATCAACACATGATCCACTTCAGTCTTCACAAACACTTACATGCTCCTTCCAAGGAACCCTTATACTCCATAATTCTCCCGGATGATCATGTAGATACTTCTTGGACACGATGCAAGTAACCAGTTCATCACAGAACCTGAAATCCTTCACCAAGGATAACTAACCCAAGGATGTTCTAACATCTGTTAGGACATCTTCAGCACATCACAGACACCACACACCATGGTTCTTAATATTCTCCACCACTGGACTTACTCTCAGCATAGTAATCCACACTGAAGATCTTCACAAAACACTGAGCCACCAGCTTGAACAAAGAAGACTTCAGAAACCCAGAGAGAAATAAACTTTCATCCACCAAGAAGGTATGCTTTCATTCTCAACCCAGAACTTCTGACACAAGCTCCCAGAGAACCAGAACCTTTAAACAATTTCAACTAACTACTCTTCTACAAAAGAGCAATCAGTTTCAAGCATCCTGCTTGAACGCACATTGTGAAACCAATCAAATGCCACCTTTTGATTGACCTCACTCATCTTCAGAATTCCCACAAGATACCTTGATCTACTAATAAAATCAGATCTTCAAGTCACACGAACTACTTGCCATATAGCAAGACATCTTGGATCCACCAAGCCTCTTAGTCATGTAACATCTTCTCATCCACAGCTCCCGCAAACTGCATGAGATAGACCTTTTTGAAGAATCCATCACTCCCATTCTCCTGTAGATCACCTTATCTTAAACTGATGTGCCACATCACCAGCTGAGACTTCTGATGTAAAGTTAGATGTCAAAACATTATGATATCCAACTGTTGAATTCAGCTCTTCCTTCTGCCACTTAGAAGAACCTTCTCCCCTTGCAGAAAAAGATTTCCATGCTCTCACAAACTTGATTCAACAACCAAGTTTAAGACTTCAAACCTGCCACGTCTGAATCTTCAGAAAATAAGTAGTCCAAGACTACCCGATAGAAATACCAAAGAATGCCACTTCCCTTAGTAGAGCCGTCAGTAGAAAGCCCGAGATAATTGCCACTTATCCTCGACCTTCACAACCAAAGCAAACACTATGCTCCAAAGCACCTGGATCAGAAATAAACTGACCCAAGCTGTAACCATCAAGATTATGATGTCTTCATAGTCTTCCATCTCCATCTTCAACAGCATCACCATCTGGACAAGTCATTCACAATACTTTCTAGGAACAGATGCTAAGCCAATAATCCCAAGTCAACACCTAGGAGACTTTTGAGCGAATGCAGAACCCCTCCCATGATTCTCCAAGCCTCTGATGAAAATATGTTAGAACATCTGACAGAACATCCTCAATCTTGACTTTCAAGGATAATCAATTAAATACAAGTGGATTCCACAAGTAGCAATTGATCTTAAATCCTTGTATAATAACCCTTCTTCACTGCTGTAGCTGAGCTCCACCAGATCATGTCATGAACACTTACACAATATTCAATCTATTTGCAAGTATCTTCTTCAATGACGATGTTGAGATACCAAGGCTGCCACCCTTGACTCAAGTAACTAAGACTTTCTCTGAACAAGTCTTATTTACCTCAACAAATCTTCAATCAGATTGGATTCACTCTTAGGGTCAAGAGAGATGAATCCTTCCTTGCTGTTTTTGGAAGGTGAAAATAAATCACCTCCACGTTCTTCAGATTGTGTCTCAAGGAAACACCTTCTAGTCAGAAGAGTAACTAGAAGACTCCAGATACACGACATATATGTCATTATGAGTGGACTTGAGAGAATTCTCAAGTATCTTTGACAACCTAGCCAACCAAACATTTATCAAACTCCTAGAGCAAGAACCTGATAAACTTTAACTCAACTCCTCTCCTCTTCAACTGACTCCAAACTGCACTAAGAAACCAAGCTTCCTAGTATCAAGTCACCATACCAGATATCAAACCACAACTCCCTTTACTCCATTTCTCCTGACTTTGGAATAAAATAATGCAGATATCTTCAAACATAGAGGCCGACGATTGAGACCTTCCACCAACTGTCTTCAGTAACAACTCCAGAATCCCATAATTCTATAGCTCTTCCATCAGAAACACATGTAGCGGAACCACCAAGGAACAGATCCTGCTTGCCCTAATAAGATGTCACAACATCTTATAAGACACACCAATAAGAGAACTAGCCACTTCTCTTGTAGTTGCTGTAGAATCTCCTCAGCAACATGAACAACCTCCGGGTTGCTCCCTTCAATCCAAAACATTAATCTCATCCATTAATACCCTTGGGTATGTTTGAGTTAATTGATCTGATCACCAAAACTCCTCCTTGTTTAAACACCAGAAAGTATCTCCCAAAGATCTCATCCAGAACCAGATAGGATGCCAGCTCTGATACCAATTGAAATTCTGGCCTATGCAGACAACAGATGTCCTAACACATGTTAAGACATTGTGCTACATAATCATTTAAACTTGGAGGCGCAACAGCAGACTGATAACTTGAATATCAGAACTGCACCATCACAGATGTCACAACATCTGATCCAACATGTTCATCATGAACCCTAGAAGAAACGTAAATCTGCAGAATGATAAAGAACACAGTAATAGTTAACCCAGTTCGGTGCAACTCACCTACATATGGGGGATACCAATCTAGGAAGAAGACTTCACTATTTTGTAGACTGTTACAAAGTTAAACTCCCACGTTTACAACTTTATTCCTAACATCTACCCCATGAACATCTTTACCAAGGTTAAACTCAAACGTTTAGAACCCTGATATGAGATACCCCACTCACTTCCCTTACTCACCAACTATGATTTCTACATCATCCCTATCAATACAGAAATTTGTCAAGCATACTTGACAAACAAGCTAACTCGGATTTGCTTAAAAGCTTCATCCAAGAACAATACACAATCCAATACCTCAAGGCTTATGGATCTGTGTGACACCTATGTCTACCGCAGTGTATCAACTGATACAAAGGGTGACTTACAAGAGAAACCTACGACTCTTAACCCTAAAACCTACTTTACAAAATAGGATTCCTAAGTCTATGTCGTCGTCTCTTACTCTCTGTCTAGGTATTACTCTTCTTTTATAGTCTTCGGCTGAGTTGGGCTTTGTATCTTTCTTCCTTGATCCATTGCTAGTCATGGCTTGAATCATGGAACAGATTTAAACAAAACCTGATATGACAGTCATGATGTCAAGTCTTCATGTTGTGACATTTCACTCGACATCTTTTAGTCTGGGTCTGAATCCTTCATGTTGGAACATCTTTCTCAACATTATGTTTTACCAAAATTTAGTCAAACTCTTGGGGTCATCAACTTGCCTAACTCTCTGCATTGCTTGACCTTTCTTGCTATTGTATTCTAGTTCATGCTTAACCTTGTCCAGCTACACAACTCGGCTCCAAATATATTTGGCATGTACATGGTGAAACATGCGTGACACTCTAATTGTGGATTTTTATTTGGATTGTTTTATTAATTTTGACTCAGAGATTATGGTGTTGTAACTAATACCCGTTAAAGAAGGAAATAGAATAACTGATATATGATTACCAGCTCAAGAAATACATAAAGGATGCCCCTCCAATCAGGCGGAATGACAAAACCTGTGGGAACGAAAAAATAGAAGCACGAGGTCTAGAAAGGCCAAAGAAGCGTCTTAGGGAGAAGGCGAGCAAGCGGTTTGTTACGCTCTCAACACCATATCCGAAGGATTCATTGGGGGTCAAGACCAGCTCCGCCCATAAAAGGTATGCCCGTATAGTTCTGAGTATAGAGAGTCTCCCCGAGACACAAGCCAGAAGGTGCCAAAAGTCGTTGCCGTCTTCTCAGAAGAAGATGCGTACAATGTCCATCCTTACAATGATGATCCTATGGTCTTTGTTGTCAAATACTAAGAATGGAATATCAAAAGGGTCATAGTCGATCAGGGAAGCTCCGCCGATATACTGTATTGGAATGCCTTCGAGAGATTACGCCTTGACCCCGAGTGTAACACTCCAAAAAACTCGATTAAATTATTTAATTGGATTATTTGGAAATTTTATTTAATTACTTGGTGTTTGGTATGCATGTAAATAATAATATAATTGTTGGGGTGTAGTGGCAATGGTAGGGTGTGGTGAGAATGTAGTGGCTTGGTAGAATAAATTAGAAAATAATTAGAATAATTAGAATTTTAATTATTATAAAAATAAAATGAGAAAATTGGTGAAAATAAGGAACTAGACCATTTGTGTGAATTGAGAAAAGTATGAGATGAGAGGAAGGAAACAGAAAAGTTGATGGGTAATAATAATAATAATTAGGCAAATGTAATGAGATTAATATATATTCTAAAATTTAAGAGAAACTAGGTTTTGAGGGAACTTTTATTGTACGTGAAAATAAGAGACTAGTGAAACAAGAGCTTTTGGGAAGGAGAAACAGGTTTTGAAGGGAGAATCCATAAGAGTCTCTAGAATTGTCATCGTTACTGGAAATCAAAGGTAAGAGGGGAGAAAAGGGTTGTCAATATGTGTGTATTGCATGATGGGGGTAGAGAAGAGAGGTTCTTACTCTCATTAGGGTTCCATGATTTGCTTTGATGAATTGTTGTGTGATAAAAATTTGGAAATTTGTTGGTTGATTATGTGTTTACATGTGTTTCTATAACTGAATCTATGTTCGAAATATCATGATTATGTATCTGCATTTTTCTGCCATTGATGAATGTATGAAGCTTTGAATATGTGCGTAAATTTTGTAATAAACTTCCATTATGTGAATTAAACTTGAAATTTATGTCATCCATCTTGAGAATTCTCTATAAAATCACATGGATTGTAAGAGTTTCAATCATCTTTTACCCTAGTTTACACATTACAAAAGCTAGTTTCATTTTCTACAACTTTATTTCAAGTATTGTGTACTGAAGCTTTCCTTTATTATTCAAATTTTTCTTTCTTTTTGTTCAGGTTATATCTATTCTATTCTTATTGTTATCGCTTTACTTTTATTTTTCAATTATGAACGCTTATTTTTCTTTGTTTTTAATCATGTATGAGTAGTCCATTAGGGACTAGGGTCATGATACTTGTCTCATGACACATCCCTTTTGAATCACCCGTAAATTGGTTATGAGAATATAAGGTTAAAAGTTATTTTAGAGTCCGAGGTCTTAAACTTTTTACGCCATTTGCGAAAATCGGAGCAATTCAAATACTGATCATATACCGATCATCAAGGGTGTCTCGAACTCGGTTAAGAACGTTTCATTTTTATAGTTGTGCAAAAATAACACTCTCAGATGAATTATTCGGGCTAGCGAAAGCAGACGAATTATCCACCTAAGAGAGTATAAGACGCTGACAAAAGTGGGTGTACTACACTTTTATCTATTTTATATAGCCTAGCCTATTTCTCATAACTAGATCGGATGATCGATTGGGTATGTTGAGACAAGGATTCATGTACCCTGAGTCCCATTTATCATTATAATTTGTATCTATTAATTTTATCAATCAAACTTAAGCACTCAAATTTTTGGTCGTTCTAGCTTTAAACCGATGTAATATAAATAAATACTCATCATTTGGTCCCCGAAGTTCGACAACCTTTATACTCCTTCGCATTGTCTTAAGCTTGTGGGCAGTGTCACACCTTGATACTTAAGCATAAATCTTCTATTTAGTTAAATTATTTCAGACTTGTTTCCTTGGTTAGCTCTCTTTTAAGTTAGTTGCTAAAGTTTTAGCAAATAGACTATGGGAGGTCATGAAGAAGCATAGTTCCCCTAATCTATTTGTCTTTCTTAAAGGTACAATATTGGTGAACAGTGTTGTGATTTTTAATGAATTGATTAACTTGGCTAAGAAAGCTAGGAAGCCTTGTCTCATTTTTAAAGTGGATTTTGGGAAAGCTTATGACTCATAGAGTTCGGATTGTATGGATTATATGTTAGTTATATTTGGGTTCATGATAAGTAAACGTCTTGGATTAGGGCTTGTGTTTTTACTGGGAAACTCGCGGTGTTAGTAAATGGTTTCCTAACTCAAGAGATTAGCATTCAAATGGGGTTGAAGCAATGAGACCCCCTACTCCTTTTTTTCTGAGAGTGACTGGAGATTTGAGTGGCTTGATTAGCAAGGCCATTGAGTTGGGATATTCTCGCTGGGTTTAGGATTTGCACCTCAGGTTTGGTGGTCTCCTATTTATATTATGTGGATGACACTCTTATCTTAGCAGAGCCATCTATTAAGAACATTTGGACTATCAAAGATATCCTTAGAGGCTTTGAGCTTGCTTCTGGCATGAGGGTAAATTTATTTAGAAGTAGTTTGATATGAGTCAATGTGACCATGTTTTTTTGGTTTCTAGTGGTGACTTCTTTCACTAGAAAATTGAGGTCCTTCCTTTCAAGTACATTGGGCTTCCATTAAGAGCTATTCTTGGAAGCATAGATATGTTAGTTTGGTAGTGCGGGTGGTTCTTCTTAATTCTTAACTTAATGTGACCCCTATTTTTTATGTGTCTTTTTTTAAAATTCCTGCTAAGGTTAGGAGGAAAATTATCAAGATCTAAATAAGGTTTTTGTGGGGTGGGGATAAGGGTGATTCTAAAATCTCCTGGGTTAGTTTTAATTATGTGTGTAAGACTAATAAAAAAGGTGGCTTAGGGGTTAGGGATCCCCGTCTAGTCAACTTATCTCTTTTCTCTAAATGGAGGTGGTGCCTTATTTTATGTGATTGAGGTCTGTGGTGAGATGATCTCTGTGTTTGTTATGGTGTTACCGTTTTTACCTCTTTGAGGGGTGGCAGAGACTCAAGCTTCTAAAGCTCCTCTTCTTGGTGGAAGGAAGTGTCCTTGCTGGGGTCTGAGAAGGAAGATCCATCTGACTGGCTTGTAGATGGTACTTGTAGAAAGGTTGGGTAAGAGTTTCAAACATATTTTTGTCTTGACCCTTGGGTTGGTATTCCCCTCAAGGATAGGTTAATTAGGTTGTTTAAAGTCATTGCTTATCTTGAGGCAAGTGTAGGGAAATTTGGTAGGTGGGAGGATAAGTCTCTTATTTGGGACTTTAGATGAAGGATGCCTTTCTTCATTCGCGAGGAACCGACGTTTGTTGATCTCCTCTCATTTATTCAAGGTCATTCTTTTTCTCTAGACAACGATAAGTGGCTTTAGAAGTTTCTCGAAGATGGTTGATTTTCGGTTGCCTCAGCTTATCGTTCTCTTTTAGCCTCTTCAAATCCATATATTATTGGTAATTTTCCTCTTCCTCAACTTTGGGGGTGGTTTGGCTCCTTCTAAGGTGATTGTGTTCTCTTGGCAACTTTTCCTAAATAGGTTCCTTTTTAGAGATAATTTATTCAAGAGAAAGATGTTTGTTGATCCCGGTCTTACTTCGTTTTCCTTTTTGTGAAGGTTCTATCGAGTCATTTTCTCACTTGTTTACCACATGTGACGTATTTAATACAGTATGGTATAAAAATTTTAATTGGTTAGGGTGACAGCTAATCCTTCCCAAGGAACACAGTCTACTCTTCAAGAGTTTTTATTCCTTGGGATATAGGGTGAAATATAAGGGGGAGATAGGTTCTGTGATCTGGATTGTCGTGGTATAGACCATTTGGAAGACCCAAAATGAGATTTGTGCTTTCTAGTCTACAACAAGCATGAAATAAGTGGAGGATAGGAATATTTTTCTGGCTTGGAAATGGTCTTTTGACAGATCAGAGGAAACTCTTACACCTTCACGGATTGGCTTCAAAACTCTATCCTTTGGATTAATCAATAGCGTACCGGGATATCGGCTAGGATGAGAGCGTTGTGTTTCTTTTCTTTTTTCTTAGTGGTTGTTGATCCGGTGTTGGTGATCCAGTTTGCTTGAGTTCTAACTTATCTTTCATTTGGCAGTTCTAGTTCTTAGAAGACATGTATCTCTTCGAGTTTTTGGAGTTTTATGTGGCTTGTTGTTTTTTTTTTAATAGTGTTTCCTTATTTGTGTTTTTGTTTTATTTGTTGCTTTTTTTTCATTGTAGATTTTGGTTTTCCTTGTAACAATTATCTTTTCTATGTAATCTATTTGGGATCTTCCCTTTCTATTGTTACGATTTCACCATTAAAAAAACTACTAATGACTTGAGTGATCCAATATAAGATGAATTGGACCTTAATCCAGTTTGAAAAAAAGTTAATCCTTTCAGATTAAAAGAAATGGTGTAGTATTTTAAATGACATGGCAGCAACATATAAAATGCAAGAACCACTTCTTGAACTAATAACATTAGTCTTTTTTATTACAAAAAGATCATTAGTCTTAATCAATAAGGAAGGGTTGTAGGGGAACATAACATTAACATAATTTTATATAAACAAAGGTGACTTGTGTCTAAACAGAAGTCTTAGTTTCCTTGATAATTCCATTTCTTAATCAACCAATGAAGCTTCTATCTATTTTCCATGACACAAAAACAACATAACCAATGGGTCCCTTTGTTTGCTGTTCTCTGTTTTTGCCAGTTCATATTTTAGCCGTTGAATTATTCTTTCAAAACGAGTATACACTTTAGCTGTAATTGAATTAACACATCAACCACTACTACTGCATTCTAACACTTTGTAACGTTACCATTAATTTAATTTCTTAAACCTCCCTATAATTTTTTAATATTTAATTTACATTTTTAATACAGATACAAACAAATGGAATGCATATAGGAGCGTTGTTGAGTCAAATTTGAACACCATTCCATTTTCCTCAACAACTATATAATCCCTACTCTTCATCTTTAAAATTCTCACACACACATTTGGTTTCTTTTCTTCTACGAGGTTCGGTAACCTCAACCTCGTAGAGAAACAAAAAAACCTGAAAAATACTTCAATATTTTATTTTTAGAAAAATGAAGTCACATTCATCTGGTGTAGCGAAAAGATTATGGAATGTGTTGAGAATCGCATTTTTTATGATGCGGAAAGGTTTTATATCAAAGAGAAAGATGATTATGGATATGAACTTGATGATGAAGAAAGGCAAAGTGCTAAGAAAATCATTGAGCAATTTAATGTCATCATCACAAAATCGTCACCGGAATAAAATTGGTGGCGGATTTATGGTGCATGATTATGAATTTTCTTGTAGTAATAGTCCAAATCCTGGTTATTTCAACCTATCAAAACGTAAGCATCATTTCAATTTTCCTTGTATCAATGCTCCTGAGGTTTTTGAAGATGAAATTTTACCTTTTCAATATCAACTGTCACCACTTGAAATTGAAAATGTGTGTAAGAGTAGTGTGGCTATGGTGCCTAAGACTCCTGAATATACATTCAATTTTAGGTTTGATTCATCTGAAGAGAGAAGAAGTCCACGTTTTTCTGTGAGAGTCTCGAATTATTCTGCATTGGAGGAAAATGAAGAGATTGGAAATTATCAAGTTGATGATGAAGCTGAGGATTTCATTAGAAAGTTTTATGAACAGCTAAGGACCCAAAGCCGCGTGCAATTGCCGGGGTTTTAAGAAACAAGGTTCGCGGCCCTTTCCCGATGATAATCGCGATGAATCTCATGGAAAATCTGCAGTATCAATCATGGTAACATTGTTATTATGATTGCAATTTTTTTGGTTTTCACCATTTGAATTCTGGCATCAGTTGGTTTTAACCATCTCTCGATTGCCAGAAATCGAACAGTAGTCCTCTATCGCAATTTTAAACAGTGAAATTGGAAATTTCTATGATAGCACGAGGTATAAAGACGAATTGAATAAATATATATAATAATCTTATTTGTATTATTGAATGCTCATCATTGATCGATGTGTTGTACAAGAATTTTCTTTTTTCTTGTGCATAATTTGTGTCCATATCATAATTTTTATCATTGATTTTTTTTTGTTAAAATATTTTACACTGTCATCCAATGAAAATATATTATTTTGTCATATTATACAAATATTTTAAATTTTACAGTGTGATTTGGCGGGATACATCGTCGTCATTGCTTGACCGTATAAAATTAATTTACACTGTCAGTGTATAATCCCTTTTCTCTTTTTTTTTTCATCTGGTAATTGTATTGGAATAAACCATCAAAAAATATAATATATAATTAGTAATTTTTAAAGTATAAAAAATTTGTCTAAATGAAAATCTTTACATATGTTTTTCTAGTACTATTTTTTTAGTATATAAAAAATTTTCATTTTATTTAAAAATCGAGACTAGACATAATTTATATATGACTCACATTTGTCTTTTATTCCACTTTATTTTTATTAAAATATTAAAATATAATTGAATATTTACAGCTGATTATTTTGCCTCAAATTTAAATTATAAATTCGATGATTATTATTATTTGAGAAAAGGGAACGTACATTGATGGTGTATAATATAATTACAATGTCAACTATGTATTTTGCGAAATTACTATTTTAAATTTTAAAATACTAATATAATTTAACAAATTTAAATATTTTGATTGATTGTCTCTGTAAAATTGATTTATGCAGTATACTAACTTTAAATTCTTACTATTTTATTTTAAAGATTAATTAATATGCATTATAAATTTTTTTATAAAACCATCATAAACAAATATTCATAGATTATACTTTAAATTTGATTTTTAAAAAATCAAATACATGTTAAAATTTAACGGTTTTAAATGTCAGTGTAATATCTTTATATCGTCTATTGTTGAGGTATATTAATTAAATTTTTTATTTTATGAAATATAAAAAAAAGTGAATAAATAATTTATTTATTTAACTTTTCTTTGGGAATACCTGTCAAATATTTGTTTATCTGAAGTTGTACCATAAATTTGCTATTTAAAATCCACCTACAGACTTTTACCAGGTCTTATATTTTCAAATAATTAAAATAAATTTTGTGATAATTAAAATAAAAATTTTATATATATATATATGTTCTGGACTGGGTCGGGGTCTGCTCCTCAATCGAGCAGGCCCAACCCACACGTCCTGGGATGGCCCAACAAAGGCCTCTTAGCACGACCAACGTCGAGCACAGGCCCACCTCAGCAGCGTCGGGCACACGCCACACCTCGGCGGTGTTCGGACACACACGACATAGAGCGTCGGGCAGAGGCGCTAAGTCTCTCTGAGCTCTCATCTCCTCGACACTCAGGTGCTCCTTCCCCCGAGGTGTCATCTCCTTCTACACATAAGAGTCCTCCCCGCGAGGACACGTCTCTCCCCGACACGCAAGTCTCCTCCCCGCGAGGACACGTTCTCATGTAACCGCCCACTTCCGATGGAATCGGTCTGCCCTAATTCCGGAGATCTAGGAACGGTTACCCCAGGGCGAAGACCACGTGCTGGTCTTCACTAAGCCACGTAAGCCCTGGCAGTTACTTGGATTGGGCCTGGCAATCTAGCCCAATGCAAGTAACCGTTGGCCCCGCGCTAGGGCTCTCTATAAATACCCTCTCACTTGAGAGGGTCAGGTGACACACACTTTCTTACTCTAACCTTGTACTTGCTTTTACTTGTGACCCTTGTCTTACTTGAGCGTCGGAGTACCTTGCAGGTACACCCCCTCCCCTCCCGGCCGTCTTTTAACCTCATCGGAGCTGAAGTCCAGACGACGTTGTTAGCCACCAGATACTGTCTGATCCAGGTACGATCAATGGCGCCGTCTGTGGGAACCCTTGCTTCCCCGTTTTTCCTTCGATAAACCAAAGCAATCCTCTCATTCATCACCAGCATGGCCAATCCGTCCGCTAACAAAGCTCTGGACACCGTCCTCGCACAACTCGAGAACGGAAACCACCACGAGGACGCCGCTATCCTCAACGACGATGAAGGCGACGTTAGAGACGGGCAGACCGCCTCCCCGGACTCCCAAGACGTGGCTTACAACGCCGCCCACCAAGACGATCAGCAAGCCATTTTTCAGCCAGTTGCTCCTCCGCCCAATGCAGATGCGAGCACCGTGGCCTTATTTGCCTTGATCAATCAGACCAATCAGCTGATCGCACACCAGAATACCAGAATTGAAGCACTGGAGCAAGGGCGGGCACGGCGATCTTCCCCGCGAAGACATTATCATCCACCGTCACCTCGCCGTTCTCCTTCCCCGCGAAGGACCCCTTCCGACGAATCTCGAACCCATTCGCCGGTGCGCGGGGACCGCCGGCCACGTCTTGAGCGCCCCCCCGCCTCGGAAGGAACCCAGGGCCTCCATCACTACCAAGAAGTCCAAACAGAACGAGGAGAGGCCGAGGAACCGTTCGAGGAATTCCCCTCCACGGCATCAGCGATCCCCTTCGAGGTCCCCGACAGAAAGTGACGACGATGACCAGAGGACCCCTCTGTCATGGGAGATCATAAACGCCCCAATTCCTGCGGGCATGGAGAAACCTCCGCAACTGGGGAACTACGACGGCCTGGCCGACCCCGACGACCACGTCGAAAGTTTCGAAGCCATGCTCGACTTCAGAAACGTCAGGGGAGCCATTAAGTGCAGGTTTTTCCCCACCACCTTGCGGAAGGGCGCCATGACTTGGTACAAGGGTCTGGCACCCAGGTCGATCACATCCTGGAAGCAACTAAGACAACGCTTCACCAAACACTTTACTGCATCTCGTCGACACCCGAAGACGGAAGATGCCCTAGAAAGCATCTTCCAGGGGAAGAACGAATCTCTCCGGAACTACATTGAGAGATTCAACAGAGAAGCTGTCGAGGTCCATACGACCGACGACATGAAGAAGTATTTAATCCCACGGGCTACGTTTTGGATCTGACTTTGCCAAGTCCGTGGGCCTCCGCAGATGCCGCCATCTGGAGGATCTCCTCCAACGGGCTCAGTCGTACATCGAGCTCGAGGAGTCGAAGGAAGCGCAGATCGCCCTTGAGTCGAGACGCAAGGAAGGCCCCCGCGGCCACAAAGAAGGAGACTCTCCTCCCCGACGAGGAGGAGGACGGAAGCCCCCCTCGACGGAGACACGAACAACGAAGCCCTGAGGGAAGAGCTCGATTTCGTCGAGGAGACACGTTTGGGCGCTTCCCTATGAGAAGCTTCACTTAAGCAGAAAATAACACTACGTTATAACGACAAAGTTATCAAACGTGATTTTCAGGTGGGCACCCTCGTCCTACGAAGGAACCAGAAAGGCTCGCGAGAGGGAAAACTCGCCGCGAACTGGGAGGGCCCGTACCGCGTCCGCGTGAAAACGGGGACAAGAGCCTATTTCCTCGAAAATCTGCACGGGGAAGAACTTGCTCGACCATGGAACGCTCTGAAGCTAAAACAGTATTACAGTTAAGCACTGCCCGCGACACACTAGCATCGCGGTTACGGGGATGTACTAGGGCACAAACGCGACACCCCTATACAAAACACGATGGTCAAGGGCTGCATTGTGTGTGCGCGATCACTTTGATCCGACGAGGACACCTCGATCGAGCTCCTGCGTCGTCGTACCAATTAGGCAGAACACCCAGCTCGCGATGGGAAGTTCACGCCACGAAGCTAAGACCTTGACCGAGCTCTTAGCCTCGTCAAAGGTAGGAATAGACCTCCGGCCACTCGACCAGCTCTCCACGCAGTCGAGGATTATCGAAGTCGAGTAAGCCCCAAAATCTCTATTACCTCAAAAATAAACAAAGTATAGCAAATGCAATACCATCACACACAATCGAAAACATACAAACATCACACGTGCAGATAAACAAAAATGCATTAATCGGGCAGAAGCCCAGCGTACAAATATTACAAAGTATCAAAAAGCCCCTGGCACACAGGCCGGACAAAAGTCATTACAAAAGAAATTGGCTCGCAGGCCAAGCGTAACGAACAGGTAAACACCTAGTCGACTACATCCTCCTCTGGCTGCTCGTCGCCCAACAACGACCTATCGAACTCGAGCAGACTTCAAGATTTCTGCACGCCCAACATTCCTCGCTCGTAGTGGTGAGCCCGTCAATGCCGGGAAGTTTCCCCGTTGGCACGTTTCCCTACAAAAGGGCAACCGCGAGTATCAGACGACAAGGATCGCCCCGGCACCACGAACACGTTCGAAATCCCTTCCTCGACGGGATGCTTCCTCGACATGGTGCTGATCCTTAAGTCATTACTCTGACACCTCGGAGCAACGACTTAGGGGGCTCCTGTTCTGGACTGGGCCGGGGTCTGCTCCTCAATCGAGCAGGCCCAACCCACACGTCCTGGGATGGCCCAACAAAGGCCTCTTAGCACGACCAACATCGAGCACAGGCCCACCTCAGCAGCGTCGGGCAAAGGCGCTAAGTTTCTCTGAGCTCGCCTCTCCTCGACACTCAGGTGCTCCTTCGCCCGAGGAGCCATCTCCTTCTACACATAAGAGTCCTCCCCGTGAGGACACGTCTCTCCCTGACACGCAAGACTCCTCCCCGCGAGGACACGTTCTCATGTAACCGCCCACTCCCGATGGAATCGGTTTGCCCTAATTCCGGAGATCTAGGAACGGTTACCCTATGGCGAAGACCACGTGTTGGTCTTCACTACGCCACGTAAGCCCTGGCAGTTACTTGGATTGGGTCTGGTAATCCAGCCCAATGCAAGTAACTGTTGGCCCCGCGCTAGGGGCTCTCTATAAATACCCTCTCACTTGAGAGGGTCAGGTGACGCACACTTTCTTACTCTAACCTTGTACTTGCTTTTACTTGTGACTCTTGCCTTACTTGAGCGTCAGAGTACCTTGCAATATGTTTTGTAACCAACTGTGAAACTCCTATATTTTAAAGTTTTTTATTTTGAAACATTTGTTTTGTTTCTCAAACTTTTTATATTTTTGAAAAAACTCGACTATTTTATATTTTTGAAAAAACTCGACATTTTAATATTTTTGAAAAAAAACTCGATTTTTTTTTATATTTTTGAAAAAACTTAATTTTTTTATATTTTCGAAAACACTCAACTTTTTCATATTTCCGAAAAAAACTCTACTTTTTCATATTTTCGAAAAAAAAATCGACTTTTTTTCATATTTTCAAAAAAAAATTGACTTTTTCATATTTTCGAAAAAACTCGACTTTTTCATATATTCGAAAAAACTCGACTTTTTTTCATATTTTCGAAAAAAACTTGACTTTTTCATATTTCTGAAAAAAAACTCGACTTTTCCATATTTCTAAAAAAACTCGACTTTTTCATATTTCCGAAAAAACTCTACTTTTTCATATTTCTGAGAAAACCCGACTTTTTCATATTTATGTAAAAACTCGACTTTTTCATATTTCCGAAAAAACTCGATTTTTTTCATTTTTCCGAAAAATACTCGACTTTCTCGTATTTCCGAAAAAAATCTACATTTTCATATTTTCGAAAAAACTCGACTTTTTCATATTTCTGAAAAAACTTAACTTTTTCATATTTCCAAAAAAAACTCGACTTTTTCATATTTCCAAAAAACTCGACTTTCTCATATTTTCGAAAAAAAACTACTTTTTCATATTTCTGATAAAACTCGGCTTTTTCATATTTTTGAAAAAACTCGACATTTTCGTATTTCCAAAAAAACTCGACTTTTTCATATTTCTGAAAAAACTCGACTTTTTCATATTTCCGGAAAAAACTCGACTTTTTCATATTTCCGAGAAAACTCGACTTTTTCATATTCTGGAAAATAAACTCTAATGTTTTCATACTTCCGAAAAAACTCGACTTTTTCATATTTCCGAAAAATATACTTTTTCATAATTCTGAGAAAAATCAACTTTTTCATATTTCTGAAAAAAACTCAAAATTTTCATATTTCCGAAAAAAACTCGATTTTTTCATATTTTCAAAAAATCTCTACTTTTTACATATTTCCGAATAAAACTCAATTTTTTCTTATTTTTGAAAAAAAAACAAATTTTTTGTATTTCTGAAAAAACTCGACTTTTTCATATTTTCGAAAAAAACTCAACTTTTTCATATTTCCAAAAAAAATCGACTTTTTCATATTTTCGAAAAAACTCTACTTTTTCATATTTCCGAGAAAAGTCGACTTTTTCATATTTCCAAGAAAACTCGACTTTTACATATTTTTGAAAAAAATCGACTTTTTCATATTTCCGAAAAAATTTGACTTTTTTTATATTTATGAAAAAACTCGACTTTTTCATAATTACTTACAAATTTAATTTTGTGAAACAATTTTTTTATAAAATTTAAAATATAAATTATTAAAAGAAATTAATTAAAATATTTAAAGTAAGTTTTTGGATAGACGGATATCCGTCCATTAAAATAATGTTAACGGGTGGATTTTATCTTTAATGGATGAATTGGATTGGATATGTTTTAGAAAATTTTAATGGATTTTTAATGAACTAATGGATTGTTTTGATCCATCCGTTAACAATTCAATCAATATCCATTCAACCCATCTATTTTGACACCCCTACTTTAAACCATAAACTAAATAATACTCAAAATTTTATATTACATGTTTTGTATTTGTTTATAGTACACAATACTATCATTAAATTATAAAAATGATAATATCCTCAAACATTATAAATCTCATTTTTATAATAAGTCAGTCATATAGTAATAAAAATAAATAAAACATATATTAATTAAGTTTGGTCAGTTTCGGTTTTCATCGGGTTCAAAATAAGCATCTGAGCTCGACCAAAGCAACCCTACGTTATCCAAATTAAGCAACTGATTCAACCCGACACCCAACCTGGCTCATTTGCCCAAAAAAGACAATGGGTCGGTCAGTTTCAATCGGCCAGTTTAAATTTGTCCACCCCTACCACCTACTATCAGTACTCTTCACGTGTTGCAAAAGATCATAAGACCATTAAGACACTTACCTTTGTTCTTGTTGTATCTTGGTTGTTTTTTGCTGTATTGTTGGGTTTAACATTCTACATTTTACACAACAATACAGCAAAAAACAACCAAGATACAACAAGAACAAAGGTAAGTGTCTGAATGGTCTTCTGATCTTTTGCAGCCTTCATCTTTAGTTTCTTGATTTTCTTGTTATGCTTCATATCCACTGTCAAGTTTAGACATCCAGGGCAACCTCCAACGAATCTAGGTTCAGCATTCTTTCCTTGATACAGTTCATCATCCCAATGAAATAGATGACAATCGTCAACATTCTGGGAAAAAAAGAGACGACATGAAACAAGCATCAAAATTCTAGAAAAATAAGAGACGAGATGAACAAAAGAAGAGAATAAATTTTTACATACCCCCCAAAATTTACACTTCTAATATCTTCTTCCTGGGTTTGAGCTTAACTTTGAAACATGGATTCTCATGGGAAGCTCGTGGCCACAAACCGGTGGTTTACTCACACTCGCCGTGTAGTATGAACTCGTGCTTCCACTCATTTTCTTGTATTGGTGAAGATACGAGCTGATTTCAAAATTTAGGGGAGATCTTAAACCCTAGCTGCAAACATAATTTGGGAAAGTAAGAAGAAGAATGAAAGCAATTCACGAAAAACATATGTTTGCCACATGTATTTTACACGTATACCATGAAATAATAAAAAATGCCAAGCTGTAATTGTAACACCCACGTTCCCGAACAAACAAATAATTAATATTCAATACGAAAATAATCAGAGTTCCCTTAATAAGTGGGATGTCACACCAAGAAAACATAACCTGAATTTCACTATTATCTTCATTCACTTCTTGTTTCTCAAAAGAAATCATTTAAAACAGCGGAATGAAATATCCAACCCAAAAAAATATATAACATGGCCCTTAGCCAACGAGATCATGGTCCACCTAAACACGTGGTTCACCATGTTTTAAGATGAGTAATGATACATAACACTAGTCATAATATATACAACAAAAGATGAAATTCCCATTATCCCGTGTTACGTATCAGAGCGACTCCTAAGACTCGATCAGGCAACACGCACTCCATGCACTACTCAAGTACCTGGATTATCTGTACTTCCAAAGAAGCACAGACACAAGAAACAATAAAGGGGTGAGAACTACATTCAATAATTAACGGTGTAAAATACATGCTAAGAAATAGAGTTCAAGCAATCACACACAATGTGCACACATTCACGACACACTTGTCACTATCACTCATAATCCATCAAAGACATAATAATAAAGCAATGTGACTCAATGACACAATGCAATGCAAGTGGTACAAACACACCATGGTTCATTCAATTGAACCCGAATAAATCACCTACACCCCTACTTGGCAATGATTTATCCCCACCACACTCCACAATGGAGTTCGGATGAATCACATACACTCCTCCTGAGCAATGATCCATCACCACCGACACCATGATATGCACGACAACAATATGCATACAACACACATGTGTAGTAAAATTATACATTCTCACGATCCTCCTAATCACACATGAATTAATCATTCATCACAACACACCCCACAACCGGGCATCCCTCACTTGACGTCATTTAGTTAAATATCTAATTAATTCACTAAAATTACTAAATTAATTATTTCCATCACCAATTACACATTTCTCAGGGTCTGACATCTATTCCCAACCTCTCAAACCAAAAGAAACTGCCTCGGACGCGAAAACGGGAAAGAAATATCGAAAACGACAAAATTCTGCACTCTCGCTGGTCATACGCGTATTTCCCTGGGTCATACGCGTATTTCCCATCTCGCTCGCCCATCCATACGCGTATTGCCCAACATGCTACGCGTATGAGCAGAGACTGAATTCTCTCAACAATTCCACTTCCAGATCTCCGTACGCGTATTGCCCTACCTAATACGCGTACTGCCCCGCCCCATACGCGTACCATTACGCATTTCAGCAGAGGGCTGTAAAAAGCGGGTTCCATACGCATATTGCCCTACCCAATACGTGTATTGCCTTGCCCATTACGCGTATGGCCTTGCCCAATACGCGTATGGGCAGCGAAAAACCCAGAATTTTCTGGTTTCACACCAGTCCATTTTCTGCTAAATTTTAACACCCAAATCTGCAATACCAGAATCATATAGCAGCAGCAACATAGTGTTTACACATATTAAGACAGAATGGATCGATTTACACACACTTTCCATCACAATTTCAAACATTCAACAACAATTCCACAACAATATAATTATACATACAATTCCTATGAGGAGAAAGAATCCTCACTACCCTATAATGTTATCAACACCAATATTGAAATCCATTCTCCCCCTTACCTCGAATTATCGATTCAATTCTGGTGAAAATTGATGATGCCAAACTTAGTTCTTCCTCTCCAACTTTCTCTTGGTGAACAAATGTGGTTTTTCTTCCCAATTTCTTAATCCTCACCCTTTTACGTTATTTTACTACTACTAATTATATTATTACTAAAATTCTAATTTTATTTACTAATAACCATATTAATAGTAATAATAATAATGCTAATAACAATAATAAGAATAATAATAATAATATTGGACATAAAAATAATAATACTCCTCTTTCTACTATTATTAAATATGTCCCCACATTATTCATTAATACCTTATTATTATTCCAACATCTCTATTTCCCCGTTCCGTTTGGGACCCTACACTCTAAACAAGGCCAAACAAAAGAAATAACACACGACGATTAAATAAATTAAAATGGAGTGTTACAGTAATGTCCACCTCATCATTTAAGTTGACCAGATTCATTTAAGGACCAAAATAAGAGAATCTTATAAAGGCAGGGATGAAATCAGTGTTTTTTTACAGGGTCCTTTTTTGAATTCGCCCCATATGGCAGGGTCTAAAATGTGTATTAACCTTTATTAAAATTGATATTGAACATCCTCTAGCATATGATCATAAAAAATGGACTTGAAGATCCATTATTTAGACGTCTAAAGTTAATTGTATGACCGATACTTCAGAGATCATAAATTCTAAATTAAATATTGAAACACACAATACATGAATATTAAGATATTTATTTGCATTAAGCCAACACATTAATATTTGTTTATCCTCCCTTGATGTATAATTTATTTTTCAATTGCTCCAATATAATACACTAATACGAGTCTTGAAAGAATATTGGAAAAATATATTTGATATGAATCTCATTTTTGAAATATAATTTGAGAAAATAATTGCATACTTGATAGTAGACCAGTAGGCTGATTATTAATAGTGAAATTAATTTTTCGAATATTATGGGGAGAGATTAAGCGGCTAAAAAGTGAATTATAAGTTCAAATGAACAATTTAAAATAAATTGTTATCTTGATCCTCGTATAAATGTATATGAATCAAAAGTTCAAAATATTTCTCATTTGCAAAATTTATAAAATCAATTATCAGTTGCTATTACTTCAACCAAAGTAGATTCTCCTGTTGGACAATCTAATATTGCAAAGGAGTTGAAATTGCGCATGAAGCGTGTTAGGAATGTTGGTTCCAATATTAAAACTCCTCTACAAGAAAAAGAGATAAAATAAATATGACCCAAGTGAGGATATGAAGAACTAACCAGGTACCTGAAACTTATGAAAATTAAGAGATCTTGATAAATTATGTCATGAAGAGATAATGATTGAACCAAAATAAAGTCAATGTTGACAATGTCTTTGTATATAATATATCGCTAAAGATGATAAATGATAACGAGGATCATGAGTAAAAGTCTATCAAAGATTGTATACAAAGTTAAAATTGGCCAAAATGAACATATTCAATAGAAGAAGAATAAAGAACAAGGTGTATTTGATACAAATATCTGAGGTACGGGAAATCACCATAACAAAGACCTAAAGCACTTAAGATTTCTAAGATATTCAATGTATAAGAAATCTTAAGGCTTTTACAATTACAACCTACAACAGAAAATCTGCATATACAATTGTGTTGATAATTGTTGATCTAGTTACTCCTTCTTCTGGATGATCCTTGTTGAAGATTCAGTTTGAACCTTCAGCCATATTTATAGCCTTTTCAGAAAGTAGTCATTGAAGAGGTAACTTGATCAAGAGTCTTTGATTTTGCTCCATAGTACAAGAGACGTTAAAGATAGATACACCATAAGATCTTGATCCAATGTGTAACATGTTTAACCTTTGAGTCTTTAAGAGACCATGTACTATTAGAGCCATTGAGAGTATATATCCATAAAGTATCTCAACCTTTCTTGAGCCTTGTAATCTGTAGACTCTAGCTGGCAAACTGATTTGACAATACAACTTGCTTTCTGTAGTACTGCAACTTCATCTTTATCACCAACTCTAAATGGCACCAGAAGCCAATTCGCATTCACTAAGTGTAGAGACAATTATGTTACTTCTTCTGATGCTGAGACCTTCAGCTTCAGAGTCTACGTCAGACATCACTTAGCAAGTGTTCTTCAGATTCTGCCACCAGAAGCTAGTAATTCAGCAACTCCCAAAGTGTGCTAATGTAAAACAGATTCTGGCTATAATATTTACATGTATTAGAACCTGGATACATGTAACACACATCAAATAAACCATTGTTCTTTCAATACTTTGTTATCATCAAAACCCAAGGAAAATATTCCATGAACAAATCTTGTTCTAACAGTCTCCCCCTTTTATATGATGGCAAATACAACTATTTAAAGGACAATGTTAGGCAATTATAATTTTCTCTGCAACATCAGGGTATGAGGTTTGTAAGCCCCCCCTTAGTCTAATATTTCAAAGCTGAGTTCTGTAGACTTCATACTAGGTACTACTTTCTAGAAAAAGTAATTCAGTTTTCTTAGTAACATTAGTGTCTAAGGTTTATAAGCTCCCCCTGAGTCAAACAGTTCCAAGGTTGAGGTTTGTAAGTTCCCCCTGAGTTCCATATTTAAGAAAACCAAAATTAATATTTTAACTTCCTTTGGCAACATCAGAATACAAGGTTTGTAAGCTCCTTCTGAGTTTGATAGGCTAAGGCTGAGGTTTGTAAGCTCCTCCTTAGTTCTATGTACAATAAAGTTAAAATGTGTTGCCCGTGCAAGATAACCATAATAACAGAAATATAAATAACTAAATTATAAATGTCCAATATGTACAACTGAATATGTACTCAATGGGTTCAGTTTATATTTAAATACTTACCATCATTTCTCCCCCTTTTGTCACATCAAAAAGAATAAAAAAAAAAGAGAAAGAAAAAGAATTACAATCATAAATGCATCACAGGTCATCGTTATAGGATTTGTGATCAAGTAACATGGGTCATTAAGGATTGTATAATGCATGCTTTACATTTTTAGTGGTTATTACTGTTCCAAGAATCAAGCAAGGATTTAAATCAGTCGTTTGGGTTACTCAAAAGTCATTATAAAAGCAATCACAACCTAGTTCATTTTCATCAACATCCACCAGAGTCATGGAGTCATCAGCTGGGAGTCATAAGACTTCTGTCGTGACAGAAATATATGAGAGCTCTTCAAGACAGAATGTAAAAAACGTACAGAAATGAGCTGGTCAGAGTGGAGGTGGTAGCTGGTCAGATTATCAAGCTCTTAGAGTTTTTGCAAATTGGTTTGGTTGGAAGTGAACCAAGTGGTTTCATACAAAATCATGGTTCCAATGTGCAAGTACACAACTTTTCTAAAGTGGTTGCAACTTCAGAAACATTGCTTCTATCCATGGAAAAGTTTGAGTGCAGAAAGAACAAGTTGGAAGCTCAAGACAAGTTGTCTTTGTGATTAAAGTCACTTTTCCAAAATGGAAGTGAAACCTTTCTTCCCAAAATGGCATGATCCAATGCATAAAGGCTTAAACACTTGGGTAATGCTTCTAAAATTTGTGAAATCTTCTGATTATGGATGTATTAGAGGTAATGAGGGCAAAAAATCAAGATCATAGGGCATGGCTTGGAGATTTGATCAAGAACAACTTATGGAAATGCCTTGAAAATCAACTTTGTGCCACCAACTTCATGAATTCGAAACTCTTAGCTCAAGATTGGGATCAAGGAGTTCTTGTACTTTTTGAAAAGCCCCAAACATGCTCTACAACTTTCATGTTTAATTAATTTCTTGATTCTCAATAGATCATAGTGAAAACTAACTCCAAAGTTTGGTACTTTTTTTATAACAAAAACTGCCTTGAAATTTTTCTAAGTGTGGAAAATTTTTCACTAACTTGATGGCTTCATAACTCAAAATCCTTTCACTTTTTGGAGATTTACCCTAAATTAAAAAGTTGTATCATGTTTTAAGGGCTTCAATTTGATCTTTGGAACACAAAAAATGGTGGTCTAAATTGAAAGTTATGACCTTTCAAAGTTGGCACCAAATTAGGGTTTTTCACCATACTTAGAAAAAATTCAACTTCTTCCACTTTACCCCTTTTGCAAGAAACCTCCAAATTCTTGATTTTTCATGGTCAAACTCATTGATCAAACATGTTTACATGAAATTTAGCTTGAGGACTTCAATTTTGACCAAAAAGCTCAAAAGTCAAAGAGTTGACTTTGTAGTTAAAAGCTTGTGCATCAGATGAAATTGACTGTGTGATCCTCAATGATCTTAAACTCTTGAGTCTTGTAAACATCATGGATGGACTCCAAGGATGTATTTGAGCATCTTGAATCATGTACCAAGGCTTGGTATTATGCCTTGATCAAAATTCAAAGGCATATTTGACTTTGTCAAATAAAACCCTAATTTGTGGTCAGATGGAGTTGATCTTGATGAAATTTTAACAAGACCAATTTGCACTTGATTTTTGAGGGAGAGAGGTCTCTTGAGTGTATGAACACTTGGTAGGTTGATGATCAATCCAAGACATTGATTGATCAAATAAATATCCTCTTGATTCCCTTGATTCTCTTGATTCAAAACCCTAACTCATGGATGAAACAAACAAAATCAACTTGCACAAGGTTAGGGTTAGCAATGCAATGTGTGATTCTCCTAGAATAATGATGAAATCTAGGGTCAAATTTTGGGGTATGACAATGCCCATCCTCAAATATTTAACCAAATAACAATTTCCTAGTGAAAAAGCAAAAGCCTAAGAGATAAGGAGGCTCAGTAATCGATATGTCATTGTGGCGGACAGACTATACAAAATGGGAATTTTGACCCTCATGCTAAGATGCATCACTGAAGATGAAGTCAATCGAGTTTTAGCCGAAGTACATGGAGGTATCTGCGGAAGCAACATAGGAGGATTCACTTTGTCCTGAAAACCTTTAAGGGTCATATATTAATGGTAATAAATGCTTTGGGATAGTGTGAGGTTTGCCAACCAATGCAAAAAAAGTCAGAGGTATGCACCCTTTATCCATACATCGACTAGGTTGTTACTTTTAGTTATGTCGCCATGGCCATTTTATCAATGGGGTGGACATATTGGGCCCATTCATGTTAGCTCCTGAACAGCTAAAATTCATATTATTATGAGTGGATTATTTTACTAAGTAGGTGGAAGCAGAAGTTGTGGCTAAGATAACAACAGAAATAGTCATATACTTTTATTGGAGGAATGTCATATGTCATTTCGGCCTACCCAAACCATAGTCTCTGTGGTATCGATTTTTTCTCAAATCTAGGTTTCAAGACCAAATTCATATTGGTCGAGCATCCCTAGGTTAACAGACAAGCGGAATCCGCCAATAAAGTTATGTTGTCGGCAATGAAGAATAAGTTAAACAAAGCCAAAGGTTTATGGGCCGATCATCTCCAAGACGTATTATGACCCTACCACACAACCCCACATTCCTCAACCAAGGAAATTCCATATTGAATGATGTACAAGCCTGAAGTTATGCTTCTGATTAAAATCAATACTCCAACGTGGTGAAGGGAGCACTTCAACGAAGAGAATAATCGAGTTGAACTACAAGGCGAGGTAGATTTAATAGATGAAGTCTGTGAAATGGAACACATTCAGGAGTATGTGACCAAGCAAATGGTGGAAAGAAGATATAGCACCAAAGTGTGACCTAGGGTGATGGAAAAAGGCAAACTAGTTTTAAAGCAGATAGTTATTTAACCTACTGGACTCTCTGAGTTATTTAACCTAAGTCATCCACAGGGGGCGACCAACCGGAACCCACTGGTATCTCCGAGTTATTTAACCCAAGTCCTCCACATGGGGCGGTCAACCGAAATCCATTGAGCTCTTCGAGTTATTTAACCCAAGTCCTCAACAAAGGGTGGCCAAGCGGAACCCATTGGGATCTCCGAGTTATTAACCCAAGTCCTCCACAGGAGGGGCCAACCAGAACCCATTGGTCTCTCCAAGTTATTTAACCCAAGTCCTCCACAAGGGGCAGTGTAACACCCACATATAATAACATACATCAAAGCATATATATTATACATGAATCCAAGTATTTGGTACTGAAATACCAAAAGTTCCCAGTTAACACATTGTACATATACATGCCTAAATTGCAACATACAAATAACTATGCCATAATGTATACAAGATGTTCTAAGGCACTAAGAACTAGATCAATACAATGATCTCAAAAATAAACTCCAACAACGGAAGTCTCGCCATCCCAAAAGTCAAGGTAAGTAAGGATGATCAAACGGCCTTATCCTTACCCTTCGCAGAACCTGAAGCACATGTAATATAATAAAAAACATGGGGTGATATATTAAATCTCAGTGAGTTCCTTATCTTATTGATTATCTCGGCTTTACAAGGTTCTATCAATCCTAACTCAAGTCAAAGGGGAAGGGAAGTGACCTTGAGTTCACAATCTCACACTATATGAAAACATGTTCATGAGTTCACCAACTCAAAATATCACTAATCGATAACCTTACCAAGGCATCCTCTCTTCCCGTCCGCTTCTACGTCTAGAAGGCGACCCAAGTAATGGATCCTTGTAACTTACTTGACATACAAAATGGATTCGGGTTCTACGGGACATTAACCATTATGAACCGTCACTTCACACGGGCCATTCACCGTCACAAGCCTCTTTACCCTTAGGCTCCATTCATACTAAACGCGGAAATCAAACCTGCCAAGTAATCGTGCATACATTCCATAAGAGCTCGAGACTCATGAAACGGCAACTCAAGGGAAACGGTTACGATTATGTGATCTCACATACAAACGTGATTGTATTCGACAATCACAAGGCCACATTCGCCTTAAGGCCTCTTTTACCTTTTCTCATAATCACAATGGTTCACACATGTTCCATACTAGTGTTTCACTCTCTCCTAGACCATTACTCGTCACGGATGCACCTTCCTACATCACATGCACGAGCATCGCCATCTAGATTATCTACCAGTTCCTAGTCACCTACTAGGTTCTAATATAATTTCGTGGTAAAGTTCCTCACTCTTCCTATTCCATATGTTAACATGTTATGTCTCAACATACTTCACAACAATAGAAAAGATAAGCATAATACAATTTTGTGATAAAATAGCACATAATAATTAAATCACAAAGTTACACAATTCTTGGGTTCTCTCCGATTTATTTAATCGGGCAACAAAACTAATATTTTTCACTTTCGTCATGTAGAATATTTCCACAGCTTTCCATCGGTACCAAGAACACCTCGATCGGAAGCACGGTTCAAAAGATATTAATTTTCTAAAATATTTTTCAAAACACAACAGTGGTAACCGGTTACCTCAAAATGAGTAACCGGTTATGCATTCTTCCTACGTAGACAGTAGCCAAAATCCAATAGGGTAACCGGTTACCTCAAAATGAGTAACCGGTTACTCAGTTCATTTTTGCGTAAAAACAACTATTTTTCTTGCAAATAACCGGTTACCTCAAAGTGAGTAACCATTTACCACTGAACCAGAGGCCAAAAAACCTGCTATTTTCAGCAAAAACTCAATGGAAACTCATCCAAAATTCTTAGGAACATCAAGCAAGCATATGAGGTTCAAGGTAAACATAACCCGACTATATTACCTGACTATTTCCACATTTTAACCGTTAGAAACATCGATTCCATAATATTATTCATAATTCAACATTTCTAACCTAAACTTCTAACATTCCTAGAATTCTAAAACTCAAGTTCTAACTAGAACCCTCCTCTAGACAAGATGATGATGAAGATTGAGAGATGATTTGAAGAAGAGATGATGATCCAAGCTTTCTTCTTCTTCTTCTTCTAGGTTTCCCTTCTCTTTCTCCTTTTTGCTCTCCCTTCTCTCTACTCTTACTAACTTCTCTTTCTATCTTTGTTCCAAATGAAGAGGAAAGGAAAAAGAAAAAGATATAGAGAAATATATTTAAGTTAGTAACACTAACTAAATTGTCCAAAATAGCTCTATAGCACCAAATGCTAAAACCTCAGAGTCAGATAATTATTAATTTGACCTGCTCTGAGCTCGTCAGTTACTCTAATTATCTTTGCAGATAATTTCACAGAGTACATCGGAACCCAGTTGATCAGAACCAATATTATCTAGAGCAAAATAAAAATGTGGGGTACTACATCCTCCTCTCCTTAAATAGAAATTCGTCCTCGAATTTAAAATTACCTGAATAGATGAGGGTAAACATCCTGCATGTCTGATTCTAGTTCCCATGTTGCATCGTCCCGATACGTCTTATCCCACTGAACTTTAACAAGAGGAATCTCTTTATTCCTTAGTACCTTAGTTTCTCTTCCTGTGATACGACTTGGTTGAGGCTCAAACGTTAAATCTGCTTCTATCTCAATCGTATCTGATAGAATTGGCTGAAGAGGATCTGGAACAAACTTTCGGAGCTGAGACACATGAAAAACATCGTGCATCTCTGACAGAGAAGGCGGTAAGGCTAATCTATAAGCTACTTCTCCAATCCTTTCTAAAATCTGATACGGTCCCACGTATCAAGGACTTAACTTCCACGACTTAAACGGTCCTTTCAACCTCAATCTCGGAGTAACCTTTAAAAACACGTGATCACCTTCATCAAACTCTAGAGGTCTCCTATGGTTATCCGCATAACTCTTCTGATGATTTTGTGCTTGTTTAACTTTATCACGGATCATTCTAATCTTTTCCGTAGTTTCTTGGATAATCTCGGGTCCCAAATTCTATCTTCGCCAACTTCCGCCCAACAAAAAGGCGTCCTACATTTCCTTCCATACAATGCTTTGTAAGGAGCCATACTAATACTCGCATGGTAACTATTATTGTATGAAAACTCAATCAACGATAAAAATTCTATCCAATTTCCCCACTTTCAAGTACACAAGCCCTTAACATATCTTCCATCGTTTGTATTGTCTGTTCTGCATGACCATCCGTTTGCGGATGATTCGACATACTCAAACACAACTTTGTTCCCATAGCTTGTTGAAAAGCTTTCCAATACTAGAGAGGATACCATGTAACCTCACAATTTCCGAAATGAACAACTTTGCGAGATGACTCACCTTGTTAGTAGTCTTTACGGCTAAGAAATGCGCAAATTTCGTCAACCGATCCACTATTAACCAAATAGAAACATAACCACCTTGTGCACGGGGTAATCCAACTGCAAAGTCCATAGAGATACTATCCCACTTCCATACCGGAGTTTCTAAAGGTTGTAATAAACCACCCGGTCTTTGGTGTTCAATCTTTACCTGTTGGCATACCGCACACTCCGATACATACACCACAATATCTCTTTTCATATCGGACCACCAATAGTCCCTCTTTACATCTCGATACATTTTTGAAGAACTAGGATGTATAGTAAAAGCACTCTTATGCGCTTCCTCCGAAATTCTTCTTTTCAACACTGCTTCATCTGAAACACAAATCCTTTGGTTAAACAGAATAACTCCATCGGTAGCTCGCACGAAACCCGGTTGAACTAACAATTCTTGTAATTTCTCGTCCAACACTTGTCCTTGTTGAATTTCTTCCCTAAGATTAGAATTGACATTCAAATTTCCCATAACCACACCATTAGGAGTCCAAACAAATTGGAGATTAAGATCTCTAAACTTTTCCAATAAGGCATAATCTAACACCATCAACTCGGCATTATGCAACACTTTTGGGCTTAATGCATCTGCCACTTTATTCGCTTTACCCGAATAGTACTTTAGTTCCAAATCATAATCCTTCAAATACTCCATCCATCTCCTTTGACGCATGTTCAACTCTTTTTGGTCAAATAGATACTTCAAACTCTTGTGGTCGCTGAACATCTCAAAATGTACCTCATACAAATAATGACACTGATCGGTAAAATAGCAAGTGCGTTATTTTTACCAATGTAGTAATAGTAGGGGTTATCCCCAGAATCGATCTCACGAGGACTGCGTGTAATTATAAGTGCAGATGCTATTTCAATTAAACAAAAATTCCTTAAGGGTTTGTTTGTTTTGAAAATTATAATAACAATTAAGAAAATAAGCAGAATGAATAAAATTATAAATTTGACTTAAAAACAGATATAAGAAGCATGGTAGAGGAAGTGTATGAATTGCACCGCAAAAACACTAAATCCTTATTCGATGAAACATTACTCTAAACAAACCTTACCGATTCTGAAGGTATTTTTCCCTAATTCTTTAGCGGAAAAACCTTTGAGATTCTATCTTTACCCTAATTCCTTAGAGGTCAAGAAAGAATTACAAGCAGTATATTTGATCAAGAATAATCCAGTTGTTACAGGGTATCCCCATTCCTAGGCAATATCTACTGTAATATTATTATGAAAAAGCGTTAGGTTGGTTGGTCCGACCTAAACCATAACCGTAAATCAATTTCAATTTGTCCGATCGAAAAGTGTTAAAAACATTGCATAACAAAAGATTAAGGGAAAAAGTAATATTTCATAGAACAATGAAAATTCTAGTCATTACAATGCAATTCAGGGACATCCCCTAGCATTGGGGGGTTTAGCTACTCATACTCTTCGAAGAAATTACAATATAAAAAATAAACATTACAAGAATTCCGGATTACGTTGATCTTCAATTGCTCCTGCGCATGAAAATCTTCCGTTCTCCGTTCGTTCTTGATCGCTCAATCTTTTTTGTAAAATCTTTCGTAATGTCCAAAAGTCTGTTTCTCCTTCTCAGAAAGTGCCAAAATACTCTCAGGTCCAATACATTAACGGGGAAATGCCCACAATACCCTCATGGAACACAAAGGTAAAAAATCCAAGAAAATAAGAAGATGAAGCGTCCAAGCCAACACGGGCCGTGTCAGCTGACACGGGCGGCCGTGTTGGCTCCCTGTTATTCCGAAAATAAAATTTTGCAGTGCCAGACTTGCTAACACGGGGGGCAGTGTTAGGTGACACGGGCAGTGTCAGGTGACACGGGCACCCGTGTCAGCCCACTGTTTTTCTTCATATTTTCGTTCTCTTGGCTTTTTCTTGACACGGCCAGTGTCAGGTGACACAGGGGGCCGTGTCAGGCCACTATCTTCATTCCAATTTTATCCCGAATCTTACAATTTTTCTCGATTTTTCTCTCCGATTCCTCCTGAATGTTTATGTGAACCTGAAATCACTAAAGAACACAACCAAGGCATAAAATGCGGTAAAAGAGATATAAAACAAATAAACAATAACAAAATCATAACTAAAACAAATAGTGAAATAACGTATGAAAACCACCTATCAAACTCCCCCAAACTTAAACTGTTGCTTGACCTCAAGCAATAAGCTTGCATAAAAAAATTTCAGATCAAACGGTACATATCAAATGAAAGACTTGTGAAGGTAAGGTGTGTCGATACTCATACGTGAGCCCTTGTTCCGATTGGCTAAAACTAGTTCTCTTGGTAATCGTTTGTTAACGAAGGTATTACACAAACACATACCGCGATAAAACCACAGACTTAAATCCCCCTTTCGGTTACCTCTCCAACTATGCTTTGGGCTTAAGCCTTTTCTTCGATTTTCTACCCCTTTCATTCGGATAATCAGATTAAGACATTTTTTCTTGTTTTCCCTCACATGTACAAGATTGATCGAAACTTTTTCTAGGCACCATTTTCTCTTTTTTCTCGCCCATTGGCGTTTATTAGTCCACTTAGGGACAACAATTGAGACTCAACCGCCGTTAGGCTAAGTAACCGGGTGAGAGTTACCTAACTTAGAAGGACTAGTTGTCTTTATCGCCATTATTCACTTTTTCGGTGCCTTAAATCATTCTCTCAATCAACCCTATACATGCGGTTCTTCTTAGTTATGCTGGACTATCACTATGAACTAATCGGGGGATACTTCTCAAATCCAAGTACTATGGCACAAATCTACACGTTGGACTCGCTTTCTTACTCCGGGGAATCTTGGGTGTTCGGGTAATTCCTAAGTTTTCCAACTTTCCCAATGTCCCTAGTTCTAACTTCTCTTCCCTCAAACTCTATGTACTTTCTTGACCACCTCAAAATCACAGTATTCACAAGAAAAAAATTTTACGTCTCTAATTCGGGGGAAATTCAAAGTGGTTTCAATAAAACAACATACAAAAGCACAAGTAACAAGTTTAAACGGAAGAACTAAAAACACTAAATCCTCCCCCAAACTTGAACCACACATTGCCCTAATGTGTTAGAACAAGAGCGAGAGAGGTTACTCACAGATATCCTTATTGAGGAGGCAGACGGTAGCGCAACATCAACTGTTACATCATAGCTCGCACCCATAAGGTCTCATTTATTTCCTGCAAACGAAACAAAACAAACTGCAAAAAGAAAGTAATCAATCAGACAAGCGTGGGTTTCCTCCCATGTAGCGCTTCGTTTAACATCGCACGGCTCTATGGGTTACTCCCCAATGCTATTGGAGATACTTCAGCTTACACGTTTTGTTGCTTCACCTTTCCGCAACAGAGCATCGGTCCGGTTCAGAAATACGAACTACTTCTTTCCTCAAGTCAACTCCAACTTCCTTATCCTTCCTTCGATGTTTCTTTTTCTTTCTTTTCTTGATTTCACAAATGGATTTTATACTGGTTACATGTGCACTATATGCCCGAGAGACTTCAACCTTAGAGATGATGCCAGAGAATTTTTCAAGAGGGGGTTCATACTTATGCTTTTTCCAACCGTTTTGATCATTCTAAGTGAAGCTTGCTTACTCTTACCTTCATTTCGCTTCTTGCTATCCAACACTTCTAAAGTGATTTCCTCATCAAAAGATTTAAAAGTCACCGTGCCTTTTTCAATATCGAAATTGCACCAACTAGTGAGCAGGAAAGGTCGACCGAGGATGATAGGGACTTCTTCATCTTCTGGAATATCCATGATCTCAAAGTCAACTGGAAAGACAAACTCACCTATCGTCGCCAACACATCTTCAGCTAGCCCTTAAGATCTCTTAGTTTTGTGGTTTGCAAATTTTAAATTCGTTTCCGCATCGCTCACCCTTCCAATTCCCAAATTTTTATAAATAGATAATGGCATGAGACTAACACTAGCACCTGAATCAATCAGAAGTTTTTTGAAATTTTTGTCTTTTATAATGCATGGTATTGCAACAGATCCAGGATCCTTCTGCTTGGCGGGGATTCTCCTATTTTGTGGTACTTCACTGCACTTCTCATTTAAAGTTTTCAGCTCTTCTTCAATAGGTCTCTTTTTTGTGATCACTTCTTTCATGAATTTCTGATACAACGGAATTTGCTCTAGCGCCTCAAAGAATGGCATATTAACCTCCAACTTTTCGAACATTGTAACAAATTTCTCAAAGTCCTTATCTTTTTTATGCTTATGTCGCACTCTCTGAGGGTAAGGTAACTTAATCGCCTGTTTATCTTCCTTTTTATTCTTGTTTTCAGGTGGATTTACAGGTGACATGACTTCTTCCTGCGGTTTTTGATGATTTTTGATTTCCAAGTCCACCTCAATCAAACCTTCATCTTCAGTTCTTACCTCTTCATAATTCTCACTTGCCTTACCGCTTCCAGTCATGATGGCATTCACATTCTGATTATATCTTGGGTTGGTCACTGTTGCACTCGGTAAGGCACCTGGTGTTCGAGCGTTGGTAAGCTGATGTGATATCTGACTCATCTGAACCTCAAGATTTTTTATAGAAGCTGTAGTGTTCCTAAGATTATTTCTCGTCTCTTCCTGGAATTGCATATTGTGAGTTGCCATCTTTTCAACGGCTATCTCCCAATCTTCTTTTCTCGGTACCTGTTGTTGGAATTTTTGTTGAGGTTGTTGATATTGTTGCTGGTATTATTGGTGATATTGGATGGGTCCTTGCTTTGGAACATTCCCTTGCTGATCCGTCCAGGAGAAATTTGGATGAGTTTTCCACCCCGGATTATAAGTATTGGAGTAGGGATTGTTTTGCTTCAACAATTTAATTTCTTCTACCTATTGTGCTCTAGCAACACTGTGCATGGCGAAGTGAGGTCCCCCACAAATTTCACAATTTACCGCTTGAACCGGTTGAACCTGTGCCACAGTCTGAGTACCAAGATTCATCTTCTTAAGTTTTCTCTCTACCTCAGCTACAATCTGGTCTTCCATCTTTAACACTTGCTCAGTAAGCTTCAAATCAACCATCTTCTCTGGTTGGCTCACACTGCGATCATACAACTCCAAATGCTCGTTTGCAGTTATGGCTTCAATGATCTTTTTGATACCAGTGGCTATTGTAAAATTAGATGAGCCACCGGTAGCTGTATCAATTAGTTTCTTAGTCTTCAACTTGAGGCCATTGACAAGGTTTTGCATCTGTTCAGTTGCATCCATGTTATGAGTAGGACATGCACCCAACAATCTCTTAAATCTCTTATATTCATCTCCGAGTAAATCTTCATCCTTCTGCTTAAAATTTACTATATCATACCTCTTTCGAATGTACACAGAGGTGGGAAAGTACTCATTCAAAAATGTTGTCTACATCTCTTGCCAAGTGGTGATACTCCCAACAGGTAAGGAATAAAACCACTCTTCAGCATCTTCCGCAAGAGTGAAAGGAAACATTCTTAACTTTTTTGCTTCCTTGGTGTGCCCCTCAATCTTGAGAGTGGTGCTCATAGTCATAAATCTTTGCAGATGTTTGGTGGCGTCTTCATTAGCCTTTTCGGTGAAAGATCTCCTCTCAAGTTGAGTGATGGTGCTCGGATGCAGCTGAAAATTCGTCGCATTCACCGGTTGGTTCACAATTGTTAACCGACCAGCCGGTGTATGTGCTGCTCTGTAATCACCGAGGAGTCTCTCTATTGGTTGCTCTGTAGCCATGGTCACTGTATCTTTGTCTGACTCTGAACCTGAGTTTGAGTGCTCCGAAGGTTCAGCTTCAGACGCTATAAGTTTTGCTTGCCTACGCCTCTCGTGTAAGCGTTCTTTCAATTTCTGTGTCAAAAAGAAAATTAGCTGAGGATTCTCCTCGCATAAAAATGTTAGACGCAGATTAGTAGCAATAGTAATAATCCAAAAGATAAAAAAAATGAAAATAAAAATAACAGAAAAATAAAGTTTTAGTCACAGAGTGACAAAATTCCAATTGAATTAAAAAAAGAACTTATAATTTGGCAATCCCCGGCAACGGCGCCAAAAACTTGATCGGTAAAATAGCAAGTGTACTATTTTTACCGATGTAGTAATAGTAGGGGCTATCCCCAGAATCGATCTCTTGAGGATTGCGTGTAATTATAAGTGCATATGCTATTTCAATTAAACAAACCAAAATTCCTTAAGGGTTTGGTTATTTTGAAAATTATAATAACAATTAAGAAAATAAGAAAAATGAATAAAATTATAAACTTGACTTAAAAACAGATATGAGAAGTATGCTAGAGGAAGTGTATGAATTGCACTGCAAAAACTCTAAATCCTTATTCGATGAAACATTACTCTAAACAAACCTTACTGATTCTTAAGGTTATTTATCCCTAATTCCTTAGCGGAAAAACCTTTGAGATTCTATCTTTACCCTAATTCCTTAGTGGTCAAGAAAGAATCACAAGCAGTATATTTGATCAAGAATAATCCGGTTATTACACGGTATCCCCATTCCTAGGCAATATCTACTGTAATATTATTATTCAAAAGCGTTAGGTTGGTTGGTCCGACTTAAACCATAACCGTAAATCAATTTCAATTTGTCCGATCGAAAAGCGTTAAAAACATTGCATAACAAAAGATTAAGGGAAAAAGTAATATTTCGTAGAACAATGAAAATTCAAGTCATTACAATGCAATTCAGGGACACCCCCTAGCATTGGGGGGTTTAGCTACTCATACTATTGGAAGAAATTACAATATAAAAAATAAACATTACAAGAATTCTGGATTACGTTAATCTTCAATTGCTCCTGCGCATGAAAACCTTCCTTTCTCCGTTCGTTCTTGATCGCTCAAAATTTTTTGTAAAATCTTTCGTAATGTCCAAAAGTCCCTTTCTCCTTCTCAGAAAGTGTCTAAAATACTCTCAGGTCCAATACATTAATGGGGAAATGCCCACAATACCATGGAGCTCAAAGGTCAAAAATCCAAGAAAATAAGAAGATGAAGAGTCCAAGCCAACACGGGCCGTGTCAGCTGACACAGGCGGCCGTGTTGGCTCCATGTTATTCCGAAAATAAAATTTTTCAGTGCCAGACTTGCTGACACGGGGGGCAATGTCAGGTGACACGGGCAGTGTTAGGTGACACGGGCACCCGTGTCAGCCCACTATTTTTCTTCATATTTTCATTCTCTTGGCTTCTTCCTGACACGGCCAGTGTCAGGTGACACGGGGGGCCGTGTTAGGCCACTGTCTTCATTCCAATTTTATCCCGAATCTTGCGATTTTTCTCGATTTTTCTCTCCGATTCCTCCTGAATGTTTATGTGAACCTGAAAACACTAAAGAACACAACCAAGGCATAAAATGCGGTAAAAAATATATAAAACAAATAAACAATATTAAAATCGTAACTAAAACAAACAGTGAAATAACGTATGAAAACCATCGATCAAACGCTACACTTTCAATGTAAAAACAACCGCTGCCAATTCCAAATCATGTGTTGGATAATTCTTCTCGTGAACTTTTAATTGTCAAGATGCATAAGCTACCACGTGACTCTCTTGCATTAATTCACCTCCTAATCCCATCTTTGATGCATCACAAAATACCTCGTACGACTTGCTAGGATCAGGAACGATCAAAACGGGAACAGTCGTCTGTCATACCCCAAATTTTGATCACCAAGATTTCCCATCATTGTACAAATCATCATCATAATATGGATGTACTTTCATGCCTCAACAATCTCCTGAAAGATGATTGAGCATTCACCACAATCAAGAATTAGGGTTTTGAGCCCTCTCAGAGCACTTAGACAAAGGATCAATCAAGGAATGACATGATCTTCAACTTGTCTAACCTCTCAAACAACTATAAAGGATTAAGAGGACTCCCACATCAAGAATCAAGCACAAGGTTGTAACATTCCAAGTGGATCAAGCCTCAAGATCGCCAGTGTCACCAAATTAGGGTTTTGGTCGACTGAGGTCTCCAGATGAAAATTTTCATCTGGACATGAGCCAATGCTTCAAAGCACAACCTAAGATACTCCAAGGGACCTCATGGACCCAATCATCAAGTCAATTTAACCTCAGGGGATGCATTTATCCAAAATTCAGGAATTAGGGTTTCTTGACCTAATTCACCCCTAAGTTGACTTTTGGGACAAAGCATGAGCCAAGACCTCAAGACATGATTTGAGGGCCTCAAATACACCACATTGATCCATTAACAACAATGAATTGATTCAAGAAGCTTGGCTCACAAGTTTCAATTTCACCAGGACCACAATTAGGGTTTTGAAGAAAAAGTCAACTGTAACTTTGACTTTTGACCAAGACATGCTTCCAAACCTTTGGACATGATTAAATGCACCCTAAATACCTATAGAGTCCATCCATTAGGTTTGATTTAGGTCAAGGACTTGATTTCACAAAGGATCGCACAGTTTGGATTTCATCCGATAAAAAGTCAACTGTGCACAAAATCAAGTTTGACTTTTTGGAATTTTTCACAAATATGGTTCCCCTAAGTAAAAAATAATGTTAATGTATGGTATTGATCATCATTCATTAAGAAAAATCAAGAAAAGTGAGGTTTCTTGCAAAAGGGGCAACCATAAGAAACTGAAATTTTTCTAAGTTATGGAACAAAAGTGATTTTGGTACCAACTTCCAAGGATCATAACTTGAGATCCAAACAACCATTTTGGGTGATCTAGAGCTGGATTTGTAGGTCTTTCTACACTCTACAAAATCTTCAACTACCCCAGACTCTAATTCCTTATGGATTTTGAGTTATGGATTGATCAAAATCACAAAAACATGAAAATGGCACTTTTTCCAACACTCAGTGAAAATCTACCTAAGTTACCAGCCTTGAACATCAATGTTCATGAGGTTTTTTTAGTTGGGTCCAAATAGTTTCAAAACAAACTATGATCACACATGTTTTGTATCATATGTGGGCTTTCTAAAAAGCAAAAGAGCCTCTCATAACTCAACTTGAGCAGGGAGATATGAATCCCTCAAAATCACCATTTCTAACTATCCTAGGCAAGGCAGAATTTGGTGTCTTGCTCGATTTGACAAAATTGAGCAACTCCAAGCCTTGTCATCCATTTGTACACATCTGAGGATAAAACAAAAGGAGAATGATCTGATCCCCAAGCCTCCAAAGTCCAAGAATCTACACTTAGCCATAACAAACCTAAAAAGGCTAAAAAGGTGCCAAGACTCCAATTTTGTTTCCAAGCATTCAATAGATGCACCAAGGTGGCATGGACTGACATATTCCTAACTGAATGAGTCATGAATAAGCTCTGAATCAAAGGACCATAGGCCTGTGCCCTAACCTCAAATCAATGGCTAGAGGAGACTTGAGATTCCTTTTGCTGAACATTAGCCAAAGGCCTGCTGCAGCTGCCATTCACTATTGATGCCAAAAAAAACTTGACACACTATAAATAGAGCTCAATTGTGGTCAGTTTGAGTACGCCAAAGCACTACAACACTTGCTTTCCTCAAAATCTCTTTCTTTAGGCCAAAATGCCTTCTTTTGCAAAGTATCTTTGAGTTTTTAAGTTAGAGAGCAATTCCACCACAACTCATGATCCAAACACATCCAATATGTTATATCTAAACTGTTCAAACACTCACTTGTGACCTGAAACACCAAAATAAAAAAGTCCACCTCCAAAACCTCAAAAAGTGACTTTTCTGCATTTTTCAAGCCATGTCTTGATTCAGTCACTTCCAAAACCAAACAAAGTCTCAAACACACTCCAAATATCATCCTTAAACTATCCCAAATGGTTCCCCTCATCTGGAACAACATTTGAGAGAATTGTCATATTGGTCACTTTTGCCCCTTTTGCAAGAAAGTGCCAAAACTTGTTCCCAAGGATTCCAGCTAGTTCTAATCATCCTAAAAGCTTCTAAGGGATCAATTGAGAGTGTTTAAAGCATCAAATTACTTCTGGCACAAGGAACTTGGCAAGTAGCACAAAAAGCTTCAAGAGGTAAGTGCATGACAACTTGAACTCTTTGAATTATGCATTCCTTTAATATCCATTGATCATAAACATCTCATACATGTTGTATATGTTGTGTTTGAACCAATTTGTCATGCAATTCTTGCATGTACCACGAGATAGCATAGAACATGCAAATCTAGGCCTATTTTGAAACCACTATCGGGTTTTAAAATAGGGACACTTCCTGAAAATTCCAAGACCACCATTGGATTCCTCATGAAGTTCTAGGTCAGATGCACCTAAATTTTGTCCCAATCCATGGAGAAATGAGAAAGTTAGAGGTTTCACGTAAATTGTCAAAACTTGCCTTGGCTTGGCTTGGCTTGGCCTGAAAACTTGGCACCCCTTATGTATTTATGGGGTGGTTTTGATACACGGATGTATCACCACCCCAGTGCTTGCGCACACATGTGTTTATCTACGAGGTCATGGGTTCAAACCCCACCCAGATTTATTTTTTTTGCTTTTCTCTTATTTTTGCTATTTTTCAATATTTTCATGTTTTTATTAGTTAATTCAAAAATTAATTTCTCTCTCAATTTTAATCATTTTTTATTGATTCTTATTTTGAAAATTCACAAAAATGTTAAAATATTTTATTCCATGAAAATTTCACAAAAGTATTATTTAGTTCACATATTTGGTATTTTTGTAAAGAATTATGTTTTATTTGTTTAAAAACATTTAAAAATATTTCTTTCTCTTGATTTTACAAAATTCAAATAATTTTTAAATCATCCCATGAATGAAACATGATTTTCCAAATATAAATCCAAGATCGCAACCTTTTTTCACATGTTGGATTATTTTAATTGAATATTTATTCAATTAAAATAGATTTTAAAACCAAAATTAGGGTTTTGATCACTATCACCCTAACAAATCTTTTCAAACATCTCTGGGCCTCTATTAGAGTATAAGACCCAACCAAAACCTTTTTGGGCCTCAGTCATTGTATAAGTCCCACTGCGATTTTAAAATCTCGGCGCGGTCGTCGTCTTTTAAACGAAAACCATCTGGGCCTACCCTTGTGTTGTAAGTCCCATTTCTTTTCTTTTTTTTCAAACTTTTGGGCCTCTTATTGAGTTGTAAGACCCATCCCTTTCTACAGAAAACCTCTTTGGGCCTCAGCCATTGTATAAGCCCCAGTACAGTTCACAAAACAACGGTACGATTACTGTTTTTTATCTGGGCCTCTCCTTGAGTATAAGCCCCAATCTGTTCAAAAACAACTTCCTTTTTGATTTAGGTTCAAATCCATAGTTGTTATCAAAACTTTCTTTAATTTCTTGAACAACTAACCATACAGCTGTTACAATGGAAGCTTGCTCGACTGTAAGTTTTTATTAGCTTTCTTTACACGCCTTCATATATATATATAAATAACTGTATTGCTGGAAGCTTGCTCACCTGTAAGTCCTTCTTTCATTCTTTTAAATACTTGTCATATATATATATATATATATATATATATATATATATATATATATATATATATATATAACTGTATTTCTTGAAGCTTGCTCACCTGTAAGTCCTTCTTTCATTCTTTTAAATACTTGTCATATATATATATAACTGTTTTGCTCGAAGCTTGCTCACCTCTTCTTTCATATCCTTTTAAATACTTGTCATATATCAACTGTATATATACTTGTATATCTGCTTAGAGTTTTCCCCAGCAACTAAGTCTAGAATTAGGTAAAGCCAGTTGGTCACTCTTAAATACAGTCAAAACTAGTTCCCCATAGGAATTTCCAGATACAGTTTTGCCTTCTCTTGGGCTTAAACAATATGGAACAAAGAGAAAGGCATTATTCCCAGTGAAACTTTTCTCAGACTATCACTATTAGAAATTGTAAAAGAAATTCATTTCCCCTGAGTGGATTAATTCCCGATGAATCCTCTCTTGAATTTCTTCAAACCCTAGAACTGTTCACTAAAGAAAAGATTATTCCCAGTGAAACTTTTCTTGAACTCTTCTTAAGTTTGGACCCACAGGCTTCATAAAGGCATCCCCGCCTCCTCTTGGGCTTTGTACAAGGACCCTCCGGCTTCTTAGAAGTTCTCATGCCTTCTCTTGGGCTTAGTACAAGGACCTTGAAGACCTCTTAAAGGTATAGGACAGAACTTAGTCATCCTTTGCTAGATCAGTCTTTCCAGAGTTAAAACCTCAGACCAATTTAGGCTTGATTCTCATCCCTTAAAACACCAGCCTCCTCTTGGACATCATACAAAGATAAACTCTTCCATACCAGTAGACTTGCACAGTCTAATCCCTTCTTGGATCTCAAAGACATTCTCAAGTTCTCTATAAACACAGGAAAAACCCTGGTCATTCAACCAATCTCCAGTAGAGTTAAAACCTCTATAGGTTTTCAAAACTCAATCTTTAAACTCTCACCTTAAGTTTCCCCTAGCCAGGGTCAGCTTATTATCCGTATAACACTATCCCAAATCAGAACCTCAGGGCATCAGATATCTCAACTCTTCTGTAAACCCTCAGCAAGAGTTGATTTCTCCATTTGGACCTGCCTCTGGATCTCAATAATCCTTAGCTGAAGCTTGCCTCCATTTAGGTTTTGTATAATGATTCTTGCTTTCCTCAACATAGTCAGCCTCCTCTTGGGCTTTGTATAATGATTTTCCCCAGCTGAGCTAACCTTTTCAGACTCTCTTGTTGAGTCAATCACCCTTTTCAGCACTCTCTTGTTGAGTTAACCTTTTCAACCTCCTCTTAGGATTTGTATAAGGACTTCCCCAGTGGAGTCAATCAATCTCTTAGCTTCAACCTTGGGCTTTGATCAAGGCACACAAAAATCAACATCCCTTTAGAGGAAATCAAAATCTCTCTGTAGGAAGATATTTCTCTGTGTTATCACACATCAAGACAGACGTTCAAAACAAACCCTTATCCCAAATAACTACTGTATGTGGCACCCTTGTTGATTCAAATATCCAAGCTGTCATCCATCTCTTATCCTGGTAAACTTCCTTCTTTCATCTAATTGCTGTAAGCGGCAAGCCTTTGGATTATTTACATCCACGCCACTGTCCCTCTCTTAATATGAAAGATTCCTAAGGAAAAATGGCATTGCTCAATACTGAGTTAAAGTTTTCTCCTTCAGGACAAATCCCCTATAAAGGAAATTATGGCATTGTTGGATTCTCATATCCCGGTTAAAGTAATCCTCTTTTATAAACAGTCACCCAACAACTGTGATAAACAGACGAGATGTCTCCCCTTTAGAGATGATAAATTCTCTCTCAGTCAAACCTTTTAGCTTCAATCTTTGGCTTTGAACAAGACACAAATACTCAACCTTTTACCTTCAATCTTAGTTTTTAAACAAGACACCAAAACATCATATTTTTCTTCCCATAGAATAGGAGGAACTACGATTGCTCTGATTTCCCTGTTTCTTTAAACGGGAATACGTAGGCATAAGATTGTGAAATCTTAGCGAGCATACCAATCAAAACTTTAGGTCCAGTACCTTCACACATACTAATCAAAACTGAGGTCCGATACCTCACCAAAATAATCAAAAACTCTCTCTCATATCTCCCAAAGAAGAAACTTTTCCAACCCCCAACAGATAAACACCATCAAGTACAAAGCAGAACCTAATGCTAACAACCTGTGGATAACCACATATAGGATGGGTAATTGACAACTCCCCATTGTTTAACCTGACCCCGAACTCCCCGAATCTTTTTAAGCGTTTGTTCAGTTAAACATTTGCATGCAAGGTTAGTTTTAGATAGCTTCCCTTTCCCTTCCAGCTTCACGGGATAAATAAGAAATCAGAAAGTAGCAACCCACTCCTCCTCATTGAGGTGAGGACAAAACCATTTACGATAAGGTGGTCGCGTCACCGACAAAAATCGCACGCTACAAATAAATGGCGACTTTGCTGAGGAAGTCTTTGATCTCTCTAGGACTAAGATTAGAATTCTTAAGAGGTCTTGGGTGTTAGTTTTAGGAGTTATAATATATATATATATATACTGCTTTTCCTACTTGATATATGTGTTTATTTTTCTGCTAATGGGAATGTGAGTGATGTCACATGTGGAAAGTTTGAGTGATACCTAAGATAGGTGATGGCATAGACGGTCGGTATTATAGGGAGTGAATCCCAAATAAGCTGTCTCGGTAGACCATCAAATCAGTGGAGATACCCTTTGCGGATTCAATGCTTAATGACTCTATTATGAAGGCAGATTGTCCCAATGTGGTATCCGTGAAACTGAAGATTTAGTAGACAATAACCATGTGGCTATTTTGTATTGAGGTAGCTATCGAAAATAGTTGACACGCGATACTACACTCAATTGAGATTACCCTAGGATGCTACAGCTCGCTCGGGTGAACCAGCTTGCTGTTGTCATCCCTAGGGGGTCAATGATTTTGGGAACAGGTACAAAAATTCACCATAGTACAACCTTTGGGGATGGGTAGAGCCATGACTCCATGCTCGTGACGCTGAACCTTTGAACCCATGTTTTTTCTATGTTTTTGTGTGCTGCATTCTTGCATTCATTTAAAAAACATTTAAACAAAGAAAAAATATTCTTTTCTCTTCTCTCTTTTTTCAAATTAAACTAAAATAATGATTGCAAACATCAGAGAGAAAGATTGCGTTATGGATTTTGGTAGAAGGAAGACGCACAAGTACATCTTCAAGGCTCCAAAACTAGAGGATTTAAGGGGGTTGGCAAGGATGATCACCAACCCTGATGCTTTCAGAGCTAAGTACGGAGGACTACTATCTCAATTAAGGGTCCATGTAGTTGAAGGAATCCTGTCTACGCTCATTCAGTTTTACAATCCGGTTTATCACTGTTTCACATTCCTGGATTATCAACTAGCATCAACACTGGAGGAGTACTCTCACCTAACTAATTTACCCATCACTGACCAAGCTCCCTTTTCTGGACTGGAAGAAATTCCAAAGGATCAAACCATTGCGAGACCAATCTATTTGGACGAGTCAGAAGTCACGACTCACATGACCACTAAGGAAGGAATCCAATGTTTACCGGCCAAGTTTTTGGTAGAGAAAGCCTTATACTTTGCCTGTATAGGAAACGTTACTGCTTTCGAAGATATCTTTGTTCTACTCACATACGGGTTGTTCCTTTTTCCCAACATCAATAACTTCGTCGATACCAATGCCATTAAGATATTTCTGATTAGAAACCCTGTACCGACCCTGCTCATAGATGCTTATAATTCTGTACACATGAGGAATTTGTACAGCAGAGGAATGATCACATGCTGTGTACCCCTGCTTTACAAATGGTTCACTTCCCATTTACCCAAGTATGCTGCTTTTTGGGATCATAAGAGTACTCTACGTTGGTCACAAAGAATCATGTCTCTTACCAACTCTGACATAGATTGGTACAATCAAATCTATGACGGGATAGAGATCATTGATAAATGTGGAAATTTCCCTAATGTACCCCTCATAGGAACTAAAGGAGGAATCAACTATCATCCAATTTGAGTTCGCCGTCAACTCGGATACCCGATGAGTCATATCCCGCATAATGTTCATCTAGAAGGTCTTTTGTTCAAGGAAGGAGAAAATGACAGGTCACTAAAGACAGAAATAGTGCATGCCTAGAAACATGTTCACAGGAAAGGAAGAGAGTCTCTAGGAAAACCAGATTGTGTCTCTATGGAACCTTATCTCCACTGGGTATAAACTAGAGCCCTCAAGCTAAGGATGTCTTACCCTCGTCAAGAAGTTCTTCCGCTAAAGGAATTTGTCCTTTATTTTATGTCTGATGCGGAAAAACTCCGGGTCACTCAACAAAGTTCGACGGGAAAAGAAATCTTGGAAGAACAAGTACCGTATTCTCAATGTAGAGTGTACTAAAATTCAGCAACTGTTAAAAGAAAAGGACGTTTTGATTAAGATATTAGAGTGACATGTTGTAGAAGGTCAGGAAGACCGAAGAAATTTGCTCGCTCCTTTCAGTTGGCAAAGGACTGACAACCCCACAACGGCTCAAGAGCCCCGGTCAAAGAAAAGGAAAATACCAGAACCAGCACCTGAGCTCTCCTCAGAGAGGACTCAGGATCCATAAGCTTAAACATTTCCTTTTACAGCACTTTGTAAAATACTGTATTTCCCTATCTACAATCTTTCAAATTCAATAAAACGGGGTCTCCCCACTGTATGATATTTGCAATCTATTTGTTGAAGTTTATTTTTTATTAAAACAAAATTAATATAATCATTGTATATCATTCATCATTCTCACATAACGCATTCTTACCTGCGAATCTCACGTATGTGTCACGATTCTAGAGTCAAACTGTCTCATTCGTACAATACTCGGGCCAATCGACAAAAGAAAATGGACGATCTCGAGGAAGAGAACAGAGAGCTGAGAGAAGCAATCGACGCTCTGAAAGAAGATTTGAGAAAACTTCACAGTGACATGGAATCTCTGGCAGCAGCTCAAAGACAACAACAAATGACTGTGATCTCGGAGATCACATCTACGCCCATAGTGGAGACATATGATCCTCGGTACAACATGCCTAAAGATCTCCCCTGGGGCATGCCTATTAACTTTGTCCCTGAAGGATACATTCCACCGGTCACTGAAGACTCAGAAACTGCAGCAGGAACTGCTGGGCCTGAAGGTTACAAACTTCGGGAAGGCGAAGATGCAAGAGTCATGACAGTAACTCCTAAAGGTTACAAACTTCGGGATAAGGAAGCACCAAGGGTCACCGCTGTAATGACTATACCACAACCAGTGGTACACACTGTCCCGGAAGGATAGATTCCACAAATAATCTCTAGTGGAAATGAAGATATGTACGACAGAATGAATGAGTTCCGGGAACAATTTCTGGAGATGCAGAAGGAACTGATGCCATTCGCGGTCAGGATTTATTTGGAAAGGACACTGCAGACCTTTGTTTGGTCCCCAATGTGAAAATCCCGCGCAAATTCAAGGTGCCTGACTTTGAAAAATACAAGGGCAACTCTTACCCTCAAAGTCATTTGGTGATGTACACTCGAAAGATGTCAACTCAGACAGAGAATCAATAGCTACTGATCCATTATTTTCAAGATAGTTTAACTGGTGCCGCACTCAAATGGTACATGGGTTTAAACCGCACCAAGATCGTCACTTTCAGAGATCTTGGCGCTGCCTTCGTTCAGCAGTATAAGTATAACCTGGACATGGCACCAGACAGAGATCAACTTAGAGTAATGTCACAGAAGGACAAGGAAACTGTTAAGGAATATGCTTAGAGATGGCGTGAAATTACCGCCCTGATTTGTCCCCCTCTTGAGGAAAAAGAGATGACAAAGATCTTTTTGAAAACCTTGAGCTCATTCTATTATGACCGAATGGTCGCCAGTGCGCTCAGCGACTTCACCGAAATGGTGAACATGGGAGTACGCCTTGAAGAGGTAGTCCGAGAAGGACGTTTAGTCAAAGATGCAGGACCATCAAGCAGTACCAAAAGATATGGTAGTGCTTTCCCTAAGAAAAAAGAGCAAGATATTGGTAATATCTCTCTCGGAAAGCAAAGGAAAAGGTATCAACCAGTAGCAGCGGTAACTCCTGCTATCAATCCTGCACCTGTTCCAACGTACCAACCACAGGTTTCTCAGAGCCAACCGAATCAACAACAGTATCAGCAAAGGACATAACAGCCTCTTCAGCAGGCTCGTCCTCAGTACAACAATAACAACCGTACAACACAACCACTAGGGTTTGACCCTATACCGATGTTGTACGCATAACTATTTCCGCTACTACTGGTCAAGGGGAACGTCCAAACCAGGTCTCTTCTTACAATACCAGAAAATCCGCCTTCTTGGTTCAAAGCGGATCAAACTTGCCCTTACCATTAAGGAGGACCGGGGCATAACATTGAAAACTGTCTCAGCTTCAAATCTGATGTGCAGAAGCTTATCAGGAACGGGGTCTTATCCTTCAAGGATAAAAATCCAAATGTTCAGACTAACCCGTTGCCTCAACATGAGAAAACTGCAGTAAATTTGATAGAGGGAGAATCTAACCACAGTTATCAAATTCACTATGTACTCTAATTAGGAACCAATCTGGTCAAGATACATTATAGACAGAGCGGATACGGTCATGTACCCTCCCACAATTATCACCAGTGTGATATCTGCTCAAAGAATAATCAAGGATGTTCTATAGTGCAATCAGCTCTACAAGAACAGATGGATCTTGGATAGATCCAAGATCACCGAATCCGTGAGGTCAATATGGCCCATGCAAATCCAAACATTGTCCAGAACCACAACATTCTGGCGAGGAATGTCAACTTGGTGGCAATGCACTCAAGGCAAAGCCAACGTTATGATCTGCCATGGTACGATTACAATTCCTATCCGATCTGCTCAATAAACAATCAGGGATGCTCTTTTGTACAAGAGGCCCTCCAGCGTCCGATGGATCTCGGATAGATTCAGGACTACCTTGATAGAAGTCATTATCAAGTTAATAGGATTCAAATCTTTGATATTCGCTTGATGAATACCAGCCTTGTAGAATTACACGCTAAGCAAGTCAGACTCGGTTTTCTGGCTTCACATGATTATCAGAACTGTAAAGTGTGTCGTGAAGACAACCAAGGATGTGCACTTGTCCAAAGAACACTTCAACACTTGTTGAACCACTGGTGGCTTCCGATCTACCTAGATGAAGACACACAACGGGTCAGTATGACTGACGGGAATCCTACTAGGCATCCAAGTCAGGATGTTCGCTCGATGGGAACAAATCTAGTGAAGTTGCATTGCATACAAAGCAGGCGTGGCCGGGTGCCACCACACAACTATGAGCACTGCAGAGTTTGCTCAGAGAACAACCAAGGATGCTACCTTGTGCGAGCAGCTCTTCAAAATCAGTTGGACCAAAAGGAGATCCGACCATGTTCAAGTTCTGGTTCGATCAACTTAACGCAAGATTATCTTCCTGATCAAAGGAAAGACATTGCCTTAATCCCTAAACAGGAAGTGGCCAAAGATGTATGCACTATAATCCCTTTACTCCATGAATCAAGAGTTCCTCTTGATAGTAGAAAGATTCTCAACCTCGAACCAATTGAGGCCGGCTACAATAGTCAGAAAAGTCAAAAGGCTCCTGTAGTTATCTATCTGCTGGGACCAATACCGTACGAATCAGATAAGGCTATCCCTTACAAGTACGGTACAACAATAATCGAGAATGGAAAGGAAACTCCATTACCCTCTGTCATAAACATTGCAGACATCAGTCGAGTAACACGGAGCGGCCGAATCTTCAACAGAGGAGTTGGAGAACCCACCAGAGAAAAGGAACCTCAATCAGAAGTTCCTAATCAACCAGTCGGGCAATCCAGTAATCCCGACCTTTCAAAGAACAACGATGAGATGCTGAAGCTCATCCAGAAGAGCGAGTACAACATTGTAGACCAACTGTTGCAAACTCCTTCAAGAATCTCTGTGATATCTCTCTTGCTCAGTTCCAAAGCTCACAGGGAAGCTCTACAGAAAGTCTTAGAGCAAGCCTTTGTGGAACAAGATGTGACGATAAGATAATTTGACAGCATCATCTCCAACATCACTTCCTACAACAACTTAGGATTCAGTGATGAAGAACTACCAGAAGAAGGAAAAATCACAACATGGCGGTTAACATTACAGTTAATTTCCAGGACGATGCTCTAGCCAGCGTACTGGTAGACACAGGATCAGCTCTGAATGTTATGCCAAAATCTACTCTGATGTGACTATCATTCCAAGGATCTCCGATGAGAGGCAGTGAGATCATCGTCAAAGCCTTTGATGGATCCAGAAAAATAGTTATCGGTGAAGTCGACCTTCCCATAACTATCGGTCCTCACACTTTCCAAGTCACTTTCTAGGTCATGGACATCCGGGCAGCATACAACTGTTAATTAGGAAGACCTTGGATACACGAAGTCGGGGCAGTCACTTCGACACTTCACCAGAAGCTAAAGTCCGTCAAGAATGACAAGCTAGTCACAGTCTGTGGAGAGCAGGCCTTAATCGTAAGCAACTTATCATCATTCTCCTGTGTAGAACCAGAGGAGGTTGTTGGAACCTAGTTCCAAGCACTTTCAGTGAGCAATGAGAATCAATTAGAAAAAGGAACATTGATTTCCTCATATAAAGATGCTCTCGAAGTGATCAAAAGTAACAACGCAAAAGGATGAGGACAGCTCGTAATTCCTACTGATAACAAGACAAAGAAAGGTCTTGGTTTTTCTTTAGCCTGTACTCAGACTGCCAAGAAAGATGAAAGTTTTCATCCCATTAAAGACTTCTTCCACAGTGGAGGTTTCCTTCACCCAGTGTCTCAAGAAGTACATACCATCAATGAGGGTGACTCCTATGATACAAATGAAGAGTGGAAGTCCTATCTCAACGAGGACGATTATATGTCTCAGAAAGAAACACATACGTCATTTTGCTATCCCACGCAAAGTCCGAGATATATACCAAGATCAAATGTCAAGATGATGTATGGAGATTGTGATCCTGAAGGGTGTCGTGCTCCGCCAAACTCATTGGAGGAGGACACTCTAATGAAAGACAACTTTGACTATGACTATTATGATCCCCTGGATGACTTGCCTATCTGGAAGTCATACCCAGAAGACTTGGGGCAGAAAAGTCAGCCAAACGATGCATATCAACTGAGCATTATTGAAAAGAATACCTGCATCCCCTCCAAATCATGGGATCATTACTCAGGGCATTCAGAAGATATCCAGCACAACGATGAATCTGCAAAAATTGCAGGACAAGAGTTCATCAACTATGCTTTTCCCTAGGTCAACGTCATCGAGAAGGATAACTCCTCCAGTTCTACGTAAGTATGTGACACCTTAGGACAACCGAGTGGCAAGTACAACTTCTTGGTCAAGTACACCGCTTCTGAAAGCTTTCGTATTAGGCTCGAAGACATCCAGCCAACTGGATGGGGAGATCCTCCTGAGAATGAAAATACGGTACAAGATACAACAGAAGAGTTCGTCTACGACAACTCTGCCTGGGAGGAAGACTCCAACGATCCTGCTCCGCCAGAAATCAGCATCATTTCTGAGGACAAGCCAAGAAAGAAGGTGCCAGACTTTGTGATTCACCGAGGAGTTCATAGCCAATGGGTTGCTATCGATGTCCCGAAAGTCATCCATAAGTCTAAGTAATTGTCGTCTTTGTTTTGACCTTTCACCCTGCCCAAGTGAAACGGATGTTTTGATAGGGCTCACTTTCTGTAAATGTCCCTCTTTGCTTCGCCCAAAGCGACAGAGTTTTCTTTTATAAGGTTGTAGTTTCAGGAATCGACCAAATCATAAATAAATAAATGTCGTTCTATAATTTCCGCATTTATTGTTGTTTTCACTTTTTGCTTTTTCAGAAAATGGTAATCCTAAAACCAACTCAAAAATAAATAAAAAAACAAGCATTTTTCGGAAAATACACTGCACACACTCTTGCATTTCTCTCTATCTATTCTAAAAAACAATCATCACATCATGCAGATTGCTTGTTTTAAACCCCGTTAAAACATAAGATCCAATGCCTTCTCCCAACTTTGAATTCCCGGTATTTGAAGCTGAAGAAGAAGAAGACGAAGAAATTCCAGAAGAGATCTCCCGATTACTCAGACAAGAGGAAAGGTCCATTGAACCTCACAAAGAGCCGTTGGAAACAGTAAACTTGGGTTCAGAAGAAGAGAGAAAAGAAGTCAAGATTGGGGCACTGCTCAGTCCAACTCTCAAAGAAAGCTTGATAGAACTTCTCAAAGAGTTTCCCGATGTGTTTGCTTGGTCTTATCAGGACATGCCAGGATTAGATACCTGCATCGTGGAACATCATCTACCGTTAAGATCAGAATGTCCGCCAGTAAAACAAAGACTGAGACAAACTCATCCGAACAAGGCCATCAAAATCAAGTAGGAAGTGCGGAAACAGATTGACGTGGGTTTCCTCGCCACCTCAGAATATCCTCAATGGTTAGCCAACATAGTACCAGTTCCGAAAAAGGACAAAAAAGTCAGAATGTGTGTAGATTACAGGGATCTGAACAAAGCCAGTCTAAAGGATGACTTTCCCTTACCGCACATAGACATGCTGGCAGATAGTACAACAAACTTCAAAGTCTTCTCCTTCATGGATGGATTCTCGGGCTATAATCAAATCAAAATGGTGCCGGAAGACATGGAGAAAACTTCGTTCATCACCCCATGGGGTACCTTTTGTTACAAGGTAATGTCGTTCGGTTTGAAGAACGTTGGGGCAGCCTATCAAAGGGCCATGACTACTCTGTTCCATGACATGATACACAAATAGATCGAAGTGTATGTCGATGACATGATTGCCAAATCTAAAATAGAAGAGGAGCATGTGACCCGCCTGTCAAAACTAGTCGAGCGTCTGAGAAAATACAAACTCCGCTTGAATCCCAATAAGTGCACGTTCGGTGTCCGCTAAGGAAAACTGCTAAGATTCATCGTCAGCCAGAAAGGAATTGAGGTTGATCTTGAAAAAGTCAAGGCCATTCAAGAAATGCCTTCTCCAAAGACTGAAAAATAAGTCAGAGGATTTTTGGGACGTTTGAATTACATTTCCAGATTCATATTCCTCATGACCGCGACATGCGCGCCAATCTTCAAATTACTCAAAACGAATCAGGACTGCGTATGGACAGAAGACTGCCAAACTCCCTTCGACAGTATCAAAGAATACCTGTTAAACCCACCAATTCTATCACCTCCAGTAGAGGGAAGACCGTTGATCTTCTATTTAATAGTCTTGGAAGACTCCATGGGATGTGTACTTGGCCAACAAGATGAAACAAAAAGAAAAATGTCTGCCATCTACTATTTGAGCAAGAAATTTACCGACTGTGAAACTCGGTACACTATGCTTGTGAAAACTTACTGCGCTCTGGCTTGGGCAGCCAAACGTCTTCGCCAATACATGATTTCTCACACTACTTGGTTAATCTTCGAAATGGATCCAATCAAGTACGTCTTTGAAAAGCTTGCTCTCACGGTAAGGATCGCCCGTTGGAAGATGTTATCAGAATACAACATAGAGTGCCATGCTCAGAAAGCCGTCAAAGGAATTATTTTAGCTGATCATTTGGCTCATCAACCGATTGACTATCAAGAATCATTCAGGTTTGACTTCCCAGACGAAGATGTCATGTCTTTGAAAATGAAAGATTGCGATGAACGGCTACCCAGTGAAGGGCCAGAACCAGGTTCCCAATGGGGACTAATCTTTGACAGAGTTGTCAATAATTATAGAAACGGAATTGGGGCAATCATCATAACACCTCAGGATACCCACATTCCTTTCACCACCCGACTGACGTTCAAGTGTACAAACAACGAGGCCGAATACGAAGCTTGTATCATGGGTCTCGATGAAGCAATTGACTTGAGAATTAAGAACTTGGATGTGTCTGGAGACTCAGCCCTGGTTATCAATCAGATCAAAGGAGATTGGAACACATACCATTTAGGATTGATTCCTTACAAAGACTACACGAGAAGGTTGTTACCATTCTTCAACAGAATCGAGTTTCATCATATCCCTCGTGAAGAGAATCACATGGCTGATGCATTAGCCACTCTCTCCTCCATGATTAGTGTAGGTCAATGGAACGACATACCTAAGATCGACATAATGCGCCTAGAAAGGCCCTCTTACATCTTCGCGATTGAAGCAGTCATAGACGACAAACCTTGGTATCATGATATCAAATGCTTCCTTCAGAAACAAGAGTACCCACTTAGGGCATCAAGAAAAGACAGAAAGACCCTCAAAAGGTTGGCTGGCAGTTTCTTCCTAAGCGGTGATTCATTCTTTAAGATAAATTTTGACATGGTCCTGCTCCGATGCATAGACAGACCAGAAGCAAACATGCTGATAAAAGAAATTCACGAAGGATCCTTTGGCACTCATACCAACGGACACACAATGGCGAGAAAAATTCGGAGAGCATGATATTATTGGTTGACAATGGAATCTGATTGCTACAAGTACATGAGGAGATGTCACAAGTGTCAGATATACTCAAACAAAATCCATGTACCGCCAACGCATCTCAAGGTTCTCTCTTCCCCATGGCCTTTTTCCATATGGGGAATCGACATGATCGGCATGATCGAACCCAAGACTTCAAACAGACATCGATTCATCCTGGTAGCTATTGACTACTTCACCAAATGGGTCGAAGCAGTGTCATACGCCAATGTAACCCGACAAGTGGTGGTCCGCTTTATCAAAAACAATCTCATCTGTCGTTATGGTGTTCCAAGCTAGATCATTACTGATAATGGATCTAACTTGAACAACAACAAGATGATGAAAGAATTATGCGTTGAGTTCAAGATCGAACACCATAACTCATCTCCCTACCGACCTAAGATGAACGGGGCAGTAGAAGCGGCTAACAAAAACATCAAGAAAATTGTTCAGAAGATGGTTGTAACCTACAAAGACTGGCACGAAATGTTGCCTTTTACTCTTCACGGTTATCGCACATCTGTCCGCACTTCAACAGGGGCAACCCCTTTCTCTCTAGTATATGGCATGGAAGCAGTCCTCCCTATAGAAGTAGAGATACCATCGATCAGGGTATTGATGGAAGCTAAGTTAACAAAGGCTTAATGGTGTCAAAATCGACACGATGAGCTAAATCTGATCGAAGAAAAGTGAATAACGGCTCTGTTCCACGGTCAGTTATATCAGCAAAGAATGAAGAAGGCGTTTGACAAAAAGGTCTGACCCCGTGTCTTCAGGAAAGGAGACCTTGTGCTCAAAAAGATACAATCATTTCTCACTGATTCTCAGGGAAAATGGACTCCGAATTATGACGGCCCCTATGTGGTCAAGAAATCTTTCTCAGGCCACTACTACAAAATGCCCAAACAACAACACGAGGTTTACAACGGCATCCTATACACCATTCTTATAGTGCATACTGGATGCGCGCGCATTATTTTAATTAGAAATCTCAAGGGTATAATAACGGTTGTCATGAAAACCGTGGTGATACAATCTAGCTATCATGGGTTCGAACCTCATCGCCCTCAAATAATTTATCCCTTTGACGTAGATGCTCCCTTTTTAAGTTTTATTAATATTTAACTAAAAAATAATAATCATATCACGACGGATTTTTCTTAAAACCGTTGTTACAAACTGTTATGTATTTTAAACACCAAGTATTTATCAATTTATCCATTGAAAAAAGAAACAAGACGAAACAAACCTAACACCAACGCCGTCACCATTGTCGGGAAGAAGACAACAACAACAAGAAAGTGTTCTACTTTAAGGTGTGCAATGTCACATTTGAAGACAAAATCATCCAAAGGTGTTTCTACGTCTTCTTCCAGTGTAAAATCTCGATCTGGAAATTTTTGTGGTTGTGATGGTCGTATGGTTTCGTATCAATGCAAGAAGGGACAAAATAAAGGAAGGCTTTTTTGGAGATGTCCATTTTGGAGTAGCGATGAAACATGTAATTTGTTCATATGGGATGAAGACGTGGAAGAAAGAGATGGAAATGACGATGAGAGCATTATGAAGTCAAAGTTGGAAGCTGTGGGCTATCTGAAGGTTATGTATGAGGATTTAAAGAAAAAGAACAAGAATTTGAAGAACAAACTGAAATCAGAGATAATTTCTAGAAATATCAAGATGTTATGTTTTCTTGTCTCCTTTATGTTTAATGTTTAGTTTGTTATGAAATGTAATAGTTGAATTAGGGTGTGAATTACATTGTTGATGTTTAAACTGCATATCCATTGTGAATTACATTATTGATGTTTAAACTGCAGATGCATTGTGAATTACATTGTTGATGTTTAAACTGCAGATGCATTAAGTGAGAAGTTAAGGCGCACCTTTTCTTTTTTATTTATTTTAAAATTCACAAATAAAAGGGTTATCACTACGGTTCTCCTGGTTAACCGTAGTGATATATTTATAATAAATAAATACCTATCTATACGGTTTTTATTTATTTTAAAATTCACAGATAAAAGGGTTATCACTACGGTTATTCTAGTTAATCGTAGTGATATATTTATAATAAATAAATACCTATCTATACGGTTGTTATTGTTAATGGTTGTGAAATAGTTTACCCATATATAAGCAAAATAACTTTCACTTAATTGACAGTAACGCCGTTGCCTTCAAAGTGAAACCCTAGAACCCATTTTTTCTCTTCGTTTTCACCATTAGCCGTGAATCATACATTAAGGTATTCTTCTTCTTCCATCTATTGTTAGATATTTCCCATTATCTCGTTTGTGGATTGTTATTTTTGTTGATTGTTCTCATTTTTTCATATTCGTTTTCACTACCTTAACAAAGACCATGCTTTGGAAACTTCATAATGTTTGCGTAGCTATGGAAAAAAGTACAAGAAGCATGAAGCTATGATAGAAACTTCATCCACCTTGTACTTTTTCTTCATAGCTTCACGAACAAGATGTTAGTAAATGAAGAATCAACACTGTAAGCAAACTTTATCTAGTTTTAGAAACAATGAAAAGAAGTATAAGAAGTATGAAGCTTTTGTGTAAGCTTCTTCCTCCTTATATTTCTTTTTCATTTCTTACCAAACTAGTTCAACATCATAATTGATTCCTGTTCCGCGATTAGTTTCATTAAAAGGTGCGTTATTCCAGTTCCTCTCTTTACTCTTCACTGGATTATGGTTTTAGGGTTTGTTTTCAACTGAGGATGCTCATTTTTGAAGTTTGTTTTGTTTCCTTTCAGGTTAAGGGGATGATACAGGGTGATGATGCTGGTGGAAGCAAGCGTATTATATGAGTTTATAATATCTAGATCTGGTATAGAATGTTGTTTGAGTTTATTATATTTTATTTTCATTGTTTGTTTAACTAACCCTCACTTAAAGTTTGATGGTGGTAGCAAGCATATTATATGAGTTTATAATATCTGGATCTGGTATAGAATGTTGTTTGAGTTTATTATATTCTATTTACATTGTTGTTTAACTAACCCTCACTTAAAGTTTGCTGGTGGTAGCAAGCATATTATATGAGTTTATAATATCTACATCTGGTATAGAATGTTGTTTGAGTTTATTATATTCTATGTAGATTGTTTGTTTCACTAACCCTCACTTAAAATACATTCAGTTAATTTGACATAGATACTTATAATCTACAAATTAAGTTGTATTTGAAAACCAACTTAAACAAACCAATGTTGTTTTATGATTGTATGCCTCTCATCATTTATCTCACGTTCTTTTATATATAGATTATGGTATAATGATCTGGCTCCTTAGATGCATCGCCATCTTCCATTATAGTTAAATCAAAGATGAGGTAGATTATCCAATGTCTTATTGATCTTATGGAAATTTAACTATAATCGAAGATAGCGATATATCGAAGGAGTCAGATCAATAAACCACAATATATGTAAAAGAGCGTGAAATGCACGATGAGACGAATGCAATCAGAAAACAACATTGGTTTGTTTAAGTTGGTTTTCAAGAACAGTTTAATTTGCAGATTATAGACATCTTCATCAAATTGAATCCATGTATATTTACTTAGTGAGGTGTTTGGAAAACAAGCAATCTACATTTAATATAATAAACTTAGGGTACTTAGAACAATGGTTATCTATTGTAACCGATATCATAAGTAATTTATGTTTTATATAATTTCACTACTGATGGGTTTCGAACCCAGAACCTAAGTGTATGTATCACAACGGTTTATTATCATAACCGTTGTGATATATGACTCGCGCCCTACCTTTAAATAACGGTTTCCAGCCCGTTTTAGAAACAACTAACTTACAACGACAATCTACATAACAACGCCTTCGCCCGCGTCATTATATGTCATTCCCAATCGTTGTTAAATGGGTTTTTCGTAGTAGTGGGCAGTGCCTTGAAACTCGCAACCATGGATGGAGAGGAATTTGTCTATCCCACAAATGTTGATGTAGTCAAGAAATACTTCGCATAAACAAAACAAAAAACAAAAAACGTCTCGGTGGATTGAAAACCCGAAAGGGCGGTCCAGGAAAAAATTAGAGACACGAGCAAAAATCATCCCGATGGATTGGAAATCTCAAAGTACAATCCAGGCAAAAGTTAGGGATTAATGGCAAGTAACTACGTCTGATCTGTTCAGCTCCTCAGCAGTCATGCCATCCATCAAGAAAACTTCAGTCAAGGTCATCTTCAACAGAAGCTCAGAGTGTCCAAAATTCCAAGTTGGTAGAAGGATAACGGTCGTTATGTTTCAATGTAGCCCCTTTTCCCTTAAATTACCATTTTCTAAACTTTGTAAATACTCTCTGGGATCACGCGCTTGGCTGATTTACATCCTATCAATAAAATTTGAGCCCTAGTGCTTTTGTTTGTAATTCTCATTTGTTTTAGCTTTACATAATGAAATTTTAACATGACCAACGATTCTTGAAATAAAACAAAAATGAATTTACTTGTCAAAAAATTTTTTGCTTTTAAAAATAAAGATGACAATTCTTTTGACTGTTGGACATCGAAAAGAACATCGATCGCTTCTCCGAAGGTGATTGAACCTCAAAGTACAGAATCAAAGTACACATTTTAAACCAGTACGCCAGAGTGAAGGATCAACTGTTTCAGATGTGATTTTCCCATCTGATATCCCTGGCAGAGTATGTATCTCTTAAGACCAATTGAACGACTCTTTCTCCCCACAAGGACCATTTCTCCTAAGCAAGGCATGATTGCTATCTTGGAACAATGATACTTTTCATTCCCCGCAGTGGTCGAGTATCCAGTTGTGTTCATCTATTAGTCTGTATGTCGCGTCAGTTTTGTCAGCATAAACATACATACATTATGCATTATTGATTCATACTCATATTCATATTGCATCATACTCATATTCATATTGCATCACTATCACTCTGGTCAGTCTTATCCCCAAGTGATAAAAGTCCTCTTATCAATCGAGTTGTCAGTTCTTTCCTCGTCAGGAAATGTTGTGTCTGAACAATCTCTCTCCCCAGTTTATTTCTGGATTGGAGCCGGTCCTCGACCACTTTGATAACTTGAACCTCTAAGAAATAAGAAGATATTCGACAAACGTCACTCTTTACTATTGAAGATGATGTTCACGCTTTCCCGGATTAAGGAAAATCCCCAGAGAAAGCCTCGCAACTAAAGACTCTGAGCAACACATTGGTTTTTCTCTTCAGAAAGTCAATATTAATGAAGTCATCAGCACCTCAAAATTGGATTACATCACATGGTATTTCTCCGAGAAGATCTCGAAGAAAAGTATGATGTAATATCTCCAAGCAAGAAACAGCCTCTCAAGAGACTCGTTTTCCCCAGTAGAGTCAACAAATGGCGCCTCCAACAGAGAAGTTTGAACACCTCTACAACTCAGACGAATGGGTTCCCTAGCAAGTCTAACATCAAAGCTTTTTCCCATCAAATGGCATCTCCCCAGGAAAATTCGGCGAGAAGTTTGAGGAAAACCGCTACACATAGCGTCCCTTGTCAAGAAAGGAACTTGACGAAAAAAATAACTGAGACCAGTTCCTTGGCAGAAGACCAAGATTGAGGGGAAGTTTATTGACAAAAGAAACTGAGACCAGTTCCGTGGCTGAAGACCCGGATCGAGGGGAAGTTTATAATAGAAACTGAGACCAGTTCCGTGGCTGAAGACCCGGATCAAGGGGAAGTTTATTTAAGAAACTTAGACCAGTTCCTTGGCTGAAGACCAGGATCGAGGGGAAGTTTCACCCTTTTCTAATCGTTATTGCTTAGCAAAAGAAGATGGATGAGCAAACTACCAATCATAATCACCATCAAAATTTTGGGTATTCCGATATTTAATCCTCTTGCACCCCGAATGCTCGAATACCTTCGGCATTCACACCTTCGGGTCCAAGAAGATTAAATAAGGGCATCTGTCATACCCCAAATTTTGACCACCAAAATTTTCCATCATTGTGAAAATCATCATCACAATATGAATGTACTTTCATGCCTCATCAATCTCCTCAAAGAAGATTGAGCACTACAACGAAAAACTCATTTAGCAACGGTTGGGAATGACATATAATGACGCAGGCGAAGGTGTTGTTATGTAGATTGTCGTTGTATATATGATACTTACAACCACGGCCTTGTAGGCGTTGTAATAAACTGGAAAGCATGTTAACTATCACAATGGATTTTACAATACACCGTTGTAATAAAAATAATTGTCCTCGGTTCGATTCCCAGCAGTGCAGTTTTGGTATTTATTTTTTCCTGGACAGTGCGCCAGATATTATAACGGTTATGAAATATAACCATCGTTAAATTTTATGCAAAATTAACAAATATGATCCTGCTTTTATAATTAATCCCATTTTTTTACCTGTATTAATGTTCTTCATATCACAGCACAGCAGAAAAATACAATTCACATTTTGTGATAAAGTTTTCATAATAATATTAATCGTATCATATTCATAATATCACATATACCACATTACAGTTTATCAGAACAAACAACCTACATAAATAAAATATCACATATACCGTATTACAGTTTACACACATTACATAACTTCACATAATTGTAACTTGGTGTATTGGTATCTTGTCTCTTGGTGTCTTGTCTCTTGGCCTAGTGTCTGGACTCAAAATATCTATGATTTCAAATAATTATACTTGTTAGTAAAAAAACCTCTAAACTATAACATACAATTAATATATTATGAATAAATAATAAATTACGTACTTGTTAATTTTCCCATATGCCTTCTTCATGATCGAGTCGTATAGCATGCACGACATCTCCATCAACTTCATCATATGAGGTAGGAAATTGTGTTGTGTAAGAAGGTGTGGACGGAATATCAAGACTTTCATCAATAAGAGGAATGTATTTTTCTTGGAGAACGATTGACCATTTCCCTGATTTGTCCGATGGATCGGTAACATAGAAAACTTGTTTTGCTTGAGAAGCCATGATGAATGGTTCTGTATTAAAAGATGCCTTGCCAAGGTCGACCCGGGTGAATCCTAAGTCATCAATGTCTACACCATTACTATTATTGGGAACCCACTTGCATTTAAATAAATCCACTTTGAAAATAACATAATCAATCTCCCAAATTTCATCAATGACATCATAAAACGCGGTAGTTGCCAATACCGAATTCTTATCTTTCAAACTAGAGAAATACATCGATTCGGCTTCAACCATAACCCCACTATTTTGCATGGTACTACGATCATCTTTTAATTTTGTATAAAAGGTATAATGACCAATGTCGTATGCACTCCAGGTAATGACACAAAATTTTGGCTCGTAAGACAACCATTTAAGTATCTCGGATGCACTACAATCATTAGATACACTTTTATTAAACCAATCCATGAATCTATTATTATGCTCTATCAACAACAACTTGTCACTCATTCGGGGATATTTTTTCTTCAAAAGTCTTTTGTGAGTATCTATGAAAGGTTGAACCTCATCTATATTGTTCAATATATAGAAATGTGATTGAATAACTACATCCCGAGCCATTGACCTAACATTTAGACCTTGAATACCTTTTCCGTCTGTGTCAGCATGACGAGACTTTGGAATTCCTATAGAATCTGCATTCGATAAATAGTTTGTACAAAACTCAATAGCTTCTTCTGTGATGTACATTTCAACAATCGAAGCTTCCGATCGGTGATGATTCTTCATATATCCTTTAAAGATCTTCATATATTGCTCTATTGGATACATCCACCTTAAATAAACTGGACCACAAATTCTGATTTCTCTTACGATATGAACAAATAAGTGAACCATAATGTCAAAAAATGATGGCGGAAAATACATCTCCAATTGACACAAAATTATGGCAGCCTCATCTTTTAATTCATCCAATTTTTTTAAATCAAGAACTTTATTACATATGGCATCAGAGAATAAACACAGTCTCGTTATAATTACTCTCACATTTTTTGGAAGGATCCCACGGATAGCCACTGGTAGAAGTTGTTGCATCAATACATGACAATCATGAGATTTTAAACCAATTAACTTGAGATCTTTCATTGATACAAGTTTCTTGATGTTTGATGAGTAACCTTGCGGAACTTTAATACCTTGCAAACACTCGCAGAACATCTTCTTTTCCTTTTTAGATAGAGTGTGACATGCTGGAGGCAAATAAGTTCTTTTTCCTTTCTCTATTGGAGCCAACTGTTTTCGTATACCCATCTTCTCCATATCAAGACGGGAAGTCTTACTATCTTTAGTCTTGCCCAGAATGTTTAAAAGTGTGCCAATCAAACTATCACACACATTTTTCTCCACGTGCATCACATCAAGACAATGTCTAACATCAAGACTTGACCAATATGGAAGATCAAAGAAGATGGGCCTTTTTTTCCATATATTTTTTGCAACTGCCCCTTTTTCTTTTCCTCTCTTCCAACCTTTTTCTTTTTCTCTCTTCCCAAAGACAACATTAATGTGTTCCTGCCATTGATAAACTTCATCCCCGATTAAAGGTTTAGGAGCCTCACCAAACTCTTGCTCTCCATTAAAAGCCTTTCGCAATCTACGATAAGGATGACCCAGTTTTAGAAATTTTCGATGCCCAAGGTAAACAGTTTTTTTTCCAAACTCAAGTTGGTGATAACAAGTATCATCTTCACATATAGAACACGCTTTATGTCCTTTGACACTGTATCCAGCCAAGTTACCGTAAGCCGAAAAGTCGTTAATTGTGCAAAATAACATTGCACGCATATTAAACTTTTCCCCAGAATATGCATCATCAACTTGAACGCTTTCATCCCACAAGAGTCGTAAATCATCAATTAATGGACTTAGATAAACATCTATGTCGTTACCAGGTTGTCATGGTCCAGAAATCACCATACTTAACAGTATATGCTTGCGCTTCATGCACAACCAAGGAGATAGGTTGTAAATAGTGAGAAAAATAGGCCACGAAGTATGATTAGTGCTCAGATTACCAAAGGGGTTCATTCCATCGGTGGCAAGCCCAAGCCTAAGGTTTCTTGGCTCGACTCCAAAATCCGGAAACAACGAATCAATTTTCTGTGAGAGTAAGAATTGTCTCTACAAGTCAATCTATATTTTGATGATAACAATACATATTTGTGAAATAACTATTTTATGTTCTAACGTGTGTTGTCTGCAGATCATAATTACTGAAGATATCAGATCCAACAAAGCCCAACCAGATTAGCGTAATTAATTATATGCGAAGTTACTATGTGTGACACAAGTCGCAAGAAGCAAGAATGCTTTTGTATATGATCATGATCAGTCAGATCCAAGGATGCTGATATTGTTGTTGCAATGCTCTTGTGGATGCTCTCTGAAAGTGGTTGAGATTCTGAAGATAGCGAAGCTTCTGAAGAAGAGAACCAAAGTGCTGAAGACTCTCATGACTTGAAGTTCTGAAGGTTGAAGGCTCTGAAGACCAAGTGCAGAAAGACTCTGAAGACTTATGTGTTCTGAAGTTTACGGTTCCAAAGATCAAGTGCTGAAGACTCTGAAGACGGATTCCTAATGGATGAGTTATGAAGTTTCGGAAGACTTGAAGTAGTAAAGGATAATGTTCTTAAAGACAAGTGTTGAAGTTCTGAAGACTGATTCCTAATGGACTTCTTCAAAAGACTGAAGACTCGATGTATCAGATATCCTGTTAAGAAGGCTCTACTCATGCTTCAATAAATTACCATCAGAAACCTCTGAGGTTTGGAAGTTAAATGTTACCATTGTGAACAACTATACACACTACCCAAGAAGATATCCCATCACTTCTCCCACAGCAAAAAGGAGATGTGTCAGTACAGCTAATTATTACACAACGTCTCCTTTCCAACAGCCAACAGTATTTCAAACGACTATATTTCTACTGGGCTATTTAAAGGAAAGAGTTCTCGCTTCTGATGTGTCAATTCCATTGATCATCAATTGGATGTATCATTCATGAATTGACTAAGTCTTTGTGTGAAGATAGCAACAATGATGAGATCTCGTTGTAACACTTCAAATATCAAAAGCTAACATAATTTACACATGACCATTATTGTTGGAGCTTAAGATCAACATTCAACACAACAACAACAATTGGTACAGAAGCTGTTGATGAAGAAGACAACATTGAAAATCAGTCAAGTCATCAACCACCTTCTCGTCAGTGCTACATTGAAGATCTGAAGCAAGGAGTTGTTGCTCAAAGCTTGCTCAACCCAGAAGACGAAGAAGAAGAAGATCTACAAGATGTCAACAACTGTCAAATCATTATACATCTCTGTAGTTTCTTAAGATATCAAGGAGCTATTGCTCATATCTTGCTTGAACACTTGTGTGTTCTTTGTACTTAAACTTAGGAGTAATCTGCTTATTAAGAAGCAACTATGTAATCTCCTGTTAACTAATTCTTGGTGAATTAGGATTCCTTGAGTGGTCAGTGTGATCGGAGACTCGAGAAGACAATGGTTGGGTGTCATTGTGGAAAAGCCTGAAATAGGGTCAGTAGCGTTATATTCATTGCGATGAATCCCTGAACGTCTAGCTGTTGAAATCCTAGCAGTAGATCTTGCGAGATTAGAACCTGCAGGTCAATGTTCGTTATATTCAGTAAGTTGAATCCCTGAACGGTTCATTGTGGTTTATTCACAGCTGCGGTTGTGCATGTCGTTAGTCACCGGTTGTTGCCCGTGCATCTGTAATCGAGATTGATTATAGTGGATTAAGACCTTGTGTTCAAGGCGAAATCACCTACGAAGGGTGGACTGGATTAGCCTTTGTGGTGAACCCGAATATATCACGTGTTCTTTACTCTTATGCTTAATGTCCTTGTTTATGTTTCTATATTGAGGATTAAAACCTTACATAAGCAAGTTAGAACCTTGCAACTCTGATAAGCTTTCGCTCTGCAAGTTCTGAATGATGTACACAGCGTTCAGACTCTTATTGGTTCTCACGCTCTAAGCATTGCCAAGTATGATTCTAACCTAGCAAGTCATTGTATCTCAACGAACTCTGATGTAACGAAAAGTGTCTTATTGACAAGAAGGGAAAAGTTGTTAAAAGAGTAAATACACAATTCAAACCCCCCTTTCTTGTGTCTTTCTCGCACCTTCAATTGGTATCAGAGCTCCTGTTCTGTTATTGATGGATAGAAAACACTTAACAATGTCAGAAAAAGATCCAGATGCGGTGCGTAGAAATACTCTGGGTGAGATTGAAATCCACTTACAATTTCTGTAACAGTTCAGAAAATGACTGTGTACAAAATTGTAATCAATCTGAGTACTTAAGTAAATCACTGATTTTGGAAGTTTTACAGCTGTCAAACAACTAAATCTTCCTCACTTAAGTTTTATTGAAGATTGAAGAATCAGCTGATAAGATAGATTCATCAGATAAGAAGTAGTGTCTGTTGAATGCTTATCTTGGAAGATACGTGTGGATGAACCACGTATTTGCTCAAAGTTGAATCATCAGAAAACAAGAAGTCTTGTTTGCTGAAGATTAATTCTTTATGAGTTTTTGAGATGTTTTCAAGAAACGGATTAGGTCCACCCTTGTCTTTCTCGTTTAAAGCTCATTCATGTAAAGAAGAAAGATTGTTGTTCTATGATTTTAAACTTCAGAATAAAGTCTATTGAATTCAGAAAACTGAAGAAATCAAACTCTTAGAAATGATTCAACATCTGAATCTTGACTGATCAAGAAGTTAAAAGATTCAATGAAGAACTGAATATTGTTTTCTCAGAAAGTATAAACTGAAAGAATATTCAGGAAGAAGGAATTAAATGATTCATTAAGTACTTGATCAGAATATATTCTAAGTCTTGGTTGAATAAACTCAGATGATTAAGTTCTGTTAAACTTGAGATTCTATCTCAGTTGAATCAAATGTTATTGGTCAGATTCTATCTGATAAGTTTCTCAGAACCTCATTAATCCGAAATCAGAAGATGTTCAATTTGATGCATTATCTAAAGTCATCTTTTGAAGTCAAAAGGATTTAAGTTGCTGATGTTTTTAGAATGAAGAAATCAGTTGAAATTCTTTTCAGAAGCAGATATGCTGTAAATCTTTGATGGACTAAATCTAAATAGAGTTAGATCAGCATCTCAAAAACAAGACTGTCATGCAAACTATGTCATTTGTTTCACATGTTGATGACACTTGGTTCTGAACAGGCTCACATTTGTGCAAAGAAATAAAGATCAGAATCTATGTACACTGTTGGTTACTCTCAGTAGTCAGATGAATATTTATGATCAGAAGAATGAAAAGATCATCTGAAGAGGAGATTGAATCTAGCTCTTAGACTAGTGATCAGAATTTATTAACATCAGAATAAGAATCTTTGGAGAAAATGAGAAACTTAAAGAAACTCAGTCAGAATCTCTGATAGAGCACTCTGAAGAAAGAAGATGCAGAACAAGGCCGATATAAAGCTTTATTAAGGACAATCTTATTAGACACATGAGAAACCAGAATAAAGAGAATCTGAGGAAAATCAGAAGCCTAAACACAAGACAACTTAAGTCAGAAAGGAAAGCACTCAAATACAGAATCACTGTAAAAAGATTTCAGAATCTCCAAGGTATGTTTGTCTTCGTTCATCCTCATTATTGAAATTTGAAATAGTAGCAATAATTTGAACTTCGTCATATTAGGATTATTGAAACTATAATAAGATTCTCACGCATTTATGATTAGACAATTTTCAAGAATTAAATAAGCAGTTATGATTACGTTGTGTCAGTCCCCTTTTTACTATAGATATACGGCGATTAGAGTCTATCGGACGTCTTTTCACTGACTACCACAGCTATTTATAGCTAGTCTCGGAAATGATGAACCCCGCGTGTTTTAGCTTGATAAATAGCTACTAAATCTCAAAGTCCTCCTCACACCATTACCTCCACTCTAGGAAGAATCATTATCTAACTATCAAATAGGTAGAATCTCGCCTCTCAAATAAATCAACATTGCTCAAAATGTCTTCCCACAACATCAGAGGAGAAACATCTGATCTAGAACTCCTGAAGGAATTCAAGTTGAATTTAAACCTTCTGCCACAACTCAACAAAACAAGTACTCTCTCTGGAATTGTATTTCAGAACTGGGAAAACTACTTCAACATGCTTATTGGACCCGTCTTTCCTTCACTTGTAACTGAGTTCTGGGAAAATGCACGAGTACTAGAATATGACTTTGGCAAAAATGCTATTTTGTCTGTGGTTGCTGGCTGTCCAGTCTTGATCAACCCTACTATCATAGCTAAAGGCATTAGGTGTACTGAAGATGGTGTGACTATGGAAAGAAATATCAACAATCACAGCTTCGACAGGCATATGCACGTCAGTTTTGAAACTGAGGGGCGTCCCACTCAACCATGTACCCTCACTCTCATTGCCAAAGATTAGTACAAGCTAATGGTAACTAACTTAAGACCAACAGAAAAAGGAGCAGGATGGTTGTCTGACAAAGAAAGATTATTTATTTTCTTTTTAGTGTCTAGGATCAAAATAAATCTACCCTGATCCATGTACAACCATTTAAAGGATGAAATTAATCTGTCTAGGGAAGACACAGTCTACCAAGTTTCCTACTGCAGGGTTATCTCCCATTTTCTGGATCTTCAAGGTATAGTTAGTCATTGTAGAAGAAATGGAATGACTGAAAAGATCCTTCCTGAGTTTTGTCAACCTATGACCTTATTAGTTTAGTCCTTCTAGAATCATAGGTTCCTATCTGATTTCCTTATGTCTTAAAAATTGGATATGTATCTTCATGATTAATTATTGAAGTATTCATAACTATGAATTGCTCATCCCCGTGAATAATTTGCTTGTGTTGATTAACTGACTGGAAATTAAAACAAAATAATTAAGCATATTAATCAACAATAATTATCTCTTAAGAATCACACGAAAAGGTTAGGTCTATCTAGAACCACAAATCCCTTTCAGGTTATAATTAAGCAACGGTTATTATTACGACTCTTGATAAGATAATCCTTATTAAAGATGATAATCATTAAACCTCTTTTCCCACGTTACTTAGTGAGTCTAGGAAAAATCAACCGTTATTCTCCAAAATTTTCTACTCATTCATCTATAAAAGGCGCTAAACCCTAATTCAGTAACACAGTTTACCCATCTGAATCTTAAGAAAATCTTGCCTAAATATTTTTTGTCTTCTTCATCATCTATAATGGCCTTCGTCTCCCAAAATGCCTTAACCCCCATAACCACATAAATTCCAGTTGACCGTCTCATCGTCATGACAGAAACTATTGCAAACTTCAACAATCTAAAATCAAATGGATGTGATACTACTCCTTCAATGGAAACTCAAGGTTGGAGTACCTATTTCAAGAGGTTAGAAGGACCAACCTACGGTTATTTGGTTAAGGATTTATGGACTCATGCGAATGTAGGGAGAACTCTCATTAGTTATTCAGTTTTTGGAAGAAGAGTATTCATATTTGAGAAGACTATTGCAGATCTCTTGATGCATGAGAACAACGGATTTAGAATCACTAAAAATCTACTTAGTGAGGAAAGAGAGACTAAGGTCATGGCTTCTATTTTCAAAGATGAAGCTACAGTTGAGAATCAAATTTTCCCAAATCTGAAGGATTCACTGCAAGTTTGGTTCAGAATCCTACAAGGAAGTGTATTTCACCATCTTCCTTCAGATAAACTTAATGACACTAAAAAATGTGTCTTCTTCCTTCTCCTTAAAGGAATCAAGATCCATCTCCCCTCCGTTCTCTTCAAACTTCTGAAGGAAGCGATAAAAGACTCCAGAACAGGTTCTGACATGGAAGTCAGACGTATTCCATATGGAAGACTTATTTCTGATGTGTTGGTTGAATCAGGAATAGTTGATGATATCTTAATCAATGAGGGAGAATCAAGAAAGTTGCTTAAAAGCGCAGGAAAGATTCTCAGATTTAAGAATCTTAAAAAGGAAAACACCACTCTAGATAATACATCATTTAGGAAATTAACATTAACCCTAAGGGTTCCTGTCGAAGGATTTCCAAACTTCTCCAAGCACAATCAAGCAAATATAGGAAACTATCTGCATCAATTTAAGGAAGACGACATCAGTATTTGGATTAATATGAAGAATATTAGTGATGTGTTGCAAGAACTATCAGGATGGAAGAATAGAGAAAAGAAGCAGAAGAGTACTGATGATGGAGACCTTCATCAAAAATATCAAAAACGATAAATGACGCATTAACATCCTTCAAGGATGATGCTATCACAATAATTCAGAACTTAATAGATGATTCCCGTTCAAGCATAGATCCCTTAGAAGTGAGAAACATCTGGACTGAGTTCCATGGATGGATCTTAGAGGAAATTATGAAGATCAAGAAATTGGTTGTCACTCAAGCAGAAGAAAAGCTGCATACCTCAAGAACTGATGATTCTGAAAGCTTACTCTCATCTTCCTCATCATCATTAGGCTCCTTTTAGTCTAATCCTTAGGAACCTATCCTCATTAGGTCTATGTTTTGATTATCTTGAACCTTTTAGGATTAAGCTCAACCTATGCTTTATGTTTTAAAACTACTTTGCGGTTCTGTGTTGATGTTTCAATCTAATTGTCCATCAATGATAATGCCTTATCTGATCACTAGAACTATTACTTATCCTATCAATCTTCGTATGATTAATGCTTAAATGATAACATACTTTGAGTCTATTTATGTTCACTATCATATTGATCAATCTAAGCCTAAATGCTCAAATGCTCTAAACTTTTTGATGATGTCAAAAAGGAGGAGAAATATAATATGATTTTGATTGGAAAGAAAAATTTTAAAACAGAAAGAATGTAAACTTAAACAAGTAATCAATCATATAAAATGCGTTACTACTAACATTTGTTGTTTGATGTTTACCCGAGGAACTCTGAACAAGTTCACTACGAATTCTAAGAACAGGTTAAGAAAGAGGAATTCTGTTAGAAGTTCTTATGAACTGTTGGTCATATGATAGAAGTTGTATATTTCGTGAACATGTGTTCAGAATCAGATCTACCCAGTACTGTTCAGTAGTTGAGAACTGTCTGAAAGTTAAAGTTATCTTGATCTCTGTCTCACTTGGTTCATAAGTTGTAAGCTATCTAAGAATATGAGATTCAGAATGTAAGAATCAAAAGAAGAAAACTCTGAAAGCAGTCAAGACAAAGTCTACATGTCAAGATGCTTATTCAGAAAAACTGTGCAAATCAGAAGTCAAGAAGTGTCTGAATATCCGGATTGAAGATCCAAGAACAAGTAATTCTGATGTCTACCAAGAACCAATTAAGAAGAAAATGATTTGGTATCAGACTAAATCAACAAATGGTAATCAGACTCAGTATACATAAAGATTGGTATCAGACTCAGTCTACACTAATATCAATCAGAGCTAAGCTGTGAAATGTTTTCTATACCTTCATTGGTATCAATCTCAGCACACTAAGGAAATACCCTTCAAGTGGTATGAAAAGAATTCCTTCAGTTGGAATCAGACACAACATACTCTGGTATAACTCAGTATCAGACTAAGATTAAAACATATGAACCAGTTTGAGAATCAAGAGTTGATTGATCACAATAATTAACCTTCAATTGGTATCTGATCAAAAATCAAGCTTTGATGAACCACTGAGTTGTGACAGTGACAAGGCTCTGAGATGAATACCTGTGTTCAAAGTCAAACTCTGAAAAAGTCATGATCCATATTGGTGATTAAAAACTCATATTCCTGAATTACGATTCTGAAGATCCCAATATCTGACTTATGGAAATTAGGGGGAGACTACCCAGAAGATTCAATTGTAAAATCTAAAATCTTCACAAAGTCTGAAACTCGGGGGGAGTTTCTCAAAAGACAGTGTCTGTCTCTGATGAATAGAGATGTTATGTTATTAGATAAGAACTGTTATGTTTATGCTTAAATGAATCTGCTGAAAAGTAGAAATGTTTCAGATGTCTCAGAAGATTATAAGTTCTGATACGACTACAAAGGAACTGAGTTCTGAAGAGCTGAAGATGGAAGTTCTGATGAACTAGTCCAAATGCTAAAGACTCTCTGTTTTCTTATAGACAAGATAGAGAAGTAATCATTTTCTATTCTTTGTTCTGGCAACTCAAGTTGTTACTCTGTATATCTTTGGATCATATGAGATTCTAGATGATCACAGATAAAACTCTGAGGATAACAAATTCAAGGGGAACTGTTGTTCCAGACTCTGAATATGTTTTTTTTGGTGATTACCTTGTATAAAATGTTCAATCAAAATACTTGGTTTTGTCATCATCAAAAAGGGGGAGATTGTGAGAGCAAGAATTGTCTCTACAAGTCAATCTATGTTTTGATGATAACAATATGTATTTGTGAAAGAACTATTTTATGTTCTAACGTGTGTTGTGCGCAGATCATAATTACTGAAGATATCAGATCCAACAAACCACCAACCAGATGAGCGTAATTAATTATATGCGAAGTTACTATGTGTGACATAAGTCGCAAGAAGCAAGAATGCTTTTGTATCTGATCATGATCAGTCAGATCCAAGGATGTCGATATTGTTGTTGCAATGCTCTTGTGGATGCTCTCTGAAAGTGGTTGAGATTCTGAAGATAGCGAAGCTTCTGAAGAAGAGAACCAAAGTGCTGAAGACTTTCATGACTTGAAGTTCTGAAGTCTGAAGGCTCTGAAGACTAAGTGCAGAAAGACTCTAAAGACTTATGCGTTCTGAAGTTTACGGTTCCAAAGATCAAGTGTTGAAGACTCTGAAGACGGATTCCTAATAGACGAGTTCTGAAGTTTCGGAAGACTTAAAGTAGTAAAGGATAATGTTCTTAAAGACAAGTGTTGAAGTTCTGAAGACTGATTCCTAATGGACTTCTTCAAAAGACTGGAGACTTGACGTATCAGATATCCTGTTAAGAAGGATCTACTCATGCTTCACTAAATTACCATCAGAAGCCTCTGAAGTTTGGAAGTCAAATGTTACCGTTGTGAACAACAGTACACACTGCCCAAGAAGATATCCTATCACTTCTCCCACAGCAAAAAAGAGATGTGTCAGTACAACTAATTATTACACAACGTCTCCTTTCCAACAACCAACAATATTTCAAACGGCTATATTTCTACTGGGCTATTTAAAGGAAAGATTTCTCGCTTCTGATGTGTCTATTCCATTGATCATCAATTGGATGTATCATTCATGAATTGACCAAGTCTTTGTGTGAAGATAGCAACAACGATGAGTTCACGTTGTAACACTTAAAATATCAAAAGCTATCACCATTTACACATGACCATTGTTGTTGGAGCTTAAGATTAACATTTAACACAAAAACAACAAATTGGTACAGAAGCTATTGATGAAGAAGACAACATTGAAAATCAGTCAAGTCATCAACCACCTTCTAGTCAGTGTTACATTGAAGATCTGAAGCAAGGAGTTGTTGCTCAAAGCTTGCTCAACCCAGAAGATGAAGAAGAAGAAGATCTACAAGATGTCAACTACTGTCAAATCATTATACATCTCTGTAGTTTCTTAAGATAGCAAGGAGTTGTTGCTCATATCTTGTTTGAACACTTGTGTGTTCTTTGTAATTAAACTTAGGAGTAATCTACTTGTTAAGAAGCAACTATGTAATCTCCTGTTAACTAATTCTTGGTGAATTAGGATTCCTTGAGTGGTCAGTGTGACCGGAGACTCGAGAAGACAATTGTTGGGTGTCATTGTGGAAAAGCCTGAAATAGGGTCAGTAGTGTTATATTCATTGCGATGAATCCCTGAACGTCTAGCTGTTGAAATCCTAGCAGTAGATCTTGTGAGATTGGAACCTGCAGGTCAATGTTCGTTATATTCATTAAGTTGAATCCCTGAACGGTTCATTGTGGTTTAGTCACAGCTGCGGTTGTGCATGTCGTTAGTCACCGGCTGTTACCCGTGCATCTATAATCGAGATTGATTATAGTGGATTAAGACCTTGTGTTCAAGGCGAAATCACCTGCGGAGGGTGGACTGGATTAGCCTTTGTGGTGAACCAGGATATATCATGTGTTCTTTACTCTTATGCTTAATGTCCTTGTTTATGTTTCTATATTGAGGATTAGAACCTTACATAAGCAAGTCAGAACCTTGCAACTCTTATGAGCTTACGCTCTGCAAGTTCTGAATGATGTACACAGCGTTCAGACTCTTATTGGTTCTCACGCTCTAAGCATTGCCAAGTCTGATTATAACCTAGCAAGTCAGAGTCTCTCAACGAACTCTAATGTAACGAAAAGTGTCTTATTGACAAGAAGCGAAAAGTTGTTAAAAGAGTAAATACACAATTCAAACCCCCTTTCTTGTGTCTTTCTTGCACCTTCATTTTCTTCCATTGCAACAAATCAGCTACATGGCGAATGTTTCCATCATGAATCCTTTCATCTGCATGCCATCTAAGATTCTTTACATCTTTCAAATTAACAAAAAGTCTCTTTAATCGTGAAACTATTGGCAAGTACCATAACACTTTAGCAGGAGGATGCTTCCTACTAACATTGTCATAGTGATCATTGTCATCACCATTGTTAGCCTTCAGCTTGTAACGCGACACACCATATTTCGTACATTGAAACAAGTCTTTATACTATTTCTGGTATAATATACAATCATTAGGGCAAGCATGTATCTTGATATACTCCAGACCCAGTGGACACAATATCTTCTTGGCCTCATATCAACGATCCGGCAATTTGTTATCTTCTGGTAACATTTGCTGTAGCAATTCAAGTAATTCCGTGAAACTTTTACCCGACCATCCATTTTTTGCCTTCAGATTAAACAACTTTAACACCGCCAACAATCGTGTGAACTCTGTGCATCCCTTATATAAATGGGTGTCTTTATCACTACATAAATTATCATAAATATGAGCATTCATAAAAGAATATTCCCCAATATCACTAAATATATCCTCTAGTTGATCATATATTCATCTTCCTCCACTCTTTGACTTTGTGACGCCCGACTTTCCTTATTATCCACCTCACCATGCCACTTCCATATTATATAATTTTGACATATACCATCACAACAAAGGTGATTGTGTATTTCTTTTTTTTGTACCCTTTTTTATATTCGCGCAAACAACACAAGGACATTAAAAGATACCATTATTGCCAGGAAGATGTTTATCAGCGTATTCAAGGAATTCACGAACTCCATTCTCATAAACCGGGCCTAATCTATTGGCTTTCATCCAACTACGATCCATTACAACTTCTAAAATTTATACATGTATAATAATGTGAATGACACACCAAAATCTAATCCAAAAACTCAAGCATATGCATATACAATATGAACAAAGAAAAAATCAATGAAGATGTACTCTCATACTAAATGTAAAGCATATGAAACATCTCATTCTGACTTGAGCATATACAATATGAACAAAGCAAAAAGGAATGAAGATATTTAAGAATACCGTACTTCGAAGCTGTAATCAAATGAACGTAAAGAATGAAGATGTTGAAGAGTACCGTACGTCGAAGCTGAAGAATCAAATGAACAAAGACGATCAATATTTGAGCATAAACCAAGAAAAAATGAATGAAGATGTTGAAGAGTACCTTACTTCGAAGCTGAAGAAGCAAATGAATGAAGACGGTCAATATTTGAGCTCCAAATGAATGGATACGAAGAGGGTAAAGGTTAGGGCGTCTCTGGCTCACTTGTTCGATTAGAGCTTCTTATGAAAGAAATACATAATAAGTTTTGTTTTAATTTATCAGTAAAGCTTTTAATCTCGGTTGGAGAAACAAACCGTAGTGGAATCTTAAGTGACACGCGCTAAATGTATCCTAAAAAATGGAAAAAATGTGTTGCATGGAATCGAAACTTGTTACATTTCATTTATTACTACGGTTGTTCATCTTAACCATTGTAAAATCATTTACAATTTATTTTTTAAATAATGGACTTAAGTGACACACGCTAAATGTACTCTAAAAAATGGAAAAATTGTAGTTGCAGGGAATCGAAGCTTGCTACATTTTATTTATTACTACGGTGGTGTAAGTCAACCGTCATTAAATGACTCAGATTTTTCCTGGGCGCTAAAATTGTAACCTATTACAATGGCATAAAAGGATGCGTTGTAAGCCTGGCGTTGTTGTTTTAGCGTTTTGTAGTAGTGGAGCATTCACCACAATCAAGAATTAGGGTTTTGAGCCCTCTCAGAGCACTTAGACAAAGGATCAATCAAGGAATGACATGATCTTCAACTTGTCTAACCTCTCAATAACCTATAAAGGATCAAGAGGACTCCCACATCAAGAATCAAGCACAAGGTTGCAACATTCCAAGTGGATCAAGCCTCAAGATCGCTAGTGTCATCAAATTAGGGTTTTGGTCGACTGAGGTCTCCAGATGAAAATTTTCATCTGGACATGAGCTAATGCTTCAAAGCACAACCTAAGATACTCCAAGGGACCTCATGGACCCAATCATCAAGTCAATATAACCTCAGGGGATGCATTTATCCAAAAATCAGGAATTAGGGTTTCTTGACCTAATTCACCCCTAAGTTGACTTTTGGGACAAAGCATGAGCCAAGACCTCAAGACATGATTTTAGGTCCTCAAATACACCACATTTATCCATTTACAACAATGAATTGATTCAAAAAGCTTGACTCACAAGTTTCAATTTCACCAGGACCACAATTAGGATTTTGAAGAAAAAGTCAACTGTATCTTTGACTTTTGACCAAGACATGCTCCCAAACCTTGGGACATGATTCAATACACCCTATATACCTATGGAGTCCATCCATTAGGTTTGATTTAGGTCAAGGACTTGATTTCACAAAGCATCGCACAGTTTGGATTTCATCCGATAAAAAGTCAACTGTGCACAAAATCAAGTTTGACGTTTTGGAATTTTTCACAAATATGGTTCCCATAAGTCAAAAATAATGTTAATGTATGGTATTGATCATCATTCATTAAGAAAAATCAAGAAAAATGAGGTTTCTTGCAAAAGGGGCAACCATAAGAAACCAAAATTTTTCCAAGGATCATAACTTGAGATCCAAACAACCATTTTGGGTGATCCAAAGCTGGATTTGTAGGTCTTGCTACACTCTACAAAAGCTTCAACTACCTCAGACTCCAATTCCTTATAAATTTTGAGTTATGGATTGATCAAAATCACAAAAAACATTAAAATCACACTTTTTCCAACACTTAGTGAAAATCTGCCTAAGTTACCAGCCTTGAACATCAATGTTCATGACGTTTTTTCAGTTGGGTCCAAATAGTTTCAAAACAAACTATGATCACACATGTTTTGTATCATATGAGGGCTTTCTAAAAAGCACAAGAGCCTCCCATAACTCAACCTGAGCAGGGAGATATGAATCCCTCAAAATCACCATTTCCAACTGTCCTAGGCAGGGCAGAATTTGGTGTTATGCTCGATTTGACAAAATTGAGCAACTCCAAGCCTTGTCATCCATTTGGACACATTTGAGGATAAAAAAAGGAAAATGATCTGATCCCCAAGCCTCCAAAGTCCAAGAATCTACACTTAGCCATAACAAACCTAAAAAGGCTAAAAAGGTGCCAAGACTCCAATTTTGTTTCCAAGCATTCAATAGATGCACCAAGGTGGCATGGACTGACACATTCCTAACTGAATGAGTCAAGAATAAGCTCTGAATCAAAGGACCATAGGTCTGTGCCCTAACCTCAAGTCAATGGCTAGAGGAGACTTGAGATTCCTTTTGCTTAACATTGGCCAAAGGCCTGCTGCAGTTGCCATTCACTATTGATGCCAAAACAAACTTGACACACTATAAATAGAGCTCAATTGTGGTTAGTTTGAGTACACCATAGCACTACAACACTTGCTTTCCTCAAAATCTCTTTCTTTCGGCCAAAATACCTTCTTTTGCAAGGTATCTCTGAGTTTTTGAGTTAGAGAGCAATTCCACCACAACTCATGATCCAAACACATCCAATATGTCATATCTAAGCTGTTCAAACACTCACTTGTGACCTTAAACACCAAAATAAAAAAGTCAACCTCCAAAACCTCAAAAATTGACTTTTCTGCATTTTTCAAGCCATGTCATGATTCAGTCACTTCCAAAACCAAACAAAGCCTCAAACACACTCCAAATATCATCCTTAAACTGTCCCAAATGGTTCTAATCATCCTAAAAGCTTCTAAGGGATCAATTGAGAGTGTCCAAAGCATCAAATTACTTCTGGCATAAGGAACTTGGCAAGTAGCACAAAAAGCTCCAAGAGGTAAGTGCATGACAACTTGAACTCTTTGAATTATGCATTCCTTTGATGTCCATTGATCATAAACATCTCATACATGTTGTATATGTTGTGTTTGAACCAATTTGTCATGCAATTCTTGCCTGTACCATGAGATAGCATAGAACATGAAAATCTAGGCCTATTTTGAAACCACTATCGGGTTTTAAAATAGGGACACTTCCGGAAAATTCCAAGACCGCCATTGGATTCCTCATTAAATTCTAGGTCAGATGCATCTAAATTTTGTCCCAATCCATGGAGAACTGAGAAAGTTAGAGGCTTCACGTAAATTGCCAAAACTTGCCTTGCCTTGCCTTAGCCAGGCCTGAAAACTTGGCACCCCTTATGTATTTATGGGGTGGTTTTGATACACGGATGTATCACCACCCCAATGGTTGTGCGCGCATGTGTTTGTCTAGGAGGTCATGGGTTCAAACTCACCCAGACATTTTTTTGCTTTTCTCTTATTTTTGCTATTTTTCAATATTTTCATGTTTTTATTAATTAATTCAAAAATTAATTTCTCTCTCAATTTTAATCATTTTTTATTGATTCTTTTTTTGAAAATTCACAAAAATGTTAAAATATTTTATTCCATGAAAATTTCACAAAAGTATTATTTATTTCATATATTTGGTATTTTTGTAAAGAATTATGTTTTATTTGTTTAAAAACATTTAAAAATATTTCTTTCTCTTGATTTTACAAAATTCAAATAATTTTTAAATCATCCCATGAATGAAACATGAGTTTTCAAATATAAATCCAAGATCACAACCTTTTTTCACATGTAGGATTGTGTTAATTGAATTTTTATTCAATTAAAATACATTTTAAAACCAAAATTAGGGTTTTGATCACTATCACCCTAACAAATCTTTTGAAACATCTCTGGGTCTCTATTAGAGTGTAAGACCCAATCCCTTTTTAACCAAAACCTTTTTGGGCCTCAGTCATTGTATAAGTCCCACTACGATTTTAAAATCTCGGCGCAGTCGTCGCCTTTTAAACGAAAGCCATCTGGGCCTACCCTTGTGTTGTAAGTCCCTTTTCTTTTCTTTTTTTCAAACTTTTGGGCCTCTCCTTGAGTTGTAAGACCCATCCCTTTGTACAGAAAACCTTGTTGGGCCTCAGCCATTGTATAAGCCCCAGTACAGTTTACAAAACAACGGTACGATTATTGTTTTTCATCTGGGCCTCTCCTTGAGTATAAGCCCCAATTTGTTCAAAAACAACTTCCCTTTTGATTTAGGTTCAAATCCATAGTTGTTATCAAAACTTTCTTTAATTTCTTGAACAACTAACCATATAGCTGTTACAATGGAAGCTTGCTCGCCTGTAAGTTTTTATCAGCTTTCTTCAGACTGTCACAATTAGAAATTGTCAAAGAAATTCATTTCCCCATAAAGGGTTAATTCCCGGTGAAACCTCTCTTGAATTTCTATAAACCCTAGAACTGTTCACTAAAGAAAAGATTATTCCCCGTGAAACTTTTCTTGAACTCTTCTTAAGTTAGGACCCACAGGCTTCCTAAAAGCATCCCCGCCTCCTCTTGGGCTTTGTACAAGGACCCTCCGGCTTCTTAGAAGCTCTCATGCCTTCTCTTGGGCTTAGTACAAGGACATTTAAGACCTCTTAAAGGTATAGGACAGAACTTAGTCATCCTTTGCTAGAGCAGTCTTTCCAAAGTCAAAACCTCAGGCCAATTTAGGGTTGATTCTCATCCCTTAAAACACCAGCCTCCTCTTGGGCATCATACAAAGATAAACTTTTCCATACCAGTAGACTTGGACAGTCTAATCCCCTCTTGGATCTCAAAGACATTCTCAAGTTCCCTATAAACACAGGAAAAACCCTGGTCATTCAACCAATCTCCAGTAGTGTTGAAACCTCTATAGGTTTTCAAAACTCAATCTTTAAACTCTCACCTTAAGTTTCCCCTAGCCAGGGTCAGCTTATTATCAGTATAACACTATCCCAAATCAGAACCTCAGGGCATCTGATATCTCAACTCTTCTATAAACCCTCAGCAAGAGTTGATTTCCCATTTGGACCTGCCTCTGGATCTCAATAATCCTCAACAGAAGCTAGCCTCCTCTTGGGCTTTGTACAATGATTTTCCCCAGCTGAGCTAACCTTTTCAGACTCTCTTGTTGAGTCAATCACCCTTTTCAACACTCTCTTGTTGAGTTAACCTTTTTTTCCAGCCTCAATCTTGGGCTTTGTACAAGACAGACAATACTCTCCAACAGAGTCAAACTTCTTTCAGCCTCAATCTTGGGCTTTGTACAAGACACCTAAAAATCCTCAGTTGAGTCAGTCTCATTTTAGCCTCAACCTTGGTCTTTGTACAAGACAGATAAAGATTTCTTTCCCACAGAGTCATTCTTCTTTTCAGCCTCAATCTTGGGCTTTGTACAAGACACATACAAACCCTCCCCAGCGGAATCAAAATCCCTTTTAGCCTCAATCTTGGGCTTTCTACAAGACAGACAGAATATTTTCCCCAGAAAAGTCAAACTTTTAGTCTCCTCTTAGGCTTTGTATAATGATATCCCCAAAAAAGTCAGTCTCTTTTAGCCTCAATCTTGGGCTTTGTATAAGACATATATAAACACTCTCTTGTTGAGTCAGTCTTTTCCAACCTCCTCTTAGGCTTTGTATAAGGACTTCCCCAGTGGAGTCAATCAATCTCTTAGCTTCAACCTTGGGCTTTGATCAAGGCACACAAAAATCAATATCCCTTCAGAGGAAATCAAAATCTCTCTGTAGGAAGACATTTCTCTGTGTTATCACACATCAAGACAGACGTTTAAAACAAACCCTAATCCCAGATAACTGTTGTAAGTGGAAAACTTGTTGATTCAAATATCCAAGCTGTCGTCCATCTCTTATCCTGGTAAACTTCCTTCTTTCATCTAATTGCTGTAAGCGGCAAGCCTCTGGATTATTTACATCCACGCCACTGTCCCTCTCTTAATATGAAAGATTCCTAAGGAAAAATGGCATTGCTCAACACTGAGTTAAAGTTTTCTCCTTCAGGACAAATCCCCTATAAAGGAAATTATGGCATTGTTGGATTCTCATATCCCAGTTAAAGTAATCCTTCTTTATAAACAGTCACCCAACAATTGTGATAAACAGACGAGATGTCTCCCCTTTAGAGATGACAAATTCTCTCTCAGTCAAACCTTTTAGCTTCAATCTTGGGCTTTGAACAAGATACAAATACTCAACCTTTTAGCTTCAATCTTGGGCTTTGAACAAGACACCAAAACATCATCTTTTTCCTCCCACAGAATAGGAGGAACTACGATTGCTCTGATTTCCCTGTTTCTTTAAACGAGAATACGTAAGCATAAGATTGCGAAATCTTAGTGATCATACCAATCAAAACTTTAGGTCCAGTACCTTCACACATACTAATCAAAACTGAGGTCCGATACCTCACCAAAATCATCAAAAACTCTCTCATATCTCCTAAAGAAGAAACTTTTCCAACCCCCAACAGATAAACACCATCAAGTACAAAGCAGAACCTAATGCTAACAACCTATGGATAACCACATATAGGATGGGTAACTAACAACTCCCCATTGTATAACCTGACCCCGAACTGCTTGAATCTCTTTAAGCGTTTGTTCAATTAAACATTTGGGTCCAAGGTTAGTTTTATATAGCTTCCCTTTCCCTTTCAGCTTGACGGGATAAATAAGAAATCAAAAAGCAGCACCCCACTCCTCCTCATGAAACCATTTGCGATAAGGTGGTCGCGTCACCGACAAAAATCGCACGCTACATCATCAATCTTTCCTTCAAACTCATAAAACTTTGTTCACACGCCGAATCCCACTCATAAGGACAATCCTTTCGAGTAAGTTTAGTCATTGGTAAGGCCAATTGAGAAATGCCCTTGATAAACCCTCTATAATAACCTGCCAGTCCCAAGAAACTTCTAACTTCGGAAACATTCTTCGGTCTCCCCCAATTAATCACTGCTTCCACTTTTGATGGATCCACCGCCATACCTCCTTGAGATATGACATGACCAAGAAAACTAACCTCTGACATCCAAAACTCATACTTGCTTAGCTTAGCAAAAAGTTATCTCTCTTGTAGGATCGATAAACTGATTCTTAAATGTTCTTCGTGCTCTCGAGAAGTACGAGAATAAATAAGAATGTCATCAATGAAGATCACTATAAATTGGTCCAAGTAAGGTTAAAATATCCGATTCGTATAATCCATAAAAACGGTCGGAGCATTCGTCACGCCGAACGACATTACTAAGAATTCATAATGACCATAACGGGTTCTAAACGCGGTCTTTGATATATCTGAACTCTTCACATGGATTTGGTGATAACCCAACCGTAAATCAATCTTCAAGAACACACTGGCTCCTTTCAATTGATCTAACAGGTCGTCTATCCTTGGTAATGGGTATTTGTTCTTGATGGTGACTTTATTCAACTGACGGTAATCAATACATAACTGCATTCCACCATCTTTCTTCTTTACTAACAACACTGGAGCTCCCCATGGCAAGACACTGGGTCAGACAAAATGCTTAGCCATTAACTCTTCCAATTGATCCTTCAATTCTCTTAACTCAAGTGGTGTCATTCGATACGGAGAAATGGATATAGGAGTCCTTCCCGGTATCAGGTCAATAGAGAATTCCACTTCCCTTTCCGGAGGAAGAGAAGTGATGTTCTCGGGGTAAACTTCGGAAGACTCACATACTATAGGAATACTCATAACTTGAAGGTTGTTACTCTCCTCCTTAATGAGAACCAAAAGAACAGATTTTTCCTCCTCAAACAAGAAATTTATCATTCCAACCGTACCTTCTAAAATAGTAGTTAACATATCCTTCGGAGTAGCCTCAACTGATGGAATGATGATTAGCTTTTCTTCAGAACCAATAAATACCGAATTAGCAGAAAGCCAATCCATTCCCAAAACAACATCTACTTTCTTAAGCGGCAAACAAATAAGATCAATCTGAAAAACTCTCCCATCCACAGATAGAACACAATTTTCACACATTAAAGGTGTTTCAACTATCTCATCCATGGCAGTAGTAACCACCATGGGTGGAGACAACGGAATAGCTTGCAACCCAAGTCGCTTCACACATTGCATTGACACAAAATAGTGTGTTTCTCCATAATCAAATAATACAAAACAAGGATTCCTATTAACGAAACATGTACCAGCAATCAAAGAGTTATCACCCTTGTTCTTCCTTGTATCCAACGTATAAACTCGACCGGTACTCTTTTCTTGCATTTAATTCATATTCTGAGGACAATCCCTCTTCAGATGACCCATCTTCTGACACTGAAAGCATCTCACACTTTCGATACCACACCTTCCAAAATGCATCCTGCCACAAGTACGACACACAGGAGGTGCACTTGTCCTAGCATTCTGAACTTGCTTCCTCTTGAAAGCTTGTTATCTAGGCCTAAACTGTTGGTTTGATCTTCCACGAACATTCTGGTTCGAACTACTCAAATCCCCCTCTGCTTGAACTTTCTTCAGGCTGTTCTCCGCCACATAACATTGCCTTAGCAACTTAGCGTAAGTAGTGAACTCTCTTTGAGACACACTATGGGAAATCTCAGCTTTTAATCCAAAAAGAAATTGGTCAACTTTCCACCTCTCATCCGGAGCATACATGGCCTGCCTAGAGTAAGCAGCCATAATCTCAAACCTCTCTGCATAAGCAGCGATAGTCAAAGTACCCTGTCTCAACTGTTGGAAATCAAATTCCTTCTGGGTCCTCAAGGAACTAGGGAAATAATTCTCCATAAAAGTAATCTTAAATTGCTCCCAGGCCTTAGGCACCTCTTGGATAGTCATTAGGGCTGAGGCACTCTCCCACCACCTTATAGCAGGACCCTTCAATGAATGAGAAGCGAACACCACCTTGTTCTCTTCACTACAATGGACTATCAGGAAAATTCTCTCTATGCCAGTTTTCCATTCATGAGCTTTCACAGGATCTAATCCGCCATAAAATTCTGGAGGATTCATGCGGATGTTTCATACCCCAAATTTTGACCACCAAGATTTCCCATCATTGGGAAAATCATCGTCACAATATGGATGTACCTACATGCCTCATCAATCTCCTCAGAGATGTTTGAGCATTCAATACAGTCAAGAATTAGGGTTTCAAGCCCTCTCATAGCCTTAGACAAAGGATCAATCAAGGAATGACATGATCTTCAACTTGTCTAAACTCTCAAACACCCATAAAGGATCAAGAGGACTCCCACATCAAGAATCAAACACAAAGGGTGCAATATTCCAGGTGGATCAAGCCTCGGTGTCGTTAGTGTCACCAAATTAGGATTTTGGTCGACCAAGGCCTCCAGATGAAAATTTTCCTCTAGGCATGAACCATTGCTTCAAACAACAACCCAATATACTCTAAGGGACCTCATGGACCCAATCATCAAGTCAATTTAACCTCAGGGGATGCATTTACCAAAAATCAGGAATTAGGGTTTCTTGACCTAATTCACCCCTAAGTTGACCTTTGGGGCAAAGCATGAGCCAAGACCTCAAGACATGGTTTGAGGATCTCCAATACACTAGATTGATCTGTTTGCAACAATGGATTGATCCAAGAAGCTTGATCTACAAGTTTCAATTTCATCAGGACCACAATTAGGGCTTCGAAGAAAAAGTCAACTGTGCCTTTGACTTTTGACCAAGACATGCTCCCAAACCTTGGGACATGATTCAATACACCCTATAACACCTATGGATTCCATCCATTAGGTTTGATTTAGGTCAAGGACTTGATTTCACAAAGGATCGCACAATTTGGATTTCATCCGATAAAAAGTCAACTGTACAAAAATCCAAAGTTTGACTTTTTGAATTTTTTGTCAACCAAGGTTTTTTAACCCTAAAATAATGTTAATCTGTGATTTGAATCATCATTCATCAAGAAAAACCAAAGAAAATGAGTTAACTTGTAAAAGGGGTAACTATAAAAAACTTAAAATTTTTCTAAGTTATAGAACAAAGTGGCTAGGGTACCAACTTCCAAGGACCATAACTTGAGATCCAAGCAACCATTTTGGATGGTCCAAAGCTGGATTTGTAGCTCTCATTACATACTTCAAAAGTGTCAACTACATCTCATTCCAATTCTTCGTGGATTTTTAGTTATGGAATGATCAAAATGGCTAAAAACATGAAAATGACATTTTTCCAACACTTAGTGAAATTTTCACTAAGTCAGAATTTGCCTTACTTTTTTCAAAATGTAGGGACATTTTTCACCTTGATCCAAGTCAAACCAGGTCTAGAGGAAAACATTAAAGTTAAAGCATGCCATAAGGGCTTTCCAATAAGTACCAGATCATCTCCAAATTCAATTTGAGCAAAGAGATACAACCCTTGAAACATGGCATCATGAACTGGTTTTACAAGGCAGAATTTGTGAGTTTTGCTCGATTTGTCCAAATCTGATAAATCTAAGCCTTGTCATCAATTTAGACACATCTGAGGATCAAATCCAAGGGGGTGATTTGATCTCCAAGCCTCACAAGTCCAAGAATCTACAATAGCCATGCCAAACCTAAAAAGGCTAAAAAGATGCCAAAACTTCAATTTTGTTTTCAAGCCTTTAATGAATGCATCAAGGTGGCATGAACTGAGCCTACTCCAACTGAATTCAGTCCAAATTTATCTCTGAACCAAAGCTACAAAGCTTGTGCCCTAATCTTAAGTCAACGGCTAGAGGAGACTTGAGATTCCTTTTGCATAACATTGGCCAAAGGCCTGCTGCAGTTGTCATTCATTATTGCTTGCAAAACAAACCTGCTCTACTATAAATAGAGCTCATTTGTGCTCAATTTGAGTACACCAAAGCATCCAAACTGATGCTTTCCTCAAAATCCTTTTCTCTAGGCCAAAATTCCTTCTTTTGCAAGGTACCTATGAGTTTTTGAGTTAGATAGCAATTCCATCACAGCTCATGATACAAACACCTCTAATATGTTGTATCTAAGCTGTTCAAACTCTCACATGTGACCTGTAACACCAAAATCACAAAGTCCACTTCCAAAACCTCAAAATTTGACTTTTTGCATTTTTTAACCCATGTCTTGATTCAGTCACTTTCAAAATCAGATAAAACCTCAAACACACTCCAAATATCATCCTTGAATTGTCCCAAATGGTTCCCCACATCTGGAACACCATTTGAGAGAGCTGCCCTATTGGCCACTTTTGCCCCTTTTGTAAGAAAGTGCTCAAACTTGTTCTTGAAGATTCCAGCTGGTTTCAACCATTCTAAAAGCTTCTAAGGGATCAATTGTGAGTGTCTAAAGCATCAAATTACTTCTGGCACAAGAAACTTGGCAGATAGCACAAAAAGCTCCCAAAGAGGTAAGCATCACAACTTGAACTCTTTGAATTATGCATTGCTTTGAAGTCCAGTGATCATAAACATCTCATACATGTTATATATGTTGTGTTTGAACTAATTCATCATGTAATTCTTGCTTGTACCATGAGGTAGAATAGAAAATACAAATATAGGCCTATTTCAAAACCACTATCGGGTTTTTAAATAGGGACTTCATCTGAAAAAACCATGACCACCATTGGATTCCTTGGGAAATTCTAGGTAAGATGCATATAAATTTAGTCCCAATCCATGGAGAAATGAGAAAGTTAGAGGCTTCACGTAAATGGCCCAAAAGCTGGCCTTGCCTTGCCCAGGCCTAAAACAAGGCATCCCTTATGTATTTATGGGGTGGTTTTGTTACACGGATGTATCACCACCCCAGTGGTAGAAGGCGCGCGCTGTAACTTTGAGGTCTGGGGTTCGAATCCCCCTCGCCCCAGACCCTTTTTTACCACTTTTTCCATTTTTCAATATTTGTCATATTATTTTAAATGATTTGGAAAATTAATTTCTCTCTCAATTTTAATTATTTTTTATTGGTTCTTTTTGCAAAAAATCACAAAAATGTTAAAATATTTTATTTCACAAAAAAATCAAATTTATATTATTTATTTAATATAGTTGGTATTTTTGCAAATAAATTCATTTTTTATTGTTTTAAACATTCCAAAAAATGAATTTTCATCTTGGAAATCAAAACCAAATGAGTTTTAATTCATATTGTGATTAAAACATCATTTTTCAAACCTTAACCAAAAATCACAAGTTGTTTATTCAAACTTATTTGGTGTTTTTATCATTTTAATTAATTTTCTTTGAATAATTACTTTAAAAAATGATGAAATTAGGGTTTCGTTGATTTTCACCCTAACAAACTTTTTTTTTCAAACACTTTTAGGCCTTTAATAGAGTGTAAGACCCAATCCCCTTTAACCAAAACCATTTTGGGCCTCAGATATTGTATAAGTCCCGACACGATAAAAAATCTCGGCACGACCGCCATTTTTTTCAAACAAAAAACCTCCTTGGGCCTCTCCTTGAGTTGTAAGCCCCATCACTTGTACAAAAACACTTTTAGGCCTCTGATAGAGTGTAAGACCCAATCCCTTTATAAATAAACCTTTTTGGGCCTCACACATTGTATAAGTCCCTCGGTATATTTTCAAATGTTCGGCGCGATCGTCGCCTTTGTAACAAAATCAACTGGGCTTCTCCTTGAGCTATAAGACCCATCTTTATTCATTTAAAACTCTTTTGGACCTCTCCTTGAGTTGTAAGACCCATCCCTTTGTACAGAAAACCGCTTTGGGCCTCAATCGTTGTATAAGTCCCGATACGATATTCAAAACAAACCTTGGGCCTCTCCTTGAGTATAAGCCCCAACAATCTTTTCAAAAACAACTTCTCTTTTGATTTAGATTAAAATATATATGTTGTTATCAAAACTTTTTTTAATTTCTTTAAACAACTAACAATACAGCATGGAAGCTTGCTCACCTGCAAGTTTTAACCGCTTTCATTTACTCGCTTTCATATATATAATTGTATTGTGGGAAGTTGTGCACTGTAAGTCTTCTTTCATATCCTTTTAAATACTTGTCATATATCAACTGTATATATACTAGTATAGCTATTTAGAGTTTTCCTCGACAACTAGGTCTATAACTAGGTAAAGCCAGTTTGGTCACTCTTTAAATACATTCAAAACTAGATCCCTATAGGATTTCCAGATACAGTCTTGCCTTCTCTTGGGCTTAAACAATATGGAACAAAGAGAAAGGTAGTATTCTTCGTGAACCTTTTCTTAGGTTGTCACTATTAGAAATTGTCAAAGAAATTCTACTCCCCAGAGTTGATCTATTCTCGGTGAATAGCATCTCTTGAGTTTCTTCAAACCTCAGAACTTTCACTAAATGACCTATTCTCGGTGAATAGCATTTCTTGAACTTTTCTCGATTTGGGACCCACAGGCTTCCTAAAAGCATCCCCGCCTCCTCTTGGGCTTTGTACAAGGACCTTCCGGCTTCTTGCCTTCGCTTGGGCTTAATACAGGGACCCTAAAGACCTCTTAAAGGTATAAGACAGAACTTAGTCATCCTTTGCTAGAGCGGTCTTTCCAGTGTCAAATCTCAGACCAATTTAGGGTTGATTCTCATCCCATAAAACACCTGCCTCCTCTTGGGAATCATACAAAAGATAGAACTCTTCCACACCAGTTGACTTGGACAGTCTAATCCCCTTGAGTCTCAAAGACATTCTCAAGTTCCTTATAAACATAGAAAGAAACCCCGGTCACTCTGGATAAATCTCCTGTAGAGTTAAAACCCATGGGTCCTAAAACCCAGTCTCTCTCCTAAGAATCCCCAGCCAGGGTCAAAAGGTTGTTAATAACACTATCTCAAATCAGAACCTCAAGGTATCTGATACCCCAACTCTTCTGTAACCATCAGCAAGAGTTGATTTCCCACTTGGACCTGCCTCGGGATCTCAATAATTCCCAGCAGAAGCTAGCCTCCTCTTAGGCTTAGTATAATGACCTTTCCTCAACGTAGTTGGCCTCCTCTTAGGCTTTGTACAATGATTCTCCCCAGTGGAGCTAACCTTTCAAATTCTTTTGTTGAGTCAATCACGTTCAGACTCTCTTGTTGAGTCAATCACCTTCAGACTCTCTTGTTAAGTCAATCACCTTTGCAGACTCTTTTGTTGAGTTTCAGACTCTCTTGTTGAGTTAATCACATTTCAGTACTCTCTTGTTGAGTCAATCTTTTTTCAGCCTCCTCTTAGGTTTGATATAAAGATTTCCCCTAACAGAAGTCAGCCTCCTCTTAGGAAGAATGATTTCTCCATCTTGTTCAGCCACAATCCTAGGCTTCGTACAGGACAAATAAAAACACTCTCTTATTGAGTCAAACCCTTTTAGCCTCAATCTTGGGCTTTGTACAAGACATAAATCTTCATAACCTTCTCTCAAGCTTGGGACAAGTATCTTCCCTAGCGGAGTCAATTCCTCCTAGCCTTCTTTAGGCTTCGAGAAATAATTCCCTAAGCTGAGTCAAACTTCTATCAGCCTCAATCTTGGGCTTTGTATAAGATAGATAATACTCTCCCACAGAGTCAAACTCTTTTCAGCCTCAATCTTGGGCTTTGTACAAGACACATAAAAATATCCTCATCCGAGTCAGTTAAATTTCTCATTTCAACCTCAATCTTGGGCTTCGTGCCAGACATATACAAATCTCCCCGCCGGAGTCAAAATCCCTTTTAGCCTCCTCTTAGGCTTTGTATAATGATATCCCCAAAGAGTCAGTATCTTTTTCGCTTCAATCTTGGGCTTTGTATAAGACATATAAACACTCTCTAGTTGAGTCGGTCATCTCCAGCCTCCTCTTAGGCTTTGTATAAGGACTTCCCTAGTGGAGTCAATCAACCTCTTAGCTTCAACCTTAGGCTTTGATCAAGGCACACAAAAATCAACAATCCCCTCAGAGGAAGTCCAATCCCTCTTTAGAGATGACAAGTTCTCTCTCAAACACCCTTTTTAGCTTCAACCTTGGGCTTTGAACAAGACACAAATAAATAACCTTTAGCTTCAATCTTGGGCTTTGAACAAGACACCAAAACATCTTTTTCATCCCTTAGAATAGGAGGAACTACGATTGCTCCTATTTCCCTATTTCGTTTAAACGGGAATACGTAGGCATAAGATTATGAAATCTTAGCGAGCATACTAATCAAAAACTCTAGGTCCAGTACCTTCATACCAATCAAAACTTACGTCCAGCACATTACCAAAAACACCCGAACATCAACAAAAACTCACTCACTCACTCATACTTCCCAAGAAACTTTCCCAGCCCCTTAACGGATAAACACCATCAAGTATAAAGCGAAACCTAAAGCTAATATCTTATGGATAACCACATATAGGATGGGTAATTGACAACTCCCCATTGTATAACCTGACCCCGAACTCCTCGATTTTTTTAAGCATTTGTTCAGTTAAGCATTCGCGTGCAAGATTAGTTTTAGATAGCTTCCCTTTCCCTTCCAGCTTCATGGGATAAATAAGAAATCAGAAAGTAGCACCCCCTCCTCATTGTGGGGAGAAACCCAAAAACCAGCGATAAGGTGGTCGCGTCACCGATAAAAATCATTCACTACAGGATAAAGTCCCGAAAACTTCCACCTACAGCATCTAGAACAACCACTGGAGGAGGAAGACCCCCATTCATTTGTTGTACCATCTGCTGCATGAACTGGTTCTGCTGCTGCTGCATTTGTTGTAAAAACTAAGGCCATGGGACATAATTGTCGCCGCCCGACGGATTCGTCCCAACAGGAGTAGTTTTGGGTCTACCACGATTGCTTCTGCATCCGTCAGCCATGTTCCTAAATGTTATACAGATAGGATTAAGTTGATCAGGCTCAATGCCATAAATATAACACTTAAGACCAAAGAGGACACAACGCATATGAAACGGAAAGAAATACTTATACTATTTCATGGCTAGGTCGAGGATACAACCTGCTCTGATACCAATTGTAACACCCACATATAATAACATACATTAAAGCATATATATTATACATGAATCCAAGTATTTGGTACTGAAATATCACAAGTTCCTAGTTAACACATTGTACATATACAAGATCAAATTGCAACATACAAAAAACTATGGCATAATGTATACAAGATGTTCCAAGGCACTAAGAATTAGATCAATACAATGATCTCAAAAATAAACTCCAACAACGGAAGTCTCGCCATCCCAAAAGTCAAGGTAAGTAAGGATGATCAAACGGCCTTATCCTTACCCTTCGTGGAACCTGAAGCACCAGTAATATAATCAACAACATGGGGTGAGATATTAAATCTCAGTGAGTTCCCTATCTTATTGATTCTCTCAGTTTTACAAGGTTCTATCAATCCTAACTCAAGTCAAAGGGGAAGGGAAATGACCTTGAGTTCACAATCTCACACTATATGGAAACATGTTCATGAGTTCACCAACTCAAAATATCACTAATCGATAGCCTTACCAAGGCATCCTCTCTTCTCGTCCGCTTCTACGTCTAGAAGGTGACCCGAGTCAGGGATCCTTGTAACTTACTTGACATACGAAATGGATTCGGGTTCTACGGGCCATTAACCATTATGAACTGTCACTTCACACGGGCCAATTAACCGTCACAAGTCTCTTTACCCTTAGGCTCCATTCGTACTAAATGCGGGAATCAAACCTGCCAAGTAATCTTGCATACATTCCAGAGGAGCTCGAGACTCATGAAACTGCAACTCAAGGGAAATGGTTATGATTACGTGATCTCACACACAAACATGATTGTATTCGACAATCACAAGGCCACATTCGCCTTAAGGCCTCTTTTGCCTTTTCTCATAATCACAATGGTTCACACATGTTCCATACTAGTGTTTCGCTCTCTCCTAGACCATTACTTGTCACGGATGCACCTTCCTACATCACATGCACGAGCATCGCCATCTAGATTATCTACCAGTTCCTAGTCACCTACAAGGTTCTAATATAATTTCATGGTAAAGTTCCACACTCTTCCTATTCCATATTTTAACATGTTATGTCTCAACATACTTCACAACAATAGAAAAGGTAAGCATAATACAATTTTGTGATAAAATAGCACACAATAATTAAATCACAAAGTTACACAATTCTTGGGTTCTCTCCAATTTATTTAATCGGGTAACATAACTAATATTTTTCACTTTCATCATGTAGAATATTTCCACAGCTTTCCATCGGTACCAAGAACACCTCGATCGGAAGCACGGTTCAAAAGACATTAATTTTCTAAAATATTTTTCAAAACACAACAGTGGTAACCGGTTACCTCAAAATGAGTAACCGGTTGCGCATTCTTCCTACGCAGATAGTAGCCAAAATCCAATAGGGTAACCGGTTACTTCAAAATGAGTAATCGGTTACTCAGTTCATTTTTGCTTAAAAACAGCTATTTTTCCTACAAGTAACCGGTTACCTCAAAGTGAGTAACCGGTTACCACTGAACCAGAGGCAAAAAAAAACCTACTATTTTCATCATAAACTCAATGGAAACTCATCCAAAATTCTTAGGAACATCAAGCAAGCATATGAGGTTCAAGGTAAACATAACCCGACTATATTACCCGACTATTTCCACATTTTAACCATTAGAAACATCGATTCCATAATATTATTCATAATCCAACATTTCTAACCTAAACTTCTAACATTCCTAGAATTATAAAACTCAAGTTCTAACTAGAACCCACCTCTAGACAAGATGATGATGAAGATTAAGAGATGAAGTGAAGAAGAGATGGTGATCCAAGCTTTCTTCTTCTTCTTCTAGGTTTCCTTTCTCTTTCTCCTTTTTGCTCTCCCTTCTCTCTACTCTTACTAACTTCTCTTTCTATCGTTGTTCCAAATGAAGAGGAAAGGAAAAAGAAAAAGATATAGAGAAATATCTTTAAGTTAGTAACACTAACTAAATTGTCCAAAATAGCTCTATAGCACCAAATGCTAAAACCTCAGAGTCAGATAGTTATTAATTTGACATGCTCTGAGCTCGTAAGATACTCTAATTATCTTTGCAGATAATTTCACAGAGTACACCGGAACCCAGTTGATCAGAACCAATATTATCCAGAGCAAAATAAAAATGCGGGGTATTACAGGCAGTCAACCGAAACCCTTCAGGCTCTCTGAGTTATTTAACCATAGTCCTCCATAGGAGGCAGTCAACCAGAATCCAATGAGCTCTCCAAATTATATAACATGAGACCTTCAAAAGAGACAGCCAACCAGAACCCATTGGGTCCTCCGAGTTATTTAACCCAAGTCCTCCACAGGGAGTGGCCAACCGGGACCCACTGAGCTCTCTGAGTTATTTAATCCAAATTCATTGGACTAAAGCGCTAGAAGGATGTTCGAATTATATAAAGAAAGCAAAGGAGAAAAATAATATAAAGATATTTAAATATTCATTCAGAAATACTAGTACAAGAATTCCAACACTTCAATGGCTTCAAAAATATTCTTTAGCAAAAGAAAGAAAAAAAATAAAGTACTAAAAGCTTCAAGCAATAGGATAAGAGGTCACAAAATTCTCTCCCCCATTTCCCTCAGCAACTCATTGATCAGGACCTAATCATCACCCGTGGTAGAGGACAATGGCTCCTATTGACAACTTAGGGTATATTTCATCGACCATGGGACCATCTTTCACCTCCTTGAAAAAGTTCAACTCAAACAAATCCAAGTCGGGGTACAAAAACAAAACATTGGCCTTTGCTTTGTCAAAACCCAGCCTGGGAAAGCTTAGCCTTGTAGTTGTTTTCCATCGATTCCTTTGCCTCATGTAGTGAGTCATGTTCCTTCTTGGGGGCCTTTAAATCTTTCTAAAGCTGATAAATCCTTTCATTGGTAGAAGTCAGAAGGCTAAGATTAGTTTTCTTAGCCTATTTGACTCTATTGAGGGTGAGTCTTAATCCATCCATGTGCTAGTCAGATGAGTCGGCTACTTCAAATAAAGCCCACCCCATGACACAACTCCTCATAAGATAAGTGCCTAGATATTGATGTAGTTTTGGGGCGCCCGGGGCCCTGGCTTTGTCGACATCCTCAGTGGTGTGGAGGTGATCATACAAATGATTAAGACCATTAAATTTTTATCCCAAAACTAGAACACCACGCCAGCCAAAGACGAATTCGCACCTCTCATATCCCTTTCTCTTGGAATAAGCCATCATACTCCATATCAATATAAGACAGGTGATCATCACATGGGGCATACTTGCCAACATCCCCTTTGATTTTCTATACACACGAGGCAACCCAAAATTTCTTTGAACTGCTTGACTAGAAATGGGAACCAACTTCACCAACAACCCTTTTGCGTTCCTCTTTTTCTTAGAAACTCGGGTTTGAATCTCGTCAGGGTGAGTACGAGGCACTCATTGGAGTTCTGTTGCTGCGGTATAGCGGCAAGCAAAAATTATTGAGTACCTGATTTTGTCGTCTCCATAGGATCGGTGCAAGGGAAAGAACGTCGTTCAACGGTCTCTAGGTTTCTAAGCTTGTTGTGACAATTATGGTTGAAAGATTCAAGGTACCATAGATAAAAGCGAAAAATATAAAGACATATAATATAAAGAAAAGACTTAAAATAAACAGAGCCTTGTTAGGATTGGAATTTCATCAATTGATAAAACATGCATTCTTCAAACCAATTAAACATAAATCAATCATTCATCTAATATCCTCACGTATCACCTACAACTGAGGTTATGTCTAACGCAAAGTCAAGATAACAACTATATTGTCTCATTGGTGATGTCTCAGGTAACTCACAACACAGGGCATTACAAACTGATACTCACACGAATGTTAAATCTAAATCTATTTCTAGAGTTTAGAACCTAACAGGTATTCATCCTAGATCCGGATCTGAAGAGTATATGTCTATAGAGGTTCAAATCAATGTGTAAACAAGTAAACAAGGATAACATCCATAGCAGATAAATGATTGATACATATAAAATGCCTTGATCAGAATAAGTACATACTCTTAACCCTTTGTAAAAAGTATTCAACTAATTTATGTATGTGAACATAGTTCTTCATCTCTATTATCACAAACTTGATACTAGTAATATCAACTCATAAAATTATGTCAAGAGTTTGCTCATTTATAGATGAATATCTCAAACCCATTATACGAAATCAAAGACAACATCAATATTGAATCAAAACTAGTTCACAAATACCTAGATTAGAAGAAATACATAAGATATCAAAAGATTACACCCAACCCTAACAAGAGATCGAAGCACTTACTAGAAGATAAAGCTCCGATTTGCTTGTAGTTGGACTTCTCCTTCTTAGGGTTTTATGTTTCTCTCTCTAAAAACCTGAGTTTTCTAAGTTATCTCTAAGTTCTCCCCAAAAGTATTTTTTTTCTAAAAAGCAAGAAATGTACATAAATAGTATTACAAAATTTGTCTCGTTTGCACTGCGAACTTCCTTTTCGCATTGCGAATGTCACTTATGGGCACATGAAATGCCTCTAAACAGTTAAACCGCCCCTAAGAAAATATCTAAGCTCGCACTATGAGCTCATGTTCACATTGCGAACATCTTTTCCTAAGCCTTCACACTGTGTTTTGCTATTGCCAACCAAAATTTCTAGCTCGCTGGCCTTCGCCTTGAGCTCGCACTGCGAGCTCGCCATGGTTTCGCTTCCGGTTCGCACTGCGAACTTGCTAAATCTTCTTCTTTTCTTTGCTTTTCTTATCCATTCATTTGTACCTTGCTCTTTGATAATCAATCCTAAATCCTACACAATAACACACAAATCAAGGCATCAAAAGGTACATGCAATTGGATTGAAAATTCACACAAGAACATGGAATAAATCAATGAAAACAGAAGAAAAGAGTTGAAAAATGCCAAGAATAATGGTTCATTTTAAGTCATATTTGGCATTCAACAAACTCTCCCCAACTATATTTTTGCTTGTCCTCAAGGAAAGTATGCCCTTCATTAAAATAAGTGGATTTGCTCAAGCTTAGATTCAACCAAGAAAATATTTATAGTTCAAATCCAACATAAGAATGCATACAAGCAATGATCACAACTTCCTAGAATCAACAATGAAAAATAATTTGGTTCTTAAAGAAATAGCATGCAATGTTTCACAGAACAACTAAACTCTCATACTTGAATCACTCTAACACTCCTCTTCAATTAATGGATGAAGGAAATTGTTCGTTTGCAACTGCAGGACAACTACACTCAACTGATCAACAATGCTAACACAATTCAATTCATACATTCAGCAATCAATCAAATCAGAAAATATGGAAGCAAAAGATCACTAAGGGCTTTTAAGGTTGTAGTTTGTCCAGGTTCACAATAAAGGGTCATTTCTAAAGGTCATAGAATCGAAATTGCCAATGCAAAAGATACAGTCACTAAACAAGTTAATTACACATTACAACTTCATTCACCTATCCCTTTTCTCAATTGCTCACCTTCTCAAACTTCCTTTTGAACAATTATTTGCATTCTCTATTTTTTTCTTTCAAACAAGCTTCTCTTTTTCTTTTCCTTTTCACATTCATATTCACTGTTTTTTTCTTTGTGCTTGCTTGAAATTTTTCAAAATTTTGAGCAACCTACCACTTCTCTTTCATTCTCCCTAACTTGAATACAATCAAACCTCAAGTGAATGCTCCTTGCTTTTCATGGCAAAGAAAACAATTTAGAACAAAGTTTAATGGTTTCAAGAAATTTTTTTATAATCCCACAAATTCAATGGTGAACTAAGCTTTCAAATTATGTACATAAACCAAGTTCAACACTAAAATAGGATCTAATCTATTAGGCTCAAAAGGGGTTAACGAATTCTCACTATTCACGGGTAAGTTACTTTTGGATATGGTTGTGCTCAATATAAACAAATGTCTTGATGCTTTCTAATGCTTCCATAAAATCACAAAAATCAAAAGATTAAGCATGAATCGAACGAATTAAACAAAGTTATCAGTTATCCAAGCAGTTAGTAAACAATGGAGGTTTCTCACAATTTGTGGCTTTTGGACCTAAGTGACTAAGGAATTCAAATAAGTTGTAAAATGAAACAAGAATACAAATTTGTAAAGCACAAAATTCTTAATCATTCTACAATTATAGAAAGCGGTAACCATGTACCTTACATGCATTCATCACATTAAAAATCCTATCATCACCGTCCAATCTTGGAAGAATCTCCATTGGATACTTTTTAGCAAAAGAGCAACCAATCTAGAAGTTCTCATCAACATCTATCCCTAAACAACACTTGAGCAAATGTGAAAGGAAACAAGTATATATACAATATAAACAAATGAACAAAGCTCAAAAATATATAAACTATTGCAATATGATTCAATATCTAAACACCAATCTCCGGCAACGACGCCCTTTTGTTGCTGCGGTATAGCTGCAAGCAAAAATTATTGAGTACCCTGTTTTGTTGTCTCCACAGGGATCGGTGGGAGGGAAAGAACATTGTTCAACGGTCTCTACGTTTCTAAGCTTGTTATGATAATTATGGTTGAAAGATTCAAGGTACCATAGATAAAAGCATAAAATATAAAGTAAAAACTTAAAATAAACAAAGCCTTGTTGGGATTGGAATTTCATCAATCGATAACACGTGCATTCTTCTGACCAGTTAAACACAAATCAATCATTCGTCTAATATCCTCATGTATCACCCACAACCAAGGTTATGTCTAATGCAAAATCGAGAGAACAACTGTATTGTCTAATTGGTGATGTATCACGCACCTCACAACACAGGGCATTACGAACTCATACTCACACGAATGTTAAATCTAACTCTATATCTAGAGTTTAGAACTTAACAGGTATTCATCCTAGATCCAGATCTGAAGAATATATGTCTATAGCGGTTCAAATCAATGTGTAAATAAGTAAATAAGTATAACATCCATATTAGATAAATGATTGATTCATATAAAACGCCACGATCAGAATACGTACATACGCTTAACCTATTTTAACATATATTCAACTAATTTATGTATTTGAACATTGTTCTTCATCTCTATTATCACAAACTTGATACTAGTGAATATCAACTCACAAAACTATGTTAATTATTTGCTCATTGATAGATGAATATCTCAAACCCATTATACGAAATGAAAGACAACATCAATATTGAATCAAAACTAGTTCATAAATACCTAGAATAGAAGAAATACATAAGGTATCAAAAGATTACATCTAACCCTAACAAGAGATCGAAGCACTTACTCGAAGATCAAGCTCTGATTTGCTTGTATTTGGACTTCTCCCTCTTAGGGTTTTATGTTTCTCTCTCTAAAAACCTGAGTTTTCTAAGTTATCTCTAAGTACTCCCCAAAAGCCTTTTTTCCAAAAAGTAGTAAAAGTACATAAATAGTATAACAAAATCTGCCTCGTTCGCACTGCGAACACCCTTTTAGCACTGCGAAGTTCGCTTATAGGCACGTGAAGTGCCTCTAAACGGTTAAACCGCCCTTGAGAAAATATATAAGCTTGCACTGCGAGCTCATGTTCACACTGCGAACCTCTTCGCCCAAGCCTTCGCACTGTGTTTTGCTACTGCCATCCAAAATTTCCAGCTTGCTGGCCTTCGCCTTGAGCTCGCACTGCGAGCTCGCATTGGCTTCGCTTCTTGTTCGCACTGCGAACTTGCTGAATCTTTTTCTTTTCTTTGGCTTCCTTGTCCATTAATTTGTGCCTTGTTCTTTGATAATCAATCCTAAATCCTACACAATAACACACAAATCAAGGCATTAAAAGGTACATTCAATTTTATTGAAGATTCACACAAGAACATAGAATAAATCAATGAAAACATAAGAAAAGAGTTGAAAAATTCCAAGAATAATGGTTCATTTTAAGTCATATTTGGCATTCAACAAACTCTCCCCAACTAGATTTTTACTTTTCCTCAAGCAAAGTATCCCCCTCGTGAAAATAAGAGGATTTTCTCAAGCTTAGATTCAACCAAGAAAAGATTTATAGTTCAAATTCAACATAAGAATGCATACAAGAAATGATCATACTTCCTAGAATCAACAATAAAAAAGAATTTAGTTCTTAAAGAAATATCATGCAATGTTTTACAAAACAACAAAACTCTCATACTTGAATCACTCTAACACTCCTCTTCAATTAATGGATGAAGGAAATTGCGAGTTTGCAACCGCGGGACAACTACACTCAACTGAACAACAATGCTAACACAATTTAATTCATACATTTATTAATTAATCAAATCAGAAATTATGGAAGCAAAAGATCACTAAGGGCTTTTAAGGTTGTAGTTTGGTCAGGTTCATAACATATGGTCATTTATAAAGGCCATTGAATCGAAATTACCAATGCAAAAGATACATTCACTATACAAGTTAATTACACGTTGCAACTTCATTCACCTATCCATTTTCTCAATAGCTCACCTTCTTAAACTTCGTTTTGCACAATTATTTGCATTCTCTATTTTTTTTCTTTCAAACAAGCATTCTCTTTTTTTTTCTTTTTCACATTCATATTCACTTTTTTTTTCTTTTTGCTTGCTTAAAATTTTTCAAAATTTTGAGCAACCTACCACTTCTCTTTCATTCTCCTCAACTTGAATACAATCAAACCTCAAGTGGATGATCCTCACTTTTTATGGCAAGGAAAGCAATTTAGAACAAAGTTCAAAGGTTTCAAGAAATTTTTTTAGAATACCACAAAATTCAATGATGAACTAAGCTTTCTAATTATGTACATAAACCAAGTTCATCACTAAAATGGGATCTAATCTATCAGGCTCAAAAGGGGTTAATGAATTCTCACTACTCACGGGTAAGTTACTTTTGGATATGGTTGTGCTCAATATAAATAAATGGCTTGATCCTTTATAATGCTTCCACAAAATCACAATAATAAAAATATTAAGCATGAATCAAACGAATTAAACAAAGTTATCAGTTATCCAAGCAGTTAGTAAACAATGGAGGTTCCCATAATTTGTGGCTTTTGGACCTAAGTGACTCAGGCATTCAAATAAGTTGTAAAATGAAACAAGAATACAAATTAGTACAAAGAACAAGATTCTTAATCATTCTACAATTATAGAAAGTGGTAACCATGTACCTTGCATGCATTCATCACATTAAAAATCCTATCATCACCGTCCAATCTTGGAATAATCTTTATTGGATACTTTTTAGCAAAAGAGCATTCAATCTAGAAGTACTCATCAACTTCTATCCCTAAACAACACTTAAGCAAACGTGAAAGGAAACAAGTATATATACAATATAAACAAATGTATAAAGCTCAAATATATATAAACTATGGCAATGCGATTCTAAATCTAAACATCAATCCCCGACAACGGCGCCCTTTTGTTGTTGCGGTATAGCGGCAAGCAAAAATTATTGAGTACCATGTTTTGTTGTCTCCACGGGGATCAGTGCGAGTGAAAGAACGCCGTCCAATGGTCTCTATGTAACGCCCCAAAATAATTATAATGTTTATGTATTAAATTATTATGATTATTTGGTGTTTTGGTGTACTTGGTGATGTTGCTGAATTATGTGATTTGTGGGGTATCCTTGGGTTAAGGGAACTTTAAAACCTTAGAGTTAGTTTAGATTATTTATTTAATAATAATATTGGAATAATTTGAATAATTAGGATATTATTTAGATTATTATTATTGTTAATTAAAATAATTAGGAAACCATTAAGGTAAGACGGTAATGTTGAGGGATTAGTGGAGGATAATACGGTAAACTGTGATTAAGACCCAAAACATAGGTTTAACAAAAGAGAAATAAGGATTATGAGAATCAGTATTTTGCAACCCTAAGAAGTGATTAGAGAGCTGAGGAAAGGAGGCTAGAACAAGGAATCAACCGTAGAACCCCGGAAAAGCGAAGAATCTCTGCTGGAAATTCGAGGTATCAGGGGTAATCAGGGTTAATGTATTTGATATGGGTTTAAGGTAGAGGTAGTTATGTGTTTTTTGTTTTCTGGTGATTTCGTATTGATCTGTGACGAATCTGTGATGAAAATTTGTGAATTTATGTGTGCGATTTCTGTGATGAACTCTGTGTAAATTGCTGTATCTGATGTTGAATCTGTGGGAACGATTATTGATGCTATGATGAACTTGTGGGTAACCAGATCTATAAATTGAACCTGATAATAATCAAATTCAGACTTAGTAATTAGGAATAATCGATGTAGATGATGAAGTAAGATGAAAAACATAGATCTGTGATGAATCGAAGCCATTCTGGGTCTGATTTTGGTAGATCGAAAGTGCTGGAATGAGGAAGTTTACGTTCAGATGCGAGATCTGAGTTTTTGGATGGTAGCTGGTGATACGCGTAATGGGGGGAGTATTATGCGTAATAAGGGTGCCTCCCAGGGTGATACGCGTATCGTACGCACCCGTCCCCAAGGGCTGACACGGCCCTCTGCTGGTACGCGTAGCGTACGTGTATGGGGTGGTAGGCAATACGCGTATGGGGTGTTGATACGCATATGGGAACTGAAGGAAAATGGGGCATACGCGTATGGGAAGATGTACGCGTATGGGAATTTCCTTACGCGTATGGGTAAGCCATTACGCGTAAGGGGAGATCTGAAGGAGAATTGAGAGGAAAACCCTCTCTTTTGATACGCGTATTATAGGGTGCAGTAAGTATATGGGGTGGCGTGAAAAGTGAGCCATACGCGTAACAGGGTGGCCCTTACGCGTATGGGTAGTGGCATGGGCATATTTTCCCGTTTTTGCGATTTCTGTCCCGATTTCGCTTGTGTCGTGGTTCCTTTGAGACGTATGACTATGATGAGATAATATGACACTAGTGATCTAATAATGACGATGAATAGAATAAAAATCAAGGATTTATGTGATGAACCAACAATGACGCATTGTGAGTAATAATGATGAACTTTGACGAGTGCGACTTGGTGTGATGTTATGATGTTTGTTTGATGATGAATTCATGAATGATGATGTAACCATGACGATTTTATGACGATATTTATTATGACGATTTTGCATCATGCATTCATGGCATAGTAGAACTTCGGTCCATTTGGCCGCTTCAATCCCATTGTATGGATTAAAGTGTTTTATGACTTGCTTCCGTTCTTGTGTAGAATTGATCCTATTGGTGGGGATCTTTTGAGGGTGATGTCCCAGTGTCCATATATTATGACGATGTTGGTACCACATGCATGAGTTTGATGTTGCATTGCATACTATGTGGCATTGCATGAGATTGTTGTGAATGATGTATTCTTGACGTTATTGATGATTTGATATTGTTGTTGTGTTGTGCTTGATCTTTTACTCATATCTTATAAATTGCTTTCGTGATTACTCACCCTGCCTCTTTGAATGTTGCCTCCATGTGGGTAACGTGCTGGTGATCAGGCTTAGCTCCTTTGGCGCATGAAGATTTATTTTTTTGAAGCATTTTTTATTTCTCTGTGATTAGAGGGTCTTGCTCTGATATGTAACATCGGGTCGGGACGTTTGAGTCTAACAATTACGTTCTTTTGTTTTATGTGGACATGATGTTTCTCATGAGTTTTATTTGTGAAGTTTTGAAGTATAAGAGTATTTGTTTAAACTTGATTTTCCGCTGCGTGGTGTTTAATTAATTATGATGGTAAAACCTGTGTGACGAGACAGGTGTATGTTTGAATGATTTTGACGATATGTGATGCCCTTTTTGGGATGACACTCTGATTTCTCGTCGTGTTATTCGTGTTAATTTGTTGGGTAAAAAAAGGGTGTTACATTAGTGGTATCAGAGCAGGTCGGTCCTTCCGGCCAGGTTTTTACGTGATGTCAGTCCCCTGTCAGTCGACGAGTGTGTGTACACTGTCGATGTTTTGTTTCTTCTAACCTTGTTGGTGGTGTGCATGATGGCTGGAAGAAATGATCCTGCTATTGCAGAAGCTTTGGAATCAGTTGCTAATGTAGTAGCGCAACTCAATCCGAATGGTGGAGTTCTAGATGAGTTTCGTGTTTTTGGGGAGTTCAAGAGGAACAATCCACCGACTTTTGTGGGTACTCATGACCCAGCAAGTGCACATAAGTGGCTGAAGGCAATTGAGAAGATCTTTCAGGTGATGGGGTGTACTGACGCACAGCAAATCCAGTTTGGAACGCATATGCTGGAAGAGGAGGCCGAAGACTAGTGGGATAACACCCGCCAGAGACTGGAGGATGTTGGAACCATGATAACCTAGGCTGTGTTCAAGCAGGAGTTTCTGGGAAAGTATTTTCCTGAGAATGCTCGTGGCAAAAGAGAAGTGGATTTCCTTGAGTTGAAGCAAGGAGACATGATTGTGGCAGAGTATGCCGCGAAGTTTGAGATGCTGGTGAAGTTCTGTCCTCACTACAACTGTGCTGATGTTGAGATGTCCAAGTGTCTCAAGTTCGAGAATGGGTTGAGACCAGAAATTAAGCAGGGTATTGGATACCAACAGATTCGCAGGTTTGCTGAGCTGGTGGATAAGAGTAGGATCTACGACGAAGATAGTCGAGCTCGATCTGCTCACTATAAGCAGTTGAGTGAGAAGCATGGTCAGTATAGGGGTAAGCCTTATACGACTTCGGCTGACAAAGGTAAGCAGAAGGCTTCAGATGGAAAAAAGTCAAGTGGGGGAGCAACTCCCGCTTCTGGGAAGTGTTACAAGTGTGGCGAGCAAGGCCATTGTGTTGATGGTTGCACCAATGTGTTAAGGTGCTACAGATGTGGTAAGAAGGGGCATAGAGCTACTGATTGAAAATATGATGGTCCAACCTATTTCAATTGTGGGGAGAAGGGTCACATCAGTACCCAGTGTCAGAAGCCGAAGAAGACTGCTACTGCAGCTCAGACCAGTGGTAGAGTATTTTCTTTGAGTGGTGCAGAAGTGCCAGAGAATAACAACCTGATTCGAGGTACTTGTTGTATTAATAATATTGAGTTGGTTGCTATTATTGATATTGGTGCTACTCATTCTTTTATCTTGCTTGAATGTGCTAATAGATTGGGTTTGAAGTTATCTGATATAAATAGTAACATGGTAATAGAAACTCCAGCTAATGGTTCTATTACTACTACTTTTGTGTGTTTGAGATGTCCTGTGATGATTGTTTATAAGAGTTTTGTGATGGATTTGGTGTGCTTACCCTTGCACCAAATCGATGTAATCTTCTGAATGAACTGGTTGGAGTTCAACCATGTTCATATCAATTGTTATAACAAGACGGTAGAGTTTCCTGAGTTTGGTGATGGTGGAGAGTTGATGTTCTTGTCTGTTAAGCAAGTGGACAAACTTCAAGAAGACGAAGCCTTGGTGTTTGCAATGTTTGCATCATTGCAGATTGATCATGAAGCTGCGGATGTAGAGTTACCTATTGTCTGTGAATTTCCAGAGGTGTTTCCAGATGACATCAGTGATTTGCCTCCAGAACGTGAAGTTGAGTTTGCGGTGGACTTAATACCAGGTACGAGTCCAGTATCAATGGGTCCTTATCGAATGTCCACTTCTGAGTTAAGTGAATTGAAGAAACAGTTGGAAGAGCTGCTTGAGAAGAGGTTTGTTCGACCAAGTGTTTCTCTGTGGGGTGCTCATGTGCTTCTAGTGAAGAAGAAAGATGGAAGTACGAGGTTGTGTGTAGATTATCGGCAGTTGAATAAAGTGACTATCAAGAATAAGTATCCACTTCCAAGAATCGACGATTTGATTGATCAGCTAGTAGGTGCCTGTGTGTTTAGCAAGATTGATTTGAGGTTGGGTTATCATCAGATCTGTGTTAAGCCTGATGACATTCCGAAGACAGCTTTCAGGACGAGGTATGGTCACTATGAATACACTGTGATGTCGTTTGGAGTGTCCAACGCACCTGGTGTGTTCATGGAGTATATGAATCGGATCTTTCATGAGTATTTAGATCAGTTTGTTGTGGTATTCATTGAGGATATTCTGATATACTCTAAATCTGAAAAAAGCATGCAGAGCATTTGAGGACTATGTTGCAAGTATTGAAGGAGAAGAAGTTGTATGCAAAGTTGTCGAAGTGTGAGTTATGGTTGAAGGAAGTGAGATTTCCTGGCCATGTGATTTCCAGTGGTGGAATTGTTGTTGATCCTTCTAAGATTGATGTTGTATAACAGTGGGAGACTCTGAAGTTTGCTACTGAGATACGAAGTTTTCTGGGATTGGCGGGTTATTGCCGCAAGTTTATTGAAGGTTTTTCTAAGTTGGCATTACCTTTGACTCAGTTGACTCGAAAGGGTCAAGCTTTTGTGTGGGATGTAGCTTGTGAAGAGAGTTTTGTGGAATTGAAGAAGAGGTTGACTACTACGCCAGTGTTGATTTTGCCTAATTTGAATGAATCTTTTGTAGTGTATTGTGATGCATCGAAGATGGGTCTTGGAGGAATATTAATGCAGAATGGTTAAGTTGTTGCTTATGCTTCCAGACAGTTGAGAGTTCATGAAGTGAATTATCCAACCCATGACTTAGAGTTGGCAGGTGTGGTATTTGTGCTGAAAATTTGGAGACATTATCTGTGTGGTTCTAAATTCGAAGTGTTCAGCGATCATAAGAGTTTGAAGTACCTGTTTGATCAAAAAGAGCTGAATATGAGGCAGAGAAGGTGGTTGGAATCATTGAAGGATTTTGACTTTGATTTGAATTACCATCCTGGTAAAGCAAATGTAGTGGCTGATGCATTGAGCAGAAATTCATTGCATATGTCGATGCTTATGGTGAAAGAGTTAGAGTTACTTGAATAATTCTGAGATTTGAGTATGGAGTGTGAAGTGACTCCTGACAGTGTGGAGTTGGGAATGTTGAAGTTGACTAGTGGTATTCTGGAAGAGATCAGAGTAGGACAATAATCTAACTTGAAGTTGGTTGACCAGTTGACATTGATCAATCAAGGTAACGGAGGCGGGTTCCAGATTGGCGAGAATGGTGTGGTGATGTTTAGAGACAGGGTGTGTGTCCCAGATGTTCCAGACATTAAGAAGAGCATTCTTGAGGAAGGACATCAAAGTAGGTTGAGTATTCATCCCGGTGCTACGAAGATGTACCAAGATTTTAAGAAGTTGTTTTGGTGGCCAGGGATGAAGAAGGATATTGCGGAGTTTGTTTATGCATGTTTGACTTGTCAGAAGTCAAAGATTGAGCATCAAAAGCCTTTAGGTATGATGCAGTCGTTGAGTATTCCAGAGTGGAAGTGGGATAGTATTTCCATGGATTTTGTGTCAGTATTGCTGAGGACTGCTAAGGGAAATGATTTGATTTGGGTGATTGTGGATAGATTAACTAAATCAGCTCATTTCTTGCCGATGAAGATTAATCATTCTATGCAGAAGTTAGCTGAGATATATATTGAGGAGATTGTGAAGTTGCATGGTATAACGTCAAGTATTGTGTCGGATAGAGACCTGAGATTTACATCGAGGTTCTGGAAGAGTTTGCAAGAGGCTTTGGGTACTAAGCTGAGGATGAGTTCAGCATATCATCCGCAGACGGATGGTCAGAAGGAAATGACTATCCAATCTTTGGAGGATTTGCCGAGGGCATGTGTGTTGGATCATGGAGGATCTTGGGATAGTCATTTACCGTTGATCGAATTCACGTACAATAATAGTTTTCATGCTAGTATTAGAATGGCGCCCTATGAGGCTTTGTATGGGAGAAGATGTAGGACTCCCTTGTGTTGGTATGAGTCAGGCGAGAGTGTTGTACTCGGACCTGAAATTGTGCAAGAGACAACTGAGAAGATTAAGAAGATCCAAGAAAGGATGAAAGCTTCGCAAAGTCGTCAGAAGAGTTACCATGATAAGAGGAGGAAGGCACTTGAATTCCAAGAGGGAGATCACGTGTTTTTGAGGGTGACGCCAGTGACTGGTGTGGGTCGAGCTTTGAAGTCTAGGAAGCTCACTCCATGTTTTGTTGGTCCTCACCAAGTCTTGCAGAGGATAGAAGAGGTGGCCTATCGGATTGCTTTACCGCCGATACTTGCGAATTTGCACGACGTATTCCATGTGTCTCAATTGAGGAAGTACATTTCAGATCCGTCGCATGTGATTCAGATGGATGATGTACAAGTGAGGGATAATCTGACTGTGGAAGTGTTGTGTAACGCCCTAAAATTCATAATTTAATTATTTAGTAATTATTTGTGAATATATGGCATTTCTGTTGATATGTTGTTGTGTGGTTTAATTGTTGTGATGGAATTATTTTAATTGATAGTGATATATTAATAATGTATAGTATATTATTTATATATTGTTAATTAATTAAAATAAAAGAAGTAGAAGTATTGAGGGTACGTTAGTCTTTTGTGGAGGATAAGTGAGGGTAAAGATAGAAGAGCCTAATTAAGGGCATTTGGGAGTTAAGAGAGGAAATAGTGAGAAAGGTTCTCATATACGTGTTTTGGTGGCTGAAGCAAAAAAAAGGCTCTTAAGAACAAGGAGGCTAAGGCTGAAGTGTTGCAGAAAGAGAAGAGGAATCAGATTCTACTCTAAGGTATGGGGAGAATCAGTGTTTATTATTCTAGTATAAGGAATTGATCATGATAGGTTTGGGGTTTAGGGGTTTTGATGGGGTTTTATGAGAATGGGTAGATTTGGATGAGTTAGGATGATAGGAACTGTTAATGATGTTGTCTACAAGATATTGTATGTTATTGTTGTTGAAAGTTGTCGTAATTAGAGGTGATTTTCGTGCCTAAAGGAGTGAAATTTTGGAAGAATTGGGACTGATATGATAGTAGGAATTCTGGTAGCAGAATTATGCTACGCGCTCGTAGCACCGGTGTCATACCCCAAATTTTGACCACTAAGATTTCCCATCATTGGCCAAAACATCATCACAATTTGGGTAAACCATCATACCTCATCAGTATCCCCAAAGATAGGTGAGCATTCACTACAATCAAGGATTAGGGTTTCAAGCCCTCTCTGAGCTTTAGACAAAGGATCAATCAAGAATTGACATGATCTTCAACTTTTCTAACCTCTCAAACATCCACAATGGATCAAGAGGACTCCCACAGCAAGAATCAAGTACAAGATTGCAGCATTCCAAGTGGATTAGGCCTCAAGATCGCCAGTGTCACCAAATTAAGGTTTTGGTCGACCAAGGCCTCCAGATGGAAATTTTCCTCTGGGCATGAGCCAATGCTTCAAAGCATAACCCAAGATACTCTAGGGGACCTCATGGAACCAATCATCAAGTCAATTTTACCTCAGGGGATGCATTCACCACAAATCAGGAATTAAGGTTTCTTGACCTAATTCACCCCTAAGTTGACTTTTGGGACAAAACATGAGCCAAGACCTCAAGACATGATTTGAGGGTCTCTAATGAACCATATTGATCCATTTGCAACAATGGATTGATCCAAGAAGCTTGATCAACAAGTTTCAAATTCATCAGAACCACAATTAGGGTTTCGCGGGAAAAGTCAACTGTGCCTTTGACTTTTGACCCAGGCATGCTCCCAAACCTTGGGACATGATTCAATACACTCTATAACACCTATGAAATCAATCCATCAAGTTTGATTTAGGTCAAGGACTTGATTTCATAGAGGATCTCACAGTTTGGAATTCATCTGACAAAAAGTCAACTGTGCACAAAAGTCAACTTTGACTTTTTGAGATTTTTCACAATTATGGTTCTTTAACCCTAAAATGATGTTAATGTGTGGTTGAAATCATCATTCATCAAGAAAAATCAAGAAAAGTGGGTTAACTTGTAAAAGGGGTAACCATAAAAAACTTAGAAATTTTCTAAGTTATGGAACAAAGTGGCTAGGGTACCAACTTTGGAGGATCATAACTCCTAAACCACAAGGCCATTTTTCCCCCATTCAAAGCTGGATTTGTAGCTCTCATGGACCTCTACAAAAGCTTCAACTACACCTCATTCCAATTCATCATGGATTTTGAGTTATGGAATTATCAAAATGGCTGAAAACATGAAATGCCACTTTTTCCAACACTTAGTGAAATTTTCACTAAGTCAGAATTTGTCTTGCTTTTTTTCCAAAAGTAGGGGGATTTTTCACTTGGATCCAAAAAGTATCAAGACCAACTATGATCACACACCTGTTGTATTGTATAAGGGCTTTCCAAAATGGCCAAGAACTCCATGAAACTCCACTTAAGCCATGAGATATGACCACGCCAATATGCCTTGCTGCAAACTGTCATGGCAAGGCAGATTTGGGGATTTTGCTCGATTTGCTCAAATTTTAGAAAGGGCAAGCAAATCTATCCATCTGAACACCTCAAAGTGGGACCAAGGAGGGACAAACACTGATCCATCAGCCTCCCAAGTCCTTGGAACCAAAAGTAGCATGCCAAACCTAGAAATCCCTAAAGAGGGGACAAGACTCCAATTTTGTTTTGGAGTATTTAATGGATGCACAAAGGTGGCATGGACTGAGCCCTTTCCAACTGAATTCAGTCAAGACTTATCCAAGACCAAGGGAACCAGCAACCTGTGCCCTAACCTCTAGTCAATGGCTAGAGGAGACTTGGATTCCCATTTATCAACATTGGCCAAACCTCTGCAGCAGTTGCCATTCACTATTGCAGCCAAAACAAACTTGCTCTACTATAAATAGAGCTCATTTGTGCTTAGTTTGAGTACACCAAAGCACTACAACACTTGCTTTCCTCAAAATCTCTTTCTCTAGGCAAAAACGCCTTCTTTAGCAAGGTAACTCTGAGTTTTTGAGTTAGAGAGCAATTTCACCATAGCTCATGATCCTAACACATCCAATATGTCACATCTAAGCTGTCCAAACTCTCACAAGTGACCTGTAACACCAAAATCTCAAAGTCCCCTCTCAAAACCTCAAAATTGGACTTTTGTGCATTTTTCAGGCCATGTCTTGATTCAGTCACTTTCCAAACTAGATAAAACCTCAAAAACACTCCAAATATCATCCTTGAACTATCCCAAATGGTTCCACACATGTGGAACATCATTTGAGAGAGTTGTTATTTTGGCCATTTTTGCCCCTTTTGCAAGAAAGTGCCAATTTTCATTCCTGAGGTTTCCAGCTGGTTCCAACCACTCTAAAAGCTTCTAAGGGATCATTTGAGGGTGTCCAAAGCATCAAAACATTTCTGGAACAAAGCACTTGGTAGATATCCCAAGAGCTCCAAAAAGAGGTAAGCATCACAACTTGAACTCTCTGAAATATGCCTTGCTTTGAAGTCCACTGATCATGCATCTCTTATACATGTTATATGTGTTGTGTTTGCACCAATTTATCATGTAACTCATACCTGTACCAAGAGGTAGCACAGAAAATGCAAAACATGGCCTATTTCAAAACCACTATCGGGTTTTGAGGAGGATTTGTTTTCTAGGAAAACCACCACCACCATTGGATTCCTTAGGAAATTCTAAGCCAGATGCATATAAATTTTGCCTCCATCCATGGAGAAATGAGAAAGTTATATGGGCTTCACGTTTCTAGCCAAAATCTTGCCATGCCTTGCCTTGGGCAGGCCAAAAACAAGGCAAGCCTTGTATATTTGTGGTTGTGTTTCAATACACGGATGTATCACCACCCCAGTGGTAAGGCGCACATGTTGTACACAAGAGGTCTGGGGTTCGAATCCCCTTGGCCCCAGACCCTCTTTTTTCTATTTTTTTAACTTTTTACTATTTTTCATATTATTTCTTAATGATTTGAAAAATTAATAACTTCCTCAATTTTAATTATTTTTTATTGGTTCTTTTTGCAAAAAATCTCAAAAATATTGAAATATTTTATTCCACAAAAAAATCAAATTTATATTATTTATTTAATATAGTTGGTATTTTTGTGAATAAATTCAATTTTTATTATTTTTAAACATTTAAAAGTGAATATTTACCTTGAAAATCAAAACCAAATGAGTTTAATTCATCTCGTGATTAAAACCTCATTTTTCAAACCTTAAATAAAAATCACAAGTGGTTTATTCAAACTCATTTGGTATTTTTATCATTTTATTTATTTTCTTTGAATATTTACTTTTAAAGAAAAACAAAATTAGGGTTTCTTTGATTTCAACCCTCATCAATCATTTTCAAAACACTATGGGCCTCTATTAGAGTGTAAGACCTATCCCCTTTGTAAATACACCACTTTTGGGCCTCAGTCATTGTATAAGTCCCACTGTATTTTCAAAAACAACGGCGCGATCGTCGTCTTTTTTTTAACAAAACCATCCCGGGCCTCTAATAGAGTGTAAGACCCAATCCCGCTTTGAAACCAAAATAGTTTGGGCCTCAGTCATTGCATAAGTCCCAACACATTTTCAAAAACCTTAGCGCGATCGCCATTTTTCAAACAACTTAATGGGCCTCTCCTTGAGTTGTAAGCCCCATCCCTTGTACAAAAATACACTTTGGGCCTCTAATAGAGTGTAAGACCCAACCCCCTTGTACATAAAACTTTGTGGGCCTCACATATTGTATAAGTCCCTCTGTACAGTTTTCAAAACAACAGTGCAATCATCGTTAAAACTTGGGCCTCTCCTTGAGCTGTAAGCCCCAACAAACTTTTCGAAGCACTTTCTCCTTTGATTTCGAATATAATATTATTATCAAAGCTTTTTTTGTTGAACAACTAACAAAACATCATGGAAGCTCTACAATGGGTAAGTGTTTATCCGCTTTCATTTACCGCTTTCATATGTATATAACTGTATTATGGGGTTGTTTCACTATAAGTATTCTTTCACAAACTTTTATATACTTGTCCAATATCCACTGTGTAATACTAGTATAGTTATTTAGAGTTTTCCCCGACAACTACGTCTAGCACTAGGTAAAGCCTTGTTGGTCACTCTTAAATACAAACAAAACTAGATCCCCATAGGATTTCCAGATACAGTCTTCCCTCCTCTTGGGGTTAAACAATATGGAGACGTGAAAGGCAGCATTCTCGGTGAACCCTTTCTCAGACTGTCACCCTTAGACATTATCAAAGAAACTCTACTCCCCAGAGTTGATCTATTCTCCGTGAATAGAATCTCTTGAGTTTCTTCCAAATTCTCGGACTTTCCTGTCTTGATCTATTCTCGGTGAATAGCATGTCTTGAACTTCTCGGGGTTTGGGGACCCACAGGCTTCCTAAAAGCATCCCCGCCTCCTCTTGGGCGTTGTACAAGGACCCGTCGGCTTCTTAGAAGTTCTCATGCCTTCTCTTGGGCTTAATATAAGGACCCTGACGACCTCTTAAAGGTATAAGATAGAACTTAGTCATCCTTTGCTAGAGCAGTCTTTCCAGCGTCAAAACTCCGACCATTGTAGGGTTGATACTCATCCCTTAATGCCCGTGCCTCCTCTTGGGCATTGTACAAAAGATAAAACTCTAGACTTGGACAATCTAAGACCCTTAAGTCTCAAAGACATTCTCAAGTTCCTTTCAAAACATCGGCAGAAACCCGGTCTCTCGCATGAGAGTTCCCCACACTTGGACCCGCTTCAGGATCTCCAGAATCCATAGCGGTAAGACAGCCTCCTCTTGGGCTTTGTACAAATGATCCTCCCCAGCGGAGCTAACCTTTTTAGACTCTCTTATTGAGTCAATCTCCTTTTAGCCTCCGTCTTGGGCTTTGTACAAGACATATAAAAACACTCTCTTGTTGAGTAAAAAAAGGATCTCTTGTTTAGTCAATCACCTTTTAGCCTCCGTCTTGGGCTTTGTACAAGACATATAAAATCACTCTCTTGTTGAGTATAAAAGACTCTCTTGTTGAGTCAAACCCTTTTAAGCCTCAATCTCGGGCTTCGTACGAGACAGCAAAACACTCTCTTGTTGAGTATAAAAGACTCTCTTGTTAAGTCAATCACCTTTTTCAGACTCTCTTGTTGAGTCAATCACTCTCTTGTTGAGTATAAAAGACTCTCATGTTGAGTCAATCACCTTTTAGCCTCTATCTTGGGCTTTGTACAAGACATATAAAATCACTCTCTTGTTGAGTATAAAAGACTCTCTTGTTGAGTCAACTTCCTTTTAGCCTCAATCTTGGGCTTTGTACAAGACAGAAAGAACATTTTCCCCGGAAAAGTCAAATTTCTAGCCTCCGCTTAGGCTTTGTATAACGAAAACCCCAGTTGAGCCAATCAACCTTTTAGCATCAAACTTGTGCCTTGCTCACAGCATACAAACATCAACAACTCCTCTTTAGAGATGACAAACTCTCTCTAACCCTTTAGCTTCACATCTTGGGCTTTGAACAAGATACAAACCACCTTTAGCTTCATGTCTTGGGCTTTGAACAAGACACCAAAACAACCTTTTTCCTCCCATAGAATAGGAGGAACTACGATCGCTCTGATTTCCATGTTTCGTTAAACGGGAATATGTAGGCATAATATTGCAAAAATCTTAGCGAGCATACTAATCAAAGACCCAAATCCAGTACCCCCATATATCAACCCAAAAGCACCAAGTCCTAACATCTTACAAAAAACCTCGCAAATGATCCAGACATTCTGATTTTAAAAAAAATAAACCGAAGAAGGATCCACATCTTAATCGCATTTATAACCTAACAGACCGCTGTTTAAACTCAGTATGCAAGCAAGGTTAATTGGAGACATCTATTTCCCTTCCTTAATCAGCTCAATAGGATAAAAAATGAATCGAACTGTAGTACCCAAGCGATCGTGACTCAGGACCACAAAAATCGCGCTACAGAAAAATGGCGCCCACCGTGGGGCCTTCTTCTCTTTCTTACAATCTTCTGTGGAAGCCTTTAAATTCAACAAGATGCTACAGAAATGGCGACTCTGCTGGGGAGTCATTGTCTATATAGGATCATAAGACTAGAGGTCTAGGATGATTAAGACAAATATATATACTGCTTTTCCTACTTGATATCTGTGTTTATTTTTCTGCTAATGGGAATGCGTGTGATGTCGTATGTGGAAAGATTAAGTATACACCTAAGATAGGTGATGGCAATACGGGTAATCTTACTGGGAGTGAATTCCAGCTAAGAGTCCCCGGTCGACCATCAAACTCAGTGGAGACTCCCTTTGCAGATACATTGCCTATATGACTTCGGTTGTTGAAAGTAGTGGGGTCGACTGGGTTATCTGAGAAGCTGAGGTTTTTAGTAGGCTGAAACCATTTTGTAGTGTGGAAGCTATCGGAAGTAGTTGTCATCCGATACTACCCTCATTTGAGATCACTCTAGGATACATCAGCTCGCTGGCGATCCGCTTGATGTTGTTATCCCAAGAGGGGTCAATGATTTTGCGGACAAGTACAAAAAATCACCAGTATAAACCTTTGGGGGGGGTAGAGCCTTGATTTCATGACACCAACCCTTTGACCCCATGTTTTTTCTATGTTTTTGTGTGCTGCATTCATACATTCATTTAAAAAAACATTAAAACAAAGAAAAATCTCCTCTTATAGTCTCTCTTTTTCAAATTAAACTAAGACAATGATTGCAAATGTTAGAGAAAGGAGATTGCGTTAATGGATTTCGGTAGAAGGAAAACTCATAAGTACACCTTCAAGGTTCCAAAACTAGAGGATTTAAGAGGTCTGGCGAGAATGATCACCAACCCTGAGGCTTTCAGAGCCAAGTATGGAGGACTGCTGTCCTTGTTAAGGGTCCATGTAATCGAAGGAATCCTGTCCACACTAATCCAGTTCTACGATCTGATATATCACTGTTTCATATTCCCGAATTATCAACTAGCACCAACACTGAAGGAGTACTCTCACATGACTGATCTACATATTACTGATCAGGCTCCCTTTTCTGGACTGGAAGAAATTCCAAAGGATCAGACCATTGCAAGAGAAATTTATTTGGATGAGTCAAAGGTCAGGACTCACATAACCACTAAGGGTGGAATTCAGGGTTTACTAGCCCAGTTCTTAACAAAGAAAGCTTTATACTTTGCTAGTATAGGGAATGTGGTCGCTTTTGAGAGCATCTTTGTTTTGCTCACCTACGGGTTATTTTTGTTTCCCAACATCGATAACTTTGTAGATATCAACCCCATTAAGATTTTTCTGATTGGAAACCCTGTATCGACTTTTCTCGCAGATGCTTATCATTCTGTACACTTAAGGAATTTGTATAATGGAGGAATGATCACATGCTGCGTACCCCTGCTTTACAAATGGTCACTTCTCATTTGCCAAAGTCTGCTGCATTTTGGGATCAAAAGAATACTTTACGTTGGTCACAGAGAATCATGTCTCTTACCAACTCCGACATCGATTGGTACAATCGAATCTATGACGGGATCAGAATCATTGACCGTTGTGGAAATTTCCCAAATGTACCCCTTATAGGAACTAAGGGGGGGAATCAATTATCATCCAGTTTTAGTTCGTCGTCAATTTGGATACCCGATGAGGCATATCCCGCGTAATGCTCATCTGGAAGGTCTTTTCTTCAAGGAAGGAGAAAATGACAGGGCACTAAAGACAGAAATAGTGCATGCCTGGAAACACGTTCATAGGAAAGGAAGAGAGTCTCTAGGGAAACCAGACTGTGTCTCGGTGGAGTCTTATCTCCACTGGGTACAAACTAGAGCTCTCAAGCTGAGGATGCCTTACCCTCGTCAGGAAGTTCTTTCATTAAGGGACTCTACCATTTATTTTATGTCTGAGACGGAAAAGCTTCAGGTTACTCTCAGCAAAGTTAGGCAGGAGAAGAGGTCTTGGAGGAACAAGTATCGTATTCTCAATGTAGAGTGCAGGAAAATACAGCAATTGTTGAAAGAAAAGGATGCTCTGATTGAGATTTTAGAGCAACATGCTATGGAGAATCAGGATGACCAAAGGAATTTGCTCGCTCCTTTCGCTTGGCAAAGGAATGACAACCCGACAACGGCCAAAGAGCCCCAGTCAAAGAAAAGGAAAGTACCAGAACCAGCACCTGAGCTCTCCTCAGAGAGGACTCAGGATCCATAAGTTTAGATTTCCTTTCGCAGCACTATGTAAATTACTGTATTTCTATTTCTTCAATCCTTTGAATTCAATAAAACGGGGTTTCCCCACTGTTTGATATTTACAATCCAATTGTCGAAGTTTACTTTGAATAAACAAAAACATATAGTTAATATAATCATTGCATATCATTCATCATTCTCGCATCATGCATTCTTCTTACCTATAAATCTCACGTTTGCGTCTCGAAAAGAGAGTCAAACTGTCTCATTCGTACAATACTCGGGCCAATCATCAGAAAAAGATAGATGATCTCTAGGAAGAGAACAGAGAGTTGAGGGAAGAGATCGACACTCTGAAAGAGGATCTGAGAAAGCTTCACAATGACAGGCAATCTTTGGCAGCAGCCCAGATGCAACAACAAAGGACTGTGATCTCAGAGATCACATCTACGCCCATAGTGGAGAAGTATGATCCTATGTACAAAATGCCGAAAGATCGTCCCTGGGGCATGCCTATTAACTATATCCCGGAAGGATATATTCCACCGATCACTGGAGATCCGAAAACTTCAGCAGGAGCCGCTGGGCTTGAAGGTTACAAACTTCGGGAAAGCAAATATGCCAGGGGCATGACAGCAACTCATGAAGGTTACAAACTTCGGGAGGCACCAAGAGTCTCGGCCATAATGACTATACCACCACCCGTGGTACACACTGTCCCGGAAGGACAGATTTCACAGATACCCTCTGGTGGAAACGAAAGTGTGTTCGACAGAATGAATGAGTTCCAGGAACAATTCCTAGAAATGCAGAAGGAACTGCAAGCCATTCGCGATCAGGATTTATTTGGAAAGGACGCCGCAGACCTTTGTTTGGTCCCCAATGTGAAAGTGCCGCACAAGTTCCAGGTGCCCGACTTCGAAAAGTACAAGGGTAACTCTTGCCCTCAAAGCCACTTGGTGATGTATGCTCGGCGAATGTCAGCTCAGACAAAGAACCAGGAGCTACTGATCCACTATTTTCAGGATAGTTTAACCGGTGCCGCATTAAAATGGTACATGGGTTTAAACCGCACTAAGATCGCCACTTTCAGAGATCTTGGCGCTGCCTTAGTTCAACAATATAAGTACAATTTAGACATGGCACCAGACAGAGATCAGCTCAGATCAATGTCACAAAAGGACAAGGAAACCTTTAAAGAGTATGCTCAGAGATGGCGTGAAATTGCCTCTCAGATTTGTCCACCTCTTGAAGAAAAAGAGATGACAAAGATCTTCTTAAAGACCTTAAGCTCATTTTACTACGACAAAATGGTCGCCAGTGCGCCCAGTGACTTCACCGAGATGGTAGGCATGGGAGTTCGTCTTGAAGAAGCGGTCCGAGAAGGATGGTTAGTTAAAGACGCTGGATCATCAAGCAGTACAAAAAGATACGGTAGTGCTCTCCCTAAGAAAAAAGAGCAGGATATTAGGAATATCTCTCTCGGAAAGCAAAGGCGACGATACCAACCAGTAGCAGCTATAACTCCTGCTATCAACCCTGCGCCTGTTTCAACGTATCAACCTCAGGTTACACAGAGCCAACTGAATCAACAGCAATATCAGCAAAGGACACAACCGCCTCTTCAGCAGGCTCGTCCTCAGTATAACAACAACCGCACAACGCGACCACCAGGGTTTGACCCTATACCAATGTTGTACGCAGAATTGTTTCCATTATTACTGGTCAAGGGACACGTCCAAACCAGGGCTCCTCTTACAATACCGGAAAATCCACCTTTTTGGTTTAAAGCGGATCAGACTTGCCCTTACCATCAAGGAGGACCAGGGCATAACATAGAAGACTACCTCAGTTTCAAATCCGATGTGCAAAAGCTTGTTAGGAGCGAGGTCTTATCCTTCAAGGATACAAATCCGAATGTTCTCACGAACCCGCTGCCTCAACACGAGAAAGTTGCGGTAAATTTGATAGAGGGAGAGTCCAATAACAGCTATCAAATTCATGATGTACTCTTATTGAGGGCCAAATTGGTCAAGATGCATTGTAGACAGAGTGGGTACGATCATGTGCCACCTCATAATTATCACTAGTGTGATATCTGCTCTAAGAACAATCAAGGATGTTCTGTGGTGAAATCAGCTCTACAGGAACAGTAGGATCTCGGATGGATCCAAGAGTACCGAATTCGTGGGGTCAACATGACTTATACAAATTCCAACATCATTCAGAACCACGACATCCGTACGATGAATGTCAACTTGGTGGCAATGCACTCAAGGCAAAGCCAACATCATAATCTGCCACAGCATGATTACATTTCCTGTCTGACTTGCTCGGTAAACAAATAGGGATGCTCTTTTGTACAAGAGGCCCTCTAGCGTCAGATGGATCTTGGGTGGATCCAGGACTACCATGATAAAAATCCTTATCAGATTAACATGGTTCAAATCTTTGATATTCGTTTGATGAATACCAGCTTAGTGGAGTTACACGCCAAGCAAGTCCAACTCAGTTTTCTCACTTCACATGATTATTTGAGCTGTACAGTATGCTGTGAGAGTAACCAATGGTGCGCTCTCGTGCAAAGAACTTTGCAACACTTGTTGAACCACTGGTGGCTTCCGATTTATATGGATGAAGACACGTAATAAATCAGTGTGGTTAACAGGAACCCTACTAGGCATCAAAGTCAGGATGTTCGATCAACGAAAACAGATCTAGTGAAGTTACACTGCATTCAAAGTGGACGTGGCCAGGTGCCACCATATAACTACGAGCGCTGTAGAGTCTCCTAGGAGAATAACCAAGGATGCTACCTCGTGCGGGCAGCCCTTCAGAGTCAGCTGGACCGCAAAGAGATTCAACAATATTCAGTTTTGGGGTCTATCAACTGGACGCCATACTACTTCTCTGATCAGATCAAAGATGTTGTTGTAATCTCTGATCCTGAAAGGACCAAAGATGTTTGTACCATCATCCCTGTATTTGACGAATCAAAGGTTCTTAACTAGGAATTGATTGAAGTTACTTACGACAGTCAATACGATAGTTCTACAGCATCATCGCCAACATCACTTCCTGTAATAACTTGGGGTTTAGCGATGAGGAATTTCCAGAAGAAGGCAAAAGTCACAACATGGCGCTCAATATTACAGTCAACTGCCAGGACGATGCTTTAGCCAGCGTACTGGTAGACACAGGATTGGCTCTCAACGTTATGCCAAATTCCAATTTAATGCGACTATCATTCAAAGGATCCCCGATGAGGGGCAGTGAGGTCGTCGTAAAAGCATTTGACGGGTCTCGGAAAGCTGTTATTGGTGAAGTCGACCTTCCCATAACTATCGGCCCTTACACTTTCCAGGTCATGGACGTCTGGGCTGCGTACAACTGAGGAATCCTCCTACGACAACTCTGCCTGGGAGACAGATTCCAATGATCCTGCTCCACCAGAAATCAGCGTTATTTCTAAAGACAAATCAAGGAAGGTACCAGACTTTGTGATTCACCAAGGAGTTCGCCGCCAATGGGTTATTTTCGATGTTCCGAAGATTGTTCATAAGTCAAATTAATTACCGTCTTTAACCTTTCACCCTGCCCAGGTGAAACGGATGTTTTGATAGGGCTTACTTTCTGTAAATATCCCTCTTCGCTTCGCTCAAAGCGAAAGAGTTTTGTTTTATAGGGTTGCAGTTCAAGAATCGATAAAATCATAAATAAATAAATAAATAAATGTTGTTCTGTAATTTCCGCATTAACTGTTGTTTTCTCTTTTCGCTTTTTCAGAAAATGGTAATCCTAAAAAAAATTCAATAATAAAAACAAGCAGTAAAAAAATAATACACTGCACACACTCTTGCATTCTCTCAATCTCTTCTAAAAACAAATCATCACGTCATGCAGATTGCTTGTTTTAAACCCCGTTGAAACATACAATCCGATGCCTACTCCCAACTTTGAGTTCCTGATATTTGGGGCTGAAGAAGGAGATACCGGCCAAATTTCGGAAGAGATCTCCCGATTACTCAGGAAAGAGGAAAGGTCCATTAAACCTCACAAAGAGCCGTTGGAAACGGTCAACTTGGGTTCAGAGGAAGAGAGAAAAAAAGTCAGGATTGGGGCACTGCTCAGTTCAGCTGTCAAAGAAAGTTTGGCAAAGCTTCTCAAAGAGTTTTCTGATGTATTCGCTTGGTCCTATCAGGATATGTCAGGGTTGGATACCAGCATCGTGGAACATCATCTACCGTTGAAATCAGAATATCCTCTGGTAAAGCAGAGACTGAGACGGACTCATCCAGACATGGCCATAAGAATCAAAGAGGAAGTGCAAAAACAGATTGACGCGGGTTTCCTCGCCACATCAGAATATCCTCAATGGTTAGCCAACATCGTACCAGTTCCGAAAAAGGACGGAAAGGTCAGAATGTGTGTGGATTACAGAGATCTAAACAAGGCTAGTCCAAAAGACGACTTTCCTTTACCACACATTGACATGCTGGTTGACAGTACAGCAAAGTTCAAAGTCTTCTCCTTCATGGATGGATTCTAGGGCTATAATCAAATAAAAATGGCGCCGAAAGATATGGAGAAGACTTCATTCATTACCCCATGGGGTACCTTTTGTTACAAGGTGATGTCATTCGGTGTGAAGAACGCCGGGGCAACCTATCAAAGGGCCATGACTACTCTGTTTCATGACATGATACACAAATAAATCGAGGTAATGTCGATGACATGATTGCCAAATCTAGAACAAAGGAGGAGCATGTGACCCACCTGTCAAAACTATTTTAGCGGTTGAGAAAGTATAAACTCCGATTGAATCCTAACAAATGCACATTTGGTGTCCGTTCAGAGAAACTTTTAGGGTTCATCGTCAGCCAGAAAGGAATTGAGGTTGATCCAGACAAGGTCAAGGCCATTCAAGAAATGCCTTCTCTGAAAACTGAAAAATAAGTCAGGGGATTCCTGGGACGTTTGAACTACATTTCCAGATTCATATTCCTCATGACCGCGACATGCGCGCCGATCTTCAAATTACTCAAAAAAAATCAGGACTGTGTTTGGACAGAAGACTGTCAAACCGCCTTCGACAGTATCAAGAAATATTTGTTGAATCCACCTATTCTGTCACCTCCAGTGGATGGAAGGCCCCTAATCATTTACTTAACAGTCTTGGAAGACTCTATGGGCTGTGTACTTGGCCAACAAGATGAAACCAAAAGGAAAGAGTCTGCCATCTACTATTTGAGCAAGAAATTCACCGACTGCGAGACTCGGTACACTATGCTTGAGAAAACTTGTTGTCCTCTGGCTTGGGCAGCTAAACATCTTCGCCAGTATATGATTCGTCACACTACTTGGTTAATCTCCAAAATGGATCCCATCAAGTATGTCTTTGAAAAACCTGCTCTCACGGGAAGGATTGCCTGTTGGCAGATGTTGTTATCAGAATACGACATCGAATACCACTCTCATAAAGTCATTAAGGGAAGTATTTTAGCCGATCATTTGGCTCATCAACCGATTGATGATCAGGAATCAGTTGGGTTTGACTTCCCAGACAAAGATGTTATGTATTTAAAGATGAAAGATTGCGATGAACCGCTACCCAGTGAAGGGCCAGAACCCTGTTCCCAATGGGGACTAATCTTTGATGGAGTTGTCAATCATTATGGAAACAGAATTGGGGCAATCATCATAACACCTCAGGGTGCCCACATTCCTTTCACTGCCCGAATGACATTTAGGTGTACCAACAACGAGGTTGAATACGAAGCTTGTATCATGGGTCTCGAAGAAGCAATCGACTTAAGGATTAAGAACTTGGATGTATATGGCGACTCAGCCCTGGTTATCAATTAGATCAAAGGAGATTGGAACACATACCAATCAGGACTGATTCCTTACAAAGATTACGCGAGAAGGTTGTTACCCTTCTTCAACAGAATCGAGTTTCATCATTTCCCTTGTGAGGAGAATCACATGGCTGATGCATTAGCCACCCTCTCTTCCATGATTAGTGAAGGTCAATGGAACAACTTACCTAAGATCGACATAATGCGCCTTGAGAGGCCCGCTTACATCTTCACAATTGAAGCATTCATAGATGACAAACCTTGGTATCACGATATCAAATGCTTCCTTCAAAAACAAGAGTACCCACCTAGGGCACTAAGGAAAGATAGAAAGACCCTCAGAAGGCTAGCAGGAAGCTTCTTTCTGAGCGGTGATACACTCTATAAGCGGAATTTTGACATAGTCTTGCTCTGATGCGTAGACATACCAAAAGCAGACATGCTAATAAAAGAAATTCATGAAAGATCCTTTGGCACTCATTCCAACGGACACACAATGGCGAGAAAAATTCTGAGAGCAGGGTACTACTGGTTGACCATGGAATCCGACTGCTACAAGTACATGAGGAGATGTCACAAGTGTCAGATATACTCGGACAAAATTCATGTACCGCCAACGCATCTCAAAGTTCTCTCTTCCCCCATGGCCTTTTTCCATATGGGGAATCGACATGATTGGCATGATCGAGCCCAAGGCTTCGAACGGACATCGGTTCATCCTGGTAGCCATTGACTACTTCACCAAGTGGGTCGAAGCAGTGTCATACGCCAATGTAACCCGACAAGTCGTGGGCCGATTTATCAAGAACAATATCATTTGTCGTTATGGTGTTCCAAGCCAGATCATTACTGATAATGGGTCTAACTTGAACAATAAGATGATGAAAGAGTTGTGCGCTGAGTTCAAGATCGAACACCATAACTCGTCTCCCTACCGACCTAAGATGAACGAAGCGGTAGAAGCGGCTAACAAGAACATTAAGAAGATTGTTCGAAAGATGGTTGTAACCTTTAAAGACTGGCACGAGATTCTACCCTTTGCTCTTCACGGTTATCGCACATCTGTCCGCACTTCAACAGGGGTAACCCCTTTCTCTCTAGTATATGGCATGGAAGCAGTGCTCCCAATAGAAGTAGAGATCCCATCAATCCGGGTATTGATGGAAGCTAAGCTAAAAGAAGCTGAATGGTGTCAAAGTCGACACGACGAACTGAATCTGATCGAGGAAAAACCGAATAACGGCACTATGCCATGGTCAGTTGTATCAACAGAGAATGAAGAAGGCGTTTGACAAAAAGGTCCGACCTCGCATCTTCAGGAAAGGAGACCTTGTGCTCAAAAAGATACAATAATTTCTCACTGATTCTCGGGGCAAATGGACTCCGAATTATGCCAGCCCCTATGTGGTCAAGAAAGCTTTCTCACGCAGCGCCTTGAGACTTGTAACCATGGATGGAGAAGAATTTGCCTACCCGACAAATGTTGACGTAGTCAAGAAACTTCGCCTGAATAAAAAAAACGTCTCGGTGGATTGAAAACCCGAAAGGGCGGTCCAAGCAAAAATTTGAGACATAAGCAAAAATCATTCCGATGGATTGGAAATCTCAAAGTACAATCTAGGCAAAAGTTAGGGATAAATGGCAAGTAACTATGTCCAACAGGGGCAAATCCCCTAGTAGCAGTCACGCCATCCATCAGAAAAACTCCAGTCAAGGTCATCTTCGACAGAAGCTCAGGATGCCCCGAATTCGAAGTTGGTAGAAGGATAACGGACGTTATGTTTCAATGTAGCCCATTTTCCCTTAAATTACCATTTTCTAACTTTGTAAATACTCCATGGAATCACGCGCTTGAATGATTTCCATCCTATCAATAAAATTTGAGCCCTTGTGCTTTTGTTTACAATTCTTATTTGTTTAGCTTTACAGAACGACGTTTTTAACATGATTAATGATTCTTGAAATGAAACAAAAATGAATTTACTTGTTCAAACTTTTCTGCTTTTAAAATAAAGATGGCAATTTCTTTTGACTGTTGAACATTGAAAGAACATCGGTCGCTTCTCCAGAAGTAAGCGAACTTCAAAGTGCAGAATCAAAGTACTCCTTCTAAACCAGCACGCCTGAATGAAGGATCAGCTGTGTCATATGCGAATGTTCTATCTGACACCCCCCGGCAGAGTTCTTACCTCCTAAGCCCGACCAACGGTTGTTCCCAGCAGGGACTATTTCTCCTAAGCAAGGCAGAATTGCTATCTTGAACCAGAGATACTTCTTCGTCCCCTGTAGTGGCCGAGTATCTAGTCGTGTTCATCCACTAGTCTGTATGTCGCGTCAGTTTTGTCAGCATATACATACATACATCATGCATTATTAATTTACATTCATATTCATATTGCATCACTATCACTCTAGTCGGTCTTGTCCCCTAGTGATAGAAGTCCTCTCAATCGAGTTGTCAGTTCTTTCCTCGTCAGGAAATGTTGTGTCTGAACAATCTTTCTCCCCAGTTTATTTCTGGATTGGAGACGGCCCTTGACCACTTTGGTAACTTGAACCTCTGAAAAACCAGAGAACCCTCGACAAACGTCACTCTTCGCCATTGAAGATGATGTCTTTGCTTTCCCGAATTAAGGAAAATCCCCAAGGAAAGCCTCTTAATTAAGGAGTCGGCAATACAACCGTTTTTCTCCGAAAAATCCGCTGACGAAAAAGTCATCAGCACCTCAAAATTGGATCACATCATATGGCATTTCTCCGAGAAAATCCCGAGAAAAGTGTCGCTCCCGGGATTTTCATCCAAGTACAAACGCGAAAGTGGTACCGAAACAGAGTCGCCAGCAATGTGTATTTATCCCAAGAGAGGGAAAGGAAACACCGCATAAACCTGAGGGGAAGGAAAGAGCATGGTTTTGCGACCAAGAGAATTGGGTTCGGGAGTCGGTTACGCGAGAGGAAGGTATTAGCACCCCCACGCGTCCATCGTACCCGATGGGATCCACGCTTGCTTGTCTCGATCAAAGGGTGTAAGAAAAGGATACTGGAAAAGGAACTGCTAGCTGGAGAACTGGAAAAAGAAAGGAAAGAGAAAGAGAAACAAATGTAGGGAAAATAAAAGAAGTGCTCGCATGGGCCCTACCCCACTGCCTACGTATCTCATCGGGAACATGAGAATCAGAGCGACGTAGTTCCCCTCACTAAGGGTGGCTTGTCTGTGTTTTTTAGTGGAATACGTCAACGTTCGCGTTCCAACAGTTAGGTGTTGCAGCTCGTTGTAGGGAGACTTAGGCGTTACCTGTTTGCGGTAGAACGGACATGACGCATCCTTAAGGAATAGAATGAAGGAGATGAGGAAAGAATTTGTTTGTTTGTTTTTTGTCTTTTAGAAAGAAGTGTTTTGAATGTTTTTGTGTTAACTAAGAGGAGACTAAGACACACCCTAGTGTTATCAAACATGGATGTTCCTATGGTTAAGTGTGGTATGAGAAACCTAAACTAAAAGAGAAAGAGGGATAGCACTACCTAATGCACATCCTACCTCACTTTAATCAAAGATTAAAGTTGAGCTAGGATCCCAAAGGGATGTGAGAAAATTCTACACATAGCATTATATCATGTTATTCATAAAAGAGAAATCAGAAATTAATCGACAATGAGAAATGGAAATTATGATCAACAATTAATAACCACAAAAATTAAAATGCTAAGTAAAGATCAAGATTAAATTCTAGTAAGAAAAGATTAATTTGTCTAATGCTAAAATTAATCCTAAAATTAGTTCAAGGCAATTCTAAACTAAATCTAAACACATTACTCCTAAAGTTAAATCTAGAATTAAAACTAGTATTAATACCAAAATTAATTCCAAAGTTAAGACTATATACTAATTCTAAAGAAAATTAGTTCTAAAGAAAAACTAATATTAAAATCTAAAAGAAAATTCTAATTTCTAAAATATAAATCCAAAATTATATTTAATCTCTAATTAAAACAAGTTAATTTCTAAAACTCCAATTATCCTAAGTTTATTAACTAAACAAAAAATAAAATCAAATAGAAATAACTAACTAAAATTAAACTAAAAGCAAAGGGTGCAGTTATGCTTCAGGTGGTGTGGACAGAATTTCCAGGCGCTGGGCTTTTTGGAGTCTTCGGGCCCAAGGACTTCATCTTGCAGACGGGGGTTCACTAATGAAACCGGGGTGTGGAAAGGAAAAGAAATAAATGGGCTTGAGCCCGGTCCAGGAAGACAAAGACTGGTTCAGTACAAAACAAGAAAAACCCTAGGTAAAATCAACATCAATTCGCCGCCCCTCTTCTCACCTTGCTCTTCATCTGTTCATCACCTCAACTTCTCTCCGTCCACCGTCGCCGTTAAACAACAAAACACCACACCAAATAAAATCCACCATCCTCTTCAACATCCATTTCCTCGCCGTCTCTCCCTTCAGGTCGCCGGTGAGAAAATAACTCCATGCTCCGCCCTCTCCACTTTCCTTCAACGCCGTCGCCGTGGACTTCTCGCGTCGAGCCATCAGCCTCCATTTCCGCGCTTGCCTCACGCCGGCAACATCGCGACGTCATCCTCGCATCTCATCCTCAATTCGAATCACCTTCGTCGGCTACGTCCTTTGCTTCAACTCCACGCCAACTCTCAACTCAACCTTCGCTCAACGCAACGCAACAATCACGCTTCCGGAAATTAACAACCGTCTTATAACGCAATAGAACTTACAAGCTACGAACTATAAATCGGAAACGATACACACACGAACAAATTATTGCACACTAGAGCAAACTCATCCAAGTTTAGAGGAGAGATTAACGTACCTATCAGAGTCGCTCTGATGGCGCTTCGACGGCGGCAAAGCATCAACAGAAAACCAGAGATCTTCAGGTATGCTTAATCTATTCGTTTTCCGCTCTTCCTCGATCTTCTTTCGGCTTGAACTTCTTCTGTGTGTCACTTCTTCTTCTTCGAATCTACTTCTGCTCTGTGTTGAAAGCTATTGAATATTGCAAGCGTGAATTCTTGTTGTTGGATTTGCGTTGAGTCTTTATGGTGAATTTGCAGATTGATGAACTGACGAGGATGAGTGAGGTTTCAAGATGTGTATGCGGAAGGTGAATTGATGATGAATCGGAGATATGGTGTGTGTTATGATTCTCTTGCAGGTTGGCGATGACGAACAGATAGATGATGATGAAGAACGAAGGTTTCGAAGATGAAGAATGATTATGACGATTTCTGAATTTTGCTCTGAAGTTTGCGGATGAAGGATGGAAAGGGTGACGCTCCTGATTTTTCTGCAGGTTCTGAATTAGAGGTAATCGGAGAGTCCTGTTGGTGCTCAATTTATGGGAAATTTTGAGGGTAGAATCGGATTTTCGATTGAGTTTGTTAGACGAATTTGTGTTGAGAAACTTGTGTAAAACTTGTGAATTTAGTTACTGATGAAAATTGATTTGGCACTTTTCCTTTTCCCGCCCTTGTATTTTACCTTGTATCCATTTCTGTTGAGACTGGTTTCTGTTATATTTATTTTTCTGCTGTTATGAATTACTTCAAACACTGCTACGTATTTCCCTTTTTTCTGAATTTTTCTCAATGGACTTTGGCTATGTAATTTTTCTCAGTGAAATTCAATTTCTGCTATGGTGCCTTCTTGTTTGCAAGTAGTTACAACCCAGCCAGTGGCTTTGCGCTAATTGACGTGCCATATTCACCAAGCCAAAACCAATGTTTATGTTTTGTACAGATTACCAAAATCGGTTAACATTCAAGTCCCAACCAAAATTAATAAGGCAATAAATTGGCAATGGAATGGATATTATGTTTTGGACCAGGTTAAAAAAGAGTGGATATGAAAAATGGTTAATTGGTTATATGAATGGATTTAATTAAGTGGACTTGAAAAATGGTTTTAAACAAATGGATGAAATTGGACATGGATAATTGGTTTATGGATTATTTATAAAAATGGATTGAAATGGATTTAAAATGTGGAATGAAAATGGTTTAGAGAATGGGTTTGAATATTGAAATGGAATGGATATGGACCAAAAAATGGTTTTGGATATTAATGAAAAATATTATTAAACGAATATGGGTTAGGAAGTGAATTATAAGTGGAATTTGGAATTTATGGAAATAGTATCAGAATGGTTATGGGTTAGCAAAAAGGAGTTGTGACTCGAATTCCAAGCAAGTCACATGATCACATCTCAACACATTTAATCCACATCAAGCTTCAGATCCAATACAAACTCGTGTCCTTAATGGCTCCCTATCTTCAATCAATAAACTCAGTCGAATTGAACACATGTAATTCTAACCAATGATTCTCAGTTGACGACTATCCACAAATTCAACCCTGAATGAGGAATTTTGATTCACCTTGCCTGCACACTGATGAAATAAATGTCCTGAATAGAGAAAGAACAAAACCCTGATTCACACCCAAGAAAACCTGGCCCCACGCCTCTGATGAATCCTCTAAAATAAGAAAACCCTAGGCTCTTGATGTACACTGATAATCTTTTGGATACAGAAAGCTCAAACCACACGAGAATGCCTTGATCCCATGTCTTAGGAACCTAATGCAAAGATATGATTATGAGTTATGACCTAAAAATGCAGATGAGCACGAAGCAAAAGCCAGAAAAAGGTAGGGCAAATTTTGGGAAACGCCTCGTCAAAGGGTTGACGGGAAGAGGACTCGCCCAAAGGAAACACGTTGTCATAGGGATGACAGAAAGAAGACTCGACACCCGACCGAAAGGATACATCGTCAAAGCAATTTGATGGCAGGAAGACTCAACCAAAGGAAACACGTTGTCATAGGGATGACAGAAAGAAGATGAACCCCAAGAAACACCTCGTCAAAGGGTTGACGGGAAGAAAAGATAACCAACGGACCACATCATCAAAGAATTGACGGAAAGACAGCCCGAACACCCGACCGAAGGGACACATTGTCATAGGGATGACAGAAAGATGACTCAACCAAATAAAGCACATTGTCATGGGGATGACAGAAAGAAGACTCGACACCCGACCGAAAGGATACATCGTCAAAGCAATTTGACGGCAGGAAGACTCAACCAAAGGAAACACGTTGTCATAGGGATGACAGAAAGATGACTTGACCGAAGGAAGCACATTGTCATGGGGATGACAGAAAGAAAAAATGTCCGAAGAAACACATCGTCATAGAAATGACGGAAAGGAAACTTGTTTTTGGAATGTCGTCATCAAAGGGTTGATGGACAAGGACTGATCGAGTGTAATATCGATGTATGATCTACGACCCAAAAGAAAGGTAAGCAGAGGGGTAATTGTAATGTCTGCTGGGGATATGTCACCGTCTTGACTGGAAATTGATTTTGGCTTTCGTGCAAGGTACCAAATCTGGCTTATGCTTCGCATGCATATGTTTGAATTTTCTTTCTATGGCGTAATGCTCCATACGAAATGGAAATGCTACGCGTTTGAGGATGAAATGATCACTATATGCAGAATGCTGACGCATGCTCGGGCTACTGGGAGAAGAAGAATGTGCCAAGTATGATTGAACTTTGCTGGCTAGGACAGGTGAAACCTGATGGTGATTGCTTTTTCAAAGGCGAAATCTTTCTGGGTACCAATGGGGATTGGATTTTGAAATGAGGTGCCAATAGGGATTGGACTTTTGGTTTGAAGGAAACGCCAAAAGGGATAGGATTTCAGGTTTTTTGAAATATACCAGCAAAGTGGGTTATGGAATGATGTCGAGCAAGGTTGGGCTATGGATTTGCTGTTTGGTTTTACAAGGCTTCATGCAATACTATGCTAATGATATGCGATGATGATTATGCAATGATGTTTATGATATGCAACAGGACCACTCCAGCAAAATAAATGCTGAAGAGATGAGGCTAACTCCGTTGGGGATAACAAACTGAACCGTCTTCAGGGTCATAACTGCTCGAGATCCCAGCAAAACCTCCATTCTGCAAAAAAGTACGGATAACAAACTTCTGCTGAAGGAAACATCCCAGGAATCTACTGAAGAAAAGTGTCAATGACAAGTCTTTAGATTGCTGGGGAAAGCTAATCACCACCCAAAAATATGCTTGGGGATAATGGTTGATGATATCAACCCTGCTAGGGAACAACATTGGACTTACTCCTCTGTTGGGAATCTACCTTCTATCTTTACTCCGTTGGGGAGACGGAAACAACTTTGCCACACCAGGGAAGCACAGACCCAACACTTTTATCCTGTATGGTAATATGAACTCTCGCAGAAAAGCAATAAACTCCGTCGCACTGGCTAGGGGAGAGCGAACTCCTGAACCCTTGCTGGGGAGAATAATCACAATCTCCATAATGCTCTGCCACGAGTGATGAAACTCCAGCTATCTCTGCTAGGGAGAGAGACTCTACTGGGGTCATCTCGTGTTAACTATCAACGTGAACCCTGCAAGTGTGATATGACCAAAAGAGGTGCCCAGATGAAGCAGAGACCCATAAAGGAACCTGTGAATGGACATGTCTCCAGGATGTTTCGTGACGATCCAACATATATTGCCCCAGACTGTGATATACCGTTCTCCAGAGAGAATAACTTTTTGTGCTTTTGGAGTGGTCTGCCCCAGCTTTGAAATGATTTGTGCCCTTGACTGGCTGATCTGTGAAGGAATACCTCTGACTGACTGACCTTCGAGAGATTTGTTGAATCTCGACTTGATTGTCCCAGATTCTCGACATAATTGCCCCAGATTAACCGAACGGCAGAGATATTTCACAATGTAACTGCCCCATATCGACAACTTCTTAGCACGAATTGCCGTGAAAGCACACACCCAACATAATCACTTGATAACACGTCCCTTGTCACACTCATCTCCGGAGTTTTCAAGCATCTCACTTTGGCGTGATCAAAATTCTCGACTGATGCTCACTGTGTAAGCCTTACTGGTGTCAAGTACATGTAAGTGAGCAGAAAATATTTATTCCAAGAATGAAAAATTATAATGCAACACATATATTAATCTCGAAGTTTTTTCTTTTTTTGAGGAGATATCACCAACACCTGTGAACGAGTCGCTGGTGAAGGTGCAATACAAAGAATTTTAAATGGAAAATAGCGTGCACATGCAATACCAACCAAGGTCTTTTAGCACAACTCATGGGAGTCAGGAACGCTATCTTATTGAAATATGCCTTCAGAATAAACCCTGTTTCAATTAGGACTTTTGAGGGTTGTAACGTGGCCTGGTTCGCGGTTTAAGAAAAAAGGATTTATGGCTCAAAATTTTGTTTGTACCCACCCCTTCTCCTTGATGTTCTCCAGTCCTACGTTCAGCTAACTCGACACAAGCGCTCGCCTTTCAAAAGGTTATGCACGGTATGAGGATGGTTAAGGAACCCACACGGTTTACAGAGTGGCATTCACCCCTTTTTGCCTTTGGTGTCTGTGGTCACACGACTTGTTATTTCCTCGAGGATTTTTCTTTTTGTAATCCTTTTGTTTTTGTTTTTCCCTGATTTTGCCTGGACTTATTCTTTTTCCCTTTTTTTCGATTTTGAAGTCCAGCGGGATGCCCTATCTTTTGCCTAAGTCACTTGTTTTCAAGTTTCGACTTAGCGGGCTTTTTCCTTTTTGATTGATTTTTTTTTAACAATCGTGTGACACTGGTTTGTGTTAACTTGTAAAGGGTTGTGACTGCCTCACTCTTTAGTTGATGAGGGATAACCATTGTGATTTGATCCTCGAATTGGACACTCCTTTTGAAATTTGAACGCTCGGCCAAATTAACTGACACCTACCCTGCCCCAGATTAAGATTGAGGGTTTTTCATTTTCAGAAAGAAACTCCAGCTTCTAGGCTCAATGGGGTTTTGACAAAGGTTTCACTCCCTTATATCTCCGGTGTTTAGGAATTTGAAACAATGCCTGTACATCCTCAACAGGGTTTTATCCAAAAGCATACAACCAAATATTTTGCGTTTTTACCTCATCATCCTCCCTCCAAGAGTTTAAACAAGAGAGTTAATATTGCAGTGCATACAAACATTAAATGAGTGAATACGAATGAACTTTTTGAGAAAACATACTTATTGCATTAAAATCATCATTCAAGAACAAACAAGTTTGTTACATGCAAACATTAACCAGTAATACAAATTACAAATGAAAATGCAGTAAAGAAAATTGATATTCGCCATTGCTGAGGAGACTTGGCTCCGATTAGACTGATTGCTTCAGGAGACGTCTTTGTGGTCTCAAATGCTCACTTGAGAAGCTTCAGTTAACATACAGACCATCTTCAATGAAAATGATAAGCCCAGCGTCAATGAGATCTTGCACCTTATGCCTGAACATCTTACACTCTTCAAGGATATGCCCCTGTGTCCCTGAGTGGTACTCGCATCTAACACTCTTGTCATAACTTAGAGGAAGGGGAAATGGAACAGGAGCAGCCTTCTCTAGCTGAATCAAAGAGTCTTGAAGTAAACGATTGAGCAAGTAACTGTAAGGAATAGTAATAGGATCAAACTTTCTCTCCTGCCTTCTGGGTCTTTGTTGTCTCCTCTGGGAGCTAGTTTGTTGTCGATATCGACTTGTGCCTTCTTCTCATTCGGGTGCTTTCTTCCATAAACTTGGCTTAAGAGTAGGCAACAAATGAGGACTAGAAGATTCTGAAACCATAGGTTGCAAGAAATGCCCCTGAATTGATGTAGCTTTAGGAGAGACAACAGGGATATCCACTTCTCTTTCAGCAGCTAGAGTAAGTCCACCTTGTAGGCTTACGCCACCCGACGTGAATTCAATTGCTTTCAAGTCGATCAGATCCTGGACCACATGATGAAAGGCTTTACATTCTTCCACATCATGCCCCGGCACACCAGAGTGAAAATCACAATGGGCATCTGCATCGTAATCGAATGGGAGCTTTCCACGAGGAGGATTTATCGTCCGAAGTTCAACCAATTAGAGCTGAAGTAGATACCTCAACAGCTGAGCATAAGACATAGGAATCGGGTCATAGATTCTATCAGCCTTCTTTGACTTTGGTAGGTACTTCTTAGCCTCGAGGTTGTCTTGGGAGACGAGAGGTAACTGCTAATGAGGAAATTCCGGAACCCCATGTTGTGCAGAAAATCCGTGAGGTAAATCACTCTTTGGGATAGATTCTACAGGCAATGGTGGAATGACAACTTCTGTTGTAGCCACAGGCATGGGATTATCACCTTTTTTGAGCACATTTCTCACGACTTCCATAACCAGACTCATCTGAGTCTTTAGTTGGTTGACCTCTTCCTTCAGCACTTTCTGGTCTTGAATCAAAGCTTGCATGTCCCACATAAACTGACCCATTTGGCTTCGCATTAACCTCGACTCTGCTTGAACCAGATCCATGGTCAACTTCCGAATGGCTTGAGCAGTTAAGTCTGGAATTCCGAAGAAAACCACACTAGAATAAGAATAACCAAGCCTCGAACACCTGCTATGCAAATGATTATGAAAATGCAATGTTATGAATGCAATAAGACATGGGATCAAAGCTTCCACATAATCTGAATAACCATTGTGTTGTGCTGGTGACTGAATAAGTTCATGAGTCTATTTTGAAGAGAATACCGAAATAACCAGAATACCGAATGATCAAAATACCAGAATACCAGGCTGATAAGTCCACACTGATAGAAAATCCAGAATACCGGGTATGTAGAAGGTTACGGTTACCTGCAAACCTGTAAACAACCCGCCCCTCTCACATGTATGTACTAGGAAGTGATGATTCTCAAATTCGGATCTCGGAGTGAGAAGCAATAGCACATTTATCCCGAAGGATACAATGTTATCGCCAAACAAAGAGATCGTCCTCTGATTCACCTCAAAATAAAGAGGGATCATCCTAAAAGGTCATCCAGACTTAACAGCTCTTCCAGATAGCTCTACCATCGTGGAAGATCCACAACGCAGAATTCTCTAGAGAGAACCACATCCAGATTGTGTTTCATATTCCCTCCTCGCACCGAAATGGAACGTGAGAGGACATGAAACACGCTAAACATAAGTGCACTCAGGCCTGTGTATTGGGCCTATCTCTCAGAACACCCATCCCACCAAACAGAAAACAGCAAAGTCCAGAATGCTAAAATGTGGTAAATATAGTAATACAGTAATATAGTAAATAATGATACAATAAAACAGTAAATACAGCACAACAATAAACACCCAATGAAAGAAAAACAGACAAGCGCTAGGACTGACTCGCTAAGGAAACCAGAGATTCTGGTCTCCTAAAGTCCCCAGCAGAGTCGCCAGCTGTCGCTCCCGGGATTTTCATCCAAGTACAAACGCGAAAGTGGCACCGAAACAGAGTCACCAGCAATGTGTATTTATCCCAAGAGAGGGAAAGGAAACACCGCATAAACCTGAGGGGAAGGAAAGAGCATGGTCTTGCGACCAAGAGAATTGGGTTCGGGAGTCGGTTACGCGAGAGGAAGGTATTAGCACCCCCACGCGTCCATCATACCCGATGGGATCAACGCTTGCTTGTCTCGATCAAAGGGTGTAAGAAAAGGATACTGGAAAAGGAACTGCTAGCTGGAGAGCTGGAAAAAGAAAGGAAAGAGAAAGAGAAACAAATGTAGGGAAAATAAAAGAAGTGCTCGTATGGGCCCTACCCCACTGCCTACGTATCTCATCGGGAACAAGAGAATCAGAGCGACGTAGTTCCCCTCACTAAGGGTGGCTTGTCTGTGTTTTTTAGTGGAATACGTCAACATTCGCGTTCCAACAGTTAGGTGTTGCAGCTCGCTGTAGGGAGACTTAGGTACTTGTTTGCGGTAGAATGGACATGACGCATCCTTAAGGAATAGAATGAAGGAGATGAGGAAAGAATTTGTTTGTTTGTTTTTTGTCTTTTAGAAAGAAGTGTTTTGAATGTTTTTGTGTTTTGTAACAAGTATCATATTTAAGTCCCTCATGTAGGATCGAATGCCTTGCATATCAACCCAAGACAGGACGTATGCTAAACATTCCAAGAAAGTGAGAGAAGACCCCACACTTCCTTGTTCCCACATGAAAGGCCTAACACTACAAGAAAATTGGCAAATTACGACGGTTATTTTTGGTAAATTACGATGGTTTGAACTGACGCAAATTGCAAGTCACGACGGTTCCCCTTCTGTCGTAGAAACGTGTGTCGCGAGGCTGTTTTGTGACGGTTTTGTAAAACTGTCGCTCCAACTGCCGTAATATTCCGTGGCGGTTTTGAAACTGCCTCCAATATAATATTACGACGGTTGTAACCGCCATAATTGTATAATATATATTTAATTAAAAATAGCGACGATTGTAACCGCCACAATTATATAATATATATTTAATTAAAAAATAGCGACGGTCATAACCGCCGTAATTTTATTTTATTTTTAAAAAAAAATTTTAAAAATTGCTACATTATATCCTTTCTTCATGTTAATATAATACCAATAGTATTACAATATTCAATTCAATCAATACAAACTTTTACAAGAACATCAAAATACAATTTCCACTATTACACTATATTGCTTTATCTACAAAACAAAATTAAAAAGTGAACATATTAGCCAATAACAATTTTACACAGCAACCCCCCTTTAAACATTCATTCAAATGAAGATAACCAGAATCAAGAATTATATCGATTCTTGCCAAGGTTGTTGTGAGTAAAATGTCCTACCATTATTTTCTTAACAAAAAACAAGGGTCGACGAAGTGTGTTGTTACGGTACTTACTCGGAGAAGGAATATAGGAATAATCTCTCTAACTTCATGTTTGGTGTTACTGGACAGTAGAAGATGCCAGTTAGCTTTAACGCAAACACGACCATTTTTCCCAGTTGCAACGGCACATTGGTGGCCTTGTTGCTAAAAGTCGTTGATCGAATAATGTCAAAATAACACTTGGGAAAAAACACAGAGCTTGTACCAAAAGGGAAGAGAAACTTATCGTCTTGAGTGTCGATGCAGATCCCAATGAAGAAACCTCAGGTGTTCATCCCCGCTCAAATTTTGATTAATAGACTTAACAACATTAGCAAACTCGGTTCATAGAATAGTTTCATGAAGCTTTTTCTCACGAGTCTTAAACACAAGATACAATAATATAAAACGTAGAAAATATTTTAGAAATTAAGCATGCTCAATGATTTCCTTACATATTTGGAAATTGAGCATTATGATGTCCTGTGTGTGGTTTTCCCATCCTCTTAGCTAGGAGCAGTGGATTGGAGCAGTAAGACTTTTATCTTTTCTGAACATTATAACAAATTATGTTGCACTCTAAGATCACACCATTTGTTTATCACTGCTTGCACTTCATAACTCATTTTGATAATTTCTATGACAATGTTACTGTTTAGGATACCATTTGATAATATTAACATGCATAACCAATCATAGTCTTTCTAATTTGAATATGAAGTCCAAGCCACATGCATAATGATAATGTTACAATTCCTATTTTTCTTAAAATCAGAACAGAATTACATGTTCATACATGCAGTTACTCAAATCAGTTATAGCTATGAATTTAACATTTTAAAGGCTAAGGACTACCCATGGTGGATTATAAAGTAAAAGGAACTCACCTTGACATTTATTGAGCTTCAAAACAGTCCCAAAGCACTAAACTCGTATGCAGAATTTCCAGCGTTTTCCAGCATCAGAGTTCCAACTTCGAACGCAAGTTCCGACCTTATTACTACTCTAAATCGTACAAAATATGTGCCCAACTTGAAGGGAATTTCGTCTAGATTCTGAAACTTCATCAATCATTCAAAACAGAGTTACAGTTCGAAAGATATGACCCAAACACCGAAGTATACCAAATACGAATTTCACACTTAATACATCAGAATCCATTTCTTTACCAAATTAATCCTTCAATTCTTTCACTCATGGCTTCTTAATCAGCAAGGTCACACATTACCACCTGAAAGAGTAAAACAAGGGAGAGGCATCTTAATAAACTATTCAAATTGTACTCTCAATAAAATACACTTCAAGTAATGACAAAAATTGTATTATGTTACTATAAATTGATATCTAATCTAAAGATACATATTCACTCAACAATAATAACAATAAAAAATAACATCTAATAGATTTAAAAAAGATTTAACTAACTCGCATTCGAAAGATTACTCAGCTAATTTTAAATTCAATTGATTGTCAATTTTGATTAACAAATTATTTATTCTTATGTGTCAAATTATAAACTTCAAATTTCAACTTGTAAGATTCTATAAAGCGGAACCGTAAATAATTGTACTAAAAAACAATAAATTTCCCTACAATCTGTTCTTTGTCTTTATGGATAAAGAAAAGCAATAATGTATCACTCTGTACATAAAGTGGGTGTTAAACTTTTTCATAAATATAGCTTTGTTGGATGAATTTTATCTTCAGGCTAATAAATAAAAGAGACAGTAGAAAAAACACAATCCAACTGAATCAAAACAACACCATAAAAAACTAAAAACAAAACCAGTCTACAACTCTCCGAAACCACATACGCAGCTAACAAAATTATACAGCGGCACCCAATCAAAATAGAAATAAGTCAAGGCTAAGTAACTTCAGAAAATAGAAGAAAGAGTTTGTCAAAAGCAAAAGAATCAGCGAACCAGTAACAAAAACAACTTATACCAAACTACGGCCAGACAGATGGGGCCGCTTCGAGAGCCAAAACAGTGGGCAATTTCTTAAAGCGGAAAGATTACAATCATCGAACTCTTTGCTCTTAGCAATCAGCCACTCCCAAGAAAGAAATTTGAATCTCAAACACAAACCCATCAAGTCTTTTGAAGCCTCTCTCAAACACACTTCTATACTATCTATTCTTAAATATAGAATCTTCTTTTTTGAGAAAGTCCTTTTTATCACTTTTGTTTAAACCACATTCAAATGTTTAATTATAATAGTTACCTATTTACTTTATTATTTATGATGGAATTAATCATCTTTTTTTTAAATCATTTATCATCTCATTCCACCTATTTCTTTTTCCCTACAAGAAATAGTTAAGAGTATTATTAACAAAACAATAATGAATATTGAATTTAACTTATAAAATGTCAATTACATAAGAATGAAAATTATCTACAAAAGTGTCATGTAAAAAGGATCACACAGAGTAACAAAAAATCATAGGCATAGATGTGTTGCACAAACAGTATGAGAAAAGAGATTTACCAGTGAAAAGTTTCAATGAATCAAGTGTTGTCCTCTTCTCTGTAGCTTGAAAACTTTGACTTCTACTTGGTAAATATGCTCTCGGGTCAACTATAATAATCAAGAATCTGTCACTCCTGCACAATTGAATATATGAATAATCTAGAAATCAAAGAATAAGTTCTACAAAGAAGAACCATAGTGATCAATGAAATACGTGTAATTGAATAAATGCATAATTAAAGCTCAGCTCCTTCCAAGTTACACCGAATCTGTTATACGAAAACAATAATGTAATCCAAATAAATATCATCTACAAGTTCCTTTACACCTACTTTTGATTCATCAAGAACCTTCAATTCTGTGTCTATCCTAAACATGTTCAATGTCTTTGATTTCAAATTGAGTCGCAAAGCCAGACTCAAACATGACAACTTCTTTCTTATAAGTATATACACCTTCAAACCTATGACCCCTTTTAACCTTTAGTTTACTACAGAGAGCCAATAATCCTACCAAAGAGTTTTTTACAAAGTATTATAGCACACATACTACATTCCAGAGCAAGATTTACATAAGATCTTTCATGGTGAGAATATTGCTAAGCTTAGGATCAGGGAAATAATGAAACATATGTACAACCCATATCTAACCATATATATCTCAGCTACGAATACACACAACCTTCACTCTAAGAAATTTCATAAGTAGAATAAATAAGTATAAAAAACAAAAGAAAGAGAATGTATAAAATAAAATGCATAAATCAAAACCAGTATTAACCATCAAGATCACTCCTTCATTTGATTTAAAATTTAAAATTCTGGGTAAACTGAATATACATCAACCTCATTCATCATTAAGGGAGTACAACATAAACCTAATCATCATCATAAATAGCTACAAAACAACCACATATTCAAATACACAGTTCAAAATAATAAGCATAAGCAATCTTCTTCATGTTCAACCTCCGAAACCGTGATGTATTCAACGCAAAAAAAAAAACTCATATTGACCAAAAGAGAAAAGTAAAAGGTAACAAATATTGTCATGGAACCCTAAAATATATTCATACCAAAATCCAATTTATAATAAAAATAAAAGTTGAGAACACAAATCCTATCATTGTTTCAGAAACACAAACCAGAACTAGCAAATCACACACATAAATAACAAAGGATTCTTAAAAAAAAATGAAGATATTACCATTGATGAATAAAAAACCCTTGAACTCCATGGAGAGAGCTTGAAACGAAAATGGTGTATTCAATTGATTTTGGGTAGGATTCGATTTGAAATAGAAACGGATCAAAAGATTGGTCACATAAGAAATAATTGTTCGATTCAGGGTTTAACAGCTAGCGGGGAAAATTTCATGAAAAAGATTAAGAGAGCGGGATACTTTGACAAAAGGGTTTGGGGTTTTATTCAATTAAAATTAATTAATAAAATTGAAAAGGTTGGAAAATAAAAATGAAAGAAAAAAGTGGGAAATTAAAGGAATAAAAAAATAGTGATTATGATTGGCTAAAGTAATTTCGACAGTTCGCCCTAACTGTTGCGAGTGTGGAAAAAGGGTGGTTCTTTGGTAACTATCGCAATTATTTTATACAACATGCCTAAAAAAGCTGCAACGGTTGGCCCAAACCGTCGTGACAACTGTCGTAGTCTAGGAATAAGGACGGTTTTTTTTTATAACTGTCACAAAAAATCAGCGACAGTTGACCCTAACTGTCGTGACAACCGTCGCAATCTAGGAACAAGGACGGTTTTGTGATAACTGTCGCAACTCAAGTGTCATAAATCTCCTTTTTTCTTGTAGTGTAAATACAATAGGTGTTATGCCTTTATTAAGTGTTTTTTATTTTTATTTTGAGATGAGAGGAGAAAGACTCAAAAGAGGGGGGGGGGGGGGGGGGGGGGGGGGGGGGGGGGGAGTGAAAACTAAGAGGAGACTAAGACACACCCTAGTGTTATCAAACATGGATGTTCCTATGGTTAAGTGTGGTATGAGAAACCTAAACTAAAAGAGAAAAAGGGATAGCACTACCTAATGCATATCCTACCTCACTTTAATCAAAGATTAAAGTTGAGCTAGGATCCCAAAGGGATGTGAGAAAATTCTACACATAGCATTATATCATGCTATTCATAAAAAAGAAATCAGAAATTAATCGACAATGAGCAATGGAAATTATGATCAACAATTAATAACCACAAAAATTAAAATGCTAAGTAAAGATCAAGATTAAATTCTAGTAAGAAAAGATTAATTTGTCTAATGCTAAAATTAGTTCAAGGCAATTCTAAACTAAATCTAAACACATTACTCCTAAAGTTAAATCTAGAATTAAAACTAGTATTAATACTAAAATTAATTCCAAAGTTAAGACTATATACTAATTCTAAAGAAAATTAGTTCTAAAGAAAAACTAATATTAAAATCTAAAAGAAAATTCTAATTTCTAAAATATAAATCCAAAATTATATTTAATCTCTAATTAACACAAGTTAATTTCTAAAACTCCAATTATCCTAAGTTTATTAACTAAACAAAAAATAAAATCAAATAGAAATAACTAACTAAAATTAAACTAAAAGTAAAGGGTGCAGTTATGCTTCAGGTGGTGTGGACAGAATTTCCAGGCGCTGGGCTTTTTGGAGTCTTCGGGCCCAAGGACTTCATCTTGCAGACGGGGGTTCACTAATGAAACCGGGGTGTGGAAAGGAAAAGAAATAAATGGGCTTGAGCCCGGTCCAGGAAGACAAAGACTTGTTCAGTACAAAACAAGAAAAACCCTAGTAAAATCAACATTAATCCGCCGCCCCTCTTCTCACCTTGCTTTTCATCTGTTCATCACCTCAACTTCTCTCCGTCCACCGTCACCGTTAAACAACAAAACACCACACCAAATAAAATCCACCGTCCTCTTCAACATCCATTTCCGCCGTCTCTCCCTTTAGGTCGCCGATGAGAAAACAACTCCATGCTCCGCCCTCTCCACTTTCCTTCAACGTCGTCGCCGTGGACTTCTCGCGTTGAGCCATCAGCCTCCATTTCCGCGCTCGCCTCACGCCGGCGACATCGCGACGTCATCCTCGCATCTCATCCTCAACTCGAATTGCCTTCGTCGGCTACATCCTCTGCTTCAACTCCACGCCAACTCTCAACTCAACCTTCGCTCAACGCAACGCAACAATCACGCTTCCGGAAATTAACAACCGTCTTATAATGCAATAGAACTTACAAGCTACGAACTGTAAATCGGAAACGATACACACACGAACAAATTATCGCACACCAGAGCAAACTCATCCAAGTTTAGAGGAGAGATTAACGTACCTATCGGAGTCGCTCCGATGGCGCTTCGACGGAGGCAAAGCATCAACAAAAACCAGAGATCTTCAGGTATGCTTAATCTATTCGTTTTCCGCTCTTCCTCGATCTTCTTCCGGCTTGAACTTCTTCTGCGTGCCACTTCTTCTTCTTCAAATCTACTTCTGCTCTATGTTGAAAGCTATTGAATGTTGCGAGCGTGAATTCTTGTTGTTGGATTTGTGTTGAGTCTTTATGGTGAATTTGCAGATTGATGAACTGACGAGGATGGTGGGGTTTCAAGATGTGTATGCGGAAGGTGAATTGATGATGAATCGGAGATATGGTGCGTGTTATGATTCTCTTGCAGGTTGGTGATGATGAAAGGATAGATGATGATGAAGAACGAAGGTTTTGAAGATGAAGAATGATTATGACAATTTCTGAATTTTGCTCTGAAGTTTGCGGATGAAGGATGGAAAGGGTGACGCTCCTGATTTTTCTGCAGGTTCTGAATTAGAGGAGGTAATCGGAGAGTCCTGATGATGAGTGTTGGTGCTCAATTTATGGCAAATTTTGAGGGTAGAATCGGATTTTCGATTGAGTTTGTTAGAGGAATTTGTGTTGAGAAACTTGTGTAAAACTTGTGAATTTAGTTACTGATGAAAATTGATTTGGCACTTTTCCTTTTCCCGCACTTGTATTTCACCTTGTATCCATTTCTGTTGAGACTGGTTTCTGTTATATTTATTTTTTTGCTGTTATGAATTACTTCAAACACTGCTACGTATTTCCCTTTTTTCTGAATTTTTCTCAATGGACTTTGGCTATGTAATTTTTCTCAGTGAAATTCAATTTCTGCTATGGTGCCTTCTTGTTTGCAAGTAGTTACAACCCAGCCAGTGGCTTTGCGCTAATTGATGTGCCATATTCACCAAGCCAAAACCACTATTTATGTTTTGCACAGATTACCAAAATCGGTTAACATTCAAGTCCCAACCAAAATTAATAAGGCAATAAATTGGCAATGGAATGGATATTATGTTTTGGACCAGGTTAAAAAAGAGTGGATATGAAAAATGGTTAATTGGTTATATGAATGGATTTAATTAAGTGGACTTGAAAAATGGTTTTAAACAAATGGATGAAATTGGACATGGATAATTGGTTTATGGATTATTTATAAAAATGGATTGAAATGGATTTAAAATGTGGAATGAAAATGGTTTAGAGAATGGGTTTGAATATTGAAATGGAATGGATATGGACCAAAAAATGGTTTTGGATATTAATGAAAAATGTTATTAAATGAATATGGGTTAGGAAGTGAATTATAAGTGGAATTTGGAATTTATGGAAATAGTATCAGAATGGTTATGGGTTAGCAAAAAGGAGTTGTGACTCGAATTCCAAGCAAGTCACATGATCACATCTCAACACATTCAATCCACATCAAGCTTCAGATCCAATACAAACTCGTGTCCTTAATGGCTCCCTATCTTCAATCAATAAACTCAGTCGAATTGAACACATGTAATTCTAACCAATGATTCTCAGTTGACGACTATCCACAAATTCAACCCTGAACGAGGAACTTTGATTCACCTTGCCTGCACACTGATGAAATAAATGTCCTGAACAGAGAAAGAACCAAACCCTGATTCACACCCAAGAAAACCTGACCCCACGCCTCTGATGAATCCTCTAAAATAAGAAAACCCTAGGCTCTTGATGTACACTGATAATCTTCTGGATACAGAAAGCTCAAACCACACGAGAATGCCTTGATCCCATGTCTTAGGAACCTAATGCAAAGATATGATTATGAGTTATGACCTAAAAATGCAGATGAGCGCGAAGCAAAAGCCAGAAAAAGGTAGGGCAAATTTTGGGGTGCTACAAAAAGTATGATGTAACACCCCAAGCAGAAGACAGTCTCTCAAGAGACTCGTTTTCCCTCGGCAGAGTCAACAAATGGCATCTCCAACAGAGAAGTTTGCACACCACTACAACTCAGACGACTGGGTTCCCCAGCAACTCTGACATCAAATCTTTTTCCGTCAAATGGCATCTCACCAGGGAAATTCGGCGAGAAGTTTGAGGAAAACCGCTACGAATAGCGTCCCTTGTCAAGAAAGTTTATTGACAAAAGAAACTAAGACCAGTTCCTTGGTAGAAAACCAGGATCGGGAGGAAATTTATTTCAGAAACTTAGACCAGTTCCTTTGTAGGAAACCAGGATCGAGGGGAAGTTTATATCAGAAACTGAGACCAGTTCCTTGGTAGGAAACCAGGATCGATGGGAAGTTTACATCAGAAACTTAGACCAGTTCCTTGGTAGGAAACCAGGATCGAGGGGAAGTTTATTTCAGAAACTGAGACTAGTTCCTTGCTAGGAAACCGGGATCGAGGGGAAGTTTATTTCAAAAGAAAACTGAGACCAGTTCCTTGGCTAAAGACCAGGATCGAGGGGAAGTTTTTACCTTTTTTAAGCATCATTGCTTAGCAAAAGAAGAAGGATGCCTAAACTACCATTCATAACCACCATCAAAATTTCGGGTATTCCGATATTTAATCCTCTTGCACCCCGAATGCCCGAATACCTTCGCCATTCACATCTTCGGGTCCAAGAAGATTAAATAGGGGCATTTATCATACCCCAAATTTTGACCACTAAGATTTCCCATCATTGAGCAAATCATCATCACAATATGGGTAAACCATCATACCTCATCAGTCTCCCCAAAGATGGGTGAGCATTCACTACAATCAAGGATTAGGGTTTCAAGCCCTCTCTGAGCTTTAGACAAAGGATCAATCAAGAATTGACATGATCTTCAACTTGTCTAACCTCTCAAACATCCACAATGGATCAAGAGGACTCCCACGGCAAGAATCAAGCACAAGGTTGCAGCATTCCAAGTGGATTAGGCCTCAAGATCGCCAGTGTCACCAAATTAGGGTTCTGGTCGACCAAGGCCTCCAGATGGAAATTTTCCTCTGGGCATGAGCCAATGATTCAAATCATAACCCAAGATACTCCAAGGGACCTCATGGAACCAATCATCAAGTCAATTTTACCTCCGGGGATGCATTCACCACAAATCAGGAATTAGGGTTTCTTGACCTAATTCACCCCTAAGTTGACTTTTGGGACGAAACATGAGCCAAGACCTCAAGACATTATTTTAGGGTATCTAATAAACCACATTGTTCCATTTGCAACAATGGATTGATCCAAGAAGCTTGATCAATAAGTTTCAAATTCATCAGAACCACAATTAGGGTTTCGCGGGAAAAGTCAACCGTGCCTTTGACTTTTGACCCAGGCATGCTCCCAAACCTTGGGACATGATTCAATACACCCTATAACACCTATGAAATCAATCCATCAAGTTTGATTTAGGTCAATTACTTGATTTCATAGAGGATCGCACAGTTTGGAATTCATCTGACAAAAAGTCAACTGTGCACAAAAGTCAAGTTTGACTTTTTGAGATTTTTCACAATTATGGTTCTTTAACCCTAAAATGATGTTAATGTGTGGTTGAAATCATCATTCATCAAGAAAAATCAAGAAAAGCGGGATAACTTTTAAAAGGGGTAACCATAAAAAACTTAGAAATTTTCTAAGTTATGGAACAAAGTGGCTAGGGTACCAACTTTGGAGGATCATAACTCCTAAACCACAAGGCCATTTTTCCCCATTCAAAGCTGGATTAATAGCTCTCATGGCCCTCTACAAAAGCTTCAACTACACCTCATTCCAATTCATCATGGATTTTGAGTTATGGAATGATCAAAATGGCTGAAAACATGAAATGACACTTTTTCCAACACTTAGTGTAATTTTCACTAAGTCAGAATATGTCTTGCTTTTTTTCCAAAAGTAGGGGGATTTTTCACTTGGATCCAAAAAGTATCAAGACCAACTATGATCACACAACTGTTGTATCATATGAGGGCTTTCTAAAAAGGCCAAGAACTCCATGAAACTCCACTTAAGCCATGAGATATGACCATGCCAATATGCCTTGCTGCAAATTGTCATGGCAAGGCAGATTTGGGGATTTTGCTCGATTTGCTCAAATTTTGCAAAGGGCAAGCAAATCCATCCATCTGAACACCTCAAGGGGGGACCAAGGAGGGACAAACACTGATTCATCAGCCTCCCAAGTCCTTGGAACCAAAAGTAGCATGCCAAACCTAGAAATCCCTAAAGAGGGGACAAGACTCCAATTTTGGTTTGGAGCATTTAATGGATGCACCAAGGTGGCATGGATTGAGCCCTTTCCAACTGAATTCAGTCAAGACTTATCCAAGATCAAGGGAACCAGCAGCCTGTGCCTTAACCTCTAGTCAATGGCTAGAGGAGACTTGGATTCCCATTGATCAACATTGGCCAAACCTCTGCAGCAGTTGCCATTCACTATTGCAGCAAAAAAAAAACTTGCTCTACTATAAATAAAGCTCATTTGTGCATAGTTTGAGTACACCAAAGCACTACAACACTTGCTTTCCTCAAAATCTCTTTCTCTAGGCAAAAATGCCTTCTTTAGCAAGGTAACTCTGAGTTTTTGAGTTAGAGAGTAATTTCACCACAGCTCATGATCCTAACACATCCAATATGTCATATCTAAGTTGTCAAAACTCTCACAAGTGACCTGTAACACCAAAATCTCAAAGTCCCCTCTCAAAACCTCAAAATTGGACTTTTGTGCATTTTTCAGGCCATGTCTTGATTCAGTCACTTTCCAAACCAGATAAAACCTCAAACACACTCCAAATATCATCCTTGAATTATCCCAAATGGTTCCACACATCTGGAACATCATTTGAGAGAGTTGCTATTTTGGCCATTTTTGCCCCTTTTGCAAGAAAGGGCCAATTTCCATTCCTGAGGTTTCCAGCTGGTTCTAACCACTCTAAAAGCTTCTAAGGGATCATTTGAGGGTGTCCAAAGCATCAAAACATTTCTGGAACAAAGCACTTGGTAGATAGCCCAAGAGCACCAAAAAGAGGTAAGCATCACAACTTGAACTCTCTGAAATATGCCTTGCTTTGAATTCCACTGATCATGCATCTCTTATACATGTTATATGTGTTGTGTTTGCACCAATTTATCATGTAATTCATACCTGTACCACAAGGTAGCACAGAAAATGCAAAACATGGCCTATTTCAAAACCACTATCGGGTTTTGAAGAGGATTTGTTTTCTGGGAAAACCACCACCACCATTAGATTCCTTAGGAAATACTAGGCTAGATGCATATAAATTTTGCCTCCATCCATGGAGAAATGAGAAAGTTATGGCCTTCGCGTTTCTAGCCAAAATCTTGCCTTGTCTTGCCTTGGGCCTGGCCAAAAACAAGGCAAGCCTTGTATATTTGTGGTTGTGTTTCAATACATGGATGTATCACCACCCCAGTGGTAAGGCACGCATGCTGTACACAAGAGGTCTGGGGTTCGAATCCCCCTCGCCCCAGACCCTCTTTTTGCTATTTTTTCCACTTTTTACTATTTTTCATATTATTTCTTAATGATTTGAAAAATTAATAACTTCCTCAATTTATTTATTTTTTATTGGTTCTTTTTGCAAAAAATCACAAAAATATTGAAATATTGTATTCCACAAAAAAATCAAATTTATATTATTTATTTAATATAGTTGGCATTTTTGTGAATAAATTCATTTTTTATTGTTTTTAAACATTTAAAAGTGAATATTTACCTTGAAAATCAAAACCAAATGAGTTTAATTCATCTTGTGATTAAAACCTCATTTTTTAAACCTTAAACAAAAATCACAAGTGGTTTATTCAACCTCATTTGGTATTTTTATCATTTTATTGATTTTCTTTGAAACTTTTAAAGAAAAACAAAATTAGGGTTTCTTTGATTTCAACCCTCATCAATCATTTTCAAAATACTATGGGCCTCTATTAGAGTGTAAGACACATCCCCTTTGTAAATACACCACTTTTGGGCCTCAGTCGTTGTATAAGTCCCACTGTATTTTCAAAAACAACGACGCGATCGTCGTCTTTTTTTTAACAAAACCATCTTGGGCCTCTAATAGAGTGTAAGACCCAATCCCGCTTTGAAACCAAAATAGTTTGGGCCTCAGTCATTGTATAAGTCCCATCACATTTTCAAAAACCTTGGCGCGATCGCCATTTTTCAAACAACTTAATGGGCCTCTCCTTGAGTTGTAAGCCTCATCCCTTGTACAAAAATACACTTTGGGCTTCTAATAGAATGTAAGACCCAACCCCCTTGTACATAAAACTTTGTGGGCCTCACATATTGTATAAGTCCCACTGTACAGTTTTCAAAACAACGGTGCAATCATCGTTAAAATTTGGGCCTCTCCTTGAGCTGTAAGCCCCAACAAACTTTTCAAAGCACTTTCTCCTTTGATTTTGAATATAATATTGTTATCAAAGCTTTCTTTGTTGAACAACTAACAAAACAGCATGGAAGCTCTACAACGGGTAAGTGTTTATTCGCTTTCATTTACCGCTTTCATATGTATATAACTGTATTGTAGGGATGTTTCACTGTAAGTCTTCTTTCACAAACTTTTATATACTTGTCCAATATCCATTGTGTAATACTAGTATAGTTAATTAGAATTTTTCGCGGCAACTACGTCTAGCACTAGGTAAAGCCTTATTGGTCACTCTTAAATACAAACGAAACTAGATCCCCATAAGATTTCCAGATACAGTTTTCCCTCCTCTTGGGGTTAAACAATATGGAGACGTGAAAGGAAGCATTCTCGGTGAACCCTTTCCCAGACTGTCACCCTTAGACATTGTCAAAGAAACTCTACTCCCCAGAGTTGATCTATTCTCCGTGAATATCATCTCTTGAGTTTCTTCCAAATTCTCGGACTTTCCTGGCTTGATCTATTCTCGGTGAATAGCATGTCTTGAACTTCTTGGGGTTTGGGGACCCACATACTTCCTAAAAGTATCCCCGCCTCCTCTTGGGCGTTGTACAAGGACCCGTCGGCTTCTTAGAAGTTCTCATACCTTCTCTTGGGCTTAATATAAGGACCCTGACGACCTCTTAAAGGTATAAGACAGAACTTAGTCATCCTTTGCTAGAGCAGTCTTTCCAGCGTCGAAACTCTGGCCATTGTAGGGTTGATACTCATCCCTTAATGCCCGTGCCTCCTCTTGGGCATTGTACAAAAGATAAAACTCTAGACTTGGACAGTCTAAGACCCTTGAGTCTCAAAGAAATTCTCAAGTTCCTTTCAAAACATCAGCAGAAACCTGGTCTCTCTCATGAGAGTTCCCCACACTTGGACCCGCTTCAAGATCTCCAGAATCCACAGCGGTAAGACAGCCTCCTCTTGGGCTTTGTACAAATGATCCTCCCCAGTGGATCTAACCTTTTCAGACTCTCTTGTTGAGTCAATCACCTTTTAGCCTCTGTCTTGGGCTTTGTACAAGACAAATAAAATCACTCTCTTGTTGAGTCAAACCCTTTTAAGCCTCAATCCCGGGCTTCATAAGAGACAGCAAAACACTCTCTTGTTGAGTATAAAAGACTCTCTTGTTGAGTCAATCACCTTTTTCATACTTTCTTGTTGAGTCAGTCACTCTCTTGTTGAGTATAAAAGACTCTCTTGTTGAGTCAATCACCTTTTAGCCTCCGTCTTGGGCTTTGTACAAGACATATAAAATCACTCTCTCGTTGAGTATAAAAGACTCTCTTATTGAGTCAACTTCCTTTTAGCCTCAATCTTGGGCTTTGTATAAGACAGAAAGAACATTTTCCCCGAAAAAGTCAAACTTCTAGCCTCCGCTTAGGCTTTGTATAAGGAAAACCCTGGTTGAGCCAATCAACCTTTTAGCATCAAACTTGTGCTTTACTCACAACATACAAACATCAACAACTCCTCTTTAGAGATGACAAACTCTCTCTAACCCTTTAGCTTCACATCTTGGGCTTTGAACAAGATACAAACCACCTTTAGCTTCATGTCTTGGACTTTGAACAAGACACCAAAACAACCTTTTTCCTCCCATAGAATAGGAGGAACTACGATCGCTCTGATTTCCCTGTTTCGTTAAACGGGAATACGTAGGCATAAGATTGCAAAAATCTTAGCGAGCATACTAATCAAAGACCCAAATCCAGTACCCCCATATATCAACCCAAAAGCACCAAGTCCTAACATCTTACCAAAAACCTCGCAAATGATCCAGACATTCTGATTTTTAAAAAAAATAAACCGAAGAAGGACCCACATCTTAATCGCATATGTAACTTAACAGACCGTTGTTTAAACTCAGTATGCAAGCAGGGTTAATTGGAGACATCTATTTCCCTTCCTTAATCAGCTCAATAGGATAAAAAATGAATCGAACTATAGTACCCAAGCGATCGTGACTCAGGACCACAAAAATTGCGCTACACCGGGCGGTGCAATCGAAGCGTTGGGCGGTGGACTCTTCGTCGGGCAATGCAAGAGGAGGCGGAGCTAGGAACACTACTGTAACTTGTGAGAAATTGAGGGATGTTGGCGCCCGTGCAGCGCCGGACGGTGCGAGGAGGCCGCGGTGCTGTGGTGTTGTTCTTTTGTTGTTTTCTTTGTCGTTTTGTGTTGTTTTTCATTGTGTTGCTGATGCTTGATTATAATGTTGTCTAATTTGAAGAGAATGATGATGATGCATGATATAATGTGAATTATTTTGAGAGCATGAAATGATGATGATGCATGATATTTAATGTGGGGTAAAAAGGGTGTTACATTAGTGGTATCAGAGCAGGTCGGTCTGTCCGGCCAAGTCATGTCGTGTTGTCGGTCGATGAATGTGTAAACATTGTCGATATTTTGTTTCTCCTAATGTTGGTTGATGGTGTGCATGTATGGTTGGGAGAAACGACCGTGCTATTGCTGATGCTTTGGAATCAGTTGCTAATGTAGTGGCGTAACTCAATCTGAATGGTGGAGTTCCAGATGAGTTTCGTGCTTTGGGGAAGTTTCAGAGAAACAATCCACCGAATTTTGTGGGTATTCATGATCCAGCGAGTGCACACAAGTGGCTGAAGGCAATCGAAAAGATTTTTTGGGTGATGGGGTGTACTAATGAGCAACAAGTTCAGTTTGGGATGCACATGCTGGAAGAGGAAGCCGAGGATTGGTGGGATAACACCCGTCAGAGACTCACAGATGTTGGCACTGTGATAACCTGGGCTGTGTTCAAGCAGGAGTTTCTAGGCAAGTATTTTCCAGAGGATGCTCGCGGCAAGAGAGAAGTGGAGTTCCTTGAGCTGAAGCAAGGAGACATGACTATGGCAGAGTATAATGCGAAGTTTGAGATGCTGGTGAAGTTCTGTCCTCACTACAATCGTGTTGATGCTGAGATGTCCAAGTGTCTCAAGTTCGAGAATGGGTTGAGACCAGAGATCAAGCAGGGTATTGGGTATCAGCAGATTCGTAGGTATGCTGAATTGGTGGATAAGAGTAGAATTTATGATGAAGACTGCCGAGCTCGATCTGCTCACTATAAGCAATTGAGCGAGGGAGAGGAAAGAGAAGGGCCAGTTCCGAGGAAAACCTTATGTGACTCCAGCTAAAAAAGGGAAACAGAAGGTTTCAGATAGGAAGAAGCCAAGTGGGGGAGCGGGTTATGTTCCTCTCAAGTGCTACAAGTGTGGGGAGGCAGGTCATAAGTCTGATGTGTGCAACAACCAAGTGGTGAGATGCTACAGATGCGGCAAGAAGGGTAATCGGATTGGTGATTGCCCAAATGAAGGACCAACTTGTTTCAACTGTGGTGAAGAGGGGCATATCAGCACTCAGTGCCAGAAACCGAAGAAGACTGCTACTGCTACCCAGACTAAGGGTAGAGTATTTGCTTTGGATGGTTCAGAAGTTCCTAAGAATGACAACTTGATTTGAGGTACATGCTTTATTAATGATGTTGAGTTGATTACTACTATTGATATTGGTGCTACTCATTCGTTTGTTTTGCTTGAGTGTGTGACCAGGCTGGGTTTGAAACCGCCTGATATGAATGGTAGTATGGTGATAGAAATGCCTGCTAATGGTTCTGTCACTACTACTCGTGTGTGTTTAAGTTGTCCTCTGACTATTTATGGGAAGAGTTTATTGATGGATTTGGTGTGCTTACCCTTGCACCAAATCAATGTTATTCTTGGAATGAACTGGTTGGAGTTCAACTTTGTGCATATCAATTATTATGCTAAGACGGTAAAGTTTCCAGAGTTTGGTGACCATGGTGAGTTGATGTTCTTGACGGCTAAGCAAGTGGATGAACTTCTAGAAGATGAAGCTCAGATGTTTGCAATGTTTGCATCGTTGCAAGTTGATCGTGAAGCTGTGAGTGTCAAATTACCTATTGTCCGTGAATTTCCAGATGTGTTTCCGGACGACATAAGTGATTTGCCTCCAGAACGTGAAGTAGAGTTTGCAGTGGATTTGGTACCAGGTACTAGTCCTGTGTCGATGGTTCCTTATCGGATGTCTGCTTCTGAATTGAGTGAATTGAAGAAGTAACTAGAGGAACTACTTGAGAAGAAGTTTGTTCGACGAAGTGTTTCTCTGTGGGGTGCTCCGGTGTTGTTGGTTAAGAAGAAAGACGGTAGTATGAGGTTATGCGTTGATTATCGGCAGTTGAATAAGGTGACTATCAAGAATAAGTATCCACTTCCGAGGATCGACGACTTGATGGATTAGTTGGTAGGAGCTTGTGTGTTCATCAAGATTGATTTGAGGTCTAGTTATCATCAGATTCGAGTTAAGCCTGGTGATATTCTGAAGATAGCTTTTCGGATGAGGTATGGTCATTATGAATACACTGTGATGCCGTTTGGTGTATCCAATGAACCTGGTGTGTTCATGGAGTACATGAATAAGATTTTTCATGCATATCTGGATAAGTTTGTTGTGGTCTTCATTGATGATATTCTGATATATTCTAAGTCAGAAGAAGAACATGCAGAGCATCTGAGGATTGTGTTGGAGGGGTTGAGAGAGAAGAAGTTGTATGCGAAATTGTCAAAGTGTGAATTCTGGTTGAAGGAAGTAATTTTCCTTGGACATGTGATTTCGAGTGGTGGAATTGTTATGGATCCTTTGAAGATCGATGTTGTGTTGCAATGGGAGACTCCGAAGTCTACTACCGAAATCCCAAGTTTTCTAGGATTGGCAGGTTATTACTGGAAGTTTATCGAAGGCTTTTCAAAGTTGGCATTACTGTTGACTCAGTTGACTCGAAACGGTCAGGCTTACGTGTGGGATGTTGCGTGTGAAAAGAGTTTTGTGGAATTGAAGAAGAAGTTGACTACTGCTCCAGTGTTGATTTTGCCTAATCTGAATGAATCTTTTGTGGTGTACTATAATGCATCGAAGATGGGCCTTGGAGGAGCATTGATGCGGAATGGTCAAGTTATTGCTTATGCTTCTAGGCAGTTGAGAGTCCATGAAGTGAATTACCCAACCCATGACTTATAATTGGCAGTTGTGGTATTTGTGTTGAAAATTTGGAGACATTATCTATTTGGCTCTAAATTTGAGGTGTTCAGCGATCATAAGAGCTTGAAATACTTATTTGATCAAAAAGAGTTGAACATGAGGCAGAGGAGGTGGCTGGAGTTGTTGAAGGATTATGACTTCGATTTGAATTACCATCCGGGTAAAGAAAATGTAGTGGCTGATGCATTGAGCAGAAAGTCATTGCATATGTCGATGCTTATGGTGAAAGAGTTGGAGCTACTTGAACAATTCTGAGATTTGAGTTTGGTGTGTGAAGCAACTCCTGACAGTGTGGAGTTGGGAATGTTGAAGTTGACTAGTGGTATTCTGGAAGAGATTAAAGTGGGACAACAATCTGACCTGAAGTTGGTTGATCAGCTGACATTGATTAACCAAGGTAACGGAGGTGAATTTCGAATTGACGAGAATGGTGTAATGAGATTCTGAGACAGAGTGTGTGTTCCAGATGTTTCGGAAATTAAGCAAAGTATTTTAGAGGAAGGACATAGAAGTAGATTGAGTATTCATCTTGGTGTTACGAAGATGTATCAGGATTTGAAGAAATTATTTTGGTGGCCAGGTATGAAGAAGGATATTGCGGAGTTTGTTTATGCGTGTTTGACTTGTCAGAAGTCGAGGATAGAGCATCAGAAGCCTTTAGGTGTGATGCAGCCGTTGAATATCCCAGAGTGGAAATGGGATAGTATTTCCATGGATTTGTGTCGGGATTGCCAAGGACTGCAAAGGGAAATGATTCAATTTGGGTGATTGTGGATATATTAACTAAGTCGGCTCATTTCTTGCCGATGAAGATTAATCACTCTATGCAGAAGTTAGCTGAGATGTATATTGAGGGAATTATGAAGTTGCATGGGATACCTTCAAGTAATGTATCTGATAGAGATCTGTGGTTTACGTCAAGGTTTTGGAAGAGTTTGCAAGATGTGTTGGGTATTAAGTTAAGGATGAGTTCTGCATATCATCCGCAGACGGGCGGTCAAACAGAGAGGACTATCCAATCTTTAGAGGATTTACTGAGGGCATGTGTGTGGACCATGGAGGAGCGTGGGACAAACATTTGCCACTGATTGAGTTTACCTACAACAGTTTTCATGCTAGTATTGGGATGACACCATATGAAGCGTTGTATGGCAGGAGGTGTAGGACTCCATTGTGTTGGTATGAATCAGGCAAGAGTGATGTACTTGGACCTGAGATTGTGCAGGAGACGACTGAGAAGATTAAGATGATTCAAGAGAGAATGAAAGCCTCACAGAGTCGTCAGAAAAGTTATCATGATAAGAGAAGGAAGGCGCTTGAATTTCAAGAAGGAGATCATGTATTTTTTAGAGTTACTCTGGTAACAGTTGTCGGGTGAGCTTTTAAGTCTAGAAAGCTCACACCGTGTTTTGTTGGTCCATATCAGATTTCGCAAAGGATCGGAGAGGTAGCATATCGGATTGCGTTACCACCGTCGCTTGCGAATTTTCATGATGTGTTTCATGTGTCGCAGTTGAGGAAGTATGTTTCAGATCTGTCGCACGTGATTCAGATGGATGATGTACGGGTAAGAGATAATCTGACTGTTGAAGCGTTACCAGTGCGGATAGATGGCCGCGAAATGAAGCAGTTACAAGGTAAAAGGGTTGCCTTAGTAAAGGTATTGTGGGGTGGACCAGCTGGTGAAAGCTGGACTTGGGAGTGTGAAGACCAAATGAGGGAGTCTTATCCGACTCTATTTGCTCCAGGTAAATTTTCGAGGATGAAAATTCTTTAAGTGGGGGAGAGTTGTAACGCCCTGAAATTCATAATTTAATTATTTAGTAATTATTTGTGAATATATGGCATTTGTGTTAATATGTTGTTGTGTTGTTTAATTGTTGTGATGGAATTATTTTAATTGATAGTGGTATATTAATAATGTATAGTATATTATTTATATATTATTAATCTATAATATAAGAAAATTTGTTGTTCTGGAATTCACAACATTGCCCTAACTTGGTTTTTTGCCACATCATGATTTTAGGGGTATTTTGTGTCCAAAATTTACTTTTTGTAACCAGTGATGTCATATTGTTCAAATGCAACTTGAAGTTTCTAGAATAAAGTATAATGTAATGGGATGATGATGTCACAACATAAAATTCATTGGAAACTAACTATGTCCAAAATTTAATTTGTTTATTTTTTCTCTCTCTTTGCATGTGCTTCCCCAAAACATGTGCCACGATTTTCATTTCGTGCATGTTTTTCTCTCTCTTCGACCATATGCTAGGTCTGGCGTCTTCTTCGTCGTCTCTTTTCTTTCTTCTTCGTCTTCTTCAGAAGGTCATGTTCTTCTTCATCTTCTTTGATAACAATGCAGTGATGATTTTTTTATATTATTGATTCGAACATTGGGAGAAGAGATGTTTCATGGCAAGGAGATATTGTAATTGTCGAACAACATTAGTTGTATTTCGTCCAGATGCAAGACGCAGCCATTGTGAACCTCTATTGTCGCATGTTCGAGAAAATGTGAATCTGAGCCTTATTTTGTTCATTCGTCTGGGAAAATTTGTTTAATATTTAGGGTTTTTTGTTTGTAAATTTTGAAACCCTAAATCTGTAATTGATTTGAACTAAATCTGAACGAAGAACCCTAGATCTGTACTTATTTTGGCTTGAAAGTGATAGGGTAAAATGTTTGAAGGTGAAACCCTATATTGACACGAAATCTGAACGAAGAACCCTAGATCTGTAAGTATTGTGTTTTTTAGTCTTATTAATTTGGCTTGAAATCTGAACTAATTAAGTATTTTCTAATTAATTTGTTTGAAAGTGATGCTAATTAGTTGCTTTGTTGCAGGTGGTATAGGGTGAAATGTTGATGGTTGATTAAGTGCGACATCTTCTGGAAAATGTGCAACAAGATCTCCTAAAGATGAACTCATTCAAGGTTACATTTAGTATTTCAATGTTATTAGTCTAATTTTGTGTTTGTAACATAGTCATTAATCTTGAAGGATTGTATACGTCACGTATTTCACTTAAAATCTCAATTCAATGTGAATAGATTTTTTCTATTATTAATGGCTTAACTTGCTTACAGCATTCAGATGTTTGTTAGAAGGAAAATGGAGTGATTTCCATTGTTGGTTGTTCATAGTTTGTATAGTTCTATTGAATTTAATATATTGTGACAATTATTATTTGATTACCATGGAGTGATTTCCATTGTTGGTTGTTCATAATTTGTATAGTTCTATTGAATTTAATATATTGTTCATAGTTTGTATAGTTCTATTGAATTTAATATATTGTGACATTTCTCCTTATATGAGACCAAGTTGTGAAACTTCCATGATCGAAAATCCCAGACCATACCAATAGAGTCAACCGGAGTATCGCAACACATTATTGTCTGTATTTGAAGTATTGGCCTACATGCAGGTATGTTACAACTACTGTTGAAACAATACAACTTTCAGATTAGAAATGACTATTGTATTATAACTACACTTTATTGATGATATATAATATATTTCAGAAAGTTGATAGATTGGATTAAGTGACTACACAGACATAACTTGCCGCCTTTGATTATAACTGTCTTTCTAAGGTAATGTGATACATCATATTGTATTGTATTTGATGTTCTAAGGCACATCTAGCATGATATTAATATGGATATATGATTCATGCATAGGAGTTTTACGTTAGGGATGTGCGCCTATAATATCTACAGAGCTATTGATCATTTGAGACAATGTCATCTATATCTAATGATGGTGTTATAGGTCTTGGAAGCACTTAACCCCTATTTATAATGATTGGTTAGATTTCTTGGTATCATTTTTTGGTTTTGAACTGATGACAAACTTGAAGTTTTGTAGTTAGGTACATGTTCTGGAAATCACAAATTTGGCCTAATTGGGAGAAAAGTTGTTTCATGGCAGTGATGACAATGGGGGAAGAGTTGTTTCATAGCAAGGCGATAACAATGCAGTGATGATTTTTTATATATTTGATTTGAACATTGGTAGAAGAGTTGTTTCATGGCAAGGCGATAATGTATCTATCGAACAACATATGTTGTATTTCGTCCATATGCATGACGCAGCCATTGGGAACCTCTTCTCTCGCATGTCCGAAAATATGTGAATCTGAGCCTTCTTTTGATCATTCGTCTAGGAAAATTTGTTTTATATTAATGGTTTTTTGTTTGTAAATTTTGAAGCGCTAAAAAGGTTATTTTTGTAATACGAACTTGAGATTAACATAATGGCCATCAGCAGAGATGCAAGCAACTGGTTCTTAGAGGCCTACGTAGATATATTTGTGTTTTACAGACAACCAGATGGACATACATATAGTTGTATTTTGGCACCGTCAGAGTTGGAAACGTGATCTGCAGAGCTATTGTGGAATGTGCCTATTTTAGCATGGTTATTATCCTGGGGATTATTAGAAGCATTAGGACTTAATATGCGTCAGGGTTGGTCCAACAGAGGTATTTCTTTGTTAGTAGTATTTTTAGAATTTAGATTGTTGTGTTTAATTTCCATTTACTGAAACAAGTCGACAACATCATGTCCATTATATGATATGAATAGGTTCATCAAATAAGTCAACTTCAGAGTTTTTCCGGTTCAACGTTTGTCTTTTAAAGAATGTGTTTTATGAAAATTATGTGCAAGTGTGCCTCTTGTGATTCAAAGAAGTGTTTCTTTATAATGTATGGTTGGTAAATTATGTTGAATTATGTCTTTGTGGGTGTTCGAGTGCAGTTTCAGGCTGCAAGAAGATTCCAAATGATTCACGGTTAATGATACATGGTTGGTGCTGTTACAGCTGCTATTGAGGCTTCTCCTGTAGTCATGCTACTACAAAGAATGATGTTGAAATATCCCTAAATTTAGGAATGCAGGTAAATCATATTTCTGCAAAACCTTGATCAATTTAGTCTTCATTATCCCATTAATTAAGAATTTTGAGATTCTTAATTTGTACTTATATATATATATATATATATATATATATATATATATATATATATATATATATATATATATATATATATATATATATACAATATTCAAATATGATTTATGCCTTTGAAATCTATTTACCAGTTATAATGTAAATATGATTTTGGGCCAATAATAACTATATACAATGTTTTGCTTCCCTATGCCTGATATTAAATAATAATGTATTTCAAAATTAATGATAACCTTGACCATTAGTATTCAATAGCATTAGTATTCAATAACCAGCAATGGTTATTGAACTACCCAACCAATAATGACAGCCCAAATAAAACTTTTAGAATCTCAATGTAAACAGAAGACGAGAAATCAAATAAATCATTATATAAACCTTTTTTTGCTCTTCTTATTTTCACACATCCGACATCATTGAAGAAGGAAAACTAACATGAGTTCGAATGATGTTGTCCATACCCAACAAAGTTCAGTTGTCCAACAACCAACTTCAGATGTTCAACAACCAACTTCCGATGTTCAACAACCAACTTCACATGTTCAACAACCATTTGAGGCCAATAAGTCCAGGCCGAGGAAGCTGTCCAGAGCCTACACACGGTTGCAGTTCAAAGAAGACGGACCAGGAGGAGAAATAACAGATCAAGAAGGATACTGAAGAAACGTACGTTCGATTCAGATGATGAAGACTTAGCACCAATTGGTTGGAGCAACTTCATGTCGTTCAGGCCTTTTAGATTTGACTATTAGGAGTTTTATTTTTACTTGTAACTTTGGCTTCTGAATTGAGCAGTTTGAATGATATGGATTTCAATTTATTTTAATGAAATTATCGTTGCTTTTATGATTTCCATTTATGTGTTATATAGTTTTAATCGTCTGTGTAAAAATTTAACTGTTACATCATTCACTGATTCTGGGGAAGAGTTTGTTGAACGTATGCATGTGCTTCCATGTTAACAAGTTCAAAGTATCTCATATAACTAACACCAATAAGTATGAAATATTGAAGTTATAATGTGTTTGAAGAAGGATTTACAAAGTTCTAAAGTTATTGTCATTAAATTGTTAAAAAAGATCAAGTGATTTACAAAGTTGTTCTAAACACCGTTATTCTCCCTCCTCTCAATTTGGTTTTGGTCATTAAATTGAATGAAGTTTTTTCTGAAATGTATGATATTGTAATGAAGTGATCTATAATGATTGGTTACATTTTAATGAAGGGTTTTGTGAACTAATTAAGTATTGTCTATTTAATTTGTTTGAAAGTGATGCTAATTAGTTGCTTTGTTTCAGGTGGTATAGGGTTAAATGTTGATGGTTGATGAAGTGCTACATCTTGTGGAAAATGCTCAAGAAGATGAACTCATTCAAGGTGACATTTAGTATTTCAATGATATTACACTAATATTAACACCTTACAGAATCCAATTAAAATCTCAATCAAATGTGAATAGATTTTTTACAATATGAATGGCTTAATTTAGTTACAGCATTTAAGATGTTTGTTCGAAGGAAAATGGAGTGATTTTCATAGATGGTTGTTCGTAGGAAAATGGAGTGATTTCTCCTGATATGAGAGCAAGTAATGAAACTTTAGTGATTAGAGATCCCAGATAATACCAATAGTGTCGGCGGGAGTTTTGGAACACAGTAATGTCTGTATTTGAAAGTGACATAACTTGCCGCCTTTGATTATAACCGTCTTTTTAGGTAATGTGATACAACAAATTGTATTCTATTTGATTTTCTAAGGCACATCTAACCTGATATTAATTTAGAAATCTGATTCATGTTAGGAGTTTTGTGTTAGGGATGTGCGCCTACAATATGTGAATCTGAGCCTTCTTTTGTTCATTTGTCTTAATGGCTAACCGTATTCTTTTTGTCTTAGTAGTGGAACAAATGTGAGGGAAAAAAGTGGTAATAAAAGGGGTTTTCCCCGAAGTCGATCTCTTGAGGACTGTCAGAATTTATAATGCCAAATGTATTTTCAATTAAACAAAAGTTTCCTTGGTAAAAGTTGATGAGTAGTAATTTTAACAACGAAAAGAAATGTAAATATAATTAAGGTTTTAGACGATTATGAAAATAATGCTAGGAGAGGTGTATAAAATTCCTTATAATAACAATTTTTCCTATGTGTACAATAATACTGTAAATTTTATTATCACCGCCTCTTTAGATTAGTTTTCCAAAATTCCTTTAGAGAAAACCCTTTGGTATTCTCTCTATACCCCAATTCCTTGGTGGTATATAGAGAATCCCAAGCTTTTTTGTTTAACAAAAGTAATACGGTTAAAATACGATATCCCAATTCCTCGGCGATACCGAATATGATATTGTTATACAAAAGCGTTAAAATGGTTTTCCAACCTAATTTCAACTGTAAATCAAATCCAATTTTCCAATAAAGATTTGTATGAAGAACATCGTATAACAAGATTAATAAAATAAACAGTACAATTACTGCTAAAAAGATTCAATTGTCATTACATAAGGAAATTACGGACACCCCCCTAGCATTGGGGGGTTTAGCCTCTCATGTTCATAATTAAAACAAAAACAATGGAAAGATACAAGAAAGACATTACAAAGAGTGTAGGATTACTTTGATCTCAATTGCTTCCGCGAATCGATGATCTCCATTCTCCCAGATTTCTCCCAAGCATGAACTTTTCTCGTACAATTGTTCATAAAACCCAAGGTGTTTTTTCACTCTTCTAGACCTAACTTAAATAACTTTGATCTGTCATTACATTCCAGGAAATACCCAAAATACCCCTCAGATAAGTGTTTTAGCAAAACAGGAAAAACCACAAATTTTTGGTCTCCAGGCCTCCTGACACGGGCGGCCGTGTCAGGCATGCTTTCTTGCTGCCCCCGTGCTTCTTCTTCAGGAGTCCTGACACGGGCCGTGTCCCATGACACGGGCAGCCGTGTCAGGCATGCTTTATTGCTATCCCGTGTGTTCCTCTTCAGGGGCCCTGACACGGGTCGTGTCCTGTGACACGGGCACCCGTGTCAGGCTTCTGTGATGCTGCCAAAAAGTCATCTTTAAGCTCCGAAACTTCATCGCGCGTACGTCCGATCATTGGTTATTCATGTATACCTGAAAAGCACAGAAAATACTACCAAATCAAAGCATAAAAGGTCTATGAAAGAAATAACATTGAAACTTAGACTAACTTAAATAAGAACATAAACACTAAGTAAAAATAACCACATGAATTCAAATGCAAATGAAACACAACTGAAATAGACACAAAAAGACCCAAAAACATACGAGTGAAAACCACTGATCACCAATCCCTAGCAATGACGCCATTTTGCTAGTTGTGGTATAGCGGCAAGCAAAAATTATTGAGTACCTGGTTTTGCCATCTCCACAAGGATCGGTGCAAGGGAAAGAATGTCGTTCAACGGTCTCTACATTTCTAAGGTTGTTGTGAAAATTATGGTTGAAAGATTCAGGGTACCATAGATAAAAGCGGAAAATATAAAGACGGAAAATATAAAGTAAAGACTTAAAATAAACTGAGCCTTGTTGGGATTTGAATTTCATCAATCGATAACACATGCATTCTTCTGACTAGTTAAACACAAATCAGTCATTCGTTTAATACCCTCAGGTATCACCCATAACCGAGGTTATGTCTAACACAAAGTCGAGAGAACAACCATATGGTCTCATTGGTGATGTCTCACGCGACTCACAACACGGGGCATTACGAACTGATACTCACGCGAATGTTAAATCTAACTCTATGTCTAGAGTTTAGAACCTAACAGGTGTTCATCCTACATCATGATCTGAAGAGTATATGTCTATAGCAGTTCAAATCAATGTGTAATCAAGTAAACAAGGATAACATCCATATCAAATAAATGATTGATTCATATAAAACGCCATAATCAGAATACGTACATACACTTAACCCATTTTAACATGTATTCAATTAATTTATGTATGTGAACATAGTTCTTCATCTCTATTATCATAAACTTGATACTAGTGAATATCAACTCACAAAACTATGTCAAGAGTTTGCTAATTGATAGATGAATATATCAAACCCATTATATGAAATTAAATACAAAATCAATATTGAATCAAAACTAGTTCACAAATACCTAGATTAGAAAAAATACATAAGGTATCAAATGATTACATCCAACCCCAACAAGAGATCGAAGCACTTACTCGAAGATCAAGCTCCGATTTGCTTGTATTTGGACTTCTCCCTCTTAGGGTTTTGTGTTTCTCTCTCTAAAAACCTGAGTTTTCTAAGTTATCTTTAACTTCTCCCCAAAAGTATTTTTTCTAAAAAGTAAGAAAAATACATAAATAGGATTACAAAATCTGTCTCGTTCGCACTGCAAACTTCATTTTTGCACTGTAAAGTTCACATATATGCACATGAAGTGCCTCTGAACAGTTAAACCACCCATGAGAAAATATCTAAGCTTGCACTGCGAGCTCATGTTCGTACTGCGAACCTCTTCGCCTAGGCCTTTGCACTGCGTTCAGAGTGGCATTTTGCTACTACCATCCAAAATTTCCAGCTCGCTGGCCTTCACCTTGAGCTCACACTGCGAGCTAGCATTGGCTTCGCTTCCAGTTTGCACTGCGAACTTGCTTAGTCTTCTTATTTTCTTTGGCTTCCTTGTTCTTTCATTTGTGCCTTGTTCTTTGACAATCAATCATAAATCCTACACAATAACACACACATCAAGGCATCAAAAGGTGCATGCAATTTTATTGAAGATTCACACAAGAACATGGAATAAATCAATGAAAACATAAAAAAAGAGTTGAAAAATGCCAAGAATAATCGTTCATTTTAAGTCATATTTGGAATTCAACAAACTCTCCCCAACTAGATTTTTGTTTGTCCTCAAGCAAAGTATGTCCCTCATGAAAACAAGAGGATTTGCTCAAGCATAAATTCAACCAAGAAAATATTTATAGTTCAAATTCAACATAAGAATGAATACAAGCAATGATCACAACTTCCTAGAATCAACAATGAAAAAGAATTAAGTTCATAAAAGAAATATCATGCAATGTTTCACAAAACAACTAAACTCTCATACTTGAATCACTCTAACACTCCTCTTCAATTAATGGATGAAGGAAATTGCACGTTTGCAACCGCAAGACAACTACACTCAACTGAACAAGAATGCTAACACATTCAATTCATACATTCATCAATCAATCAAATCATAAATTATGGAAGCAAAAGATCACTAAAGGCGTTTAAGGTTGTAGTTTGGCCAGGTTCACAACAAAGGTTTATAAAGGCCATTGAATCGAAATTGCCGATGCAAAAGATACATTGACTATACAAGTTAATTACACATTACAACTTTATTCGCCTATCCCTTTTCTCAATTGCTTACCTTCTCAAACTTCCTTTTGCACAATTATTTGCATTCTCTATATTTTTTTCTTTCAAACAGGCATTCTCTTTTTCTTTTCTTTTTCACAATCATATTCACTTTTTTTTTCTTTTTTCTTGCTTGAAATTTTTCAATATTATGAGCAACCTACCACTTCTCTTTCATTCTCCCCAACTTGAATACAATCAAACCTCAAGTGAATGCTTCTGCTACTGCCATCCAAAATTTCTGGCTTGGTGGCCTTCGCCTTGAGCTCTCACGACGAGCTCGCCTTAGCTTTGCTTCTTGTTCGCACTACAAACTTGCTAAATCTTCTTCTTTTCTTTGGCTTTCTTGTCCATTCATTTGTGCCTAGTTCTTTGATAATCAATCCTAAATCCTACACAATAACACACAAATCAAAGCATCAAAAGGTACATGCAATTTTATTGAAGATTCACACAAGAACATCGAATAAATCAATGAAAACATAAGAAAAGAATTGAAAAATGCCAAGAATAATGGTTCATTTAAAGTCATATTTGGCACTCAACAAGTTCTCCACAACAAGCTTTAGCCTCCACCATCAAAGCCTTCTTCTCGGCGACAGTGATCATAATCATCTTTTATGCATAAAATAAAGGAAATTTACAATAAAAATGCAAGTAAAGAATGAGGATAAATAAATACGTGAGAAACCATATACCAGGGAATCTGATCAACTTGTCTAAATCATCTTGATACTTTAATATATCCCGCACCCATATGGTCTGAAAGGTTTCCAAAAATTTGACCGCCTCTCTTCCAGTGGGTCTTAGTTTTTGTTGATCTTACCCATGACCAAAACAGGATTCCTGTTCTAATAGATAAGAAAGAGATGTATATCGTCTTCCTCATACATAACCTCGGGGCAGTGGATACTCCGTCTCACATTATGGAATTGGTCCTTCCACCCCTTGCAATTGAATGTATAAGGTGAAAGAATGGCCCAACCATGCATGGCATTGACTAATACCTAACCACCTTTGTACAAACCCCTAGATTCATAAAAAGAAAAAAAGTTGTGTTGGTGGTAGGCGTATTATCAAGGCCTTAACATAGCATTTCAAGGCATAGACAAAGGTCCTACTATTAGGGTGGAGTTGGGAATAGGCGGCATTTAATGTCCTCAAAAGCTCAAATTGAAAATGGTAAAAGGAATGTGACATTGAAATCTCTAATCACGTCAAGGGAAAGATAAAAATACTCGTCGGCCACCAGTGGCGGAACTAGAGTATAAAGTTTGGAGTGGCCACAAAATTAAACTATAATTTATAAATAAAATATTCATACCATATTGTATATAAAATATTTAAAATTCAATAAACATAAAGTTGAACATAAAATGATTAAAAAATATTACTTAAAAATACCTTATAATAATGCTCTACGGTTTTTGAGTAGCTTGAAATTCTCAATAATAGCCTCAGAATCAATATTTGCAGCAATTTCTCTTTCAATGTTAATCTTCATACTATCTTCTAGAAAATCAGCTTCCATTTTACTTCTTAATCTTGTCTTGATAATTTTCATTGCCGAGAAAGATCTTTCAGTAGTGGCCGTAGATACAAGGAGAGTCATGACAAGACGAGCAGTCTATCAATCAAATAATAAATTTCATTTTTTCCAGTTGCAGCTAAAGATGAACATAAGTCTTGAATAGTTGATAAATTATTCAAACTTGATGCTTGGCGAGCATCAATAATAACATGCCAAAGTTGAAATTGCAAATTAATCCTCTCTTGCTCATTGAAGTCCATAGGATAATACTTTTCAACTAGAGTACAAATAGTATCAAAGTTAAAAGCCTTGTAGTTATCCTTGGGAGCCAAAGCACAACTTAGAGTTAACAAATCAATCGCTTGCTCACTAAATCTGCTATTCAACTCTTGTAATTGTTTGTCAATGGTCGCGAAAAATATTTCAACTCTAAAATAATGCTCAATGGTTACCTGGTTCTCTTCAAGACAAGAGCGTCTAAATCTTGTTGTTGAATGAACATCATCAAGATCAGGAACCTCAATATCATGTTTTTCACAAAAAGACTTCACACAAGTAAACAATTTATCCCAACCATCTTCTCTCAATTCTTGAATGAGAGCTTTTGTTGTACAAACCAAATGCATAGCATTAACTACATCATGGGATTGTTGTTGTAAGGCTTGGCAAAGCATATTTGTGGCACCCATTATTTCTTTCATCAGATGCAATATGAATATAAAATAAAATGATTTCAAGTAATTGTAAGCATTATCAGCATCTCCACGTGAAACATAATTTACTCATTCCTTTGCAAATTTTTTTGAAACAATACAAGTTGCTTCATACATATTTATCAAGCTACTAATAGAAGAGAAGTGTGATCCCTAATGAGTATCTCCAGCCCGTCTCAAAGTACCAATTTGATTTTCACCTTTACCAGTTACAATCTCACCAATCTCTAATAAATGTTCAATTTCATCTAATTAGGAAGCTTGTAACTCATCATGATGCTTTGTAGAAGAACAAACAACGTTTACAATATGAGTTAGCTTATTAAATAATTGATGAATTGGTTTAACTTCTCTTGATGCAGTAACCAGGGCAAGTTGCAATCGATGAGCAAAACAATGAACATAATATGCATAAGGACAATCCTTCATAAATAGTGCTTGTAAACCATTCCATTCTCCTCTCATATTGCTAGCACCATCATACCCTTGACCACAAATGTTAGAGACATCAAGGTTATGTAGAGAAACTATATCACATACCTTTTGCTTAAGAGTTAAAGATGCAGTGTCATTAACACGTGCAAGGCCAAAAAATCTCTCTTGTATAAAACCATCTTTATCAAAAAATCTCAAAACAAGAGACATTTTCTCTTTTTTAGATTCATCATGAGCTTCATCTACAAGTATACAAAATTTGGAATCGCCAATTTCTTCACGGATATGCTTTTTCACCCTACTTGAAAGAATGTGCAAGATCTCTTTTTGAATTTTATGTGAAGTATACTTGCTATTAGATGGAGCATTTTCCAACACAAATTTTGCAACTTCATCATTGTAACATACCAAGAGTTTTATCAATTCAAGAAAATTACCTTGGTTTAATGATTCTATACTTTCATCATGACCTCTAAAAGCACAAGCTTGAAAAGTTAACCAACGAAGTGTGTCAATTGAAGTCTTGAGACGTAGTCGATTCTTCATAATTTCAATCGAGCTTTGAGCATGAATAATGTTCCTAATGTGCTCATCTTGATTTAATAGATCTTGACAAGCTTTCATAGCATTGTTGTGTGGTGAACAAGGATCATTCCCTAGGTGTTCAAGAAATGCACAATTCTTTCCATTTCTAACTTTTTTCCAACCTCTAAAACCTGTAGAAATGAATATATCTGAACCAGGACGTCCACTTGGTCTTTTGCTAAAAAGATAACACGGTAAGCAATAAGATAACACGGTAAGCAATAAGCAGCATTTTCTAAAGGTGAATATTCTAACCACAGAGGAAAAAGGCTAAACCAAGCGTGTTGAAATCTTCTTTGATGGTCTTCTTTACCAGAAAATGGATATTGCTCTAAATACATTTAATATAGACCCCATTTCAAATAAGCTCTTCGTATTTCATCCATTTGATTTAATGGATATTCCCACATCGGAGGACAATTTCCAGGACCGCGTTCTAAAGAATTCTCAATGTCATCTGGGAAAACTCTATTAACATTTTCTTAAATTCTTGGATTCTCACGAACTCTTTGAGGTTCAGACATAGAAGTTAAATTTTCGTCATCTCTTTCTTTCCTCTTGAAAAAGAATCAATTTTTCTACTCTTCATTAGCACTGTTGTGGTGCAAAATCAATTGAAGAAATTAACCAAAAAAAATACACTTTAGTTGAGTATTATTCAACTTCAACTAAAATTTAAGCACAACACAACAAATTCCCAAAGTTATTTAAATTCACAATAAAACTTATAAAAGAGAAAAAATCCCAAAAATCTCTAAATTCACAATTCAATCTTACACAATAGTCTTTAAATTAACACAATATTATCAATTTGTGAAATTGAAGAAAAAACCTAATATTCTATTATGTAAATAAATAAATAAATAAATAGAAGAAAAATCATTTACCCGAAAAGTACACAGTTTAGAAAGCGACAAGCGGAGACCGACGGTGCCGTAGAGAAGAGAAAGGGTGTGGAGCTGCTACTGTTTTTTTTTCTTTTCTATAAACATATACGGTGTATACTGTAAAATAGGGTAAAATAGGATTGATGGCAATTGTTTAATTTTAATTTTTAATAAAGGGTAATCATGTATTTTCCCAATATGAAAAAAAAATTTAAAATAAAAATATTGGGGTGGTCATGCCCCCCTGTCCCCACAGTGGTCCTCCCCTGCCGGCCACCCTAGGAAGTCGAAACATGCATATTATTTCACCCGGGACACAAGGTTCCAAGATGGTGTTGACTTCATCACTAGTACTCGACAGATCCTAGTGCTCCGAGAAATTTGTCACCCAGGACTCATGGAGACACACTGATTCATATCGTAAGACTTTGTCAGTAAAAGAGTAAAAAAAAGCTCCATAACGATCTCGACTGAACTTGAGGAAGAATACAATGAATTAATGTCATAATTCATAGAATCATTATTAAAAAATATGACGTATACTTCTCTCTCCATAAAAGTCCAATATACCATCCAATGGTGCATCTAAACACTTTCAAGCATTGTTTCCACAACACATTCCTCTTAGCCGCATTCATGGGCATAATGATTGTCTCACTCTTGCCACACTCGCGAATCAAAACCATTACAAAGAAATAATGATTGGCTGGTAAACTAAAAAGGATTAAAGTTCATCGTACTTGGTCAAAAACTTATGAATTTTCGAGATTTAACTGCTGAAAGAATTAGGAACAGATGAAAGACTGAGAGTAAATGGAATGAGGTATGGGGAAGATAGGAAATGAAGTAGTAGAAGGTCATTATTTAAATGCACGAAAAAAGAAACCTAAAAGCCTCTTAGGGGTGTTGCAAACCTACAACTAAAGTACCAATCATGACTCATTAACAAACGCAAAATGGAACAAGTTCCCATAAAGAGCAATCAAGAAACGCTACTTCCTTTCCTAAGGCAAGGAATGCAAAAAGTGAAAATAGTATATCAATCCGCCATTCAAGTATCTAATCCCAAGGAATGGAGATTAGTAACTCATGAGCTTTAAGCATTTCACCCCTTTGGGCCGCAGGCCTTAGGGAATATGTATATCCTGAATATCTCATCCTGGGGAATGGCGATCAGTAACTCATGAGCCTTAAGCGCTTCTCCCCTTTGGGCCTCATGCTTGGGAGATTATGTACACCCTAAATATCTTATCCCAGGGAATGACGATTACTAACACATTAGCTTTAAGTGCTTTGCTCATCTGGGCCCCACGCTTTGGGGGCTATGTACATCCCGGGTATCGCATCCCGGGGAATAACGATCAGTAACTCATGAGCCTTAAGTACTTCGCTCCTTTAGGTCTCACGCTTGTGGGATTGTGTAATCTGAGATATCTCATCTTAAGGAATAGAGATTAGTAACTCATTAACCTTAAGTGTTTCACCCCTTCGGGCCTTACGCTTGGGGGATTATGTACATCCCAGGTATCCTATCCATGTGTAAATCCCAGGCATCCCGTCCCGAGGAACTGATGGGATACGCTAGGAGCGGAATACCGAGTCTAGGAGGAAAACCGACTATATACATTCAGGTACCCTACCCTGTTTACTTGGCGGAAATACCGAGATTAAATATGGGCCGATAAAATCCAAACATACTTTTATGAGCATTCATTGTTGTGACGTCATTATGTTCTAACAAGACTCTTGAATCCCATAATGAACAGACAATCATGTTTATGACTATTCATTGACGTTGAAGTTTCATTGCCTCCCTTACCTTCTTTCTAGGTATGAGAGTCAATATTTAAGGGAATAGACTTCAAACAAGAAGGAAACTCTAAGAGCTACATCTCAAAAGACAGAAAACTCATTATGTCTCTCTAGTGACCTTATATAACTAGCATTATATGGGTTATCAACTTGGTGTTCTTTACGGAAACACTTTTATAATATTTTTAGTGTTAAAAAATACATTATAAAGAACTGTTCCCGTAAAAAAATATAATGATAACGAGTGTCTCAGGAACACTCGTTAAGAGTTTAAAATGATATGATTTGTTTGAAAATACTTGAATTCAATGTATTGAAAATTAAAATAGTTAACTTTTTATAAAAATAAAAATATGTTTTTTTAAAAGAGCTGGATTCAATGCAATATTTTCTTTATTATAATTTTTATAGATACTCATTAGTATGAAAAAAAAAAAAAAAAGACCGAGAATCTACAACCCAGACCAATTTAGATCCCGTATTTTTAGTTTTTTTTAAGTTTTGAATCTTTATTTTAAAATCCGGAATTTTTGTCCTATTGTTTTTATTTTTTTTTATTTTTGGTCTCCTTATTTTAAAATTCATAATTTTGATCCCACTATTTTCCTTTTTTTTTTAGTTTTGGTCCCCTATTTTAAATTTTGTTTTGAATTTTAGTCTCCTTTCTAATTTGGAACTAATTTAATTGAGAATCAAATGTTTAAAAAAATAAAAATAAAGGGACCTAAATTAAAAAAAAAAACAGAAATAGAAGGACAAAAATTTCAAATTTTAAAATAAGGGTACAAAAACTCAAAAACACTAAAAATAGTGGAACAAAAATTTCAGATTTTAAAATAAAAAATCAAAACTATAAAAAAATATAAAAATGAGAGGACCAAAATTACAATTAAACCATAATCTTATTTATTTTATAAGAAACACATGCGCCTCAACAATCATAGTATAAATATACTATGGAAATCATTCTAAATTGAAATTGAACGCACAATTCATCCCATCTACTTATTTAATTTTTAAAAATTTAAATAATATAAAAATATATTAAATATATTTTAAAAATTGATTAATTTTGTAATAAATTTATCAATGTTAAAATTAAGGGTTAAATAGTCTTTTGGTCCTGTAAGTTAGCAAATTTTTTATTTTGATCCCTGTTTGCATGCGTTTTAGTCTCTAAAACCAAAATCTCATGTGGATTTTGGTTTTATGGACTAAAACGTATGCAAACAGTAAAATATAAAGACTAAAACAAAAAAAAAAATTATAGAGACCAAAATCAAAAATTCGTTAGTTTAAAGGGACAAAAAACTATTTAAGCCTAAAATTAATAAATAAAAAATATTTAAACAAACAAACAAAAATATGAGAAAAAAAAACACGAACAAACATAAAATTTTCTCAATTATCGAAATTGTACTTTCTACCTCACATTTTGGGCCAAATTATTTATGTCCAGCCCACTAAACTATTATCAGCCCATTACCACCGGTTTTCAAAATGCGGGCCGGACTGCCAATGACTAGACTCAGGTCCAATAGGCGGGTAAAGCCGCTCCCTCGAAGGAGGCGGAGGAGGGTACGGATACATCGATAGCGGCGGCGGCGTCGGTGGCGGTGGATAATAATAATTACATTCTCCAGCAAACGGATATGAAACAGGAGGCGCCGACGCTTCCATCGCCGCAACGGGTGGGTAAAACGGTCTCTCCTGAACAGAACAACCTGTAGAATAACAACACGGTCTCTCGATTTCGGATATTGGATATTGTACCGGAGCAGGAGCACAATCCTCCGGAGTCAGAACAGGGTATCCCGAGATTCTCCCGTCGAGAATCTGCGACGATTGTTTCCCAACCCCTTCCATCTTATACGAAAAATTGAAGATTCCATTCGGCTTGCCGTCGGCGGAACGAATCTCGTAGCTAACGAACCGCGTGATACCGTCGACGTCACTGATCAGGTCCGTTATTGGGACACGGCTCTCTCCGATGAATTTGTCGCCGAGGATGACGCCGTCGTGTCGAAACTCGAAACATAGGAAAAACTCGGCGGGATCTGAATGTTGAGAGAGAAAAGCCAAATCGAAAAGCATATTATAGTTCCATTCGGGGTTGGTTCCGTCTTCGTCGGCTTCTCTGTGCGTCGGTGTTCTCTGTTGCTGTGTGTTTCGTTCGTTGAGTTGAATTCTGGGGTTGTTGGAGGAGATTGAGACTTGTGCGTAGAGGGTTAGTTTTTGGAAGAAGTTGAAGGCGTGAATGTCTTTGCATGAAATGAGTTTTAGGTTTATGAAACTGGAATCCATTTTGACGTTGGAAACGTGATGATGGGTGTTATTTATTTATTTATTTATTTTATGTGTTTTGTGTTTGTTTTGATTGATAGGTAGGTTTTATATTAGTTTGATTGGTAGGTTTTATATTTATGAAAAGCAAACAAAGAAGAAAGTAGATGAATGAATTGGTAATGAATTAATGAGTTCTTCTTTGTTGCTTCTGCCTATACTTCTTCGTTAAGGAAATTAAATGCGAAGGTTGGTTTACGGTATATTGGCGTCGTATGCACGGTCGTTTTAGGCGTGAGAGAAATTCATGGTGAAGGTTGTATCAGGACCGGTACGTGGCTCATGTTATTATCTCCGGTGTGCAGATTTACACTCACTTTTTTTTTTTAATCTCTGTCTTTATCCATCTTTATCATCTCATGCCACACGTATTGATGCATGTACTGATTTTTTAAATCTCACGCGACACGTAGTAATACATGTATTTTTTGTACCTAAAAAATATATTTTATTTATTTATTTACTTTCGTTATCTATATTTTTTTGTAAAAATATGTACATTTTTGCCTTTGGCCGATTTAGAACCGTTGTATCTTAAATTTACATTTGTCATGAAGTATCACGCGAGGAGTTTTTTTAATTTGTGCCAACTTCTAATAATCGTGGAGAGCTCCGAATTCGGTCGCAAAGAGTGTAGGAGACAGGTGCATTAAATGTTGGCCTTGTTATCGCGTTGCTTCATACGATTCAGTACATGTGGCTTCCCATTTCATCGACTAGGGTATTTGAGTGCACTTAAGTGTCGTTGTATTTTTAATGCGCAGATTTGGCTGTTGTTTTCCATCTACCTATCATCCTACAACTTGGATCATTGATTGGTCTGGCTTACTCTTCTATATTAGGACGATTTGGTTTTCAAAAGAAGTTTTTGTTTTCATTACTCTTTGGAACTTGCTGCTATCTTGTAACCTCGTATCTCTTGCGAACGTCGGCAACCTTTGGTCTTTTCATCCCCTTATTAATTTAGGGCTTGTAGCTTTGAGCTATTACGTCTTTTCGAGTTTTCTTCGTTATTTATGCACTTTCGACTTCTTCCTCTTTTTCTTCAGGTAACTTTTTATTTCTTTACCTGTATATTTTACCTTTCTTCTTGTAATGGTCAATTTGGGGGAATGTTTATGCAAATGTGTTGAACGACTCCGATTGTGGAAATTCTTTGTCATTGTTTGAGATTGACCACCCAGACCTTTTAGAGATTTTTTATGGCAACCCTTTAAGAGTTGATTCTCCTGTTCACGACAATCATATCTCTGATTGGACAAAAGAGGAAACAAATCTCAAAAGCGCGAGATATACTTCATTCAATCTTTCGCAACAAGCAAACAACTCGAGATAGAATGCATGTCATTTTGCTTGACATGTTGTCTTCCATTAATGTATTATAACCACTTTGAGACAGGATGTCCCTCAAATTTACATAACATCTTCCTTCACATGTTGCCTACAAAATATTATCAATCACATATAATAATAAACTCTTCATTTGGCAAATTTTTAGGCAAATAAAAATGTGCAAAATATTATACACTTTCTTAATGGCATTCTTCAAACTAAGTCTCGTCTTTTAAATAGGCTAAAACAAGTTACCTAATTTCTTACAGTCATAACATGTTGACCAACATACATCGAAATACAACGAATCTAGTAAAGAACATGTTAAGAATATAGACTACATCTCATAAGACCACTTACATAAAAGGCAATGTGTTTTTACTCTCTTTATTTTCCATAAATGGACAAAGGATGGAGATAATTTTATCTAGACCTTAAGGATATACATATTAGAAAAATAATTATTCAGCCCAACCGAGGGCAAAACACAAAAGATAATAGAAACCCAGCCCACCCATGAGCAATAACGGCACCAAGAACGCCAACTAACACAGGGGTATGATTAAAAAAATCATTATTTACCCATGCATATGGCTTACAAGAACACATTATCAAAAGAATAAAAACTAAAATTCTTCATTGCCAAACTGCAAATCACTAAAAGGCTTCAGTATTGGAATCAATCTGATATTCCACCTCTTATTCACCTTCACTAATTGTATGATTTTCATTATTACTTAATGTTCCAACATCTTTCTTAGCATTTTAACCTGCAGCCTGAGAAGTATATGCACTAGCAGCCTTCAAGTCATCGTTTGGATAAGACCATCAACCCCACTTTTTATGGTGGTCAATGTGCCATCATTTCTTGTAAGCCTTTTGAATTGTGTATAAGAACATTAAAAAGGTGGTCTATAACATCCCTAAACATGGGTGGGACTTCATAAATATTATCACTAGTATGCAGAACAGCTTCACCAAAATTCAAAAGGTTGGGGAGAATAATGTCTGGGGCATGTTTTCCAGCAAAAAACATGTAACTAAAATTCAAAGGACTCGGTGGAACGCCAATAACATCATCGTCACTCACAATATTAGGTTTTGCTTGATTAAAGTACCACGAATTAAAGACAGAAAACCAATGGGAAACTTAATGGAAAAAGACTCAACATGTTTTAGCATTTGATCAAACATATAATATCTTAATTCAAAAGAAACCCTAGTTCCTATTTGGTAAAGTAAACTCGCAAGACTTGGAGTTATACTTTATTCATGATTTGAAAGTGCCCAATTGTGCCCCTTATCTTGTATAGGATAACATATTTTACACTCAAGTTAGAGGCGGTGAGCAAACCCTTGGACGCCTAATCATCATGGATGTTATGAGTAATTTCTTTAGTGACTATCTTTATTGAGGGGACACAATTAGCAGTGATAAGTTTTCCTATCCCCATGTACTCATTAATAATGGTTGGAAAAAAACTGAAACAATGTCCATAAACATGGACTTTACTATACTCAGAAATCTCTGCATGCTTGAAACCTTTTGGAAGGTTTATAACGAATTCCTTCATGAGTCTTGGGTAAATCGGACCAACATCGACCACAATCTTCCGGACTTGTGCGTCATTCAACAATTCCATAATTTCTAAACACATTTAGGCTTCTTTGGACAACTTTATCTTTGGTGTTATACGCATATGGAAGACATACTTCCACTTTAAGACATTTTCTAAAGGCACAACAGGTACATTAACATGCAACTTCTTCCCACCTACAACCCTCTTTCTCGTTTTACTAGCAGGGATCTACATGTCATAAGGAATGTTTGTGACATCCTCTTCAACAACTTTCCTTTCAAGAACCTTCTTCAGTTTTAAAACAAATTATCCTTTATGGGAGTCTTCTTTTCTACAATTTTATTTCCCTTTTCAACAAATTTATTATTCTTCAACACATCTTCCTTTTTCTTCGAAATTATTTTCTTTTTACTTAGAGTAACAAACTTCTTGGTGGTAGATTTCTTGGGCTTCAACATATACTTTTTTCTTTTCAGTTGTCCTCTCAGGCCTTTTAGGAGTCCCTTTAGAGGTTTTGACTTCAACAGCAATGGGAACACCATCTTCAAGATTGTCAATGACATTTTCATTGGCATATGGTATTTCACTATTCTGATCTTCATCAGACACATATTCTTCAGATTCAATAAGACTTTCATGGATGTCAGAGACATCTTTCTCTACATCATTCTGATTTCTCTCATCCTCCAACATGTTTTCTAAATTATGGTAAACATTTGTCGGAACATTCATACTATTAGTTACATCACCTTCCACAGTGACACCTACAATGTCACTGAAATATGTCTTCATATTTTCATCAGTGTTCTTTCTTGCTACCTTCAATTTCAGAAACCACTTGAATGTCTTCTTAATTACCTTCATCGTTTTTTCACCATCCTTAGTCTCTTCTCCAAAGATGTCTTCTTAATTCTCATTAACATTGTCCTCATATACATTTTTTTTAGTTTGAGGAAGGTCATTTGCATTCTTCCTGACAAGCTTTAGGACATCATTGCCATCATCCTAACTGGCTTCAATTTACTCCTTACGAAACTCCTCTTCTTCCATCACAGTTTCATATATGATGTTTTCAAAATCACGAATAACATTCTTACAAATGAAATTTGGGTATATATCAACCGTAGTTTCATTCACAAGTTTTTTAGGAACAATTCCTTCACTAAGGAGATTGTCAATGTTGTTTTCACGGGGTAGATTATCACATGTATTAAGGGTTTCAATAGTTTGAGTAATATTGTCAGATTCAGCATCTACAACATCCTTAGTTCCTGTACTAGGTTGAGTGACTACAAAAACTTCCTTAAAGGGTTAAGTGGATTTAGAAGACTTACATTTCTCTTCGTCAGAGAAAACCACTTTAAGAGGAACGGCGTTTAAAACATCATATAACGGTTGGCTTGTTTCCTTTGCTTAAGGGAGAGTGAAGTCTTTAGTGCTTTTGGGTGCCTTTGTTGTAATAGCGGTTTCAGAGACTTTACTTAGGTCATCCATTATGAGAGAGACATGATCATTTAACTTTTTGAGTTTCTTCTTCTTGAACTCCTTTGGACGTTTTATGGGAGAAGGACCTTCGGTCTGACCATAGGTCGTTACTCCGATCATAATGCATTTTATCTTGACAACATGAACATTGAAGAAAGTATCACCATCTTTGGACACTTTCTTCACCTTTTTCACAAATTTATTTTCCATGTCGCATGTATTTGTTCCTCGACAAGTGCCAACCATATTTGCAGAAAATTGGGAGTGAAAATGAACAATTTTAGAGATATATACTAGAGTCTGGAAAGATGAATGAAGATTAGTATGAAAGAAGTGCGAAAATAAAATGTAACTAGTAAAAATATAACAATACGAAACTTAAAACCCACTTCCTTAGTTTTATAAAACTCTTACCACTTAGACAAACAAAACTTGACGAGCTTTCACACTTTATATGAGGCTTCATGATTCTTTGTTGGATGCATCAATTATATAAACACTTCAATCTTGAGTATATTTTCTTGGTAAGGTTTTGAAATGTTTTATTAATTTGTTCACCATCATCAGAGTGTTGAGAGCTATTGACATCATCAATTATTTACGTTGTCATCATCAAAACTTCACAGAGGATCTTTTTTCTGAGTTATAAAATTTATACATGCAAGCACATAGATCCATACATAAGAGTGGTTTGAATATTCATCTTGGATTTACAAAGATCTATCAAGACTATACATGAAAAAGGATAGTGTTGAGTTTATGTATTCTTGCTTAGTTTGTCAAAAGTTGAAAACAAAACATCAGAAGCTATATGGATTGATGCAACCTTTGAGTATCCCCAAGTGGAAGTGGGATAATATCTCTATGGATTTCATGGTGGATTTTTCTAGAACCGCTAAAAGGTATGATTTGATATGGGTTATAGTGGATAAGTTGACCAAATCAACTCACTTTATCCCGATTAATATCACTTACCTATTAAAGAAGTTGGTTGAGATTTATATAAGTGAAATATTGATATTGCATGGGATTTCATCTAGCATAGTTTTGGATAGAGATTCTAGATTCACATCGAGGTTTCAGGAAATTCTGCATAAAGAAATGGGAACCAAGTTAAGATTGAGTTCTTCCTATCATCTGCATATCAATGATCACACGGAAAGAACTATCCAATTCTTGGAAGATATTTTAAGAGCATGTACTTTTGAGTAAAAAGGGAGTTACACGATAGTTATTTACCACTGATTAATTTACCTATAATAATAATTTTTATTCTAGTATTGAAATGGCATCTTTTGAAGCGTTATATGGTAGAAGACGTAGGACGCCCTTTGTGCTTGTATGAATCTGGTGAAAGCGTCACGTTAGGACTCGAAGTAGCTCAGTAGACTATTGAGAAGGTTAAGATGATTCAGGAAAATATAAATACGTCGCAAAGTAGGCAGAAAAGCTATCATGATAAGCAAAGAAAAGCCCTCAAATTTTAGGAATGAGACTATGTGTTCTTTAGAGTCACTATAGTGATTGGGGTTGGTCGGACATTGAAGTCACAGAAGCTTACTCCTAATTTTATTTGTCAGTATCAAATTCATAAAAGAGTCGGCGAAGTTGCCTACCAGATCACATTACCCTAATATTTTTTAAATCTCCATAGTGTTTTTCATGTCTCTCAACTTTGCAAATACATTCGTGATTTGTCGCATGGGATTCAACCGAATGATGTGAAGATAAGAGATAACTTAACTTATGAAACATCGCCCTTGCAAATTGAAGATCGAAAAGTAAAACACTTGAGAGAAAATAAATTTCGTTGGTTAAGGTCGTTTGGGGCGAAATTTGACAGTATTGTTACTTGGGAACCAGAAAGTCAAATGAAGGGGTCTTATCTAGACTTGTTGGTTTCAAGTAAATTTTCAAAGATGAAAATCCAATAAGTGGAGGATAATTGTAACAATGCAAAATTTATTCGAATAATATTTTGATTGATATTTTAATTTTGGTGTGATTAAGAATTTTGTTAGTATTTTATTATTATTTAGGAAGAAAATATGTGTTGGTTTTTTTAGTGGAAAATATAATATATTAATAAGATAAAAAGTCAAGATATATCAATAACACATGACAAAGTATAACAAGTGCTAGAAAAAGAAAAGAAAAGAAACAACAATAAGACAGATAAAGCAGAGAGGCAAAGAAAGAAAGAATCACACAAAAGCACAACCACAACTATTAAAGAACCACCTCGATACTTTTTGGCTACATCAATACTCATGTGTTTATTATTATTGTTATTATCTATAACAATATATAAAGGAAAAATATAAATCTGGTGTAGCCTTTTTATCCTTCCAAGTATACCTTTTTCAGTTTTTATCTTAACTTCTCTTTTTGACATGGTGCTTTATGCATTTTTTTTATTTTTATTGTTTTAAAAATAATTTGAAATAAAGTTAAAATTCAATAAAATTAATATTACAATTTATTTTTCACATGTGAACACTAAAAAAACGTGCCCTTTATGACGCTAGTTTTGAATTAGTGGGAATTAATTATGAAAATAGAAAATTGTGGAATTAATGAAAAAAAAGAAGTGGCAAAGGTAGACTTAGTGGTTAAAAAGGAGAGTCAAAAGAAATTAAAATAAAAATATGATTTTCTTTTACTAAAGGGAGCGTAAGGGACACAAAGAGAAAGAGTGGAGTAAAAATAAGAGAAAAATAGAAAATAAAGGGAGAAAGAGAATCAGAAGAAAAAAAAGAGAATACATATCTTTGAGGAGAAAAACCCTAGTTCTCCAATTGGATTTTCTCCTTCTCCAAAATCTGAAATAAAAACCTCAATTCACCAAGCAAATCATAGTAGAGAGTATGCATAGGAAGAATTTCACCATTATTATGAGCTTCACGAAGAAATTTTGCACTAACAAGGTAAGGGGGATTGTTTTATAACTCTGTTATTTTAGAGTTTAGGGTAGTGAGGTTTCCATTGAACCCCAAATTATCTGAGTTCCATGTGAATTTCCCCTACAAGATGATGGTCCATAAACTTTAAAATAAGAATCTTTCTCTTATCATCAATTATTTGATTTAAGTGCACAATTTGATGTGTTTTTCCATGAATCTTTTGTTTAAATGTCAATATCATGTGTTGATTTAATGAAAAAGTATTATGATGTATTAATCATGTTAAATTAATGAAAAATTGATGATGGAATATGTTTTAGACTGTGATTTCGTAATAGTATTGAAGTTGGGGCTTGGATGAAGTTTAAAAGTGTCCACGGTTGCAAAAAAAGTGAAAATTTATAGAGTGCAATTGATTGCACTAAATGTGTAATTGATTACCACACTTTTCTGTAGCATAAAATCAAGCAGGATGGTAGTGCAGTTAATTGCACTAAATGTACAATCGATTACATGTCTAGAAATTTTCAAAATTTCATAACTTGCGTTTAGAAACTCAAATTGAGGTGCGGTCATATGCGTTAGAAAGCTAATACAATGACATATATTCTTGTAAAGTTTTTATGATGTTTATATGTATGAATCACACTGTGAATAATTAATAATTATTAATTGAACCTTAGGACACGAGTTAAAGGTTTTAATAAAATTCTTGTTATGAGTCATGTTGTGAATGATGAATAACTATGAGAACAAACTTAAGAAATGAGTCTTGTTCTGGACTGGGCCCAAGGCTGGCCCACCGTCGGGCATGTCCCAAGCCAAGTCCTCGTCGAGGAGGGCCCAATCAAGGTCCAGCCCATCTGCACGCATGGGGGGCTCTCACACGCCTTCCCCACGGACTCGACGTGCCCCTCACGCGGGGACATGTCATCAGGCAACTATCCACTTCTTAAAGAACTGGTCAACCCACCTTCCGAAGCTCACGGGGCAGTTGCTCCAGGGCAAATACCCACGTGCTGGTTTTTCCTACGACACGTAAGTCCTGGCAGTTATCTGCATTGGGCCCAGTGATCCAACCCAGAGCAGATGACAGTTGGCCCAACGTTAGGGGCACACTATAAATACCATCTTTCACTAGACGGTCAGGTATTCTGAATTCCACTCTCTCTACACCTTTTCTGTACTTGCGCTTTCTACTCTGTCTCTTACTTTGGCATCTGAGTACCTTGCATGTACACCCCACCTCTTCACCACCACCGGAGAATAACGGAGTTCACGATGTATTGCTGGATGCTGATCCTTTTTTGATCAAGTACGATCAGTGGCGCCGTTTGTGGGAAACCTTATTTCCCCGTTCTTCTCCCCGTAGAAACTCAAGAACTAAAGCAGTTTTTCAACCTCCGACGATCATGGCCAGCCCACGAACTGACGACAACGCGGTAGAAACCGCCTTCATTCTGTTCCCCAATGCTGACGATCATGACCCCAATTTGACCGCTCACATCGGAGACGGCAATTCCCAGGACATGCACACCTCATATTCCTCTTCAGACGATGTGGGCTACAACGCCGCCCGACGCTTTGAAAGTCCGGTTGTCTACCACCCGATCCCTGCGCCACCAAATGCCGACTCAACCACGGTGGCTTTGTTCGCGGTGATTAATTAGAAAAATCTGATGATATTCCAATAGAATGAGCGAATAAGGGTGCTCGAGAGGGAGCGACAATCGCGCTCTCCCCCGCGGAGACATCGTCACCCCGTTTCTCGCAGTCCCTCTCCTTCCCCGTGGAGGACACGATACGATGACTCTCGGAGCCCTTCTCCCCAAAATCCTGGGCGTCACCCGCGTTTGGAACGGCCTCAGCCTGTGGCCATCCAGAAGCGTGATTGATCCCCTCCCTGAAAGGAGCGACGCTCCACTGCTCACAAGAAGAATAAAGCGGACGGGTACGTCGAGAAGTCAAGAAGCCGACCAAAAACCCTCCCCGGCGGAGAAGGAGCGGCCGAGGAGACTTGTCCCCATCGCAGTCACCGGTCTAGAGCGATGAGGATGACCAGCGTACCCCACTGTGCATGGACATCATGGAGACCCCCTTGCCCGTCGGGATGGAAAAAGCCCCCGCCTTTGGCGACGTATGATGGTACGACTGACCCGAACGACCACATCGAAAGCATCAATGTGATGCTTGACTACAGGAACGTTCAGGGAGCCATCAAGTGCAGGCTCTTTACCACTACCCTAAGGAAGAGAGCTATGGCGTGGTACAAGAGCCTCGCCCCCGAATCCATCACCTTCTGGAAGGAACTGAAGAGGCAGTTCTCCAGGCACTTCATCGCTTCCCGGCGCCACCCGAAGACGGAAGCATCCCTGGAAGCCATCATCCAGGGAAAAGATGAATCTCTCTGGGATTACATAGAGAGATTCAATTGAGAAGCTGTCTAGGTATCCACCTCGGACGATATGAAGAGATTTTTGATTGAGCGAGGACTACTGATAACACGAAAATGTATCATATATTTGCCTTGATTTACGACTAATAATTACGTTATTTCAGCTTAAGTTCCGATTACTCCGCGAGTATTCTAGTGTTTTCGCAGGTATTTCATTGTCCAAGCTAAAAAGGAGCAAAGTAGAAAAACATGAAGAAATGAGAAGAAAACAGGAGGAAATGACTAAGAAAAAAACAGAAAATGGAAAGTGGTGTGTGTGACGACCATCACACAACCACCACGACCGTCACGCTTCCAAAGGCTGCCACGCCCGTTACACACTCACCACGACCGTCACACGCACAAAGTGGTTATTATGTTCAGAAACGCAGACGTGGACAAAGAAGACCAATGTACACGCACGATCAGCATTTTCTCCTACATTCTCTCAAACACAGCTTCTCCAACTTCCCATTCTCTCCATTACTTCTCCAACTTCCCATTATCTCCAATATTTTTCACATGAATTCTTAAGTAACTTCCAACCGGTTATCACTATATATAGGACCTATCATTTAGTTTCAAGGGATCCAAGTTTTTGTATGCGAAAGCACTGTAGAATTTATTTCGTAGTTTTAGGCAGAAATTACTGGTATAAAAAGTGGTAGTTTCTCACATCGAGGAACTACCACACCATTAGTGTTAGGCGTTCAATCTATGTAATGCTTGGATCAATCTTGCCATCATTATTTCACGATATTTAATTCAGTTTTATTTCCAGTTTTATCTTCAGGTTCATTTACTTTTACGCTTTTATTTTCTTCCATTTATATTTATGCTTTATCTTTCTGCCATTGTTATCATTTCAAGCTTTTACCATTTTTCTTCAAGCATCACTTTAAATCATTTTAAACCGGTTGCTATGTTTTCGCCTAATTCAAAAACCCAAAATTGTTTATTTGTTTCTGTCACTATGTTCGGCTAAATAGTTTAGAGTCCGGTGTATGAGGACCGTCGTTACCGACGGGACTCGGTAGAAAATAATAGGTGCGAATTTATGATTAAAATTCTGTTTTGGTTTTAATTTCCAAGTCTAATTTAATTAGCTTTGTCACGAGAGTGAGGGGTTATTTAACACGATTTTGTCACGAGAGTGAGAAATTAATTAAGGTTAGAGTCGGCACTGCGAGAGCGGGGGGGGGGGGGGGGGGGGGAGGGGGTCGAATCAGATAGTGGAAATTAGGCAACATATCTAAATACAACGAGAGCGCTTTAGATACGTTTAGGATATTATTGGCTTTCAAAATATATTTCCTAGTTACCGGGCGAGCGAGAGCAAAATCTTGGGATTAGGGAACATGACTTTAGTTAATACCGCGAGAGCGTGAGGCGAAGTCTTTAAGTTGATATACTCTAAGGAACTAAGTTATAGTTGTAATTAGTACCCGAATTCTACAAAGTCCATTAGGAACGCGGAATCCATATTCCGGCCTCTCTTTATTATCATATTTTCTTAGTTTTATTTTAGCGCTAGTCTTAGTTTCCCCTTTCATCGAATATCGTTAGCCTTAGTTTTACATCGCAGCGCTAGATTACGGTAGGTTAACATTGGTCTTTGTGGGTTCGACAATCTTTTATATTACTTCGATATTTCCGTGCACTTGAGGACGCATCAAGTTTTTGGCGCCGTTGCCGGGGACCAACAATCAATATTGTTATTCCGTTGTTGCACCGTATAGACTAAGGCACTCATTACTATGTATCACCCAAATTTTTTCTACAATCACCACTCCTAGTATTTCGAGGAATCGCAAGAATCCCATAATTCCAACCTTGAAATACAAATGGGGAATTTCAATGCATCACTAACTCATTCTCACCCAAATTTCCGCTGCAACTACCAATCCCAACATTTTGAGGAGCCGCAAGAATCTCATAATTCCAACCTAGAAATATTAATGCAGGATTTCAATGCGACACTGACCCACTCCCAAAATTTTGAGGAGCCGTACCCAAATTTTTTCTATTACCAGCCGCAAGACTCCCAATATTTTGAGGAACCGCAACCAAATTTTCCCTATGATTACCACTCCCATTATTTTGAGGAACCGCAAGAATCCGTCAATTGCAACCTCAAGAGATTAATGGAGGATTTCATTGAAACAACAACTAATTCTAGGGTAGAATCTATGATGGAGCACTTTGTGGAGACACAAACTCTCCAAAATGAAGAGCTTAGAAGACAACATCTCGATACTTATGAAACCCTTAGGTAGATAAACACTATGGTCGAGTCCCTCGCAACTCACACTAAGGCATCGGAGACTCAAATCTCCCTGTTTGCACAGACACCTATAGGACCCTCCCCTGAGGAGCATGTGGATGTTGTAACAACCATTAATGAAGAACAAATCGAGAATCCCGAGGAGAGTGATAATGAGGTTGAGGAGAGTGATATTGAGGTTGAGGAGAGTTCTGGTGAGGAAGAAGTAGAGATTGAGAAAAATTTACTGGGACCACCTGAAAAGGAGGTCGTCAAAGAGGCAGAGAAAGTAGCACCTAAGGATGTTCCTCATCCCTATATCCCACCAATTCCTTTCTCGCAAAGGTTTGTGGAAACTAAGGTAGACTCCCAATACAAAACGTATGTGGAGATATTAGAAAATATCCACACTAACACACCTTTGTCTGAGGTCCTGTATAAAAAGAGAAACTTAGAGGACCATGAAACTAGGGAAATCATTAGTGCTAAGAGGGGAAAGTTGAACTTTGAGGTGATGGATGAAATAGCTAAGCCCAAACTTGAAAAGCTAATACTTAGGATAGATCCAGAACCACCACCACAAGTTCAAAAGAATGAACCACCCCACAGAAGGAAGAAAAGAAAAGGTGAGGGATATGTGAGATGGCTCGATAAGTGGCCATGGAAACCGAAAATTATTATCCGTCAAGCTATCGACGTTAAACAAAGCCCTGCGTGGGAGGAAACCCGTGAGTTTTTAATTTAATGTTTTCCTTTTATTGTTTGTGTTTGCAGAAAATAAAGAATTGTATCGCTTGTCACGTCTCAGCTACATTTAGGCAAAAGATCTTTAGATGACAATCCCTTAAGATGACCTGGTGCCCACTCACATTCCTACGAATGTCGCTGCTGGTGGTGACGCCAATGATGAGTATGATAGGAGAGAGCATGTCTCTCTCCTCCGTAACTTACATCCTCCTTGTCCTTTCGTTTGGTCAGGTTCCACCTGCACACACCGCACCGTATTTTTCCAACCATTTTTTGCAGGTACTTCCTTCGAAAATAGGCAATATGATGAGCGACTTCAGTAGAATGAAGTTCCAGCAAATTCAGATAACTCGTAGTACAAGACGCCGGAGTAGAAGTGGCCAGCGAAGACAAGGACAACAAGGGAAGAATCAGCGCGAATTTGGCCGTAGTAGCACGCAATGGCATTCATACAGGTTCTATCTTTCTTTTACCACCTTTTATCAAAATATTGAGGACAATGTTTGGTTTAAGTGTGGGGGAGGAACATTTACCGCTTTCATTTTACCGCCTTCTAGTTAGATTTACCGTTTTCCAGCATGATTTTAAAATTTTTTCTATTTTAAATGTTTCGTCCGTCTGTGCATGTGCTGTCGAGTCTTTATGGTGATTTTATATTGTCTATCGATTTCCCCATTCCCTTGAGCCACACAAAATATTTTGAAAATTTTTTAGTTAAAAATAGTGTTTCTTTTGAAAATCTTAGGTTACAGACGAAATTGTGGTTAGGCTGTGAGACTTGGGAAAATTCTGCAAGATCGGTATCGTCTTAACACCGTGAGCCTCTAAATTATGGAAATCAATTTGAGTACTTGTTATGCCATAGCCTTCAGTTCTCACCCCCTTAGTAGTCCCTAAGTAGTTTATTTAGCAGTCAGCATCATCCTAAGCACGCACTAAGTAGGAAGCCGATGCAAATAAGTGTATGATCTCAGGCTTAAAAGGCAAATTAAGAAAAGAAAAAAATGAATGCCCCTTCTAAGTTAGGTGATCCTCACCCGATCATTTAGCCCAACGGTGCAAACTTCTTTAGTGATATTTAAGACAATGTGCCAAAAGAAAGGAAAAAAAAATGATAATAATGATATCATAGTCGCTAACAGGCTATCCTACCATGAGTGTGAAAGGATAACGGGCTTAATGTGATTGTGCCAGAATGAAAAGGGATAAAAGAAGGATGAGTGAGTTAGGCTTAGGTATAATGACAAGATTCAGATTGGTTTGTATAGGATGGAGGTTGATGACCGCAAAAGCGGAATTGTGTTGTTACGATATCCTTAGTGTGTGAGCAAGTACCTATCGGCACAAACTTTACCAATGTAGAGTTGGTATCCTAGGATGAGTATCCGTATGCACTATTTGTCTTACGAGTCATGTTTTGCTTGAGGAAAAGCAAAGGTTTAAGTGTGGGGGTGTTGATAACACAAAAATGTATCATATATTTTCCTTGATTTACGACTAATAATTACGTTATTTCAGCTTAAGTTCCGATTACTCCGCGAGTATTCTAGTGTTTTCGCAGGCATTTCAGTGTCCAAGCTAAAAAGGAGCAATGTAGAAAGACATGAAGAAATGAGAAGAAAACAGGAGGAAATGACTAAGAAAAAAACAGAAAATGGAAAGTGGTGTATGTGACGACCGTCACACAACCACCACAACTGTCACGCTTCCAAAGGCTGCCACGCCCGTCACACACTCACCACGACCATCACACGCACAAAGTGGTTATTATGTCCAGAAACGCAGACGTGGACAAAGAAGACCAATGCACACGCACGATCAGCATTTTCTCCTACATTCTCTCAAACACAGCTTCTCCAACTTCTCATTCTCTCCACTACTTCTCCAACTTCCCATTATCTCCAATATTTTTCACATGAATTCTTAAGTAACTTCCAACCTGTTATCACTATATATAGGACCTATCATTTAGTTTCAAGGGATCCAAGTTTTTGTATGCGAAAGCACTGTAGAATTTATTTCGTAGTTTTAGGCAGAAATTACTGGCATAAAAAGTGGTAGTTTCTCACATCGAGGAACTACCACACCATTAGTGTTAGGCCTTCAATCTATGTAATGCTTGGATCAATCTTGACGTCATTATTTCAAGATATTTAATTCGGTTTTATTTCCAGTTTTATCTTCAGGTTCATTTACTTTTACACTTTTATTTTCTGCCATTTATATTTATGCTTTATCTTTCTGCCATTGTTACCATTTCAAGCTTTTACCATTTTTCTTCAAGCATCACTTTAAATCATTTTAAACCGCTTGATATGTTTTTGCCTAATTCAAAAACCCAAAATTGTTTATTTTTTCTGTCACTATGTTCGGCTAAATAGTTTAGAGTCCGGTGTATGAGGACCGTCGTTACCGACGGGACTCGGTAGAAAATAATAGATGCGAATTTATGATTAAAATTCTGTTTTGGTTTTAATTTCCAAATCTAATTTAATTATATTTGTCACGAGAGTGAGGGGTTATTTAACACGATTTTGTCACGAGAGTGAGAAATTAATTAAGGTTAGAGCCGACACTGCGAGAGTGGGGGGCTCGAACCGGATAGTGGAAATTAGTTAACATATCTAAATACAGCGAGAGCGCTTTAGATACGTTTAGGATATTATTGGCTTTCAAAATATATTTCCTAGTTACCGGGCGAGCGAGAGCAAAATCTTGGGATTAGGGAACATGACTTTAGTTAATACCGCGAGAGCGTGAGGCGAAGTCTTTAAGTTGGTATATTCTACGGAACTAAGTTATAGTTGTAATTAGTACTCAAATTCTACAAAGTCCTTTAGGAACGCGGAATCCATTTTCCGGCCTCTCTTTATTATCATATTTTCTTAGTTTTATTTTAGCGCTAGTCTTAGTTTCCCCTTTCATCGAATATCGTTAGCCTTAGCTTTACATCGCAGCGATAGATTACGGTAGGTTGACATTGGTCTCTGTGGGTTCGACAATCTTTTATATTACTTCGATACTTCCGAGCACTTGCGGACGCATCAACTACGACCTCGCGCCGAGTTCACCAAGGCAGTCGGCATTGAGAGGCCTGACACCTTAGATGCGCTCCTCCACAATGCCCAAGCATACATCCAATATGAGGAGATCGAGGCCGCCCACTGCATCTGCGACTCGCAGAATCAAGAGAGAGCCAAGAGTTCCAGGCACGAAGATTCCACCGCTTCCCAATGAGGCGGGGAAAGACGAAGAAAAGACCGACCCCAAGACTCCTGCGAAACAAGGGGACCCGCAGGCCGCTTCACTGAGTACACGTTACACAAAGCTTCCTGCGAGCGCATCCTGGCTGAGTGCATCAACTCAAAATTCCATAGGGGAGGTGTCCGCTTCCCGAATCTGACACCCCCCGTAAACCAAACGTCGACAAGTCCAAGTACTGCCATTTCCACCGGAGTCACGGGCATGTCACTGAGGACTGCATCCACCTTAAGGATGCCATCGAGATCTTGATCAAAGAGGGGTACCTCAAACAGTACACAAAGAGGAATGAAGCCCCCCGACAAGAGACTCGGGAGACAAAAAGGATCGAGGAGGAGACCCTGGCCTCCGGCGACAACAAACTGCAAGTCGCCCTATGTGTTACACGATCAGAGGAATTCTACTTCCCCTACGAGCCCGACACGCCTGTGAATGCTCGCATCCCATGAGAAAGCTTCCCCACTGCCATGGTCATATCCGACGAAGGGTTCAACAAAGTCTCAGTGGGGTCGATTAAGCGAAAGTTCGACGAGTTGATAGAGGCCAGCTCGACGTAGAACGCTACCTTTGAGAAGGTCCAGGGAAGGTCGAACCCCATCACCTTCTATCTCAAAGAATTGTCGGGCAGCGCCCCCAATTCCAACATCCCCTCCTCATCAGGGCACAGATGGTGAACTTTGACATCCGCCACATCCTGGTCGACCAAGGGAGCTCGGTGGACATAATGTATGCCCACCTGTTCACTAGCCTCCAGCTCGACGAGACATATTTGACCCCGTACGTCGGCTCAGACCTGCAGGGTTTCAACGACACCACCACCAGACCGTGGGGCTACGTTGAGCTAATGGTCACGTTCGGGAACAACGAGACTGCCCGACAGGTTAAGGTCCGCTTCTTAGTGGTGGAGTGCCCCTCTCTATACCAGTGCATTCTGGGAAGGCCGAACTTAGCCGAGGTCACAACCGTTCCATCTATAGTGCACCTGAAGATGAAGTACTACACAACTAAGGGTCGTGTCGTCACCCTCCACGGGGATATTAAAGATGCCAGAAGATGTTTTGAGGCTGTAACCAAGGGTTTGAACTCGATTAATATCAAGTCCAAGGCCGAGGGCAAGTCATCCCTGGATGAAGAGAAGAAGCCATTCCCGCGCATCAACCCGGTCGACCTCAATAGCCGCTTCCCTAGCAAGCAGGAGCAAGGCAAGGCAGCAGATCACACCCATCCAGCTGAAGGCAGCGGGCACCCTATGCGCCCCATTCAAGATGGAGACTCTGAGCTCATCTCGCTCGGGGAAGACCGAGACAGAAACGTGAAGATTGGCACGGGTCTCCCCGACTTGGAGAGGAAGCAGCTGAAGGCTTGCCTCAGGGAGAATGCTGACATGTTCACGTGGAGCATTACGGAGATGCCCGACCTTGACCCAGATGTGGCCTGCCACCAGCTCACAATAGATACGGCCGATAGGGCTGTAGTATAACGTAGGCATAGGAAGTCTCCCAAGAAAGCGGAGGCTGCTGAAAAGGCTGTAAAAGACATCTTAGAGGTGAACTTTATTTCGGAAGCCCAGTATCTAAACTGGCTTTCTAATGTTGTACTTGTTAAAAAGAATAATGGAAAGTGAAGAATGTGCGTTGATTACACTGATCTTAATTGGGCATGCCCGAAAGATGCATACCCATTGCCTAACATCGACAAACTGGTCGACAATTCTGCAGGTTTCAAGTTGTTGTCATTAATGGACGCATACTTGGGATACAATCAAATCCCCATGGCGAAGGCCAACAAGCAGTACACGACCTTCATAACCGAGTCGGGCAACTACTACTACAACGTAATGCCCTTCGGCCTAAAGAATGCAGATGCGACCCACCAGCGAATGATGAACAAAGTCTTCCGCGGCGAGATCGGCGACATGCTCGAGGTCGACATGGACGACATGATCGTAAAATCATGAGAAGAAGTCGACCACACTGCCCACCTCAAAAGGGTATTCTACACAGCAAGGAGATGCAAGATGAGGTTCAACCCGGAGAAATGCACCTTCAGTGTTCGAGCAGGAAGGTTCCTCGGTTTCTACCTCACAGAACGAGGAATCGAGGTGAACCCCGACAAGTGTAGGACGTTTTCCGAGTTCCTGATGCCGAACTCAACGAAATCGATACAATCGCTAAACAGGATGCTCACCTCGCTGTCCCACTTCGTGGCCAAATCGGCGCAACACACACTTCCATTTTTCAAACTCCTACTCAAGGAGGCCACGTTCGAGTGGACCGAGGAGTGCGAACAGGTGCTCCTCCACCTCAAACAAGTCCCCTCGCCACCAGAAGATGGGGAGACATTGTACCTGTACCTCGTCGTCACGAGCGAGGCGGTCAGTGCGGCTCTAATCAGGGAAACCCCTGACGGGCAGAATCCGAGTTACTTCACCAGTAAAGCCCTCCAAGGCCCCGACTCAAATACCAGCAGATTGAAAATGTCGCTCTAGCCCTCGTCAGCGCGGCCAGAAGACTGCGACACTACTTCTTGGCCCACATGATCGTGGTGAGGACGGACCAACCCGTGAGACAGCTCCTCGGCCTACCCGACATGGCAGGTAGGATGCTTAAATGGTATCTCGAACTCTCCGAGTTTGACGTCCAATACGAGGGTAGGAAGGCCCTGAAGGCTCAAGTACTATCCGACTTCGTTGCGGAGATGACCATCCCGGAACCTTCGGCCGACAGATCCCAAAAATGGACGATCTACGTCGATGGGGAGTCCAGTTCGACGGGGAGCAGAGCAGGCATCATCCTAGAGAATGAGGAAGGCATCTTGATCGAGGTCTCCCTCACGTTGTCCTTCCCGGCATCAAACAACCAGGCCGAATACGGGGCTTTCTTCGCCGGGCTACGCCAAGCTGAGGACCTCGACGCCAAAGAAGTAAAAATATTCATCGACTCCCAGCTCGTGGCCTCCCAGAAGCGGGGAGAGTACCAAGCCAAGAATGAAAACCTCATCGAATACCTGGCCTTGGTAAAAGGGGGGATGGAAAAATTAGTCTTGGTGGAAGTAAGTCACGTCTCGCGCGAACTCAATACTCGGGCAGACGTCCTATCAAAGCTGGCGAGCACGAAGAAAAAAGGCGGGAACAAATTCGTCATTCAAGAGGTGCTTCCGCGTCCGAGCATCGAGAAATCCACCTCGACCACCGATGTGAATGCCATTGGAGACAACCACTGCTAGATGACCCTGGTATACGAATACCTCAGCACGGGGAAACTACTTAACGACCCAAGGATGTCGGCATAGTCAGGCGGCGTGTCTGCTCATATATTATTGTCGAGGACAAGTTATACCAACGGGGCTCCTCGATCCCCTCCTCAGATGCGTCAAGGAGTTTAAGGTCTCTGGCATACTCCAGGAGATCCACAAAGGGATCAATACACAACACCTCGACGGACGGTCCCTAGCCCTTAAATCATTGCGAGCGGGGTACTACTGGCCCACCATGCAGCAAGACGCCAAGGAGCACGTCAAGAAATGTGACAAATGCCAACAACACGGGGACATGCACTTAGCCCCGCCCAGTGAGCTCAAAACACTCTCATCCCTGTGGCCATTTGCCTGGTGGGGGATGGACATCCTCGGGCCCTTCACCATAGGATCGTACCAAAACAAGTATTTGATTGTCGGCGTCGACTACTTCACTAAGTGGATAAAGGCCGAAGCCTTGGCCAAAATCACGGCCCACAACATACTCTATTTCTACAAGAGGAATATACTTTCCTGATTCGGCGTACCCCAAGCAATCGTCACCGACAACGAGACACAGTTCACCGACAAGAACTTCCAGGACTTTGTTACCAAGTTGGGCATGAAACAACACTTCACGTCGGTCGAGCACCCACAAACGAAAGGGCAGGCCGAAGCCGCGAATAGGGTAATCCTGCGAGGGCTGAAATGAAGACTGGGCGAACCTAAGAAAAGGTGTGTCGAGGAGCTGCACAGCGTGCTCTGGGCCTACAAAACGACCCCACACCCGACCACCGAGGAGACCCCGTTCTGACTGACCTATGGAACCGTGGTAGTAATTTCGGTAGAAATAAGGGAACCCTCAAGGAGGACCGAGTCTCCCCTCGACGAGGAGGTGAACGATGAGGACCTAATGGAGGAGATCGACCTGGTTGAAGAGATACGGTTGGGGGCATCCCTCCGTGAAGCCTCGCTAAAGTAGAAGATAACTTTGAGGCATGATAGCAAAGTCATCAAACGCGAATTTCAGGTGGGCACCCTAGTCCCGCGAAGGAACCAGAAAGACTCACGCGAAGGCAAGCTCGCCGCAAACTGGGAAGGCACCTATTGCGTCCGCGCGAAAACGGGGACGGGAGCCTACTACCTCGAAAACCTGCACAGGGAGGAACTTGCTCGACCATGGAACGCAGAAAAACTTAAACAGTACTATAGTTAAACACTTCCCATGACCTATTCGCGTCACGACCACAAGAGCGCACTAAGGTACAAGCACGAATCCTAAACCTGGGACAAGTAGACAAGGGTCGCTCTTGTGTGTGCACATAGATTCTTGATCCGACAGAGACACCTCTACCGAGCTCCATCATCGCCGTACCAACCAGGCAGAACGCCTAGCTCACGATGGGAAGTTCACGCCTCGGAGCTAAGGCCTCGATCGAGCTCTTAGCATCGCCGAAGGTCGGAATCTGACTCCGACCACTCGACCAGTTCCCTACACTGTTGAGGTAAAATTAACGTCGAGCAAAGGCCCCAAATACTTAAATAAAAACATGCAAATATAAAGTACGGCATGCGAACATCACACAGCAAAACATATCAAAACAGAAATGCATTAAAGCGGGCAAAGCCCATTGTCAAAATATTACAAACCCATGGCGCGCAGGCCGGGCGAAGTCAGTTTACAAAATTATGGCGCGTAGGCCGAACAAAACAACTAAACTAAAATAAAACTTTGGTCTCCTCCTCGAGCCTAGGTCCCCCATCACCAACAACCTCAACGGATTCCTCAGGGCCGACCACCCACTCATCAACCACTTAGTAGAAGGGACCAATCCCCTCGAGGACAAACTGAGCCCATGGATTCACGATCTGGACATGCGTCAAAGCGTTGTTGAAACCCACTTTGATGACTTCCAGAAAATCTTGCTCAAGCTCCTTGACCTGGACAACAAGGGCACCACGGTCTGCGAAGGCCCTCTTCTCCTCTGTCTCGTCCTCGGCAGGCCTGGAGGCAGGTTCCAGCTCAGCGACCTTTTTCTGAAGGTGATCCCGCTCCTCCTTGGTTTTCTTCAACTCTTCAGTCGTCTCATTCAAATCATGGAGGACGCGCACGTGATTTTCGCACCTCATTTGAGCCTCTTGCAGGTCACTCTCAACTTTATTTTTCTCCGCATCGAGGATGGCGTTCTCGTCCCGCAGCTTCTTCAGCTCCGAGGCCGGGCTGGTTTCGTCGTTAAGAACCAAGGTCGTCTCAAAGATCCTCATTACGACGGCTATGTCTTCTGTCAACGCCTTCCTTCTCAATGCCCTCTCGACTCCCATGATCTCCTTGGCCTTATCCTCGGCCACAATCGGGGAGTTGGCCCCGAAAAATAAATCCTGTTAGAGGTGGCAGAGGGGCTGTGTCATACCCAAAATTTTGACCACTTAGATTTCCCATCATTGTGCAAATCATCATCATAATATAGATGTACCTTCATTCCTCATCAATCTCCTCAAGGATTGTTGAGCATTCACTACCATCAAGAATTAGGGTTTCAAGCCTTCTAAGAGTTCTGAGACAAAGGATCAATCAAGGAATGACATGATCTTTAACTTGTCTAACCTCTCAAACATCCACAATGGATCAAAAGGACTCCCACTTCAAGGATCAAGCACAAGGCTGCTCCCTTCTAGGTGGATCAAGTCTCAAGATCGACAGTGTCACCAAATTAGGGTTTTGGTCGACCAGGGCCTCCAAATGGAAATTTTTCATCTGGGCACAAGCCAATGATCCAAAACATAATCTAATATACTTCATGGGACCTCATGGACCCAATCATCAAGTCAATTTTGCCTCAGGGGATGCATTCATCAAAAATCAGGAATTAGGGTTTCTTGACCTAATTCACCCCTAAGTAGACTTTTAGGGAAAATCATGAGCCAAGACCTCAAGAGAGGGTTTGAGGGTATCTAATGAACTATATTGATCCATTTGCAACAATGGATTAAGCCAAGAAGCTTGAGCAACAAGTCTTAATTTCATCTGCACCACAATTAGGGTTTCACGAGGAAAGTCAACTGTAACTTTGACTTTTGACCAGGACATGCTCCCAAACCCTAAAACATGATTCAATATATCCTATGACACCCATGGAACATGTCCATCAAGTTTGATTTAGGTCAAGGACACGATTTCATGAAGAATTGCACAGTTTGAAATTCATCTGATAAAAAGTCAACTGTGCACAAAAGTCAACTTTGACTTTTTGAGATTTTTCACCAAAATGGATTTTTAACCCTAAAATGATGTTAATGTATGATTTGAATCATCATTCATCAAGAAAAATCAAAGAAAGTGGGATAACTTGTAAAAGGGGTAACCATAAAAACTTAGAAAAATTTCTAAGTTATGGAAAAAGTGACACTAATGTGCCAACTTTGGAGGACCATAACTCCTAAACCACAAGGCCATTGTTCCCCATTCAAAGCTTGATTTGTAGATCTCATTTCCCTCTACAAAAGCTTCATACTGACCTATGTCTAAATTCCTCATGGATTTTGAGTTATGGAGTGATCAAAATCAAGAAAAGTCACTTTGTTCCAACACTTAGTGAAAATTTCACTAAGTCAGATTTTACCCTACTTTTTGCCAAATGTAGGGGGATTTTTCACTTGGATTCAAAAGAGATCAAAACCAAACATGTTCAAACAGTTGTTGTATCATGTAAGGGCTTTCCAAAATGACCAAGAACATTACCAAATTCAATTTGAGTCATGAGATATAACATTGGCAAGTTGCCTTGTTGAAATCTGTCAAGGCAAGGCAGATTTTGCATTTTTGCTCGATTTGCCAAAATCATCCAAATCCAAATGCTCCTATCCACTTGGACACCTCTGAGGATTGAATCTAAAGGGGACAATCACTGAGCCAAGCCTCCAAAGTCTTTGGAACAAGAAATAGCATGTTGAACCTAGAATTGCCAAAATAGGGACAAGACTCCAATTTTGGATTGGAGCATTCAATAGAAGCATCAAGGTGGCATGGACTGAGCCATTCTCAACTGAATTCAGTCAAGACTTATCCAAGACCAAGGGAACCAGCAGCCTGTGCCCTAACCTCTAGTCAATGGCTAGAGGAGACTTGGATTTTCATTTGCCAACATTGGCCAAACCTACTCAGCAGTTGCCATTCACTATTCCTTGCAAAATAAACTTGCTCTACTATAAATAGAGCTCAATTGTGATCAGTTTGAGTACACCAAAGCCATCAAACAGATGCTTTCCTCAAAATCTCTTCTTTCACTCCAATTTTGCCTTCTAAGGCAAGTCACTATCGGGTTTTGAGTTTGAGAGCTTTTCCAATCAAACCAATCACTCACACACCTCACATACATCATATAGAAGTGATCCAAACACTCACATAACATCTGGAACACAGATTTCACAAAATCACCAGCCAATTGCTCAAGTTCTTGACAGTTTTGCAGTTGAGGTACCATCTTCAGCTCCAAACCATTTCAATTCATTCCAAGCATTCATACACACTCCATGGCACCTAAGGAAGCTATCCAGATCATTGGAACCTAGCTGTAACACCTCCAACACAAATCACAATCACCAGCTGCAAGTGGTAAGCACGAGCTCTTCTAACTCTATGATCCATGCAATTTTTGCTGCACAATAATTTGGCCATATGTTCATAATCATGCATGGAATGTTTCCCCTCAATTAATTGCATTGTTTGAATCGTGTATCAAAAATCCTAGCCTTCATGCAGAAATTAGGGTTCTTGAGGATTTTTCATGAGTTCTTGTTTCATGCTTAATTTAAATGAAATTAAATACCATAGACATGATCGTGAGGTTGAAACGAGTTGATTGGTATGTGGATTGCATGATATAATTAAGTATTCAGTGAGATTGAAGAGAAAATGCAAATCTGGGAAAACCCAGAACACGCGCGTGTTCTTGGTGTGTTCTTGGCGCCATTTTTTGAATATTTGAATATTTGAATTTTGTGATTTTATTTAATTGATTCAAAAATTAATTTCTCTCTGAGTTTTAATGATTTTGAGTTGATTCTTTTTTTAATAATTCACAAAAATGTTAAAATATTTTATTTTCCCAAAAAATCCCCAAAATATTATTTATTTTGTATAATTGATATTTTTGCAAATAATTAATGTTTTAATTGTTTTTAACATTTAAAATATTTTTTCCACCTTGATTTTGCAACTTTTAATGCCTTCTAATTATTTTGTAGGTCAATACTTAATTTTTGAAGCATTAATCCAAGATCACAATTTGTTTTTCCTATGTTAAACAATTTTGATCATTTTAATTGAATTTTTATTCAATTAAATACATTTTTGAAAACAAATTAGGGTTTTTGGATTAATTCAACCCTCATAAATCATTTTCAAAACACTTTGGGCCTCTAATAGAGTGTAAGACCCAATCCTTTTTTGACCAAATCATTTTTGGGCCTCAGTGTATTGTATAAGTCCCGATACCGTCAAAAAGTTCGACGCGGTCATCATCCGTTGAAAAACAAACTTTCTGGGCCTACCCTCGAGTAGTAAGACCCATTTCTTTCCTTTAAAACTCTTTGGGCCTCTATTAGAGTGTAAGACCCAACCCTCTTGTACAGAAAACTGCTTGGGCCTCCTTCGTTGTATAAGTCCCACTGTACATTTTCGAATAAACGACGCGATCGTCGCCAGTTTAAAAATAACCTTGGGCCTACCCTCGAGTAGTAAGACCCATTCAAATTTTTTGGGCCTCTAATAGAGTGTAAGACCCAACCCCCTTTTAACCAAAATCATTTGGGTCTCAGATATTGTATAAGCCCCTTCGCGTTAAAAGAAAATCTCGGCGCGATCGCCATTTTTAACGAAAAGTCAACTGGGCCTACCCTCGTGTTATAAGCCCCGCTCTTTTTTCTTTAAACCTTTTAGGCCTCTTGAGAGAGTGTAAGACCCATCCCTTTGTACAGAAAACCTTTTTGGGCCTCAGTCACTTGTATAAGTCCCTCTGTACAAATTCAAACAATGCGCTCACTGATAAAACCCTGGGCCTCTCCTTGAGCTGTAAGCCCCAAATCTTTCTTTTTCAAAGCACTTTCTCCTTTGATTTTGAATATACTGTTGTTTTCAATCTTTCTTTGTTGAACAACTAACCAAATAGCATGGAAGCTCTACAACCGAGTAAGTGTTTATACGCTTTCATTTACCGCTTTCTTATACATATAACTGTATTGTGGGGCTGTTTCACTGTAAGTCTTCTTTCATAAACTCATATCAACTGTGTAATAATAGTATAGATATTTCGAGTTTCCCCGGCAACTACGTCTAGAACTAGGTGACGCCGTTTCGTTTATTCATAGAAATAGACAACTAGATCCCCAATAGGATCACCAGATACAGTCTTCTCTTCGGCTGTCCTCATTAGGATTTTCAAGAAACTCTACTCCCAGAGATGAATGTATTCTCCGTGAATGGCATCTTTGAGTTTCTTCCAAATTCTCGAACTTTCCTGACTTGATCTATTCCTTGTGAATAGCTTGCCTTGAATTTCTCGGGGTTTGGGGACCCACGGGCTTCTTAAAAGCATCGGCCTCCTCTTGGGCATCATACAAGGACCCACAGGCTTCCTAAAAGCAACCCCGCCTCCTCTTGGGCTTAGTACAAGGACCCGTCGGCTTCTTAGAAGTATTCACAGCCTCCTCTTAGGCTTCATATAATGATTCTTCCTCCGGGAATGATAGCCTCCTCTTGGGCTTCGTACAAGGACCGGTCGGCTTCTTAAAAGTTTCCAGCCTCATCTTGGGCTTCGTACAAATTGTCCCGACGACCTCCTAGAGGTATAGGAACAGAAATTAGTCATCTGCATAGAACAGTCCTTTCAAAGAGTCTACTACTATTTCTCAAAGCATGGTACAAAAGATGAAACTCTAGACACGGACAGTCTAATCTCCTTGAGTTTTCCAGACATTCTCAAGTGACCCCTTCGTTAAATAGGAAGAAAACCCGTAGACTCGGACAGTCTCAATACCCTTCAGATTTCCCAATTCCTTAAAGAACAGGAATAGCCCGGATCCTCGAATCAAATCCTCGAGTACAATGTTGCTCATATAAGAACTGATTTTCTCTTTAAATCAGCATACTGGACCTGTCACTCAACTGAAACAGTAACCATAGCCTCCTCTTAGGCTTTGTATAATGATCATTCTCCAGTTACAATAGCCTCTCTCTTGGGCTTTATACAATGATTCTCCCCAGCGGAGTCAAACAACGTTTAGCCTCTCTCTCGGGCTTTGTACGAGACACATAAAGAGACTCCCTCGTTGAGTCAATCACCCTTTCGCCTCCATCTCGGGCTTTATACGAGATACAAAAAGGTTCTTATTGAGCCAAACAAATTTTAGCCTTTATCTCGGGCTTCATACGAGATATAAAAAACTCTCTTGTTGAGTCAAATAGCCTTCATCTCGGGCTTTATACGAGATACCAAAAGACTCCGTCGTCGAGTCAAAACCTTTTAGCCTCTCTCTCGGGCTTTGTACGAGACACATATTAGCCTCCTCTTAGGCTTTGTATAAGAAAACCACTGGTTGGTCCAATCAACCTTTTAGCTTCAAAGTTGTGCCTCGTTCACTGTACACAAACTTCAACAACTCTTTCCCCTTCATCTAATTACTGTAAGCGGCAAGCCTCTGGATCATCTACATCCATGCCAATGTCCCTCTTTTAGTATGAGAAATTCCTAAGGAAAGATGGCATTGCTCTAAACTGAGTTAAAGTCTTCTCCTTCAGGTTAAAATCCCCTATAAAGGAAATTATGGCATTGCTGGATTCACAAATCCCGGTTAAAGTAATCCTCCTTTACAGTCAGGCACCCAACAGTTATGACAAACAGACCCCTTTAGAGATGACAAATTCTCTCTAAGGTCAACACTTTTAGCTTCACATCTTGGGCTTTGAACAAGATACAAACTACCTTTCGCTTCACATCTTGGGCTTTGAACAAGACACCAAAACAACCATTTCCTCCCATAGAATAGGAGGAACTACGTTTGCTCTGATTTCCCTGTTTCGGTAAACGGGAATACGTAGGCATAAGATTGAAAGAAAAAATCTTAGCGAGCACACTAAACAAAAACCCAAAATCCCATACTCTCATACATTCGTCCTAACATCCTAACCGATAGCCTAAAGCACCCCTTATCAACAAAATAACCTAGGAGAAACCCCGAATCTTTGTAGCATCTGTAAACCAACAGTTTTGACTGTTTAATCTCAGTATGCAAGCAGGGTTAATTGGAGACATCTATTTGCCTTCCTTCATCAGCTTTAATAGGATAAAAAATTAATCGAGCTGTAATACCAGAGCGATCGTGCTTTGCAACCACATCCAAAAATCACTCGCTACAGAAAAATGGCGACTCTGCTGGGGAGAATTACAGGTCTCTTTAGGGATCTTGTTCTTTTTTTTGTCCCCTAGGAAGAAACCTTGACGTCATTAGGATCTTAGGTCAAAACGCCGTTAATTTGGAATGAAACCACAGGATGGTAATTCCGTCGGGGAACCCATTTTCTGTCAGGAACTTAGGATTCATAGCTTTAAAGGTCTAGGATGATTAGGACAAATATATATACTGCTTTTCCTAATTGCTATACGTGTTTATTTTTCTGCTAATGGGAATGCGTGTGATGCCGCATGTGGAAAGATAGAGTATAGACTTAAGATAAGTGATGGTGACGAGGTCAACCATCAACCTCAGTGGAGGCTGACCAATGCAACCCATTCTCTCACCTAGACAATGGGCCAATTGTGATGTCTGAGAAGCTGAGGAGCCAAACCCTTTTGTAGTGCGGAAACTATCGAGAATAGTTGTTATGCGATACTACCCTCATTTGAGGCTGGTGCTCTATTCTCGGTGAATGGCACTTACTCTAAGATCGCTCTACAACTCGCTGGCGATCCGCTTGTTGTTTTGCTTTCCTGGGAGGAGCTGATGATAATGAGTACAGGTACAAAAATCACCCTAGTATAAACCTTTGGGGATGGGTAGAGCCTTGACTTCATGACAACGACCCTTTGACCCCATGTTTTTTCTATGTTTTTGTGTGCTGCATTCATGTATTCATTTAAAAAACATTAAAACAAGAAAAAATCTTCTCTTCTAGTCTTTCTGTTTTTCAAATTAAACTAAGACTGTGATTGCAAATATCAGAGAAAAGGATTGCGCTAATGGATTTCGGTAGAAGGAGAACCCATAGGTATACCTTCAAGGTTCCAAAGCTAGAGGATTTGAGAAGGTTAGCGAGGATGATCACTAACCCTGAGGCTTTCAGAGCCAAGCACGGAGGTCTGCTACCACTGTTAAGAGTCCATGTGATTGAGGGAATCATGGATGCGCTCATCCAGTTCTACGATCCGGTCTATCACTGTTTCACATTCCCAGATTACCAGCTCGCACCAACGCTAGAGGAGTATTCTCATCTGATTGATCTACACATTATTGATCGAGCTCCATTTTCTGGACTGGAAGAAATTCCAAAGAATCAGACCATTGCAAGAGCAATTCATTTGGACGAGTCTGAGGTTAGGACTCACCTAACTACTAAGGGTGGCATCCAAGGTTTGCCAGCCCAGTTCTTGACAAAGAAGGCCCTGTATTTTGCCAGTATAGGAAACGTGACTGCTTTTGAAAGCATCTTTGCCTTGCTCACCTACGGGTTATTTTTGTTTCCGATATCAACTCCATTAAGGTTTTTCTCATTGGAAACCCTGTGCCGACTTTTCTCGCAGATGCGTATCATTCTGTACATTTGGGAAATTTGTACAGCGGAGGGGAGATCACATGTTGTGTACCTTTGCTTTACAAATGGTTTATCTCCCACTTGCCCAAGTCTGCTGCTTTTTGGGATTGCAAGAGTGCCTTACGTTGGTCGTAGAAGATCATGTCTCTTACCAACTCTGATATAGATTGGTGTAATAGGATTTATGATGGAATCAGAATCATTGATCATTGTGGAAACTTCCCCAACGTACCCCTCATAGGAACTAAAGGAGGAATCAACTATCATCCGGTGTTGGTTCGCCGTCAGTTTGGATACCCGATGAGACACGTCCCACGGGGTGTTCATCTGGAAGGTCTTTTCTTCAAGGAAGGAGAAAACGACAGAGCACTAAAGATGGAAATACTGCACGCTTGGAAACACGTTCATAATAAAGGACAAGAGTCTCTAGGAAAACCAAACTGTGTCTCGATGGAGCATTATCTCCATTGGGTACAAACTAGAGCTCTCAAGCTAAAAATGCCTTATCCTCATTACGAAATTCTTCTGCCGAGGGAATCTGTCATGTATTTCATGACGGAAACTGAAAGGCTTCAGGTTACTCTCAACAAAGTTCAAAAGGAGAGAAGGTCTTGGAAGAACAAGTACCGCACCCTCAATGTAGAGTGCATCAAAATACAACAACTACTGAAAGATAAGGACGCACTGATTGAAATTTTGGAGCAACATGCTGTAGAGAATCAAGATGACCAAAGGAATTTGCTCTCCCCTTTCACCTGGCAAAGGAATGACAACCCGACAACGGCCCAAGAGCCCCGGTCAAAGAAAAGGAAGGAATCCGCACCCGATTTCTCTTCAGAGAGGACTCGGGACCCATTAGCTTAGGTTTCTATTTCCGCACCTTGTAATCTACTGTATTTCCATTTCTGTAATCCTTTGAATTCAATAAAAAGGGGTTTCCCCACTGTTTGATATTTGCAATCTAATTGTCGAAGTTTATTTTGATTAAACCAAAAAATAATTAATATAATCATTACATTCATCATTATCACATCACGTATTCTTCTTCCCTACGAATCTCACATTTGTATCTCGATTCTAGAGTTAAACTGTCTCATTCGTACAATACTCGGGCCAATCGTCAGAAAAAGATGGATGATCTTGAGGAAGAAAACAGAGAGTTGAAAGAAGAGATCGACGCTCTGAGAGAGGATATGAGAAAGCTTCGTAACGACATGCAAGCCATGGCAGAAGCTCAGCTACAAAGAACTGTGATCTCAGAGATCACCTCGACGCCCATAGTGGAGAAGTATGATCCTAGGTATCAAATACCGAAAGATCGTCCTTGGGGCATGCCTGTTAACTATATCCCGGAAGGATATGTTTCGCCGATAACTGAAGATCGGGGAATCATAACAGAAGCCGCTGGGCCTGAAGGTTACAAACTTTGGGAAAGCGAAGATACCAGAGGCATACTGAAGACTCCTGAAGGTTACAAACTTTAGGAAACGCCAAGACTCACTGCCGTAGTCACGGTACCACCCCCTGTGGTGCACACTATCCCGAAAAGACAGATTCCACAGATACCTTCTGGTAAAAAGGAAACTATGTTTGACCGAATGGATGAATTCCAGGAGCAGTTTCTGGAAATGCAGAAGGAGCTGCAAGCCATTCGCGGTCAGGATTTATTTGGAAAGGACGCCGCAGACCTCTGCTTGGTCCCCAATGTAAAAGTTTCGCACAAATTTCAAGTGCTCGACTTTGAAAAATACAAGGGTAACTCTTGCCCTCAAAGCCATTTGGTGATGTACGCTCGGTGGATGTCAGCTCAGATGGAGAATCAGGACCTACTGATTCACTACTTCCAGGATAGTTTAACCGGTGCCGCACTCAAATGGTACATGGGTTTAAACCGTGCCACGATCAGCACATTCAGAGATCTTGGCACTGCCTTCGTCTAACAATACAAATACAATTTGGACATGGTACCCGACAGAGATCAACTCAGATCGATGTCGCAAAAGGACAAGGAAACCTTTAAGGAGTATGCTCAAAGGTGGCGTGAGATTGCCGCTCAAATTTGTCCACCTCTTGAGGAAAAAGAGATGACAAAGATCTTCTTAAAAACCTTAAGCTCATTTTACTATGACCGAATGGTTGCCAGTCCACCGAGTGATTTCACCGAGATGGTGGGCATGGGCGTACGTCTTGAGGAAGCCGTCCGAGAAGGACGTTTGGTAAAAGACACTGGATCGAAGAGCGCTATTAAAAAATACGGTAGTGCTCTCCCTAAGAAAAAAGAGCAAGATATTGGGAATATCTCTCTCGGAAAGCAAAGGCGACGATACCAACCAGTAGCAGCTGTAACTCATGCTATCAGCACCGCGCCTACGTATCAACCTCAGGTTGCGCAGAGCCAACCTGATCAGCAAAGGACACAACAGCCTCTTCAGCATGCTCGTCCTCCATATAACAACAACCGTACAACACGGCCACCAGGATTTGATCCTATACCCGTGTCGTACGCAGAGCTATTTCCATTACTACTGGCTAAGGGGCATATTCAGACTAAATCTCCTCTTACAGTACCGGAAAATCCGCCTTTTTGGTTTAAGGTGGATCAAACTTGCCCTTACCACCAAGGAGGATCAGGGCATAACATCGAGACCTGTCTCAATTTCAAGTCCTACGTGCAAAAACTTGTTAGGAGCGGGGTCTTATCCTTCAAGGATACAAATCCTAATGTTCTCACGAACCCGCTGCCTCAACATGAGAAGGCTGCAGTCAATTTGATAGAATGAGAGACTAACGATGTCTATCAAATTCACGATGTACTCTTGTTGAAAACTAATCTGGTCAAGATGCATTGTAGACAGAGTGGATATGGCCATGTGCCACCTCATAATTATCACCAGTGTGATATCTGCTCTAAAGACAATCAAGGATGTTCTGTGGTGCAAGCAGCCCTACAGGAACAAATGGATCTCGGATGGATCCAAGAGCACCGAGTTCGTGGAGTTAACATGGTATACACGAATTCCAACATCATTCAAAACCACGACATCCGTGCAATGAATGCCAACCTGGTGGCGATGCACTCAAGGCAAAGCCAGTATCATAATCTGCCGCGGCACGATTACAGTTCTTGTCTGACTTGCTCGGTAAACAAACAGGGATGCTCTTTCATACAGCAGGCCCTCCAGCGTCAGATGGATCTTGGATGGATCCAAGACTACCATGATAGGAATTCCTATCAAATCAACATGGTTCAGATCTTTGATATTCGCGTGATGAATACCAACCTGGTAGAGTTACATGCTGAGCAGGTCTGACTCGGATTCTTAATATCACACGACTATCAAAGCTGTAAAGCAGGTTGCGAAAACGATCGAGGTTGTACCCTTGTCCAGGAGGCACTTCAGCACTTGTTAAATCACTGGTGGATGCCAATTTATATGGATGAAGATACTCAGCAAATTAGTATCAATAACAGAAACCCCACTCGGCGTCAGAGTCAGGATGTCTGATCTGTGGAAGCTAACCTAGTGAGGTTACATTATATTCAAAGTGGGTGTGGCCAGGTGCCACCACACAATTATGACCGTTGTAGCGTCTGTTCGAAAAGTAACCAAGGGTGTTACCTTGTGAGAGCAGCTCTTCAGGGTTAGGTGGATCGTGGAGAGATTCGTCCATATCCGGGTTCTGGACCCATTAACTGGACGCCGAACTACCTTGCCGATCAAGTTGAGGATGTTGTCACGATCGCTGGTCATCACAGGACCAGGGATGTTTTTGCCATCATCCCTCTACTTGACGAATCTAAAGTTCCCAACCGGGAACGGATCGAGATTACTTATGATGGTCAGAAAAATCAGAGGGCTCCCATAGTCATCTATCTGCCGGGACCACTACCGTATGAATCAGCTAAGGCAATCCCTTACAAATACGGTGCAATGACAATTGAAAATGGAAAGGAAATTCCATTACCCTCCGTTGTGAATATTGCAGACATCATTCGTGTAACACGGAGTGGTAGAATCTTCAACCGAGGGGTTGGGGAAGCTAACAAAGAAAAGGAACTTTAGACGGAAACTCCTGATCTACCAGTCGGTCAATCCAGTAATCCCGACCTTTCGAAAAATAATGATGAGATGCTGAAGCTCATCCAAAGGAGTGAATACAACATTGTCGATCAACTGTTGCAAACTCCTTCAAAGATCTCGGTATTATCATTATTACTCAGTTCAGAAGCCCACAGGGAGGCTCTACAGAAAGTCTTGGAGCAAGATTTTGTGGAACAGGATGTAACGATTAAACAGTTCGATAGTATTGTCTCTAACATCACTTCCTGCAACAATTTGGGATTTAGTGATGAGGAATTACCTGAAGAGGGTCGTCGTCATAACATGGCGCTCAATATCACAGTTAACTGTCAGGATGATGCTTTAGCCAGTGTACTGGTAGACACAGAGTCAACCTTGAATGTTATGCCGAAGTCCACTTTGATGCAATTATCATTCAAAGGCCCTCCGATGAGAATCAGTGAGGTCGTCGTCACAGCGTTCGAAGGATCCAGAAAAACAGTTATCGGCGAAGTTGATCTTCCTATAACTATCGGTCCGCATACTTTCCAAGTCACTTTCCAGGTCATGGACATCCGGCCAATGTACAGTTGTTTATTAGGAAGACCTTGGATACATCAGGCTGGGGCGGTTACTTTCACCCTCCACCAAAAGCTAAAGTTCGTCCAGAACGGCCAACTCATCACAGTCTGCGGGGAGCAGGCCTTGCTGGTGAGTAACTTGTCATCATCTGCTGGTATAAAACCCGAGGAGGTTATTGGAACTCAGTTCCAAGCACTATCAGTGAGCAAGAACAATCAGTTCAAAGAAGGAACTTCCATTTCTTTATACAACGATGCTATCAAAGCGGTCGAGAGTACCGATACGAAAGGATGGGGACAGCTTGTCATCCCTACTGGTAATACAACAAAGAAGGGTCTTGGTTTTTCTGCAACCTGTACCCAGACAGCTGCCAACGATGAAAGTCTTCATCCCCTTCAAAACTTCTTCCACGGTGGAGGTTTCCTTCACCCAGTGTCTCAAGCAGTACATGCTATCAATGAGGAAGATCCCTCTGACACAGATGAAGAATGGAAGTCCTACCTTAACGGGGACGGTTATATGTCTCAGGAAGAGGTGCCTATACCATTTTGCTATCCCGCACAGAGTCCGAGATTTATACCACGGTCAGATGTCGAAATGATCTATGGAGATTGTGATCCGGAAGGATGTCGTGCTCCGCCAAACTCATTAAAGGAGGACACTCTGATGAAAGACAGTTTTGACTACACCTACTATGGCCCAATGGATGGTCTGCCAATGTGGCAGCCCTACCCAGGAAACTTGGGGCAAGAGAGTCAGCCGAACAATGAAAATCAGCTGACCATCATTGAACAGAATATCTGTGTCCCCACCATGTCATGGGATCAACACTCAGGTCATCCTGAAGCTACTCAACATGAAGATGAATTCGCAACGTTTGCAGGACTTGAATTCATCAACTATGCTTTTCTTGAGGTTAACGTCATCGAGAGAGATGACTCCTCCAGTTTCGAAGAAGTTTGGGACACTCTGGGAGAACCAAGTGGAAAATACGACTATATGGTCAGGTACGCCGCTCCCGAAAGCTCTCGTATCAGGCTCGAAGATATCCAGCCTACTGGATGGGGAGATACAGCAGAGAGCACAAATACTATGCAAAATACAACTGAGGAATTCTCCTACGACAATTCTGCCTGGGAGACAGATTCCAATAATCCTGCTCCACTAGAAATCAGCGTCATTTCTGAAGACAAATCAAGGAAGGTGCCAGACTTTGTGATTCACCGAGGAGTTCACCGCCAATGGGTTGCTGTTGATGCTCCGAAGGTCGTTCGTCAGTCAAAGTAATTGCCATCTTTAACCTTTCACCCTGCCCAGGTGAAACAGATGTTTTGATAGGGCTCGCTTTCTGTAAATTTTCCCTCTTCGCTTAGCCCAAAGCGACAGAGTTTTGTTTTATAGGGCTGTAGTTTCAAGAATCGAGTTGTTCATTAATAAAATAATGTCGTTATGTAATTTCCGCATTAATCGCTGTTTTCTCTTTTTGCTTTTTCAGAAAATGGTAATCCTAAAAAACAATTCAATAATAAAAACAAGCAGTGAAATAAAACACTGCACACACTTGCATTTTCTCTATCTCTTCTAAACACGAATCATCACGTCATGCAGATTTCTTGTTTTAAACCCCGTTGAAACATATGATCTGATGCCTTCTCCCAACTTTGAGTTCCCGATATTCGAGGCTGAAGAAGAAAATGACGACGAAATTCCAGAAGAGATCTCCCGACTACTCAGGCAAGAGGAAAGGTCCATTGAACCTCATAAAGAACCGTTGGAAATGGTAAACTTGGGTTCAGAACAAGAGAGAAAAGAAATCAGGATTGGGGCACTTCTCAGTCCAACTGCTAAAGAGAGTTTGATAAAGCTTCTCAAAGAATTCCCCGATGTATTCGTTTGGTCCTATCAGGACATGCCAGGGTTGGATACCAGCATCGTGGAACATCATTTACCGTTAAGATCGGAATGTCCACCAGTAAAACAAAGGTTGAGATGGACTCACCTGGACATGGCCATCAAAATCAAAGAGGAGGTACAGAAACAGATTGATGCGGGTTTCCTCGCCACGTCAGAATATCCTCAATGGTTAGCCAATATCGTACCCGTTCCCAAAAAGGATGGAAAGGTCAGAATGTGTGTCGACTACCTAGATCTGAACAAGGCTAGTCCAAAGGAAGACTTTCCTTTACCACACATTGACATGCTGGTAGACAGTACAGCAAAGTTCAAAGTCTTCTCCTTCATGGATGGATTCTCGGGCTATAATCAGATCAAAATGGCGCTGAAAGACATGGAGAAAACTTCGTTCATTACCCCATGGGGTACCTTTTGTTACAAGGTGATGTCGTTCGGTTTGAAGAACGCCGGGGCAACCTATCAAAGGGCCATGATAACTCTTTTCCATGACATGATACACAAAGAGATCGAGGTATATGTCGATGATATGATTGCAAAATCTAAGACAGAAGAGGAGCATGTGACCCACCTGTCAAAACTATTCGAGCGTTTGCAAAAGTACAAACTCCGCTTGAATCCCAACAAGTGCACCTTCGGTGTCCGTTCAAGGAAACTCTTAGGGTTCATCGTCAGCCAGAAAGGAATTGAGGTTGATCCTGACAAGGTCAAGGTCATTCGAGAAATGCCTTCTCCGAAAACTGAAAAACAAGTCAGAGGGTTCTTGGGACGTTTGAACTACATCTCCAGATTCATATTCCTCATGACCGCGACATGTGCGCCGATTTTCAAATTACTCAAAAAGAACCAGGATTGCGTTTGGACAGAAGATTGTCAAACCGCCTTCGACAGTATCAAGGAATATCTGTTGAATCCTCCGATTATATCACCTCCAGTGGAAGGAAGACCACTGATCATCTACCTCACAGTCTTGGAAGACTCAATGGGGTGTGTACTTGGCCAACAAGACAAAACCAAACGGAAAGAGTCTACCATTTACTATTTGAGCAAGAAGTTCACCGACTGCGAGACTCGGTACACGATGCTTGAGAAAACTTGTTGTGCTTTGGCTTGGGCAGCCAAACGTCTTTGCCAATACATGATTCGTCACACTACTTGGTTAATCTCCGAAATGGATCCAATCAAGTACGTCTTCGAAAAACCTGATCTCACGGGAAGGATTGCCCGTTGGCAGATGCTGTTATCAGAATATGACATAGAGTACCACGCTCAAAAAGCCGTTAAGGGAAGTATTTTAGCCGATCATTTGGCTCATCAACCGATTGACGATCAAGAATCAATCGGGTTTGACTTCCCAGACGAAGATGTCATGTATCTAAAAATGAAAGATTGCGATGAACCGTTACCTAGTGAAGGGCCAGAACCAGGTTCCCAATGGGGACTTGTCTTTGACGGAGCAATTAATCATTATGGAAACGGAATTGGGGCAATCATTGTTACCCCTCAGGGTACCCACATTCCTTTCACCGCCAGACTTACGTTCAAATGTACGAACAACGAGGCCGAATACAAAGCTTGTATTATGGGTCTCGAAGAAGCAATTGATTTAAGGATCAAAAACGTGGATGTATACGGCGATTCAGCCTTGGTTATCAATCAGATAAAAGGAGATTGAAACACATACCAATCACGATTGATTCCTTACAAAGACTACGCAAGAAGGTTGCTACCTTTCTTCAACAGAGTTGAGTTTCATCATATCCCTCGTGAGGAGAATCACATGGCTGATGCATTAGCCACTCTCTCTTCCATGATTAGTGTAGGTCAATGGAATGACTTACCTAAGATCGACATAATGCGCCTTGAACGGCCCGCTTACATCTTCACGATTGAAGCAGTCCTAGACGACAAAACTTGGTATCATGATATCAAATGCCTCCTTCAGAAACAAGAGTACCCACCTGGGGCACTAAGAAAAGATAGAAAAACCCTCAGAAGGCTAGCAGGCAGTTTCTTCCTGAGCGATGACACTCTCTATAAGAAAAATTTTGACATGGTCTTGCTCCGATGCGTAGACAGACCAGAAGCAGAAATGCTGATGAAAGAAATTCATGAAGGATCCTTTGGCACTCATGCCAACGGACACACAATGGCGAGAAAAATTCTAAGGGCAGGATACTATTGGTTGACAATGGAATCTGATTGCTACAAGTACATGAGGAGATGTCACAAGTGTCAGATATACTCCGACAAAATTCATGTACCGCCATCACATCTCAAAGTTCTTTCTTCCCCGTGGCCTTTTTCCATATGGGGAATCGACATGATTGGCTTGATTGAACCTAAGGCTTCAAACGGACATTGGTTCATCCTGGTAGCCATTGACTATTTCACCAAGTGGGTCGAAGCAGCGTCATTCGCCAATGTAACCCGACAAATGGTGGTCCGATTTATCAAAAACAATATCATCTGCCGTTATGGTGTTCCAAGCGAGATCATTACTGACAATGGATCTAACTTGAACAACAAGATGATGAAGGAGTTGTGCGCAGAGTTCAAGATTGAACATCATAACTCATCTCCCTACCGACCCAAGATGAACGGAGCGGTAGAAGCGGCCAATAAGAACATCAAGAAGATCGTTCAAAAGATGGTTGTAACCTACAAAGACTGGCACGAGATGCTACCCTTTGCTCTTCACGATTATCGCACATCTGTCCGCACTTCAACAGGAGCAACCCCTTTCTCTCTAGTGTATGGCATGGAAGCAGTGCTCCCCATAGAAGTAGAGATCCCGTCAATCCGAGTATTGATGGAAGCTAAGCTCACCGAAGCTTAATGGTGTCAAAGTCGACACGACGAACTAAATCTGATCGAGGAGAAGCGAATTACGGCACTATGCCATGGTCAGCTGTGTCAACAGAGGATGAAAAAGACGTTCGACAAAAAGGTCCGACCTCGCGTCTTCAGGAAAGGAGGCCTTGTGCTCAAGAAGATACAATCATTTCTCACTGATTTTCGGGGCAAGTGGACTCCGAATTATGATGGCCTCTATGTGGTCACAAAAGCTTTCTCAGGCGGCGCCTTGAGACTTGCAACCATGGACGGAGAGGAATTTGCCTACCCCACAAATGTTGATGTAGTCAAGAAATACTTCGCCTAAAAAAAACATCTCGGTGGATTGGAAACCCGAAAGGGCGGTCCAGGCAAAATTTAGAGACAAAATAAAAAAAAATCATCCCGGTGGATTGGAAACATCACAGTACAATCCAGGCAAAAGTTAGGGATAATGACAAGTAACTATGTTCAACAGAGGCAGGTCCCTCAGCAGCAGTTACACCATCCATCGGAGGAAAACTCCAGTCAAGGTCATCTTCGACAGAAGCTCAGGATGCCCCGAATTCAAAGTTGGTAGAAGGATAGTGGTCGTTATGTTTCAACGTAGCCCTTTTCCCTGTAAATTACCATTTTCTAACTTTGTAAATACTCAATGGAATCACGCGTTCGGTTGATCTCCATTTTATCAATAAAATTTGAGCCCTTGTGCTTTTGTTTGTAATTCTTATTTGTTTTAGCTTTACAGAACGACGTTGTTAACATGATTAACGATTCTTGAAATAAAACAAAAATGAATTTACTTGTTAAAATTTTTTCTGCTTTTTAATAAAGACGGCAATTTCTTTTTACTGTTGAACATCAGAAGAACATCGGTCGCTTCTCCAGAAGTAATCGAACCTCAAAGTACGGAATCAAAGTACTCCTTCTACGCCAGTACGCCTGAATGAAGGGATCAACTGTGTCAGAGACCTTGTTTCGTCTGACACGCTTCGGCCGAGTTCTCATTTCCTAAGCCCGATCAACATAGCTCCCAACAGGGACTATCTCTCCTTAGAAAGGCAGAATTGCTATCTTGAACCAGCGGTACTTCTTCGCCCTGCAATGGCCGAGTATCCAGTCGTGTTCATCTTTTAGTTTGTATGTTGCGTCAGTTTTGTCAGCATATACATACATGCATCATGCATTATTTATTTACATCCACAGTCATATTGCATCACTATCACTCTAGTCGGTCTTGTCCCCTAGTGATAAAAGTCCTCTCAATTGAGTTGTCAGCCCTTTCCTCGTCAGGAAGTGTTACGTCTGAACAATCTCTCTCCTTCAGTTTTATTTCTGGATTGAAATTTGGTCATCGACCACTTTGATAACTTGAACCTCTGAAAGACCAGAGAGCCCTCAGTTAACATCACTCTTCGCCATTGAAGATGATATCCTTGTTTTCTCGGATTAAAGAAAATCCCGAGAGAAAGCCTCCTAAATCGGAGATTCGGCAGTACGGCAGTTTTTTCTCTGAAAAACCCACTGATGAAAAGGTCATCGGCACCTCAAAATTGGATCACATCATATGGCATTTCTCCGAGAAGATCTCCGAGAAAAGTATGATGTAAAGACCCCGAACGAAAGCAGTCTCTCAAGAGACTCGTTTTCCCCAGTAGATTCAACAAATGACGTCTCCAAACAGAGAAGTTTGTGCACCTCTACAACTCAGACAACTGGGTTCCCCAGCAAGTCTGACATCAAAACTTTTTCCACTCAAATAGCATATCCCTAGGAAAATTCGGCGAGAAGTTTGAAGGAAAGCCGCTACGAATAGCGTCCTTGTCAGTAAAGTTTATTGACGAAAGAAACTAAGACCAGTTCCTTGGTAGGAAACCAGGATCGAGGGGAAGTTTACATCAGAAACTAAGACCAGTTCCTTGGTAGGAAACCAGGATCGAGGGGAAGTTTACATCAGAAACTAAGACCAGTTCCTCGGTAGGAAACCAGGATCGAGAGGAAGTTTACATCAGAAACTAAGACCAGTTCCTCGGTAGGAAACCAGGATCAAGGGAAAGTTTACATCAGAAACTAAGACCAGTTCCTCGGTAGGAAACCAGGATCGAGGGGAAGTTTAAATCAGAAACTGAGACCAGTTCCTTGGCTGAAGATCAGGATCGAGGGGAAGTTTACCTTTTCTAAGCATCATTGCTTAGCAAAAGAAGATGAATGCGTGAATTACCATTCATAGACGCCGTCAAAATTTCGGGTATTCCGATATTTAATCCTCTTGCACCCCGAATGCCCGAATGCCCGAATACCTTCGTCATTCACACCTTCGTGTCCAAGAAGATTAAATAGGGGCATCTGTCATACCCCAAATTTTGACCACTTAGATTTCCATCATTGTTCAAATCATCATCATAATATGGATGTACCTTCATGCCTCATCAATCTCCTCAAGGATTGTTGAGCATTCACTACCATCAAGAATTAGGGTTTCAAGCCCTCTCAGAGTTCTTAGACAAAGGATCAATCAAGGAATGACATGATCTTCAACTTGTCTAACCTCTCAAACATCCACAATGGATCAAAAGGACTCCCACTTCAAGGATCAAGCACAAGGCTGCTCCCTTCTAGGTGGATCAAGTCTCAAGATCGACAGTGTCACCAAATTAGGGTTTTGGTCGACCAGGGCCTCCAAATGGAAACTTTTCATCTGGGCACAAGCCAATGATCCAAAACATAACCTAATATACTTCATGGTACCTCATGGACCCAATCATCAAGTCAATTTTGCCTCAGGGGATGCATTCATCAAAAATCAGGAATTAGGGTTTCTTGACCTAATTCACCCCTAAGTAGACTTTTAGGGAAAATCATGAGCCAAGACCTCAAGAGAGGGTTTGAGGGTCTCTAATGAACTATATTGATCCATTTGAAACAATGGATTAAGCCAAGAAGCTTGAGCAACAAGTCTCAATTTCATCTGCAGCACAATTAGGGTTTCACGAGGAAAGTCAACTGTAACTTTGACTTTTGACCAGGACATGCTCCCAAACCCTAAAACATGATTCAATATACCCTATGACACCCATGGAACATGTCCATCAAGTTTTATTTAGGTCAAGGACATGATTTCATGAAGAATTGCACAGTTTGGAATTCATCTGATAAAAAGTCAACTGTGCACAAAAGTCAACTTTGACTTTTTGAGATTTTTCACCAAAATGGATTTTTAACCCTAAAATGATGTTAATGTATGATTTGAATCATCATTCATCAAGAAAAATCAAAGAAAGTGGGATAACTTATAAAAGGGGGTAACCATAAAAACTTAGAAAAATTTCTAAGTTATGGAAAAAGTGACACTAATGTGCCAACTTTGGAGGACCATAACTCCTAAACCACAAGGCCATTGTTCCCCATTCAAAGCTTGATTTGTAGATCTCATTGCCCTCTACAAAAGCTTCATACTGACCTATGTCCAAATTCCTCATGGATTTTGAGTTATGGAGTGATCAAAATCAAGAAAAGTCACTTTGTTCCAACACTTAGTGAAAATTTCACTAAGTCAGATTTTACCCTACTTTTTGCCAAATGTAGGGGGATTTTTCACTTGGATTCAAAAGAGATCAAAACCAAACATGTTCAAACAGTTGTTGTATCATGTAAGGGCTTTCCAAAATGACCAAGAACATTACCAAATTCAATTTGAGTCATGAGATATAACATTGGCAAGTTGCCTTGTTGAAATCTGTCAAGGCAAGGCAGATTTTGCATTTTTGCTCGATTTACCAAAATCAGCCAAATCCATATGCTCCTATCCACTTGGACACCTCTGAGGATTGAATCTAAAGGGGACAATCACTGAGCCAAGCCTCCAAAGTCTTTGGAACAAGATATAGCATGTTGAGCCTAGAATTGCCAAAATAGGGACAAGACTCCAATTTTGGATTGGAGCATCCAATGGAAGCATCAAGGTGGCATGGACTGAGCCATTCTCAACTGAATTCAGTCAATACTTATCCAAGACCAAGGGAACCAGCAGCCTGTGCCCTAACCTCTAGTCAATGGCTAGAGGAGACTTGGATTTTCATTTGCCAACATTGGCCAAACCTACTCAGCAGTTGCCATTCACTATTCCTTGCAAAACAAACTTGCTCTACTATAAATAGAGCTCAATTGTGATCAGTTTGAGTACACCAAAGCCATCAAACAGATGCTTTCCTCAAAATATCTTCTTTCACTCCAATTTTGCCTTCTAAGGCAAGTCACTATCGGGTTTTGAGTTTGAGAGCTTTTCCAATCAAACCAATCACTCACACACCTCACATACATCATATAGAAGTGATCCAAACACTCACATAACATCTGGAACACATATTTCACAAAATTACCAGCCAATTGCTCAAGTTCTTGACAGTTTTGCAGTTGAGGTACCATCTTCAGCTCCAAACCATTTCAATCCATTCCAAGCATTCATACACACTCCATGGCACCTAGGGAAGCTATCCAGATCATTGGAACCTAGCTGTAACACCTCCAACACAAATCACGATCACCAGCTGCAAGTGGTAAGCATGAGCTCTTCTAACTCTATGATCCATGCAATTTTTGCTGCACAATAATTTGGCCATATGTTCATAATCATGCATGGAATGTTTCCCCTCAATTAATTACATTGTTTGAATCGTGTATCAAAAATCCTAGCCTTCATGTAGAAATTAGGGTTCTTGAGGATTTTTCATGAGTTCTTGTTTCATGCTTAATTTAAATGAAATTAAATACCATAGACATGATCGTGAGGTTGAAACGAGTTGATTAGTATATGGATTGCATGATATAATCAAGTATTCAGTAAGATTGAAGAGAAAATGCAAATCTGGGAAAACCCAAAACACGCGCGTGTTCTTGGTGTGTTCTTGGCGCCATTTTTTGAATATTTGAATATTTGAATTTTGTGATTTTATTTAATTGATTCAAAAATTAATTTCTCTCTGAGTTTTAATGATTTTGAGTTGATTCTTTTTTTAATAATTCACAAAAATGTTAAAATATTTTATTTTCCCAAAAAATCCCAAAAATATTATTTATTTTGTATAATTGATATTTTTGCAAAGAATTAATGTTTTAATTGTTTTTAACATTTAAAATATTTTTTCCACCTTGATTTTGCAACTTTTAATGCCTTCTAATTATTTTGTAGGTCAATACTTAATTTTTGAAGCATTAATCCAAGATCACAATTTGTTTTTCCTATGTTAAACAATTTTGATCATTTTAATTGAATTTTTATTCAATTAAATACATTTTTGAAAACAAATTAGGGTTTTTGGATTAATTCAACCCTCATAAATCATTTTCAAAACACTTTGGGCCTCTAATAGAGTGTAAGACCCAATCCTTTTTTGACCAAATCATTTTTGGGCCTCAGTGTATTGTATAAGTCCCGATACCGTCAAAAAGTTCGACGCGGTCATCATCCGTTGAAAAACAAACTTTCTGGGCCTACCCTCGAGTAGTAAGACCCATTTCTTTCCTTTAAAACTCTTTGGGCCTCTATTAGAGTGTAAGACCCAACCCTCTTGTACAGAAAACTTTTTGGGCCTCCTTCGTTGTATAAGTCCCACTGTACATTTTCGAATAAACGACGCGATCGTCGCCAGTTTAAAAATAACCTTGGGCCTACCCTCGAGTAGTAAGACCCATTCAAATTTTTTGGGCCTCTAATAGAGTGTAAGACCCAACCCCCTTTTAACCAAAATCATTTGGGCCTCAGATATTGTATAAACCCCTTCGCGTTAAAAGAAAATCTCGACGCGATCGCCATTTTTAACGAAAAGTCAACTGGGCCTACCCTCGTGTTATAAGCCCCGCTCTTTTTTCTTTAAACCTTTTAGGCCTCTTGAGAGAGTGTAAGACCCATCCCTTTGTACAGAAAACCTTTTTGTGCCTCAGTCACTTGTATAAGTCCCTCTGTACAAATTCAAACAATGCGCTCACTGATAAAACCCTGGGCCTCTCCTTGAGCTGTAAGCCCCAAATCTTTCTTTTTCAAAGCACTTTCTCCTTTGATTTTGAATATACTGTTGTTTTCAATCTTTCTTTGTTGAACAACTAACCAAACAGCATGGAAGCTCTACAACCGAGTAAGTGTTTATACGTTTTCATTTACCGCTTTCTTATACATATAACTGTATTGTGGGGCTGTTTCACATTAAGTCTTCTTTCATAAACTCATATCAACTGTGTAATAATAGTATAGATATTTCGAGTTTCCCCGGCAACTACGTCTAGAACTAGGTGACGCCGTTTCGTTTATTCATAGAAATAGACAACTAGATCCCCAATAGGATCACCAGATACAGTCTTCTCTTCAGCTGTCCTCATTAGGAATTTCAAGAAACTCTACTCCCAGAGATGAATGTATTCTCCGTGAATGGCATCTTTGAGTTTCTTCCAAATTCTCGAACTTTCCTGACTTGATCTATTCCTTGTGAATAGCTTGCCTTGAATTTCTCGGGGTTTGGGGACCCACAGGCTTCTTAAAAGCATCGGCCTCCTCTTGGGCATCATACAAGGACCCACAGGCTTCCTAAAAGCAACCCCGCCTCCTCTTGGGCTTAGTACAAGGACCCGTCGGCTTCTTAGAAGTATTCACAGCCTCCTCTTAGGCTTCATATAATGATTCTTCCTCCGGGAATGATAGCATCCTCTTGGGCTTCGTACAAGGACCGATCGGCTTCTTAAAAGTTTCCAGCCTCATCTTGGGCTTCGTACAAATTATCCCGACGACCTCCTAGAGGTATAGGAACAGAAATTAGTCATCTGCATAGAACAGTCCTTTCAAAGAGTCTACTACTATTTCTCAAAGCATGGTACAAAAGATGAAACTCTAGACACGGGCTGTCTAATCTCCTTGAGTTTTCCAGACATTCTCAAGTGACCCCTTCGTTAAATAGGAAGAAAACCCGTAGACTCGGACAGTCTCAATACCCTTCGGATTTCCCAATTCCTTAAAGAACAGGAATAGCCCGGATCCTCGAATCCAATCCTCGAGTACAGTGTTGCTCATATAAGAACTGATTTTCTCTTTAAATCAGCATACTGGACCTGTCACTCAAGTGAAACAGTAACCATAGCCTCCTCTTAGGCTTTGTATAATGATCCTTCTCCAGTTACAATAGCCTCTCTCTTGGGCTTTATACAATGATTCTCCCCAGCGGAGTCAAACAACGTTTAGCCTCTCTCTCGGGCTTTGTACGAGACACATAAAGAGACTCCCTCGTTGAGTCAATCACCCTTTCGCCTCCATCTCGGGCTTTATACGAGATACAAAAAGGTTCTTATTGAGCCAAACAAATTTTAGCCTCCATCTCGGGCTTCGTACGAGATACAAAAAACTCTCTTGTTGAGTCAAATAGCCTCCATCTCGGGCTTTATACGAGATACCAAAAGACTCCATCGTCGAGTCAAAACCTTTTAGCCTCTCTCTCGGGCTTTGTACGAGACACATATTAGCCTCCTCTTAGGCTTTGTATAAGAAAACCATTGGTTGGTCCAATCAACCTTTTAGCATCAAAGCTGTGCCTCGTTCACAGTACACAAACTTCAACAACTCTTTCCCCTTCATCTAATTGTTGTAAGCGGCAAGCCTCTGGATCATCTACATCCATGCCAATGTCCCTCTTTTAGTATGAGAAACTCCTAAGGAAAGATGGCATTGCTCTAAACTGAGTTAAAGCCTTCTCCTTCAGGTTAAAATCCCCTATAAAGGAAATTATGGCATTGCCGAATTCACAAATCCCGGTTAAAGTAATCCTCCTTTACAGTTAGTCACCCAACAGTTGTGACAAACAGACCCCTTTAGAGATGACAAATTCTCTCTAAGGTCAACACTTTTAGCTTCACATCTTGGGCTTTAAACAAGATACAAACTACCTTTTGCTTCACGTCTTGGGCTTTGAACAAGACACCAAAACAACCATTTCCTCCCATAGAATAGGAGGAACTACGATCGCTCTGATTTCCCTGTTTCGGTAAACGGGAATACGTAGGCATAAGATTGAAAGAAAAAATCTTAGCGAGCACACTAAACAAAAACCCAAAATCCCATACTCTCATACATTCGTCCTAACATCCTAACCGGTAGCCTAAAGCACCCCTTGTCAACAAAATAACCTAGGAGAAACCCCGAATCTTTGTAGCATCTGTAAACCAACAGTTTTGACTGTTTAATCTCAGTATGCAAGCAGGGTTAATTGGAGACATCTATTTCCCTTCCTTCATCAGCTTTAATAGGATAAAAAATGAATCGAGCTGTAGTACCAGAGCGATCGTGCTTCACAACCACATCCAAAACTCACTCGCTACAAGCTGCACGAACTTCTCCACGGGCACATTCTCCTCGAGGTCGACGAGTATGGGCGCCTCGGTCTGTGGCCTCTTAGAAGGAGTCTCATGCGAAGGAGGAGATTGGCTACATTGAGGGGAGGAGGAGTCGCTGGCCCCATCACCAGGCTTTGGCATCTGTTGGACCTAAGTGACTCTGCCCTTGCTGGCTTTCTTCGCGCCCTTGGTGGCCACCAACTTCATGATGCGCTCGTGCACGTTCGACATTTGGCCTGCGACAGTAAACAGAAAATAAGTCAGTACAAAAAAGGAAAAAGGGACAGACACATGAGCAAAGCAAAGGATTACTACCAATGAACCTCAAGGCGTCTTTGCGGGACTCACACTCGAGGAGAGCCTTAGTGTTAATAAATAGTTTCTCTTGACGAACTTCCCCGCGAGCGTCGAAGACGAAACTCTCATCCATGCTGACACACTTAGCGGGAGTAAAGGCGGAGATAAAGTCGACCATCTTTTTGTACGACTTTTGGTCTTCAGCGTTCAGGTCGCCATGCTTAATGATGTAGCTTTACGTGTTCCTCTTGAAGTGTGTCTCCTCCCACTCGAGGGGACACTTAGACACTAACTTCTCCTCACCTGCCTCGTCGGTCACACGGTTGTATAGGGAGTCTACGGCCGTGTGCGTAATGGGATTGATGACGTAGAACCTATCTTTGAAGGTGCGGACAGAATCCAGATACCCCCGAAACAGCTTCCTCGGCTGCTTCAGAGACACCCAATTATGCCGACCATCAACAAAAAACCGTTGTAGATGGAATGTGCAGAAGAACAAGGGAAGGGTAGCCCCAATACCGAGATAGTCGCACACCAGCTCGAACGCCCGAACGAATGCTAGTGAGTTGGGGTGAAGCTGTGAGGGCGCTAGACACAACCAGTGAAACACCCCCTTTGAAATTCGCTGAAGGGGAGATAGATTCCCACGTCCTGAAACGCGAACTCATACATAGGGAATCTCATCCCCCTGAATCTCGAGTAGATACAATGTTGTTCTTTGGGCTTGTACACCACCCAGTTCGGAGGGGAGCCCACGACAAGATTCTCGACTGTCACAAAGGCATCTGAATCGTCGATGACGAAGCGCGATCCGACACTAAGAGGCTCGTCCTCGACCCAGTCTTCAGGCGTGCAGGGTCACTCAGCTCTATCTTGCTGAACCGGAGGGTCGAGTTTGGGCTCGTCGTCGATGTAAATGACGCCCTCGAGTCTCACGACCATTTTACCTGAAAAATAGAGGAAAATGGTGAATCTGACTTCCGAGATAAAATCCACCATTCCACCACAAATCAAGTGAAAGGGCGAAGAGAGTGATGAGGAACCCCAGATAAATTCTCCCCGACACAGATCAACGAGCCTCTCCTCGACTGAGCCTCATCCACAGAGAGACTCCTGTCGACACGAGGCGGTAAGTCTCCTCGCGCGAGAAGACTCTAGTAAATGCAGTATAATCCCTTGACAGAGACCTCCTCACGATGGTTACATGCCTGCAGGGAGCGAGGCACCCCGGGAGTTCCATCGCTGGTCCCCGAGCCCTTCTTCAGCTCCCCGGGACCTTCCTCACTTGTCCTCGAGACATTCATCAGAAACTTCATAAAGTTTCATGTATTCTCATGAAATTTACGACGACCTGGCCGGAAACTTCACGAGCTCTGCCAGAAAACTCATAGTTCCACCGGGAACTTCATGAAGGTCGTCGAAAAGTTCATGCATCCACCCTAAAATCCTACGTACTACCCAGAAAATCAACGATGAATGCATAAGTTTGGAGGAAGGAAAAGAAAACTTACTTGGTGAAGGAAAATCTGGACGACGGAGAGCGACAATGATGACGGCGACAGTGACGGTGGAAGCAATGTGAGAACTTGGATGGACTGAGAAAGAGCTCTGAGAGGAATAAAGGGGAAAACGCGAAAATGAAACAAGCTTCCCCCCATTTATATTCCTAGCACGGAAAACGAGACAGCCCTAGGCACTCAAGTGCCCCTACGCGTAGCCGCCCTAGGCATTAATCACGCATGACATGTGGCACTAAAAGACACCACATGCGTCCTCTCAGCTTCCCCTCGTGCCCGTAGACCGAGCATACTCACACCTTTCCATCTCCCCCACAAAGTCGGGCAAGACACCAGATGGGGACACCTCCACGCGAGCATCTTTTATTACTGTCGAACATAATGACCTTGTCGAAGCGGCTTCTACTCTCGTCCACACACCTTGCCCCCGCGGGCTCCTCGCCTCGAAAACGCGCGACACACGCGGGCAACCATTACTATTTTCCTCGACATCAGAACAGACTCTTAAGTCATCACTCCTCCACTTTAGAGCAACGACTTGGGGGGCTCCTGTTCTGGACTGGGCCCGAGGCTGGCCCATCGTCGAGCACGACCCAACCCAAGTCCTCGTCGAGGAGGGCCCAATCAAGGTTCAGCTCATCTGCATGCACGGGGTGTAGCGAGCGATTTTAGACGCGGTTCTTAAGCGTTGGTCGCTCTCTGCGGTTTGAGCTTTGACTACAGGTCGATTCATTTTTTATCCTATTGTGAGCTGAATAAGGAAGGGAAATAGATGTCTCCAATTAACCCTGCTTTGCATACTGAGTTTAAACAGCGGTCTGTTAAGTTACGAATGCTATCAATGTGGGGGGCCTTTGTACTGGTTATTTGTATTTTCGCCAATACTGTTTTCTTTCTTTTTTACCTGGGCAGAAGGTTTCTGGCAGGGAACAAGGATTAGGATGTTAGGACTGATGCTTTTTACTGCTTTTGATTGATGGAGATATGGGATTTGGTTTTTTTGTTGATTGCGCTCGCTAAGATCTTTTCTTTCGATCTTATGCCTACGTATTCCCGTTTACCGAAACAGGGAAATCAGAGCGTTCGTAGTTCCTCCTATTCTATGGGAGGAAATTGGTTTTTGGTGTCTTGTTCAAAGCCCAAGACGTGAAGCGAAAGGTGGTTTGTATCTTGTTCAAAGCCCAAGATGTGAAGCTGAAAGGTCTATTTTTGTCTTGTTCAAAGCCCAAGACGTGAAGCTGAAAGATCTCGGCTTTAGAGAGAATTTGTCATCTCTAAAGAGGGGAGAAGGAGAATTACTTTAACTGGGATACGCGGATCCGAGCAATGCCATAATTTCCGAAGAAAGGGTTTTAACCTGAAGGAGAAGACTTTAACTCAGTGTAGAGCAATGCCATCTTTCCTTAGGAATTTCTCATGCTAAAAGAGGGACAGTGGCGTGGATATAGATGGTCCAGAGGCTTGCCGCTTACAGTGATTAGATGAAGGGAAAGGAGTTGTTGATGTTTGTGTACTGTGAACGAGGCACAGCTTTGATGCTAAAAGGTTGATTGGATCAACCAGTGGTTTTCTTATACAAAGCCTAAGAGGAGGCTAATTTCCGCTAGGAAAATCATTATACAAAGCCTAAGAGGAGGCTATTTTGTGTCTCGTACAAAGCCCGAGGGAGAGGCTAAAAGTTTTTGTTTGACTCAACGAGGGAGTCTTTGTGTGTCTCGTACAAAGCCCGAGAGAGAGGCTAAAACGTTGTTTGACTCCGCTAGGGAGAGTCATTGTATAAAGCCCAAGAGGAGGCTATGTCAGTTAAGTGACAGGTCCAGTATACTGATTTTGAAAGAGAAAATCAGTTCTTATATGAGCATCACTGTACTCGTGGGTTAGATCTGAGGATCAGGGTTGTTTCCTCTTCTTTGGGGAAACTGGAAATCCAAAGGGTATTGAGACTGTCCGAGTCTGCGGGTTTCCTTCCTATTTAACGAAGGGGTCACTTGAGAATGTCTTTTGAGACTCAAGGAAGTTAGACTGTCTGTGTCTAGAGTTTTATCTTTTGTACTATGTTTTGAGAAACAGTAGTAGACTCTATGAAAGGACTGTTCTGTGAGGATGACTAGGTTCTGTTCCTATACCTCTAGGAGGTCGTCGGGACAATTTGTACGAAGCCCAAGAGGAGGCTGGAAACTTTTAAGAAGCCGACGGGTCCTTGTACGAAGCCCAAGAGGAGGCTATCATTCCCGGAGGAAGAGATCATTATACGAAGCCTAAGAGGAGGCTGTGAATACTTCTAAGAAGCCGTAGTGTCCTTGAATAATGCCCAAGAGGAGGCCGATGCTTTTAAGAAGCCCGTGGGTCTATCATCTCCTTTCCATTAGGAGAGATAACTCTTTTAAAGATAAAAACCACTGGTAAATGTGCGAGGTTTACTATCCAGCGACCTTTAACCTTTAAAGAGGGTTCCTTAGTTAAGGTCCAAGATTATGACCGTAGTGGGTACCCAAACCCCGAGACATTCAAGGCAAGCTATCCACAAGGAATAGATCAAGTCAGGAAAGTTCGAGAAGTTGGAAGAAACTCAAAGATGCCATTCACGGAGAATACATTCATCTTGGGGAGTAGAGCTTCTTGACGATTCCTAAGGAGGACAGCCGAAGAGAAGACTGTATCTGGTGCTCCTATTGGGGATCTAGACGTCTATTTCTACGAATAAATGAAACGGCGTCACCTAGTTCTAGACGTAGTTTCCGGGGAAACTCGAAATATCTATACTATTATTACACAGTAGATATGAGTTTATGAAAGGAGACTTACAGTGAGCAGCCCCACAGTACAGTTTATAGTATGAAAGCAGTAAACGAAAGCAATAACCACTTACTCGGTTGGAGTGCTTCCATGCTGTTTGGTTAGTTGTTCAACAAAGAAAGATTGAAAACAATAGTATATTCAAAATCAAAGGAGAAAGTGCTTTGAAAAAGAAAGATTTGGGGCTTACAGCTCAAGGAGAGGCCCAGGGTTTTATCAGTGAGCGCACTGTTTGAATTTGTACAGAGGGACTTATACAAGTGACTGAGGCCCGAAAAAGGTTTTCTGTACAAAGGGATGGGTCTTACGCTCTCTCAAGAGGCCCTAAAAGGTTTAAAGAAAAGAGTGGGGCTTATAACACGAGAGTAGGCCCAAATGTTTTTTCGTTTAAAAATGGCGATCGCGCCGAGGTTTTCTTTTAACGCAGAGGGACTTATACAATAAGTGAGGCCCAAGATGTTTTGGTTAAAAGGGGGATTGGATCTTACACTCTAATAGAGGCCCAAAGTGTTTTGAATGGGTCTTATAGCTCAAGGAGAGGCCCAGGTGATTTTTATTTTTAAACGGGCGACGATCGCGCCGTTTACTTGTACAGAGGGACTTATACAATGAGTGAGGCCCAAAAAGTTTTTGTACAAGGGGGGATGGGTCTTACACTCTCTCAAGAGGCCCAAAGTGTTTTGAAAATGATTTATGAGGGTTGAATTAATCCAAAACCCTAATTTGTTTTCAAAATGTATTTAATTGAATAAAAATTCAATTAAAATGATCAAAAATTGTTTAACACATGGAAAACAAATTGTGATCTTGGATTAATGCTTCAAAAATTAAGTATTGACCTACAAAATAATTAGAAAGCATTAAAAGTTGCAAAATCAATGTAGAAAAAATATTTAAAATGCCAAAAACAATCAAAATATTAATTCTTTACAAAAATATCAATTATATGAAATAAATAATATTTTTGGTATTTTTTGTGAAAATAAAATTTTAACATTTTTGTGAATTATTAAAAAAAGAATCAACTCAAAATCATTAAAACTCATAGAGAAATTAATTTTTGAATCAATTAAACAAAATCACAAAATTCAAATATTTGAATTTCTAAAAATGGCGCCAAGAACAAGCTGAAGAACACGCGCGTGTTCTTGGTTTCTCAGATTTGCATTTTCTATCCAATCTCCATGAATACGTAATCATATCATGCAATCCACATATCATTATGCTCGCCTCAACCTCACGATCATGTCTATGTACTTTAATTTCATTTAAATTAAACATACAACAAGAAATCACGAAGAGACCTCAAGAACCCTAATTTCTGCATGAAGGCTAGGATTTTTGATACACGATTCAAACAATGCAATTAATTGAGGGAAAACATTCCATGCATGATTATGAACATATGGCCAAATTATTGTGCGAGGAAATATGCATAGATTGAGAGATGGCCAAGTATGTGCTTACCTCTAAGTCGTGACAGCAAGTTCAAAGTGATTTTTGATTTAGACGTGTTACAGATGAGTGGTGATGATCTGAACAACTTCCCTACACCCTATGGATTGTGTTTGGATGGTTGGACTTGATTGAAATTGGCTGGATCATTTTGTGGCACCTCAGCTGCACTTTGGTTAAAACCTTGAGCAACCAGCTGGTGATTTTGTGAAACTGATGTTTTAGAAGTAATCTAAGTGTTTGATCAACTCATATGTGATGTATGTGAGGTGTGTGAGTGATTGGTTTGATTGGAATTGCTCTCAAACTCAAAACCCGATAGTGACTTGCCTTAGAAGGCAAAATTGGAGTGAAAGAAGAGATTTTGAGGAAAGCATCTGTTAGATGGCTTTGGTGTACTCAAACTGACCACAATTGAGCTCTATTTATAGTAGAGCAAGTTTGTTTTGCAAGGAATAGTGCATGGCAGCTGGTAAGTAGGTTTGGCCAATGTTGGCAAATGAAAATCCAAGTCTCCTCTAGCCATTGACTAGAGGTTAGGGCACAGAGCTTTGGTTCCCTTGGTCTTGGATAAGTCTTGACTAATTTCAGATGAGAATGGCTCAGTCCATGCCACCTTGATGGTTCCATTGAATGCCTCATTCCAAATTTGAAGTCTTGTCCCTATTTTGGCCATTCTATGTTCAACATGTTATTTCTTGTTCCATGGACTTTGGAGCCTTGGCTTAGTGATTGTCCCCTTTAGATTCAATCCTCTGAGGTGTCCAAGTGGATAGGAGCAATTGAATTTGGCTGATTTTGGCAAATCGACCAAAGTTGCAAATTCTGCCTTGCCTTGACAGATTTCAGCAAGGCAACTTGGCAATGTTGTATCTCATGGTGTAGGTTGAATATGGCAATGTTCTTGGCCATTTTGGAAAGCTCTTACATGATACAACAACTATTTGAACAAGTTTGGTTTTGATCTCTTTGGATTCCAAGTGAAAAATCCCCCTACATTTGACAAAAAGTGAGGCAGAATCTGACTTAGTGAAAATTTCACTAAGTGTTGGAAAAAGTGACATTTTCACTTTTCAGCCACATTGATCACTCCATAACTCAAAATCCTTAATGAATTGGAATGACTTGTAGTTGAAGTTTTTGTAGGTGATAATGAGGGCTACAAATCCATCTTTGGATGAGAAAAAATGTCCTTGTGGTTTAGGAGTTATGGTCCTCCAAAGTTGGTACCTTTGCCACTTTATTTTTAACTTAGAAAAATTTCTAAGTTTTATGGTTACCCCTTTTACAAGTTATCTCACTTTTCTTGATTTTTCTTGATGAATGATGATTCAAATCATACATTAACATCATTTTAGGGTTAAAAATCCATTTTGGTGAAAAATCTCAAAAAGTCAAAGTTGACTTTTGTGCACAGTTGACTTTTTATCAGATGAATTCCAAACTGTGCAATTCTTCAGGAAATCATGTCCTTGACCTAAATCAAACTTGATGGACATGTTCCATGGGTGTCATAGGGTATATTCAATAATGTATTAGGGTTTGGGAGCATGTCCTGGTCAAAAGTCAAAGTTACAGTTGACTTTTCTCTTAAAACCCTAATTGTGGTGCAGATGAAATTGAGACTTGTTGCTCAAGCTTCTTGGATCAATCCATTGTTCCAAATGGATCAATATGGTATATTAGAGACCCTCAAACCCTCTCTTGAGGTATTGGCTCATGGTTTGCCCTAAAAGTCAACTTAGGGGTGAATTAGGTCAAGAAACCCTAATTCCTGATTTTTGATGAATGCATCCCCTGAGGCAAAATTGACTTGATGCATGGGTTCATGAGGTTCCATGAAGTATATTAGGTTATGTTTTGGATCATTGCCTTGTGCCCAGATGAAAATTTCCATCTGGAGGCCCTGGTCGACCAAAACCCTAATTTGGTGACACTGTCGATCTCGAGACTTGATCCACCTAGAAGGGAGCAGCTTTGTGCTTAATCCTTGAAGTAGGAGTCCTTTTGATCCTTTGAGGATGTTTGAGAGATTAGACAAGTTGAAGATCATGTCATTTCTTGATTGATCCTTTGTCTAAGCACTCAGAGAGGGCTTGAAACCCTAATTTTGATTGTATTGGATGCTCACCCATCTTTGGGGAGACTGATGAAGCATGATGGTTCATCCATATTGTGATGATGATTTTCACAATGATGGGAAATCTAAGTGGTCAAAATTTGGGGTATTACAGATGCCCTTATTTAATCTTCTTGGACCCGAAGGTGTGAATGACGAAGGGATTCGGGCATTCGGGGTGCAAGAGGATTAAATATCGGAATACCCGAAATTTTGATGGTGGTTATGAATGGTAGCTTACGCATTCATCTTATTTAGCTAAGCAATGATGCTTAGAAAAGGTAAACTTCCCCTCGATCCTGGTCTCCTACCAAGAACTAGTCTCAGTCTCTTTTGAAATAAACTTCCCCTCGATCCTGGTTTCCTACCAAGGAACTGGTCTTAGTTTCTGTTGAAATAAACTTCCCCTCGATCCTGGTTTCCTACCAAGGAACTGGTCTTAGTTTTTGATATAAACTTCCCCTCGATACTGGTTTTCTTACAAGGAACTGGTCTTAGTTTCTGATATAAACTTCCCCTCGATCCTGGTTTCCTACCCAGGAACTGGTCTTAGTTTCTTTTGTCAATAAACTTTATTGACAAGGGACGCTATTAGTAGCGGTTTTCCCTCAAACTTCTCACCGAATTTTCCTGGGGAGACGCCATTTGAGTGGGAAAAGATTTGATGTCAGACTTGCTGCGGAACCCATTCGTCTGAATTGTAGAGTTGTACAAACTTCTCCGTTGGAGACGCCATTTGTCGATTCTACTGGGGAAAGCGAGTCTTTTGAGAGACTGTTTTCATTTTGGGTTACATCATACTTTTCTCGGGATCTTCCCGGAGAAATGCCATATGATGGGATCCAATTTTGAGGTACCAATGACCTTCTCATCAGTGGTTTTTCGGAGCAAAACTGGCGTGCTGCCGAATCTCTGATCACGAGGCTTTCTCTGTGGATTTTCCTTAATCCGGGAAAGCAAGGATATCATCTTCAATGGCGAAGAGTGATGTTTATTAAAAGTTTTCTCTGGCTTTTCAGAGGTTCAAGTTATCAAAGTGGCCAAGTGCCGACTCTGATCTAAAGATACACTGGTGGCGAGATTGTGCAGACGCAACACTTCCTGACGAGGAAAGAACTGACAAACTCGATTGAGAAAACTGTTTATCACTAGGGGACAAGACCGGCTAGAGTGATAACGATGCAATATGAAATGTAAATGCAAATCAAAAATGCATGAAGTACGTATGTATATGCTGACAAAACAGACGCGACATACAGACTAATGGATGAACACAATTGGATACTCGGCCATCGCGGGGCGAAGAAGTACCGTTGGTTCAAAATAGCAATTCCACCTTGCTTAGGAGAGATAGTCCCGTTGGGAGCTATATTGATCGGGCTTAGTAGATGAGAACTCGGCCGAGGATGTCAGACGAAACATGGTCTCTGACATTATTGATCCTTCATTCAGGAGTACTGGTCTAGAAGGAGTACTTTGATTCTGCACTTTGAAGTTCGCTTACTTCGGGAGAAGCGATCAATGTTCTTCTGATGTTCAACAGTCAAAAGAAATGCCATCTTTAATTTAAAAGCAGAAAAAGTTTAACAAGTAAATTTATTTTTGTTTTATTTCAAGAATCGCTGATTAAGTTTAAACAACGTCGTTCTGTAAAGCTAAAACAAGTAAAGAATTACAAACAAAAGCACAAGGGCTCAAATTTTATTGATAAGATGGAGATCAGCCAAACACATGATTCCAAAGAGTATATACAAAGTTAGAAAATGGTAATTTACAGGGAAAAGGGCTACGTTGAAACATAACGACCACTATTCTTCTACCAACTTTGAATTCGGGACATCCTGAGCTTCTGTCGAAGATGACCTTTGACTGGAGATTTCCTCCGATAGATGATGCAACTGCTGCTGAGGGACTTGCCTCTGTTGAACATAGTTACTTGCCATTATCCCTAACTTTTGCCTGGATTGTACTATGAGATTTCCAATCCATCGGGATGATTCTTTTCATGTCTCTAACTTTTGCCTGGACCGCCCTTTCGGGTTTTCAATCCACCGAGACGTTTTTTTTTTTTTTTAGTTTTAGGCGAAGTATTTCTTGACTATATCAACATTCGTGGGATAGGCAAATTCCTCTCCGTCCATGGTTGCAAGTCTCAAGGCGCCGCCTGAGAAAGCTTTCGTGACCACATAGGGGCCATCATAATTTGGGGTCCATTTGCCCCGAGAATCAGTGAGAAATGATTGTATCTTCTTGAGCACAAGGTCTCCTTTTCTGAAGATACGCGGTCAGACCTTTTTGTCGAACGCCCTTTTCATTCTTTGTTGATACAACTGACCGTGGCATAGTGCCGTGATTCGCTTCTCTTCGATCAGGTTCAGTTCGTCGTGTCAACTTTGACACCATTAAGCTTCGGTGAGCTTAGCTTCCATCAATACCCGGATTGATGGGATCTCTACTTCTATGGGGAGCACTGCTTCCATGCCATATACTAGAGAGAAAGGGGTTGCCCCTGTTGAAGTGCGGACAGATGTTCGATAACTGTGAAGAGCAAAGGGTAGCATTTCGTGCCAATCTTTATAGGTTACAACCATCTTTTGAACAATCTTCTTGATGTTCTTATTAGCCGCTTCTACCGCTCCGTTCATCTTGGGTCGGTAGGGAGATGAGTTATAGTGTTCGATCTTGAACTCTGCACACAACTCCTTCATCATCTTATTGTTCAAGTTAGATCCATTATCAGTAATGATCTCGCTTGGAACACCATAACGGCAGATGATATTATTTTTGATAAATCGGACCACCACTTGTCGGGTTACATTGGCGAATGACGCTGCTTCGACCCACTTGGTGAAATAGTCAATGGCTACCAGGATGAACCGATGTCTGTTTGAAGCCTTGGGCTCAATCATACCAATCATATCGATTCCCCATATGGAAAATGGCCATGGGGAAGAAAGAACTTTGAGATGTGATGGCGGTACATGAATTTTGTCGGAGTATATCTGACACTTGTGACACCTCCTCATGTACTTGTAGCAGTCGGATTCCATGGTCAACCAATAATACCCGGCCCTGAGAATTTTTCTCGCCATTGTGCGTCCGTTGGCATGAGTGCCAAAGGATCCTTCATGAACTTATTTCATGAGCATGTCTGCTTCTGGTCTGTCGACGCATCGGAGCAAGACCATGTCAAAATTTCTCTTATAAAGAGTGTCACCGCTCAGGAAGAAGTTTCTAGCCAATTTTCTGAGGGTTTTCCTGTCTTTTCTGAGTGCCCCAGATGGGTACTCTTGTTTCTGAAGGAAGCATTTGATATCGTGATACCAAGGTCTGTCGTCTATGACTGCTTCAATTGCGAAGATGTAAGCGGGCCGTTCAAGGCGCATGATGTCGATCTTAGGTATGTCATTCCATCGACCTACACTAATCATGGAAGAGAGATTGGCTAATGCATCATCCATGTGATTCTCATCACGAGGGATGTGATGAAAGTCGACTCTGTTGAAGAAGGGTAACAACCTCCTTGCATAGTCTTTGTAAGGAATCAATCCTGATTGGTATGTGTTCCAATCTCCTTTTATCTGGTTAATAACCAGGGCTAAATCGCCATATACGTCCAAGTTTTTGATCCTTAAATCAATCGCTTCTTCGAGACCCATGATACATGCTTCGTATTCGGCCTCGTTGTTCGTACATTTGAACGTAAGTCTGGCAGCGAAAGGAATGTGGGAACCCTGAGGGGTAACAATGATTGCCCCAATTCTGTTTCCATAATGATTGACTACTCCGTCAAAGATAAGTCCCCACTGGGAACCTGGTTCTGGCCCTTCACTGGGTAGCGGTTCATCGCAATCTTTCATCTTTAGATACATGACATCTTTGTCTGAGAAGTCAAACCCGATTGATTCTTGATCGTCAATCGGTTGATGAGCCAAATGATCGGCTAAAGTACTTCCTTTAACGGCTTTCTGAGCATGGTACTCTATGTCATATTCTGATAGTAACATCTGCCAACGGGCAATCCTTCCCGTGAGAGCAGGTTTTTCGAAAACATACTTGATTGGATCCATTTCGGAGACCAACCAAGTAGTATGACGAATCATGTACTGGCGAAGACGTTTGGCTGCCCAAGCCAAAGCGCAACAAGTTTTCTCAAGCATCGTGTACCAAGTTTCGCAGTCGGTGAATTTCTTGCTTAGATAGTAAATGGCAGACTCTTTCCGTTTAGTTTCGTCTTGTTGGCCAAGTACACGTCCCATTGAGTCCTCTAGGACCGTGATGTAAATGATTAGTGGTCTCCCTTCCACTGGAGGTGATAGAATCGGAGGATTCAACAGATATTCCTTGATACTGTCGAAGGCGGTTTGGCAATCTTCTGACCAAACGCAATCCTGGTTCTTTTTGAGTAATTTGAAAATCGGCGCACACGTCGCGGTCATGAGGAATATGAATCTGGAGATGTAGTTCAAACGTCCCAGGAATCCTATGACTTGTTTTTCAGTTTTCAGAGAAGGCATTTCTTGAATGGCCTTGACCTTGTCAGGATCAACTTCAATTCCTTTCTGGCTGACGATGAACCCTAGTAATTTCCCCGAACGGACACCGAAGGTGCACTTGTTAGGATTCAAGCGGAGCTTGAATTTTCTTAGACGTTCGAACAATTTTGACAGATGTTCAACGTGCTCCTCCTCTGTTCTTGATTTTGCAATCAAATCATCGACATATACCTCGATTTCTTTGTGTATCATGTCATGAAACAGAGTAGTCATGGCCCTTTGATAGGTTGCCCCGGCATTCTTCAAACCGAACGGCATTACCTTGTAACAAAAGGTACCCCATGGGGTAATGAACGAAGTTTTCTCCATGTCTTTCGGTGCCATTTTGATCTGGTTATAGCCCGAGAATCCATCCATGAAGGAGAATACTTTGAACTTTGCTGTGCTATCAACCAGCATGTCAATGTGTGGTAAAGGAAAGTCGTCCTTTGGACTTGCCTTGTTTAGATCTCTATAATCAACACACATTCTGACCTTTCCATCCTTTTTTAGAACGGGTACGATGTTGGCTAACCATTGAGGATGTTCAGATGTAGCAAGGAAACCCGCGTCAATCTGTTTCTGTACCTCCTCTTTGATTTTGATGGCCATGTCCAGGTGAGTGCGTCTCAACCTTTGCTTTACTGGCGAACATTCCGATCTCAATGGTAAGTGATGTTCCACGATGCTGGTATCCAACCCTGGCATATCCTGATAGGACCAAGCGAACACATCGGGGAATTCTTTGAGAAGCTTTATCAGATCTTCTCTAGCAGTTGGACTGAGCAGTGCTCCGATCCTGATTTCTTTTCTCTCTTTTTCTGAACCCAAGTTTACCGTTTCCAACGGCTCTTTGTGAGGTTCAATGGACCTTTCCTCTTTTCTGAGTAGTCGGGAGATCTCTTCTGGAATTTGGTTGTCATTTTCTTCTTCAGCCTCGAATACCGGGAACTCAAAGTTGGAAGAAGGCATCGGATCGTATGTTTCAACGGGGTTTAAAACAAGCAATCTGCATGACGTGATGATTCGTGTTTAGAAGAGATAGAGAAAATGTAAGTGTGTGCAGTGTATTTATTTTACTGCTTGTTTTTATTATTGAATGTTTTTTTTTTTTAGGATTACCATTTTCTGAGAAAGCAAAAAGAGAAAACAACAATAATGTGGAAATTACAGAACGACGTTATTTTATTAATGCACAAGTCGAATCTTGAAACTACAGCACTATAAAACAAAACTCACTCGCTTTGGGCAAAGCGAAGAGGGAAATTTACAAAAAGCGAGCCCTATCAAAACATTTGTTTCACCTGGGCAGGGTGAAAGGTTAAAGATGGCAATTACTTTGACTGACGAACGACCTTCGGAACCTCAACGGTAACCCATTGGCGGCGAACTCCTCGGTGAATCACAAAGTCTGGCACCTTCCTTGATTTGTCTTCAGAAATGACGCTGATTTCTGGTGGAGTAAGATCATTGGAATCTGTTTCCCAGGCAGAATTGTCGTAGGAGGATTCCTCTGTTGTATTTTGCATAGCATTGGTGCTCTCAGTTGTATCTCCCCATCCAGTTAACTGGATATCTTCGAGCCTGATACGAGAGCTTTCGGGAGCAGTGTACTTGACCATAAAGTCGTATTTTCCACTTGGTTGTCCCAGAGTGTCCCAAACTTCTTTGGAACTGGAGAAGTCATCCCTCTCGATGACGTTGACCTCAGAAAAAGCATAGCTGATGAATTCTAGTCCTGCAAACATTGCGAATTCATCTTCATGTTGAGTAGTTTCTGAATGACCTGAGTGTTGATCCCATGACATAGCGGGGACATAGGTATTCTGTTCAATGACGCTCAACTGAGTTTCATTGTTCGGCTGACTTTCTGGCCCCAAGTTTCCTGGGTAAGGCTGCCACATTGGCAGGCCATCCATTGGGCCATAGTAATTGTGGTCAAAGTTGTCTTTCATCGGAGTGTCTTCCTCTAATGAATTTGGCGGAGCACGGCATCCTTCCGGATCACAATCTCCGTAAATCATTTCGACATCTGATCTTGGTATAAATCTCATACTTTCTGTAGGAAAGCAAAAAGGCATAGGCACCTCTTCCTGAGACATATAGCCGTCCTTGTTAAGGTAGGACTTCCATTCTTCATCTGTGTCAGAGGGATCTTCCTCATTGATAGCATGAACTGTCTGAGACACTGGGTGAAGAAAACCTCCACTGTGGAAGAATTTTTGAAGGGGATGAAGACTTTCATCGTTGGCGGCTGTCTGGGTACAGGTCGCAAAAAAACCAAGACCCTTCTTTGTTTTATTGTCAATAGGAATGACAAGCCGTCCCCATCCGGTTGTATCGGTACTCTCGACCGCTTTGATAGCATCGTTGTATGAGGAAATCGAGGTTCCTCCTTCAGATTGATCGTTCTTGCTCACCGATAGTGCTTGGAACTGAGTTCCAATAACCTCCTCAGGTTCTACACAAGCAGATGATGATAAGTTGCTCACAAGCAAGGCTTGTTCCCCATAAACCGTGACAAGTTGATCGTTCTTGACGAACTTTAGCTTTTGGTGGAGGGTTGAAGTAACTGCTCCAGCCTGATGTATCCAAGGTCTTCCTAATAAACAACTGTATATTTCCCGGATGTCCATGACCTGGAAAGTGATTTGGAAAGTGTGAGGACCAATAGTTATGGGAAGATCAACTTCGCCGATAACTGTTTTTCTGGATCCGTCGAATGCTTTGACGACGACCTCGCTGACTCTCATTGGAGGGCCCTTAAATGATAATTACATCAAAGTGGACTTCGGCATAACATTCAGGGCTGACCCTGTGTCTACCAGTACGTTGGCTAAAGCATCTCCCTGGCAGTTAACTGTAATGTTGAGCGCCATGTTATGACGGCGACCCTCTTCAGGTAATTCCTCATCACTAAATCCCAAATTATTGCAGGAAGTGATGTTAGAGACAATGTTATCGAATTGTCTGATTGTTAGATCCTGTTCCACAAAGGCTTGCTCCAAGACTTTCTGTAGAGCCTCTCTGTGTGCTTCTGAACTGAGTAACAGTGATAATACTGAGATCTTTAAAGGAGTCTGTAACAGTTGATCAACAATGTTATATTCACTCCTTTGGATGAGCTTTAGCATCTCATCTTTGTCTTTTGAAAAGTCGGGATTACTAGATTGACCGACTAGTGGATCAGGAATTTCTGCCTGAAGTTCCTTTTCTTTGTTGGATTCTCCAACCCCTCGGTTGAAGATTCGACCGCTCCGTGTTACACGACTGATGTCTGCAATGTCACGACGGAGGGTAATGGAATTTCCTTTCCATTCTCGATTATTGTTGCACCGTATTTGTAAGGGATTGCCTTAGCTGATTCATACAGTAGTGGCCCCGGGTAGATAGATGACTATGGGAACCTTCTGATTTTTCTGACCATCATAAGTAACCTTGATCCGTTCCCAATTGGGAACTCTAGATTCGTCAAGTAGAGGGATAATGGCAAAACCATCCCTGGTCCTGTGATGACCAGAGATCGTGACAACATCCTCAACTTGCTCAGCAAGGTAGTTTGGCGACCAAATGATGGGTCCTGAACCTGGATATGGACGAATTTCTCCATGATCGACCTGACCCTGAAGAGCTGCTCTCACAAGGTAACACCCTTGGTTACTTTTCGAACAGACGCTGCAACTGTCATAGTTGTGTGGTGGCACCTGGCCACGCCCACTTTGAATACAATGTAACTTCACTAGGTTATCTTCCATTGATCGGACATCCTGACTTTGACGACGAGTAGGATTCCTGTGATTGATACTAATCTGCTGAGTATCTTCGTCCATATAGATTGGCATCCACCAGTGATTTAACAAGTGCTGAAGTGCCTCCTGGACAAGGGTACAACCTCGATCGTTTTCGCAACCTGCTTTACAGTTTTGATAATCATGTGATATTAAGAATCCGAGTCGGACCTGCTCAGCATGTAACTCTACCAGGTTGGTATTCATCACGCGAATGTCAAAGATCTGAACCATGTTGATTTGATAGGAGTTCCTATCATGGTAGTCTTGGATCCATCCAAGATCCATCTGACGCTGGAGGGCCTCTTGTATGAAAGAGCATCCTGTTTGTTTACCGAGCAAATCAGACAGGAACTGTAATCATGTCGCGGCAGATTATGATACTGGCTTTGCCTTGAGTGCATCGCCACCAAGTTGACATTCATCGCACGGATGTCGTGGTTTTGAATGACGTTGGAATTCGTGTAAACCATGTTAACTCCACGAACTCGGTGCTCTTGGATCCATCCAAGATCCATTTGTTCCTGTAGAGCTGCTTGCACTACAGAACATCCCTGGTTGTCTTTAGAGCAGATATCACACTGGTGATAATTATGAGGTGGCACATGGCCATATCCACTCTGTCTACAATGCATCTTGACCAGATTGGTCCCCAATGAGAGTACATCGTGAATTTGATAGACATTGTTAGTCTCTTTCTCAATCAGATTGACTGCAGTTTTCTCATGTTGAGGCAGCGGGTTCGTAAGAACATTAGGATTCGTATCTTTGAAAGATAAGAGCCCGCTCCTAACAAGCTTTTGCACGTCGGATTTGAAATTGAGACAAGTCTCAATGTTATGCCCTGAACCTCCTTGATGATAAGGGCATGTTTGATCCTCTTTAAACCAAAAAGGCGGATTTTCCGGAACTGAAAGGGGAGACTTAGTCTGAATGTGCCCCTTAGCCAGCAGTAACGGAAATAGCTCTGCGTACGTTACGGGTATAGGATCAAATCCTGGTGGCCGTATTGTACGGTTGTTGTTATATGGAGGACGAGCCTGCGGAAGAGGCTGTTGTGTCCTTTGTTAGTCAGGTTGGCTCTGCGCAACCTGAGGTTGATACATAGGAATAGGCGCGGGGCCGATAGCAGGAGTAACAACTGCTACTGGCTGATAACGTCGCCTTTGCTTTCCGAGAGAGATATTCCCAATATCTTGCTCTTTTTTCTTAGGGAGAGCACTACCGTATTTTTTAGTACCGCTCGTTGATCCAGTGTCTTTTACCGAACGTCCTTCTCGGACGGCTTCCTCAAGACGTACACCCATGCCGACCATTTCGGTGAAATCACTGGGTGCACTGGCAATCATTCGGTCATAGTAAAATGAGCTTAAGGTCTTTAAGAAGATTTTTGTCATCTCTTTTTCCTCAAGAGGTGGACAAATTTGAGCGGCAATTTCACGCCACCTTTGAGCATACTCCTTAAAGGTTTCCTTTTCCTTTTGCGACATCGATCTGAGTTGATCTCTGTCGGGTGCCATGTCCAAATTGTATTTGTATTGTTGGACGAAGGCAGTACCAAGATCTCTGAATGTACTGGTCATAGTACGGTTTAAACCCATGTACCATTTGAGTGCGGCACCGGTTAAACTATCCTGGAAGTAGTGAATCAGCAGGTCCTGATTCTCCGTCTGAGCTGACATCCGCCGAGCGTACATCACCAGATGGCTCTGAGGGCAAGAGTTACCCTTGTATTTTTCAAAGTCGGACACTTGGAACTTGTGTGGGACTTTCACATTTGGGACCAAGCAGAGGTCTGCGGCGTCCTTTCCAAATAGATCCTGACCGCGAATGGCTTGCAGCTCTTTCTGCATTTCCAAGAACTGCTCCTGGAATTCATCCATTCTGTCAAACATAGTTTCCTTCTTACCAGAAGGTGTCTGTGGAATCTGTCCTTCCGGGACAGTGTGCACCACAGGGGGTGGTACCGTGACTACGGCAGTAAGTCTTGGCGTTTCCCGAAGTTTGTAACCTTCAGGAGTCTTGAGTATGCCCCTGGCATCTTCGCTTTCCTGATGTTTGTAACCTTCAGGCCCAGCGACTTCTGTTGCGATTCCCAGATCTTCAGTGATCGGCGGAACATATCCTTCCAGGATATAGTTAATAGCCATGCCCCAAGGACGATCTTTCGACATCTGATACCTAGGATCATACTTTTCTATGATGGGCGTTGAGGTGATCTCTGCGATCACAGTTCTTTGTAGCTGAGCTTCTGCCATGGCTTGCATGTCGTTACGAAGCTTTCTCATATCCTCTCTCAGAGCGTCGATCTCTTCTTTCAACTCTCTATTTTCTTCCTCAAGATCATCCATCTTTTTCTGACGATTGGCCCGAGTATTATACGAATGAGACAGTTTGACTCTAGAATCGAGACACAAACGTGAGATTCGTAGGGAAGAAGAATACGCGATGTGAGAATGATGAATGCAATGATTATATTAATTGTTTTTTTGGTTTAATCAAAATAAACTTCGACAATTAGATTGCAAATATCAAACAGTGGGGAAACCCCTTTTTATTGAATTCCAAAGGATTACAGAAATGGAAATACAGTAGATTACAAAGTGCAGAAACAGAAACCTAAACTAATGGGTCCAGAGTCCTCTTCTTTGACCGGGGCACTTATTGTCGGGTTGTCATTCCTTTTCCAGGTGAAAGGAGCGAGCAAATTCCTTTGGTCATCTTGATTCTCTACAGCATGCTGCTCCAAAATTTCAATCAGAGCATCTTTCTCTTTTAGTAGTTGCTGTATTTGGATACACTCTACGTCGAGGGTGCGGTACTTGTTCTTCTAAGATCTTCTTTCCTTTTGAACTTTGTTGAGAGTAACCTGAAGCTTTTGAGTTTCCGTCATGAAGTACATGACAGTTTCCCTCGGTGGAAGAATTCCGTAACGAGGATAAGGCATTTTTAGCTTGAGAGCTCTAGTTTGTACCCAATGGAGATAAGGCTCCACCGAGACACAGTCCGGTTTTCCCATAGACTCTCGTCCTTTCTTATGAACCTGTTTCCAAGCTTGCACTATTTCCATCTTTAGTGCTCTGTCATTTTCTCCTTCTTTGAAGAAAAGACCTTCCAGATGAACACCCAGTGGGATGTGTCTCATCGGGTATCCAAATTGACGAAGAACTAATATCGGATGATAGTTGATTCCTCCTTTAGTTCCTATGAGGGGTACGCTGGGGAAGTCTCCACAACGGTCAATGATTCTGATTCCCTCATAAATCCTATTACACCAATCTATATCGGAATTGGTGAGAGACATGATCTTCTGCAACCAACGTAAGACACTCTTGCAATCCCAAAAAGCAGCAGACTTGGGCAAGTGCGAGATAAACCATTTATAAAGCAGAGGTACACAACATGTGATCTCCCCTCCGCTATACAAATTTCCTAAGTGTACAGAATGATACGCATCTGTGAGCAAAGTCGGTACAGGGTTTCCAATGAGAAAAACCTTAATAGCGTTGATATCAACGAAGTTATTGATGTTGGGAAACAAAAAAAATTCGTAGGTGAGCAAGACAAAGATGCTTTCAAAAGCAGTCCCGTTCCCTATACTAGCGAAGTATAGAGCCTTTTTTGTCAAGAACTGGGCTGGCAAACCTTGGATGCCACCCTTAGTGGTCATGTGAGTCCTGACCTCAAACTCGTCCAAATGAATTGCTATTGCAATAGTCTGATTCTTTGGAATTTCTTCCTGTCCAGAAAATGGAGCTCGATCAGTGATATGTAAATCAGTCAGATGAGAATACTCCTCTAGCGTTGGTGATAGCTGGTAATCCGGGAATGTGAAACAGTGATAAACCGGATCGTAGAACTGAATGAGCGCGTCCATGATCCCCTTAATCACATGGACTCTTAACAGTGGTAGCAAACCACCGTGCTTGGCTCTGAAAGCCTCTGGGTTAACGATCATCCTTGCTAACTTTCTCAAATCCTCTAGCTTTGGAACCTTGAAGGTATACTGGCGAGTTCTCCTTCTACCGAAATCCATTAATGCAATCTTTTTCTCTGATATTTGCAATCACAGTCTTAGTTTAATTTGAAAAACAGAGAGACTAGAAGAGAAAGTTTTTTTTGAGTGTTTTAATGTTTTATTAAATGGATGCATGAATGCAGCACATAAAAACATAGAAAAAACATGGGGTCAAAGGGTCGTTGTCATGAAGTCAAGGCTCTACCCATCCCCAAAGGTTTATACTAAGGTGATTTTTGTACCTATACTCATTATCATCAGCTCCTCCCAGGAAAGCAAAACAACAAGCGGATCGCCAGCGAGTTATAGAGCAACCTTAGAGTAAGTGCCATTCACCGAGAATAGATCACTAGCCTCAAATGAGGGTAGTATCGCGTAACAACTATTTCCGATAGTTTTCGCACTACGAAAGGGTTTGGCTCCTCAGCTTCTCAGACTTAACAACCGGCCCATTGGCTAGAAGAGTGAATGGGTTGCGTTGGTCAGCCTCCACTGAGGTTGATGGTCGACCCCGTCGCCATCACTTATCTTAAGTGTATACTCAATCTTTCCACATACGGCATCACCCGCATTCCCAGGAGCAGAAAAATAAACATGTATAGCAATTAGGAAAAGCAGTATATATATTTGTCCTAATCATCCTAGACTTATAAAGCTATGATTCCTAAGTTCCTGACAGAAATGGGTTCCCCGGTGGAAGCCCCAATTCGTGGTATTCACACAAGTGAAGAGAAAAAAAAGGTTTGTCCAAGGTTTCCACTTTAAACGTTTAAGAAAGAAGATTTGGCCCCACGGTGGGCGCCACTTTTCTGTAGCGAGCAATTTTGGACGCAGTTCTTAAGCGCTGGTCTCTCTCTGCGATTTGAGCTTTGACTACAGGTCGATTCATTTTTTATCCTATTGTGAGCTGAATAAGGAAGGGAAATAGATGTCTCCAATTAACCCTGCTTTGCATACTGAGTTTAAACAGCGGTCTGTTAAGTTACGAATGCTATCAATGTGGGGGGCCTTTGTACTGGTTATTTGTATTTTCGCCAATACTGTTTTCTTTCTTTTTTACCTGGGCAGAAGGTTTCTGGCGGGGAACAAGGATTAGGATGTTAGGACTGATGCTTTTTACTGCTTTTGATTGATGGAGATATGGGATTTGGTTTTTTTGTTGATTGCGCTCGCTAAGATCTTTTCTTTCGATCTTATGCCTACGTATTCCCGTTTACCGAAACAGGGAAATCAGAGCGTTCGTAGTTCCTCCTATTCTATGGGAGGAAATTGGTTTTTGGTGTCTTGTTAAAAGCCCAAGACGTGAAGCGAAAGGTGGTTTGTATCTTGTTCAAAGCCCAAGATGTGAAGCTTAAAGGTCTATTTTTGTCTTGTTCAAAGCCCAAGACGTGAAGCTGAAAGATCTCGACTTTAGAGAGAATTTGTCATCTCTAAAGAGGGGAGAAGGAGAATTACTTTAACTGGGATACGTGGATCCGAGCAATGCCATAATTTCCGAAGAAAGGGTTTTAACCTGAAGGAGAAGACTTTAACTCAGTGTAGAGCAATGCCATCTTTCCTTAGGGATTTCTCATGCTAAAAGAGGGACAATGGCGTGGATATAGATGGTCCAGAGGCTTGCCGCTTACAGCGATTAGATGAAGGGAAAGGAGTTGTTGATGTTTGTGTACTGTGAACGAGGCACAGCTTTGATGCTAAAAGGTTGATTGGATCAACCAGTGGTTTTCTTATACAAAGCCTAAGAGGAGGCTAATTTTCGCTAGGAAAATCATTATACAAAGCCTAAGAGGAGGCTATTTTGTGTCTCGTACAAAGCCCGAGGGAGAGGCTAAAAGTTTTTGTTTGACTCAACGAGGGAGTCTTTGTGTGTCTCGTACAAAGCCCGAGAGAGAGGCTAAAACGTTGTTTGACTCCGCTAGGGAGAGTCATTGTACAAAGCCCAAGAAGAGGCTATGTCAGTTAAGTGACAGGTCCAGTATACTGATTTTGAAAGAGAAAATCAGTTCTTATATGAGCATCACTGTACTCGTGGGTTAGATCTGAGGATCGGGGTTGTTTCCTCTTCTTTGGGGAAACTGGAAATCCAAAGGGTATTGAGACTGTCCGAGTCTGCGGGTTTCCTTCCTATTTAACGAAGGGGTCACTTGAGAATGTCTTTTGAGACTCAAGGAAGTTAGACTGTCCGTGTCTAGAGTTTTATCTTTTGTACTATGTTTTGAGAAACAGTAGTAGACTCTATGAAATGACTGTTCTATGAGGATGACTAGGTTCTGTTCCTATACCTCTAGGAGGTCGTCGGGATAATTTGTACGAAGCCCAAGAGGAGGCTGGAAACTTTTAAGAAGCCGACGGGTCCTTGTACGAAGCCCAAGAGGAGGCTATCATTCCCGAAGGAAGAGATCATTATACGAAGCCTAAGAGGAGGCTATGAATACTTCTAAGAAGCCGTAGTGTCCTTGAATAATGCCCAAGAGGAGGCCGATGCTTTTAAGAAGCATGTGGGTCTATCATCTCCTTTCCATTAGGAGAGATAACTCTTTTAAAGATAAAAACCACTGGTAAACGTGCGAGGTTTACTATCCAGCGACCTTTAACCTTTAAAGAGGGTTCCTTAGTTAAGGTCCAAGATTATGACCGTAGTGGGTACCCAAACCCCGAGACATTCAAGGCAAGCTATCCACAAGGAATAGATCAAGTCAGGAAAGTTCGAGAAGTTGGAAGAAACTCAAAGATGTCATTCACTGAGAATACATTCATCTTGGGGAGTAGAGCTTCTTGACGATTCCTAAGGAGGACAGCCGAAGAGAAGACTGTATCTGGTGCTCCTATTGGGGATCTAGGCGTCTATTTCTACGAATAAATGAAACGGCGTCACCTAGTTCTAGACGTAGTTGCCGGGGAAACTCGAAATATCTATACTATTATTACACAGTAGATATGAGTTTATGAAAGGAGACTTACAGTGAGCAGCCCCACAGTACAGTTTATAATATGAAAGCAGTAAACGAAAGCGATAACCACTTACTCGGTTGGAGTGCTTCCATGCTGTTTGGTTAGTTGTTCAACAAAGAAAGATTGAAAACAACAGTATATTCAAAATCAAAGGAGAAAGTGCTTTGAAAAAGAAAGATTTGGGGCTTACAGCTCAAGGAGAGGCCCAGGGTTTTATCAGTGAGCGCACTATTTGAATTTGTACAGAGGGACTTATACAAGTGACTGAGGCCCGAAAAAGGTTTTCTGTACAAAGGGATGGGTCTTACACTCTCTCAAGAGGCCCAAAAAGGTTTAAAGAAAAGAGTGGGGCTTATAACACGAGGGTAGGCCCAAATGATTTTTTGTTTAAAAATGGCGATCGCGCCGAGGTTTTCTTTTAACGCAGAGGGACTTATACAATAAGTGAGGCCCAAGATGTTTTGGTTAAAAGGGGTATTGGGTCTTACACTCTAATAGAGGCCCAAAGTGTTTTGAATGGGTTTTATAGCTCAAGGAGAGGCCCAGGTGATTTTTATTTTTAAACGGGCGACGATCGCGCCGTTTACTTGTACAGAGGGACTTATACAATGAGTGAGGCCCAAAAAGTTTTTGTACAAGGGGGGATGGGTCTTACACTCTCTCAAGAGGCCCAAAGTGTTTTGAAAATGATTTATGAGGGTTGAATTAATCCAAAACCCTAATTTGTTTTCAAAATGTATTTAATTGAATAAAAATTCAATTAAAATGATCAAAAATTGTTTAACACATGGAAAGATAAAATTGTGATCTTGGATTAATGCTTCAAAAATTAAGTATTGACCTACAAAATAATTAGAAAGCATTAAAAGTTGCAAAATCAATGTAGAAAAAATATTTAAAATGCCAAAAACAATCAAAATATTAATTCTTTACAAAAATATCAATTATATGAAATAAATAATATTTTTCGGATTTTTTGTGAAAATAAAATATTTTAACATTTTTGTGAATTATTAAAAAAAGAATCAACTCAAAATCATTAAAACTCAGAGAGAAATTAATTTTTGAATCAATTAAACAAAATCACAAAATTCAAATATTTGAATTTCTAAAAATGGCGCCAAGAACAAGCTGAAGAACACGCGCGTGTTCTTGGTTTCTCAGATTTGCATTTTCTATCCAATCTCCATGAATACGTAATCATATCATGCAATCCACATATCATTATGCTCGCCTCAACCTCACGATCATGTCTATGTACTTTAATTTCATTTAAATTAAACATACAACAAGAAATCACGAAGAGACCTCAAGAACCCTAATTTCTGCATGAAGGCTAGGATTTTTGATACACGATTCAAACAATGCAATTAATTGAGGGAAAACATTCCATGCATGATTATGAACATATGGCCAAATTATTGTGCGAGGAAATATGCATAGATTGAGAGATGATCAAGTATGTGCTTACCTCCAAGTCGTGACAGCAAGTTCAAAGTGATTTTTGATTTAGAGGTGTTACAGATGAGTGGTAATGATCTGAACAGCTTCCCTACACCCTATGGATTGTGTTTGGATGGTTGGACTTGATTGAAATTGGCTGGATCATTTTGTGGCACCTCAGCTGCACTTTTGTTAAAACCTTGAGCAACCAGCTGGTGATTTTGTGAAATTGATGTTTCAGAAGTAATCTAAGTGTTTGATCAGCTCATATGTGATGTATGTGAGGTGTGTGAGTGATTGGTTTGATTGGAATTGCTCTCAAACTCAAAACCCGATAGTGACTTGCCTTAGAAGGCAAAATTGGAGTGAAAAAAGAGATTTTGAGGAAAGCATCTGTTAGATGGATTTGGTGTACTCAAACTGACCACAATTGAGCTCTATTTATAGTAGAGCAAGTTTGTTTTGCAAGGAATAGTGCATGGCAGCTGGTAAGTAGGTTTGGCCAATGTTGGCAAATGAAAATCCAAGTCTCCTCTAGCCATTGACTAGAGGTTAGGGCACAGAGATTTGGTTCCCTTGGTCTTGGATAAGTCTTGACTGATTTCAGATGAGAATGGCTCAGTCCATGCCACCTTGATGGTTCCATTGAATGCCTCATTCCAAATTTGAAGTCTTGTCCCTATTTTGGCCATTCTAGGTTCAACATGCTATTTCTTGTTCCATGGACTTTGGAGGCTTGGCTCAGTGATTGTTCCCTTTAGATTCAATCCTCTGAGGTGTCCAAGTGGATAGGAGCAATTGAATTTGGCTGATTTTGGCAAATCGACCAAAGTTGCAAATTCTGCCTTGCCTTGACAGATTTCAGCAAGGCAACTTGGCAATGTTGTATCTCATGGTGTAGGTTGAATTTGGCAATGTTCTTGGCCATTTTGGAAAGCTCTTACATGATACAACAACTGTTTGAACAAGTTTGGTTTTGATCTCTTTGGATTCCAAGTGAAAAATCCCCCTACATTTGACAAAAAGTGAGGCAGAATCTGACTTAGTGAAAATTTCACTAAGTGTTGGAAAAAGTGACATTTTCACTTTTCAACCACTTTGATCACTCCATAACTCAAAATCCTTAATGAATTGGAATGACTTGTAGTTGAAGTTTTTGTAGGTGATAATGAGGGCTACAAATCCATCTTTGGATGAGAAAAAATGGCCTTGTGGTTTAGGAGTTATGGTCCTCCAAAGTTGGTACCTTTGCCACTTTACTTTTAACTTAGAAAAATTTCTAAGTTTTATGGTTACCCCTTTTACAAGTTATCTCACTTTTCTTGATTTTTCTTGATGAATGATGATTCAAATCATACATTAACATCATTTTAGGGTTAAAAATCCATTTTGGTGAAAAATCTCAAAAAGTCAAAGTTGACTTTTGTGCACAGTTGACTTTTTATTAGATGAATTCCAAACTGTGCAATTCTTCAGGAAATCATGTCATTGACCTAAATCAAACTTGATGGACATGTTCCATGGGTGTCATAGGGTATATTCAATCATGTATTAGGGTTTGGGAGCATGTCCTGGTCAAAAGTCAAAGTTACAGTTGACTTTTCTCTTAAAACCCTAATTGTGGTGCAGATGAAATTGAGACTTGTTGCTCAAGCTTCTTGGATCAATCCATTGTTCCAAATGGATCAATATGGTATATTAGAGACCCTCAAACCCTCTCTTGAGGTATTGGCTCATGGTTTGCCCTAAAAGTCAACTTAGGGGTGAATTAGGTCAAGAAACCCTAATTCCTGATTTTTGATGAATGCATCCCCTGAGGCAAAATTGACTTGATGCATGGGTTCATGAGGTTCCATGAAGTATATTAGGTTATGTTTTGGATCATTGCCTTGTGCCCAGATGAAAATTTCCATCTGGAGGCCCTGGTCGACCAAAACCCTAATTTGGTGACACTGTCGATCTCGAGACTTGATCCACCTAGAAGGGAGCAGCTTTGTGCTTAATCCTTGAAGTAGGAGTCCTTTTGATCCTTTGAGGATGTTTGAGAGATTATAAAAGTTGAAGATCATGTCATTTCTTGATTGATCCTTTGTCTAAGCACTCAGAGAGGGCTTAAAACCCTAATTTTGATTGTATTGGATGCTCACCCATCTTTGGGGAGACTGATGAAGCATGATGGTTCATCCATATTGTGATGATGATTTTCACAATGATGGGAAATCTAAGTGGTCAAAATTTGGGGTATTACACGGGGAGCCCTCACACGCCTCCCCCACGGACTCCACGTGTGTAATACCCCAAAATTTTCCCTCTCATTTTTTCATATCATTTAGCATATACTTTCATTGCATTGCATTACATTCAAGTCATATAAAAATAAAACATTCCTCATTGGTTGAAGCATAGGGCATGTGATCAGTTGATTTCAAAGTATTGATCATTCAAAGCAAGAAAACAAAGGCCAAGTGTCTTCAAACAAGCCTCAAGGGTCCCTTATATCAGATGACATCCCATTTGATCCCCACAAGTCATTGGAAGATGGGAATTCATCAAGAAGTTGGACAGTTCATCATCTCCTAGCAAAAGCAGTCCAAATTAGGGTTTTGAGTTCATGTTGTTTCCTGATGAAATTTTGGTTCAAATTTGATCTCAATGTTTTCTACATGATGTCAAGTATCTAAGTATGTAATATTGCCCTTTGGTTCATTTCAGAAGGTCTTCAATTGGTCAGTTGCTTGAGAATCAAGAAATCAGGGGAAAGTCAACTGTGCAAAGAAAAAAGTCAACTCCTGACTTTTTGAGGCCTATTTCATGTTCCACAAGCCCAATATGTTCATTGATGAAGATTTGATCAAGAAAATCCAAGAGGTTCATGGAAAAATTAAGAAATCACAAAACTGCCCAAAATAGAAACTTAGGGTTTCTAAAAATGGCAAGTTTGGACCATTTTGCACTCTACTTCAAGGCACTCTTTCTTCAGGATAAAAGGCTTCAAACTTCAGGCCTAAGTTGAGCCAATTAAAGATCACATTCCAAACTTTAAATCCATAACAAGAACATCTCCATTGGATCAAAATTGGGAGAGTTATGATCAATCAAAGTTAAGGAAAAGTAGGGCAAATTGGCAAGTCAGACTGGTCATGGGCGAGCCATATGCGCCATAATTTCATCAAGCACTTGGTGTGCATGAGGTGTCCAACTTCCAAGCAATTTTTCTCAATGATGGAGGCTCCAAATGGAAAAATGTTGAACATCAAAGTTGTTCCTCTTGATCCCCTCTACAACTTTGATGTTGGGAAATTTTTCATCTGATCAATGTATGAAGAGATATGAGGGTTCAAACACAAGGGTCTCACACTGAATTCTCATAGGCCCATGGCCATGCATGTGGGAAGACTTGACACGACCAATACTTCAGTCTTAATCAAGTGATTTCATTGTCTTTTTTGAGTACATTAAAGGTTCCAATTCCACTTGTATTGAACACTAACATTGTTCCACTTCATGTCTTCTATCCATAGCCATAAAAAACTTTCCATTTCATGTCTCATGCTTAGAGAAACCAATGTTCAAATATCACCATTTGCATTGATGCTTTGATTGTCTTGTATAGCAGTTCATACATTGTCTTTGGTTCAGTCCTATTACAAACACTCTTATGCAGTAGTGTACTCTTGTTTACTTTATTTGGTGAGACAATTCTTATCACATGCATGCATATATACAAGTCCATACATCAAAGAGGAAATAAGGAAGCTTATGGTACAAGTCATGTTGCTGCACTGATATCAACATCAGCACCATATCATAACCTCATCATCATTTCTTTTTTCTCATCATTCATCAACAACAACACAACACACGATGCTTCTTTCTCTCCCTATTCAAATTACTCAGCACACCCTCTCATTGCTTCATACCACCACAACTAGCCTAACTATAGTTCTAACTGTCAACTAAGACAGTTAGAAACTAACCAACCATATAAATAGAAAGCTCCAACAGAATTTGGAGAGGACTCTCATTTTTTCACATTTCACAAACCAGAGCTCTCACATTTCTCTCTGAATCCTCTCTCTCTCTGCACGAATTCATCATCATCTTCATTCATTGTTCATCTTTTGGAGTTTTGGGATCAAGAACAAGTGAAGCTTCAAAGTGTAGTATCTATCTCAAGTTTGAATCTCTCTCTGTTATCCTCAAGATCAAGCTACTATAAGCATTTATTTTGCTCATATCAAGCACAAGAAGCTCAGGATCCTCCTCTCTGGCCTTCTTTTAATCTCAAGATTCATCAATTTTCAGGTTTCATCTCAAACTTTTCTTTCACGAATTCACTGATTCTAAGCTTGTTTTATGTTGATTTCAGCTTATTAGAAGCTCTTGAACTCTGGCTAGTTGATAGAGCTTGTTATAAGTTTAGATCCAAAACCTAGGGCAAAACTTCTCCCCTTTGATTCTCTCTGTACAAGCTTGATATGTGATTTTTATTGATGGATTCGTGTTCCTCTTGAGCTTAGCTTTCTTTTGGTATACATTTTGTGAATTTTTGGGAGGTTTGGAGTTTTGCAGTGGCCGGAGGTTGGCCGAAGAAGATGACTGGAAGTCCTTCTCCGGCCGGTGAGATTTTCAGGTTAGGGTTTTGTGACTTTAAAGTGTGTCCGTTGATTTGTGTTTGATCCAAAGGTTAATAGGCTGTCAGCGCATAAATGAGGCTCGTGCCTCTCACGTGATTCTCTCTCTCTTAAAGATGACTTTGACTCATCTTATGTGTGTGCGTGCTTGTTAATTACTATGTGCATGTCTTCTAATTCATTGGATCTGATTACTTTGATGATTGATTTTGATTGACTGCATCATGTGGTTGTGAATGAGTCAACTGTTGATTGAGTATCCACCATAATTCCATGTGCCACATGTGAATTTGGACTAGGCCTCAGACTGCTATTCACACACCCTATTTGTGAGCCCAATGCACATTTTAACGTGATAATTACTTTTCATACACCCCTGCTCTATTTCATTTCATATTTTATTTTTATTTTCATACATGTTTTATTTGCTTTTATTAAAATTACATAAATGCATCTAAAAATTCCATAAAAATTCATGAATCATCCTTAGACATTTAAATAATTTTGTATTATTTTTATTTCTGATTTTGTGAAAATTTGATCATATTTTGTGAATTTTCTTTTATTTCTTTTTTCAAAGTGTTTCTTCCTTGATACCTCGACTTTAGATAATTGTTTTGCATAGCTCCAAAACTATTTTTCATTCATTCTTTTTGTCATGTTTAAACAACATCTTAAAGCATCTAATAATATTTTTCTCATATTTTTAAAGTCATTTTATCATGCATTTTGATAATCATCTTTGTGCATTCCTTTGCCTTGCTTCAATGTGACTTTGAACCCTCATTTGAACTATTTTCTTTTTGAATCTTTATGTGAGCTTTTGATACTTGATTTGATTCTGATTTATGTACTTTGTGACTTAATTTTTTTTACTACAAGTTCATTTCTATTTTTGCCTTGCTTGTTATTATAGGTAGCATCAGGGTGTTCTTTTCTTAGCTTCAAAAACCTAATTGTTAGGAGGCATTTATGCCATCATAGTAGAACCACTTTGTGCATCATTATGGGTCATCTTATGCACATTATAGGTCATTTGAGTTGTATTATAGGTCATGTACATTGCATCCTTGTTTGGTTTATGTTTGTGATCAAAATGCATCCTTACTTGAAATGTTTGACCTAAACTTGCTTCTCTTTGGCACTTTTTTTTGACATAGTTTGATCCCATTAGGTATCCTAATCCTATTAGAACATCTTTAGACATAGCTACTGACTTTAGAAGTCCTTGGACACTTAGGGTCCTTTCCCTTTAGGTTTAGGCTTTGTTGGATTCTTAAGTTCATTTCATAAGTAGTTTGATGCTTAATTGTCTTCCTTCTTTCACTTATGCTTTCATATTCAATTGTTTAGCTAACATTTGCTTGTAGGGGCTAATGGTAAGTTGAGTGTGTGGATGTGCTTCCACACACACCTTCTTCCCTCATCTCTTTAAAGCTTTCTCTTTTGTGTTTGTGATAAGCATTTCAATGCTTTCTTTGTTCAACTTCTTTCTTCTCCCTCTTGGTTCATAACTCATCTTCTATCTTAGAAGTGAGTTATGTTACCTCTTGCTCTCTTCTTCTCTCTTCTTTTATATTAGAGTTCTCATACCACACTTAACCCTTAGGATCTCCAAGCATGATAACATTAGGGTGAGTCTTAGTCCCCTTTAGTCTTTACCTTTGTTTCTTTTTAGTCTTTCTTCTCTCATCTCAAAAACAATTTCAAAACACCTAATAAAGGTTAAAACATCTTCATGTACCATGAGCCTTATTCCATGGGGGGGCTTGCATATATTCCATCTTGGAATGCGTTATAGGTTCTCTAGCATGATGTACAAGTCTTTAACATGAAGTGATTTCACAAACAAACTCAAAAACACTTCTTCATTTAAAAACAACAAAAACATTTAATAAAGGGAATAGGCTAGTGTACTTAAGCCTTTAACTTTGGAAGTAAGTTTGAGTATCTTCCTCATACTTAGTGTACTTCATCATCATTTCATTTTGGAATGATGTATAAGATGCACATTCCATTGAAAAAGACTTAGGTACACTTACCTATGCAAAATTCTTCAAATAAAAACTTCTAAAACACTTCAAACCAACAATAACATATTTCCTTCAGGAATTCTCTTCTCATCTCTTCACTCCTTCCTTAAGGATCCGTCATGTCCGTTCTACCGCAAACAAGTAACGCCTAAGTCTCCATACAGCGAGCTGCAACACCTAACTGCTGGGACGCGCACTTTGATGTTTCCACTAAAAAACACAAACAAAGCAACCCTTGTTGAGGGGAACTACGTCGCTCTGATTCTCATATTCCCGATGAGATACGTAGGCAATGGGGTAGGGCCCATTCGAGCACTTCTTTTATTTTCCCTACATTTATTTCTCGTTCTCTCTCAGTTCCTTTTCATTTATCACCCTTTGAGCAGTACTTCAAGCGTGGATCCCGTCGAGTACGACGGACGTGAAGGGGTGCGATAACCTTCCCTTCATGTAACCAACTCTCTTACCCTTTCTCTTTGGTTCGCGAGACCTTGTTCTTTCCTTTCTCCCGGGTTTGTGCAGCATTATCCTTCCCTTTCTTTGGGATAAAAATGCCTGGCTGGCGACTCTCTTTCTTTCTTCCGCGCCACTTTCGCGTTTGTACTGGATGAAAATCCCGGGAGCGACAGCTGGCGACTCTGCTGGGGACTTGTTGACCTCTTGCTGGTCCCTCCCCGATTTGAGTCTCTCCTAGCGCTTGCTTGTTTTTGCTTTTTGGGTGTTTGATTTGTGTTTACTTTAGTTTAGCTTTACTGCTTTTATTTATAGCTTTATCGCTTTACTTTACCGTTTTTATTGCATTTTATTTATATCATGCATTATATATTCTGGACTGTCTTGTTTCCTTTGGCGGGATGGGATTGTTACTGTGAGATAAGCCCATTACCCAGGCTCGAGTGTACTTTAGGACTTAGAGTGGACAATCACAGGGCTCTCATGGTATTTTTCCACGGGAGTAGTTGTGAGTTCCACGGCTAGAGTACGACTTTCTTAGGATTATCTTGCTTTGAGGGTCTTCCTCATTCAGGGTATGACTTTGAGAGTTATGTGCATCTGGTGACCGATCATTGAGGACCTTAGTGGAAACATCCCTCTTTAGTGGTGACAGTGGCAGACCACATTCTGTGGTAAACCCATTCGCACCCGAGGGCACACTTTGGAACTTGCATAGGATGGCCTTTATTTTGTGGTGAATCAGATGACGATCTCTTTGTTTGGCGATAGCATTGTATCCTACGGGCTGAATGTGCTATTGCTTCTCATTTCGGGATCCTAATTTGAGGATCCTACCTTTTAGAACACACTTGTGAGATGGGGGGTTGTTTACAGGTTTGCAGGTAACCTTGACCTTCTACCCACCCTATGTATGTTTCTCCTATGATCAGTGATAATGATACTTTGTTCTGGTATTCTGAATTTGGTTCTATACTGGCACTCGGTCTGGTATGCCTAATATGATTCTATTCAGACACTTGGCTCATGGTTCTACACTGACAGGGAAGATACATGTAAAGTATGACCATCAACCTACAGGGGTTCTTCTGGTTTTCTGGTTGGACCTTTGATCCTGCATACTTGACCGGTTATTGTTCAGCCAGATCGATTCAGCACAGTTTTATTCACGATACTTATGGAAACTCTGATCACATGTCTGTACATATGTAACATCATAGTATTTCAGCACACGTGTTCTGTTATTTCCAAGGATCTTATATCTTAATTTTACTATTGAGCAGTTTCCCCTTTTCTTGTGGATTATGCCGTACAAAATTTGAATCAAAGCAGATGGATTCCCTGGAAATAACCGAGCATGGCATTTGCATACATTCATGCATTCATGCATTCATAACAGGTACCCGAATCTGAGGGTGTGGATTATCATTCTGACTGGGTATTCTCTGCAGAACGGCCAACATGACTTCTTCCAACAACTAGATTCACCACAATCAAGGTTTAAATATGGAATAACTCCGAGTGGAGGTGACTGAGATGAAGGCCCAACTGGGGCATTTTATGGTGGACATTCAGGCGTTGTCCCGAGGCCAGGAACTGCTGAGAGAAGAAGTCAACCGGATAAAGACTCAGATGGGCCGGGTTATGGAAATTCTGAATGAAGTTTTAAGAAAGGAAAATAATTAGGTGTCTGCTTCCGCAGCAGAGGTTCTCATTTCTCCTATCTCTTTGGGGTCTCCTCTAGACCATGGATTGCCTCGTGAATCTCCTTCGCGACCAAAATTTTCCTATAGGCAATCACTTCCTGTTCTCCAAGAGGATCCTAATCCAGAAAAGCTTGAAAATAAGTTTGATCCGATCCCGATGCCATACGCTCAGTTGCTTCAGCACTTGCTCAAGTTTCAGCTAATTGAATTGATTGTTGCGGGACCTCCACACACCAAGTTTCGTATGGGTTCCAATGTCCATGATAAGTGTGAATTCCATTCAGGGGTACCTGGTCATAATGTTGAAAATTGTAAGATGCTCAAGTATAAGGTCCAAGGGCTCATTGATTCAGGGGCGATCAAGTTCGCACCCATCAGCACTGTCAAGCGAAGAGATGTTCCTCCAACTGCTGCTAAAGAAATGGATTTTCTTCCCTCCTTTCAGGGACCTTCCTCAATCCAGAAACCTTGGGTTCCGAAACTACCGCATCAGCAAATCACAGCTGGGACCCTCTCGATTGTATCCCTTCATCATCAACAGAAGCAAGAAAGGGTTTTTGATCCTCTACCGATGTGTCATGCCAAATTACTTCAGCAACTGCTTCAGTTAAGATTGATTGAGCTCCGGAAGTTGACTCCTCCTCCTACAAAGCTTCCAAAAGGATTGGATGCTAATGCTTATTGTGATTTCCATTCAGGGGCACCAGGCCATGATATTGAGGGGTGTAGAGCATTCCAGCACCAAGTGCAAGACTTAATTAGCTCCAAAGCAATCGAGTTTGGACCGGATGGCATGAAGGTATCAAGTGATCTTACGCCAGTAGCTGCAAAAGAAGTGAGTATTCCTTCCCCTTCTCTAGGGTCTACCTCAGGTCACGGGTGTATTCCTCAGCTTCAGGTTTCAAAGTCATCACGTCAGCAACCTTTGTTTGTTCCTCGGCCAAATGTGGAAAGAAAAGTACATGGGCAGACTATGCACCATAATCAACATTGGCAGCAAAACCGTCAGCAACAGAGGCAACGAGGACTCGGGAGGTCTGAGAGAGTGTCTGTTCCAATTCCTATTTCTCAAAGTAGGCTTCTTGCTTGCCTTCTCCAAGGCTCTTTGATTCAGCTGGGCAAGGTAGTGCCAGTGCCGTTTCCTTTTCCTCCAGATTATGACATGAATGCCAGGTGCGAGTTTCACTCGGGAACGTTTGGACATACAATTGACAATTGCAGAGTGTTCAAACATAAGGTGCAAGACTTGATTGACTCAAAGATTATCACACCAGACGGGTGGCCCCTAAATTGAACTTTCTTCATCAGATTGAGCACCCAGTTTGCAAAAACATCTTCAGAATCAATAAGTCCAGACGGAGTCAAGCCTCCTCAACAAGGACAATCATTTAGCTTCTTTACTGCATTCTCATGTGTAGCTTTTTATGTTTGTCAAAACATTTGTATGCATGCATGAAATCTGTTTTTCTTTTTATGTTAATCCTAATAAAGCGCGCATGTTTTTCCTGAAGTAATCCATTCGTATTCACTCATATGTTTGTATATGTGCATTGCAATACCAACTGTCGTGCTTAAACTCTTGAAGGAGGATGATGAGTTGAAAATGCAAAAATCTCTAATTGTCTGCTTTTGGATAAAACCCTGTTGACGATGTGTAAAGGCATTGTTTCAAATCCCAAACACTGAAGATATAAGGAGATAGACCCTCGTCCAAATAGGAGCCCTAAAGTAGGAGTTTCTTTTAGTAAAAAAAAACCTAACATTTAACCCCGGGGCAGGGTAGGCGTCAGTTAGTTTGACCAAGCGTTCAAACCTAAAAAGGAGTGTGCATCTGAGGATCCATTACTTTTCACTCTACCGCATCAAGAGGTCTAAAGAGCGGAAACCACAATGGTTATCCCTCATCAACTGAGAAGTGAAACAGTCACAACCCTTCTAAAGAAATCAAGACAGTCGGTGTCACACGACGTGTTCAAGAAAAAAAAAGAGAATAAAAAAAAGAAATGAAAAAGCCCGCTAAGTTGAAACTTGAAAACAAACAACTTAGGCAAAAGTTAGGGCATCCCGCTGGACTCCGAAATCAAAGATTCAAAAAATATGTCCAGGCAAAAGTTAGGGATAAGCAAAAGAATGTGAAAGCGAAATGTGAACAGGATTACCCAAGAAAGATCCTCGAGCGAAAGAACAAAGTCGTGTGACACAGACACAAAGACGAAAAGGGATGACTGTTACTCCAATAAACTGATTGGTGCTTAAACTGTTAAAAGTCAATGGTTCCTCAACCATCACAAAGGTTTCTTTTGAGAGGTGAACGCTAGTGCCGAATTAACTGAATGTAGGACTGGAGGACATCACGAAGAGTGGGTGGGCACTAATAAATTTTGAGTCTTATATCCCTTGTTTCAATAATCGTGAACCAGGCCCCGTTACAAAACCGAAAGTCCTCAATTGAAACAGGGTTATTTCGAAAGCATACTACCAAGAGATAGTGTTCCTGACTCCTGTGAGTTGTGCTAAAAGATCTTTGTTGGTGTTGCATGTGCATTGCATTCTTTCGTTCAAAAATTAATGTCGTATTCTAATCCGTGATCCGCTCACAAAGGGTTTGCGACATCTTTTCAGTAAAACTTCAAGATTAACATGTGTGTTGCATTAGAATTTTCATTCTCAGACTAAAACATTTTCTGCTTGCATACATTTGTTTGACATCAAAAGAAGTTTACATATGGAAATTAAGTCCAGAAGCTTAATCTTGCCGATTTGAGAATCCTGAAACTCCCGAAGGACAGCCACATCCAGTGGTACTTCCTCAGGAAACTTTGTTGAGCGGGAGCTTTCCTAACAAGTTGTGTTAAGACGTGGCCGATCTGGGGCAATCACGTCGAATCATCTCTTTAAGGTGTAGCCAACCTGAGCCAATCACGTCGAGAAATCTCTTCAGAGTTCAGCCAAACTGGGGAAATTACTTTGAGATTCAAATCTCTCCAAAGGCAGGTATTCGGGGTCTTCCTTCGAAGATCAGTAGTCAGGGGCAAAACCAATTCAAGGTTCATACTGGAGCAGGTCATCCCAAGAGCATGAGAAGTTAGTCCATCCAGATGACTAATCAGTTTATCCAGGGTTCAGAGTATTGGGGCAGAATATCTCACGGTGATATGAGATTGTTCATGAATCTTCTCGAGGCGAATACCTCTGTAGACCATATAGTCTGAGGCAGTTACTTCGAGATCCGACGAATCTCTCCAAGAGTTTGAAGACATTGAGGCATTTTGGATGTCAAGTCTTCTGTAAAATCCTCTTGAGACAATTTCTTTTGGTGGACCATGTTGGTCTGGGGCAAGTGGAAAATTGTAAAAAACTGTTGTTCACGCATATGCAGTTAATCAACCAAAAGGCTTGAAACAAAGGGGCATTCCAACCCAAGGCATTTGTGGTCCCCTATTTTCAGCAGGCTTCATTAATCATGTTCCCAGCAAGAGATGCATCAAAACCTTTCTCCCTAACAAGTGGTGGTTCAGAGTTGGATTTTCTCAGTTGCAAAAGTCATATCCGGCACGGGGCATACGTGCATATCCTTTTGCTTGCAGGTAACAGGTACAAGTGATTTCAAAGGTGAGAGCCATTTTCTTCCAGACAAGTGATCACTTATCCCTATGCATGATACAGGGGCGATTATATTCAGGAAGGGGCTTCTGTGTCACCCCTTTGTCACAACTTTTACTGATTGAGTCCACCGTTTGATCGGCGGCCGATTACAGCAAGATGAGATCAACGAGGCAAATCTAATAAGGGATCGTTGGATCTTATTAAGTCGATTCTCCCATTCAGAACGTCCAACAGTTACAAGCTTTTCTGTGTCGATAACGGTTGCAAATTCCTCAGTAGAGTTGCTTCGCAGACCTCACAGTTAATGTTCAAGACTCAGTGAGTGTCTAGGAGTTTGAAGATGCCAAATCTTCTGTAAAATCCTCTTGGGACGATTTCTTCAGATCAGCCGCGTAATCTGGGGCAAAAGTGAGTTTGTGACCCTCCCAAGCATGGGGCATCGTGAAATCCCTCCGACAAGATGTGTTCCAGATCTATTATCTCCAGTAGAGTGACCTCTCAATTATTGTATTTTTAGCTCAAATCTCGGCATTTGTTTAAGAGTTTGAAGATGCTTGGTCTTCTGTAAAATCCTCTTAAGGGGCATCTCCAGCACGAGACGCTTTGAAGCGGTTTTTCCCAACAGAGTTTGTTGTAAATTCATTATCCCCAGTGGAGTCGTCAAGCGGAAGGTTTGCCTAGCATGGGACATTGTGGCTCTTATTCTAAGCTTGACAGCTTTATTCCTCAACAGATTACCGTGCATTTTCCAAGCAGATCTCTAGGGACTCTTTTCTAGCATGTCGCAACAGAATGTCTTCTAACCAGGATTTGCGTATCCTCGACGGAGTAGTTCCGGTCCCCAGCAAGATCGTGTCCCCGACGGTTTCTTCTCAGCGAGAAGAGACTATAAATTCATTGCTTAGCAACTAGGGCCAAATACGGTTGTATCCCCCACAGATTTCAGCATTGAATCGTGCCAGTAATACTCCCCAGCTGAGTTATTTTTCTCCCCGTAGAGGTTTAGCAGATCAACAGAATCTCTTCCTCAGCAGAGTGTTAGTACATTCTTTCCCCAGCCAAGTCGGAAAGTTGTCATTCCTTCAGCGGAGTTGCTATGATCAGAATTCATCCCCAGACAGATGAAATAATTCCTGGCAGAGTCATCACTTCCCCATATCTCAAAGTCCAATTTATTTTTGGCAAGCGTGGCAATTTGGAGTAGACGGATTGTTCAGTCATTCTCCGACAGAGATATTATCCTTTCAAGAGCTTCTGAGGTCGAATCAGTGATCATTGTTCCTCAACAGAGTCAGCAGGGATATCTGATATGCATGCAGAACGTAATCCAGTGTTAAATTTTTGCAGAAGTCCACCCGCAGTGTGGCCAATCAGTAGTCAACTGACTTTATCCAAAAGGCATCTTTCAAAAGTCCACCCGCAGCGTGGCCCATCGGCATTTGTTCGGTTTTATTCGAAAGACAAAGCAAAGTCCAACCACAGATTGGCAAAAGTCCATCTTAGGGTGGCAAATTAGCAAAGTTCAACCGCAAATTGGAAAAAGTCCATCTTAGGGTGGCAAATCAGCAAAGTCCAATCGCAGATTGGCAAAAGTCCATCTTAGGGTGGCAAATCAGCAAAGTCCAACCGCAGATTGGCAAAATTCCATCTTAGGGTGGCCAAGCAGGGTAAAGTCCAACCGTAGATTGGCGAAAGTCCACCCGCAGTATGGCAAGTCAGTAGTCATCTGACTCCATTTAAAAGACAGTTTCAAGACCAACCGCAGATTGGCGAAAGTCTACCCTCAGCGTGACAAGCCAATAGTTGTCTGGCGTCATACAAAAGACATTGTTAAAGTCCACCCTCAGCGTGGCAAGCCAGTAGTCATCTGGCGTCATACAAAAGACCTTGTTAAAGTCCACCCGCAGCGTGGCAAGCCAATAGTCGTCTGGCGTCGTACAAAAGACATTGTTAAAGTCCATCCGCAGTGTGGCAAGCCAGTAGTCGTCTGGCGTCGTACAAAAGACGTTTTCCAAGTCCATCCGCAGTATGGCAAGCCAGTAGTCGTCTGGCGTCGTTTAAAAGACATCTCTCCAGTGTTATGGTTATCATCAGAGTTTTATCCGAGCAGAGTTCACGTGATTGGGTTTATATCCCTTTTCTTCTTCTCCACAGAGTACCAATTTTTTGGTTATTTTCGGTATTCAATCCCTACATACCTTGAAAGTCTGAAAGCATTCGCTATCATCCATTTAGGTCTACAGTGATTGAATAGGGGCAGCTGTAATACCCCAAAAGTTGCCCTCTCATTTTTTCATATCATTTAGCATATACTTTCATTGCATTGCATTACATTCAAGTCATATAAAAATAAAACATTAGTTGATTTCAAAGTATTGATCATTCAAAGCAAGAAAACAAAGGCCAAGTGTCTTCAAACAAGCCTCAAGGGTCTCTTATATCAGATGACATCCCATTTAATCCCCACAAGTCATTGGAAGATGGGAATTCATCAAGAAGTTGGACTGTTCATCATCTCCTAGCAAAAGCAGTCCAAATTAGGGTTTTGAGTTCAAACAGTTTCCTGATGAAATTTTGGTTCAAATTTGATCTCAATGTTTTCTACATGATGTCAAGTATCTAAGGATGGAAGATTGCCCTTTGGTTCATTTCAGAAGGTCTTCAATTGGTCAGTTGCTTGAGAATCAAGAAATCAGGAAAAAATCAACTGTGCAAAGGAAAAAGTCAACTCCTGACTTTTTGAGGCCAATTTCATGTTCCATAAGTCCAATATGTTCATTGATGAAGATTTGATCAAGAAAATCCAAGAGGTTCATGGAAAAATTAAGAAATCACAAAACTGCCCAAAATAGAAACTTAGGGTTTCTAAAAATGGCAAGTTTGGACCATTTTGCACTCTACTTAAAGGCATTCTTTCTTCAGGATAAAAGGCTTCAAACTTCAGGCCTAAGTTGAGCCAATTAAAGATCACATTCCAAACTTCAAATCCATAACAAGAACATCTCCATTGGATCAAAATTGGGAGAGTTATGATCAATCAAAGTTAAGGAAAAGTAGGGCAAATTGGCAAGTCAGACTGGTCATGGGCGAGCCATATGCGCCATAATTTCATCAAGCACTTGGTGTGCATGAGGTGTCCTACTTCCAAGCAATTTTTCTCAATGATGGAGGCTCCAAATGGAAAAATGTTGAACATCAAAGTTGTTCCTCTTGATCCCCTCTACAACTTTGATGTTGGGAAATTTTTCATTTGATCAATGTATGAAGAGATATAAGGGTTCAAACACAAGGGTCTCACACTGAATTCTCATAGGCCCATGGCCATGCATGTGGGAAGACTTGACATGACCAATACTTCAGTCTTGATCAAGTGATTTCATTGTCTTTTTTGAGTACATTAGAGGTTCCAATTCCACTTGTATTGAACACTAACATTGTTCCACTTCATGTCTTCTATCCATAGCCATCAAAACCTTTCCATTTCATGTCTCATGCTTAGATAAATCAATGTTCAAATATCACGATTTGCATTGATGCTTTGATTGTCTTGTATAGCAGTTCATACACTGTCTTTGGTTCAGTCCTATTACAAACACTCTTATGCAGTAGTGTACTCTTGTTTACTTCATTTGGTGAGACAATTCTTATCACATGCATGCGTACATACAAGTCCATACATCAAAGAGAAAATAAGGAAGCTTATGGTACAAGTTATATTGTTGCACTGATATCAACATCAGCACCATATCATAACCTCATCATCATTTCTTTTTTCTTATCATTCATCAACAACAACACAACACACGATGCTTCTTTCTCTCCCTATTCAAATTACTCAGCACACCCTCCCATTACTTCATACCACCACAACTAACCTAACTATAGTTCTAACTGTCAACTAAGACAGTTAGAAACTAACCAGCCATATAAATAGAAAGCTCCAACAGAATTTGGAGGGGACTCTCATTTTTTCACATTTCACAAACCAGAGCTCTCACATTTCTCTCTGAATCTTCTCTCTCTGCACGAATTCATCATCATCTTCATTTATTGTTCATCTTTTGGAGTTTTGGTATCAAGAACAAGTGAAGCATCCAAGTGTAGTATCTATCTCAAGTTTGAATCTCTCTGTTATCCTCAAGATCAAGCTACTATAAGCATTTATTTTGCTCAGATCAAGCACAAGAAGCTCAGGATCCTCCTCTCTGGCCTTCTTTTAATCTCAAGATTCATCAATTTTCAGGTTTCATCTCAAACTTTTCTTGCATGAATTCACTGATTCTAAGCTTGTTTTATGTTGATTTCCGCTTATTAGAAGCTCTTGAACTCTGGCTAGTTGATAGAGCTTGTTAGAAGTTTAGATCCAAAACCTAGGGCAAAACTTCTCCCCTTCGATTCTCTCTGTACATGCTTGATATGTGATTTTTATTGATGGATTCGTGTTCCTCTTGAGCTTAGCTTTATTTTGGTATACATTTTGTGAATTTCTAGGAGGTTTGGAGTTTTGCAGTGGCCGGAGGTTGGCCGGAGAAGATGACCGGAAGTCCTTCTCCGGCCGGTGAGATTTTCTGGTTAGGGTTTTGTGACTTTAAAGCGTGTCCGTTGATTTGTGTTTGATCCAAAGGTTAATAGGCTGCCAGCGCATAAATGAGGCTCGTGCCTCTCACGTGATTCTCTCTCTCTTAAAGCTGACTTTGACTCATCTTATGTGTGTGCGTGCTTGTTAATTACTATGTGCATGTCTTCTGATTCATTGGATCTGATTACTTTGATGATTGATTTTGATTGACTGCATCATGTGGCTGTCAATGAGTCAACTGTTGACTGAGTATCCACCATAATTCCATGTGCCACACGTGTATTTAGACTAGGCCTCAGACTGCTATTCACACACCCTATTTGTGAGCCCAATGCACATTTTAACGTGATAATTACTTTTCATACACCCCTGCTCTATTTCATTTCATATTTTATTTTTATTTTCATACATGTTTCATTTTCTTTTATTAAAAATACATAAATGCATCTAAAAATTCCATAAAAATTCATGAAGCATCCTTAGACATTTAAATAATTTTTTATTATTTTTATTTCTTATTTTGTGAATATTTGATCATATTTTGTGAACTTTCTTTTATTTCTTTTTTCAAAGTGTTTCTTCCTTGATACCTCAACTTTAGATAATTGTTTTGCATAGCTCCAAAACTATTTTTCATTCATTATTTTTGTCATGTTTAAACAACATCTTAAAGCATATAAGAATATTTTTCTCATATTTTTAAAGTCATTTTATCATGCATTTTGATGATCATCTTTGTGCATTCCTTTGCCTTGCTTCAATGTGACTTTGAACCCTCATTTGAACTATTTTATTTTTGAATCTTTATGTGAGCTTTTGATACTTGATTTGATTCTAACTTAGGTACTTTGTGATTTAATTTTTTTTTTACAAGTTCATTTCTATTTTTGCCTTGCTTGTTAGTATAGGTAGCATCAGGGTGTTCTTTTCTCAGCTTCAAAAACCTAATTGTTAGGAGGCATTTATGCCATCATAACCACTTTGTGCATCATTATGGGTCATCTTATGCACATTATAGGTCATTTAAGTTGTATTATAGGTCATGTACATTGTATCCTTGTTTGGTTTATGTTTGTGATCAAAATGCATCCTTACTTGAAATGTTTGACCAAAACTTGCTTCTCTTTTCTTCTAATGTTTAACATGACTTGTACTTGAATCATCAATGCCTATTCATGCATTTTATTTGCATTTCATATTGAATATGCTACTGACCCATAATAATTTCATGCATTCAAATGATCATTCATCTCAAACTTGTATACTTGTACATGTTTGACCTAGCTTTGCATCTCTTTCTTAACTTGCATCAATGTGGCTTGCATATGCATGTTGTATGACTAATTCTTGCATTCTAATTACATCTTAAATGTCATTTAGTAATGACCTATAATCCATGAATTTTCATCTTTGATTTGCAACTTTGACTAGCATTCCAAATTCTTCTTTTCTACGTGAAACTTTTTTCTTCTTCTCACTTCTCCTTCATCTAATTTCTTTTACTTGAACATCCATTCTCATAACTTGTATGCTCATTCATAGGCATTATAGGACATCCAAATATGAGGTATGATTCTGACTTGCATCCATTTGCATTTATTTTCATGTTCTTTTCAACTTTGACTCGTGTTATAAGTTTCTTCCTTTCTTACTTGAACTTGAATATTGTTTGCTTCTACTTGTTTCATCTTCTTAAATCATTTCACTCATGCTTTGTATGTTCATTCATTGACTTCCATATGCATTATAATATGTCATTCACTTCTGAATTTGACGTTTCTTCATGCATTCATTCATGTTTGTATGCCATACACATTCATACTTCATCCATGCTTCATAACTTGAACTTGTGTGAATCTTTGGCACTTTTTTTTGACATAGTTTGATCCCATTAGGTATCCTAATCCTATTAGAACATCTTTATACATAGCTACTGACTTTAGAAGTCCTTGGACACTTAGGGTCCTTTCCCTTTAGGTTTAGGCTTTGTTGGATTCTTAAGTTCATTTCATAAGTAGTTTGATGCTTAATTGTCTTCCTTCTTTCACTTATGCTTTCATATTCAATTGTTTAGCTAACCTTTGCATGTAGGGGCTAATGGTAAGTTGAGTGTGTGGATGTGCTTCCACACACACCTTTTTCCCTCATCTCTTTAAAGCCTTCTCTTTTGTGTTTGTGATAAGCATTTCAATGCTTTCTTTGTTCAACTTCTTTCTTCTCCCTCTTGGTTCATAACTCGTCTTCTATCTTAGAAGTGAGTTATGTTACCTCTTGCTCTCTTCTTCTCTCTTCTTTTATATTAGAGTTCTCATACCACACTTAACCCTTAGGATCTCCAAGCATGATAACATTAGGATGAGTCTTAGTCCCCTTTAGTCTTTACCTTTGTTTCTTTTTAGTCTTTCTTCTCTCATCTCAAAAACAATTTCAAAACACCTAATAAAGGTTGAAACATCTTCATGTGCCATGAGCCTTATTCCATGGGGGGGGGGGTGCATACATTCCATCTTGGAATGCGCTGTAGGTTCTCTAGCATGATGTACAAGTCTTTAACATGAAGTGATTTCACAAACAAACTCAAAAACACTTCTTCATTTAAAAACAACAAAAACATTTAATAAAGGGAATATGCTAGTGTACTTAAGCCTTTAACTTTGGAAGTAAGTTTGAGGATCTTCCTCATACTTAGTGTACTTCATCATTATTTCATTTTGGAATGATGTATGAGATGCACATTCCATTGAAAAAGACTTAGGTACACTTACCTATGCAAAATTCTTCAAATAAAAACTTCTAAAACACTTCAAACCAACAATAACGTCTTTCCTTCGGGAATTCTCTTCTCATCTCTTCACTCCTTCCTTAAGGATCCTTCATGTCCGTTCTACCACAAACAGGTAACGCCTAAGTCTCCATACAGCGAGTTGCAACACCTAACTGCTGGGATGCACACTTTGATGTTTCCACTAAAAAACACAAACAAAGCAACCCTTGTTGAGGGGAACTACGTCGCTCTGATTCTCATATTCCCGATGAGATACGTAGGCAATGGGGTAGGGCCCATTCGAGCACTTCTTTTATTTTCCCTACATTTGTTTCTCGTTCTCTCTCATTTCCTTTTCATTTATCACCCTTTGAGCAGTACTTCAAGCGTGGATCCCGTCGAGTACGACGGACGTGAAGGGGTGCGATAACCTTCCCTTCACGTAACCGACTCCCTTACCCTTTCTCTTTGGTTCGCGAGACCTCGTTCTTTCCTTTCTCTCGGGTTTGTGCAGCATTACCCTTCCCTTTCTTTGGGATAAAAATGCCTGGCTGGCGACTCTCTTTCTTTCTTCCGCACCACTTTCGCGTTTGTACCTGGATGAAAATCCCGGGAGCGACAACGTGCCCCACACGCGGGAACACGTCATCAGGCAACTACCCACTTCCTGAAGAACTGGTCAGCCCACCTGCCGAAGATCACGGGGCAGTTGTTCTAGGGAGAAGACCACGTTTTGGTATTCCCTACGCCACGTAGGCCCTGGCAGTTATCTGCATTGGGCCTAGTGATCCAACCCAATGTAGATGACTGTTGACCTAACGCTGGGGGCACATTATAAATACCCTTTTTCACTAGAGGGTCAGGTATTCTGAATTCCATTCTTTTTACACCTTTTCTGTACTTGCGCCTTCTACTCCGTCTCTTACTTTAGCATCAGAGTACTTTGCAGGTACACCCCCCACCTCTTCACCCCCACTGGAGAATAATGGAGTTCACGACGTGTTACTAGCTGCTGATCCCTTTCTGATCAGGTACGATCAAGTATAATGTTTAATAAAATACATGTGAAGCCTAATGTGGCAAGTCAATGTAAATGTGTGGTAAATTGTGAAGCCTTAATTTGGAAAATCAAAGTGAATGTGTGGTAAACCTTGTGGAAACCCTAATGTAGTAATCAAGGTTAATGTGTTTCAAAAGGGCATGCCTATGATTATACCACCCTTTGTTGTTATTATCCCATGTATTTTGTAGAATGTATTCTCACCCCCTCTATTTCAAAGTTTCTCTAATGTGATTATATATGCAGAGTATTCTTAGATTAAGACTGGGGAGTAGTTTTATTGTAATACTTTATAGGAGTTGGTGCAAATGACCACTTTAATTGTTTCCTTCATGTTTATGTTTGTTGAGCTGTTAAGTCATATAGTTAATTTATTTTTTAATAAGGCTCTGATATTGTGACATTGGGGTCGCGATTTATATTATTTAAATCATTATGTTTGATGTTATGTTTTAATCAAGTACTCATTTATGAGAAGGTTTATGTTATTTATATTAATGTGATGCTCCATTTAATTACATGAAATATTTATTTCGTAATTCATGTTTTATATTTTTAAAAAGAAAAGTAAATTTTTATGGGGATTTAGGGTGTCACAATCATAGCCCGGGAGGGGTTTTCGGGTTATCTCGTGCAGACTCTGGCTTTGGCAGAAAGTGTTGTACTTGCCAGACGACCTGAGACCGTAGTTTATACAACATTATTGTTCTTCGAGTGACTATATTTCTTGATGTCCCGCCCCGGGATCATATGGAAGAGGTAGTTTAGTAAAAGGTCGTCACCCAACTACTAATTGGATAATAATTAACCTAAGAGATAAGAAAAAGATGTAGCGGGGAAGACTTACTACATCCCAACTTAGTGGACATGGTCTGATGTCGGTTGGAAATCTTTTGATACCGATAGTAGACATTTTGGTACCGTATTTGCGTCAATCATTATCTATGAACCCGTCGTATCTTTGACGTTGCCCCGGAAAGTAGAACATCGACGACGGGAGATAAAAGCGATGTTAGATTGAAAGATGGACCATGAACCATCAACATGATCTCCAAGGAAATTGTCTTCACTTTCCAGTGCTTCCAGTATGGATATGGATTTGGATCTAGGATCCTTTCTTCTTCTTCGCGGAGTTCCCAAGGGAAATCAAATATCTTGAGATATAGTAGATTGTCATTGAAACGATAACCGGCTGGATCGAATGCAAAAGATTTATGCATTCGATTCTGAATGCTATCGACTCAGTGATTTAAGGAGGTTACAAATATGTAAATCAGATATTGGATTTGAAACTGTGGAAATCAGAAGTCGATTCACATAGACGGTGTCATTGTTCCATTTAAAAACTAGAAATGGAGGCAATTGGTGAATTGGACGTCTTGAACAGGTGGTGTTGATCTCCATGACGGTGGTGCGAGGTGAATCTGCATGGTTAACACTCCAACACCCAAGTTAGTTCAAGGTTCAAGGTGAATCTAGTGAAAAATAGATATTAGAAAGTGTACATTGTTTCTTGTGAGTACTTACTTTATACCTTGGGCCGAGTGAATCGAATTTGAAGCGAACTGGGTCTTGGCTATTTAGGTATTTGGCCGACCTAGAACAAATATGAAGCTAAATTTCATATACGCTCACATCTTAATAAAATTAATATTTCAAACATCTATTACAAACTTAATACAACAAGATCAATATTTCAACCTTCATTTAAGAACAATTTGAATAAATTAAAAAATTACAATAAATTAAGTTAAACCAATTCAAACCAAAATTAAAATAATAGAACATAATATCTAAAATAAAATTTAAAATAATTTAAAATATCTAAATTAAATAGGATAGAATTACCCAAAATAAACAAAATAATATATTTAATTGAACAACAACAACAAGCGAATGTGAGTTAAACAATGATAAACAAGTCATAATTGAACCATGGTAAATAATATTTAGTTGAAATACGATCAATATTGAGTTGGACGATGTGAGTATGTTTGAAAGGATCGACGTGATGATAATGGAGCGTGTCTGAAAGAAAAAACTATAACTAACTCATAAAACTTAGAAGTTTGTGTGGTTGTAGAAAAAATAATTTTTTTAATCTGTGAATGAGAAATGTTTTAAATTTTGATATTGACATGTAAACTTAAAAAAAATTAAAATGGTCAATTCGATGAATTTTTTAAATCAGACAATTTTACAAAATCGGCTTTGATTCTTTAGTTTGAACGGTTAAACATGATTTTTTCTATTTTACTCCGATTTTGACCTACTAGTGGTTTTGCAAGCCTGACCAGACTGGATTGGCTCCGGTTCCCGATCCAACCGGTTGAATCAACTGGTTTGGTTTGGTTTTTAAAACATTGGTCGATCCCTTTAAATAGGAGATGGAAGTTAAGGGTAATCAAGGATCTCCTAGGTTTTCCAATTCGGCGTCCCAAAGTTGAGTTATGATTGATAACATTAGATGCCTCATACACTTCTCTCTCTAACAGGCATTTTAAGATTTCCAACTAACGTATGACTCATAGTTTTGACACTTGGATATGTTTCAAGACTCATCTGTGTACGGAAAGCCCGCTCATCGCCTGAGGGACTCAATTGATGTCTTGCTTGAGGGACTTAACTAGTGTCTCGTTTGATGGATTCCACTAACGCTTTGCATAAAGAGTTCAACTTCAAAATATATCACTTATGATTCCCCAAGAATATCTGAATAAGAAGAGGAAACTAAACCACTTTGCCCTTTCCTAATCCCTCGTGCTTGAGCGACTTTGTATCAGTATATTTGTGTCAAGGTCTTTAGAGGTGACACAGGGGTACTCAATCACCAATTTATCAGATCAATAACATATTTATTAGATGTGTCATCCATTTATTGGATATCTCACATTCCTCTAGGATAAGTCGCCCAACATGAGAGTTGGTAAGTGACACGTCATCATTCTGTAACATAACAAAAGAAGTCATATCCTCCAAATATCAGAAAACATTGTTATTTCCAAGGAAGCCTTGGATCCAAGCCCAATGCGACTATAAATATCCCAACATCATGGGTTCATAATGATCAACTGAACTCAAATACGAAAATACACACATACAGAGTTACTCATCCCCTACGTGAGCTATCTCTCAACTTTACAACAAACCTTAAAGCTTCTAAAACCCTTTAATCGTTTGGGGTTATCACACATTTGTACTTTCAGCAAGAACAAGACATATGCAAAAAATTATTGTGTTATTACATATTTAGGCATCAAAATATGAGAAAGAAAAAGGGAAATGTCATATCCTACATAATTGACATTGAAGATCGTTGAAAAACATATAATAAACACTGACCATCAATGACTTTAAGAAGTAAATTTTAAACCATCTCATTTAATTTTAATAATGTTCTAATTCATGCATCTATAATCAAAGTTTATTATTCACAATATATAAATAAGGTTTAGATAAATTTCTTACTTGTACTATCAGATCCTTAATTGTTTATTTAAATTAATCGGATAACACAATCATAATGTATGACAAAAAAAGACAATGAAATAAAAAATATATATTAGAATGTGAACACTTAATAAAAAGACAAAAATTACTTTTAAAATAAAATTAATATAGACGTTAATGTAAACATCCAATTAAAATATTAGATGAACGGATTATTTTAAATAAAAAATTATTTATTCTATCTCAAACTAGCATTCAGATGGACACTCACAGTTTATCCGTTTTCTTTAATAATGATTTGTATAAAATATAAAACATAAATCTTATTATATTTTTGTTTAATTATAATTTTATTTTTAATTATTTATAAAATAGTTAAAGATAATAATATGAAAAATAATAAATCGTGTGGAAAAGAGAAATGAAGATTTAAAAAAAACTAAAAAAATATATTTGAAAAAAAAGGTAGGTTTTACTTTTATATATTAGTATAGATTTAATTTTAATTTTATTTAAATTATTTTTAAAATAGTTAAAGATAATAATATAAAAAATAATAAACTGAAATTAAGATTTAAAAAAAAACTATAAATAGTATATTTTAAAAAATAAAAGGTTATAGAAATATAGATATAGATTATAAAATAACAATAAAATCATATTTTATATAAAAAATTGAAACATAATAATTTGAAATATAATTTTTAAATTTTTTATAAAATCAAATTGGTCTTTACTGTAGTTACTACTACAAAGGATTAAGAATAATTTAATCATTTTATTATATCTCACTAAAATCGGGAGAAAAATAATCCTTAATCTTCCCGCTGGTTCATTTAAAAAACCAAATCCCCTTTTCATTTTCAATGCTTTTCGCGCCGGTATGAAAGAGCCGTCGTTATCCACCGCCTCACCTCCACCGGAGTTAGAAGACGGATGCTTACGTCACGACGGCGACTGTTACGACATCCACGACGACAGCGCTTCGCTCGATGTCTTTTTACTGGTCGACGAGGGCTTCCCGTCACAAGTCCCAGGGGAAGACGCTTCACCAAACGAATATGAGAAAAGCAGTTTCGCCGCCGATTTCTATCGCTCCGGATCCGATTGCTCGTCGCTGTTGTCGCCAGACGTTTACCGACACATGGACCTCACGCTCACGCCGGATTCGTTGTCTTCCGGGAAGAAACTGAAGCAGGCCAATCTGTTCCAGATTTGGGGATTCAAAAGAAGTGTTGTAGTTGGTTCTGTTGAAGTTGAATCCAAACAAGGTGGTTATTGTGGTGACTTGGGTGAGGGCAGTGTTTCATCTGAGAAGAAGATTGTTACACCTGGAAGTTGGGGTTCGATTTTGAGTGGCAAAGGGAAAGTGGTTGAGAAATCAAATTCTTCTAGCAAGAGAAAGAGTTTTCATGGAGAGAATAGGGTTGCACGTTCGTGTCCCTTTTATAAGAAAATGCCAGGTGAAATGGAATTTCTTCTATTTTATTGATAGTTTGATACAAATTTGTTACCTTTTTAGGTTAAAAGCAGTTTCAAGTCATATCAATGTTTTTGAAAAGCCTTTTCTTTATTATGTTATTATAATGTGTAATCTGATGTTCTACATACATTACAATGAGAAATCTGGTCCAAAATACAAACCTAAAACCTATGAATAACGGTTAGACATCAGACACCATATTGATGCTAACATGTAGACACCGATAAAATAATTAGAATATGAAAGTGATTGAATGTTGCTACATGTGTCAGTGTGGTAGAAATGGGCGCTCAGGCATGCCTTCATCCTGAAGTGTCAATGTTACATAACTTAAAGCGGAGTTAAATCTTGAGTGGCTGGTTTTAGACTAGACGACTGTGTGAGTGCAGAAAATCCAAAGAACAGATTGAGATGGAAAATCAGTTTGCCAATATTTACATGTTGATATGTTTTTTTGGTTTGTTATAAGAAAAAACTGTATAGTTTCTGAAGTTTAGTCTATTTGCCAATGCAGGAACAAACTTCACAGTTGATGCTTTTCGTTATGGATGCGTTGAGGAGTGCTCAGCATACTTTCTTAGTCATTTCCATGCTGATCACTATGGCGGTCTTAGCAAGAAATGGTCACATGGTCCTATTTATTGCTCTCCTCTTACTGGACGGCTAGTTAAAATGTGTCTCTATGTAAATCCTTCGTAAGAACTCAGAAACTCTTCTATCTTTTATGCCTTCTGTTTAGATCACTCACTTACACGAACAGAAAAATCAAAGTGCACTTGATCATGACTTTGTCTTTTCCATTTCAATGAAGTGATTAGCTTTTATACTATTTGTTTATACAGGTACATATGCCCTTTGGAATTTGACACAGAATATGTGATTGATGGTATCAAAGTGACTTTGATAGATGCTAACCATTGCCCTGGTGCAGCTTTGATTCACTTTGAGCTCCCAAATGGACAATGTTATTTGCATACCGGGGACTTTAGAGCTTGTAAACTGATGCAGGACTACCATCTTTTTGTAAATAAACGTGTGAATGTACTATATTTAGATACTACGTATTGCAACCCAAAGTACAAGTAAGACACTGATCATGTTAAAAATTTGAATAGATTTGTCATCTGGTTATAATATATTTGGCTCTTTAAACATAAATTGATGGTTCTAGTAATAAATTTTTTCTTCAGGTTTCCTTTCAAAGAAGATGTACTAAACTATGTTGTCAAAATTACAAAGAACCACCTCAAAATGCATCCCAGAACTTTAGTGGTTGTTGGGGCATACAGTATTGGCAAAGAATGTGTATATCTTGCAATTTCTAAGGCACTTGGGGTAAGTGATTTTTTCTCTCTAGAAAAACTTCCGTGTTAAGAATTATCAGGTACCTCTTCATGGAATGTACGTTGTTTTTGCACCCAAATTATACATGGCATTAGGTTGTGTTCTCCTAGACTGTTTGATTCATTAATACATATCTGTGGCTCTTACCCGATTCAGGTAAAAATATATGCAAATGCTTCAAGAAGAAGGATTTTGATAGCTTATGATTGCCCTGAATATTCAGATAGGCTCTGTACAAATGGAAATAACACCCTTCTCCATGTTATTCCCATGTCGTCTCTGAGAATTGAGGTTAAAATTTTGCCTTTGCATTTTTATCAAAAAGTTTGTTTTTCTTATAATACTATTCTGTTATCTCATAATTCACCATCCATATTTTTCTCATTACATTAGACTTTGAAGGAATATTTGAAAACCTACAAGGAACAATTCACATCAGTATTAGCATTTCGTCCAACAGGTATGTTACCAGTAATTTTAATGAAAATGATTTATTGATCATCTTTGTATATTTTAAAGTATTCTATAGAGAAGCTATTTGTGCTGATAGAGTAGTTTTAGTTTTGATGCTATATCTTATGTATTTTCAGGTTGGACTTTTAGTGAGAAGATAGGCAATGATTTGGAACTAATTAAACCTGTTTCCAAAGGAAATATAACGATATATGGTAAGATTAGCTGCAGTTCAACTGCCACACTTGATATAAAATTTGAACTTAGGTTTAGCGCTTAGTTATTTATCAATAATGAATATAACTGAAATGCTTAGTAGGTCATGTTTCTAACCGAAAAAAGCTTTTCTTCTGTTTATTTGCTGCTGGTCATTCAATACTTATTTATCGAGCTATCAGACTACTAGTATTTCTTCTAACACCCTTTTCTCCCTTCTTATAGGAGTTCCCTACAGTGAGCATTCCAGCTTCACAGAACTGCGAGATTTTGTTCAGGTCCGTAACTGAACATGATTATTACTTTTTTTTTAATACACTTTTGATAACTTTTTTTATGGTAGCTGTATAGTTGCATTATTTTCTGTCTTGTTGTATTTTAAGCGAATTTATCTATATCTTTCAACAGTTTTTGAAGCCTGACAAGATAATTCCTACTGTGAATGTTGGCAATGCTGCTAATCGAGAAAAGATGCAATCTTACTTTCGAGACTGGTTGAAGGGATAAAGTCCTCCTCGTTCTTTAAAAAGATCGAGTTTATGATATGGGATTTTCTCTTATAAACCAATTTGTGGAGACTTCACCTTTAATGCTGCTTGAAGGGGATACTGTCAAGAAATCCTCTTCCCCTAACTGTTATGGTTGCATGCTTCATCTAATGGTGGTGGTTTTCCTAAACTTTTTTGGTTGAACTTCATCATTCTTCCCAATTGTCATCTCTGCTAAAAGTCTCCTTGGAAGATTCTACTCTGCAGGATATGCAACAACTTTTTTGGTTGAACTTCATCATTCTTCCTTAGAATTTCTTGGAATTTACAACATGATTCCAATTATTTAATCCTAAAGGAGGCTCAGATAGTAAATGTAGGAGTTGTATTATGTAGAATCTTGTTATATTTATGGCAGCTTTGGTTAAAGTTATTGAGAAATCCACCATTAACATGTATACTTTTTTTCCCTATATACTCCCTCCGTCCCAAATTATAAGTCACTTTGTCAAAAAAATTTGTCCAAAATTATAAGTCACCTTATATTTCCAATGCAATATAAATGACATCTTCCCCAATATACCTTCAAATATTTATTATTATTTATTCTTTCAACTCTTTTAATTTCTCTCTCTTATATAATTATGGAGGGTATTACTGTAAAGTTATACATAATTTGTCTTTTTCATAAAGTAATAATCAAGTTTCTTAATTTGTGTGAAAAGTCCAAAATGTCTTATAATTTAGGACGGAGGGAGTACAATACTAAGCCTTCAATTACTACAAAAAGACAACGAATCAATATTCCTGCTTCGAAATTTTATGACTATTACAAGTGCAAAACATATAACTTGGATGTTAAGGAAGATTAAGATTAAGAAATGTGGTTAGGTTTATTTCATCTCTAAAAAAATCGAATTATAAGATGAAGATTGCTCTTACTTATAAAAATATGTTTATGTTATATATTATGTGATGTGAGACTCTTAATATATCCCTTACGCCTAGGATTGAACATCTGAAGTGTAAAAATAAATGGCGGATGGTTTGATATAGTAGGTAGTTCATTGGATCTTAAAAAAAACTCTTGATAGATACAAATGTGGTTGAATATAACTTATTTCTACAAAACCGGTTTGTAGGATGAGGATTGCCTCCACTTATAAAAATATGTTCAAGTCATATATTATCTGATGTGAAACTCTTACGAGTAAGACAAACTCTTTATTTTTTACGGTAGTTAAGGTTCTTATGGAGTTGAGGTAGTGCTCCATTTACTGAGAAATTTTACCCTTTATTTTAACAAGTGTTCTCACTTCTGCAATTCACACAATTTGACCAAAATACCTTTATGGATAAATAGCTTATGTTAAAATTTTTTTTTTTTAGTTTTTTTATTCTATTGTGAAGTTTTTTGATCCAGTATTAAAAGTTGAAAGAATTTGAAAAAATGTTGTATTGGAAGTCTTACCACCAAATTCTCCAGTATACTAAAACTCTTGAAAGTATTTTTTACCAAGTTCTTCCGTGCATTACAACTTCCAGAAGTTTTTCTATTGAGTTCTTCGGTCCAAGTAAAAAAACATTAAAAAAATTGTATTTCAAATAACTTATAGATAAGTTATCAAATGACATTAAAAAAAATGAGTTTAGCTAACAATAAAAAACTATGGTTTAAAATAAAGAAAATTATTGTCTAAAGTCTTAGGCGAATGTTTTTTTTATTGTAAAATTTAGAGCTGTCAATTTATGGGATTAAGACCTAAATTTTAAGAGAAAATTTTGGGGCCTAGAATTTTAAAAATATGCATTACTTTTTCCATTCCATGTGGTGTTAACTTATCCTGATGAAAAGTTACAAATGCTCTTAAATTTTAGAGATGCGGACGCACTTAAATTAAACACCCCTAACATTTTTCTAAGTAAGCCATCCCATGTTACTCAAATATATTTTCGAAAATGCATCTCCGTAATAACTCACTGAACGTAAAAGATTGAGTTTTAAAATAAGAGTTATTACGAAGATGTATCTCCGAAAAACCCTTATTTTAAAACTCGGTGTTTTACGCTTAGTGAGTTTTACGGAGATGCATTTTCGAACGAGTTTAATTAAAATAACTCGCGCTAAACCCTTTTCTTTTCCTTCTTTATTTGCTACACTTTCACAAACCCTTCAAAGTGCTCATGAGCAAGATTCAAGTGCACCATTTTTTAAGCTTCAACACTACTTCTACTTCATTGCGATCAATTTCAGTACATTTCATTCACTTCATTCAAGCTTTTCACAACAACTCTCAATTGACAAGTTTCTTATTTTCTTTCAATTTTTAAGTTGTTATGCATGTTTTAGGTAAAATAAGTGGTTTAGAATGCATTAGTTTGTAGTTACATTCAAAGTAGGTAGCTTTTATAGACATCCGTTCACACTTGTTGGTGTTTAAGGGATTTGAAGCGTTTTTTGCATTTTCTGCAATTGCGTATTTTTTTACATAGATGTATCTACAGATTTTGCCTTTCTTGTTTTATGGAGATGCATCTCTGAATTTTACTTGCCTTAATTTTGATATGGTTTTATAGTTTGTATTATATAAACAATGGATGAAAACCAGGATAGATTAAGGCATAGTCGTTTATCCCAACATGTGTCTGTTTGTAGGGAGAGAGCAATGCACTCGAGGCCACGGGTTAATGCTAGTTCATTTGACGCGGAAGCGTCAACTTCAAATGGTCGCATGTCTCAAAATTAGACCTCCTAATGGCACGTGTCTTCTATTGATCCTCCACCTTATGAAGCCCCTGAAGCCTAACAAGAGGAACTTGTTGCTGCTACTCCCATTCCTGATAGTTTTCCAGGAGACCCCTATGATACCTCTTTACTTCCTTTTTATGCAGAACATGCTGCTAGACCTGTGTGAGAATGAGAGGTATATTTATTTACTTTTACGTTACATCTATTTCATACTAATTAAGTTGCGATTGATGTTGATATATTTATTTTTACATTAGTGTGAAACGATAAAATTTGTGAGCCATGCCAAAAAGATTTAAACATGGAACATAATGTACACACATGGTTTCAAGATGTAGTTCATTACTCTGGGATGACAGGTTTATGCGCCACTGGATACAAGACCATTATCCATTATTTGTTGGCAACTTTTGTGGAGATATGACATAAGAAAATGTCATATTTCCACATCCCATATGGTGAGATGTCCATCACCCTTGATGATGTAGCATAAATCAATCCTGAATCAATAAATCATAGGCACTTGAATTGATGGTAAACTATTTGGGAGCTGACCCAAGTGAGACCCAATAGGAGCTTGATGCCACGAGAGACGTTTATGCCCGATTTTCACACCTAGAGGAACTGTACAAATAACACCTAGTTGCGACAGTGAAGGCCGAAGGTGACAACAAGGAGATTTTGTTCCACAGACAATGTGCACTGAGGTCATACTTCATGTACTTGGTTGGCACAACAATATTTATGGACAAAAGTGCAACATACGTCGATGTTGTCTATATAACATACTTCATCAACTTAAAGCAGATCCACAAGCACAATTGGGGGGTGTTTGGTTTATTAGTACTCCAAACTAGGTGAAGTTTCTCTTTGGAAGACAAGACAAATGACAAGAAGCTGCAAATATTTACGATAATATATTTGCAACCTTTATTGTTAATAATATTTTCATAACACTTGTGTTACACTTATTACTAATATTTTATCTGAATCATTTTTCAGGCGTGAATCATCTCTCACTTTCCTCCCATATCCGACTGGGAATCTGAGATGAACTACGCTGAGGACTCGGGAAACAACACAGTCTTATAAAAATAATTGATGTGAACATGGTTGAACTCTAACCAGTTCATTACAAGAATGCCATCTAGTTGACTCAGAGGTAAACAAATTAAGTCAACTCCAAAATCTTTACCATAAATGGATAGAGTAAAATTAAGACAAACCAACAAAGTAGTCACATAACCATTTGTCAGGGTACTAATGACCATACTACCCGTCATAGGAGACACTACCAAATTCAACTTGATAACATAGTCATGAGATATGAACGACTGCGTCACACATGTATCAATGATAGAAATAAAAGAGACGTCATTTATAATACACGTACCTCGAACCAAATTATCCCACTAGCTTGTGCGGTACCTGGCGCTTTCTTTGGCCTTTAGCACTAGGTATTGATGTGGCCTAGTTCTCCATAGTTGAAACAAGTCAGAACTGCACTTTTGCACTCAGCGACACGATGTCCCTGCTTTCCACACTTGAAACATGTCAGGCTTGTGCTCTTGCACTCAGAGGCACGATGAACTAACCATCCGCACTTGAAACATCCTAGAGGAGCAGAAACGCCCCCATTTGTTCCACTCCCGCTCGCAACTTTTTGCTGGAACTTCTGATTTCCCTTAGCAACTGGAGTCACATACGGCTTACCACGATTCTAATTCTCATTCTTCTTCTCACCCACACTCTTATAGTGAACATACCTGGATCTACTATCATCGTCATAAATTCTGCATTTGTTGACCAACACTGAGAAGCGACATATCTCCTGATATTCGATGAACTACTTGATCTCATGGCATATACCACTTTTGAACTTCACACACTTGTAACCTTCAGCATCTATACCATTACTTCATGAACAACCAGCCATAAAACCAATTACAACAGTGAAGTAAATAGTGGTTAACAAAAACAAGCATCGATAGTGTTCACACATATGTCGTACACCAGGGTATACACAAGTTCATAAAACTTAGACCAAATGGACCAATCTGCTCTGATACCAACTATGTATCACCCTAAATCCCAAATACTTTATTTATAAAACAAGCAGAATAAAATACTAAAAAATGGTGCCAATTTTCTCAGCATAACATTCTCAAATCACAGTAGCAGCAAAAAATAATCTCCAACCCAACTCTAATGGTGTCATAAATAGAAATCAACTTCATTTAATCATAAAATAGTTAATTTAACATCTCGCAGAAAAACAAAATAAGGTATTCTCAACCCAATGTTACACTACCAGAACGGCACGCGGAAAACTAAGCAACACAAAAGATAAACAATGAAGAAGGATAACTATGGCATCCCCTAATACAAGCAACAACTAAAGCTCCTCGGTCTCTACCTGAGTATCTGTACCACAAGCGTAAAGAACAACACATAAACAGATAAGGTGTGAGAATACATTCACATATGTTAACGGTGCATAAAACAACAAAGATAGTTTAATGATAAAAAATAATCAATCATACAATGCATCCACAATAATAATCATTCACAAATACAATTACGTATGCAATTTATTCATCTCTTATACTCTCATGCATGTGGTACCAAAATTCGGATATTTAGAGGTGTGTTAATGAATCATTCAACTCGCCACTAGACCGAAGTCCTAACTCGTCACTAGACATAAGCCCTACCTATCTTCAATATACATTATGCATGAATGCTACACAAACATATGCAGTACTTGTCTTCACCTCCAACTCCAATACTCATCACTGGTTCCTCTCGAACCTAAAACTCAACATAAATCATCACCAATGTAAGGCCACATCAATGGTTCCACTGAACTGAAACATCTTAACATAAACTCAACACCTTTCCTCTTCATGAGATATTCATCATAAACTCAACATGATAATTGAAAAATATATAAATTTCTCATAAATACTCATCAAACAACATCAAGTTAGCAAACAATCGATAAAACTATAAACTACTAGAAAAATCAAGTCAAACGACCCAAAATAGTAAACACAAGGGCTCACGGTCAACCCCTCGCAGGTTTGACGGCCGTCACCCTCCTTTCTCAAATCGCTCATCATTGATGCTTAGGGCAAAAATGCTCGTCGCGATAAGGTGACAGTTGAACTGTCTGCTGACTGATGCCCGTTAGCCTGGCCCAATAGGCCTCCTTCCTCAACACGATGACGGGCTAGCCATTACCCCTTGTGACACCGTCACCGCTGCGCAGAATGTATATTTCTGTATTTTCTCCATTGTAGGCCCTCCAGAGCTTCGATTTTGAGTGCCAAAATATCCCAAAACGCACAATAATCCAACACAAATAATCCAACATTCAACACATCAAAACACACAAATTTAACACATATATCATCAATTAAACCAATATTCATCATCATAACTTATCAAAACATAACCTAAACTCAAGAACATATCACTTTTGAATTTAGTACACACATCAACAAAAATTTCAGCAATAATCAGAGCACGAATTTATAATTAAATATCAGTAGTCTAAATAGGTTTTGCATAAACCATCTCAAGGTTCAAATCTCTCATAAATGGAGGAAAAGGAAAGGAAAAGGAAAGAGGATAAGGACTCATTTCTATCCTTCATGCTTAAACACCCATATCATAAACAATCCCCCTTACCTTGAATTTGCAAAAAAGCTTTGAATCTACAAGTATGAAGTCTCTTCTCTTACTATTACTCTGCTAGGGTTTTGCTCTTATTAAGAAATGTAATTGGGCCTTACTCAACCCTACAAAACCGGTTGGTAGAGTGAGAATTTCCCCCACTTATAAACACATGTTCATGCCTTATATTGTCCGATGTAGGACTCTTAACACACCCCCTCACGCCTAGAACTGGACATCTGGAGCGTGGAAATAAATGGTGGGTGGCCCGATAGCGGAAACCTGATAGCAGGTGGCCCACTGGATCTTAAATAAGGCTCTTGATACCGTGTTATTAAATGTGGTTAGGCCTAACTCAACCCTACAAAACCGGTTGGTAGGGTGAGGATTGCCCCCACTTATAAAGACATGTTCAGGCCATATATTATCTGATGTGGCACTATTCTATACACAAATATACAATGATTGATGAAATGTGTGCTCTTCAAAGTAGTGGTACTTGGGAATTAGTTCCTTTAACCCCTAGAAAATCTTTAGTAGGTTGTCGTTGGCTTTATACAGTGAGTGTTAGTTCAGATGGTAAGATTGATCGATTTAAAGATCGCTTGGTAGCCAAAGGATACACTCATATTTTTGGGTTGGATTATAGTGATACCTTATCGCCTGTAGCCAATATGGCATCTGTTAAACTTTTTCTAGCCATTGCAGCCATTCGACATTGATCTCTTCATCAACTTGACATCAAAAATATTTTTTTACATGGTGATCTTGAAGAGGAAGAATATATAGAGCAACCACCTGGGTTTGTTGCTCAAGGGGAGTCATCGAATATGGTGTGTAGGCTACACAAGTCTCTTTATAGTCTTAAGCAATCTTCGAAAAGCTTGGTTCGGCAAATTCAAAATTGTAGTACAACAGTTTAGTATGGTCCGTAGTGAAGCTGATCATTCTATTTTTTATCGTCACTCAACCCAATGGTGTATTTATCTTATTGTGTATGTAGATGATATTGTCATAACTGGTAGTGATCAACAGGGAATACTCTAGTTAAAATAACATCTCTCAAATCAATTTTTGACAAAAGATCTTGGTTAACTCCGTTATTTCTTAGGTATTGAGGTAGCCCAATCTAAAGTTGGTTTGGTGATTCTCAGCGGAAATATGTTATGGATATATTGGAAGAAACATGTTTGTTGAATGCTAAACCAGCTGATACTCCTATGAATCCAAGTGTCAAATTACTACCCAATCAGGGGAGCCTTTATCTGACTCAGGAAGGTATATGAGATTGGTTAGAAAGTTGAATTATCTCATAGTCACTCGTCCGAACATTTCTTTTGCAGTCAGTATGGTAAGCCAATTCTTAAATTCCCAATGTCAGGAACACATGGATGTTGTTATCCGCATTCTGAGATATATCAAATGTGCTATAAGAAAAGGTCTAGTGTATGAAGATAAAGGACATACTCAGATAGTTGGATGCTCCGATGCTGATTGGGCAAGGTCGTCACCAATTGATGGACGATCCACATCTAGGTATTGTGTACTTGTTGGAGGAAACCTTATATCCTGGAAAGTAAGAAATAAAACATTGTTGCAAGATCAAGCGTTGAGGAAAAGTATAGGGTCATGGCAATGGCAACATGTGAACTTATTTGGTTAAAATAGTTGCTCAAGGAACTTAAAATTGAAGAAGTAAGACCACTGACACTTATTTGTGATAATCAAGTTGTATTTCACATTGCTTCAAATCCAGTCTTCCATGAGAGAACCAAAAATATTGAGATAGATTGTCACTTTGTTAGAGAGAAGATCGAGCTAGGTGATATTGTCACAAGCTTTGTCAACTCTAATGATCAATTGGCAGACATGTTTACAAAATCCATGTGAAACCCCAAAACTAATTATATATGTAATAAGCTTGGTGCATTTGACTTATATGCTTCAACTTGAGGGGCAGTGTTGCTATTTGTAAATATACAGTGAATATTTGTATATAGAATAGTCCCACATCGGATAATATATGGTCTGAACATGTCTTTATAAATGGGGGCAATCCTCACCCTACCAACCGGTGTTGTAGGGTTGAGTTAGGCCCAACCACATTTCTTAACCGCTCTCAACTCTGTTGACAACTTATCTTCACCAAGTCAGCTCTCTTATTTAATTTTCCTTCTCAATTTAAACAAACACCCTATTTTTATTTTTATTTTAATTCTAATAATCCCCTTAACTCTTAATAATTATATTCACCGCCTTAATTTAATTTTAAAAAAAATCTATTTTTCTCCCTAAAGCCACAATTTCTCATTTTCTCTATTATTTTAAATAAATAAAAATATAGATAATTTCTATTAAAACCCAATAACCTTAATAATACTAATTAAATTAAATTAAAGTATTCTAAAACTCAAGTAAAATATCAAAATAGAAACCGGAGTGTTATAAGCGTCACCGTCCAACGACATCATTCATATGGATCATTCGTAGAGCGAGCGACGTATTATATAAAAAAGAGTAATTTTAAACACTTCGACCTTTAATGGAAAATTCTCGTGCTTGAGACTGAGACCGAGCCAAAAATATAAATTAATGGAGGCAAATACATAATATATTTATAGCAAAATTTTTTAGCATATATATATATATATGATCGTACCTGGATCAGACAGTTAGACAGTGGCCAGCAACGTTGTATGGACTTCAGCTCCGGTGATGATGATACGGCGGGGGGGGGGGGGGGGGGGTGTACCTGCAAGGTACTCCGACGCTCAAGTCAGGTAAGGTCAGAGAAAAGCAAATACAGAGATGTGAGTTTAGAATATTTCGTAACCTGACCCTCTCAAGTGAGAAGGTATTTATAAAGAGCCCCCAGCGCGGGGCCAACGGTTACTTGCACTGGGCTAGATTGCAAGGCCCAATCCAAGTAATTGCCAGGGCTTACGTGGCGTAGTGAAGACCAGCGCGTGGTCTTCGCCCTAGGGTAAAGGTTCCGAGATCTCCGGAAGTAGGGCAGACCGATTCTTTCGGAGGTGGGAGGTTACAAGAGAACGTGTCCTCGCGGGGAAGAGTCTTGCGTGTCGGGGATAGATGTGCTCCGTAGCCAGGAAGGAGTTAATAGACGTCGAGGATAACGGAGCCCGTAGAGGCTTGGTGCCTCTATTCGACAGACTCTGTTGCGCGTGCCCGACAATGATGAAGTGTGGCACGTGCCCGACCCAGGCATTGCCAACGAGCCTTGCTGGGCCATTCCTGATCGTTTGGGTTGGGCCTGCCCGACAGGGGGGCGGGCGCTGGCCCAGTCCAGAACAGGATCCCCCCAAGTAGTTGCTCCAAGGTGTCGGAGTAATGACTTAAGGGCCAGCAAACATGTCGAGGACGTGTTGGTCGCCGGACCGGGGTGATCAAATTCGTCTGATGCATCGTGGTTGTCCCGCTGTCGGGGAGAAAGTGGTCAGTCGAGCAGAAGTCCATGAAGAGGCCTGAGCCTGGGAGTCCGCGGATGGCCGACGCAGCGGGGATACGAGAAGTTTAAATTGAGAATCAGGGCAAACGAAAGGACGCGCGTGGGGGAACGAAAGGGCGCATGTGGGGAAGTGTGTGCCATGTGTCACGCGCCATCATTACCTAGGGCGGCTAGGCTAGGTTTAGTGCACTTGAGTGCCTAGAGGCATCTCGAGTCTCGTGAGGGCCTTATAAATAGGAGCCAGCCCGCCTTATTTGTGCGTTTTCATTTTCTCTGCTCTGACTATTCTTCTTCCCCTCTCCTTGTTTCCGCCGCCACTCACTGCCGTTCGCTGCTGCAAACCGCCACATCAGATTTCTCCAACAGCCTGTATTAAGTAAGTCTTCCGATATTTCTCTTTTCGTTTGCATTTTGTACGGTTGTTCTATACTGAACTGATGAAGTTCCCATGGAAACTGTGAAATCTCTGGCGAATACGGGGGAGTTTCTTTATGTTTCTGTTGAATCTTGCGGGGAGAAGGGATGAATACCCCGGGGGCAAGAACAACGTCCCGAGGACACGAGATGAAACTCTCGGGGTCCTCGCCAATATCTCCTCTGTGGGAGGGATCCCTCCCAAAGCAGCATACCGGTGACCTGAGGATGGTCACGGGGACGTTCGTCGGTTGTCACGGGGACGTGGGCGAGTGCGACAGTCTCGGGATCCTGACGCTCCTTCTTCGCCCTTTCACTTGAACAGCGGTGGAGGGGTGAATTTGATATGGATCGTCGAATTCACCGTTTCCATCTGCTTTTCAGGTACATGGAAGCTTTATCCGTGTCTGTGGCTGTGGGATCGTTAGACGTCGAAGACCAGCCCGACTCTCCGATGGCGCCGATCACCAGCGCCGAGGAACGTCCCCTCGCGGAGTGGGTTAGCGACGAGCCACTAAACATGGCTTCCCAGTTCATCGACGGGGATGAAGATGATATCTTTTGTACAGTCGAGCACCGACTGGTGGGCTCCCCGAAGACGTGGAAGGTGTTCCGGCCTCTGGCACACCATCGCATCTGTTCGACATATCGAGGGATGAGGTTCCCCCTTTATGAATTCATGTTCGACGAGGCGGGGTGGCGTTTGCCCTTTACGAATTTCCAACAAGCAGTGTTCGTTTGGCTGCGCCTGGCGCCCTCGCAGCTCCATCCTAACTCCCTTGCTTTTATCCGAGCCTTCGAACTCGTTTGTAAATATCTCAAGATCGGGGCAACCGTGCCTCTTTTATTTTGTATCTTCCACCTTCATCGACAGGTCTCCGACGGCAGACACGGCTGGGTGTCTTTTAAACAAGTGAGCAGCCTCTTCCACACCTACCTGGACTCTGTTCGGGACTTTAAATATCGTTATTACATCGTGAGGCCGGTCACGCTTGAGGCTTTGAATTCGGTGTATCGTCGAGTTTTCTGCGAAGTAGACGGGCAGAAGGAGGAGGTCCTCGAACCAAAATTCCCCTTGTTCTAGACGGAAGAACATTTCAAAAAAGGGACGGACAACTACATTGTCAGCCCTAACCGACTTTGCGAGAGGGACCGTCTGGCGCATGAGAAAATAGTCGCCTTCGTCAACGGATTTTTTCAAAGCCAAGTATGTGACTCTGGATGGGGAGTTTATCCTGGGTGACGACGGGCAGGTCCTAACGAGGCGCCGGTTAATTAATACGAAGGCGCTGCTTGAGACGTTCTCCGATGAGGATGCCATCGAGCTGTTAGGTGGTGAAATCCTCTTCGACTTGCTTATTCTTTGCGTCTTGGTTTCCGATTTACTGACACATTTATTTTCTTTGCAGGCAAGATGTCGGGCGCTGAGGAGCGCATCAAGAAACTGAAGGTCTCCCGAAACGCGAAGAAGGGTCGGGTTGAACAGCTCCGTTCACATCCCTCGGTTGTAACACCCCATTTTAATTATTTAATCGTCGTGTGTTATTTTGAATTGTTTGGTCTTGTTAAGGGTGAGGGTTTGAGTGCGTAGGGATAATAATAAGATAATAATGAATAATATGGGGGCATATCCAATAATAGTAGTATGGAGTAGATTATTATTATTATGCATATTATTATTATTATTATTATTATTATTAATAGTATTGAACTTATGATTATTAAATATTAATTTGAGTAGTATTATTATTATGATTAGTATCACTATTAATATTATGATAATAAAACAAAAAAAAATCTAATTAAATTAGTAAATATGGTTAGTGGGAGGAAAATAAGGAAAAATGCACATTAACCAGAATTAGGGGTAGTTTAGCCATAATCCTATTTTTCACAAAGAAAGGGTTAGAGAAGGAGGAACAAGGGAAGAACAACTGTTAGGGCAATCTCCAGATCCAATTTTCGCAGGATTTTAATTAAGAATTCGAGGTAAGGGGGAGAATGGATTTCAATTTAGGTGTTTATATCATGAGAGGGTAGTGAGGGGTCCTTTCCCTCGTAGGATTTCCTTGTGTAAATGTTGTGGTAAGATGTAGACCTGATTTGTGCATGTTGATTGTGAACTATCTGAATATTGTTTGTTGTTATGATGAATCCGTGCAAAATTCTATTGTTGTGGTTGTTCTGTATAAATGTGTTTTGCAAGTCTGGTTGTGTTGCAGGTAGAAGACAACAAATCTAGATCTATGAATGTTTAATTGAGTAGTAGTAACGGAATAGAATAGTAAGATGAAATGATAGGTCATAAAATTGATGTAGAAACACTTTTAGGACTGACATGGAGTGTAAGAGTGAGATCCCCGTAGCAGAATTCAGACTGGTGTGGAAAAAGCTGGAATTGCACAGCTTCTGCCCATACACGTAACGAGGAGGCTGTTACGTGTATGGCATTGTGTTACGCGTAACACCTGGGCTGATACGCGTACTGGAGGGAAAAAAAGGAGATTCTGGCACCGCCCTCTACTGATACGCGTAAGGGTACGCGTATGGGAGTGGGGCATTACGCGTATTGGGTAGGCCTTACGCGTATTGATGTAGAGCAATTTGGCTATTACGCGTATCATTACGCAGGCTAGGGGCGGGTGAGCTGGACATTACGCGTATGGCCTTGGGCAGTACGCGTATGGCCAGCGAGATGCAGAATTTTCTGTTTTCGCGTCCGAAGCGGTTTCTTTTGGTTTGAGAGGTTGGGGATAGATGCCAGAACCTGAGAAATGTAGAATTGGTGATAAAAATAATTGATTTAGTAATTTTAGGTTAATTAATTAGATAGTTAACTAATTATCGTCGTGTGAAGTGTTTTCTGTTGTGGTTCGTATCTTGGTGAATGGATATCTTATGTGTGATCAGGAGGATCGTAAAGATGTGTAATTAATATTATACAAGTGTGTCGTATACATAAATATTGTCATGCATTCATGGTGTATTGGTGGTGATGAATCATTGCTCAGGAGGAGTGTATGTGGCTCATCTGGACTCCAATGTGGAGTATGGTGGAGATAGATCATTGCCAAGTAGGGGTGTATGTGATCTATTCAGATTCTATTATGAATCGGGTTCGATTGAATGAACCATGGTGTTTTGGTACCACATGCATTGTGTCAGTTGTTGAGTCATATTGCATCCTTTTATGTCTATTGAATCATGTATGAAAATGACAAGTGTGTCGTGATATTATGTGACTATGTGTGATAGTGTGGTTACTACTCTTATCATATATTATGCACCGTTTATTATTGAATGTAGTTCTCACCCCTTTTGTTGTTTGTTGCGTCTGTGCTTCTTCGGAAGTACAGATAATCCAGGTACTTGAGTGTGCATGGAGTGCGTGTTGCTTGATCGAGTCTTAGGAGTCGCTCTGATACGTAACACGGGATTTGGGAATTTTTCTATCATTTGTTATTCGTTATTTATTTGTTACGTATCACTTTTTAATTGAACTTATGGTGGACCACGTTTTATGTGGAGTTTTGACGATTGTGGGCATATGGCCGTGATTAAATAAAAACATTAAATTCCGCTGTTTTATTTCGTTAATGGAAAGAGTTTCAGTTGTTGGTTTTAAATGATGTAACATCCTACTTTTGGTTGTAAACTCTGATTATTTTAATAATATTGCTATAGTTCATAAAATGGGAAAGTGGGGTGTTACAACTGGTATCAGAACAGGTCGGTCCATCCCGCCAGGTTTAGTAGTAGAGTCTGTCCTTAGAATAGGAGTTGATTGTGTGTTCTAATCGTATGTTGATTGTTGAACAGTATGGCAGGAAGGAATGATGTTGATCTTGCTGCTGCTATGCAAGCTAAGGCACAAGAGGTAGAGAATACCAATCAGGATGGGGGTGCGCAGTTCCGCGACTTAGAACAGTTCCAGAGCAATATGCCACCTACTTATGAAGGAGGTATTCTGGGTCCTGAGGCTGCACAGAAATGGCTGAAGGCTGTTGAGAAAATCTTCAGGACCATGGGATGCAGCGATGCTCAGAAGGTACGGTTTGGCACTCATATGCTGGAAGGAGAGGCAGAGGTCTGGTGGGACAATAGCCGCCAGAGGTTGGAAGCTGCGGGTACTGAGATTACTTGGACAGTGTTTCAAACTGAGTTTCTGGAAAAGTACTTTCCGGAAGATATTCGTAGTGCAAAAGAGATTGAATTCCTGGAGCTGAAACAGGGTAATATAACTGTTGCTGAATATGCTGCTCGGTTTGAAGAGTTGGTACAGTATTGTGCTCATTACAATACGGAAGAAGCTATGAATTCGAAGTCCTTGAAGTTTGAGAATGGGCTGCGTCCCGAGATCAAACAGGGCATTGCTTGTCAGAAGATAAGGAATTACCCAGAACTGGTTAGCAGAAGCAGGATTTATGATAATGATAACAGGGCCCGAATTGCTCATTATAAGGCTGTGAGTAACCGGAAGGGTAAGCAGAGGTTTGGGGGTACTCCTTATAGTGCTCCAGCTGATAAGGGAAAACAAAAAACTGTTGTGGAAAAGAAACCAAAAGAGGGAGGAGTGGTTCCTGATACTCTCAAGTGTTTCAGATGTGGTGGCGTGGGTCATCGTGCTAATAATTGTCCGAATAAAGTGAAGAAGTGTTTCAAGTGTGGGCGACCAGGTCATGTTATAGCAGATTGTAGGGCCACTATGCCTACCTGTTATAACTGTGGAGAAAAGGGTCATATCAGCACTCACTGTGAGAAGCCAAATAAATCTCAGGCCAGTGGAAAGGTGTTTGCCTTGGTGGGAGCCCAATCCACCAATGAGGAGCGTTCCATCAAAGGTACTTGTTTTATTAATGATATTCCCTTGATTGCTATCATTGACACGGGTGCAACTCACTCGTTCATTTTTGTTGATTGTGTGAAGAGATTAGGAATTGTGATGTCTACTCTAGATCAGAGGATGACGATTGAAACACCGTCTATTGGTTCTGTAGTTACTTCCTTGGTGTGTATGAAGTGTCCGTTGACTATGTTTGGTAGAGATTTTAGAGTAGACTTGATTTGTTTGCCACTCGGTAGTCTCGATGTTATTTTGGGGATGAACTGGTTGGAGTTCAACCGGGTTTACATTGATTGCTTTAGGAAGACATTATTGTTTCTTACTCCTGAAGAGGAAGCATTAGCGGATTCTTTGTCTAGTAGAGAGTTGAGGACGTTGTTGGAGGATGAAGCTAAGATGTTTGCAGTGTTCGCCTCGTTATCTGTTGAAAGCAAGACTTCAGTTAATGAGTTACCGGTGGTGAGTGAATTTCCTGAAGTATTTCCAGATGATATTACAGAATTGCCTCCGACGAGAGAAGTTGAATTTACCATTGATCTTGTTCCTGGTACTAGACCTATATCTATGGCACCGTACTGCATTAGAATTGGCAGAGTTGAAATCTCAGATTGGAGAATTGCTTGATAAGAAGTTTATTAGACCGAGTGTGTCACCGTGGGGAGCTCTAGTGTTGTTGGTGAAAAAGAAGGATGGTAGTATGCGCTTGTGCATTGATTACCGTCAGTTGAATAAAGTGACCATTAAAAATAAGTATCCGCTTCCAAGGATTGACGACTTAATGGATCAACTTATGGGAGCTCGTGTTTTCAGCAAAATTGATTTAAGGTCGGGTTACCATCAGATTAGAATAAAGGAAGATGATATTCAGAAGACTGTGTTCAGAACTCGCTATGGACATTATGAATATGCAGTAATGCCGTTCGGAGTGTCTAATGTGCCGAGTGTGTTTATGGAATATATGAATCGTATCTTCCACTCTTATCTGAATTAACTTATTGTAATATTCATTGATGACATACTGATTTATTCTAAATCTGACGAAGATTATGCAGAACACTTGAGAACTGCATTGCAGGTGTTGAAGGATAATAAATTATTTGCAAAGTTCTCAAAATGTGAATTCTGGTTGAAGACCGTGAGTTTCTTGGGTCATGTTATTTCTGGTGATGGCATAGCGGTGGATCCATCTAAAGTAAGTGCAGTACTTCAGTGGGAGCCTCCGAAGACAGCAACGGAAATTAGAAGCTTTTTAGGTTTGGCAAGTTATTACCGAAGATTCATTGAAGGGTTTTCTAATTTGGCGTTACCATTGGCTCAGTTAACTAGAAAGAATCAAGCTTTTGTTTGGGATGCGGCTTATGAGGAATGTTTTGAAGAATTGAAGAAGAAATTGACTACGACACCGCTGTTAATTCTACCAAGTCCAAGTGAACCTTTTGTGGTGTATTGTGACGCGTCTAAGATGGGATTAGGCGGTGTGTTAATGCAAGATGGCAAGGTGGTGGCATATGCTTCGCAGCAATTGAGGGTGCATGAGAGGAACTATCCTACTCGTGATCTTGAATTAGCTGCGGTGGCTTTTTGTATTAAAAATTTGGCGACATTATTTGTATGGATCAAGATTTGAAGTATTCAGTGATCACAAGAGTCTAAAATATTTGTTCGATCAGAAGGAATTGAATATGAGGCAGAGAAGGTGGTTAGAGTTCTTGAAAGACTACGATTTTAATTTGAGTTACCATCCGGGAAAAGCTAATGTTGTAGCAGATGCTCTAAGTCGGAAGACAATTCACATGTCGGCATTAATGGTAAAAGAAATGGAATTGATTGAATAGTTCAGAGACTTGAGTATGGTTTGTGAAACTACACCGGAGAGTGTTAGGTTGGGTATGCTTAAGGTAAATAATGACTTCTTGGATGTAGTTAAGGAAAATCAGAAACTTGATGTGAAATTAGTGGACTTGATGTCTGCAAGAGGAAATGATCCTGATAGTGATTTTAAAGTGGATAATGATAGTGTTTTGAGATTCCGGGGTAGAATTTGTGTACCGGATAATGATGAATTGAGAAAGGCAATCTTAGAGGAGAGCCACCAGAGTAGCTTGAGTATTCATCCGGGAGCTACGGAAATGTATCATGACTTGAAAAAGTTATTTTGGTTGTCCGGTATGAAGAGGGACATAGCTCAGTTTGTCCATGCTTGTTTGACATGTCAGAAGTCAAAAGTGGAGCACCAGAAGCCTTCAGGGTTAATGCAACCGCTAGAGATTCCGGAATGGAAGTGGGACAATATTGTAATGGATTTTGTTACTGGTTTGCCAAATACGGCGAGGGGCTTTGATGCTATTTAGGTAGTGGTGGATCGACTTACGAAATCCGCACATTTCATACCAATTAACACCAGTTTTCCGTTGTCAAAGTTGACGGAGATTTATATCAGAATAATTGCAAAGTTGCATGGTGTTCCGTCGAGCATAGTGTCGGATATAGATCTGAGGTTTACTTCAGAATTTTGGAGGAGTTTACAGGAAGCCTTGGGTTCTAAATTATAGTTGAGCTCGGCTTATCATCCACAGACCGATGGTCAGTCAGAGAGGACTATTCAGTCATTGGAAGACTTGCTGATAGGGGTGTTCGCGGGTCGGTTTGGTTCGGTTTTGAGTGAATCCGATGTCCAAACCGATCAAAAATATATGGATTGGTTTGGATTGGGTTTTCACATTTTTCTATAAAACCCAAACCGAACCAAACCGAGAAATAACGGGTTGGTTTGGATTGGATTAATCGGATACATTAGAAACAAATATACGAAAATATTTTTAAAATTTTCTAATGTACATCCACTAATTTTCTATAATAATATATATTTTATATTTTTTTTGGTGTTTTCATATAGATTATGAATTTCATAAATGATGTTTCATTTTTCTTACTTTTTAAAGTTGAATATCTTATACTAGTTTCCATTAAAATGATATAAATTATGTGAATTAATATGGTTGGTTCGGGTAGACGGGCTCGCGGGTAGAATTTTGAAAATCCGTTGCCCGAATTAATTAACATTGGATTTTATTGGGTTAGTTTGGTTTTTACCCGAACTAAAAAAATGCCCGACCCAAACACCATGGTTTGGTTTGGATTCCGGTTTGGTTCGGATTTGCCCAAACCAATGAACACCCCTACTTACTAAGAGCCTGTGTGTTGGAGAAAGGTGGTGCGTGGGATACTCGTTTTCCATTGATTGAGTTCACGTACAACAATAGTTACCATTCGAGTATTGGAATGGCGCCATTCGAAGCTCTGTATGGTAGGAGGTGTAGGCCGCCTCTGTGTTGGTATGAAACTGGTGAAAATGTGGTGCTTGGACCAGAGATTGTGCAACAAACTACTGAGACAATTCAGATGATCCGTGATAAGATGAAAGCGTCTCAGAGTAGGCAGAAAAGTTATCATGATAATCGGAGGAAAGACTTGGAATTCAGTGAAGGTGACCACGTGTTCCTAAGAGTCAACCCAGTGACCGGTGTTGGGCGTGCATTGAAATCAAAGAAACAGGATCCTAATTTTATTGGACTGTATCAGATCTTGCAAAGAGTAGGTGCAGTTGCTTATAGGGTGGCGTTGCCGCCTGAACTTTCGAACTTACATGACGTGTTTCATGTGTCGCAACTTCGGAAGTATGTATCTGACCCATCTCATGTGATCCAGAGGGATGAGGTGTAGATTAGAGATAATCTTACTGTGGAGGCGATGCCGATAAGGATCGAGGATTGCAAGATAAAGTAACTCAGAGGAAAGGAGATACCTCTGGTGAGAGTAGCTTGGGGAGGAGCTGCTGGAGGAAGTGTGACCTGAGAATTGGAAAGCAGGATGCGAGAGTCGTATCCAGAATTATTTCCATCAGGTATATTTTTGAGGATGAAAATAATTTAAGTGGGGAGAGTTGTAACACCCCATTTTAATTATTTAATCGTCGTGTGTTATTTTGAATTGTTTGGCCTTGTTAAGGGTGGGGTTTGAGTGCGTAGGGATAATAATAAGATAATAATGAATAATGTGGGGGCATATCCAATAATAGTAGTATGGAGTAGATTATTATTATTATGCCTAATATTATTATTATTATTATTAGTATTGAACTTAAGATTATTAAATATTAATTTGAGTATTATTATTATTATGATTAGTATCACTATTAATATTATGATAATAAAACAAAAAAAATCTGATTTAATTTGTAAATATGGTTAATGGGAGGAAAATAAGGAAAAATGCACATTAACCAGAATTATGGGCAGTTTAGCCATAATCCTATTTTTCACAAAGAAAGGGTTAGAGAAGGAACAACAACTGCTAGGGCAATCTCCAGATCCAATTTTCGCAGGATTTTAATCAAGAATTCGAGGTAAGGGGGGAGAATGGATTTAAATTTAGGTGTTTATATCATGAGAGGGTAGTGAGGGGTCCTTTCCCTCGTAGGATTTCCTTGTGTAAATGTTGTGGTAAGATGTAGATCTGATTTGTGCATGTTGATTGTGAACTATTTGAATATTATTCATTGTTGTGATGAATCTGTGCAAAATTCTGTTATTGTGGTTGTTCTGTATAAATGTTTTTTGCAAGTCTGGTTGTGTTGCAGGTAGAAGACAACGAATCTAGATCTAGGAATGTTTAATTGAGTAGTAATAACAGAATAGAATAGTAAGATGAAATGATAGGTCATAAAACTGATGTATAAACACTTTTAGGACTGATATGGAGTGTAAGAGTGAGATCCCAGTAGCAGAATTCAGACTGGTGTGGAAAAAGCTGGAATTGCACAGCTTCCGCCCATACGCGTAACGAGGAGGCTGTTACGCGTATGGCATTGTGTTACGCGTAACACCTGGGCTGATACGCGTACTGGAGGGCCAAAAAGGAGATTCTGGCACGACCCTCTGCTGATACGCGTAAGGGTATGCGTATGGGAGTGGGGCATTACGCGTATTGGGTAGGCCTTACGCGTATTGATGTAGAGCAATTTGGCTATTACGTGTAGCATTACGCAGGCCAGGGGCGGGTGAGCTGGGCATTACGCGTATGGCCTTGGGCTGTACGCGTATGGCCAGCGAGATGCAAAATTTTCCCGTTTTCGCGATTTCTTTCCCGTTTTCGCGTCCGAAGCGGTTTCTTTTGGTGTGAGAGGTTGGGGATAGATGCCAGAACCTGAGAAATGTAGAATTGGTGATAAAAATAATTGATTTAGTAATTTTAGGTGAATTAATTAGATAGTTAACTAATTATCGTCGTGTGAAGTGTTTTCTGTTGTGGTTCGTATCTTGGTGAATGGATATCTTATGTGTGATCAGGAGGATCGTAAAGATGTGTAATTAATATTATACAAGTGTGTCGTATACATAAATATTGTCATGCATTCATGGTGTATTGGTGGTGATGATTCATTGCTCAGGAGGAGTGTATGTGGCTCATCTGGACTCCAATGTGGAGTATGGTAGAGATAGATCATTGCCAAGTAGGGGTGTATGTGATCTATTCAGATTTTATTATGAATCGGGTTTGATTGAATGAACCATGGTGTTTTGGTACCACATGCATTATGTCAGTTGTTGAGTCACATTGCATCCTTTTATATCTATTGAATCATGTATGAAAATGACAAGTGTGTCGTGATATTATATGACTATGTGTGATAGTGTGGTTACTACTCTTATCATATATTATGCACCGTTTATTATTGAATGTAGTTCTCACCCCTTTTGTTGTTTGTTGCGTCTGTGCTTCTTCGTAAGTACAGATAATCCAGGTACTTGAGTGTGCATGGAGTGCGTGTTGCTTGATCGAGTCTTAGGAGTCGCTCTGATACGTAACACGGGATTTGGGAATTTTTCTATCATTTGTTATTCGTTATTTATTTCTTACGTATCACTTTTTAATTGAACTTATGGAGGACCACGTTTTATGTGGAGTTTTGACGATTGTGGGCATATGGTCGTGATTAAATAAAAACATTAAATTCCGCTGTTTTATTTCGTTAATGGAAAGAGTTTTAGTTGTTGGTTTTAAATGATGTGACATCCTACTTTTGGTTGTAAACTCTGATTATTTTAGTATTATTTCTATAGTTCATAAAAATGGGAAAGTGGGGTTATACACCGGTCACTACTTCAGTACCTGTGGGTTCCTCCAGCTCTCTTCAAGGGAGTCAGTCTCCCGGCAGCCAAGGGTCCCCGAAGTGAAAACGCACAGATGGGCAGGTGGATGTCGACTTGACAGAGGTGGTCGACAGTCCTCCCTCTGAGAAGTTCATACTTCCCCCTTGTCATTCGAGGCCCCATTTCTTTTCGGATGCCAATCCCCCGGGCATCGCTGCTACCAAGGTCAAGGTCGTTCTTGGTGCTGCTCATGCTTCGAGGAAGAAGGCTCTGCTCGAGGACTTGTCTGCTGTGATGCGAGTCTGCTCGACGGCTTTGATCCTGAATGACAACACTTGTCCAGCGGCTGAACTGACCAAGCTACAGGAGAAATTCAAGTCTGTTGCCGCTGAGATGGAGAAAGTGGGCAAGGAGTTGAGCGAGTGTAAAGAGTAGAATAGGGCACAGGCCGAACTTCAGGAGCAGTTGGAGGAGCGGTTGAAGAAGGCTGACGAGGAGAAGAAGGGCTACTTGGAGAGGATTGCCGGGTTGGAGGACGTTGTTCGCCCCGCTGAAGAGGAAACTGAGGAGGACAAGTTGTTGACCTTGCAGGCAGCGCTGATAGCGAAACTCAGAGAAACCGAACAAGATAACCTCGTGGCGGATGACATAGGTTTCAAGAACGCCATGCAGCAGCTTCGGGTTCTCAACCCCGACCTCATTACCGAAGGGGCTGACCCTGACTACGAGGTGGTCGACGGTCAGATCGTGCAGCCGATGCAAGAGGAAGAGGTCGGCGGAGGGGTAACCGAACACGAGCAGCCAGAGGGGAGCTCCGCCGAATAAGTTTTTACTTTCTGTTTCTGTTTGGCCTGCGAGTCATTTTATTTTTTGATGCCTATGCCCGGCCTGCATGCCAGGGGCTTTTTGATACTCGTTTGTAACATTTGTACAAGGGGCTTGTGCCCGGTTAATATTTTCTTATTGTGTTTATCTGTGTGTGGGATGCTTGCTTTATATGATATATTTTATATATTTTTGTCTAAGTAATTGAGATTTTGGGAATCTGCTCGACTTTGATGATCCTCGACTGCGTGGAGAGCTGGTCGAGTGGTTGGAGGTGTAGTCCGACCTTCGACGAGGCTAAGAGCTCGATTGAGGTCTTAGCTTCGTGGCGTGAACTTCCCATCGCGAGCTGGGTGTTCTACCTAATTGGTACGGTGACAACGGAGCTCAATCGAGGTATCCTCATCGGATCAAAAGATCTCGCGCACACACAACGTGGCCCTTGATCATCGTGTCTGGTATAGAGGTGTCGCGCTTGTACCTTAACGCGTCTCCGTGGTCGCGACGCTGGTGTGTCGCGGGCAGTGCTTAGTTGTAGTATTGCGTGAGTTTCTCAGCGTTTCATGGTCGAGCAAGTTCTTCCCCGTGCAGATTTTCGAGGAAGTAGGCTCCTGTCCCCGTCTTCGCGCAGACGCAGTACGGGCCCTCCCAGTTCGCAGCGAGCTTGCCTTCGCGCGAATCTTTCTGGTTCCTTCGTAAGACGAGGGTGCCTACCTGGAAATCTCGCTCAATGACATTGTTGTTATAACGTAGAGTTATTTTTTGTTTTAGTGAGGCTTCTCGGAGGAAAGCGCCCGACCGTGTTTCCTCGACGAAATCGAGCTCTTCCCTCAGGGCTTCATTGTTCGCGTCTTCGTCGAGGGGGGCTTCTGTCCTCCTCGAAGGTTCCCTGATTTCTACGGGGATCACCGCCTCTGTTCCGTAGGTTAGATGAAAGGGGGTCTCCCCGGTCATGGAGTGCGGGGTTGTTCGATAAGCCCAGAGGACGCTATGTAACTCCTCGACCCATCGTTGTTTGGCGTTGCCGAGTTGTCATTTCAATCCTCAGAGGATCACTCTATTCGCTGCTTCGGCTTGCCCGTTCGTTTGAGGGTGCTCGACCGACGTGAAGTGCTGCTTCGTGCCCAGTTTGGTGACGAAGTCTTGGAAGTTCCTGTCGGTGAACTGTGTCCCGTTGTCGGTGACAATAGCTTGGGGCACGCCGAATCGGGCGAGGATGTTCCTCTTGTAGAAACGTAGTATGTTGAAGTCCGTGATTTTGGCCAATGCTTCCGCCTCGATCTACTTCGTAAAATAATCCACCCTGACGATGAGGTATTTGTTTTGATACGATCCCACGATGAAAGGTCCGAGGATATCCATTCCCCACCATGCAAACGGCCACGGGGAGGATAGTGTTTTGAGCTTGTTAGGAGGAGTGAGGTGCATGTCCCTGTGTCGCTGGCATCTATCGTACTTCTTGACGTATTTCTTGGCCTCCTGTTGCATGGTGGGCCAGTAATACCCTGCTCGAAGTGCCGTGTGGGCTAAGGATCGGCCACCAAGGTGTTGGGCATTGATTCCCTCGTGGATTTCTTGGAGTATACCGGGGACCCTGGTTTCTTCGACGCATCTGAGGAGGGGGATAGAAAACCCGCAGCGATATAGCTTGTCCTCGACTATAGTGTACGAGCACGCTCGCCGCTTGACCATCCCCGCTTCCTTGGGATCCTCAGGCAGTTTGCCTGTTGTGAGGTACTCGTATACCGGGGTCATCTAGCAATTGTTGTCCCCAATGGCATTCACGTCCGCCGCCAGAATGGGTTTGTCGATGCTCGGGCGAGAAAGTACTTCTTGTATGACGGATTTGTTTCCGCCTTTCTTCTTTGTGCTCGCCAATTTGGACAAGACATCTGCTCGGGTATTATGCTTGCGAGGGATGTGGGTCACTTCCACGGAGGCGAAATTCTTCATCTTTTCCTTTACCAAGGTCAGGTATTCGATGAGGCAGTCATTCTTGGCCTGATACTCTCCTCGGACTTGAGAGGCTACGAGCTGGGAGTCAGTGAAGATTTTGACCTCCTTGGCGCCGAGGTCCTCAGCCAACCGAAGCCCTGCGATAAAAGCCTTGTACTCTGCCTGATTGTTCGACGTCGGGAAGGATAGTTCGAGGGAGACCTCGATCAGGATGCATTCCTCGTTTTTGAGGATAATGCCCGCCCCGCTCCCCTTCATGCTGGATGCTCCGTCGACATAGATCGTCCACTTTTGGGATCCGTTGGTCGAAGGCTCTGGGACAATCATCTCGGCCACAAAGTCGGCCAATACCTGAGCCTTCAGGGCTTTCCTTCCCTCGTATTGGATGTCGAACTCGGCGAGTTCGAGCGACCACCTGAGCATCCTTCCCGCCATATCTGGTCGTCCAAGAAGTTGCCTTATAGGTTTATCGGTTCTTACGACAACAATGTGGGCTAGGAAGTAATGGCGCAGCCTCCTGGCCGCGATGACGAGGGCCAGGGCGACTTTCTCGATCTGCTGATACCTGAGCTCGGGACCTTGGAGGGCTTTGCTCGTGAATTAAATCAGTTTTTTCCCGTCGGGGGTTTCCCGTATGAGGACGGTGTTGATCGCTTCGCTCGTGATGGCGAGATACAAGAAGAGTGTCTCCCCGTTCTCTGGCTGTGAGAGGACCGGGGGATATGACAGGACTCGTTTGAGATGGAGTAAAGCCTGCTCGCATTCCTCGCTCCATTCAAACATGGCTTTTTGTCGAAGAAGCTTGAAAAACGGGAGTGCGTATTGTGCGGATTTGGCTACGAAGCAGGAGAGGGCAGTCAGTATCCCGTTCAGTGATTATATTGACTTCTTTGAGTTCGGAGTTGGGATCTCGGAGAAAGCCCTACACTTGTCGGGGTTGGCCTCGATTCCTTGCTCTGTGAGGTAGAAGCCGAGGAACTTACCTGCCCGAACGCCGAAGGTGCATTTGTCGGGATTGAACCTTATGCGGCATCTCCTCGCTGTGTCTAACACCTTCTTGAGGTGCGTGACGTGGTCGACTTCTTCTGCGAATTTGACGATCATGTCGTCCATATAGACCTCGAGCAGGTCGCGCCGGCTTTCTTCAGGCCGAAGGGCATCACGTTGTAGTAGTAATTGCCCGACTCGGTCATGAAGGTCGTGTGTTGTTTGTCGACTTTATCCATGAGGATTTGGTTGTACCCCGAGTAGGCGTCCATGAAGGATAATAACTTATAACCTGCAGAATTGTCGACCAGCTGGTCGATGTTAGGCAAAGGGTAATAGTCTTTCGGCCCGGTTAAGATCGGTATAGTCAACACACATCCTCCATTTTCCATTATTCTTTTTGACAAGTACAACGTTGGACAGCCAGGTCGTGTACCTGGCCTCCGAAATAAAATTCGCCTCTAGGAGGTCTTTTACAGCTTTTTCAGCAGCTTCTGCTTTTTCGGGAGACTGCCTATGCCTACATTGAACTATAGCCCTAGTGGTCGGGTCTACTGCGAGCTGATGGCAAGCCACCTCGGGGTCAAGGCCAGGCATCTCGGAGACGCTCCATGCGAACAGATCAGCGTTCTCCCAGAGACATGCCTTCAATTGCTTCTTCGCCAGGTCGGGGAGCCCGGTGCCAATCTTCACGTTACGGTCTGGATCGTCCCCGAGGGCGACGAGCTCAAAGTCTCCGTCTGGGACGGGGCGCGTTGGGTGGAGAGGCTGCCCGTTGTTTTCCGCCTAGAGGTCTATGTCCGCTGCTTCGCCCTCTTCGTGCTCGCCCAGGAACCTGCTGTCGAGGTCGACCGCGTTGACGCGCGGGAGAGGCCTCTGTACGGAGTCCGGGGATGACTTTGTTCCGGTCTTGGGCTTGGTGCCGATGGAACTCATGCCTCTGATTGCAGCATCGAAGCACCTCCTGGCTGCGTCTATGTCCCCGTGCATCGTAACTACCCGTCCCCTGGCCGTGTAGTACTTCATCTTGAGGTGGACCATTGATGGCACTGCTGTGAGTTCGGCCAGGGTGGTCCTCCCGAGGATGCAGTTGTAGAGGGATGGACATTCGACCACTAGGAAACAGGTCTTCACTTGACGGGCAGTGTCTTCGGCCCCGAATGTGACCATCAGTTCAACGTAACCCCATGGTCTGGTGGTGGTGCCGTTGAACCCCTGCAGATATGAACCGACGTACGGGGTCAGATGTCTCTCGTCGAGCTGGAGAGTCCCGAATAGGTAAGTGTACATGATGTCGACTGAACTTCCCAGGTCGACAAGGATCCTGCGAACGTCAAAATTTGCCATCTGTGCCCTGACCAAGAGGGGGATAATGGCGTTGGGCGCTCCGCCTGGGAGCTCTTTAAGGTAGAAGGTGATAGGGTTTGATTTCCCTTGCACCTTCTCGAGAGTGGTGGTCTTCGCCGATGTTGCAGACTTCAGCTCGTCAAATTTCCGCTTGATCGAACCGACGCACACTTTCTCGTAACCACCTCTGGATATGCCCATTGTCTTAGGGAAACCTTCCCATGTGCTGCGGGCAGCGACGGGGTCTTCGTGGGGGAAGTTTGCCCACATGCTGCGAACTGCCTCTTGGCCCTCGATGCCTTCGGGGACAAAATAGTCTTCGGGTCGAGTGACGTTGAGGGCAACCTGCAGCCGACTCTCGTCGGGAGGAGGTGTCGTCTCCTCGACGTTTTGGGCTTCCCGGGCACTGGGACGAGGGGCTTCATTCTTTTGGGCGTACTTCTTTAGGTGCCCTTCCTTGATTAGGATCTCAATTGCATCTTTGAGATGGATGCAGTCCTCCGTGACATGTCTGTGGCTCCGGTAGAACCTGCAGTACTTGGACTTGTCCGTGTTTGATTTGGGGGTCGCTGGCTTCGGAAAGCGGACGCCTCCTTTCAAAAATTCCGAGTTGGAGCACTCGGAGAGGATTCGCGCGCGGGGAGCGTTGAGCGGCGTGTATTCCGTGAACCGGCCAGCTGGTCCTTACGGTTCACGAGAGTCCCAGGGGCGGCTTTCCTTCTTTCTTTCTCCTTCACGTCGGGGAGGAGAGTCTTCTTCTCTGCAGCCGCGGGGGCATTCCTTCCGCCTCGAGTCGAGGGCGATCTGTGCTGCCTCCGACTCCTCGAACTCGATGTATGACTGAGCTCGTTGGAGGAGGTCCTCCAAACGGCGAGGTTTGCGGAGTCCCACGGACTTGGAAAAATCGGATCCAAGTCGTAGTCCCCGGATGATTAAAAACTTCTTCATGTCGTCGGTCGTGTGGACCTCGACAGCCTCCCTGGTGAACCTCTCAATGTAGTTCCTGAGTGACTCGTTCTTCCCCTGGAAGATGTTCTCTAGTGCAGCCTCCGTCTTCGGGTGTCGGCAAGATGCCGTGAAGTGTTTGGTAAAACGTTCTCTTAGTTGCTTCCAGGACGTGATCGACCCGGGTGCTAGACTCTTGTACCAGGTCATGGCGCCCTTCCGCAAGATGGTGAGGAAAAGTCTGCACTTAATGGCTCCCCTGACGTTTCTGAAGTTGAGCATGGCTTCAAAACTTTCGACGTAATCGTCGGGGTCGGCCAGGTCGTCGTAGGTCCCCAGTGGTGGGGGTTTCTCCATGCCCGCAGGGATTAGGGCGTCCATGATCTCCCATGACAGGGGGGTCCTCTGGTCGTCGTCGTCGCTTTCGGCAGGATCTTTGTCGTGGAGGGGAGTTCCTAGAACGGTTCCTCGGCCTCTCCTCGGCGGTCTTGCTCCTCTTGGTAGTCGAGGAGTGCCTGGGTTCCTTCCGAGGCGGGGAACGATGGCGCTTCTGGGAGGTTTCTGGCTGGGTACGCTCGAGGCGTGGCCGGCGGCCCTCGCGCACCGACGAGGGGGTCCGAGATTCTTCCGGAGGAGTCCTTCGCGGGGAAGGAGAACGGCGAGGTGAAGGTGGACGACGATGTCTTCGTGGGGAAGATCGTCGTGTTCGCCCTTGCTCGAGTGCTTCAATTCTGAGGTTCTGGTGCATGATCAGCTGGTTGGTCTGGTTGACCAAGGTGAATAGGGCCACGGTGCTCGAATCTGCATTAGGCGGAGGAGCAACTGCCTGAAAGGTGGCTTGCTGGTCTTCCTGTTGGGCGGCGTCATAAGCCGTGTCTTCGGAGTCTGGGGAGGCGGTCTGCCAGTCTCTTACGTCGCCTTCTTCGACGTTGAGGGCAGCATTGTCCTCACGGTGGTTTCTATTCTCGAGTTGCTCGAGGACGGTGTCCAGGGCTTTGTTCGCAGACGGGTTGTTAGCCATGCTGGTGATGAACGGAGGAATTGCTTTGGTTTATCGTTGAAGGAAAAAACGGGGAAGCAGTGGTTCCCACAGATGACGCCATTGATTGTACCTGGATTAGAAAGTTAGACAGTGGCCAGCAACGTCGTATGGACTTCAGCTCCAGTGATGATGATATGGCGGGGGGGGGGGGGGTACTTGCAAGGTACTCCGACGCTCAAGTCAGGTAACGTCAGAGAAAAGCAAATACAAAGATGTGAGTTTAGAATATTTCGTAACCTGACCCTCTCAAGTGAGAGGGTATTTATAGAGAGCCCCCAGCTCGAGGCCAATGGTTACTTGCACTGGGCTGGATTGCAAGGCCCAATCCAAGTAACTGCCAGGGCTTACGTGGCGTAATGAAGACCAGCGCGTGGTCTTCGCCCTGGGGTAACGGTACCGAGATCTCTGGAAGTAGGGCAGACCGATTTTTTCAGAGGTGGGAGGTTACAAGAGAACGTGTCCTCGCGGGGAGGAGTCTTGCGTGTCGGGGATAGATGTGTTCCGTAGCCGGGAAGGAGTTAATAGACGTAGAGGATAACGGAGCCCGTTGAGGCTTGGTGCCTCTATTCGGCGGACTCTATTGCGCGTGCCCGACACTGATGGAGTGTGGCATGTGCCCGACCCAGGCATTGCCAACGAGCCTTGTTGGGCCATTCCTGATCGTTTGGGTTGGGTCTGCCCGATAGGGGGCAGGCGCTGGCCCAGTCCAAAACAAAGACCGAGCCAAAAATATAAATTAATGGAGGCAAATACATAATATATTTATAGCAAAAATTTTTAGCATATATATATATATATATATATATATATATATATATATATATTCTGAAGGAACTTTTATAAAATAATTTAGAAATTAAAAGTATTAGATATATGAAACAAATTTTAAATTAAATATTCATATGATTTTATTAGATAATACTACATCCGTTCTTTTTTATAAGAGACAATTCACTTTTTAGATTCATTGAATATTCAATGTATTTGGTCATTTTTTAGACTAAATACATTTATTATTCAATGAACCTAAAAAGTAAGTTGCTTCTTATAAAAAAAAATAAAAGTAATATATATAATATATGGTATACATGAATATAGTATGACATTGTCTTAAAAAGTGATTATATATGTCATGGAGAACGATTTTAAAAAGTTAATCGTGTAATTAAAAAAAAAAAAGCACAACTAATAAAAAAACATCGGTAGATTTGGTATTTAATGCAAGATAGGCATGCAATTAAAAAGGGTATGAAACTAAAAGGACATGTGATAATATAAGGTGTATAATTTAAAAGTTAGTGGTGGCATAAGTCTACACTTTTTGTGAATGACCCTATTTTTAGCTTAAGTGTGTTATATTTGGAAATTTTTAGACTAGGACACCCTTGTCCAGCTGAAGGACCAGAAGGAATCTAAGAAATTTATTTAGGAGGGTTTGTCTCCGTGAGGGGTCATGTAGGCAAAAACCTTAAGATCATGAGAATTCTTATAAATACATTTTTTCTTAAGGGAGAAGGGATCAAGTTATACATATTCAATACTGTTCATAGAACACTTTGCTACTTTGCTCCGAATAATTCTAACACCATCTATTCAACTATCCACCTGCACGTATCAGTGCCAGCCACCAATAGAACATCTCATCTCACGTGAGTTGATCCTTCAAACAACCTAAAAAACTACTGTATATGACTACTTGCTGCCGTGAGTTAATCCACATCGCTAAACTGTAATATGAATACTAAGACTCATACATACTAAGACCCATGCCCTTATAAGGGAACACACACCCTATACTTTTTAGACAGTACAAAACCTATTTAATTTATCTAACTCTAATCTCTAATTTCCTTTAACAAAGAATTAACTCTATCCATAATTATAAAAACAATATTCTTAATAACCCAAAATTATCTAAACAACCATACTCAACTTCCATTTTTTTTAAAAACTTACTTTTTAAACTCTTAAAAAATATTCTTGAAAAATTCATTAGCATTTCCCTTAGTGAAATTATTTGTAAGATACCTCACAATTAAGTGTGACAATAGACAATATTAAAGTCCATTGTTTTTTTTTTTGTTGAAAAGCCATTAAAGTCCATTGTTTGTTTGTTTGTTTGAACATAGTTACTACGTGGCAAATGGCAACTCAGAAGAAAATAGTAAAACACTTTACCAAACCAACTAACAGAGGGAAAATAGAAAAAGCATTTATGGATGTCTTGGTGGGTTTTGGAGATCTCAATGTATTGGGGTAGTGTCTGAGTTTTTGTTGTTCTCTATGTGTTTGGTTTGTATGGGATTTGCTGTTGTCCTTGGCATTGCTTATGCCAATTGTTTCAGTAATATATTACTGTTTTTGGCTTTTCAAAAAAAAAAGAAAAAGCATTTATGGAGCGCGAAGCTACAAAAATCTGCCATGTTTTCTTTGTGAAGCAGGGTAAACAGTATCATTCCCTTCTCAAAAAATCTACTTTTTTCTTCTGATTATTTGGAAATCATTTCGGAGCTGCGTTTTTTTTGGACTTTAAAAATCATAATCAAATCACTATATGATTATTGCAAAATAAGGTGTATAACTTCATAGACCATTGTTGACTTGATTTATGGAAGATAATGAGTTGTTATCTATTGATTACTAGTGTTCTGAAGATGGTAGTTTATGCAATTCCATGTTTGATGTTTTCACAATCAGTGTATACAAGCCCAATGTAGCATGTTTTTGAACATGTTAAATCTCTTTCTCTCAACTTTATTCTTTGCTGTATATGATATTTTCTTTGCCAAAATTTCCTCTACCCAGGTTGTTTAAAGAAAGAATGGTGAATGGAGACTTTTTTCAGTCCTACATTGATAATGAGAAAAATTAGATGACTTTGAAGCTATATATAAAAGGAGGTTTGCTCTATGTTTAACTTTATCTTTGCGCTTGGGGAAATGATGCAGCTAGTGAGGTTCTAACCGAGGTGCGTCTATTGCTGGTTGAAAACTACCCTTTGAGAATTTTTGGAAGGACTCTCTTAGGGGTAAAGTCCTACAAATTTAGTTTGATATTTATATTTATTCTATGAAGTAAGATTCATAACCTCTATTCCTAGTTTAGAATACTTTCTCTTAGATAGGATCAAATCTCATTGTATATAGAAGCACAGAAAGTACTATCATTGTCAGTGAAGATAAAAAACCTAGCTTATAATCCTGACTTAAAACAGAAAATGGAATAGACTGATTAGCTCAATACAGCTCCTCTGTTGCAAGGTGTTGCAAGGTGAGTTTTTATTCATGTTGTTTCATCTTCTATATTTGCGAGTTATTAAATTTAGTGACACCATTGTCTTTGTGTTGATGTTGTCATCGGAACAATATATCTTTTGGGGTCAAGATGAAACTAATTATCCCTGTTATTTTCATGTCAATGTTTGGACGAATCTTGTAAGACACTGGATCATATAAATGTGTTAGATTAGCTTCGGGTCAGGATTTTTATAGTCGCCAGCTTATCCTTAGACCCGTTCGTCACGATTCTATCAACGCCGTCTTTGTCTTTCAAATAGGGGTGGAAATAGGCTGGGCTGAGCTAGGCTTTGCCAAGCCTAAGCCTGACCTGCCAAAAAAACTGAAGTTTAAGCCTGGCCTGTAGCCTGTCATAGGCTTATTTTTAGGCCTGAGTCTGGCCTTTTCTAAGGTCTGGTTAGCCTGTTAGCCTACATAAACGCCTATTATTTAGAAATATGTAAATACGCAATTAAAATAATATTTAAATAGACTAACAAACTAAAAAATCAATGAGCTTAAAAGTTTGTTTGCATTAACTTATTTTAACATACCTATTAGCATAATTTTGTGAGACTATTTGTTTAAGATAACTTATGAAAAAAAAACTTATAACATTGTTTATAAGGTGTTTTCATCTTATTTTCATAAGTTCTCAAATATAACCAATTTTTATTTATATATTTTAACTCAAAGTAAAAAACATAACATAAGATAATAAAATAATTATTTATATTTATTTAAATAGGTCGGCCTGTTAGGCTTAAAAGACTTTTTTTATGGCCCGAGGCCTAATCTTTTTAACTAAATAGGCTTATAAAAAAGCCTAGGCCTTTTCTATTTAAAAAAATAGTTTAGCCTGACCTGAGCCTGTGTAAACTAGCTTATAGGCTCCTGTTATCGGCCTGACCTACTTCCACCCCTACTTTCAAAGGCTTTCTAAGGAAAGCTTCATATGTTTATTCATTGTAGAGGGTGGAAAAGGTAGAGTTCAAATGAGTGAGTATCTGAATGAAGTCCCCCCACATAGTCTAATGCATTAAAAAAACTTAGCTGATCACATATAAAATGAAAGGACCTCTAAATTTAATTTTTACGAAGCCGTGTGATGATGACATAGCGATTTATTCTTTTGCCTTTTACTAAAGAATATCGTGTCCGCGTCACATTTACCGGCATGTGTTAGTTTTTGGAAGAGTCCTCTTCATTGAGGGCTCTGCAATTTTAATTCAAGTAAATGTAATACTCATTGCTTTGTCAAACCATTCTGAATTTCACCAACCTTATAATCTTGAAGAGAAGTTACAAGAGGTGCTGAACTACTTTTAGCAGGATGCTTGTAGTATGGATTTTGTGGAGGCATAGTGAAACTGAATCAGAAAAGGATCAAATTGAAAGGAATTTGAGAGAAAAATTGACATTGAAGATTGATTATGTATTCAACTTTTCAGAATGCATATTACAACTGAAGAAAGTGTATATATACAAGCTTGTTATCAAGTAACTTATGGAACTGAATTCTAACTATGAGTGCTGAGTCGGCCCAGTTGTAACAACCTAATTGAAACTGAATTCTAATCTTAAGATGCTTGACATCGGCTCTGATTGTATACAATGTATGCTTAAGAATTCATAACCTGTTGCTATGCGTCAGACACACTAAAGTAAAGCCTCTGTTTTCTACAGGATTCTTTTGCATGCTAAAGACATGGTAGATTTTGATCAAGAAAATGGCGTGGTCTTTAAATACTTCCTTAAATAAAAGATGAAATAGATCGCTTAGCTCAATACATCTCTTTTGTTGCAAGGTGATTTTTTTCATGTGCTATGTTTGTGTTGAAATTCAATTGTCACTAGATTGGTATACTTTAGTTATTAAATTTAGTGAAGCCATTGTCGTTGTTGTCATCAGAACAAAATATCTTTTGTATCAAGATGAAACTACTTCGCCCATGTTATTTTCATGTCAATGTTTGGCCAAATGTTGTAGGATATTGGACTGGATAATGGTTAGATTAGCTTCAGCCAGGATCTATATAGTCATCAGCGTATCTTGGACTCGCCCTTCATCATTCCACCAACACCGTCTTTGTCTCCCAAAGATTTTTCCATTGAAAGGCTTCGAATGTTGAAATAGTAGGGTCAAGTGAGCGGGTCTCTAACTCAATTCCCACATTGTCTAATGCATAAAACAAACTAAGCTGCTCACATATATATAATAAAAGGACCTTTTTTCAAACATTCATAAAGTCGTGTGATGATGACAAGCAAACTATTCTTTTGCCTATTACTAAAGAATACCGTGTCATCATCACATCACATTTAGCGGCATACGCTAGTTTTTGGAAGAGCTCTCTACAGTATTAGTTTAAGTGTTTATATAGATTGAGAACTGAGAAGGGCTATCACTCTTTGGTTAAATTTTCACTGTATGCGCACCTGAGAAGGGTTATCACTCTTCAGTCAAATTTTCACTGTATGCAATTGAGAGTATCTGTAGCTAGGCACTCTACCTTTAGTTTGGTCTTGAATATTTTGTTACTTGTGTATATAAAAAATTACCATTGTAAATGCACTGAGAAGCTAAAGAGATCAAGTAGTTGGATAAGTTGCTTGCAGTATAATATTTTGTCTTGCGAGTTGAAAATTGTCAATATGTGGCTAGATTAGAAGGAAGTAAAATTCAAGAACTTTGGTACTGGTTTGATGACTGGATTTTTTTACAACTATAATGTTATTGTTTGCTGTAAATATTTGCCTGTCTTTGCGCTTGGGGCAATGAAACAGTTAGTGAGATTCTAACCGAGGCACGTGTATTGCTGTCTGAAAACTATTTTCAAACCCCCTCTTAGGGGTATAGTCCTACAAATTTTGTTCAATCTTTTATATTTATTCTAAGTACTATATTACAACTTATGATTTCATTCTCATTAAGCCACAATTACAATCTTCAACTCCCACAACTGCTTGGTTTTCTTCTCGACTACTTTTTCCAAACTAAAAACTTAATCTTTCAGAGTGACACTTAAATAGTCTCATGTTTTATGAGTTCCACATCGGAATTATTAGCGTGAGTAGTATGAAACATCAAGTATAAAACAAAAGTATGTATTACATTACAACATACTTACCTGGATGGGGTCAATGGGTGATCATAAAGGCCCATGGCCTAGGCTAGGGACCTCTATTGCACATGGGAGGGGTGCTAGCCTAAGGTCTACCTAAGTGGTGGAGCCTACATCATAATTTGTTGCTGTGGGGGGCTTGCGTTCGCGCAGCCCCTCCCAATGAGTTCTTAATTTGTTTTTTACAAGATCAATAAAAAAAACATATGTTGCAATGTCTGCTAATTATTAATGTTTGATTCAAAGACTGTCTAGAGTAAATATGCATGTAAAATTAGGATAAGTTCCTATAGTTTGTAGAATGCAGCAATCCTTTTGTTTTCTGCAGAATTTTCGCAGTCCTGGTGGAGTTTTATCAATTTTCTTTTAAAAGCCAACGGTATTTCTTAGATATTCTATCAAGAAGTATGGTGAAGGATATTGGTTATCAAAGAAGCTTACTTAATGAAAAAAATGTAAGGCTATATAACTAAGTATCTCAGGGAGGAGATTTTGTATCATTGATGTAGTTTACACTGACCATGTTTGCCTTCGCATTCTCAGCTGAGTCAGCTCTGCAGTATCTCACTAAAGTTCCATTTTGTTTGTGTCATATTTATTATGAAATTGTTGATCTTCAGAAAAATCCTAAATCTCACGATGAATATATTGTTGGCGTTAGCTGTCAACAAGATTGTAGGAACTATAATAGGAATATAGTTATTAATTGTTAATTACCCTGATTTGGTTATAATTATCCTGATTTAGTTATAATTAGAAATAGGGTTTTCTGTGTATATAAATATAACCAATTTCCCTTTGTAATAATACGATTGAAATATATGAAAGTATCATATCAGTTTGACATGGTATCAGCCGCCAGGTCTTAATCCATACCTACGGTAACACTTTCCATCCTTCTTCCATGGCCGACTCGGATTCAAACTCCGATGAGACTACCTCGTCTTCTATCCTTGCTGAGTTGACGACGGAAATGACGGAAGTTCTAAACCGTGCTTCAGCCCCGTCACAAATTGACTCTGACCATACGGTGGCACCGATTGGCATCAAGTTAGATGGTAACAACTATCCCCTTTGGTCCCAGGTGGTCGAGATGTATATCTCGGGCAAAGACAAATTGGGATATATCAATGGAGATCTCCCGGAACCCCCCTAAACAGATCCAACGTTTCGACGTTGGCGGACTGACAACGCGATTGTCAAGGGATGGATAATCAACTCAATGGACTCTTCTCTAATAAGCAACTTTATTCGATTCTCCACTGCCAAGCTGGTGTGGAATGCAATTGCGACCACGTACTTTGATGGCAGTGATACCTCCCAGGTGTATGACCTTCGGCGACGGGTGACACATCTTAAACAAGCCGGTGGTTCTCTTGAAAAATATTATAACGATCTCCAAGGACTTTGGCGTGAGATAGATTTTCGTCGTCCAAATCCGATGACATGCCAAGTTGATATCCAACACTACAATACACTTGTCCAAGAAGAACGAGTGTATGTGTTTTTGGATGGACTTGATGACCGCTTAGATAATATCAGAAGCGATGTTTTACAAATGAAATCGTTTCCAACAGTGGAGCAAGCATATGCACATATTAGGAGGGAAGCTCTTCGTCAGGTAGTGATGACAGACAACTCCAATGAATTACCTGAAGCAGTTCTCGCATCTAAGAGTCTCAAATTACAGAGCAGTAAGATATTTTCTCAATCCAAACATAAAGAACCATCTAATGGCACTAAGTGCTCTCACTGTGGAGGTAACAAACATACTAGTGAGACATGTTTTAAGCTCCATGGCTATCCAGACTGGTGGACAGACTTTCAAGCTCGAAAGCGTCGCGATACAACGGAGAGCAACCCAGGCAAAGCTGCAGTAGCTACTGCTGAACCACATCTTTCCCTCATTCCAAAATCAAGTTCCCACACCACTGAAGGTAATGTTCTAATTTGCTCTAATCATGATGATGACTCTAATGCATGGATACTTGATTCCGAAGCTACCGATTATATGACGTTTGATGCTGCTGATTTTTCTGAACGTTCAACCCCTCGGCGCTCAAGTATTGCCAACGCAAATGGTGGTTTATCGGTGGTAACAGGGGCTGGAACTGTGATGTTATCACCAGCCCTTCTGCTTTCAAATACACTACTTGTTCCCTCTCTATCTCATAAGTTGTTGTCTGTGAGTCAAGTTACAAAAGACTTGAACTGTGTTGTTCTAATTTATCCAGCTTTCTGTTTCCTTCAGGATATTCTCACGAAGGAGATCATTGGGCGTGGTACTAAGAGAGGGGGACTTTACTATATGGAGGATTTCAGTGTAGGCCGAGCTCATCACATGCATTATCCAAGAAACAACAAAATGGAGCAAGTTTTACTTTGGCATCGTCGATTAGGCCATCCTTCGTTTGGCTACCTGAAACATGTGTTCCCAAACTTATTTTCAGATACATCTTTGTTGAACTTCAAATGTGAAGCTTGTATTTTAGCCAAGAGTCATCGAGTCACTTTTCCATTAAGTATGAATAAAAGTAATGCCCCTTTTGCTTTAATCCATTCTGATGTATGGGGTCCATCCCCAAAATCTTCTATCTTTGGTTATCGGTGGTTTGTGATATTTGTTGATGATTGCACTCGAATTACTTTGATTTATTTGTTGAAACAAAAAAATGAAGTGGTACACATATTTCAACAATTTCATAAAATGACTCAGACTCAATATTCAAAGAAGATTAGGATCCTTCGCTCTGATAATGGTGGGGAGTTTGTAAACCACAAATTCCATGAGTATTTCAAAAAACACGGACTTATTCACGAAACCACGTGTCCACAAACTCCACAAAAAATAGTATTGCAGAACGGAAAAATTGCCATATCCTTGAAACTGCTCATGCCCTTTTACATGGAGCACATGTGCCTTACCACCATTGGACTGATGTTGTTACTACAACATGTATCTCATCAATCGGATGCCATCGAAGGTTCTTGAATTTAAAACTCCGCTGCAGACCTTGTCCACATTTGTACCGCTGCCTACAATACAAATGCTGCCACCTCGTGTCTTTGGGTGTGTTGCGTTTGTTCACCTACATAAAAACCAGCGTACAAAGCTTGATCCGTGTGCCATTCGCTGCCTGTTTTTAGGATATGGTGTACACCAGAAAGGGTATCGCTGCTATGACCCTACTACTCGACGCATTTATGTAACTATGGATGTTACATTCTTGGAATTTGACCATTTCTACTCCTCGGCATCACCCAGTTCTTCTCTTCAGGGGGAGACACCAGAAGAAGAGTCGAATTGGTCGACATTTGAATGGTTCAAAGATATTGATATACCATCAACTGAAGCTTTTGGTGATTCTTGTCAAACTCAAACAGACCCTGAAGTTGAAGTATCGGAATCCCCCCTCTCCAGTACTCAACGATCCATCTCCTGAGAATGTCATTGAGGTAAGCTCTCCTATATCTCCTAATAATAATAATGGTGATATCTCTGTTAGCTATGAACTACCTCACAGGCATAATCGGGGAAAACCACTGAAGCGTTACTCTCCTGAAGAAGAGGATCATAGATCGAGGTATCCAATTGCTAATTATGTCTCTATGAAGGACTTGTCTGAACCCCTTAAGAAATTTGCAAATGAGTTATCTTCACACAGTGTACCTAGCAAAGTTGAAGAGGCCATTGAAGACCCTAGATGGGTTCAAGCTATGAATGAAGAAATGGAGGCATTAAACAAGAATGCGACATGGACTCTTGTCCCTTTACCAAAAGGAAAGAAACCAGTAGGGTGTAAGTGGGTTTTCTCTATCAATTACAAAGCTGATAGGTCTATTGAAAGGTACAAAACAAGACTAGTAGCTAAAGGTTTTACACAAACATATGGCGTAGACTATCAAGAAACCTTTTCTCCTGTTGCCAAGTTGAGCACTGTCAGAGTTCTTTTATCTCTTGCAGTAAATCTTGATTGGCCATTGCATCAATTAGACGTGAAAAACGCCTTTCTCCATGGGCACTTGAAAGAATAAATATATATGGATATCCCTCCGGGATATATGACAAATTATGAGACTAAGGTGGTGTGTAAATTGCAACGCGGTTTGTATGGCTTGAAGCAATCTCCTAGAGCGTGGTTTGGGATATTGAACCTGCCAATGAAAAAATATGGCTTCCAACAAAGCAACGCAGATCATACGTTGTTTTTGAAACACCGTCAGGGTAAGGTCACAGCTTTGATTGTGTATGTAGATGATATGATTATTACAGGAGATGACTCTGAGGAAATAGCAAAACTTCAAAAACAACTGGCAACCGAATTTGAGATGAAAAATCTAGGTGGACTCAAATATTTTCTAGGTATTGAAGTTGCTAGGTCGAAGAAAGGCATCTTTTTATCTCAACGAAAATATATCCTAGATCTTTTATCAGAGGTTGGGCTACTGGACTGTAAACCTGTAGATACTCCAATTGTCCAAAACCACCAACTTGGAGAATATCCAGACCAAGTGCCAACAAACAAAGGAAGGTACCAGAGATTGGTTGGCAAACTTATTTACTTATCTCATACACGACCAGATATAGCGTATGCGGTAAGTGTAGTAAGTCAATTTATGCACAACCCGAGTAAAGATCACATGGCCGCGGTAATTCGAATCATGCGGTACTTGAAGTCCTCGCCTGGAAAAGGCTTGATGTTCACAAAGAATAGTCATGTACAAGTTGAAGGCTATATAGACGCTGACTGGGCAGGAGATATCACCAACAGAAAATCCACCTCAGGCTATTTTACCTTTGTTGGAGGAAATTTGGTTACATGGAAAAGTAAGAAACAAAAGGTTGTAGCATTATCAAGTGCTGAAGCAGAGTTTCGAGGGATGGCTAAAGGTCTTTGTGAGCTTCTCTGGCTTCGAAGACTGTTAATTGAAATTGGCTTTGCTCCGAATAGTGTTGTTCTGGACTGGACCAATGGCTAAAATTGGCCCAATCCACCTCTGCTCCAGAGCGGCCCAAATTGCCTAAGTCCAATCTACAGAGGGGCAAAAGCGACCTTTCTGCCCCTCCAACCGGGCAAGGAATGCAACGTTCTTCCCCGCCGTTGATGCCCGTTACGCACGGCTTCCTCGCTGCCCGAACACTAAAGGACAGGTGCCCGGAACTACGTTCATGCCCGACATAACGGCTAGTTTCGGGCACCCTGCCCAGCATAACGGCTAGTTTGAGCAGTTACCTATTCTTTGGGGAAAACAGTTATTTCGCCCCGAAAATAGGACCGTTGGCCACGTGCTAGGGGCTCTATATAAACCCTCTCGCTTGAGAGAGTCAGGTATCCAATATTCACCCTAAGAATTCATACTTTGTACTTGCCCTTTTTCTCTGACCCTTTCTCACTTGAGCGTCGGAGTGCCTTGCAGGTACACCCCCTCCTCTCCATACGACCAGCATCCCTGACGCACTTGGCAGCCTGATTCTACAGGATCTGATCCAGCCTTCACGATCAGTGGCGCCGTCTGTGGGAAAATTTGTTCTCTCCATCTTTAACCGAAGATCAAAACAATTCTCAAACATCATCACGATTATGGCTTCCCAAGATCGCTCCAAGGATGCTCTCCAATCAACCATCCTCCCCGTCAACAAATCTGACGTTGACGGCCAATCATCTCTCCTCCAAGATGCCTGTTTCCTTAGGGATGGAGCCACTGCTTCTCCTTCCCCTACCTTTGCTGATCGCAACAACGATCAACCGTCTCTCGACCTCCAGCTCGTTCCTGTTCCGCCCCCGACCCGGCCGTGGCAGCCCTCCTGGAGGCCCTCAACAAAACCAACACCCTGATCCTGCAGCAAAACGAGAGGATCGGGGCACTGGAAGAGTCTTGCCGTCCAAGATCCCCTCATACGCGGAGGAACCAGCGACGATCTAGAAACCCATTTACTTCACAAGCAAAGCGTTGCAAGGACCAAAGTTGCGATACCAACAGATAGAGAAAGTGGCATTGGCCCTCATCAACGCAACCAGGAGATTAAGACACTATTTCCTGGCTCACACGATCGTGGTTCGAACAGATCAGCCCATAAAGCAGATGCTCGGACGATCAGATATGGCCGGCCGAATGCTCAAATGGTCGCTGGAGCTGTCCGAATTTGACATCCAATACGAAGGCAGAAAAGCCCTCAAGGCCCAAGCTCTGGCCGACTTCGTCGCGGAGATGACATTTGCAGACTCCCCCGCGAACGAAGCGCGCAAGTGGACCATCTTCGTCGACGGTGCCTCAAGCTCGGTAGGAAGCGGCGCGGGGATCATACTGGAGAGCGGCGAAGGAATTATCGTCGAGGTATCACTCACACTGTCTTCCCAACCTCCAATAATCAGGCAGAATACGAAGCCTTCCTCGCTGGGCTACGCCTTACCGAGGACCTGGGCGCACAAGAAGTCGTCATTTGCACGGACTCACAGCTCGTGACCCTCCAAGTCCGAGGTGAATACCAAGCCAAAAACGACAACCTGACCGAATACTTGGCCTTGGTAAAGAAGGAAATGGCGAAATTCACAACGGTCGAAGTGAAACACGTTCCCCGCGAACACAACGTACGAGCAGACGTGCTGTCTAAACTGGCCAGCACGAAGAAGAAAGGCAGAAACAAATCCGTCATACAGGAAGTGCTTCCTCGACCCAGCATCGAGAAGGCCTCCCCGACACTCGACGTGCAGGTGATCGGCGACAACAACAGCTGGATGACCCCAGTCTACAACTATCTCGCCAAAGACGAACTCCCGTCCGACGCAAAGGAGGCCAGCACGATCAGGCGAAGAGCCTGCCCGTATGTCCTAGTCGAAGGTAAACTATACAGGCGGGGATTCTCCATTCCACTGCTCAAATGCGTCGAGGAGGAAATGGTTGCACACATCTTAGGCGAAATCCACGAGGGAATCAACGCCCAACATCTCGGAGGAAGGTCCCTTGCTCGCAAGGCTCTCCGAGCAGGGTACTACTGACCGACCATGCAAAACGACGCGAAAGAACACGTGAAGAAATGCGACAAATGCCAACGGCACGGGGACATGCACCTGGCACCGCCTAACGAGCTCAAGGCTATGTCCTCCCCGTGGCCATTCGCCTGGTGGGGCCTAGACATCCTAAGACCCTTCGTGGTAGGATCAAGTCAGAACAAGTACCTCATAGTGGGAGTAGATTATTTCACAAAGTGGATAGAAGCAGAAGCTCTAGCCAAAATAACTGCCCTCAACATCCTGCGTTTCTACAAATGAAATATCCTTGCACGTTTCGGTATTCCCCAAGCGACAGTAACGGACAACGGGACGCAGTTCACGGACAGGAAGTTTCAGGACTTCTTCGCCCAACTGGGCACGAAGCAACACTTCGCATCCGTCGAACACCCTCAAACAAACGGGCAGGCTGAGGCAGCTAACCGAGTTATCCTTCGAGGCCTCAAGCGAAGGCTAGACGAAACAAAGAAGGCATGGGTCAAGGAGCTACACAGCGTGCTCTGGGCGTACCGTACAACTCCCCATTCAACGACCCGGGAAACACCTTTCCGTTTAGCATACGGAACCGAGGCTGTAATTCCCGTCAAAGTTCACGTGCCCTCTAGGTGGACAGAGTCGCCCCTAGACGAGGAGATGAACGACGAATCTTTAAGGGAAGAGCTCGACCTCGTCGAGGAAATCAGAACCGGGGCAGCTCTCCGCGAAGCCTCACTGAAACAAAAGATCACCATCAGGCACAACGCCAAAGTGATACGATGAGAGTTTGACGTGGGAAGCCTTGTCCCAAGAAGAAACAACAAAGACTCTCGCGAAGGCAAACTAGCAGCGAATTGGGAGGGACCCTATCGCGTCCGGGCAAAAACGGAAAATGGGGCCTACTACCTAGAACATCTCACTGGGGAAGAACTTGCTCGACCATGAAATGCTGAGAAGCTAAAACAATACTACAGCTAAATCCTCGGTTCGACTCGTCGCAACGACGAACGTCAGCTACCAACCACTATGCGCGTCTAGGTACAAGCGTCGCATACGACTAAAGCATAACCCCGCTCAGTAAAGAGCCTAGTAAGTGCTCGACAGCGATCCTCGATCGAGCATCGCCGTTGTCAAAGTACCACGATTGGCAGAACCCCCGCTCGCGATGGGACGTTCACGCCGCGAACTCAGGCCTCAAACGCAACTTGAGCTCTGCTCCCCGCCAGGACATTCCCCGGCAGTTCGACCAGTTCCGCACACTGCCGAACACATCCATTACGAGCAATCTCCCCAAAAAATATTCACACAAGTCAAATACCCCTATCACGGGTGGACATACATTTACAGCGAGCATGCATACAACACTTAGCAAAAATAAAAGCAAGTAAAGTCATGCAAACAACAGAACTAAATATGCGATAATTTAACAAGTGGTCGCAAAGACCACAATTGTATATTGTTATATAAAACGGGGGCCATCCCCCCCCAAAAATAAATTACAGTGATTACAACGGCACGCAGGCCGGACAAGTTACAACGACATCAACAAAATAACAAATTCCTCATTCATCAGCGTGCTCGGTTGACTCTGGCTCTGGTCCCTGCTCCTCTGCGGGCTGATCCTCGGGGGTAACGACAAGGAGACCTTCGGGCAAGACAATGCGACCATCATCAACACGCGTAAGATAGTGAGTACCTTCGGCAGAGATTTCAAGCCCAGGGTTCACCACACGCAGCTGAGCCACAATGTTTCTGAAGGATTCCTCCGCAACGGCGATGCCATCGTCTTCGGCCAGCAGTATACGAGCGACCAGCTCGGATCTAGTCTTCAAATTTCTCACATCGTCCGGCTCGTCAGCACCCGGGGCATTGGCCACCCTCAGCTCCCTGATCAGCTCCTCGGCAGCTTTCTTCTCCACCGACAACTTAGAGTTCTCCTCTTTTAGCCTGGCCGCTTCCTCTTCCGCCTTCTTCCGAGCCTCGCCGGCACCCTTGACTTCTTCCTTGAGGGATGCCACAGAAGCACGGGCAGCGTTGAGTTCGGATTCAGTCGCGGAGTCCCCTTCGGCATACACATCCGCTATCTCTAGCATCCTGACCAAGGCAGAAGCATCCTGGGCCACCAGCGCCTTCTTGCTCGGGCGATCCATGCCTTCCAAGCGAAGAGATTCCGCCTGGGGAACCACTAAAGAGTTGCCTTCGAAGAACCTCCTATCAAGGATGCAGGGAGGAAGCTCGAACTTCCCTTTCTCTGCTACCCGAGTAAGGTCCACGACATCAGTAATCCTTGGCCGCTTTGGTCGCCCGGCCAAAGGCAGAGGAGTTCCCCGGGGAGCAGGAGTCGGAGAAGTGGAGGTCCCCGCAACAGCTTAAACGGGAGGAGGAGCGCGGGCACCAGCGAACCGAGATTTCGGAGGAGTCGTTCCAGCTTTGTTCCTCGCCAGAGCATTCCTCACAACCCGATCATGAGCTTGAGGCATCTCACCTGCACAAACAAAACATGAGCATGTTAGATACGAAGAAAAGAAATAACATGAACAAAGTCTAAATAACTAAAGACTACCGAGCAGTTTCTCAGCATCCGCAGGAGTCTTGCACTCCAGCAGTGCCTTAACATTAATAAACCGACGTTCGACCCTCTGACTCCCATATTCCTCAAAGATCGGATCGCCCTTGCTCGTGAAACACTCAGCAAGGATGAAGGAGTTAACCCACTTCTCCAGCGCCTCGTAAGCCACGGCATCTTGCCCGCGCAGTTTGCTCGGCTGAAAAACGTAATCACTGGGCTCTCTGGTGAAGTGATCGGGTGACCAATGAATGTGGAACTTGTAAAGTCTCCGCCTAATGTACTTCCCCTCCTCGTTATGCAGCTCGTTTCCATCCTCGTCAACCTCAATCTCCCAAACATACGTACTGTCCTGGGCAACCTCAGACACAGGCTCAATGACGAAGTACCGCTCCTTGAATGTCCGGATCGACTCCGAAGACGGTTTGAACAACTTGCGAGGCTGCTTCAGAGAAACGCAGTCGTACTTCTTCCCCGCCAGCTGCCTTTGTAGATGGAAAACAGCGAAGAACAGAGAGAGAGTGGCCCCCAAGGAAAGATGCTCGCACACCAACTCGAAAGCCCGGATGAAGGCCAGCGAGTTAGGATGCAGTTGCGTGGGGGCCAACCTCAGATGCTCGAACACCGACTGCTGGAAATCGGTGAACGGCAGCCTCAAGCCCAACTCCTTGAAGGTGTACTCATACATTGTGAAGCGGTCCCCGAAGTCCGTGCAAACCCGCTCGTCTAAAGAAGGAAAGTGCACCCTCCACTCTCCTGTCGGTCCTACCTCCGTGAAGACGTCCACCAAGGACTTTGCAAACGTGGACACATACTGGGAAGGTTCGGCCACCTCCCACCCTTCCTCGGAGGACCCTTCGACGTCTTCCTCCATGACGTCCTGCTCTTCCTCCTCCCCGACATTGCTCGAGGGACTCGATGTTTCCGAGCTCGAAGCCATCGAACTTCTCCTATCCTCGGAGCCAGTTTCCTCCTCGGATGTATCTAGAATAACTTCTCTGTCTGGCCCCGTCGCCATTACGATCACCTGAAAAGCAGAGAAGACAGTGAATTCGACAGCAAATCAAATCCATCCTTCCACTGCTAAGCCAAGTGAAAGGGCGCGCAAAGGGCTGAGGACAACGTCCCCGGCCTAAGCCCTAACATCAAAGGGAAAGCTAAACCTCCCCGCGAGGAGGCGCTCGAGACTGTCATCCCAGAACGAGGAGCTTCCCCGCGCTCTCACCCAGTTTCCGTTGAAGCTCCACTGGAAATTGCGAAGCTTCACCAGAATCTGGAAACGATCCACCGAAAAATTCATCGCTCTGTCAAAAGATGGACAAACGCAGTGGTCACACATGCAACCTCGCCGTGAACCACCCTCCTCACCAAACGCACTAACAGGTCCGGAGACATGTTGGAAGCGTAAAAATGGCATAACCACCGTCCACCGCCAACAATCGCCGAAAAGTCACACATTTCGTCCTCTAAACTAGCCCTAACCGCATGCAAATCTACCATTAATAACGAAAAGGAGTAAAACAAGTCCCAGATCAGAAAACTTACTTGATTTGAGTAGAAGAAAGAGGTTGCTCGAAGTTGGACGCGGTGGTCGGAAGCACTGAAGACGGTGACGGGAAAAAGCTTAGAAGAGAAGAAGAGGGATCAAAAATAAAAAGTGCAAAATGGGACAATCTTCCCCTTTTTATACAAAGGGACACGTGCACACACTCGCCCGTAGGCCATAATGACTACCTACTAGCCATCATTGCCTATTAACTGCTACACGGAGCTCGAGGCACACGTGGCAACCCAACGTTTCCTATTCTGTCTGACACTTGATCTCCCCGAATGTCGGGCAACAGGGTCACGACCAAGAATCTCGCGAACAGCTGGGGTCACGAGCACTTTGAGACAATCCTCCTCGTCTTCAAACGACGACTCTATGCTAGCTCCCCGGAGCAACGAGCAGTCCTTAAGTCATCACTCCCATGCTCGGGAGCAACGACTTGGGGGCTCCTGTTTTAGACCAGACCAATGGCTAGAATTGGCCCAATCCACCTCTGCTCCAGAGCGGCCCAAATTGCCTAAGTCCAATCCACAGAGGGGCAAAAACGACCTTTCTGCCCCTCCAACCGGGCAAGGAATGCAACGTTCCTCCCCGACGTTGATGCCCGTTACGCACGGCTTCCTCGCTGCCCGAACAGCAAAGGATAGGTGCCCGGAACTGCGTTCATGCCCGACATAACGGCTAGTTTCGGGCACCCTGCCCGGCATAACGGCTAGTTTGGGCAGTTACCTATTCTTTTGGGAAAACGATTATTTCACCACCTAATTAATGTTTTCGAGACTTCTCATCCTAATGTTTTTCTTCAACTCGTCGAACATGATTTTCTTTAGGGGCTTGATGATATATTTTAAAAAAATATTTAATAATTTTTTCAATTTTTTATTCATGTAAATTTCTCAATTTTATTATCAACAAAAATATTTATTTGTGACACCATTTTGTTTATTAGGCGCAAGGCAAAGTATATTCTTTTAGTTCAAATATATGTTAATGATATTATTTTTAGTTCTACTAACAATTTTGCCAACAGTTTGCAAGTTTGATGTAGGGTGAATTTGAAATGTCTCTTATGGGACAACTCACATATTTCCTAAGATTGCAAATCAAGCAAGCCGAAGAAGGAACTTTCATAAGTAAAACAAAGTATTGTGCAGAGCTTCTCAAGAAGTTTAATATGCAAAATTCAAGGAGCATTTTAACACCTATGGCTTCAAATGTGCTAATTGACAAAGACGAGAATGGAGTAGATTTCGAGATCACCAGGTATATGGGTATAATCGGGTCTTTACTTTATTTAATGGCGAGTTGGCCAAATATCATGTTTAGTGAGTGCATGTGTGCTAGATATTAGGCGTCACCTAATGAATCACACTTTAAGATCGTAAAAAGAATTTCGAGGTATCTTAACGGAATCTCCCAACACGGTCTTTGGTATCCTAAAGGTAGCCCTTGTAGCTTAACAAGTTTTTTTGATTTAGATTTTGTGGGGTGCAAGTTGGATAGGAAAAACACTAGTGTTTCCCGTCACTTATTTGGAACCTGTTTAGTTTCTTGGCACAGTAAGAAGCAGCATAGCGTTGCTCTTTCTATCGTCGAGACTGAATACGTAGTCGCTGCTAGTTATTGTTCACAAGTCTTATGAATAAAGCAACAATTTCTATATTATGATTTAAAACTTGGATGCATTCCGATTAAGTGTGGTAATACTAGTGCGATAAACTTCACTAAGAATTCGGTATTCCATTCACGAACTAAACACGTTGAGATCCGACACCATTTTCTTAGAGGTCATGTTGGAAAAAGGGATGTTGTTTTTGAATACATTGTTGACACTAAAAATCAGGTTGCTAATATTTTTATAAAATCATTGTCATCAGAACCTTTTCACAAGATCTGTAGGGATTTGGAAATCTTAGATTCCTCGTGCTTTAAATAGATTGATAATTATGTTCAATTTCATTTGCTATATATATTGTTTTCACTAACACTATTTTTGTAGCAAATCATAGTTTCACCGACTATATTGGTATGTCTCTATAACTCTTGTATCTGATTTTATATCATTTTGTGTATGTTTGTTCTAGATATGTTTATTGGTTTGCTTATTACCTTCTTTATTTTACTCATTTTTCTCCAGCTTGTTTTTTATTGTTCTTCTTTGCATTTAAGTATTTTTAAATGCGAGTTGTTAATTATGTGTATTTGAGCATTCATATACTTGTTCAGGCATTATTTAATCTTCCTTACATGCCAGTTTTTATCACTAAATTGTATATTGTTGAATGTTGTTGCATGTCTATTTTGCATTTTGTTGCATGTAAAATGTCTATCTTCGTGTTCTGTATCCAATCTTTGTTATTATGTATTCTTATTAACTTTTTTGCTCATGTGTTCATCTAGAATTTTTCATTTGTGATTGGTTATTTGGTTTTTAAACCCATTTCGATCTATTTCTTTTTGTTGTTGTCAAAGATGGAGAAGTTGTAATGTGAGTATAGAATTGTTTTATGTCTTTTATGTTGTGTTGTTTGTGTGCAATGTTTCAGGGGGAGCACAAGCATTTATTTATTTTTGGCTCAAAGTCGACTTAATTCGAAATGAAAGCTTGCCAAATATCAAAAAGGGAGACATTGAAGTTTCATGTCCCTAATACATTCAGGGGGATAACGCCAATACAGTTTTGTTGATTATCTTGTCGCTTTCGTTTCGTTTATTATTGTTTATTAATTATCTTTCATGATTGTACATTTCTTAATGAAGTTTTAAACTGATTCATTTTCTAGCATGCATAATTCAATTGTTATATTGGAGCTTGATCATGATACTTTTAGTCAATTGGTTGAGTTAGTGAAACAAGAACCATATGTGTTGTTGATTCAAGTTAGGTTGAAAGGAAAATCTCAAAGTATTTTGAAAATCATTAAAAAATTGAAATTTTATGTGCATGACTAGAATCATGTACATATCCTGACTCGAATCAACATGAACAAAGGAATACATAAAATTTTCAAAACCGGTGACTCGAATCACACTTTTAACTTGATTCGAATCGGGAAGCCTTGTGACTTGAATCACAAGTTGCACTTGATTTGAATCAGACAGATCAGGGTCGCCTCTGCTTCATTTTATTCGAATCAAACTTTGTACTTAACTCAAACCAGATAGTTTTTAACATTTCTTTGTTTGGCTATGTCCAAATTGACTCAAAACAGACTTTGTACTTGATTCAAATCACGAGCCTTCATAACTCGAATCAGAGTTATAAGGTGTTTCAAATCACACGAGAAACGAGTCAAATTCTTTATGTTTTCTCATTCCAGTTCACTTGCCCATTTGACTTGTATCATAAAATATTCTTGATTGAATCTAACTAACTTTTTCCATCCATTTTTGTGCTTAATCTCAAGTACATATTAATTAATTTTGTCATCTTATTGTCAAAAAGACAATTTCATAATTTACATTGTGATTTTGTAAAATCAACACTCTATCGTTTTGCAAACTCAAAAACTCTTGCAAACAAAAATTCTTACATCTTCAACCTCTAATTTTGATTCAGATCTTGATAATGAGAGATTTGTAATTGGTTGAGGAAGACATTGTCTTGAAACTAATCGTTATTGAATGTTGGATTTGTTATTTCATGAAGCTTTCGAGATTGAGATTGTTGTTCTGGACTGGGCCGAGGCTGCCCAACAGTCGAGCAGGCCCAACCCATACAGCCTCGGGAGGCCCAATAAGGCCCTTCTGCAAGACACGTGACTGCCACGGGCAAGCCACAGTTTCGCCGGGCATTCACTCACGTGAGTCGGGCACTTGGGACACAGGAAATGAGGACATCACACCCTGCTGAGATGTGTTTCCCCGACAGATTAGCTTCTCCCCCGCGAGAATGCTACACTCCTCGACGGACACGATTCCTCCCCGCGAGGCCATATCCATTCTACGGGCTTGAAACCTACTCGACACAGAAGGCTCCTCCCCGCGAGGAGTACCCAACGGTCCATACCACGTGGACACGTTCCAAGTAACCTCCCACGTCCGAAGGATTCGGTCTGCCCTACTTCCGGAAATCTAGGAGCAGTTACTCTAGGGCGAAGACCACGTGCTGGTCTTCACTACTACACGTAAGCCCTAGCAGTTACTTGGAGTGGGCCTAGCTGATCCAGCCCACTGCAGGTAACCGTTGGCCCCGCGCTGGGGGCTCTCTATAAATACCCTCTCATTTGAGAGGGTCAGGTTAGACACATTCTTCTTACCACTCACTCTTTCTGTATTTGCTGATATTCTGTACACTCTCTCACTTGAGCGTCAGAGTACCTTGTAGGTACACCCCCCGGTCGTCTCTCACCATCACCGGAGCTGCCGTTTGCCACTATCAACTGTTTGATCCAGGTACGATCAGTGGCGCCGTCTGTGGGAAAATTATAAGCTTCCCCGTTTTCTGTTCGATAAACCAAAGCTTTCTCCATTCAACAACCATCATGGCTAACCCGTCGGCGAATCAAGCTCTAGACAACGTCATCGCGCAACTCAGAAATGGCAACCCGTCGACAACAACACTGCCCAGCCTGTCGCGGAGAACGACATCAGAGACAGACTCACTGCCTCACCATTTTCCGAGGAAGTGGAGTACGAGACAACTCACCAAGACGGACAGGAAACAGTCCTCCAGCCCGTTTTCCAGCCCGTGTACCCGCCGCCCAATGAGGACCCGAGCACTGCTGCCCTGTTTGCTTTGGTCAATCAGACCAACCAGATGATCTTCAACCAGAACATCCGGATCGAGGCACTGGAGAAAAGTCTTGGTCAGCCTTCCCCGCGAAGGCACCGACCACCACCATTTCGAAGACATTTGCAGTCCCCAGAGGCATCTCGCAGCCCCTCCCCGGTTCCCAGGGGTCGCAGACCGCGCTTGGAGCGTACTCAGCTGGAACACCCTCAGAAACGTCACCTCTCCCCGCCACCAAATTGACCATTTCGCTCCTCAAAAAATAAAAGGAGCAGGCCGGATGCCGAGGAGCCCAGAGGCCGCCCGAAGGACCACTCCCCAAGACGTCACTATGATCATGGACAACACTCCCCCTCCGTGTCTCCGGGAGCCAGCGAGGATGACGATTACCGGACCCCTCTGGCCAGGCACATTATGGACACCCCTATTCCTAAGGGCCTGGAGAGCCCCCCATCCTTGGGGACATATGACGGGACATCTGATCCTGATGACCATGTCGAGAGTTTTGAAGCTCTACTCGATTTTAGGAATGTCTCCGGCGCCATCAAATGCCGATTATTCCCTACGACTCTTCGGAAAGGGGCCATGGCTTGGTACAAAAACCTAGCATCTGAATCAATCACGTCGTGGAGGGTCCTGAGGGAGCGCTTCAGAAAACATTTTACGGCTTCTCGTCGACATCCGAAGACGATAGCCTCCCTAGAAGCCATATTTCAGGGGAAGGATTAACCTCTCCGGAGCTACATAGAGAGGTACAACAAAGAAGCAGTCGAAATCCACGTGACCGGTCACATCAAAATGTATCTCATCATCAAGGGTTTGCGGATAGGATCCAAGTTCGCGGAATCCGTCGGACTACACCGTCCCCGCAGCTTTGAAGGCCTCCTCGAGAGGGCTCAGTCACACATTGAGTTCGAGGAAGCTGAAGCTGCACAGATTGCCCTCGATTCGAGACGCAGAGAAGGCCCCCGCGGCAACAAGGAAGAAGACTCCCCTCCACCCAGGCGAGGTGGAGACAGGAGAAGAGAAGACTCCCCTCCACCTAGGCGAGGCGGGGAAAGAAAAAAAGAAGCCCAGGCCAAAGAGCCCCGCGAATCACGGGAACCGTCTGGCCTTTTGAAAGACTACACCCCGCTGAACGCGTCCCACGCGCGCATTTTTAGCGACTGTGCCAATTCGGAGTTCGTCAAAGGGGGAATCTGCTTCCCAAAACCGACGGCTTCCAAACCAAATGCTGACAAGTCCAAGTGCTGTCGGTTCCATCGCAGTCACGGACACATTACTGAAGATTGCGTCCACCTTAAGGACGCAATCGAGACGCTGATTAAAGAAGGGTACCTGAAGAAGTACGCCAAGCAGCAAGAGGCCCCTCGCCCCAGCGGCCTGGAGGCCCAGAATGTCGAGGAGTCAACTCCCTCTCCCAACAACGGATCTCTGCAAGTCGCGTTGAGCATCACGCGGCCTGAAGACTTTGGTTTTTCGGGAGAACTCGACAACCCTGAAGCTGTCCGAAACATGTGGAAGAGCTTCCCAGCAGAAGACTCGATAAGTGCCCGCAATACCTGGGAGTCTTTCCCCCAAGCCCTGGTCATATCTGGCGGAGCCCTTGACCGTTTGACCGTGGGGTCAATAAAGAGGAAATTCGACTAACTGAAAGCGACAACTCCTCGAACCCCTACCCTCGAGAGAGTTAAGGGAAGATTAAATCCGATTACCTTCTACCTCGAGGAACTTCCCAGTGGGGCACCGAACGCCAACATCCCCCTCCTGATCCGGGCACAGATGGCCAATTTTAATGTCCACAGAATTTTGGTCGACCAGGGGAGCTCGGTGGACATCATGTACATCCACCTCTTCGAGACCCTCCAGCTGACCAAGCAACACTTGTCCCCGTACGTAGGGTCTGACCTACAAGGCTTCAATGGCGCGACCACCAGACCATGGGGCTCGATGGAGTTGATGGTCACCTTCGGGATTGAGGAAACGGCCCGACAGGTAAAGACGCGTTTCTTGGTGGTGGACTGCCCGTCCCTCAACAACTGCATCATGGGGAGGACCATGTTGGCGGAACTGACGGTCGTACCATCAACGGTCCACCTGAAGATGAAATACTACACGAAGCGTGGACGTGTGGTCACTCTCCACGGGGACATCAACGCGGCCAGAAGATGTTTCGACGCAGCAATCAAGGGTCTGAGTGTCGTTGGCGGCGTCAAACCCAAGACTCAGGCTGAGACACCTCCAGATGTCGTGCAGGTTCCACTCTCGCTGGTCAGCGCGGTCGACCTTGACAGCAGGTTTCCCCGGGAGCAGGAAGGAGCTACAGGCGAGGACCTCCCAGTTGACATCAACGGGCAGCCTCTCCACCCAACGCGCCCTGTCCCAGATGGAGATTTCGAGCTGGTTCCGCTCGGCGACAACCCAGACCGAAGCGTGAAGATTGACTATGGACTCCCCGACCTGGCGAAGAGGCAACTGAAGGTGTGTCTCCGAGAAAATGCAGATTTGTTTGCCTGGAGTGCTGCAGAGATGCCCGGACTGGACCCTGAAGTAGCTTGTCATCAGCTGACTATAGATCCGGCCGCTAGGGCTTTAGCTCAACGTAGGCGTAGGCAGTCTCCGGAAAAAATGGAGGCTGCTGAAAAAGCTGTAAAAGACCTCCTAGAGGCAAACTTTATTTCTGAGGCCAAGTACACAACTTGGCTCTCAAATGTTGTACTAGTTAAGAAAAATAATGGAAAATGGAGGATGTGCATTGACTACACGGATCTTAACCGGGCATGCCCGAAAGACTCTTACCCCTTACCTAACATCGACCAACTGGTCGATAATTCTGCAGGATTCAAATTACTATCCTTCATGGATGCCTACTCGGGGTACAACCAAATCCCCATGGACGAGGCCGACAAGCAGCATACCGCTTTCATGACCGAGTCGGGCAATTACTACTATAACGTAATGCCTTTCGGCTTGAAAAATGCTGGCGCCACCTACCAAAGGATGATGAACAAAGTCTTCCGGGCAGACATCGGCGACGTGCTCGAGGTTTACATGGACGACATGATCGTTAAATCTGCAGAAGAAGTCGACCATGCCGCTCATCTCAAGAAAGTGTTCGACACGGCGAGAAAATGTCGTATGAGGTTCAACCCCGACAAATGCACCTTCGGTGTTCGGGCAGGGAAGTTCCTCGGCTTCTACCTCACGGAGAGGGGAATTGAGGCGAACCCCGACAAATGTAGGGCATTCTCCGAAATCCCTACGTCGAACTCGAAGAAGTCGATCCAGTCACTTAACGGAATGCTGACTGCTTTCTCCCGTTTTGTGGCCAAATCTGCTCAGTACGCACTCCCCTTTTTCAAGCTTCTCTGACAGAAGGCGACTTTCGAATGGAGTGAAGAATGCGAACAAACCCTCCTCCATCTAAAACAAGTCTTGTCACAACCCCCAGTCTTGTCCCGACCAGATAGCGAGGAAACACTTTTCTTGTACCTGGCCGTTACCGGCGAAGCGGTGAGTGTTGTCCTCATACGGGAGACCCCCGACGGACAGAAACCGATTTATTTCACGAGCAGAGCGCTTCAGGGTCCCGAGCTCAGATACCAACAGATTGAAAAGGTCGCCTTGGCCCTCGTATCTGCAGCCAGGAGATTACGTTATTACTTCTTGGCCCACACAATCGTGGTAAGGACAGAGCAGCCTATTAGACAGCTCCTCAGTCGGCCAGATATGGCAGGGAGAATGCTCCGGTGGTCTCTCGAGCTGTCCGAGTTCGACCTTCGATACGAAGGAAGAAAAGCCTTGAAAGCCCAGGTATTGGCCGACTTCGTAGCGGAAATGACCGTCCCTGAATCCTCGACCGATGGCTCCCAGAAATGGACGATTTACGTCGACGGAGCCTCTAGTGTAAAAGGTAGCGGAGCGGGAATTATCCTCGAAAACGAGCAGGGCATCCTGATAGAGGTCTCCCTCGAACTGTCCTTCAAGACATCGAATAACCAAGTCGAATACGAGGCCTTCCTCGCGGGACTTCGACTTGCGGAAGACCTTGGCGCAAAAGAAGTCAAAATCTTTACAGACTCCCAGCTCGTGGCATCACAGATTCGGGGAGAATTCCAGGCCAAAAACGATAGTCTCATCGAGTACCTAACCTTGGTGCAAGAAAAGTTGAGGAAATTTGTCTCCGCGGAGGTGTCTCACATCCCGCGCGAGCACAACACTCGAGCGGACGTGCTCTCCAAGCTTGCAAGCACTAAGATAAAAGGAGGGAACAAATCGGTTATCCAGGAGATACTGACCCAGCCGAGCATAAACAAACCCGCACCGACCACAGAGGTCAACGCGATCGGGGACGCCAACTGTTGGATGACCCCAGTTTACGAATACTTGATGATGGGCAAACTGCCCGACGATCCTAAAGAAGCGGGGATAGTCAAGAGGCGGGCATGTGCGTATACCGTCGTCGAAGGTAAGCTATACCGTCTAGGATTCTCCATTCCCTTACTCCGGTGTATCGAAGAAAGCAAAGTCTCGGGGATCCTCCAAGAAATCCATGAAGGGATCAACGCCCAGCACCTCGGCGGAAGATCCCTAGCCTGAAAATCACTTTGGGCGGGGTATTATTGGCCCACTATGCAACATGATGCAAAGGAACACGTCAAGAAATATGACCGTTGCCAAAGACACGGGGACATGCACCTCGCTCCTCCAAACGAGCTTAAGTCATTGTCATCCCCGTGGCCATTTGCGTGGTGGGGAATGGATATCCTCGGACCTTTCGTCATAGGGTCGTACCAAAACAAGTACCTCATCGTCGGGGTAGATTACTTCATGAAGTGGATTGAGGCCGAGGCGCTGGCCAAAATCACTGCTTTCAACATACTCTGTTTCTACAAGAGAAACATCCTTGCCCGATTCGGTGTGCCCCAAGCCATCGTCACTGACAACGGGACACAGTTCACCGACAGGAACTTCTAAGACTTCGTCGCCAAACTGGGCACAAAACAACACTTCACGTCGGTCGAACACCCTCAAACCAACGGGCAGGCCAAAGCAGCGAACAGAGTGATACTCTGGGGATTGAAGTGACGACTCGGCGAGGCCAAACAACGGTGGGTCGAGGAGTTGCACAGCGTCCTCTGGGCGTATCGAACAACCCCACACTCCACGACCGGGGAGACCCCGTTTCGCCTAACGTACGGGACCGAGGCAGTTATCCCCATGGAGATCAGGGAACCCTCGAGGAGGACAAAAGCTCCCCTCAACGAAGAAACAAACAACGAAGCCCTGGGAGAGGAACTCGACCTTGTCGAAGAGATAAGGACCGGCGCTTCCCTCCAAGAAGCCTCTTTAAAACAAAAAATAACTTTGTGTTATAATGACAAAGTTATCAAACGAGACTTCCAAGTAGGCAGTCTTGTCCTACGGAGAAATCAGAAAGATTCACGCGAAGGAAAACTGGCCACAAACTGGGAGGGCCCATACCGCGTCATTGCAAAGACGGGGACGGGTGCCTATTACCTCGAAAACCTCCACGGTGAACAATTTGCTCGACCATGGAATGCTGAGAAGCTCAAACAATATTACAGTTAGACGCTGCCCGGGATAGTACGACGTCGCGACCACGGGGGCGTGCAACGGTACATGTGCGACGCCTCTATATAACACACGACGGCCAAAAACCACGAAGTGTGTGCGTGAGACTTTTTGGCCCGATGAGGAGGCCTCAACCGAGCTCCGTCGTCGACGTACCAAATAGGCAGAACACCCAGCTCGCGATGGGAAGTTCACGCCACGAAGCTAAGACCTCGACCGACGTCTTAGCCTCGTTGAAGGTCGGGGTACAGCCCCCGACCAATCGACTAGCTCTCTTCGCAGTCGAGGATCATCAGAGTCGAGCAAACTCCCAAGGTGCCAGCGATCTCAACTACTTAGGCAAAAATAAGTAATGTATAAAGTATCACACACAAGCAAAATTAATAAAGAGGCAAAGCGAAGTATTAGAATCGGGCAAAGCCCATTGTATGAATATTACATCAATAAGCCCACAAGCCGGGCAAAAACTACCATTGTACGAGTATTACATCAAATAAACCCACAAGCCGGGCAAAAACAACAAAATGGCATGCAGGCCAAGCAAACTATATTCCTACTCTGCAGCGGTCTCAGCAGCGTCTGACCCACCTCCTTCGTTGGCATTTCCTTCTTGCCCGGACAGCACTATCCGGCCATCGACCACCTCACAGTCAACATCAGCCCCGTCGGTCACCAGGCCGGGATTTAGGATCCGAAGCTACGCCACTGCATTTCGGAACCCTATGCCCGAAGTTTCAAGAGCATCATCCTCGGCTAGCCGGAGATCCTGCTCGAGTCTCCTGAGTTGGGCCACCAGCGTTGCCCGAGTGGTTAGGAGCTTATCCTCTTCAGTTTCGCCTTCAGCTGGCCGAACAGCGTCCTCTAACTCGGCAACCCTCTCCTTGAGCCGCTTCTCCTCTGCCTCCAGCTCCGTAATCCGGGCAAGATGACCTTTCTCCGCTTCCCCAGCTTCCTTCAGCTTTGCCTCCGCCCGCTGCTGCTGCTCGTTCTGTTCTTTATTAAGGTCTCTGCATTCCTTCAACTCTTTGTGCAGGTCTAGCAGCTCAGCATCCAAGGTCTCGAGCTTTTCTTGCAGTCGAGAAAGTTCAGCAGCGGGGAGGGTTTCATCGTTCAGGACAATAGCAGTCGAGCAGAGCCGCATGACGGCAGACATGTCCTCAAAGATCGTTTTCCTCCTCGCTTCCGCAGCGGTCCCCAGCACAGCTTGGATTTCAGAGGGAGGGACGCGAGGATAGATAACTTCAGAGAAGAAGCGGGGCTTGAGATGGCAGGGTGGGAGTTCGAAGCTTGAAGAAGGTGGGGGACTTTCTTCGTGGGCCAGGTCGACAATCTCCGCGTTTGAAACCCGTTGCCGTTTCGGCGTCCCTTGAGTGCCCGGAGACTGGCTCCCAGCAGGAGGTGTGCGCCCACCTAAAATCCCCTACACAGTCACAACAGGCTGGGATTGGCTGGAACCTTCGGGCATCCCAGCGGAGGAAACACCCTCGGGCATGGCCCCAGAAGGAGCAACACCTTGACCCTTCGAGCGAGATGACTCTCCCCGAGCCTGTTCTTCCCGAGCCCTCTTCGCCTTCAACTTCTTGAGCCTCTCCTCAGCTCCGGCCATTTTCCCTGCAAAAAGAAAGAAAACATTAGTAAGGCAAGGTATGCAGACACGAGGAAGGCTTAGATCGAGGATGTTTTTACCACCTAACAGCTCGTCTGCTTCTTCGTCGGAGAAGGTCTCGAGCAGAACACGGGTATTGATCAAGCGACGTTGCTTCCTCACCTGCCAGTCTGCTCCCGTTATAGGCTCGTCGTCCAGTGTTTCGTACTGAGCTTCATTGAAGCTTTCGACGAACGCGACGATCTTATCATAAGTTGCCCGGTCGTCGACGTCCAACTGATTATGTTTCACCTTGTATTTATCAACCCCCTTTTTGAAGTGTTCCTCCGTCCAGTACAGGGGGAACTTCGGCTCCAGAACCTCCTCGAAGCGACCGTCGACCTTACGGGTGACTCTCCGGTACAGCGAGTTGATAGCCTCAAGGGTGATCGGCTTCACGAAATAGTAGCGGTACTTGAAATCCTAGAAGGAATCCAAGTACGTGTGGAGCAGAGCTTTGCTTTGCTTAAAGGACACCCAGTCGTGTCGTCCACCGGCCGACGACCTTTGAAGATGGAATATACGAAAGAAGAGGGACACTGTCGGCACGATTTTCAAGTGTTTATAAACGAGCTCAAAAGCCCGAATAAAGGCCAGCGAGTTCGGGTGAATCTGCGAGGGTGCCAGCTTCAACCAGGCGAAGACCCCCTATTGGAAATCCGTGAAGGGCAGCCTCCACCCCGCTTCGTCGAACATGAACTCGTATAACGGGATACACATTCCTCGGTAGGGCGAACATATTCGGTGATACTCTTCTGGGCGGAAAACCTTCCATGATTTATCGGACCCGATCAGCCTATGCTCGACGGTACAAAACGCGTCTTCCACGTCTCGGCAGACAAAGATGGATGACATCTCTAGGGCTTCGTCGCAGACCCACTCCTTGAGCGGGCGCTCTTGGGCGAAAGCCATATGAGCCATAGGAGATTCTGGGTGGTCGTCTTCTTCAAAGGATCCTACAGCCACCTTCGCAGCCAAACCATCCATTTACCTGAAAAGCAGAAGGAAACGGTGAATTCGATGGGTCATATCAAATTCACCCCTCCACCGATGTTCAAGCGAACGGGCGAGGAAGGGGCAAGGCTCTCTCTTTTCCCCGACATAACCGGCCGAGGATCAACATGTTCACCGGGGAACTCATCGCCTCCCCGGAAAATTCTGCCCCCTTTGTTCCCATAACGCTAACGAAAAGAGTGGCCACTGGGGACCCCAGGACATTCAACGCGTCCCCGAGATATTCATCCCTGGTCCCCGAGACATTCAACAAAAGCGAGAGAAGTTCTTAACACTTCCTCTCTCAGCAACAAAAGATTCCCGCCGTATTCGCCAGGAACCCTTTCATTTCTCATGGGAACTTCATCAGTTCACCAAGGAAGTGCTATACACCAGTTAAAATCAAGAGGAAACGCAAGAAAAAGGTCAGTTTTTGAACAAATACCTTATAGGCGGCGCTTTAGGTTTCCGGTGCGGAGTTCCGGCAGTTGACGACGGCGAACGGCTACTGTAGAAGATAGAGAGAGAAGGAAAAAAAATTGAGAGAGAAACGAAAAGTGGGAAATGAACGAGGGGAGGAGTTTTTATAGTGGGTTTTGCGGAACTCGAGGGACATAGGGCACTTGAGTGCGCTACACTAGCCAGCCTCCCTAGGTAATAATGACAGACGACACGTGGCACACATGCAGCCGCCCATCCTCCCACATGTGTCCTTTTGATTTTCCCCAACCTTTCGAATCTGAAACCCATCATCTCCCCGAGTTACGACCAGACACAACTGTCTGATGCCCGGCTTGTGTGCTACCCTAGGAACTTCGAGCACGAGAATGGCCTCCTCGGTTCCTCTCTTGGCGCATCCCCGACATGCCAAGAACCCTTAAGTCATTACTCTGACATCTCAGAGCAACGACTTGGGGGGCTCCTGTTCTGGACTGGACCGAGGCTGCCCAACAGTCGAGCAGGCCCAACCCATACAGCCTGGGGAGGCCCAATAAGGCCCTTCTGCAAGACATGTGACTGCCACGGGCAAGCCACAGTTTCGCCGGGCATTCACTCACGTGAGTCGGGCACTTGGGACACAGGAAAGGAGGACATCACACCCTGCTGAGATGTGCTTCCCCGACGGATTAGCTTCTCCCTCGCGAGAATGCTACACTCCTCGACGGACACGATTCCTCCCCGCGAGGCCATGTCCATTCTACGGGCTTGACACCTACTCGACACAGAAGGCTCCTCCCCGCGAGGAGTACCCAACGGTCCATACCACGTGGACACGTTCCAAGTAACCTCCCACGTCCGAAGGATTCGGTCTGCCCTACTTCCGGAAATCTAGGAGCAGTTACTCTAGGGCGAAGACCACGTGCTGGTCTTCACTACTACACGTAAGCCCTAGCAGTTACTTGGAGTGGGCCTAGCTGATCAAGCCCACTGCAGGTAACCGTTGGCCCCGCGCTGGGGGCTCTCTATAAATACCCTCTCATTTGAGAGGTTCAGGTTAGACACATTCTTTTTACCACTCACTCTTTCTGTATTTGTTGATATTCTGTACACTCTCTCACTTGAGCGTCGGAGTACCTTGCAGGTACACCCCCCCGGGCCGTTTCTCACCATCACCGGAGCTGTCGTTCCAGACGTCGTTGGTCACTATCAACTGTCTGATCCAGGTACGATCAGTTGTCATTGGCGATGACAAATTCTAGTGAAGAAAAGGAGGTTCTTCTCTCCAGCTGACCTTGGCAGTGACTGTGTGGAAGGCTTCAAACAAGGTAGAGTTCTTCTCAATCTTTGGATAGTTCACCGCTCCTTCGGAAGGATCAAGAGGTGATTGCCACACACGAAGACTGTGAGCAAATTGGTGAACCTGGAAGATTTAAGAAGCGAGAATCGAGTAAAGATTTCGCAGAAGAGTTTGGCATTAGGATGTGTATAAGTCAAGATTCAGATAGAAGATTTATTTTTCTCGGCATTATTGTGAATTAGTGATTGTGTGAACTCATGCAATATTTGTCAAAATTGGTTCCAATGAGAAACCATTAAAGAGTGAATAGGTATCTGCGAGAACGATAAAGCTGGACCATTATATATCCCGGTGTACTCTCTCTCTCTCTCTCTCTCTCTCTCTCTCTCTGCCGCCCCCCCCCCCCCACACACACACACGCATACACGCACACACACACAGACTTTTTATTTTTCGTAGGATAATTGCATAGCTAAGTTTTCAATTCTTAGCGTAGTTTGTCGTTCAATTGGTAGCGATTTACTGCATAATATTAGATTTTTTTAGAATTGGTACCTAATTGAGCTTTAGTGCTGATTAAACTCTGAAAAACTAGTGTTATTAAAATCCAATATTAATTGGATCATTGTACAAGACACACCTCATGTAATTTACAATCACTTAATTAATCATTGTCTTTGAACAATCCAAAAATTTGTGAATTGTGTAATTGTCAACGTGGTTGAATTCCAATACAAGCATAAGATCTTTATTTTCGCTTTAAGACTTCCACATGTTTTTGGAAATCCTTTGATATTCTATTTTTGGAAAATCGGTCAATTTTTTTATAAGGATCTATTCATCCTCTCTAGGGGTGTTCGCGGGTTAGGTTGGGTCTAATTTGATTAAATCAAATACCCTGTCCGATCAATAGTCTTTGGGTTAAATTGAGTGTTCAACCTGTACTTATACGACTAAACTTGAACCAAACCAACTCGTTAATCAATGGGTTGGGTCGGATTGAGTTAGTGGGTCATCAACTAAATATAAAATTCAAATTATAAATAAAATATCAATTTAATTAACACGTTTATTTTACAAAATCATTAAAAAAACATAAAACTTTAGTATTTAATTTGAATAAAATTTACCGATTAATAATTAAACTCTTTTACGATTCAGATCAAATTAGAAAAATATAGTGTAAAGTATAATTTAAAAGGTAAGATATATCTATTTTTGAATAAATAAATTTATCTTTCAAATTTAATTCAGACTTAGGTTTTTACAATTAATAAAAGCTATAATTATATTAAAAGAATTGTAAGAATTATGCTAGATAACTTATGAATAAAATCAAATAAAAATAGTGTGACATATCGATGAGTTGGGTTTGCGGGTTCTTGGATTTAAAATTTTAAATCCTTTACCCGAACCAAATATCAATGGGTGTGAATGGGTTAATTCAGGTTGAATCCATACATGATTGGGTTTGATAAAAATAAAATTTTGATTTGAATAATTATTATTTAAATGCTATTTTAGATATTTCTTAAATTTATTGAAACTTTTTTTGAATATCAAAATTTCAATAAAAAAAACAATTAGTTTTTAAGTTATTTCAAATAGATTTTCATAAAAAATCATTTTTGAGATACAACTTTTTAAAAAATTTACGATTTCGACTATCTTTTGATCTTCAATAATGCATATTTATATTATAGAATGTCAAAATTAATTTTATACTTTAGAAAAAACGAATATAAAAAAAACTTGTAATATTTTAAAAAACGGTTTTGTAAAATCTATTTTTAAAAATACAAAGAATTAAAAAAAAAACGGTTTTTAAAAATCTATTTATAGAGTTAAATTTATTTTTAATATTTTAAAACATGTTTTCCTAAAAAAAGCAGTTTTAAAAATACAACAATAAAATCTATTTTTCTTTTAAACTAAAACAAACAAATCCTTAGTACACAAATTTATTTTAAAGTAAATTAAAGGTAAAGTGATATTAAATACATTTATGCAAAAGCGAGAAATTAGGATATAAAAATCACATTTAGACTTAAAAATTATAAATCATAATTCCAAATAAAATCAATTTTAAAGATAAAATCGATTCTCCTTGAAGTTAAAAAAGCCAAAATTTCAAAATCAATTCTAAAGAAATGTTTGAGGATTTTATCTATAAAATTGATTTTACGAAGTTATGACTTATAGTTTTAAAATCAATTCAGTTCTCAAACAAGCACTAAATTGCTAAAGAAATGTTTCTAAAAGATAAAAAACAAAACTCCAAGCTCTAAATTTAAAGGTCAGTTAAGCTAATCTTTGCGTATGTCCCTTTAAATAATGCATTGCATGAGCATAAATTTAAAGTGGATCACAAGTGAGATATTAAACACGTGCCTCACATGGAACATAGGCATAATTGTGCTAGTTTATGTTAGAAATAAGGTTGGTCAACCATATGCATCTACTGGAACATCGAAACAGACATCGCCATAGCATTAAACTTGTCTCCCTATCATGTAAATACATGATCAAATAATTCAAACTCATAGTCTTTTGAGACCCTTTTTCTAGCTATGATATCAGGTAAAATACGATACATTGACATGACATCGTATTAATAATATAGTGTGTAAAAAGAATTTAACTTACAAGCTAGGACCACATAACAACATTATAGAAAAGGGAAAACAACTATAGAAAGAACCTTATCCTCAATAAATCACTAAGAGTATATCTGGTTCTATGTTCAGAATCCTAAACCATGATTTGATTGGACAAGTTAAAACTACAAAAGACATTTTTTTACCCAAAACCATTTACCAATTTCACGTCCTTAATTTAACTTGAGAATCTACGAAAGAATAGGCTGATTATCTACATTGTACCTTAATCATTTGGAAATCGAGGATACACACCGAACAGAGAAATAAGTTTGAGCTTGAGGTCCAGTGTCTTTAATGTATAAATTAATGATAGATTGTATAGTATGAACTTACGCTTCTCTGATATAACGAATACATAATCAAATAATTCAAACTCATTTATTTGAGGCTTTACTTGCTATGATTCCCAGTACTACAGACAACTTAAGTAAACTGCTACCTATGACTTCAAAATAAACTTAGACCAAAGAGAAAACAATGGCAGATATGACCTTAAGCTGAACAAATCACTAAGAATGTATTTGGGTCTGACATTGCAAAAGACCAAAAGACAAACTTTTGCTGAAAACATAGTCGTATATATTAAATGCAAAACATACATGTACTAATTCCATGCACTCAATTTAACTTGACAGTCCGTGAAAGACTAGTCACAGTTATCCATCTGATAGAGTTGTTAAAGAACACAGAACCCATGATTCCAATCCATGAACTTCAATTATGAACTTTGACCCACCAAATTGAATGTGTTGTTTATCAATATTTTCTCTCTATGAAGAAGTCATATACCCCAAGCTGGCTCAACCAAGACTGTAGAGCACGAGCTCTTCAATCAGTACTGGATAGCACAATTTTTTCTCCACCAACATATAACACACGCCATATATTTTCCTTCCATTAAAGCAGAAATAGATTGGGATCAATCGCACATTTATGCTATTGTGAATCTTAACCGTCTGGTATTTATCGAGCAGTTTACGTTTTAACTGCGGGTTTTGAACCCATTTAGCCTAGTCAAAATCTGAATTGTCCAATTTAAATTTAAAGACTTAGACTAAATGGCTGTTGTCAATAGTGCAGGATAGCAGAATAGCGTAGCAAAGGTACAGGTTTGGTGCGACACTTTTGGCCTGGAAGCCCCTGTCAGCAATAGCCGTGAAATTGAAGTCCCAAACCACTATCGCACCCACTATTACAATTTTGAGGATAGATTCCTCAAATTCTTTTTTGAAACCGTTGTCTTTTTTTAAATCCAAACCCTTTTAAGATTAATGTCCAAACCCTTTAAAGATTAATGTTATGTTCTTCATTCTGATATGTCCTCTCACACCAACAATTATTCCCTTCATCTTCTACTTTCAATTCAGTTATGTTTTATTTTTCTTCTCTGCTTAAGTTTTTTACTCAATTCTTAAGGTTCTTGAACTATTAAGTATGACGATCTTTTTAATTTTGTGTATTATTCAATTTCTGAATATTTATGCTTACTTTGTACGCTGATTTTTAGTCTTTGCGATAGCAGCTATCCCACTATCTGCTATAGCATTTTAGGAGGTCGGTGCTGCGCAACACTATCTGAGATTAACAACATAGCTACATCAACTTGCGAGTGTGGAATAATCCCAACTGCAGGGAATCAAAGTCCCACAAAAACACAATCAAATCTTAATTCTCGTAACAATATTAGTGAGACGCATGAAAAAAACATGTAGCATAGTCAAAATTTTGTAGCCACAATTAACTAAATTCAAAAGCTCCAATGCAAAACTAGGTAAGCTATAATATGTGAATGCAAAATCAGATAAGCTATAATATGCGAATGCAAAAACAAATAATCCAGCAAATGAATTGACTGAGTCCCACGAGAAAAAGAGAAACGCAATACAGCATAACCAGTAAAGTCAAAGTACAATCAAACCAATAGATCAAATAGAAAAAAAAAAAAGTCAGGTAACAGGTTCAATATCAATCATTCAAAGGCTTAAGGAATATGCAACATCGGTAACTAACAAAAAATTATAAAGTAGCCAGCAACTCGACCGTGATCTCATTCATTATCATTAAATAAGCATTCGATGTATATTCACAAAGTCCCTACATTTCTGATGATAACAATTAACAACACATTGTAAGTAACTCTGCTCACAATCACAGTTCATAAAACTCTACTACAACAAATTAAAACCAAATAAAACTCAAAAATGAAGGTTAAAAATAAAATCCTAATAAGTGCAAAGAGAAAGATAAGATTCAAGCCTGTGTTCCAGCCAAAGCTTTCATCTGAATATGATTTGAATCCGTAGGCGAAGACGAAGCCGTAGGCAATGCCTCATAGGATCCAACCCTTCTAACAGTCCCAACACTAGTGGCAACAGCAGCATAAGCAACCAAAACAATAATCATAACCAACATAACATGAACAACAAAAGCTAGATCAAGAATCGCAAGCGCGCGAAATTTAGACTCATCGAGATCACACTGCGTCGATCCTTCGACACCGTTAACAACGTCCAGAAGACGATGACAGCCTTCCGGGATAAAGGCTTCGGCGTAGAGAGAAAGACCGGTCTGAAGAGCCCATAGGCCACGGAGACAGATGGATGCGGCGAGAGCAGCGTCGGCGGGGTAGAGACGAGGGAAACAAGCGAGGAGGAAACAGAGGAAGGACGAGAGAGCGGAGAGATTGGCAGAAACGGAGTCGCATTTGGCTTCGAGAGCGGAGTTTTGGAGAGAGGAGAGGGAAGTTTGGAGGGAGGAATGGAGGAGGAAGAGGAGGGCGAGGAGAGAGAAGGAGAAGTCGGGGGAGAGAGGGAGAGGGAGGAGGAGAGAGATGGAGAGGATTAAGAAGAGGAAAAGGAGGGAAGCGGATTGGAGAGAAGTGAGACGGTGGACGGGGGTGGCGCCTTTGATTAAAGGATCGGAGTCAGCGGCGAGGATGAGGTGGTGGACGATGGCGATGGAGAGAGAGAAAATGATGAAGTAGAGTTGGATAGGGCGGAGACGAGGGTGGTTGGAGGAAGGGAGAGGGTGGTAGGGTTTCGATGTGTAGGTGTGGGGGGATTTGAGGTAGTTTAGGGTTGTGAGAATGAAGTGGTAGAGACCTAATGAAAGGAGTGCTGAGGATGATAATGCTTGGTATAATAAACTTCCCATTTTGATTTTGATGGTGGTGGTGCTGATGGGAGCTACTAGTGTTTTTTGAAGTAGTAATGAGGAGAAGAGGTTATGATTGGTGGATTGATTGTTATTTGTTCTTTCTTTCTTTTTGGTCAAGAGAAACAAACAAGAGAAAGAGATGATGGATCATTTTTTTGGATCCTCGTTTTCTTTCCAATCACTTTGTTCTCTCTTTTTTTTTCTTCCCAAAAAGTAGAAGACAAAGTGGCAAGTATTTTATTAAATTTATATAAAAAAATTAAATAAAAATATATATACACACAAATAATCACGATAGTGTATAACCTTCTAACTTGTATTTTTATTTTTGGATGTTTACTTCTAATTTTCAATTCTTAAGGAAAGGATTGTGATAACTTGTAGTTTGGCCCCTTTGTTTTATATTTTTTAAAAATACTTTTTATAGTATAAATATAATTTTGTATAAAAAAATTTTAAATAAAATTTTTGTTTAAATAATTATTCTTAAAATATTATTTAAGATATTTTATTATTGGGTTAAATAGTGTTTACTCCCCTGCCATATAGGCGTGTTTTGGTTTACCCCCTGAAGATTTTTTTTTGTGATTCCCCCCTTGTAAAATCAAGATTCTGTTTGCAGAACCCCCTATCCCTTATTTGGCTGACTGGGCACGGAGAATCTGCACACGTGGCAGTCCACGTGGCTTTTTTTATTATATATTATTAAATATTTTTACTGTTCTTAAATATTATATATTTATTTATTTCTTAAATATTATATATTTATTTATTTCGTATTTTTTTTAAACATTATATATTTATGTAATTTAAATATTAATTATTTATATATTAATTATTAAAATTTAATAATTGGGCCTAAAGCCCTTGTTTCAAATTGGGCTGTGTGTGTGTTTTCATTTCATTTCAAATTGGGCTGTGTGTGTGTTTTCATTTCATTTCAAATTGGTTTGTGTGTGTTTAATATATAAACACTACTGGTATATTCAATACTTTTGATGTGGGACTTATGTTACACCCAAACCCACATTCAACTTCAACTCCATCAAGCAATATAGTGATAAGAGCAATAAGATATTCCATATCCTGCGAAACAATCTAAAAGTTACAAGTATCTTTTGATTGTTCTGTTCCCAGCACATGAAGCCATGCCTGTATCAGTTAAGATGTTAGCATAACAAGAGTTACAAGAGAAATAAGATATTCCATATCCTGTGAAACAATCTAAAAGCTATACACGCATGAGGTAAATGATAATGGTTTAGAAGTGTGGCGAAAAACAAAAGGAATTTGGTTATGACATACAAAATTAATTGTCAAATATAACCTTGTATATATTCAAATATCCAGAAACCATGCTGAAGCAAGACCTGGGGTGCATTTGTTTCAACTTTGGGGAAAATAAGAAATTTAATGATATCACTTTTTGGAGCCATTTTTCTTTTCTTTTCTTTTCTGAAGCTGGTTTTTTTGGCTTATGAGAAAAGCATTGAAACAACTTTATTTGAGATTTTTGCTTATTTATGAAAAGAATTAACTAATAATTGTAAAACTTGTTGAGCATTTTTTAATGAAGATGCATTTTTTCCTTAAAAAAGCCCAGTCAGATAATCAGTCAGAACTTGTGTCTAACTATGAATTAAGTAGAAATATCCAGAGCTTTGGACATGTGAGAAGTTGGTAAGATCATGAATCGATTGTTTGGACTATTGAAAAAGAAAATAAAACAATAAAAGCTCTAGTCAGAAGAGTTGAGAAGATGGAGGATACAAGATAACCTAATAATTAGAGGAAAAGTAAAACCAGGACAGACTCTTGGTGAAATCATGAAAAGCTTGGGTTGTTGTTCTTGTTTTTGAATTAGAAGTTCCGATTAGATCCAAACAGTTAAATATTGTGTCAAAAGAAGAATTCCTCACCTTGTAAGGCCTAAGAATAGAATCCATTGTTACATAAACTAGAGCATCATCACCAGCCCATTCAAGGTATGATGTTACACCAACAAGGGGCTCTCCAATTGTAGCTTGAGTCTCAATATCCATGACATAAACAGTATATATTTCATCTCCTTTGGTGTCTTCTGCATATGCTACCAACTTGCTATTTGGGTTAACCTGAAAATAAATAAATTTTGAAATTAAATAAAAGCAGTTTTTTTGGAAGTCAGATATAAAACAGAAGAAAACACAATAAAAATACCATGATAATGATATGATCTAACCTTAAATGAACCAATGTTGTAGTATTCATGTTGTTGTGCCTTGATATTCTCATCCAAAATAACATGCTCTGGAGGAGCACCAGGTCCTGTTGGCATGGTGTCATTAACAGACGGAACCTTTTGGTTATCGGATATGAGACGTCTACAACGTTGAACATACTTCCTCCCTTCAAACTTCAAAAGCTTGCTTTTGTGTGCATAGATACAGCATAAGGATCCTATACTATATTGGTTGATGGAGTTGAAGTTGAATGTGGGTTTGGGTGTAACATAAGTCCCACATCGAAAGTATTGAATATACCAGTAGTGTTTATATATTAAACACACACAAACCAATTTGAAATGAAATGAAAACACACACACACAGCCCAATTTGAAACAAGGGCTTTAGGCCCAATTATTAAATTTTAATAATTAATATATAAATAATTAATATTTAAATTACATAAATATATAATGTTTAAAAAAAATACGAAATAAATAAATATATAATATTTAAGAAATAAATAAATATACAATATTTAAGAAATAAATAAATAAATAATATTTAAGAACAGTAAAAATATTTAATAATATATAATAAAAAAAAGCCACGTGGACTGCCACGTGTGCAGATTCTCCGTGCCCAGTCAGCCAAACAAGGGATAGGGGGTTCTGCAAACAGAATCTTGATTTTACAAGGGGGGAATCACAAAAAAAAAATCTTCGGGGGGGTAAACCAAAACACGCCTATATGGCAGGGGGTAAACACTATTTAACCCTTTATTATTTTATTAAGTAAATGAATATTAAAATTTGATTTTTTTTTAAAATAACCATATATTTCAATTAATTTTTTAAAATACCTATAATTTAAAAAAATATATATATCAAACTAACAATGTTTTAAAAAAAATTGTGCATAAGAGGAGTAGCAAGACCTAATGGCGCATGCACACAACTGTTGTACATAGGCATTAACATGCATGACGCATGCTTTTTGGACATGCCACTACATGTGGCGCATGCATCCTCTATGAGCATGAGCCACCAGCAGTGGCTACTGCATTGTTTAGAGACTTTTTATATATATTGCATCTTCTCCCATCATTTTTCACTCATCTTCTAAATCTCTCTTGTAATTTGTCTTCAAAATGTCGTCTTATATACACAAGAGAAATGACAATATAATTTTTTCGGCAGTAAAGTCTCCGATGAAGATCATATTCTGAAACACAAAGACGTTCGAGCATCTTCAGAGGAGTTTAATTTGTTGGTTAGATGGAGACATTGGAGATCGTGAAAAGATTAGAAGAATTCAAAGGCTTGGTACGGCGTACAATGACAATGGAGAAAGTCGTTTCTGGGACTCAGTTAAAACTGACACTGATTGTCGTATTATGATGCATAGTTGTGAGGAAATTATGCTAATGGTTGTAATCGAATAGATATGTTGTTTAGTCGTTGTAGTTGTTTGTCTTGTTGTTTAGTTATTGTTTAAATTATTGTTTAGTTGTTGTTTAAATTGTTGTAACCGAATATTATGATATTTATGAAATTAAGGTTGTTTTCAATATCAAATAAAATGGTTACATAAAATGAATTACATATAAAATTATGTTGTGGTGATTCCTCTAACATTGGGACAGTTTGTACGATTGTGTCCGGACTGACGACATGAACTACATAATCTCACAATTTTGTTCGGTGTATCCATTTCGGTTCGAATACGCGTGCTATTAGGGCGACCCTTTTTCTTTCTTCACATATTTTCATTCTGCCAAACTATCTCTCCTTGATATGTAGGTCAATAATCCTCCTTTGCTACCACCGAAAAGTTATTGTTTTACACATTACATAGGTTTATGACTTTGTAAACGGCGGATAGTAAGTTGGAAGGGTCTTGCTGAGCCTTTGAACATGCCGCTATGACATGGGAGCAAGACATACGGAAGGCTTGGAACTTCCGCATTTGCACCAACCTTTATCTAGTTTGACTCGATAGTATCCCCTTGGTCTCCCCTCATTGTGGTTCATTGCCTTCTATACACTTAACCAACCTTTATGACGATCAAACATTGTGACCATGTGTGTGTTAGCTTTAGCAGCTTCCTCCTTATTGAATTTCATTAAAATTTCACTGAATAGTTGCCTCGATTGTAACACTGAACTCAATTTTGAACGTCTGATCTCAAACAGTGACTCTAACCTAATATAGGTTGCTCTCACCAAAGTAGTTATCAGTAGATTTCGGATGACTTTGAAGACAGAGTTCATTGATTCCACGAGATTTGTTATCATGTGGCATCATCGTTGACCATTGTCGTATGCCCTGGTGCACTTCTCCAATGGAATATTATCGATCCACCTTACTACATATGCATTGTCAATCTGATCTCTTCACGGTAATGTTTTAAGGAAGGTTATATAATACATACTCTGCGTTCACAACCTTCTTCCGTAGCGTTTTGTCTTTGATCTCCCGCATGAAATTTTAAGTGATGTGTCTAATGCAGTAGACATGCGTAGAAGGAGGATCTTGCCAGTTATTATCAAGGTTTTTATTCTCAATTGATGGATGTTTGTCCGAAATCAAGCATAAGTTAGGCTGAAAAGCAATGTGTAATCGGAGATTTTTTAGAAAAAAAACTCCATCCACCAACAGTCTCCCTTTCAACCAGACCGAAGGCAGTTAAAAAAATGTTGTTGTTGTCATCTTGTGTCACTGCCATTAGCAGTGTTCCTTTATATTTCCTGTACAACCATGTTCCATCAATTTGTATAATAGATTTACAAAAAGCAAAATCTTTGATGCATAGTTCATACGCCCATAAGAGTCAGTGGAATATTTCATTTCCAGTAACATAAGTCCTGTCTGGGGTATATTTCGGCAAAGTCTCCAAAATGGAAACAGTCCCCGGAGCATAATTCTTAAGCGCCACCATGTATTATGGAAGTTTTTTTGTACGAATCCTCCCAATTTCTAAATACTCGTTCAACCGCCTTAGTCCTTACTATCCATGCTTTCCTGTACGAGATAGTATAATTGTATCGTATAACGATATGTGAGATTATTGTACTCACTTTCAATGACGGATCCCTGCTAATGACAGACAAAATTTCATCGCATATTAACTGAGAGTTGAGTTTGTGATGATCCTGCAACTGATTGGTGATTATGCAAGTGTGAGCAGGACCCATAGAACCTATCTCCCAAGAATCACTCCTCTTCTAGTAAGATGCCGTCAGCCGGAACATGCAAAGCACATTACAACACAAGATCTTGTACCTCATCACATTAGTTCGATTGACGGTATAATCAGCCAAGATTTACAGGTGATACTTTTTAACAGCTCTCACACAGTCTTTTTTGTGCAAAACTTATCTCTCACTTTTAAAGATCTTTATATCTGCATATAAAGATTATAAACTATATCTGAGGATGGTTCATTTGCACCCAAGTTCAAGTTTGTTACGCGTTGAGACAAAAAATACACATGACTCAAAGGTAATGGCTCTTGCTCGTGGTCGACGGTGTCATTGTTCACCATTTGATCAACCAATATCTCATCTTCTTCTTCTTCCCCATCAACAACATCAATTTCAGCTTGTTCGTCGTCGTAAGTTTCGCAAAAAACTTGTGACGGATTAACGATCTGAGACAAATGATTTTGTTGTAGTAGAAAATATATCTCAATATCATTGAACCCAGAATGTTCATAACCGAGAAGCATATTTTGAACATCTTCATCATCCCGGACCTTTAGCTGAAAAAACTTGACTTGGTCGTTGGCAAAAATTACTAGATTTTTGTAGATGATTTGTGTCATCAGACCACACTGCAACTTATTTTCTATTCTCTCTTTCAAATGTGAAAATTTTGATCGTCTATTTATTGTAAATTGAGTAACATCGGTATTACGAAAATTAAAATCAGATAAGTTACATTCAAATGTCTCACCATTGATGTGAGCGTTATGCTTTATTTTCTACACATAGGCGCGATATGCAATGGCTTGAATGTGTTTGCATGAATGCCACCTTGAGTCTAGTTCACATAGCCTGCAATCTGCCACGTAGGTTTGCATGCATGGTCCTTGGAGTAGCCACTTTAACTGATGCATGCTTACAAAATATAACCCATGTGTCATTGCCTATGGCACATTAGTTATAGGTTCCATGCAAAATTGATTCACTTGAATGCATTTCCCATCTATAAATATGGCTACATAACTCATCTTTTCCATCAAACACACTCAACATATACACCTTTTCAGCAACAATCACTTAGAATCATTCCAAAAAATGGCTCTATTAACCATAAATGAGACACATCGAGGAACTATCAACAACATTGCGGAATTTGTAAGTTATTATTTTGCATGTATTACAAAATTTCCCGTTAATACTTTTCCTTAATTATTTTTTGTTAGGATCCAAAGAGATTTCACTATCGTGTACATGAATATGTACCACAGAACGAATTAATAGAACCATATTTATAAGCGGGAGGTTTTGGTCATTTACTCAGCATTGTCTCATACTCTATTGATTACAAATTTGTCCTCGCTTTGATAGAAAGATGGAGACTCGAGACACACACATTTCACCTTTTGTTCGATGAATGTACTGTCACACTAAATGACGTGTACATGTTACTGGGTCTACCTATCAAAGGTAGGGTTGTTAATGATAGAGTTAACCAAGATAACACAATATGCGAAGAACTTTTGGGTGCCCCTTTGTGTGAAGACATGACAAAGGGTCAAGGTATTAATCTAAAGTATCTTAAACAACACTATTCAAGTATAATATTAACTGAAGATTCGACTGAGTATGAAAAAGTAATTAAACCTCAGTGTTATATTATGATATTATTTGGTAATTTTTTATTTCTTGAAACTACTTGTAATACGGTAAATATTATGTATTTGACTTTGTTATGAAACATAAATAAAATAGGATCATATAGTTGGGACTTAGCTACTTTGTCCTATCTATATAGTTCTTTGTGTAAAAGCACACAAAGGGGTACTTGTTCATTTTAGTCTTGGGCTTTTTTGCTCCAAGCATGGGGTTGGTCAAGAATGTTGTCACTCGCCCCCGTCGACGAGAACAACTTCACATTCCCCTTCGCAACAAAGCAAGTTAATCTTATTTTTTACACTTGTTTACTTTATACTACAACTAACTATAAATAATTTATTTACACTCTTTTCGTTTTAGGTGGTCTGTTCTAGGGATGAACTACAACAAATGTCCCAAACACGGTATAATAGTTGATTGAAATCTTATAAATCACCTAGGACCAGACGATGTATTATCTAAAAGCAATATCTAGGTCTCGACCATGAGGTTAACCCCGAGGATGTTGTAGTTTAGACAGAAAATTTTCAATCATCAGTTTCATTATTGTCGAAATGCACCAAAGTGACCATGTCAAACTGTAGTTCAGCATGCAGTAACAAATCACAGATCCCCCGACGTGTTTGGGACAATAACATCAACTAAGAGTCGATGTCCAATAGAGTTATTCCGATTGGAGAGAGTTTGCTAAGGAGATGTGTCGTCAATGGAAGCATCGACATCAACACATCATAAACGAACCTATCATACAGGATGTCAGACCAACACAATATTATGTGAATTTGTATTAATCGGTTACAACAATACAATTTGTGTCTGACTCGAGATATTTTATCGACCCACGCCAACGAGCTTCATCGTCATACGCCTAGCAACAAACCCTCGCCCAACAACCGACCACACACCATTACCAAACCCAACAACAATATCAAAAAGTCGCTTAATTTTGAATTTATTTCAAATAGTTTTTTATAAATCATCTTTGGAATATAACTTTTTGAAACAATTGTGATTTTGAGTATGTTTTGATTTTCAATAATGTATGATGTTACACGATGTCAAAATTAATATTTTAATTTATAAAAAATAAATATTATAAATTTTATAATATTTTAAAAATCAATTTTTAAAAAAATATAGAATTTTTTTTAAGTTAAAACAAACGGGTCCATAAATATAAATAAAATATTGTTAAATTTGGGTTCTATATGATATTATTTTTTAATTGAAACTTTTATTAATTATTTGGTTTATAACTTGTATCTTTAATTGCAAGTAACTTGTATCTATAGTTGAGCTTAAATATCAATCTTACTAAATCTTTAAATAAATTATATAACTACATTGTCTTATATCACAATATTTCATTACAAATCTCTTAATAAATCTTTATTTATACTAACAAAAACACAATATTTTTTCTTTTTGAATTTGATGTGGCTCGAGAAGGGATGTTAAAATACACACAAACAGTTTGCTATCAAAGAATTTGGTAATTTGGTATACATAAAACACAAATTCTATATTATAAATCTATATAAAAATACAGGATAGATTTTTTGCTAAAATTGCTTTACATATAAGTCATTTCTTCCAACTTCCACTTCCTAATGCTCACTTAAGACATCAAACTGCTGGCCGCTGGACTTGGAAAGGCCGCAATACACTCTTTTAACACATTTCTTGGTCCAAACAAACACACTTCACACCACAACACATTTGGACACCAACAGAATATGAAGAGATTCATGCATTTAAATCAATCTTGAAAAAATAAGGGAGTAAAAAATATGTCCAACTTATTCGACCTTCCAAACTAAATTAGGAGTACAATGAGAAAGATGACCAGCACCGCCACAAAAATTAAAAGCACCCACCAACACTGCAATGTAGAAAAAGTTAAATTGAAGTTATATATCAAAAGGGTCTACTTACTTGCTGGTGATTATATCAGAGAAGTTCAACTGAAGTTATAAAATAGAATTTAAATAGGATGCATGTTAAATAAACTCAGATTCTCTAAAAGGTCATATTAGATCTCAAAATAGAACTTGATTTCATTGATCTATTAGCTTATTAGTCTATTAAGTAACAAAAGGTTAGAGCGGACTTTAAAAATAGGTCTATAACATGTAAGAGGTCAGTCTATTAACAAATCGTTAGTTTGTCCAGTGGTGATTGGCGCTGGACTTGGTAGGAAGAATCACAGTTCGATCCCCTACAATTGCGATCGGGAGGGGGCTGAACCACTTGATGCCAGAATTGACTCCTGAACCGGATTAATCGGTTAAGTGGACCGGATACTGGTGGTGAAAACAAAAAAAAAATGTAGAAAATACTCAGAACTTGCAAAATCTAGCGTATTCCCTCCACTAGATACTATCCTCGTGTTGCATCTCCTTCAAATTTTGCATATTTATCTATAAGCAGCAAATGAGCTGTGTGCAGATGTGTATGGCATGACAAGAAATCAGGGAATTTTGCGCAAATATTGTCAGGATATTAGATAAGAAAATCATATTCTGGAAATAATGGCCAAGCATGAAATGGACAGCTTAATATTCCAATCTTTATGACTCACCCATTTATTTTTGGATTTCACACTTTTGGAAGCTTTGGCTAGCTGGACCTTACCTTGAGCTGTTCCACCAGCAGAAGTATCTATATTTGATTGAATGTCATCTGCCAGAATGTCACAAACAAAATATGAATAAAAGGAATAGCTAAATTTTGTAGCAACAAAAAGAAATCTATATTTATTCTATTATGCAGAAAGGTAATTTTATTTACCAATAACAATCCCCTGATCATGAACCAAAACAGCAAGGTCCTTGAATATTTCATTTGCTTCTCCAATTTGCTCTTCTATCTCTCTAAGACCCTGATCTCTTTCTTCAATCATGGCCTCATTGAAGGATATTTCATTATCCAATAGAACTATCTCTTGCCTGCAGTTTTATTTCAGTGATCAAGCAAATCAGACCATAAAATATCATCTCACAAATCTTTCTGAAAAAACAAGAGTTGAATAAGCCAAAAATAAGCTATGCATCTTTGTATTACAAAGATACAAATTGTTTACAAATTTACAATAATAGGACGAAGATTGAATAGAATTCAATTGGTCCAGGGAAATAGCTGAAATGTTGCAGACTAACCTCATCTGCCCTCTGATAAAAGGTTGGCTTTCGGGGTCTATATCAATCGATTCTTGACCAGGGCCAGAGCTGCTAACAAACACAAATAATATAGTAGAGCTCAATATTTGTTAATGAAGATAAATAAGGAAATCTGAAGGAGAATCAGATAAAAAAAAGTAGGTATAATTTGATGTTCATAGTCCCTATAAAATCACCACTCATCAACATTTGTCTTTAAATATTAAATACCAAGTCTCCGTCGACATCAAAGAAATTAAAAATGAACGAAGATTTTACAGGAACAAACTTGAAAAGTCGTGATTTTTATGGACTAAAAACATATTCTTCCCAATTTAATTTTCTTCAGTACAAAGAATGGTTGACCTTGTAGGTAAGTTAGAAGCAGAGGCAGCCGGAGTGTAAGTTGACTCACGCTCAGAAGCAAGCTGTTGAACTTTCTGGAATTCTTGCAATGTGGTTTGGAAATCTCTCGCCAACTTAGCATCTTCAATTTTCTTATTAGTCTGCTTAATCAAAGTGCAACAATGAGGGCATAAAAATAACCAAAATTCAACTTTAGCTAGCAATCCTAATTTTCAATCATGAAAAAGATACAACAAATTCGACTACTAAACACAAATCCAAAGAGAGCAGCGACCTAATCCGCGACTCGACTGGTAATTTCTTCAATGACAATTTTTCAAAACCGTAAAACAACGTGATATGATGAATTTGTGTAATCAAAATTCAAAGTCACTCATGAAAATTTTAAAAAAATATATATATACAAAAACAAAAGAGAAATTAATGAAGTATACATTGGCATTAGCATCACGATTAGATTCAGGCAAAGATTTGAGTTTCGCAGAAGTATCCTTCACAAGCTGCAATATCCTCTGTCTCGTATTGTGCCTACAAACAATACCAGAGTGATGATAGAATAAAATTAAACAAAGCTAAAAAAAAGTAAACTAGAAAAATTAACCTAAAATTAGAGATGCGAAGTTACAGTTTCTGACGGTGTTCCGGAGTATCTTTAACGGTTCCAACGGAGTCAACGAGTCGCCGGAAAGTACCGACGGCGGTGTTGATCTGAAAAATTCCGGCAGCAACGGCTTGCGACGGTGACTGGGTTCGACGAGAAGAAGGATTGGAACCACTTTGAATATCTTGAAAACTCATGGTTGAAGTGATCTTCTAAACTCAAATATGAAATGAAATTAAAGTTAATCAAAACGCGAAATGTGAATGATTGTGGAATGAATTTAGCACTCAAAGTAACGACTAAGCACTGTCCAGTATGGTCCCCACACCTACCTGTATTTGGATCATATAATAATTCGAATTTTTATTTTAAAAAAGTGGATTGAGAAAAAACAATTTTTATTTTTAATTATATATTTTCTTGATATTTTGGATTGAGAAATAATTAACCAAATACATAGGGCTAATATAATATGATAGACCAATTAACAAAGTGCCTACAACTACAAAGACTCGTGCTCTTATTTTTTTTAAGTAGAAAAGATTTAGGTTTTATACGAGTCTTTTCGGCTACAAAGCTGCCACATGTAAAAAAAACAAATTATTTATTAAATCGATTTATTTAAATAAATATAAAAAATATATTATTATTATATTATACTACCTCTGTTCTTTTTTATAAAATACATTTATTTTTTATATTCATTGAATAATCAAGATTAAAATTTAAAATTTATTATTATTATATTATATTACCTCCGTCCTTTTTTATAAGAGACAACTCACTTTAAAATTTAAGTGTATTAATTTATATATTAATTATTAATATAATCAAGATTATATCAAAAGAACAAACATACAGATAATAAGTCTCGGCGATATTTCTTTTTGGGCGATAAAATCAATCTTCTTAAAAACTATAATTACTGTCCTATGAGACACAACATTGTTATGCATGTACCTTTGTATTCTCTGTAAAAGATCAGCTGCTTCTAGTGCTAAAAAAATCAAAAGTGTCAAAGGCAAATGGTATGAAAACATGTTGATTGTCAGAACACGTTTTCTCATGCTTGACCACTTTACTTGAAGCGGCTTTGAAAGTTTTCTTCCCCATAGTAAACCCCCAGGTCATCAGTCTCACCACTAAGGAAACGACAGTCAAGTTTACACATGCATGTTTCTCTCCTACCCACCCGTATACCAGAACATCTACTAGCCTAAGTGTCGATATCCAACTCACATGTGCTTTTTTCTTCACCGATACCCCTACACACATAAATATATCAAATAAGACATCCCTACCAAAGTTATGTCGCTATTTGAATCTAGAAGCTACTTACAATGAATAACGTGTTCTCCAAAAATATCCAAACATGCCTTGTGGCAAACAGGGCAACCCTCAACAACATGAAATAAAGGGACCGTAAGCTGATATTTAAGGATAGTATGATACTCTATCGGGGATATATGTTGGTCTAGACCATCAATAGGGATATCAATGAGAAAATCTTGAGCATGTACTGCTTGCAAATAACAAAAAACTTTTTTCTATCTTGTGCTTATTTTAAACTTTACATTCATGTCCTGAACACTTTTACTAAAATGGGCACTCGCCAAAACATGTTGTGCTTTAGGAGAGACAATGTCCTTTCTAGTAAAACCGTTAAGGTCAAAATCTAGAATCACAACACTAAGACTATCCAAAACTCTGTTTAAATCAAGGTTCATAACACATATCACACTGTCTATTAAAATATGATCATGTAACACCCAATATTGAGCCCTAGAAGTCACTTACGTGTATGAGGCAGCCTCTACTGCCGAGTACAAACTCAATTCCCCAAATTTAATAGGTAAAAAAGCAAGCCTCCATTGAAGGTCCCTGAAGTAAGGACCTTCCCCAACCACGATGTTTTTAACCACCATTTGTAGTTCATTATCAAACCAAATAGATGTTTTCTCTATATGATTAGGTTAACGTGTTCTAAGGTAACAACAAATTTTTTTTGGTGATACCCATGCAAGAACGAAGTAAAAAAGGCTCACTTTGAGGATCCCATAGTTGTAGCAGATGATGAATTAACTTAACATTCCTGACCACTCTCTTCATAGATAACCCCTTGATAAAGCATTCATCTTGACTAGCATTCCTTCCAAACAACTTCATCCCCGACATCGCCCTCCCAATATCTGAAGGAAATAACTCCTTGTGAAGTTTTCTACCATACATTAAGGCAAAAAAATATCTATTTTAAGAATATTCAATTCGATACCTAATCTTAGACCAGACTTCCGAATGATGTCAATGCTTTATCCACCTCCTCTGGAACCCCTATGATGGTCCCATCGTCAAGATACTAAGTATGAAGAAGAATCTTACAATTGATGATAATATGATGAATAAGTGCGTGTAACACAGGAGAAAAAAGGGGCAGTCCTAACGAGTCACTTTTTTATACTCTAGTGGCTTACATAATATGACTATCCTCAACGTATAACCTTGTCGCCTGACCATAAGGAAACTCAACCTACAAGGAAATAAATGAGTATTTCACTCTCACCTCTCGCAGTATGACTAAATGATCTACCATGTTAAAAGCATTCGTGAAATCTATTGTGAGTATAGACAAAGATCCATCTTCATGTCTGTCGCACCCTAATTTTTGACCCTAAGATCCGTGCTTTGCCCTTTTGCATAACATCCTAGGCCAATCATCTGTGCATAACTAACCGCTTTATCTAGCTTCGTCAGTTTGTTTCTTTTTTTAGGACAGGTGCTGCTGCAGAAGGCTAGAGGTCTCGAAGGCGGTGTTGTGTATGTGTTTGTGGAGGTTCTCTGGTCTTTGCAAGATGTGTGTTGGACTCCTGTGTGATTGTGCCATTTCCATCTCTGGTCCCTAAACCACTACCAAGCCCTTTCTTCCTTCAGACTCCTCAGGTTTTTCCCCCGCAAGGATTAAGTCCTTATATCCTTTGATATGGAGATTTGGTCTCTAGAGACTAATCGCTGGTTGTATCACAAGATGGCTTCATCCCCCCTCTGTAGGCTCCTCAAGATTTAAGAGACGTGTTTGCTCAATGATGTTATATTCTTAAGTAATGAAATTTCATTTTGGAAGGAATTAGAAATTGATTTCCAAAGCCCAATTCAAGTCCATTGTTGTCACAAGTTTACAAGATCAAGTTCGAAGCTCCTACATCATTCCTGTGACGCAATTTCATGTTTAGTTCCAGTATGAAGTGCATGTCCTCTGTTTCAAGAAGAATATTTATATTCTTGAAGCTGTCAAGTGTTCTTCAAGCAAGTTTGAAGATTGTTGGAAATTAAATGTTCAAGATGTTTTGACCATTAGTAAAAAATTTGAGAATCCTTACAAAGCTTTAAGTTTTATGTCGGTAATAAAGAGTGGAATGCTATAGCCGGTTGGGTCGGATAATTTAGTCCATCATTATACTAGCCACTGCAGGGTTTAATTCATGTATTTTCTAAAACTAGTAGGAACACACAGGCTTTGGTTACAAACTCATTTATCCAAGTACAGGTTTTATTAGAATTATGATCAAGAGAGTTTCATTTGGAACTTATCACCAAAGGCTTAAGTTTCTAAGTTTAAAGTCAAGGCATGCAAGGTTCAATTTGAGTTCAATTTATATTGAATTTCCAAACCAAGTTACATTTCCTTTCCAAGGTTCACATTCATCATAAGATTACAAGTTGGTACAAAAGTCAAGGTTTAAATTTGAATCCCAAGAATTAAAGTGCAAGTGTTACTTTTTAAAAAAAGGGCCAAGGGTTAGAAATGGAATCCATGCTGAATATGGTTTATTACTAAAGGCATAACATGTTCAGTGTTCGCAAGACATATTTAAAATTCCATTTTAACCAGCTGCAAGTTTGTTCTCAAATCCAAATTATAATGGGATATTGTACAACTCATGGAATTCAAGTTCTAAGAAATCCACCTCATGTGGAAACTTTTAGTCTTAAGTTTACACCAAGCATTTTGAGAAAACCAAAATAACTACATTGGAGTCTCCATTAATTTTGTACCGCCTCTCTATAAAACTAAAATTATGTTACAATTACATAACAGCTCTAATAATCACACTGCCCACATAGACTTTTTCAAAAGGAAAAAACGCTGGTTCAAGTTACAATATTTGCAAAAAAAAATCCGAAAGTTCAAATCTAGGTAATTTGAAATACTAAATCCTGCTGTCATGATGAAAAGCAACTCTAATGCTTTTTTTAGTTATCAGTGCTAAAACATACAAATACAAGTTCATTACAACCAAGTTGGCATTACTACCTACATGTTTCAAGACCAACACTTTCACAAGTCAGGAAACTATTGATGCACATGAGGCTAATTCTACTGTTTAGGATTAGTGTACCCTGCTTACAAATGCTACTCCAATATGACCAAATTGCAAAAGCAGAAGGAAAATTGTTGCGAATGACTTGGGGAGAGGACTTGTAAGAAGTTTGATTTTCCCTTCATGAACTGTTGGTGGTGAGGAGTGGGGTTGATTGTGATACTGAAAAGAAATTTCATTCAAAGTAAGATGCTAATGACTAGTTGATGCCATCAAGAGGATATCTTTATAACAAGTTGCAAGAGATAGTCAGAACCTTGTGGTTTCTACGATGAGACAAATTTTACTTAGAGGCATACGGAACCTTGATATTGGATCATTGGAACGACGGTTCATACCTTGAGGAATAAATTATGTTTCTTGTACGGCAGTTCCGGTAAGGCAAAGTGAGAACCTTCAACCATGGAGCATCTAGTTTTTGTTTCTTTCATAGCCAAATGAAGCAGTAGTGTTGTGAATCTGCCCGCAAAGAAAATCATCCTCATCAAATGAAATCAGAAAATTTGTGGCAATTACCAATTTCCAAAATGGTGTTCAAACATGTTGAAAAGGAGTTAGAATGTTGTAAGCTAAATGATATGTTGCCTTTTTTTACAAGACTTACTACAGAAGGAATAAGCACTACTATAGTTCTCAATTGATATCACGTGGTCTTGGCAGTATTAGTTACTTGACAACTTTTTATTCTTTCCCTGCGGATAAGCCTCGCTTCAAATTGCTTTAAATCCACCGACAAAGTGCTCCATGTGTTGCACCTACAAAAACGTATGGAAACATCATTTCCTCATAGACTTATCTATTTTTCAACAGAGAGATACATTCTAAGAGTAAACAAGTTAACTTCCAAGAGCTATTAGATATATTGATAGGTAAAATAATGGAAACTGATTTTGAATATTTAATTCACATGGCACTCCATTTTGTTCACAACTATGAGGTTTCAAGGAAAAGAAGTGTGTTGACAGAGGTAATATCACCAAGTCTATGATAAAAACAAGCTGGAATACGATGCAAGTGAGGTATCTTCCCAAGTATGAGTCACTAAGAAAAGCTCCAATTAAAGAGAGGAAATAAGTGGTTCCCATCCATTTGCTAAAAGTGCTTGCTGTCTCAACTTTAGTCTGCTTCAATACTAACTTTGAGAAGAGAACCAAATTAGCTTCATATCCATGTCACGACTTCGTCCTCGCCATAAGTTTCATGCACACATGAAAAGAAAAGGAGAAAAAGTCATTAGCACGCGTGAAGGAATGGGAGACGGTAAAGATAAATTCACGAAAGAACACATTTATTTCTTAAACAAATTAAACATGTTTGGATCAAAACGGAATAAAAAATCAACCACTTCAAAACTTTCCAGACAGATTTTATTACAAATGGAAGTTCTTTTCAAGACAAGGGAGCAGGTTCATCAATAATCTGTCCATAACACTAATTCAGAATTGAAAAAAGACCATATTTCAAAATGTTTCCAAAACCGAACGACATTAAAGTTTCATAATAAGTCATCAAGAGCATTCATCATGAGGAAGACAAGAATAAAACACATTTCCACTTAAGATACAACATGTTTCAGTAGCCTTATTTACTTCCCAAAACAATTTCAACACAAGATGATACAAAGAATCAAGACAATTATGTTTGTTTCCAAAACAAGTTGATTTTCGCATTCATTTCTGAGATGGGGAGATTCAATGCGTAGAGCATATATATTGAGGAATAGTTTGCAAACAGAGGGGGGAAAACAATTTACATCTACACAAACACACCCATACACAACACATCGAGGGGACATCAGAGCATAATTCGAATTCATAACCAATCCTTAAACCAAAGAACACACTGATCCACCAACATCAACATTACATAACCAGAAATTCACAAACCTCTAGACAATCATCACAAATCTCACCTACCAAACCAAACATCAATATCACACCAAAATTCAAAATAAAACAGTTCATCAGGAAGATTCACAACACACAATCAGAACGGTTGCAGTAAAGAAAGAGAGGAATTCGTAAAAGGATCTGAATAACTTATCTTTGAGAGGGTCGTTTCTTCTCTGATCGTCATTGACGTCGCTCCACAGCCTCCACGCCGCTCAAACTGACGACCATTGTTGGTGATTCCCTTGGCCGCGACTCAGACGGAGTTCGATGCATCCACCGGCTCCCCCTTTTTTTGTTCTGTTTCAATTCCTTGTAAATGTAATCTCTAAAAATATAGTAAATTGGGGTATTGGGCTGTGTGGGGTTAGGGTTACTGTTTATTTGATTGATCGGAGATAGAGAGGATAAAGCGAGAGCGGCGACGCATTTGGGGTTTTCTCAAACCCGAATGTTCTGAGAGAGGAAAGATTAACGAAAGAGAAGAAACAAAGAGGGTGAGAGTTCGCTTGTGTTTTTTGCTTCTAAGTTATTTTTGGTTATCCTGTACACGCGCACACACGGTTTCTTACCACGCACCCTCCATCACTTGCGTTAGATCTCGTTAGGATTACATCCAATGGCTATGATCTGAGGGTCCGCGATGGACCCCCTCCCCCTTGTGCGCGTGGGATCCCTCCGTTTTATTAAATATTTTTAATTTAACCTATCCTTTTTTATAATAATCAAAATCTAATTTGTTTTTTTCTCATAATTAAATAAGATATAAAATTTTTAAATAACCCTTTTTTAATAAAGAAAATAATATAACTCCCTTCATATACTAAAATATTTTTTTTTAAATATAACTAAATTAATAAATTAAAACTTTTGTTAAATCTTTTTAAAAAGCCTTTTATATTACAACTTTTATTTATTAAAATAAAATTAAAACTCTTTTTTTAATTAATAAAGAAACTCTTTTAATAATTTTTTTCTTTTTCAATATAACTTTAAAATTAAATAATAATAAAAACATTTTTTTTCTTTTATATATATTAAACTTAAAACCTTTTCTAAATTAATATGAAAACTCTTTAATACCTTTTCTATAATTAACTTTTTATTAACATGACTTTAAAACTAAAAATAATAATCAAAATTTTAAAATAATTAAACCTTTAATAAGAAAACTTTTTTTTATTAACTTTATTAATATAACTTTAAAACTAAAATAATAAAAACTAAATAACTAAAACTTTTTATCAATAAGGAAACTCTAACTTTTAATTAAAATAATCTTTAATATAAACTCTAAAATAAAGTAAACCTTTTATTAACCCCCTTTAAGTTATCAAACTCTTTTCTCAATAAACCGATCCCCGTTAGAATCTCTCGCGCTTAATAGTACACTTGTGTGTGAAATAGTTTAGTCTTGTTTGATTATGCCTTGCTCTTTGCTCTTGTTTGTTTATCATTATATGTATGTGTGCATTTTATTTGCTCTAAACCCTTTCAAAACATAAAAGTCTCGATCCAACGTCGAGCCATTTTCCACCTATGTAAGTCGATCGCCTTTGGGCATCGCTACCAACTTTTGGTCACTAGACACAAGACTAGCACCACTTTGCTAGCACTCTCGCTTAAATCTAATATAATTAATCACATTAATATCCAAGGGAAAATCCCATGCATGATAATCAAATTATTGTGCATGATGCATTTCATTTGCATCATACCTCCCTATAGCTTTTATACCTTTAAGATAAGTTTATTAGACAACTTTAGGATAGACTTCCTAAGTTAGTCCCCCCTCAAGTTTAATTTTACAATTAAACTTTAGCTCACCTAATTCTCCACACAAGAGAATTAGATGTGAATCATCTCAAAGAAGGGACATACAATCCCATACCCCACAAATACAAACAAATTTCAAAAACTGTGGTGGTTTCTTAAGATGATAACTCATCTCTTCTCGTAGACCTTTTTTTCAAACCTTTAGTACCCTTCCAGAGGAACTACAAGTGCTTTGATTCTACTCCCGACAGGATATGTAGACACAAGATGCGATATCTTGTCGAGCACACTTAGGAATAGAACTCTAGGTCTTCCTACCTTTATCCTTAGCAACAGATAACAATTAGCAAATAACATAAGTAAAATAAGAGGTTCCTGTAGAGTACTACAAATATCTAGGGTGCTAACACCTTCCCTAGGTATAACCAACCCCCGAACTTTAGAATCTTAGTTTGCATTTGCATTGCATTGTGGGTAATTCGATCTTTCTCCCTTCCCTTGGATAAATCAAAGACGGTGGTGAAATAAAAGAAATGTGATTCAAGTTAATATAATAGCTTGGTATCCAATTCTCACCGCGACAATGTCACTTGCTTAACATCTGTTATAACTGTACAAAATGACTTCAGCACCACTCGATACCCCAACCCAAAATCGGAAGTCATTAAGATATTGTGTCACATCCTTACTGACCCATTTTATTACAACCTTGGATACCAACCATCTCCAAATAGAACCCACAACAATTGGTCATATCATACATCAGACTTCAATAGCAGTGTCTAGGGTGCAGAGACAACAAACTCTGCCAAACTCGTAGAGCATTTCACTCCCAGCCATAAATTAACAACTAGAGTGATTGCACATAAGAGATATCTAGATACGACGAACCTTCTCCACATAGTGCATCCAATAAATGTTGCATTCGCAAACCATCTCTACTACATGAAGTCCCTTTAGAGAATGACTTAATGCACTTGAAGAATTTATAAATTAAAAATTAAAAAACATTATGAATAATTTCATGAGTTATTTTCATAAGTTTTATCAAATAAATATTTAAAAAAAAAACTTATCATATTAAGTATGTGCGAATAAGTCAATGCAAACTTTATATTTAGTCTCAATGATCTTTTAATTTGTTATTCTATTTAAAAATTAATACACTCTTAAATAATTTGATAGGCCAACCAAAATTAAAAAAATGTAATATTAAGACCTAAAAATAAATTTAGGACAGACTATCTAAAAATAAATTTATGACAGACTACAAACCATATTTTAGCTTTGAATTTTTTAGTAGATCTAATTTAAGTTTGATAACTTGTCCCAACATATTTTTAGCATAGTAGATAAAATAAAATTTTATTAATATATAATTTGAATAATGTAACGTTGTTATTTTTTCATGTAAAATCAATGATAATAATTCTAAAAACTCACTCAAATAAAATCCAAATTTTGGTGATGAACTTTATCTAATAATATTGAATATTCACCACTACAATTTACGAGTATTTTATTTTTTAATTAATTAATGATTATATTATAATTATTAAAATTTTCTCTATTAATTAAAGGATGAGTTCGGAGTAGAAACTTGAGTTCTTATTAAAATTTTCTTTATTAAAAGATGGGTTTGGAGTAGAAACTTGCGTTCTCTTATCAACCCCGCACTCCTTTTTTAAAAAGTACTCCCTCCGTTCTTTTATAAGTGTCACTTTTAGAATAATATTTTGTTCTTTTTTAAGTGTCACCTGTAAAATTCAATGTAGTATTAAATGTTGCTTTGCCAAAATCACCCCTAAATAATTATTATAGAAAGAGAAAAAGTAAAATGAATATAATAAATAATTATGGATATTATAGATAAAAGAAAAATGATTGTATAAAAAGTAACAATATTGATTAATTTTTTTAGTATGTGTGAAAAATAAAAAAGTGACACTTAAAAAGGAATTGAGGGAGTATAAAATTTAAATTTAAATTCAATAGATTCGGACGGATACTAATTAATACATGTTTTGTTACCATATTTATAAAAGATTTTTTTTGTGACAACTATTTAATCCATCTTTAAAAATTAGATAGTCTACCATCAATCAATTATGTAATATCAATTTTTTATGAAGGTGGATAAGAATTGCCTATTTTTACAAGAGTAATAAACTTTTTAAATTGACTTTTACTCCTAATGAGCTCTTGGTTGAGCTCAAAAACATAATTGACTGTCTTTTGTTTATTTTTATATAAGAAGTCGGAGTAGGGATGTCAATAAATACGAATGAGTAAAGATGATTATGATGATAATAATAAGAGTTTAATTGTTATTCCCTCAGTTCCTTTTTAAATGTCACTTTTTTATTTTTCACACATATCAAAAAAATTAATCAATATTGTTACTTTTCATACAATCATTTTTTTTTACCTATAATACCCCTAATTATTTATTATATTCATTTTACTTTTTCTCTTTCTATAATAATTATTTATGGGTGATTTTGACAAAGCAACATTTAATACTACCTTGAACTTTACAAGTGACACTTAAAAAGGAACAAAATATTATTCCAAAAGTGACACTTATAACGGAACGGAGGGAGTAATTGTTATACATGGATAGTATAAAAATATTTTACATTGTTATCTAATAGAAATATATCATTCTGTCATGTCATATAATTAGTTAAAAATGTTCAATATAATTTGACGGGATGCATGATTTTATTAGTTAACAATGTAATTATTAACGGATATGAATATCGACAGATAAGTATATCATTATATCCACATCCGTATTTAAAATAAAATAAATAATTAAATATATATTTATTTTATCTATGAATATTTATTAAATTATTCAATCCCTATCTATGGTATGATTTTTTTTCATAAACAGAAGGTTGTTAGAATTTATTTTGTCTCAATGTTCTTAAAGATATAAATGTCCTAGTCAAGTTCTGCAAGTGACTGTGCTTATTTTTAAGTTATTTAGGATGTCTGATAAGATAATAGTTTTTTTTTTGTAATGCCGTGAGAGAATACTGTGTATATTCTTTCCTTTGTCGGTATAATAAACAAAAACAAAAGTAGTTGTAGTTTCTTATTTTGAAGCGTAGTAGTTGTATTGTAGTTAGTTAGTTAGCAGAAACAGGAAAATGAACAGGAAAGTGTTCTCGAGTTCATTCCTTTATTTATTTACGAGGAAGGAATGGGAATGTGGTATAGTGGGTAGCCCCCTCCACCTTCTTTTTCTTTGTTCTTTTTCATGTATACACGTAGACACGTAGGTCCTTTCATGATTAAACTGTTACAGAATTTTTACAAGGCTTTTAAATTTGTCCCGTGATTATAAATAGTTCAACAATAAAAAACCATTGATAGTAAGTTGTTAAATATAATAATCAAATTGATAAAGAGTAGATAAAATATAACAACCCAATTGATATCATGTGTTTAAATATAGAAATCAACTAGATACTTTTATACATATTGGGAAAAAATCAAACTCAGATAGAGTTTCACAAAAGTTTATAGAGTTAAATATGTATAAGGTTCTTATAAATATCCAAACTTTTATGTTTGGTCCCTTCAAAATTTTCTTTCAAATAATGATCATCTGAAAGTTTTCCGTTCCTAATTTTAGTCCCACCCGTTAGTTTTCACTAACGGTAACTTATGTGGCATGTCATGTGGAAATTTTTTGATGACGTGGCTTACATGTGACAATGCCAACGTGGCAAAAAATGCTGACATGTATGTCACGTGTCAATTGTTTCAATTTTATTTTTTTTATATTAATATCATATTTAAATCCAGAATGGTAGCTAATCTGCAGCTACTTCCTAACTAATTCGTAACTAATCTCTAGCTAATTTAAGTACATCTTTCTAATAATTTGTAGCTAATTCATAATTAATCTCTAGCTAATTTAAAACCTTGTCATACCTTATGCATACTGGCCCTGCAACAATAATAGTTCAAAACCTCACTTTTCAACTAAAACAGAATTTTAGCTTTTAAATCTCTACATCAATAATAGTTCAAAACCTCACTTTTCAACTAAGTAAAGGGCTGACTCTTTCTTCTTTTTGGTTCAAAAATCAGAATCAAGATCCACTCAAACAAATCAAAAATTAAGGATTAGCATGAAAATTATGCTATGAAATCTGTATTATTACAAAATGAACTAGTTCTTAGCATGTATACATATACACCAAGATTAAGTGCTGACAGTGACACAAATTTAAAATACTAGGCTTGGAAATTTATGGATTAACATCAAAGGGAAATTTAATATATAGTCATAATAAGTTGACTACTTTTGCTGTCCTCTAAGTCACAAAATAATTTGGCACATGTGATTAAAACTAATACAATATAAACTGCCAAAAAAATTACAAGTTCAAGTGCTTTCAATCCTCCAGGAAAAATTTACCGGTGATAACCACAAAGCTGCTGTCTACACCTTCATAAAACAGAAAGACACTAAATTAACAATAAAACTAAAGTTAGCAAACGATAAAAATAATAATAACTCATACTATCTGCAAGTTGTGAATATCAACTGTGCCATATATTGGCCAAGAAGCATGTGGCTGATTTTCGTCTACAACAAGAGGAGACTCACTAGGAATGCAAGTATACTGAAGTATTCTTTCTACTGATATAATTTTGGTCTCTAAGTTGCAAAGCTCCCGTATCATCCATGTTTGTATAGTGTTTAGGTTAACGCTATGCATTACAACTAAACCAACAACACCTTCAAAAACAACAAATATAGAGTAAAGTTCTTCTACCCTATTTACATAAATAAGATACGAGAAATGGGTTTCTTACTTGAATTTATTATTCCAAAATGTTTCTTACTGAATTTATTATTCCGTCTTCCTAAAGCTCTTCACTGCCATCTGGTTCAACTATTCTGATGTCAATGTCTGCATTCCCTATGAGTTGCTTGATACTTGCTCATGGTTTCTATCCATAAGAGTGGCTTCTTGATGAATGTCATTGGAGAAAACAGAAGCGCAGTTCCACCGCTGACAAGAGCTGTAAAAAGTCCTCCAATCAGCCCCATGTCATGATACTGAGGAAGCTAACTCACCAGTACCGTCCTTGAGGTGCTCTTGTACCTACTTTGCATCAGCTTAATATTGTGAATCAGTCCTCCATGAGTGATCATGACTCCTTTAGCATCACCGGTCGAGCCTGAAGTAAACTGCAAGAAACATATATCACTAGGCTGAGATTCACACTGATCATTATATTGATCCTCCATTGCAGAATGCATTAATGAAATCTAGGCCAGGAACATATACTAGAAGAAACTTGTCACCAGGTTTGATAACGGGCTTTTGGCGTATGATATAAACTCTTCACCATCCAATCACAGTAGTAGGACAAAACATGTGTATGATGATACTAACAACCTTTCCTGCTCATGACAGTTCAAGCTTTAGGACTACCTTGTTTGCAAGCACAGTCCCGTCAGCTATTTCCAGCTTTATGCCAGGTTTTGCAATGATACTAACCTTTCCCTGTAAAGGCACCAGTAAGATGATATGGTCAGATTTATTTAAATTTCATCTTTAAGAAAGTTTCTTTCTTTGGAATTCATGGACATGGAGGCATAGGCAAAACAATAATTGCAAGGGCATTGTACAACTCAATTGCTAATCAATTTGAAGTCACAAGTTTCCTTACTGATATAAGAGAAAGTTCAACTCAAAGACAAGGCTTAGTTCAACTTCAAGAAACACTTCTTTATGAAACAGTTGGTGAAAAGAACATTAAGCTTGGAAATGTTTATAAAGGAATTCCAATTATAAAGAAGAGATTATGTTGCAAAAAAATACTTTTGATTCTTGATGATGTTGTCAAATTGAGACAACTTCAAGCCTTAGCAGGAGGGCGTGATTGGTTCGGTTTCGGAAGTGTAATAATCATAACAACAAGAGATAAACAATTGTTAGCTTCTCATGTAGTTGATAAAACATATAAAGTGAAGAAATTGAATCATGAAGAAGCTTTTGAACTGTTTACATGAAATGCATTCAAAAGAAAAGCAAGTGATAAGGAGTATATGGAGATTTCTAACAATGTTGTGGTTTATACTGAAGGACTTCCATTGGCTTTGAAAGTAATGGGATCTAATTTGTTTGGTAAAACAGTTGAGGAATGGAAATCTGCATTGGCTAAATATGAAAAAAATTCTAAATAAAGAAGTTCAAAATGTACTTAGAGTAACTTTTGATAGACCTGCACAATGTCACCATTTTTATTGACATTATTTAGGTCTTCTTTTTCATTAAGAAAGCTTAGTTGCTCCCTAGTAAATACAGAAAACAGGGACAGTATTTTGTCCCCATGCATCAAAGTAGACAAGTTGTAACACCCCAATTCCCATCGCGAATAAATAATACATAAATAAATCAGAGTAACTAAAAATTTATTTTTCTGACAGAATCAAGGATGCCACATTTACAGAAAGAAAACACAATACACTGCTCAATTATTTGATACATAACACAAACTGGGGTAACATCAAAGAGAAACTTTTTCCATATAAAAGGAAAGTTCAATTATGGAATAAAGCGGAAAGATCCATAACTGACTTGTTTTACAAAAGAAATTGTTTTATAACGTCAAAATATTCATACAAAAGTATTACAAAATATATTCAACAAATGTACACATATATAACATAATCGTTCCCCGACTCCCGTGCTACGTATCAGAGCAGACACCAAGACCGACAAAAGAATAAAGAACTAATCTTCACAAAAGCCTCCAAGACACAAATCTGCAATTGCCTCATAGAGCAATAAACCACAGCAGAAGGGTGAGAAATAATAACTAAATCAAGATTGCATAATAATATGCAAACACACATAAGTTCACATGCATAGTTATTCTCACCACAAGCATCACATACTAATACATATAGCAGGCCACATATACATAACATATATCAATTATCCAACATAATCACATATTTGCACATAAGGCATACCAGAGTCACAACATATGGAAACACACCACCACATCTCATAGCACATGTCTATACATAGAACATATTATCCACAACCAATGCATTTATCACATATGCACATCAATTCACGAATTCAAACATAAATCTCAATACATACTCAATCAATTCAAGATTTTCCACACATAATCAATCAATTCATGATTTTCCACACATAAAATCAATCCATTCATGATTTATGCAAATGCAAAGAGACCGACACAACGACTCTATGCAAATGTAATGCGGTACCATCCATCCATCATCTCATCACTAGTTCACTCAGGAACTATTGGAACCATCGCTTGTTACTTAGTGTAACTCCCCGTCGGGCAAACGATGTTCCCCGTTGCTTTAGGTCCTCTTGGTATAAGGCGCACGACGTTTATAGATCGCTTTAGGTTCTCTTTGTATAAGGCGCACGATCCGATCGCTTTAGGTCCTCTTTGTATAAGGCGCACGATCGTCTATAATCATCGCTTTAGGTCCTCTTTGTATAAGGCGCACGATGTTATAGCGGATTCCCTCTGGAATCGTTTCGTCGCTCACACCCACTAGGGCACACGACATCACAAGAATGCATATCATGATGCTTGGCATACAAGAACTCATGACAATCAAATGCATCACCACAATTCAACAATATGAATTCTCTCATTATCATTATTCATGCATTGGAAATCAATTCAAACAATGCATTTACTTGCCATAAGGCCACCAAATAACACACATTGAATTTCACATAAACAATACATTTCATCATAATCCACAAACCACAACAATTAACATTTTAGCATATATACTCATATCAATTCACATCAAGAATTACTCACCATCAACCACAACAGTCACAACAACTTATCACATGCTTCAACATCATATAACCCACAACAATCCCACAAAACATCATAACAACATACATTGATATTCAATCAAACAATGTATGTTACCACACAACAACATCATTATCGCATGCTTCAACATCATATAAACCACATAAAAGCTCCACGTTATACAACAATAACACAACACACGGTAAAACACCAACCGCACGCATTTAACTCGATAAAAACCCGACAACCCCACACTTTTGCAAAAACACGACTTAAATAAATAATCTCCTACCCTCCAAACCATTCTTAATAGAAAGAATATTTCATTAGCTTTCCAACGCTTCAAACGACGACCAAAACGGACTTACGGTTCAAAAGTTACGAAGAAAACAAAATAGAAAAAATCTCACGTTCGCTCCAGTATTCGCTAGGCGAACCCTAGCGAACCAAGGCAGTAGAAAACCAACATAAAGTTTGCTAGGCGAACCTCTAGGCGAACATTCGCCCGTTCCTTCGCTAGCGAACCCGCGAAACCCAGAATTCGCAGCAGCGTCAATATAGGTCATTTGGGGCCAAAATACATCATTTCTTCCACCCAAACCCTTCCAATTCATACCAGATGTCATACCCCAAATTTTGACCTCTAAGATTTCCCATCATTGTGAAAATCATCATCACAATATGGAGGAACCATCATACTTCATCAGTCTCCCCAAAGATGGGTGAGCATTCACTACAATCAAAATTAGGGTTTCAAGCCCTCTCTGAGTGCTTAGACAAAGGATCAATCAAGGAATGACATGATCTTCAACTTGTCTAACCTCTAAAACATCCACAATGGATCAAAAGGACTCCCACTTCAAGTATTAAGCACAAGGCTGCTCCCTTCTAGGTGGATCAAGTCTCAAGATCGACAGTGTCACCAAATTAGGGTTTTGGTCGACCAGGGCCTCCAAATGGAAAATTTTCATTTGGGCACAAGCCAATGATCCAAAACCTAACCTAATATACTTCATGGGACCTCATGGACCCAATCATCAAGCCAATTTTGCCTTAGGGGATGCATTCATAAAAAATCAAGAATTAGGGTTTCTTGACCTAATTCACCCCTAAGTTGACTTTTAGGGAAAATCATGAGCCAAGACCTCAAAGGAGGATTTGAGGGTCTCTAATAAACTATATTGATCCATTTTCAACAATGGATTAATCCAAGAAGCTTGAGCAACAAGTCTCAATTTCATCTGCACCACAGTTAGGGTTTTAAGGAAAAAGTCAACTGTAACTTTGACTTTTGACCAGGACATGCTCCCAAGCCCTATGACATGCATCAATATACCCTATGACACCCATGGAACATGTCCATCAAGTTTGATTTAGGTCAAGGACATGATTTCCTGAAGAATTGCACAGTTTGGAATTCATCTGATAAAAAGTCAACTGTGCACAAAAGTCAACTTTGACTTTTTGAGATTTTTCACCAAAATGGATTTTTAACCCTAAAATGATGTTAATGTATGATTTGAATCATCATTCATCAAGAAAAATCAAGAAAAGTTGGGTAACTTATAAAAGGGGTAACCATAAAAAACTTAAAAAAATTTCTAAGTTAAAAATAAAGTGGCTAGGGTACCAACTTTGGAGGGTCATAACTCCTAAACCACAAAGCCATTTTCTCCCATCCAAGGCTTTATTTGTAGATCTCATTTCCCTCTACAAAAACTTCAACTATACCTAATTCCAACTCCTCATGGATTTTGAGTTATGGAGTGATCAAAATCAAGAAATCACTTTGTTCCAACACTTAGTGAAAATTTCACTAAGTCAGATTTTACCCTACTTTTTGCCAAATGTAGGGGGATTTTTCACTTGGATTCAAAAGAGATCAAAACCAAATATGTTCAAACAGATGTTGTATCATGTAAGGGCTTTCCAAAATGACCAAGAACATTACCAAATTCAATTTGAGTCATGAGATATGACATTGGAAAGTTGCCTTGCTGAAATCTGCCAAGGCAAAGCAGAATTTGCATTTTTGCTCGATTTGACAAAATCAGCCAAATCCAAATGCTCCTATCCACTTAGACACCTCTGAGGATTGAATCTAAAGGGGACAATCAATGAGCCAAGCCTCCAAAGTCTTTGGAACAAGAAATAGCATGTTGAACCTAGAATGGCCAAAATAGGGACAAGACTCCAATTTTGGATTGGAGCATTCAATGGAAGCATCAAGGTGGTATGGACTGAGCCATTTGCAACTGAATTCAGTCAAGACTTATCCAAGACCAAGGGAACCACAACCCTGTGCCCTAACCTCTAGTCAATGGCTAGAGGAGACTTGGATTTCCATTGGCCAACATTGAACAAACACCTGCTGCAGTTGCCATTCACTGTGGATCCCAAAACAAACTTACTCTACTATAAATAGAGCTCAATTGTGATCAGTTTAAGTACACCAAAGGCCTACAACACTTGCCTTTCTCAAAAACCACTTCTCACTCTAAAAAATGCCTTTCTTAGAAAGTCACTATCGGGTTTTTCATTAGAGAGCAATTCCACTCAAACCAATCACACACACACACCTCATATACATCATATGTGAGCTGATCAAACACTTAAACAACAACTGGAACACTGATTTCTCAGAATCACCAGTCAATTGCTCAAGGTTTTAACCAAAGTGCAGTTGAGATGCCATGAAGTGATCCAGCCATTCTCAGTCAAGTCCAAGCATTCAAACACACTCCATAGGGTATAGGGAAGTTGTTTAGATCATCACAATTCATCTGTAACACCTCCTACTCAGAAATCAATTTGCTCTTGCTGTCACGACCTAGAGGTAAGCTTAAACTTGGTCATCTCTCAATCTATGCATATTTCCTCGCACAATACTTTTTCCAAATGTTCATAATCATGCATGGAATGTTTCCCCTCAAGTAATTGCTTTGTTTGAATCGTGTGTTAAAAATCCCAGCCTTCATGCAGAAATTAGGGTTCATAAGGATTTATCGTGATTTCTTGTTTTATGGTTAATTTAAATGAAATTAATTGTCATAAACATGATCGTGAGGCTGAGACGAGCATATTGATATGTGGATTGCATGATATAATCAAGTATTCAGTGAGATTGGATAGAAAATGCAAATCTGGGCAAGGCAGAAAACGCGCGTGTTCTTGGTCCATGTTCTTGGCGCCATTTTCATAAATTCAAATATTTGAATTTTGTGATTTTATTTAATTGATTCAAAAATTAATTTCTCTCTGAGTTTTAATGATTTTGAGTTGATTCTTTTTTTAATAATTCAGAAAAATGTTAAAATATTTTATTTTCCCAAAAAATCCCAAAAATATTATTTATTTTGTATAATTGATATTTTTGCAAAGAATTAATGTTTTAATTGTTTTTAACATTTAAAATATTTTTTCCACCTTGATTTTGCAACTTTTAATGCTTTCTAATTATTTTGTAGGTCAATACTTAATTTTTGAAGCATTAATCCAATATTACAATTTGTTTTTCCTATGTTAAACAATTTTGATCATTTTAATTGAATTTTTATTCAATTAAAACACATTTTGAAAATAAATTAGGGTTTTTGGATTAATTCAACCCTCATAAATCATTTTCAAAACACTTTGGGCCTCTAATAGAGTGTAAGACCCAATCCTTTTTTGACCAAACCATTTTTGGGCCCCAGTGTATTGTATAAGTCCCGATACCGTAAAAAACAAACGGCGCAATCGTCGCCTTTTGAAAAATAACCTTTTGGGCCTCTCCTCGAGCTATAAGACCCATTTAAAACACTTTGGGCCTCCAATAGAGTGTAAGACCCAACCCCCTTTTAACCAAAATCATTTGGGCCTCAGATATTGTATAAGCCCCTTTGCGTTAAAAGAAAACCTCGACGCGATCGCCATTTCAAACGGAAAAATCATCCGGGCCTACCCTCGTGTTATAAGCCCCACTTTTTTTCTTTAAACTTTTTGGGCCTCTTGAGAGAGTGTAAGACCCATCCCTTTGTACAGAAAACAATTTTTGGGCCACAGTCACTTGTATAAGTCCCTCTGTACAAATTCAACAGTGCGTTCACTGATAAAACCCTGGGCCTCTCCTTGAGCTGTAAGCCCTAAATCTTTCTTTTTCAAAGCACTTTCTCCTTTGATTTTGAATATACTGTTGTTTTCAATCTTTCTTTGTTGAACAACTAACCAAACAGCATGGAAGCTCTACAACCGAGTAAGTGTTTATCCGCTTTCATATACATATAACTGTATTGTGGGGATGTTTCACTGTAAGTCTTCTTTCATAAACTCATATCAACTGTGTAATAATAGTATAGATATTTAGAGTTTTCCCGGCCACTACGTCTAGAACTAGGTGACGCCGTTCCGTTTATTCGTAGAAATAGACAACTAGATCCCCAATAGGATCACCAGATACAGTCTTCTCTTCGGCTGTCCTCATTAGGAATTATCAAGAAACTCTATTCCCAGAGATGAATGTATTCTCCGTGAAAGGCATCTTTGAGTTTCTTCCAAATTCTCGAACTTTCCTGACTTGATTTATTCCTTGTGAATAACTTGCCTTGAATTTCTCGGGGTTTGGGGACCCACGGGCTTCTTAAAAGCATCGGCCTCCTCTTGGGCATCGTACAAGGACCCACCGGCTTCCTAAAAGCAACCCCGCCTCCTCTTGGGCTTAGTACAAGGACCCTACGGCTTCTTAGAAGTATTCACAGCCTCCTCTTAGGCTTCATATAATGATACTTCCTCCGGGAATGATAGCCTCCTCTTGGGCATCGTACAAGGACCGATCGACTTCTTAAAAGTTTCCAGCCTTCTCTTGGGCTTCATACAAATTGTCCCGACGACCTCCTAGAGGTATAGGAACAAAACTTAGTCAGCTGCATAGAACAATCCTTTCATAGAGTCTACTACTGTTTCTCAAAGCACAGTACAAAAGATGATACTCTAAACTTGAACAGTCTAATCTCCTTGAGTCTCAAAGACATTCTCAAGTGACCCCTTCAAGAATAGGAAGGAACCCCGCAGACTCGGACAGTCTCAATACCCTTCGGATTTCCCACTTCCTTAAAGAACAGGAATAACCCGGATCCTCGAACCAAATCCTTGAGTACAGTGTTGCTCATATAAGAACTGATTTTCTCTTTCAAAATCAGTATACTGAACCTGTCACTCAACTGAAACAGTAACCATAGCCTCCTCTTAGGCTTTGTATAATGATCCTTCTCCAGTGAAGTTAGCCTCTCTCTTGGGCTTTGTACAATGATTCTCCCCAGCAGAGTCAAACAACGTTTAGCCTCTCTCTCGGGCTTTGTACGAGACACATAAGAGACTCCCTCATTGAGTCAATCACCTCTTTAGCCTCCATCTCGGGCTTTGTACGAGATACAAAAAAAACTCTCTTGTTGAGTCAAATAGCCTCCATCTCGGGCTTTATACGAGATACCAAAAGACTCCATCGTCGAGTCAAAACTTTTTAGCCTCTCTCTCGGGCTTTGTACGAGACACATATTAGCCTCCTCTTAGGCTTTGTATAAGAAAACCACTGGTTGGTCCAATCAACCTTTTAGCAACAAAGTTGTGCCTCGTTCACAGTACACAAACTTCAATAACTCATTTCCCCTTCATCTAATTGCTGTAAGCGGCAAGCCTCTGGATCATCTACATCCATGCCAATGTCCCTCTTTTAGTATGATAAATTCCTAAGGAAAGATGGCATTGCTCTAAACTGAGTTAAAGTCTTCTCCTTCAGGTTAAAATCCCCTATAAAGGAAAAATGGCATTACCGGATTCGCAAATCCCGGTTAAAGTAATCCTCCTTTACAGTCAGTCACCCAACAGTTGTGACAAACAGACCCCTTTAGAGATGACAAATTCTCTCTAAGGTCAACACTTTTAGCTTCACATCTTGGGCTTTGAACAAGATACAAACCACCTTTCGCTTCACGTCTTGGGCTTTGAACGAGACACCAAAACAACCATTTCCTCCCATAGAATAGGAGGAACTACGAACGCTCTGGTTTCCCTGTTTCGGTAAACGGGAATACGTAGGCATAAGATCGAAAGAAAATATCTTAGCGAGCACACTAAACAAAAAACCCAAAATCCCATACTTTCATATATATATCCGTCCTAACATCTCAACCGATAGCCTAAAGCACCCCTCGTCAACAAAATAAACCTAGGAAAAACCCCGAATCTTTGTAGCATCTGTAAACCAACAGTTTTGACTGTTTAATCTCAGTATGCAAGCAGGGTTAGTTGGAGACATCTATTTCCCTTCCTTCATTAGCTTTAATAGGATAAAAAATGAATCGAGCTGTAGTAACCCCAAAGAGCGATCGTGCTTCGCAACCACATCTAAAAATCGCTCGCTACAGAAAAATGCCGACTCTGCTGGGGAGCTGCGCAGGTCTCTTTAGGGATCTTGTTCTTTTTTGTGGAAACCTTAACATCACTAGGATCTTAGGTCAAAGCGCCGTTAATTTGGAATGAAACCACAAGATGGTGACTCCGCCGGGAAACCATTTTCTGTCAGAAACTTAAGATTCTTAGCTTTTAAAAGTCTAGGATGATTAGGACAAATATATATACTGATTTTTCTAATTGCTATACGTGTTTATTTTTCTGCTAATGGGAATGCGTGTGATGCCACATGTGGAAAGATCGAGTATACACTTAAGATAAGTGATGGCGACGAGGTCGACCATCAACCTCAGTGGAGGCTAACCAATGCAACCCATTCTCTCACCTAGACAATGGGCCGATTGTGATGTCTGAGAAGCTGAGGAGCCAAACCCTTTTGTAGTGCGGAAACTATCGGAAATAGTTGTTACGCGATACTAACCTCATTTGAGGCTGGTGATCTATTCTCGGTGAATGGTACTTACTCTAAAATTGCTCTAAAACTCGCTGGCGATCCGCTTGTTGTTTTGCTTTCCTGGGAGGAGCTGATGATAATGAATACAGGTACAAAAATCACCCTAGTATAAACCTTTGGGGATGGGTAGAGCCTTGACTTCATGACAACGACCCTTTGACCCCATGTTTTTTCTATGTTTTTGTGTGCTGCATTCATGCATTCATTTAAAAAACATTAAAAACATTCAAAAATTTTCTCTTCCAGTCTCTCTGTTTTTCAAATTAAACTAAGACTGTGATTGCAAATATCAGAGAAAAGGATTGCACTAATGGATTTCGATAGAAGGAGAACTCATAGTTATACCTTCAAGGTTCCAAAGCTAGAGGATTTGAGGAGGTTTGGCGAGAATGATTATAAACCCAGAGGCTTTCAGAGCCAAGCACGGAGGTTTGCTACCACTGTTAAGAGTCCATGTGATTGAGGGAATCATGGATGCGCTCATTCAGTTTTATGATCCAGTTTATCACTGTTTCACATTCCCGGATTACCAGGTCGCACCAACGCTGGAGGAGTATTCTCATCTGATTGATCTACACATTACTGATCAAGCTCCATTTTCTGGACTGGAAGAAATTCCAAAGAATCAGACCATTGCAAGAGCAATTCATTTAGACGAGTCTGAGGTCAGGACTCACCTGACCACTAAGGGTGGCATCCAAGGTTTGCCAGCCCAGTTCTTGACAAAGAAGGCCCTGTATTTTGCCAGTATAGGAAACGTGGCTGCTTTTGAAAGCGTCTTTGTCTTGCTCACCTACTGGTTATTTTTGTTTCCCAACATTAATAATTTCGTCGATATCAACTCCATTAAGGTTTTTCTCATTGGAAACCCTGTGCCGACTTTGCTCGCAGATGCGTATCATTCTGTACACTTGGGGAATTTGTACAGCAGAGGGGAGATCACATGCTGTGTACCTTTGCTTTACAAATGGTTTATCTCTCACTTACCCAAGTTTGCTGCTCTTTGGGATTGTAAGAGTGCCTTACGTTGGTCGCAGAAGATCATGTCTCTTACCAACTCTGATATAGATTGGTGTAATAGGATCTATGATGGAATCATGATCATTGACCGTTGTGGAAAATTCCCCAACGTACCCCTTATAGGAACTAAGGGAGGAATCAACTATCATCCGGTGTTGGTTCGCCGTCAATTTGGATACCCGATGAGACACGTCCCACGGGGTGTTCATCTGGAAGGTCTTTTCTTCAAGGAAGGAGAAAATGACAGAGCACTAAAGACGGAAATAGTGCAAGCTTGGAAACATGTTCATAAGAAAGGACGAGAGTCTCTGGGAAAACCAGACTGTGTCTCGGTGGAGCCTTATCTCCATTGGGTACAAACTAGAGCTCTCAAGCTAAAGATGTCTTATCCTCGTTACGGAATTCTTCCGCCGAGGGAATCTGTCATGTAGTTCATGATGGAAACTGAAAAGCTTCAGGTTACCCTCAACAAAGTTCAACGGGAGAGGAGGTCTTGGAAGAACAAGTACCGCACCCTCGACATAGAGAGCATCAAAATACAGCAATTACTAAAAGATAAGGATGCTCTGATTGAAATTTTGGAGCAACATGCTGTGGATAATCAGGATAACCAAAGGAATTTGCTCGCTCCTTTCACTTGGCAAAGGAATGACAAACCGACAACAGCCCAAGAGCCCTGGTCAAAGAAAAGGAAGATACCAGAATCAGCACCCGATTTCTCTTTAGAGAGGACTCGGGACCCATTAGCTTAGGTTTCTGTTTCTGCACCTTGTAATCTACTGTATTTCCATTTCTGTAATCCTTTGAATTCAATAAAAAGGGGTTTCCCCACCGTTTGATATTTGCAATCTAATTGTCGAAGTTTATTTTGATTAAACCTTAAACAATTAATATAATCATTGCATTCATCATTCTCACGTCGCGTATTCTTCTTACCTACGAATCTCACGTTTGTGTCTCGGTTCTAGAGTCAAACTGTCTCATTCGTATAATACTCAGGCCAATCGTCAGAAAAAGATGGATGATCTTGAGGAAGAAAATAGAGAGTTGAAAGAAGAGATTGACGCTCTGAGAGAGGATATGAGAAAGCTTCGTAACGACATGCAAGCCATGGCAGAAGCTCAGCTACAAAGAACTGTGATCTCAGAGATCACCTCAACGCCCATAGTGGAAAAGTATGATCCTAGGTATCAAATACCGAAAGATCGTCCTTGGGGCATGCCTGTTAACTATATCCCGGAAGGATATGTTCCGCCGATCACTGAAGATCAGGGAATCACAACAGAAGCCGCTGGGCCTGAAGGTTACAAACTTCGGGAAAGCGAAGATGCCAGGGGCATACTAAAGACTCCTGAAGGTTACAAACTTCGGGAGACGCCAAGACTCACTACCGTAGTCACGGTCCCACCCCCTGTGGTGCATACTATCCCAGAAGGACAGACTCCACAGATACCTTCTGGTAAGAAGGAAACTATGTTTGACCGAATGGATGAATTCAAGGAACAGTTCTTGGAAATGCAGAAGGAACTGCAAGCCATTCGCGGTCAGGATCTATTTGGAAAGGACGCCGCAGATCTCTGCTTGGTCCCAAATGTGAAAGTTCCGCACAAATTTCAAGTGCCCAACTTTGAAAAGTACAAGGGTAACTCTTGCCCTCAAAGCCATCTGGTGATGTACGCTCGGCGGATGTCAGCTCAGACGGAGAATCAGGACCTACTGATTCACTACTTTCAGGATAGTTTAACCGGTGCCGCATTAAAATGGTACATGGGTTTAAACCGTGCCACGATCAGCACATTCAGAGATCTTGGCACTGCCTTCGTCCAACAATACAAATACAATTTGGACATGGCACCCGACAGATATCAACTCAGATCGATGTCGCAAAAGGACAAGGAAACCTTTAAGGAGTACGCTCAAAGGTGGCGTGAGATTGCCGCTCAAATTTGTCCACCTCTGGAGGAAAAAGAGATGACAAAGATCTTTTTAAAGACCTTAAGCTCATTTTACTATGACCGAATGGTTTCCAGTGCGCCCAGTGATTTCACCGAAATGGTTGGCATGGGCGTACGTCTTGAGGAAGCCGTCCGAGAAGGACGTTTGGTAAAAGACACTGGATCGACGAGCGGTACTAAAAAAATACGGTAGTGCTCTTCCTAAGAAAAAAGAGCAAGATATTGGGAATATCTCTCTCGGAAAGCAAAGACAACGTTATCAACAGGTAGCAACTGTGACTCCTGCTATCAACCCTGCGTCTATTTCTACGTATCAACCTCAGGTTGTGCAGAGCCAGCCTGATCAGCAAAGGGCACAACAGCCTCTTCAACAGGCTCGTCCTCCATACAACAACAACTGTACAACACGACCATCGGGATTTGATCCTTTACCCATGTCGTACGCAGAGTTATTTCCGTTACTACTGGCTAAGGGGCATATTCAGACTAAATCTCCTCTTACAGTACCGGAAAATCCGCCTTTTTGGTTTAAGGTGGATCAAACTTGCCCTTATCATCAAGGAGGTCCAGGGCATAACATAGAGACTTGTTTCGATTTCAAGTCTGACGTGCAAAAACTTGTTAGGAGCGGGGTCTTATCCTTCAAGGATACTAATCCTAATGTTCTCACGAATCCACTGCCTCAACACGAGAAGGCTGCAGTCAATTTGATAGAAGGAGAGAATAACGATGTCTATTAAATTCACGATGTACTCTTGTTGAAAACCAATCTTGTTAGTTCTGCAGCTATGCAGTATTTGTGTTGGCTAAATTTTGTTAAAACCAATATGATAGCTTTATGTCACTAAAGTTGTTTTAACATGCTGTTTTATGTATCTGCCATAATAGTTTAGTTGCAGGTTGTGAAATGTCAAGGAGGATGTCTTGACATGCTGTTCTGCACTAAGCTGATATGAGTGCATGGTTGTTTTACGGTGTTGCTGTTTTGCTGTCATGTGATGGTTAATCAAGATGTTGAAACAAGATGTTCTAGTTTACTGCATTCAACATGTCGGATAAGATGTCCTATGCTGTATCATTCGACATCGCGCCTGAGCTGAGCTGGACAGTTGAATTTTGTTGTGATTTAACAGATGCTGAATATTCTATGAATATTTAGTTATCCTATGTGGCGTCCAAAGTAATTGAGTTGAGGTTTTGTGTTGGTTTTCGGATTTTCACTACTTTCTAAATATGGAGACATATTAGGAAATATTAGATTGAAGACCTATTTTCTTGGAGTTGATTTTACAGATTTGTAGCAGCTGATATACTGTGATTTGAAGCACAAATTCAGTTAGGATGTAGGTTATAAATAGGAGTGTTCGTAACCTGATTTAGTAACGATTCCAAGATGTAAAATTATTAGGGTTTCGTTCTTGTGAACCACTCTCTAGGAGAGTTGGTATGTGTGAACCACTCGGATTGTGAGATGGTCACTGTTCTCCTCGAAGCTTTTAAGCAAGAGTGAGTATTGTTCTTGGAGGAAGCTATTAAGCAACTCTAAGTATTGTTCTTAGTCATGTGAGTCATGTCTAGGTATTAGCATATAAGTGTGTCTGCTACTTTTCTGTGATTGAAGAGCTGTTGGAAATCAAGCTGTTGATGCAGTAGCTGAGGTGTTGACTGCTAGACATCATTGCGATGATTGGAAGTGAGATGGAGTCTCTTACCTAGGGAGGACTTAGGTAGAAGGGTCATTGGGTAGTGATTAAGTGAGTAGATCATCAACGGGTGTGTTGATTGTAGGGTCTACGAATTGATACTGCTAATAGTAGACTTCCTTCCTGGCTTGGTATGCCCCCAGATGTAGGTTGTTAGACCGAACTGGGTGAACAAATTTTGTGTGTTGTTTTTATCTTTTCAGTATCGTGCTTATTGTTATATACCTTTCCATGTGTGTTCATGTCAGACCAGGTGTCGAATGACATGTTATAGGACATCTGAATTCTGCACATGTACCAGAATTTCAATTGGTATCAGAGCAGGCATCCTGTTCTATTTCTAGGTGAGATCCTAGGGAAGATACTTTTTGGTCATGGGCAAGGTAGGTTGTACCTACTGAAAAGTTGCTTGAACTTTAAGAAGTTTATTTTATTGGTTGAATGGTCCCTAGAAGTGGAGGATGGACTGTTCATGACAGAGTGTGTATTGGACTTGTCTATTGTTATCAGGCTTGTAGCTTTGATGGTGAGTTGCTGTGTGGTTTGATTTAATTTCAAACCTATGGAGTGTCGTGTTTGTGCAAGGGTTATAGAGGAGTTTTCTGGTGTGTGTTCCGCTGCTTATATATATCTGATGGAAAATTCCTGGTGGTTTTGTGTGTTGAGGCTGCAACACTCTGTTCTCCTCTGAAGGTGTATCACATGGTGTTGTGATACTTGAGGATAATATTAACTGACTTATTAAAGTGACCAAAGATACAGAGGTTTGACCCAAGTCCACTCATAAAGGCATTTTCAATAAGTATGTTGATGAGAGATCAGAAGGATGTAATTTATTTTTGCTCTCTTCTCTGAAAGACCATCCACAGGTCTAAATTGAAGGATCCCATGGTGTTGTTCTTGAATGATGTTCTATCAGTTGTTGTGACATCAAACCAGCAGAGTGTGCAAAATCTTGTGGATAAAGATTTGGCATTGCAAATGTGTTTGGAGCAAGGAGGAGTTGGTGTTTCTTTTTGAACCAAAAGATTATGGTTCCCTGGTATTGGCATGAGAAGGTTCTTCTTAAGCTGGAGTTCAGTTATGTGGTGTCCTCACATAATGGAACATGTTTTTGCAAGGATTAGGGAGAAGCATATTTTATTTAACAATCTGTTTGTGATGACCAGTCAATATTTTTTTTTTGCTCCAGAAACCTGTTAGAGGGAATCTCCTCTTTAGGTGCAGAAAGATGGCATTCAACATCTCAAAGACAGACAGAAGGTCTAAATATCAGAAGGCTGAGAAGAAGATTCTTGAGATGTAGAGTACGCAGGTTCCTACTTGTGTGTATGGTCTGGTTTTGAAGGTTGATCAGATGCTGATGGTCGATCCTCGTGTGTCCCTTGCAAGAGATGTGTGTGGATTACTGTGGTTGTTGTCTCCAAAGTCATAGTAGATGGTTAATGTGATTTAGACTGATGTCGGAACTGATGTTGAAACATCATTTCAGTTCATTGCTTCCTCAGCCAAAGAAAGTTAGTTGTGCTCATGGTGGAGTATCAGGTCAAGCCATTTACCTAATCTGAAGAGATCAGTGGTGTGGATTAATAAAAGAGGGATCAGCTAGTGCCACAAGGGTGCTGAAAAAGAATGTCAGACCAGATCAAATGTCGTACCTTGTGTGAGAAGGTTACCTTATCACATATGATAAATAGCTTGACAGCAGTTGAGTATTTGTCGGCTTTTGATAAGGATGTGCATCTAACCGATAGTGAATACTCTGACGGGAGCTGAGTGTTTATCTAAGATGTTGTGCTTTCAACTAATGACAATATACATTGACGGGAGACTATGTATAAGTCTGATGTAAAAGTGCAGGACTGCTGAAGTGTTGTGAATTTACTTTTCTCAATGTGGCTGTTTATTTCTCTTCGTGGTGTGTTGGTGTGTGACGACCTGAATTAGCTGCTAAAGGTGTGATCCTTGGAGATCATCCTGGGTTCAAGGAACTCTGTGTTGATGTCCTACATGATATTGAAACTATCATGGTGGTTAAAAGAAGCTTGGGATTATAAAAATGAGATTGTGTGGCTATGGGGTAGTCTTGGACTACTTATTTTCTGAAGAATCAGATATGGCAGATTTGAAGTCTTTGGAGTTTCTGAGCAGGATGGAGGTTGTCTACTCAAACTTGATTGTTGAATCAAGTCTATGAGAGCATGGAAATCTGTTTCTGCAAAGGGAGGAGGTTCTTCTGAGTGGCAGAAGGAAGATCTGAATTCAACAGTTGGATGTCATAATGTTCTGACATCTAGCTTAACATCAGAAGTCTCAGTTGGTGATGTGGCACATCAGCTTATGATAGGGTGATCTACATGAATGAACAATAGGATGTTTCAAAAGATCGTTCTCATGGCAGTTTGCGGGAGCTGCAGGAAGGAGAAGATGTTACATGACCATGGCTTAGGGAGTCTAAGTGTGTTTGCTATTGAGCAATTGGAACATGTGACTTGAAGATCAAGTTTCCTTGGTGGATCAGGATATCTTTGTGAGAGTTCTGACAAACGTGAAAAAGATCAACAGGTGGCATTTGGTTGTTTTCATATAAGGATTCATGAATGAGGTGATCAAACTGTGGCATTTGGTTGATCTCAGAAGTGGATTCGAAGAATCAAGATAATCAGAGTGTGGCAGCTGGTTATTATTGAGGATTATCTTGGAACAAGTTACTCTTGGGAAGAAGGGTGATGAGTTGAAGACTCAAGGAGATTATTCTTCTTGAAGGTGGATGAGAGTTTATTTCTCTAGTTCTGTGGATTACTATGCTAGTAAGTCCAGTTGGTGGAGCATATCAAGAATCATGGTGATGATGTCTTGGTGTGTGGGAGATGTTCTAACTTAGTGTTGGAACATTATCCGGGATGGATATCCTTGGTGAAAGATGATTTTGCTCTGGTTCTGGAGCTTGGTGCCTATATTATACCTAAGGAGCGTCTACATAGTCATACGGGAGAATGATGAAGTAGAAGGACTGTCTTGGATGGAGAATGTAGAGAAGACTGAAGCAGATCAGGTATTAATTGCTTGAAAGTCTGAAGGTGAAGATACTCATCAATTGATCAGGAGTATTCCAAATTATCATACGGGAGAATGATAGGGAATAATTGCCTTTGGAGAGTTGGGTGAGAGAATATTGTTCCTGTGGTCTTGTGATCTTCTGTGATGTGATGTGTTTTTTGTTCTGGTTGTTTCTGGTCCCTTGGCTTAAGAGGGAGCTTGGAGATTCTGTTTTTATTTGGAATGTGGTGTTTTTCCTTAGTGCAGATGGATTCTGTTCATGATGTCAAGACTGATGTCTTAACATCTGCTGACAGAACATTCTGTTCAGAATGTTATGGTTTTTATCTCTAGAGAACACAATCTTCTATCTGATTTATGTACTGTTTGCTTGAGGGTCAAGCAGTGGGTGAATGTGTTCAGCAGGTGTGTTGAACAGAGGGTGCGCTCTTGAAGACATGAAGATGCGTCTTGCGTTTTCCATTCATTTTGGGTGTTCTTCTTGCAATGGAGCATTGGTTATCCATGTCAGGGAGAATACTGTATACTGTCAGATTGTACAAGCTTCTGAGTTGGATGTGTTCTGCTACTGACTTACTTGTTGTTGGTTGATTGTCCTTAGATGCATAATTGCTTGGTTTGGTATATTATGGCTAAAAAGGGGGAGAAGTAAGAAGTAGTAGTGTTCCTTGGTTGTTTCCTTGAGGGGGAGCTGGTTGTGTTATTCAAAGGTTGTATGGATATTGCTCTGGTGTGCTATTGCTTTGTCAAATATGGCTAAAAAGGGGGAGAGTGTGTGATTGCATGATGTGCTGATATCTAATGTCCCATATAATGTTCTAACATTTATTTGTGATTGCTAGTGTGAGTGGCGAGCTAGTTGTAAATGTTGTTGTGGAGTTGCTGCTGTGTGAGGTTGTGTATGTGTGAAGATGAAGATTGAGTACTGATCTGCTTGTGTAGGTGTTGCAGTGCTGATAATTGTTTTATCTGCTACTGATGTGTGTGACTATCTTCTGCTGCTGATATATTTTATATGATATGATGGTTTTAGCCAAAATTTTCCAAAGGTGGAGTTTGTTAGTTCTGCAGCTATGCAGTATTTGTGTTGGCTAAATTTTGTTAAAACCAATATGATAGCTTTATGTCACTAAAGTTGTTTTAACATGCTGTTTTGTGTATCTGCCATAATAGTTTAGTTGCAGGTTGTGAAATGTCAAGGAGGATGTCTTGACATGCTGTTCTGCGCTAAGCTGATATGAGTGCATGGTTGTTTTAAGGTGTTGCTGTTTTGCTGTCATGTGATGGTTAATCAAGATGTTGAAACAAGATGTTCTGGTTTACTGCATTCAACATGTTGGATAAGATGTCCTATGCTGTATCATTCGACATCGCGCCTGAGCTGAGCTGGACAGTTGAATTCTGTTATGATTTAACAGATGCTGAATATTCTGTGAATATTTAGTTATCCTATGTGGCGTCCAAAGTAATTGAGTTAAGATTTTGTGTTGGTTTTCAGATTTTCACTACTTTCTAAATATGGAGACATATTAGGAAATATTAGATTGAAGACCTATTTTCTTGGAGTTTATTTTGCAGATTTGTAGCAGCTGATATGCTGTGATTTGAAGCACAAATTCAGTTGGGATGTAGGTTATAAATAGGAGTGTTTGTAACCTGATTTAGTAACGATTCCAAGATGTAAAATTATTAGGGTTTCGTTCTTGTGAACCACTCTCTAGGAGAGTTGGTATGTGTGAACCACTCGGATTGTGAGATGGTCACTGTTCTCCTCGAAGCTTTTAAGTAAGAGTGAGTATTGTTCTTGGAGGAAGATGTTAAGCAACTCTAAGTATTGTTCTTAGTCATGTGAGTCATGTCTAGGTATTAGCATATAAGTGTGTCTGCTACTTTTCTGTGATTGAAGAGCTGTTGGAAATCAAGTTGTTGATGCAGTAGCTGAGGTGTTGACTGCTAGACATCATTGCGATGATTGGAAGTGAGATGAAGTCTCTTACCTAGGGAGGACTTAGGTAGAAGGGTCATTGGGTAGTAATTAAGTGAGTAGATCATCAACGGGTGTGTTAATTGTAGGGTCTACGAATTGATACTGCTAATAGTGGACTTCCTTCCTGGCTTGGTATGCCCCCAGATGTAGGTTGTTAGACCGAACTGGGTGAACAAATTTTGTGTGTTGTTTTTATCTTTTCAGTATCGTGCTTATTGTTATATACCTTGCCATGTGTGTTCATGTCAGACCAGGTGTCGAATGACATGTTATAGGACATCTGAATTCTGCACATGTACCAGAATTTCAAATCTGGTCCAGATGCATTGTAGACAGAGTGGATATGGCCATGTGCCACCTCATAATTATCACCAGTGTGATATCTGCTCTAAAGACAATCAGGGATGTTCTGTGGTGCAAGCAGCTCTACAGGAACAGATGAATCTCGGATGGATCCAAGAGCACCGAATTCGTGGAGTTAACATGGTTTACACGAATTCCGACGTCATTTAGAACCATGATATCTGTGCAATGAATGTCAATCTGGTGGCAATGCACTCAAGGAAAAGCCAGTATCATAATCTGCCGTGGCACGATTACAGTTCCTGTCTGATTTGCTCGGTAAACAAACAGGGATGCTCTTTCATACAGGAGGCCCTCCAGCATCAGATGGATCTTGGATGGGTCCAAGACTACCATGATAGGAATTCCTATCAAATCAACATGGTTCAGATCTTTGATATTCGCATGATGAATGCCAACCTGGTAGAGTTGCATGCTGAACAGGTCCGACTCGGATTCTTAATATCACACGACTATTAAAGCTGTAAAGCAGGTTGCAAAAACGATCGAGGTTATACCCTTGTCCAGGAGGCACTTCAGCACTTGTTGAATCACTGGTGGATGCCAATTTATATGGATGAAGATACTCAGCAGATTAGTATCAATAACAGAAACCCCACTCGGCGTCAGAGTCAGGATGTCCGGTCTGTGGAAGCTAACCTAGTGAGGTTACATTGTATTCAAAGTGGGTGTGGCTAGGTGCCACCACACAACTATGAATGTTAAGGCGTCTGTTCAGAAAGTAACCAAGGGTGCTACCTGGTACGAGCAGCTCTTCAGGGTCAGGTAGATCGTGGAGAGATTCGTCCATATCCGGGTTCTGGACCCATCAACTGGGCGCCGAATTACCTTGCTGATCAAATTGAGGATGTTGTTGTAATCTCTGATCATCAGAGGACCGGGAATGTTTTTGCCATTATCCCTCTACTTGACGAATCTAAAGTTCCCAACCGGGAACGGATCGAGATTGCTTACGATGGTCAGAAAAATCAGAAGGTTCCCATAGTCATCTATCTACCGGGACCACTACCGTATGAATCAACTAAGGCTATCCCTTACAAATACGGTGCAACGACAATTGAAAATGGAAAGGAAATTCCATTACCCTCCGTCGTGAATATTGCAGACATCAGTCATGTAACACGGAGCGGTCGAATCTTCAACCGAGGGGTTGGGGAACCTAACAAGGAAAAGGAACTTCAGACAGAAGCTCCCGATCCACCAGTCGGTCAATCCAGTAATCCCGATCTTTCGAAAAATAATGATAAGATACTGAAGCTCATCCAAAGGATTGAATACAACATTGTGGATCAACTGTTACAAACTCCTTCAAAGATCTCGGTATTATCATTATTACTCAGTTCAGAAGCGCATAGGGAGGCTCTACAGAAAGTCTTGGAGCAAGCCTTTGTGGAACAGGATGTAACAATCAGACAGTTTGATAATATTGTCTCTAATATCACTTCCTGCAATAATTTGGGATTTAGTGATGAGGAATTACCCGAAGAGGGTCGTCGTCATAACATGACGCTCAACATTACAGTTAACTGTCAGGACGATGCTTTAGCCAGCGTACTGGTAGACACAGGGTCAGCCCTAAATGTTATGCTAAAGTCCACTTTGATGCAATTATCATTCAAAGGCCCTCCGATGAGAATCAGCGAGGTCGTCGTCAAAGCGTTCAACGGATCCAGAAAAACAGTTATCGGCGAAGTTGATCTTCCCATAACTATTGGTCCTCACACTTTCCAAGTCACTTTCCAAGTCATGGACATCCGGGCAACGTACAGTTGTTTATTAGGAAGACCTTGGATACATCAGGCTGGAGCGGTCACTTCGACCCTCCCTTGCTGGTGAGTAACTTGTCATCATCTGCTGGTATAGAACCCGAGGAGGTTATTGGAACTCAGTTCCAAGCACTGTCGGTGGGCAGGGACAATCAATCCCAAGGAGGAACCTCGATTTCCTCATACAAAGATGTTATCAAAGCGGTCGAGTGTACCAATACAACAGGATGAGGATGGATTGTCATTCCTATTGACAATAAAACAAAGAAGGCTCTTGGTTTTTCTGCAACCTGTACCCGGACAGCTGTCAACGATGAAAGTCTTCATCCCCTTCAAAACTTCTTCCACAGTGGAGGTTTCCTTCACCCAGTGTCTCAAGCAGTACATGCTATCAATGAGGAAGATCCCTCTAACACAAATGAAGAATGGAAGTCCTATCTTAATGAGGACGGTTATATGTCTCAGGAAGAGGTGCCTACGCCATTTTGCTATCCTGCACAGAGTCTGAGATTTATACCAAGGTCAGACGTCGAAATGATCTATGGAGATTGTGATCCGGAAGGATGCCGTGCTCCGCCAAATTCATTAGAGGAGGACACTCTGATGAAAGACAACTTTGACCACAATTACTATGGCCCAATGGATGGTCTGCCAATGTGGCAGCCTTACCCAGGAAACTTAGGGCAAGAGAGTCAGCCGAACAATGAAAATCAGCTGACCGTCATTGAACAGAATACTTGTGTCCCCACCATATCATGGGATCAACACTCAGGTCATTCATAAACTACTCAACATGAAGATGAATTTGCAACGTTTGCAGGACTCAAATTCATCAATTATGCTTTTCCTGAGGTTAACATCATCGAGAGAGATGACTCCTCCAGTTCCAAAGAAGTTTGGGACACCTTGGGACAACTGAGTGGGAGGTACGACTATATGGTCAAGTACACCGCTCCCGAAAGCTCTCGTATCAAGCTGAAAGATATCTAGCCTACTGGATGGAGAGATACAGCTGAGAGCACAAATGCTATGCAAAATGCAATAGAGGAATTCTCCTACGATAATTCTGCTTGGGAGACAGATTCCAATGATCCTGCTCCGCCAGAAATCAGTGTCATTTCTGAAGACAAATCAAGGAAGGTGCCAGACTTTGTGATTCACCGAGGGGTTCGCTGCCAATGGGTTGCTGTTGATGTTCCGAAGGTCGTTGGTCAGTCAAAGTAATTGCCATCTTTAACCTTTCACCCTGCCCAGGTGAAACAGATGTTTTAATAGGGCTCGCTTTCTGTAAAATTTCCCTCTTCGTTTTTCCCAAAGCGACAGAGTTTTGTTTTATAGGACTGTAGTTTCAAGATTCGACTTGTTCATTAATAAAATAATGTCGTTCTGTAATTTCCGCATTAATTGCTGTTTTCTCTTTTTGCTTTTTCAGAAAATGGTAATCCTAAAAAACAATTCAATAATAAAAACAAGCAGTAAAATAAAACACTGCATACACTTGCATTTTCTCTATCTCTTCTAAACACGAATCATCACGTCATGTAGATTACTTGTTTTAAACCCCGTTGAAACATACGATCCGATGCCTTCTCCCAACTTTAAGTTCCCGGTATTCGAGGCTGAAGAAGAAAATGATGACAAAATTCCAGAAGAGATCTCTCGACTACTCAGACAAGAGGAAAGGTCCATTGAACCTCACAAAGAGCCGTTGGAAACGGTAAACTTGGGTTCAGAAAAAAAGAGAAAAGAAATCAGGATTAGGGCACTTCTCAGTCCAACTGCCAAAGAGAGTTTGATAAAGCTTCTCAAAGAATTTCCCGATGTATTCGCTTGGTCCTATCAGGATATGCCAGGGTTGGATACCAGCATCGTGGAACATCACTTACCGCTGAGATCAGAATGTCCGCCAGTAAAGCAAAGGTTGAGACGCACTCACCCGGACATGGCCATCAAAATCAAATAGGAGGTACAGAAACAGATAGACGCAGGTTTCCTCGCTACATCTGAATATCCTCAATGGTTAGCCAACATCGTACCCGCTCCCAAAAAGGACGGAAAGGTCAGAATGTGTGTCGATTACAAGGATCTGAACAAGGAAAGTCCAAAGGACGACTTTCCTTTACCACACATTGACATGCTGGTAGACAGCACAACAAAGTTCAAAATTTTCTCCTTCATGGATGGATTCTCGGGCTATAACCAGATCAAAATGGCGCCGAAAGACATGGAGAAAACTTCGTTCATTACCCCATGGGGAACCTTTTGTTACAAGGTAATGTCGTTCGGTGTGAAGAACGCCGGGACAACCTATCAAAGGGCCATGACTACTCTGATTCATGACATGATACACAAAGAAATCGAGGTATATGTCGATGATATGATTGCAAAATCTAAAACAGAGAGTGAGCACGTTGAACATCTGTCAAAATTATTCGAACGTCTAAGAAAATTCAAGCTCCGCTTGAATCCCAACAAGTGCACCTTCGGTGTCCGTTCAGGGAAACTACTAGGGTTCATCGTCAGCCAGAAAGGAATTGAGGTTGATCCTGACAAGGTCAAGGCCATTCAAGAAATGCCTTCTCCGAAAACTGAAAAACAAGTCAGAGGATTCCTGGGATGTTTGAACTACATCTCCAAATTCATATTCCTTATGACCGCCACGTGTGCGCCGATTTTCAAATTACTCAAAAAGAACCAGGATTGCGTTTGGACAGAAGATTGCTAAACCGCTTTCGACAGTATCAAGGAATATCTATTGAATCCGCCGATTCTATAACCTCCAATGGAAGGAAGGCCACTGATCATTTACCTCACAGTCTTGGAAGACTCAATGGGATGTGTACTTGGCCAACAAGACGAAACCAAACGGAAAGAGTCTGCCATTTTGAGCAAGAAATTCACCGACTGCGAAACTCGGTACACGATGCTTGAGAAAACTTGTTGCGCTTTGGCTTGGGCAGCCAAACGTCTTCGCCAATACATGATTCGTCACACTACTTGGTTAATCTCCGAAATGGATCCAATCAAGTATGTCTTCGAAAAGCCTGCTCTCACGGGAAGAATCGCCCGTTGGCAGATGTTATTATCAGAATATGACATAGAGTACCACACTCAGAAAGCCGTTAAGGGGAGTATATTAGCCGATCATTTGGCTCATCAACCGATTGACGATCAAGAATCAACCGGGTTTGACTTCCCAGACGAAGATGTCATGTATCTAAAAATGAAAGATTGTGATGAACCGTTACCCAGTGAAGGGCCAGAACCAGGTTCCCAATGGGGACTTATCTTTGACGGAGCAGTTAATCATTATGGAAACGGAATTGGGGCAATCATTGTTACCCCTCAGGGTACCTACATTCCTTTCACCGCCAGACTTATGTTCAAATGTACGAACAACGAGGCCAAATACGAAGCTTGTATCATGGGTCTCGAAGAAGCAATTGATTTAAGAATCAAGAACTTGGACGTATATGGCGACTCAGCTCTGGTTATCAATCAGATAAAAGGAGATTAGAACACATACCAATTAGGACTGATTCCTTACAAAGACTATGCAAGAAGGTTGTTACCCTTCTTTAACAGAGTCGAGTTTTATCATATCCCTCATGAGGAGAATCACATGGCTGATGCATTAGCCACTCTCTCTTCTATGATTAGTGTAGGTCAATGGAACGACCTACCTAAGATCGACATAATGTGCCTTGAGCGGCCTGCTTACATCTTCGTGATCGAAGCAGTCATAGACGACAAACCTTGGTATCACGATATCAAATGCTTCCTTCAGAAACAAGAGTACCCACCTGGGGCACTAAGGAAAGACAGAAAAACCCTCAGAAGGTTGGCTGGAAACTTCTTCCTGAGCGGTGATACTCTCTATAAGAGAAATTTTGACATGGTCTTGCTCCGATGCGTAGACGGACCAGAAGCAGACATGCTTATGAAAGAAATTCATGAAGGATCCTTTGGCACTCACGCCAACGGACGCACAATGGCTAGAAAAATTCTGAGAGCAGGGTACTACTAGTTGACCATGGAATCCGACTGCTACAAGTACATGAGGAGGTGTCACAAATGTCAGATATACTCCGACAAAATTCATGTACCGCTATCACATCTCAAAGTTCTTTCTTCCCCATGGCCTTTTTCTATATGGGGAATCGACATGATTGGCATGATTGAGCCCAAGGCTTCAAACGGACATCGGTTCATCCTGGTAGCCATTGACTACTTCACCAAATGGGTCGAAGCAGTGTCATACGCCAATGTAACCCGACAAGTAGTAGTCCGATTTATCAAAAACAATATCATCTGCCGTTATGGTGTTCCAAGCCAGATCATTACGGATAATAGATCTAACTTGAACAACAAGATGATGAAAGAGTTATGCACAGAGTTCAAGATCGAACACCATAACTCATCTCCCTACCGACCCAAGATGAACAGAGCGGTAGAAGCGGTCAATAAGAACATCAAGAAGATCGTTCAAAAGATGGTTGTAACCTACAAAGATTGGCACGAGATGCTACCCTTTGCTCTTCACGGTTATCGCATATCTGTCCGCACTTCAACAGGGGCAACCCCTTTCTCTCTAGTGTATGGCATGGAAGCAGTGCCCCCCATAGAAGTAGAGATCCCGTCAATCCGAGTATTGATGGAAGCTAAGCTCACCGAAGCTGAATGGTGTCAAAGCCGACACGACGAATTGAATCTGATCGAGGAGAAGCGAATCACGTCACTATGCCACGGTCAGTTATATCAACAGAGAATGAAGAGGGCGTTTGACAAAAAAGTCCGACCTCATGTCTTCAGAAAAGGAGACCTCGTGCTCAAGAAGATACAGTCATTTCTCACTAATTCGCGAGGTAAATGGACTCTGAATTATGATGGCCCCTATGTGGTCACAAAAGCTTTCTCAGGCGGCGCCTTGAGACTTGCAACCATGGACGGAGAGGAATTTGCCTACCCCACGAATGTTGATGTAGTCAAGAAATACTTCGCCTAAAAAAAACGTCTCGGTGGATTGAAAACCCGAAAGGGCGGTCCAGGCAAAAGTTAGAGACATAAAAAGAAAAAATCATCCCGGTGGATTGGAAACATCACAGTACAATCCAGGCAAAAATTAGGGATAATGGCAAGTAACTATGTTCAACAGTGGCAGGTCCCTCAGCAGCAGTTACACCATCCATCGGAGGAAAACTCCAGTCAAGGTCATCTTCGACAGAAGCTCAGGATGTCTCGAATTCAAAGTTGGTAGAAGGATAGTGGTCGTTATGTTTCAACGTAGCCCTTTTCCCTGTAAATTACCATTTTCTAACTTTGTAAATACTCAATGGAATCACGCGTTTGGCTGATCTCCATTTTATCAATAAAATTTGAGCCCTTGTGCTTTTGTTTGTAATTCTTATTTGTTTTAGCTTTACAGAATGACGTTGTTAGTGATTCTTGAAATAAAACAAAAATGAATTTACTTGTTAAAACTTTTTCTGTTTTTTAATAAAGTCGGCAATTTCTTTTGACTGTTGAACATCAAAGGAACATCAACCGCTTCTCCGGAAGTAAGTGAACTTCAAAGTGCAGAATCAAAGTACTCCTTCTAACCCAGTACGCCTGAATGAAAGGATCAACTATGTCAGAGACCTTGTTTCGTCTGACACGCCTCGGCCGAGTTCTTATCTCTTAAGCCCGATCAACATAGCTCCCAACAGGGACTATCTCTCCTAATCAAGGTGGAATTGCTATTCTGAACCAACGGTACTTCTTCGCCCCGCGATGGCCGAGTATCCAGTCGTGTTCACCTGTCAGCTTGTATGTCGCGTCAGTTTTGTCAGCATAAACATACATGCATCATTACATTATTGATTTGCATTCACATTTCATATTGCATCACTATCACTCTAGTCGCCCTTGTCCCCTAGTGATAAAAGTCCTCTCAATCGAGTTGTCAGCCCTTTCCTCGTCAGGAAGTGTTGCGTCTGAACGTTCTCTCTCCTCCAGTTTTATTTCTGGATTGAAGTGGGGTTCTCGACCACTTTGATAACTTGAACCTCTGAAAGACCAGAGAGCCCTCAGTTAACATCACTCTTAGCCATTGAAGATGATATCCTTGTTTTCCCGGATTAAAGAAAATCCCGAGAGAAAGCCTCCTAAATCGGAGATTCGGCAGTACGGCAGTTTTTCTCCGAAAAACCCACCGATGAAAAGGTCATCGGCACCTCAAAATTGGATCACATCATATGGCATTTCTCCGAGAAGATCTCCGAGAAAAGTATGATGTAAAGACCCCAAACGAATGCAGTCTCTCAAGTGACTCGCATTCCCCAAGTAGAGTCAACAAATGGCATCTCCAACAGAGAAGTTTGTACACCTTTACAACTCAGACGACTGGGTTCCCCAGCAAGTCTGACATCGAAACTTTTTCCCATCAAATGGCATCTCCCCAAGAAAATTCGGCGAGAAGTTTGAGGAAAACCGCTACACGCAGCGTCCCTTGTCAATAAGGTTTATTGACAAAAGAAACTAAGACCAGTTCCTTGGTAGGAAACCAAGAACGAGGGGAAGTTTATTTTAGAAACTGAGACCAGTTCCTTGGTAGGAAACCAAGAACGAGGGGAAATTTATTTTAGAAACTGAGACCAGTTCCTTGGTAGGAAACCAAGATCGAGGGGGTGTTTAATTCAGCAACTTAGACCAGTTCCTTGGTAGACAACCAGGATCGAGGGGAAGTTTTACCTTTTCTAAGTGTCATTGCTTAGCAAAAGAAGATGAATGCGTAAGCTACCATTCATAACCGCCATCAAAATTTCGGGTATTCCGATATTTAATCCTCTTGCACCCCGAATGCCCGAATACCTTCGTCATTCACACCTTCGTGTCCAAGAAGTTTAAATAGGGGCATCTGTCATACCCCAAATTTTGACCACTAAGATTTCCCATCATTGTGAAAATCATCATCATAATATGGAGGAACCATCATACTTCATCAGTCTCCCCAAAGATGGGTGAGCATTCACTACAATCAAAATTAGGGTTTCAAGCCCTCTCTGAGTGCTTAGACAAAGGATCAATCAAGGAATGACATGATCTTCAAATTGTCTAACCTCTAAAACATCCACAATGGATCAAAAGGACTCCCACTTCAAGGATTAAGCACAAGGCTGCTCCCTTCTAGGTGGATCAAGTCTCAAGATCGACAGTGTCACCAAATTAGGGTTTTGGTCGACCAGGGCCTCCAGATGGAAATTTTTCATTTGGACACAAGCCAATGATCTAAAACCTAACCTAATATACTTCATGGGACCTCATGGACCCAATCATCAAGTCAATTTTTCCTCGGGGGATGCATTCATCAAAAATCAGGAATTAGGGTTTCTTGACCTAATTCACCCCTAAGTTGACTTTTAGGGCAAATCATGAGCCAAGACCTCAAAGGAGGATTTGAGGGTCTCTAATAAACTATATTGATCCATTTGTAACAATGGAATAATCCAAGAAGCTTGAGCAACAAGTCTCAATTTCATCTGCACCACAGTTAGGGTTTTAAGGAAAAAGTCAACTATAACTTTGACTTTTGACCAGGACATGCTCCCAAGCCCTATGACATGCATAAATATACCCTATGACACCCATGGAACATGTCCATCAAGTTTGATTTAGGTCAAGGACATGATTTCCTGAAGAATTGCACAGTTTGGAATTCATCTGATAAAAAGTCAACTGTGCACAAAAGTCAACTTTGACTTTTTGAGATTTTTCACCAAAATGGATTTTTAACCCTAAAATGATGTTAATGTATGATTTGAATCATCATTCATCAAGAAAAATCAAGAAAAGTTGGGTAACTTGTAAAAGGGGTAACCATAAAAAACTTAGAAAATTTTCTAAGTTAAAAATAAAGTGGCTAGGGTACCAACTTTGGAGGGTCATAACTCCTAAACCACAAAGCCATTTTCTCCCATCCAAGGCTTGATTTGTAGATCTCATTTCCCTCTACAAAAACTTCAACTAGACCTAATTCCAACTCCTCATGGATTTTGAGTTATGGAGTGATCAAAATCAAGAAAAGTCACTTTGTTCCAACACTTAGTGAAAATTTTACTAAGTCAGATTTTACCCTACTTTTTGCCAAATGTAGGGGGATTTTTCACTTGGATTCAAAAGAGATCAAAACCAAATATGTTCAAACAGTTGTTGTATCATGTAAGGGCTTTCCAAAATGACCAAGAACATTACCAAATTCAATTTGAGTCATGAGATATGACATTGGAAAGTTGCCTTGCTGAAATCTGCCAAGGCAAGGCAGAATTTGCATTTTTGCTCGATTTGACAAAATCAGCCAAATCCAAATGCTCCTATCTACTTGGACACCTCTGAGGATTGAATCTAAAGGGGACAATCACTGAGCCAAGCCTCCAAAGTCTTTGGAACAAGAAATAGCATGTTGAACCTAGAATGGCCAAAATAGGGACAAGACTCCAATTTTGGATTGAAGCATTCAATGGAAGCATCAAGGTGGCATGGACTGAGCCATTTGCAACTGAATTCAGTCAAGACTTATCCAAGACCAAGGGAACCACAACCCTGTGCCCTAACCTCTAGTCAATGGCTAGAGGAGACTTGGATTTCCATTGGCCAACATTGAACAAACACCTGCTGCAGTTGTCATTCACTGTGGATCCCAAAACAAACTTACTCTACTATAAATAGAGCTCAATTGTGATCAGTTTAAGTACACCAAAGGCCTACAACACTTGCCTTTCTCAAAAACCACTTCTCACTCTCAAAAATGCCTTTCTTAGCAAGTCACTATCGGGTTTTTCATTAGAGAGCAATTCCACTCAAACCAATCACACACACACCTCATATACATCATATGTGAGCTGATCAAACACTTAAACAACAACTGGAACACTGATTTCTCAGAATCACCAGTCAATTGCTCAAGGTTTTAACCAAAGTGCAGTTGAGATGCCATGAAGTGATCCAGCCATTCTCAGTCAAGTCCAAGCATTCAAACACACTCCATAGGGTGTAGGGAAGTTGTTCAGATCATCACAATTCATCTGTAACACCTCCTACTCAGAAATCAATTTGCTCTTCCTGTCACGACCTAGAGGTAAGCTTAAACTTGGTCATCTCTCAATCTATGCATATTTCCTCACACAATACTTTTGCCAAATGTTCATAATCATGCATGGAATGTTTCCCCTCAAGTAATTGCTTTGTTTGAATCGTGTGTTAAAAATCCCAGCCTTCATGCAGAAATTAGGGTTCATAAGGATTTATCGTGATTTCTTGTTTTATGCTTAATTTAAATGAAATTAATTGTCATAAACATGATCGTGAGGTTGAGACGAGCATATTGATATGTGGATTGCATGATATAATCAAGTATTCAGTGAGATTGGATAGAAAATGTAAATCTGGGCAAGGCAGAAAACGCGCGTGTTCTTGGTCCATGTTCTTGGCGCCATTTTCATAAATTCAAATATTTGAATTTTGTGATTTTATTTAATTGATTCAAAAATTAATTTCTCTCTGAGTTTTAATGATTTTGAGTTGATTCTTTTTTAAATAATTCAGAAAAATGTTAAAATATTTTATTTTCCCAAAAAATCCCAAAAATATTATTTATTTTGAAAAATAACCTTTTGGGCCTCTCCTCGAGCTATAAGACCCATTTAAAACACTTTGGGCCTCTAATAGAGTGTAAGACCCAACCCCCTTTTAACCAAAATCATTTGGGCCTCAGATATTGTATAAGCCCCTTTGCGTTAAAAGAAAACCTCGGCGCGATCGCCATTTCAAACGGAAAAATCATCTGGGCCTACCCTCGTGTTATAAGCCCCACTCTTTTTCTTTAAACTTTTTGGGCCTCTTGAGAGAGTGTAAGACCCATCCCTTTGTACAGAAAACAATTTTTGGGCCACAGTCACTTGTATAAGTCCCTCTGTACAAATTTAACGGTGTGCTCACTGATAAAACCCTGGGCCTCTCCTTGAGCTGTAAGCCTCAAATCTTTCTTTTTCAAAGCACTTTCTCCTTTGATTTTGAATATACTGTTGTTTTCAATCTTTCTTTGTTGAATAACTAACCAAACAACATGGAAGCTCTACAACCGAGTAAGTGTTTATCCGCTTTCATTTACCGCTTTCATATACATATAACTGTATTGTGGGGCTGTTTCACTTAAGTCTTCTTTCATAAACTCATATCAACTATGTAATAATAGTATAGATATTTAGAGTTTTCCCGGCCACTACGTCTAGAACTAGGTGACGCCGTTTCGTTTATTCATAGAAATAGACAACTAGATCCCCAATAGGATCACCAGATACAGTCTTCTCTTTGGTTGTCCTCATTAGGAATTATCAAGAAACTCTATTCCCAGAGATGAATGTATTCTCCGTGAATGGCATCTTTGAGTTTCTTCCAAATTCTCAAACTTTCCTGACTTGATCTATTCCTTGTGAATAGCTTGCCTTGAATTTCTCGGGGTTTGGGGACCCACGGGCTTCTTAAAAGCATCGGTCTCCTCTTGGGCATCGTACAAGGACCCACCGGCTTCCTAAAAGCAACCCCGCCTCCTCTTGGGCTTAGTACAAGGACCCTACGGCTTCTTAGAAGTATTCATAGCCTCCTCTTAGGCTTCGTATAATGATTCTTCCTCCGGGAATGATAGCCTCCTCTTGGGCATCGTACAAGGACCGATCGGCTTCTTAAAATTTTCCAGCCTCCTCTTGGGCTTCATACAAATTGTCCCGACGACCTCCTAGAGGTATAGGAACAGAACTTAGTCAGCTGCATAGAATAGTCCTTTCATAGAGTCTATTACTATTTCTCAAAGCACAATACAAAAGATGACACTCTAAACTTGGACAGTCTAATCTCCTTGAGTCTCAAAGACATTCTCAAGTGACCCCTTCAAGAATAGGAAGGAATCCCGCAGACTCAGACAATCTCAATACCTTTCGGATTTCCCACTTCCTTAAAGAACAGGAATAACCCGGATCCTCGAACCAAATCGTTGAGTACAATGTTGCTCATATAAGAACTGATTTTCTCTTTCAAAATCAGTATACTGGACCTGTCACTCAACTAAAACAGTAACCATATCCTCCTCTTAGGCTTTGTATAATGATCCTTCTCCAGTGAAGTTAGCCTCTCTCTTGGGCTTTGTACAATGATTCTCCCCAGCGGAGCCAAACAACATTTAGCCTCTCTCTCGGGCTTTGTACGAGACACATAAGAGACTCCCTCATTGAGTCAATCACCTCTTTAGCCTCCATCTCGGGCTTTGTATGAGATACAAAAAAAACTCTCTTGTTGAGTCAAATAGCCTCCATCTCGGGCTTTATACGAGATACCAAAAGACTCCATCGTCGAGTCAAAACTTTTTAGCCTCTCTCTCGGGCTTTGTACGAGACACGTATTAGCCTCCTCTTAGGCTTTGTATAAGAAAACCATTGGTTGGTCCAATCAACCTTTTAGCAACAAAGTTGTGCCTCGTTCACAGTACACAAACTTCAATAACTCCTTTCCCCTTCATCTAATTGCTGTAAGCGGCAAGCCTCTGGATCATCTACATCCATGCCAATGTCCCTCTTTTAGTATGAGAAATTCCTAAGGAAAGATGGCATTGCTTTAAACTGAGTTAAAGTCTTCTCCTTCAGGTTAAAATCCCCTATAAAGGAAATTATGGCATTTCCGGATTCGTAAATCCCAGTTAAAGTAATCCTCCTTTACAGTCAGTCACCCAACAGTTGTGACAAATAGACCCCTTTAGAGATGACAAATTCTCTCTAAGGTCAACACTTTCAGCTTCACATCTTGGGCTTTGAACAAGATACAAACCACCTTTCGCTTCACATCTTGGGCTTTGAACAAGACACCAAAACAACCATTTCCTCCCATAGAATAGGAGGAACTACGAACGCTCTGATTTCCCTGTTTCAGTAAACGGGAATACGTAGGCATAAGATCGAAAGAAAAGATCTTAGCGAGCACACTAAACAAAAAACCCAAAATCCCATACTTTCATATATATATCCGTCCTAACATCTCAACCGATAGCCTAAAGCACCCCTCGTCAACAAAATAAACCTAGAAAAAACCCCGAATCTTTGTAGCATCTGTAAACCAACAATTTTGACTGTTTAATCTCAGTATGCAAGCAGGGTTAGTTGGAGACATCTATTTCCCTTCCTTCATTAGCTTTAATAGGATAAAAAATAAATCGAGTTGTAGTAACCCCAAAGAGCGATCGTGCTTCGCAACCACGTCCAAAAATCACTCGCTACACCAGAACAACTAAAACATGTTCAGACATAATCAACAAGTATTCTACGCAGTTTATATCAAATTTCATCCGTGAAAACATCGATTTCTATCAATTGCTCCTAATTTCAATCGATAAGAAAAGTCGTGAAACAACCAAAACAATTACAACAAACAACACATATACATACACAAGCAAGATATAATTGAAACTTCTCACCCTTACCCGATTATTCGCGCTCGAAACGGAGTTATGTCGATTTTCCTCTTTCTCCCTTTTTCTTTCCTCTTCCTTTCTATCTTCTCTTTTCTTTCTCTTCCTTTTCTTTTCTCTCTATTTCTCTCTAATCTCTATTTATATAAAAATATCTAAACCCCTAAAAAGACTATTTTACCCCTCAACTCAAATATCTCGCAAACGCTCTCAAAACGCGATAAAACATAAACATCGATGAAAAATAATATATTGTCAAATAAAAGTCAAGAATAAAATAATATAAAAACAAAAATAATTAAATCGACTCGATTAAATAAATCGGGTAAAATGGGGCGTTACAATTCTCCCCCACTTAGAAATTTTCGTCCTCGAAAATATAACCGATACGAACAACTCTGGATACGACTCCCGCATCCGACCAACAAACTACCATGCCAACAAAAGGCACACCACGAATAACACAAACTGACGAACCACCTTGCTAACAACAACGACTACAACGACACGACAATAGTAAAAACGACAACGACAAGATGCAATGCCCATACAATGCACCTGACGACTAACTCACGACTCAAAGAATACCTAAGTTACAAACACACACAGGAATTAACTACTCGCACTCGAACCATCACGATGGAAACGAGGCAACAACTCAAACAAGAACACAAGTTCCACGACCCAACATCGATTCAACAACCTCTACATAACTACAATACTAACATCCTTGTCACACAACATTATTACAACAATGTTATGATTCACCAATCGAACATACAACCAAAACATCCATCTACATAGTAGCCCATGAATAATATTTAAACCTTCCACCTAACACTTCCATTCTGGAACGTCCAATGGTCTCCTCATTCCTACATGTTCTCAATGTCCCACCTATAAACTCTTACAAGTCACACACGTATATACAAATCGTGCCGCACCACGCTTCCGCTACGCATTCTGATGACTCGTAACCATTAAATCCAAACAATTCATTGCACACACTATCAAAGTCGGAAAGACACGTCTATTCCATCCAACCTAATTCTCGTCTGCTATCAATAAGAGATTAAGGGTGATCAGTTCCTCAATTTGTCAACAGACAGTCGACAATCATGATGGGGCATAAACCGTCTTTACCCACCTATAATAGCATTTCTTGCACCTTGTGCACACAACTACCTAAGGCATAAATCCTTAGTCGAGTAAACCTTACCTCCGCATTCCCTCAGGAACCGGGAACCACACTGTCCAAACAACACTTACAATCTTGCAACCAACGGCACACTGAGCCAATGCTCCACACCTGAAGCAACTTGGAGAAGCACCAGCTTCTCCTCCACTTATCTCATTCTCACACCTGAAGATAAAGGATTAGGAAACCAGAAAGTACTGACAGTGTTTCACACACATATCACATACTAAGGAACAAACAACATCGACAGTATTCAACTGTCACACCAACTGACTCAACAACTTGGTCGGACGGACCGACCTGCTCTGATACCATTAATGTAACACCCCAATTCCCATCGCGAATAAATAATACATAAATAAATCAGAGTAACTAAAAATTTATTTTTCCGACAGAATCAAGGATGCCACATTTACAGAAAGAAAACACAATACACTGCTCAATTATTTGATACATAACACAAACTGGGGTAACATCAAAGAGAAACTTTTTCCATATAAAAGGAAAGTTCAATTATGGAATAAAGCGGAAATATCCATAACTGACTTGTTTTACAAAAGAAATTGTTTTATAACGTCAAAATATTCATACAAAAGTATTACAAAATATATTCAACAAATGTACACATATATAACATAATCGTTCCCCGACTCCCGTGCTACGTATCAGAGCAGACACTAAGACCGACAAAAGAATGAAGAACTAATCTTCACAAAAGCCTCCAAGACACAAATCTGAAATTGCCTCATAGAGCAATAAACCACAGCAGAAGGGTGAGAAATAACAACTAAATCAAGATTGCATAATAATATACAAACACACATAAGTTCACATGCATAGTTATTCTCACCACAAGCATCACATACTAATACATATAGCAGGCCACATATACATAACATATATCAATTATCCAACATAATCACATATTTGCACATAAGGCATACCAGAGTCACAACATATGGAAACACACCACCACATCTCATAACACATGTCTATACATAGAACATATTATCCACAACCAATGCATTTATCAAATATGCACATCAATTCACGAATTCAAACATAAATCTCAATACATACTCAATCAATTCATGATTTTCCACACATAATCAATCAATTCATGATTTTCCACACATAATCAATCCATTCATGATTTATGCAAATGCAAAGAGACCGACACAACGACTCTATGCAAATGCAATGCGGTACCATCCATCCATCATCTCATCACTAGTTCACTCAGGAACTATTGGAAAAATCGCTTGTTACTTAGTGTAACTCCCCGTCGGGCAAACGATGTTCCCCGTCGCTTTAGGTCCTCTTGGTATAAGGCGCACGACATTTATGGATCGCTTTAGGTCCTCTTTGTATAAGGCGCATGATCCGATTGCTTTAGGTCCTCTTTGTATAAGGCGCACGATCGTCTATAATCATCGCTTTAGGTCCTCTTTGTATAAGGCGCACGATGTTATAGCTGATACCCTCTGGAATCGTTTCGTCGCTCACACCCACTAGGGCACACGACATCACAAGAATGCATATCATGATGCTTGACATACAAGAACTCATGACAATCAAATGCATCACCATAATTCAATAATATGAATTCTCTCATCATCATTATTCATGCATTGTAAATCAATTCAAACAATGCATTTACTTGCCATAAGGCCACCAAATAACACACACTGAATTTCACATAAACAATGCATTTCATCATAATCCACAAACCACAACAATTAGCATTTTAGCATATACACTCATATCAATTCATATCAAGAATTACTCACCATCAACCACAACAATCACAACAACTTATCACATGCTTCAACATCATATAACCCACAACAATCCCACAAAACATCATAACAAAATACATTGATATTCAATCAAACAATGTATGTTACCACACAACAACATCATTATCGCATGCTTCAACATCATATAAACCACATAAAAGCTCCACGTTATACAACAATAACACAACACACGGTAAAACACCAACCGCACGCATTTAACGCGATAAAAACCCGACAACCCCACACTTTTGCAAAACCACGACTTAAATAAATCATCTCCTACCCTCCAAACCATTCTTAATAGAAAGAATATTTCATTAGCTTTCCAACGCTTCGAACGGCGACCAAAACGGACTTACGGTTCAAAAGTTACGAAGAAAACAAAATAGAAAAAATCTCACTTTCGCTCCAGTATTCGCTAGGCGAACCCTAGCGAACCAAGGCAGTGGAAAACCAACATAAAGTTCGCTAGGCGAACCTCTAGGCGAACATTCGCCCGTTCCTTTGTTGGGGTTCGCTAGGCGAACCCGCGAAACCCAGAATTCGCAGCAGCGTCAATATAGGTCATGTGGGGCCAAAATACATCATTTCTTCCACCCAAACCCTTCCAATTCATACCAGAACAACTAAAACATGTTCAGACATAATCAACAAGTATTCTACGCAGTTTATATCGAATTTCATCCGTGAAAACATCGATTTTTATCAATTGCTCCTAATTTCAATCGATAAGAAAAGTCGCGAAACAACCAAAACAATTACAACAAACAACACATATACATACACAAGCAAGATATAATTGAAACTTCTCACCCTTACCCGATTATTCGCGCTCGAAACGGAGTTATGTCGATTTTCCTCTTTCTCCCTTTTTCTTTTCTCTTCCTTTCTATCTTCTCTTTTCTTTCTCTTCCTTTTCTTTTCTCTCTATTTCTCTCTAATCTCTATTTATATAAAAATATCTAAACCCCTAAAAATACTATTTTACCCCTCAACTCAAATATCTCGCAAACGCTCTCAAAACGCGATAAAACATAAACATCGATGAAAAATAATATATTGTCAAATAAAAGTCAAGAATAAAATAATATAAAAACAAAAATAATTAAATCGACTCGATTAAATAAATCGGACAAAACGGGGTGTTACACAAGTCATTAGGAAATTCAAATAATTTTTAAAAACCTATAATGTTAACAAGCCACGATCAAGAATAGGCGCTAATTCATACGCAAGATGAACAAGCTACACCTATAAAAACATACCTTTTTCATGAGAGAAAGCACCTCATTTTCTTTGTATTCAATCATATCAAGTTGCCTTTTCATAAGGGCCTCTATTTCACGGATGAGATCAACATCATTCTGCAAATGTCAAATTTATTTATGACAAAAGAAAATCAGGGCAAAACAAATATCAGAATCCTATAATGATCTCAATACCAAACAACATACCAAGTAGCATACCAAGTATTATACAAGTAGCAGTAACAAGATGTGTAGGACCAAATTGATTCAGAATACCAATAGCATATAAAATTGAAAAGTAAAAGCACTTGTTGAATTGTTTGGATCAATATTCCTAAGCTGAGAATTGACTTTAAAACCAACATCAGTACACACATATGCTACAACTAGTTTCAGATTACAAATCACCATTACAAGAAGTTTCTAAAGGACTAATCATACTAACTTGTTTCCAGAAAATTCCTAAACAATTGAATATAAACCTGAGATCCATAAAATACCAGAAAAATAAATAAAAAAATACCCATAAAAACAAATCATCAAAAAGAAAACATGACATTAACAGTGTCATTTGACCCAAATCAAATCTAAACCGAGAACCCTATTGAGGATTGGATCATGACCGAATCAAGCATCATAATCTTAAATCGACATCAAAACCTAAATTATTATTCCAAAATGTTTGGCTCTTGTGATGGAACGAGAACGGAGAACTCATAGTTGAATGAGAGCTTGTACAAGAGCGACGAATCATACGCATGAGAAGAATGAGAAGCTCGTATGAAAAGAAAGGGTTAGGGTTAGAGTTTGTGGAATGAATTGTACGTAGGAGAAGCTTGTACCCTTCATTATTAACATTTTCTTTTTTACAGAATTTACAGTGTGGCATTATTAAAACACGTATGCAAATGAACGGTTACACATGGCACGCTACATCATCCTCCGTTAGTGGAAACTAACGGGAGGGACTAGAGTTAGAGACGAAAAACTTTGAGAGGACCAAAGTTTGAAGGAAATTTTTTGAGGGACCAAACTTTAAAGTTGACTTACTTGTAGGGACCTAAAACTTATTTAACCCAAGTTTATATAGAGATAATGACTTAACCTCAATATAAAAATTAAAGAAAATTACACTCTACTTTTTTTTCTTCATGTTTGCTGAGGGGAATGATGAAGAGTGTGGGGAGAAGGTTTCTGATGGTGAAGAGGGTGTGGACAAGGATGAAGAGGGTGGGGAGAAGGTTTCTGATGTGAATGGTAGAGAGGAGGTGGACAATGTTGAAGAGGGTGGGGAGAAGGTATCTGATGTGAATGGTGAAGAGGAAGGTGGGGTTGGCAATCAAGTGGATGATGAAATGGATGTTGTAATGGATGATGAAGTGGAGGATGAAGTGGTTAGTGATCATGAGTTAGATTGGACAACTATTTTACCTAGGGATGGCAACGGGTAGGGTTGGGTGCGGGTTTTGCACTACCCAAACCCATACCCGAAATCACCACCCGCACCCGAACCCGAACCCAAATGCTATTCGGGTGGCAAAATGACACCCACGCCCACACCCGTTGGGTTCGGGTTTTTCCACCCAAACCCTAACCCGTAGCAACATGGCAAAATTGAAATTTGAATTAAGTTTTTTTTTTTAATTAACATTAACATTAACATTAGAATACTTAACATTAACATTAGAATACTTAAGTTAACATTACAATTAAAATACAACATTAACATAGAATACTTTGTTTGCCAAGAAAATTCCAACAACAACATGGTAACATGCAAGCAAATTCCAAATTCCAGCAACATGCAAGTTAATTCCAAAACAGACAGTAACAACAACATTTCAAAATAGACAGCGAATTCTCCATTTTCCAACAGACAGCAACATGGCTCAAAAGTTCCTATATGAAAATAAATAAAAATTGCCATCAACATAAAACAATAAACACCTAATTCAATATTTGAGCTCAACATGACTAAAACACACAAAACAAAACTAGCAAAACAAAACTAGCAAAATCAAAAACAAAACTAACAAAATTCTGCAGCTGTGAACACACACAACAAAGCTCATTATTCCTCTTCACTCTCTTCAACCCACAAAGCTCATTCACAATTTTAAATCAACAACCGCAATACATCTACACGCTGCTGCACTATACATCTTGACCAAATGTTTAAACTAATTTTAAAAATTACTTCTTAGCAGTACAATAAGTAATTTTAAAAAGGCCTGCACTATACATCTTGACCAAATGTTTAAACTAATGTTTAAACTAATTTTAAAAAGTACTTCTTAGCAGTACAATAAGTAATTTTAAAAAGCTAATGGCAACTATAAACAGTAGTACAATAAGTAATTTTAAAAAGCTAATGGCAACATCAATAAGTAATTTTAATGTCTAAACAGGCCTAAGGATAGAGAAAAATGTCTAAACATGCCTGCATAAAGCCAGCATGAACCTGTGATGTTAGAGAAAAATATTAGTACATACATAACAGAAACAATAGCAACTATAAACAAGCCTGTTTAGACATTAACTAGCTTATAACTGATTGCAGCATACTGAACCTATAATGTTAGAGAGAAATATTAGTACATATATAACAGAAACAATAAACTATAAACAGAAACAATAACTGATTTGAAGTTTTACTTAGTGGCCAACATTAAACAGAAACAATAGCACAAATTCATTGACCAAAACAGAAACAATAGCCTAAATTACTCTATGACAGAAACATAATTTATAGCAACTAAACCATTATACCAAAACAGAAACAATAGCAACTATAGCTCATAAGCAACAATACTCACCATGTTATAGCATAGAAACAACAACTTCTAATCTTCAAAATGGTAACCCAAACAAGTTTCCATCAATTCAGTTGTATTAAGAAGTAAACTGAAGTTAAATAAAACACAATTTCACTCAACACTTTTACACTAAATGAAGTACAAAATACCTTCATCGTCCGACTCCATTTCGTTCAACACAGTAGCAAATTCTTCTGCAACTCTAGAAGTTCCTATACATCACAAGTAGAATAAGAAAGCATAATTAGTTGACAATATGTAAAGATTATTTGACATACATTACAATATTGAATTAATAGTTTAAAATTTTACCATTATTCTCAGCAGCCCATAGCCAACTCCTAGCACACATCAAAGCCTCTACAGTACTCCATTTAAGTCGGCTACGATGAGGACTCAATATTCGACCACTATTGCTAAAGGCCGATTAAGAAGCTACTGTAGAGATAGGAATAGCTAAGACATCTCTTGCAATTGCTTGAAGTGTTGGATACACAACTCCATTTACCTTCCACCAATTCAGAATGTCAAAATCTGGAGTTTTTTTTATAACTAGCTCCTTCAAATAATGATCCAACTCATACTTAACACTTGAACTTGAGTTTTCAGCAATCGTCTCAATGTATGCATCAACTCCCATCAAGTACAGCCCATATGCATCAACTCATACTGAACCTGAAATCAAGTACAACCATCTTCTTCCTAGCGAACAAAACTGCAGCAACTCCCATCATATCATGAACACCACTCCAATAATTTTGAAAATTTTCCATCATTTTTGTGGCCATCATCTCAATAATTGAATTAGAGGACTTCTTCCATTCCTCTATTGCCAACTTAATCTTACAAATCTTAGGAAAGTACAAGTTGGCAGTTGGATATTTTGTACCAGAAATCAACTCAGTTACTTCATTAAACAACTTCAAGCACCCGCAAACATCTTTAGCAAATTGCCACTGTGAATTAGTTGGCAAACAAGTGTATAAATACTCACGTTGTTTCAACCGAATAAATACATCCTTGTACTCTATGGTAATATCAAGCATCTTATATGTGCAATTCCATCTTGTTGGACAATCTAGAGCTAACTTTCTAGTACAAACAATTCTCAATTGTCTAGCGGTATCTTCGAATTTTTCATGCCTTTTAGGTGTAGTACTCCAAAAAGCAACACTATCCCGAATATTTTCTGCCCCATCCTTAAGCACCTGTAGCCCCTCCTGAACAATTAAATTTAGGATGTGCGCACAACAATGCATATGTAACAAAGACCCATCCCTTATCAAACATTCCAACGACAACTTATCCTTAATTTTCCTAATCATGGAGTCATTTGTGCTACAATTATCTAAAGTAACAGTACAAAGCTTTAAATAAATGTTCCAGTCCATTAAACAATTAACAAGTGCTTCAGCAAGTCTTTCACTAGTGTGAGGGGCTGGAACATAAATGAACCTAATATAATAATATGTACACGAGCCATCAATATAGTGATACATAATATATACAATTAAGTTATAAAATATAAACTTTGTTACCTTAAGATTCGACTCTGTAAAGTCCACGAGCCATCAATATAGTGAGCCGTAACCACCATATACCTTTTTTTTTTGTTGCTTGAAGTCCACATATCTGTGGTAATCGCCACTCTTCCTTCATGGCTATCTAACATCTTCATAGCACATTTTTTCTCAAAATCATAAACTTTCAATACCTCCTTCTTGATTGTGTTTCGAGTAGGAACTTTAAACAATGGTTGGAGATAAACAAAGACTCTTCTAAGACCAACGTGATCCACAATTGATAGTGGATAATCGTGCATAATAATAGCTTCAGCAATCAACTTCTTCACATTTTCTGGATTATAAGTTCCAATTCACAACTCTTCCTTTCCTTCTGAGATAATAGGCATGAGAAATGGTTGTCCTTTGTCATGGTTTTTATTCTTAATATTTTTTTGAATACAACTCAAGAGATGTCCTTTCAAGTGATTTGTTCCATTCTTTGAAGTGCCACTAAGTTATTTTTTACACCAGATGCATTGAGCCTTTTCTTTCCCATTCACTTTCATCTTTTTAAATTCTTGCCACACATTACTTCTTAGTTTTTTTGATGCAGGTTCTAAGCTTGTGTCAATTTCTTCTTGTTGCCCAACATCAGGTGTTGGACTCGGATTAGAAGATACCTCCTGCTGAGTTGGTGGACATGTACTTTCTTGTGTAGGATTAGATGTTCCTTCCGGTTCCGGGGTAACCGGGATTGTGTTCGCTAGATCCATTTGACCTATTAAACAGAAAATTAATCATTAAAACATATTGTCACCTTTCTAACATCATGATATATAAGAGTGTATGCACATGTGATAAGAAAACATAAAAATAAAAACCAATGAAAACAGTCATAAATTAACGATAACAGTGGAAAGTCACAGGTGATGCTTTTCTGAGATGTTGATAGCAGCATGTTGATAGCAGCACGTTGATAGCAGGCAGCAGCATTATTTAATCAACTTCCAAGTTTAGATAAATTAAAACTCATTCTAATAGTTGTTAGACTTAACTAGATGTTCCATTCACTGTCACAGAATTTCATCCTAAACCAAATTGACTATATAACTAAATCGTCAAATTACCTGTAACTCACATAACAGTATAACAATTTCTAGCAATTAAAACATATCTGTGTAATTCATGTCTATTATTTGTCAAGAGCCAAATATAGTATATAAGGTGACAAAACAAGAGCCAAATATAGTAAATAAGGTGACAAACTCTTAGCCTGCATAACCTCATTCTATTACAAAGTCTTACCCATAAACAATTGAATTAGACCGTTTCTTTAGCCAATAATTTTGTTACTTAAGCACAAAACATCTACCTCTCACACTTTATTTTCACTCTTAACAAAAATTAATAAAATTGATTAACAACAACAAAAGCTTCTGTTTCTGTCTAGTCATTTTGATTCCTTAATGGCAATCTATAGAATAGCAATTGGATCTCCTAGAGAGGCTAGTAATCCTGCTGCCATTGGAGCAGCTTTCGCCGATTTAGTTATATAGTCAAATTCCTAATAGTATAACTCACATAACACCAATTCCCTGTAACAGTATAACTAAATCATCAAATTACTAACAATTTCTAATAGCCATTAAGTATAACTAATCACCAACTAACTTTGATCCAAACTAACCAATTCACAAAAAGCCAACTAACTTGAAAAACTGACAAAACAGAACTAACAAAGAGGCACGTTTCTGCATAAATTCAAAGAGGCAGACTTTCTGCATAAATTCACTTTCTGCCATATAAACACACTTTCTGCATAAATTCAAAGAGGCACGTTTTTCTTCAAATTTCATCTCATTCTTCATCTTCTTTCTATCAACTCACCAAAGCTCTGATTTCCACCATTGATACTTTTAAACTAAAGTATTGTCCAAATAAAACCAAACACTTTTAAAGTATACTTTTCAAATTTCATCAAAAATAACTTCCAAAATTCATACATTCTGATAGTGTGAAGTGTGAACAGAGATTATGTGAAAGTATACTTTTCCTAAAAAATTGAAATGAGCTTAACTGGAACGTGAACAGAAGCTTATTGAACAGAGATTATGTGAAAGTGTACTTACCAACAGCGAAAGACAGAGCTTAACTGGAACGTGAACGGAAGCGGAGTTGAATGACGGACGGGATGGCGGAACCACGGAAGGAGGCAAGCAGCAGCCGTCACAGAGGGAGATTGAAAAACGGAGGGGAGAAGGAAACAAAATGAAACCCTAATTTAATTTGTTTTACAATTATATATATATATATATATGTGTGTGTGTGTGTGTGTGTGTGTGTGTGTGTGTAGGGGCAGTTAAGTAATTGTAATGCTAAACGGGTATGGCTTCGGGTTTCGGGCGCGGGTTTCTCATCACCCAAACCCGCACCCGAACCCAAACCCGAACCCAGTCAACTCGGGTTTCCACCCGTTAACTCGGTTTCGGGTGCGGGTGGGGCCCGCGGGTTTGGGTTTGCCTGCCATCCCTAGTTTTACCTAATGACAATGTTAACTCAAATGTTAAGGACTTTAACATTGGGGAGAATTCTGCTTTGACATTATGTAACAGTCATGACATATGCTGTCATTTTGGATTTGGTGTCTACATTTAGTGCTATTATGTAACTGTCATGACATATGCTGTCATTTAGGATTTGGTGTTTGATGTTTGGATTTGGTGTTTGTTTTTTATGTTTGAATTATGAATCCATTATAGGAACACTAAAGAACAACCAAGAACAACTTATCAGACCATACACTTATCAGACCTAACACTAAAAAACAACCAAGAACAACTTACAAACTTAAATAACACATTACAAACTAATTTCATACATTTGTTAAAACCAACTCAATTAACAACACTAATGTTATTCCTATAGTCAACTTGTTCATCTTCTTCAAAATTTTGATCTCCAACTTCAATTGATCTTCTCTAACAACAGCTTCATTCAACTTAACCTTTTCTTGGTTCAACTTTTGATGCATTGAAGATATAACTTCCTTGGCTCGTTGCGACATTTCTTCATCAAACCAAACAAAATGCGAACATCTCTTGTATCCCTGATTCTGGACATGAAGATGAAGAAATTAGGGATTCCATTCATGTTACTACAAAATAGGGATTTCTAGGAAAGAGTATTTTACAGCTGACCTTGTACATCCCGCAGCCAAAAAACCGTCTTCCTAGGTTTTGCTCCGTCCAAGCCGTCATCAATGGAGAGGGAATACCACACTTGCATTCAACATGATTCGCGCGAGAAACACTGCGATTGCTTGAAGCTGAATACCCAGACATTGTCGTGAGGCTTGGTTCTTAGGATTGAGAATTGAAAAAAATGAATTGGGGAAGATTTTGAAATCTAGGGTTCTTAGACACGATTGGGGAAGAACATGAAAATAATTACGTATTTATAAACTTATTTCTTTTAATTCTTTAATTAAAATTGCTTTTTAATATTAAAAATTCATTAAATATGTTTTAATTAATGACATGGCAATTTATTTCCAGCTATGAACAACATACCCCATTGCCACATCAGCGTTTACAATGCCACATAACCAAAATATGAGAGGGGACCAAAAAAATCCAAAAAAACTCAAAACAAGGGACTTAAAAGCTGATTTTTTTTTAAAGGGGATCAATAGTTTAGAAAAATGATATTATGGGGACTAAAAGTGCATTTAAACCCTAATTTTATAATAAGCACAAATCTTTTCTAATGTACAATATTAAAATGACATCGACCCTCTATTTAATTTTTAGTAACACATAAAAGAATTTATAAAAGAGATTTTTGTATAGTTATTCTTTCTTTTCTTTTAATTTCACTTTCTAATATAATTAATGAAGGATATTTTTATAAAATTATAGATCATTTCACGTTTTATATAACAATTATTATATTTTTCAATTCGTATGAAATACCTAAAACGTCTTATAATTTAGAATAAAAGAAAAAGAAGTACTTTTCTATATAATAGTATTTATCTAACTAAAAATGCACTATTTATTGTATTTGGACCAATAGCTTAGTTTTTTGGTCAATTCTTTTTTAGCACGAAAAACTGCATTTAAATTTAAAAGTTATTAATTTTATTATTATTATTTTTTTAATTCTAGTCAAATCTATTTATAAAAAGTCAAACACACTAAAATCAATTATATATTTTTAAAATTACTTTTAATTCTTTTAAAATAGAAAATAAAGATATACTTATAAAATTTTTAAAGTGTACATATTTTATAAAATATTTATAAATAAAAAAAAATACAACATAATTATAATTAAAATCAATTATACAACAATATTAAATATAATTAAATATTAACATTTAAATCAATTATATACAATAAGTATTTTTTTTGTCAAGAAATAAGTAAGTATTTATATGCACAAGTATACATTTTAATGTTACAAATTTAATTGACATAATGACTCTATTAATATTTTTAATGCATTGAATTATTAAAAATAGTGGTGTTTCCATCTCACATAAAATATTTTCTAACAAAAATGTAAAGATTAAAATTATTATTATATTTTTAGATAATAATTATATAGAATATTGACCGTCATTAAATGATATGTGGTTGGAATATACATATTCAACTTTTATCACCAATTTAGTCAACATATTCAACTTTCATTATCAATTTTTATAGATTTTTAATCTAGGCAATAGGACTAGAAATGAGTCGAGTTGAACTCGCATCAGCTCGACTCGACTTATTAAAAATTGGTTTACTTTAAATCTCGATTCGAGTTTGACACAAACTTTTTTTAAACTTAAATTCGATTTATTATAAATTTTCGAACAACTTGGTTTAACTCGTTAGGTTTAACTCACTTGCTAACTAAAAGCCATTTTTTAAAGTATTTTTTTTATATATTTGACATTTTAAATTAATATTTTTTTAACAAAAATATTAAAATCAAATAAAAGCTATCAGATTGAAATTTAAATTTATCTCAAAAATTTATTAATTCAAAAACTACACAACTTTAAAAAAGAATTAATAGCTTTCTCTGTGACGCTAAAAGTTGACTTCGAAGTCACATAAGATATTGGAATGGCAAGAACATTTGTTGTCATATGGGATACCACTATATATTTTCCAACGTTAGATTAAAAGAAAATATATGAATAAGATTTGAAGTAAATCTTTAAACGTACTCTTAAAGACAATAATACTTCTCATATATAATCAAGTTGACTCATGAACCTAACGAGTCGAATTATGTATAGTTCAAGTTCAGCTCATTTAGTTAATGAAATTAGTTTTTCGTTTATATTTAGCTCATTTAGTTCATAGACCTAGTTCAACGATTTAATTGTCGAATTGAGTTCCAAACTATTTTCGAGTTGGTTAGATTTATTGACCGCCCTATTCTTATAAGTTACTATGAATATAGATGGTCAAATATAAAAGCATATACAATTATAATATTTATTTTTCTTTGAAAGAAATTGCTTTCTCTCTCTTCCTTTTCAATTTTACATAATAGAGAAAAAATAACTCAGAAAATAAAAAAATCTAATCAAACATACAAAAATAATAAAGATAATAAATACATAAATAATTACTGATCGTACCTGGATCAGACAGTTATTTAGTGGCCAGCAACGTCGTATGGACTTCAGCTCTGGTGAGGTTGAAAGACGGCCGGGGGGGGGGGGGGGGGTACCTGCAAGGTACTCCGACGCTCAAGTAAGGCAAGGGTCACAAGTATAAGCAAGTACAGAAAGAGGTTAGCGTGTATGAGATTGCGTAACCTGACCCTCTCAAGTGAGAGGGTATTTATAGAGAGCCCCTAGCGCGGAGCCAACGGTTACTTGCATTGGGATGGATTGCCAGGCCCAATCCAAGTAACTGTTAGGGCTTACGTGGCGTAGTGAAGACCAGCACGTGGTATTCGCCCTGGGGTAACCGTTCCTAGATCTCCGAAATTAGGGCAGACCGATTCCATCGGTAGTGGGTGGTTACATGAGAACGTGTCCTCGTGGGGAGGAGTCTTGCGTGTCGGGCAGAGACGTGTCCTCGAGGGAGGATTCTCATATGCAGAAGGAGATGGCTCCTCGAGGGAGGAGCACCTGAGTGTCGAGGAGGAACGAGCCCGGAGAGGCTTAGCGCCTCTGCCCGATGCTCTATGTCGCGTGTGCCCGAACACCGCCGAGGTGTGGTGTGTGTCCGACACTGTTGAGGTGGGGCACGTGCTCGACATTGGTCGTGCTAAGAGGCCTTTGTTGGGCCATCCCAAGACGTGTGGGGTTGGGCCTGCTCGATTGAGGAGCAGACCCCGGCCCAGTCCATAACAGAAGCTCCCCAAGTCGTTGCTCTGAGGCGTCGGAGTAATGATTTAAGGGCCAGCTATGTCGAGGACTTATCTAGTCAGGGAACGGATTCTAGACGAGGAGCGGTTGGTCAAACGGGGAGAAATAATTCGATCTGCTCGGGCAGGACTGGCCGCGGATGAGTGACGTCGCGGGGATACGAGAATTCTGAAGCAAGGCGAATGGAAGGACGTGTGTTGGGGAATGAAAAGACGCGCGTGGGAAAGTGTGTGTCACGTGTCACACCTTATCATTCCCTAGGGCGGCTACACTAGGGTAGCGTAATCGATTGCCTAGGAAATCCTCGAGTCCCGTGAGGCCCTTATAAATAGGGGTCATCTCGTCTCATTTGCACTTTTGCTCCTCCTTCGCTCAGACTCCCTCTCTCTCTTCCTTCTCTACTTCGCCACCGTACGCCGCCACCAACTGTCATGTTGGAACCCTCCGGAAGCGTTTTTCAAGTAAGTTTCTCTTTTTTTTCTCCTTTCATTTGCATTTATAGGGTGGTTCTATGGTGAACTGATGAAGTTCTTCATGGACATCACGAAATCTCCGGCGAAAACGGTGGGATTTCTTAGTTTCTTGTTGCATATCGCGGGGAGAAGGGATGAATAACTCGGGGACATGAAGAATGTTCCGAGGACACGAGATGAAACTCCCGGGGTCCTTGCCAATATTTCTTCTGTGAGGGAATCCTCCCAACACGGCATGTCGGTGACTTGAGGATGGTCACGGGGAGGCTCGTCGGTTGCCTCGGGGGAGTGGACGAGCGCGACAGTCTCGAAACCCCGACACTCCCTCTTCGCCCTTTCACTTGAACAGCGGTGGAGGGGTGAATTTGATATGGATCATCGAATTCACCATTTCCTTCTGCTTTTCAGGTATATGGAAGCTTTATCCGTTTCCGTGGCTGTGGGATCGTTGGACATCGACGACCAGCCCGACTCTCCAATGGCGCCAATCACTAGTGTCGAGGAACGTCCCCTTGCATAGTGGGTTAGCGAAGAACCGCTGAATATGGCTTCCCAGTTTGTCGACGGGGACGAGGACGATATTTTTTGTACTGTCGAGCACCGGCTAGTGGGTTCGTCGAAGTCGTGGAGGTTGTTCCATCCCCAAGCACACCATCGCATATGCTCGAACTACCGAGGGATGAGGTTCCCTCTTTACGAGTTCATGTTCGACGAGGCGGGGTGGCGTTTGCCCTTCACGGACTTCCAACAAGCAGTGTTCGTCTGGCTCCACTTGACGCCTTCGCAGCTTCACCCTAACTCCCTCGCTTTTATCTGAGCCTTCGAGCTCGTCTGTAAATATCTTCGAATCGGGGCAACCGTGCCTCTTTTCTTTCGTATCTTCCACCTTCAGCGATAGGCGTCCGACGACAGACATGACTGGGTGTCTTTTAAACAAACGAGCAGTCTCTTCCACACCTACCTGGATTCTGTTCGCGACTTTAAATACCGGTATTATATCGTGAGGCCGGTCACGCTTGAAACTGTGAATTCGGTGTATTGCCGTGTTTCCCGCGAGGTGGACGGGCAGACAGAGGAAGTCCTAGGGCAGACAGACGGGCAGCTTCAAAGTCAGTCCTGGCTGTCTTGACGAGGGGGATCGCCTGGCCTAAGAGAGGATAGTCGCTTTCGTCAACGATTTTAATAAAGCCAAGCTCGTGACGATGGACGGGGAATTCGTCCGGGGAGACTATGGGCAGGTGTTGACGAAACGCCGTTTGATCAATACGAGGGCCCTCCTCGAGACGTTCTTCGATGAGGATGCTCTCGAGCTGCTAGGTGGTGACATCCTCTTCGACTTACTTTTTTCTTCGCGTCCTGATCTCCGGTTTACTGACATGTTTATTTTCTTTTTGCAGGCAAGATGTCGACTGTTGAGGAGCGCTTCAAAAAGTTGAAGGCTAGCCGCATTGCGAAGAAGGGAGGTAAAGGCCGCATCGAGCAGATCTGAGCGCAGGAATCCGTTCCCACCCAGACAACTGGGGGTTCTTCTGGCTCTCACTAGGACAGTGGTTCTCCCAGCCCTCAGGGCTCCCCGAAGAGACAGCGGGTTACAGATCAAGTGGACATCGACCTTACTGAGAACGAGAGTCCCCCTGCTGTAAAATTTGTGCTCCCGCCTTGTCACTCGAGGCCAAACTTCTTCATGGGGAATAATTCCCTATGCGTGGGTGTCCCCGAAGCTCAGGCCATCTTAGGCGTCGACAAGGTTTCTCAGAGAAGGGCGCTGGTGGAGGATGTGTCCGCGGTGATGCGGGTTTGCACGGCTGCCTTGGTTCTGAACGACGAGGCGTGCTCCGAAGACGAGCTGAACAAGTTGTGAGAGAGTTTCCGGTCCATCTCAGCCGAAATGGAGAAGGTGACCAAGGAGCTGGATGACTGCAAAAGCCAGAACCAGGCCCAGGTTGAGCTTCAAGGGAAGTTGGAGGAAAGGTTGAAGAATGATGAGGAGGAGAGGAAACGTCTCTTGACGAGGGACGTCGAGCTTGAAGAGGAGAGGGATCGTCTCTTGGCGAGGAACGCCGAGTTGGAGGAGGCTATCCGCCCGGCTGATGAGGAAACCGAAGAAGATAGATTACTGACTTCACGGGAAGCGCTGATAGCGAAGCTAAGGGAAGTCGAGCAAGATAACCTCGTGGCGGCTGACATAGGTTTCAGGAACGCCGTGCAGCAGCTTTAAGTTCTCAACCCCGACCTCATAACCGAAGGGACTGACCCCGACTACGAGGTGGTCGACGGTCAGATCGTACAGCCAATGCAAGAGGACGAGGTTGTCGAACACGAACAGCCCGAGGGGACCGTCCCCGAGTAGGTTTTTCCTTTCTCGTTCTGTTTGGCCTGCGAGCCATTTTACTTTTCGATGCCTATGCCCGGCCTGCGTGCCAGGGGCTTTTTGATACTTGTTTGTAATATTTGTACGCTGGGCTTTTGCCCGATCAATGCATTTTTGTTTATCTGCTCGTGTGCTGTTTGTATGTTTTCAATTGTGTGTGATGTTATTGCATTTGCTATACTTTGTTTGTTTTTGTCCACGTAATAGAGATTTCTATTACTTACTTTTTTTTTTGTCTAAGTAAAAAAAGACTTTGGGGATTTGCTCGATTTTGATAATCCCTGACCGCGTGGAGAGCTAGTCGGGTGGTCGGAGACGTATTCCGACCTTCAACGAGGCTAAGAGCTCGGTCGAGGTCTTAGCTTCGTGGCGTGAACTTCCCATCGCGAGGTGGGTGTTCTGCCTAATTGTTACAATGACGACGGAGCTCGATCGAGGTATCCTCGTTGGATCAAAAGTCCTCGCGCACGCACAACATGGCCTTTGATCATCGTGTTCTGTATAGGGGTGTCTCGCTCGTACCCTAGTGCATCCTCATAATCGCGGTGCTAGTGTATCGCGGACAGTGTTTAACTGTAGTACTGTTTGAGCTTCTCAATGTTCCATGGTCGAGCAAGTTCTTCCCCGTGCAGATTTTCGAGGAAGTAGGCTCATGTCCCCGTTTTTGCGCGGACGCGGTACAGGCCCTCTCAGTTCGCGGCGAGTTTACCTTCTCGCGAGTCTTTCTGGTTCCTTCGTAAGACGAGGGTGCCCACCTGAAAATCACGTTTGATAACTTTGTCGTTATAACGTAGTGTTATTTTCTGTTTAAGTGAAGCTTCTCGGAGGGAAGCGCCTGAACGTGTCTCCTTGACGAAATCGAGTTCTTCCCTCAGGGCGTCGTTGTTCTCGTCCCCGTCGAGGGGGGCTTCTGTCCTCCTCGAGGGTTCCCTGATTTCCACGGGGATCACCACTTCCGTTCCGTAGGTCAGACGAAAGAGGGTCTCCCCGGTCGTGGAATGTGGGGTCGTTCGGTAGGCCCAGAGGACGCTGTGTAGCTCCTCGACCCACCGTTGTTTGGCGTCGCCTAATCAATGTTTCAATCCTTGGAGGATTACTCTGTTCGCCGGTTCATCCTGCCCGTTCGTTTGAGGGTGCTCGACCGACGTGAAGTGCTGCTTCGTGCCTAGTTTGGTGACGAAGTCTTGGAAGTTCCTGTCGGTGAACTGTGTTCCGTTGTCCGTGACAATAACTTGAGGCACGCCGAATCGGGCGAGGATGTTTCTTTTGTAAAAACGCAGTATGTTGAAGGCTGTAATTTTGGCCAATGCTTCCGCCTCGATCCACTTCGTAAAGTAGTCCGCTCCGATGATGAGGTACTTGTTTTGATATGATCCTATGACGAAAGGTCCAAGGATGTCCATTCCCCACCACGCAAACGGCCACTGGGAGGAAACCTTTTTGAGCCCGCTAGGAGGAGCGAGGTGCATGTCCCCGTGTCGCTGGCATCTATCGCACTTCTTGACGTGTTCCTTGGCGTCCTGTTGCATGATGGGCCAGTAATACCCTGCTCGAAGTGCCTTACAGGCTAACGATCGCCCGCCGAGGTGCTGCGCATTGATTCCCTTGTGGATTTCCTGGAGGATGCCGGGGACCCTGGTTTTCTCGACGCATCTGAGGAGAGGGATAGCAAACCCTCGCCGGTATAGCTTGTCTTCGACTATCGTGTATGAGCACGCCCGCCGCTTTACCATCCCCGCTTCCTTGGGATCTTTAGACAGTCTGCCAGTCGTGAGGTACTCGTACACCGGGGTCATCCAGCAATTGCTGTCCTCAATGGCGTTCACGTCCGTCGCTGGAACGAGTTTGTCAATGCTCGGGCGGGAAAGCACTTCTTGTATGACGAATTTGTTTCCGCCCTTCTTCTTTGTGCTTTCCAATTTGGACAGGACGTCTACTCGGGCATTGTGCTCGCGAGGGATGTGGGTTACTTTCGTGGAGGTGAATTTTTTCATCTTTTCTTTCACCAAGGTCAAGTATTCGATGAGGCTGTCGTTATTGGCCTGGTACTCTCCTCGGACTTGCGAGGCCACGAGTTGGGATTCGGTGAAGATTTTGACCTCCTTGGCGCCGAGGTCCTCGGCAAACCGAAGCCCGGTGAGGAAAGCCTCGTACTCTGCTTGGTTGTTCGACGTCGAGAAGGATAGTTCGAGGGATACCTCGATCAGGATGCCTTCCTCGTTTTCAAGGATGATGCCCGCCCCGCTTCCCTTCGGGCTAGATGCTCCGTCGACATAGATCGTCCATTTTTGGGATCCGTTGGTCGAAGGTTCTGGGACGGTCATCTCTGCCACAAAGTCGGTCAATACCTGAGCCTTCAGGGCCTTCCTTCCCTCGTATTGGATGTCAAACTTGGCGAGTTCGAGCGACCACCTGAGCATCCTCCCCGCCATATCTGGCCGTCCAAGGAGTTTCCTTATGGGCTGTTCGGTCCTTACGATGACAGTGTGGGCTAGGAAGTAATGGCGTAGCCTCTTGGCCGCGGTGACGAGGGCAAGGGCGACTTTCTCTATCTGCTGATACCTGAGCTCGGGGCCTTGGAGGGCTTTGCTCGTGAAGTAAATCGGTTTCTGCCCGTCCGGGGTTTCCCGAATGAGGACAACGCTTACCGCTTCACTCGTGATTGCGAGATACAAGAAAAGTGTCTCCCCGCTCTCGGGCCGTGAGAGGATCGGGGGTTGCGATAGGACTTGTTTTAGGTGGAGGAGCGCCTGCTCGCATTCCTCGCTCCATTAAAATGTCGCTTTTTGTCGAAGAAGTTTGAAAAATGGGAGTGCGTATTGCACAGACTTGGCGACGAAGCGGGAGAGGGCGGTGAGCATCCCGTTCAATGACTGTATCGACTTCTTCAAGTCCGGAGTAGGGATCTCGGAGAAAGCCCTACACTTGTCGGGGTTGGCTTCGATTCCTCGCTCTGTGAGGTAGAAGCCGAGGAACTTACCTGCCCGAATGCCGAAGGTGCATTTGTCGGGGTTGAACCTCATGTGGCATCTCCTCGCTGTGTCGAACACCTTCTTGAGGTGTGCGGCGTGGTCGACTTCTTCCGCGGATTTGACGATCATGTCGTCCATATAGACCTCGAGCATATCGCCGATTTCAGCCCGGAAAACCTTGTTCATCATCCGTTGGTAGGTCGCACTGGCGTTCTTCAGGCCGAAGGGCATTACATTGTAGTAGTAATTGCCCGACTCGGTCATGAAAGCCGTGAGTCATTTGTCGGCCTTATCCATGGGAATTTGGTTGTATCCTGAGTAGGCGTCCATGAATGACAACAGTTTGTAACCTGCAGAATTGTCGACCAGCTGGTCGATGTTAGGCAAAGGATAGCAGTCTTTCGGGCAAGTCCGGTTAAGATCAGTATAGTAAACACACATCCTCCATTTTCCATTATTCTTTTTGACGAGTACAACGTTGGACAGCCAGGTTGTGTACCTGGCCTTCGAAATAAAATTTGCCTCTAGGAGGTCTTTTACAGCCTTTTTAGCAGCCTTCACTTTTTCGAGAGACTGCTTACGCCTACGTTGAGCTATGGCCCTAGTGGCCGGATCGACTGCGAGCTGATGGCAAGCCACCTCGGGGTCAAGACCAGGCATCTCGAAGGGGCTCCATGCGAACAAGTCAGCGTTCTCCCGGAGACATGCCTTCAGCTGCTCCTTCGCCATTTCAGGGATCCCGGTGCCAATCTTCGCGTTACGGTCTGGATCTTCCCCGAGTTCCACGAGCTCAAAGTCTCCATCTGGGATGGGGCGCGTTGGGTGGAGAGGTCGCCTATTGTTTTCTGCCTGGAGGTCGAGGTCTTCTGCCCTGTCTTCATCGGGTTCGCCGGGGAACCTACTGTCGAGGTCGACCGCGTTGACGGGCGGGAGAGGTCTCTGTACGGTGTCCGTGGATGGCTTTGCTCCGGTCTTGGGCTTGTTGCCGATGGAACTCATGCCTTTGATTGCAGCGTCGAAGCACCTCCTGGCCGCGTCTATGTCCCTGTGCATCGTAAACACACGTCCTCGGTTCGTGTAGTACTTCATCTTGAGGTGGACCGTTGATGGCACTGCTGTGAGTTCGGCCAAGGTGGTCCTCCCGAGGATGCAGTTGTAGAGGGATGGACATTCGACCACCAGGAAGCGGGTCTTCACTTGTCGGGTAGTGTCTTCGGCCCCGAATGTGACCATCAGCTCAACGTAGCCCCATGGTCTGGTGGTGGTGTCGTTGAACCCCTGCAGATCTGAACCAACGTACGGGTGTCGCTCTCGAAAGATTCACCTCCAACGGTACAAATGCGAGAGTGGCGCGGAAAACAGAGTCACCGGCAATGTGTATTTATCTCGAGAGAGGGAAAGGAAACACTGCATAAACTTGAAGAGAAAGGGGGAAAGACATGGTCTCACGACCAAGAGAAACGGGTACGGGAGTCGGTTACGCGAAGGGAAGGTGTTAGCATCCAACACGTCCATCATACTCGATGGGATCCACGCTTGTTGTCTGCATCAAAGGGTGTCGTCGTCTGGAGCTCCACTGCTACTGGACCGGAGAAGAAACGAGAATGGAAAGAACGGAGAAACGAAGAAGAAAAGAAAAAAAAAAGTGACTCGATAGAACGTTATCGTTGTCCTAGGCCTACGTACTCCCTCAGTGCAATGGGAAAGTTAGAGTCAACGTAGTTCGGACGGGAACTGTGGGGGAAGGTTGCTCGCCAAGACAATCGCTGTCTTGTGCCTACATATCCTCAATCGGACGAGAGAGAGGAATCAGAGCTAATGTAGTTCGTGGGTACGACCACGGATGGGTAAGTGTTTTTTACGTGAGCGACGAGCTCTTTTCTGAAAATGAAGTTTGAAACCCAACAATCCCGAAGGATAAAAAGATTTGAATTTGTTTGGTGTCTTTTAGACAGAAGTGTTTTAAGTTAGTTCATAACTTGCATTGCACCAAAGTCTATGACATAGGAACGAATACTTCGCGTATCGTCCCCAACAGGACGTACACTAGGTACCCTAGAAGAGTGAAGGGAAACCCCTTACTCCTCACTTCCCACGCTTAAGGCTCATACGCAATACACGTTAACTTTTATTACGTGTTTTGAAGAAGTTTTGAGATGAGAAGAGAGACAACCCAAAGGAAACTCTAAAGGGAAACTAAGAGTCCTAATGTTAGCATGCATGGATATCCTATGGTTAGTGAGGCTTAGGAGAGACGGCTACCTAAAACCTAATGCTAATCCTACTCCAAACTTAATCAAAAATTAAGTTGGACTAGGTAGCTCTAACGGGAAAAGAATCCAAAACTTAATCAAGTCTTGAGACTCATGGGATGAAAAAGAGTGAAAGAGAGGGGAGAAGCATCTTAAATGCTAAAACAAACACAAGTATGAAAGCTTAAAAGAGAAAGGAGAAGTTAGAATGTGGATGACCTAAACATGTTATACAAGTGTCACACAAGGCACACAAGCAAGTATCTAAGCATTTAGAACCATTAGAAGAAGAAGCAAGAAGCATGTAAATGAAACATGTTAAAGGATGCAACATGGAACATGAATAACATATGACATGAATAAAAAGCTTCAAGGTCAGAAACATACATCAAATTAGATGCAAAGAAGTGATATGGCATGGCATAAACAAGTCAAGAAGAGGCATAGATGAGAAGAAGTGAAAAGATAAGTCAAAAGAGGCATGTAAATCAAACATTGAACATGTGCACAAAATATGCAACAACCTCATACCAATGACCTATAATGATAATCACATGACTTATAATGGTTCAAATATGGTTCATGAAGTCAAAGAAACAATCCCAAACAATGGCATAAGTGCCTTCTCAAACAAGTAACCAATCATGATCCAAAGATGTGCATAAAAGGGACCTCAAACAAAGAGCAATCAAACAATTAGCAAATCAACTTTAGAAATTACCAAGTTAATTTTAAAAACACCTCAACCAGAAGCAAACATCATATTAAAAACTCATGGAAAACTTCACAAGATAAGTCCTTCAATCAATCATACAAAGTTACATAGGAACCATGAATCAATATGTAAAAGAGGGGGACTAAAATGCAATATGAAAAAGTTTTAAAAATGAAACAAAAATGTTTTTATGCACTTCAATATGTTGATGAAATAATGCAAAAAGAATGAACTCAAAATGTTTTATGTGCTATGAGAAATAAAATCTACAATGCAAAGTGTGCACAATTAAAACAAATTCAAAGGAAAATAACCACACAATTAATTCAGATGCCAAAAATAAAATAAAAAGAGAAAATAAAATTTGTAAAATTTTTATAAAATGCTAAACATGCTTCATGATTTTTTTTGTAATTTTTAAATGCATCAAACTATTTTTAAAAATTAACAACGCAAAAAATAACAATAAAATGAAAAAAGAAATAATCCAGGGGTGCAGCTGGCAAGCAAATCACGTTGAAAAAGGAAGATGGGCTGAATAGGGGGGGTGAAAAAAGTAAACCAAAGTCAGTCAGGCCCAATCCAAGGCGCGTGCCAAACAAACAAACAAACCAGTCAACAAAATTGACTCACCATCAGCCACAAGATCAATCCAACATTCCACACTTAGTCAAACAAATGCCAAAGTAAACATGATGAAGGGCTCAGATTCACACGCACACCATAACAAAGTATACACGCGCACATCAAACACAATCAGAAATTAAAAACCAACACGTGATAGGCACATGCATTTTTAATGCGTTGGCAATCAAACAACCATCAGATGCATCATACGCTCCAGATTAAGTCAATCAATTCAAATATTATGCAAGATCAAGGGTTGAGATCAAACGTACACGATAATACACATATGCTGGCACGTATACAATTAATGAAATAAAAAGCAAAAATTAAAAACGTGGCAACACACGGACCGTTGGATCAAAACAATGAAAGGCTGAGATTACGTCTTCTCCACAAACCCTGGCCGGACGGAGAAAAGAACCAGACGCCGGAGCTAGGGCTCCGGTCGTCTTCTCCGGAAATTGCTCATGAGTATACCATTCGAACCAGAAATCAACAAGGATTCTAAATATGCAAACCATTTCACCAAAAGATCAACACATAAAGCAAATCGAACAAAAGAAAGTTTAGATCCAAAACTTAAATCTCAAAATTCATCCATGATACACGTCCAAATTCAAAACAAAATAGATCATCATGCTCAGTGAACTTCATAGATCATCATGCATACTTAAAAATCAAGTTCTATGACCATGAAAAGTGAGCTTACCTGAGATCTGTAGAGCTTGAAATACCACAAGGACGCCTTCCAAAAGCTGCAGATCTTCCTCTTTTGAGCTCTATTTGCAAAATAAATGCAAATAGAGGCTTGAATCTGGCTAGATCTAAGACTTTGAGCTTGATCCCTCTTGAGATGCACTTGATGAAATCCTTGATTAAAGCTTGAAACAATGGTGGATTCACACTCCTTTCAACTCACTGATCAAGAATATGCCAAGAGATTTTCAAGAACCCTCAAGGAATGAGAGATTCGAAGAGAGAAAAGTCAGAGTGAAATTTTTTATTCTGAACAAATGAGAGTGCATGACCTAGCTGTGAGGGCATGATTTAGCTTATATACTCTTCGTTATTCCCCTGATTATGATTAGCAAGTGATTAAACCCTTGGTTAATGAGTTTTGGATGATTTTGCAAATTTGCACTTTGAGCTCAACCCACTAATTCTCACGTGCCAATGCAATAAAATGAGCATGACCCACTCACATTTCCTCTGCTGATCACAACTGAATTGTACTTGGGCCTTGTACTTGCTTGGTTTGTGAGTTTTTGATCCATTTGCAAATTTGTACAATGTGAAATAAGTGAGAAATATAGCATGGAATGACTTGGTTCAAAGGCAAAAAATAATCCTTATGATGTGTACTTGAATGTTGTAATGAGACATGAACCAATAAAACCAATTACAAGTCCATTTGTGCCAAAATGCAAAAGGTGGAAAAAGTGGTACATGGAAAACCATCAAAATGCACCTTGCATTGTTTTGACCATAACTAGAGTTCCACAAATGATATGGAGATGTTCTAGTACTTTTTGGAAATGGGAGAGAAAGATCTTCAACTTTCATGTTGGAGGAAAATTCATTTGAAGCTTCTTTGATGATGAAAAGTCAAGTTGAATGTGGTGGAAAAATTGCCAAAAATGGAAAGTTCTCATTATAGGTCATTTTCCAAATTTGGTAACTTTTGCACAAACTCTTGATTCTTGAAGAATAATGTCATACATGTTATTCCTTGACCAAATAAAGGTATATGGACTTGGTAAGCATGATTTGAACCTTTGAAAACCATGAAAAGAACCTCAAAATTCCATAGTTGACTTTCTCCTTTACAGTTGACTTTTCTTGGTTCACAAGCAACTGATTCACTGAACATTCTTCACCATAAATCATCAACCAAACCCTCATCTTATGGATGCAGGCAAGCATAAAGACCTCATGACACCATGCTTGAACACACAAAGCCCTTCAAGAAGTCCTTTTGATTCACAAACCCTAATTGGTCCCTCTGATTATGAGGGAAAGATCCACTGAAATCCTTTGCCATGCTTGACCTTATGAAGATATGATGAACCCCTCAAACCACCTTGAGGCTTGAGACTTGAGAACATAGACCAAGTACCTTGATCCCATGCAAATAACCAATGCTATGCACAATGCAAATGCAAGGAATGCAAAGAAACATATGCCAGTTAGATAAAAACAAGAAGGCAAATTTTGGGGTGTTACAGCTGCCCCTATTCAATCAACTTGGTCCTGAAGGTATGATAGTGATGTCTATCATGCATTCAAAGGATTCACGGAGATTGAATACCAAAAGAAACCTGAAATTTGCAATCCTCAAAGGAGGGACGACTCCACTGGGGAACAAGCAATAAATGCTGCACTGTCACAACACGTACGAGTGTTGGAAACCAATACAAATAGTGTATTGAAAAGCCTTGAAATAAACACAAACGAGTGTTAGCTATGCTGGGGATAAACACAGATGAGTGTCAAAGAATCAAAGATATTGGATACGGACGGGTATCGAAAAGGTACACGGACGGGTGTAAAAGGATCCAATACGGACGGGTATCAAAAAGGTACACGGACGGGTGTAAAGGATTCAATACGGATGGGTACTGAGAAGGTACACAGACGGGTGTAAGGAGTTCAATACGGACGGGTATTGAAAAGATACACGGACGGGTGTAAAAAGGGGTCAATACAAACGGGTACTGAAAAGGTACACGGACGGGTGTAAAAAGGGGTCAATACGGACGGGTACTGAAAAGGTACACGGACGGGTGTAAAAAGGTTTCAATATGGACGGGTACTGAAAAGGTACACGGACGGGTGTAAGGAGTTCAATACGGACGGATACTGAAAAGGTACATGGACGGGTGTAAAAAAGGATTCAATACGGATGGGTACTGAAAAGGTACACGGACGGGTGTAAAAAGATTCAATACGGACGAGTATCGAAAAGGTACACGGACGGGTGTAAAAAGATTCAATACGGACGGGTACTGAAAAGGTACACGGACGGGTGTAAAAAAGGATTCAATACGGACAAGTATCGAAAAGGTTGTAAAGCAACTTTTATCGGGGATTAATCTCGCTGGGGAATGGAAGGCAATACGGACGAGTGTCATCAAAAGGTCAATACGGACGGGTATTGAAACAAAAAGGTTCAAACACGGACGGGTGCCGAAGGAAACACGGACGAGTGTCTGACGGTAAAAACCTTGAGGGAATAAACCAAAGGACCACCTGGACGAAGGGGTAAAAATGAAATCATGGGTTAACGATCCTGGCAAACAACTCTGCAAGGAAATGTCAAATATTGCTTTGAATGACTAACCCAACACCTGTGGAGTACAGTCAAAAGATATCTCCTGGAATCCGGCTTTCCTGACGAAGTAAAACTCCAAACTGGCTTATGCTTCGGATGCATATGTTTGAATTTTGCCGTAATGCTCCACACGAAGTGGAAATGCTACGCATTTAGGAGGATGCCATGTGAAAAATGCTTATGTAATGCAAAAAGGCCGTCTCAGCGAAATAAACGCTGATAACAGAAGCAGCTCCACCGAGGACGACAAACTACGTTGTCATCAAATCAAAGAACATGCTGAGGAAAAAACTTTACCCTGCTAGGGAAGATCACAATCACCAATTCTGTTGGAGATGGACGAATCTCTGAGAGAATACCCACTCTATTAGGGAATATCAAAATCAACAACTCTGCTGGAGATGGACGAAACTCTGAGAGAATACCTACTCAGCTGGGGAGGGAGATGAATGCTGAATATGGAAACTACTCCGCTGGGGATGACCAACTGTTTCAGAACTTGGATTTGAGGCCTGTCCAAAAACGATTGGACTTAAGACCTGCTGGGAATACCACTCATCACCAGACTCTGCTTGGGGATGTCGGTGATCTTAATCTGCTATTAGGGAAATAACTTTACCTTCACCCTGCTGGGGATTAGATCAAACCATTGTCGGTGAGACTATACCTTCTGACCAACTGAGGAAAGTAGACACCAGGACTCTGTGGGGATAATAACATCTTTGTCCACGAACTTCCTATTGAAGATACAACAACATCCACCTTAAAGCAATTAACTTCTGAATGTTTGCTGGAGAATAGTAATCTAAACACAACTTCGGCTGGGTATACCATCCTCTGTACTCTGCTGAGAAAGACGATCCTCAACGACTTCGCTTGGGAGAGAAAGTAGTTGTCAACATCCGCTCTGCTAGGGGATAAACCCAATGTGTTTCCTGTCTAGCTGAGGAGAAAATGACTGCCCCATGCTCTGTGGGGAAACATCACCTTTGAAGAAAGGTGAGCCAAATCACCACTCTGGCTGGGGGAAACCCTTTTATATCCTACTGAAGGGGACGATCCTCAACGACTCCGCTCGGGGAATTACCTCTTTATACTCTGTTGAGGAAGACGATCCTCGATACTCTGATGGGGGAAAGTAATAAATTGCCGAGGACGATCAGACTTCAAAGTTAGGGAGAGCTCTACTGGGGAGATACACCTGTCATCCTGCAAAACCAACAGAAAGGTCTGCGTGCAAAAATGATTACTTTGATTATCATCATAGTGACTGTCACCTAAGCAATTGCCACTGTTTTCCAACTTGTGTCATAAAGATCAACGTTTAACATGTAATGTTTATCAAAAATATCGGACATTTTCACAAACAAAATAGGTAAAACAATAAACAAAAGCTCTTTGACTGAAATGCAAACTTTATTGAATGAACAGCCTGTAAATAGGCATTTACATTTGGAAGCAACTCCTGGAAAGAGGTAATTGCGCAAAAAGTAAAAGAAAATACAAATGTCGGCAATGTGGGGAACAGATATCCACCATGACTCGACTCAGCTATAACCCATATGACTTGTTTATCCGCAGATACTTTGGCCTTTGAAGATGACCGACTGGACTGATTCCTTTCCTTTGAATTTTTCGAGTGTGAATAGCGATCACAGATCGAACGCGGATCGTAGTCTTTGCTTTTAAATCCCTAACTTTTGCCTGGATCGCCCTTTTCGGGTTTTCAATCCACCGGGATACCCATTTTTGCCAGGGTTGCCTTTTCAGGTTTTCAACCTTGCGGGTTTATTATTTTTTTTCTTTTTATCCCTAATTTTTGCCCGAACCTTTTCTTTTTATGGTTCGCCAAGATGCCCCATTTTTGCCTGAACCTTCTTTTTATGTTCAGCGGGTCTCTTTTATGCAAAGTATTTTTTGACTACATCCGCGTTCACAGGGGACGTAAAATCTTCGCCATCCATAGTTGAAAGTAATAAGGCTCCACCAGAGAAAACCTGTCTTACTACATATGGCCCTTGGTAATTCGGAGTCCACTTGCCCCTGTGATCTGTTTGAGGAGGAGTGATCCTTTTCAGAACTAATTCACCAGTTTGAAAACACCGAGGACGCACTTTCTGATCAAAGGCTTTCTTTATTCTGCTCTGATACAACCGTCCATGTGCAATGGCTTTCAATCTCTTCTCTTCAATGAGGTTCAGTTCATTCAGCCGGGAACGCACCCACTCAGCTTCATCAAGCTTCACGTCTGTCAGAATTCTCAAAGAAGGAATCTCAACTTCTAATGGCAGGACTGCTTCCATACCATACACCAGTGAGAAACGAGTTGCCCCAGTTGATGTGCGTACCGATGTATGATATCCGTGCAAAGCGTAAGGCAACATCTCATGCCAGTCTTTGTATGTCACTACCATCTTCTGCACAATCTTCTTTATGTTCTTATTAGCCGCTTCAACAGCCCCATTCATCTTCGGACGATAGGGAGAAGAATTATGATGTTCGATCTTAAAGCTCTGGCATAGCTCCTTCATCATCTTATTGTTCAAATTCGAACCATTATCAGTAATGATTCTCTCCGGGACCCCATACCAACAGATGATGTCCTTTTTAATAAATCGGGCTACCACTTGTCTGGCGAGGTTGGCATACGACGCGGCTTCTACCCACTTCGTGAAATAATCAATAGCCACCAGGATAAAATGATGTCCATTCGAAGCAGTCGGCTCGATCTTTCCAATCATGTCAATGCCCCACATGGCAAAAGGCGAAGGTGACGACAAAACATTCAGGGGAGTAGGCGGTACGTGCACCTTGTCAGCATAAATCTGGCATTTATGACATTTTCGGGCGTATTTAAAACAATCTGACTCCATAGTCATCCAGTAATACCCCGCTCTCAATAATTTTCTAGCCATAGCATGCCCATTGGCATGAGTACCGAAGGAACCTTCGTGAACCTCTTCCATTAACAAGCCTGCCTCGTGTTCATCAACACAACGTAGCAAGACCATGTCAAAGTTTCTCTTGTACAACACGTCATCCTTGTTCAAAAAGAAGTTTCCTGATAACCTCCTCAATGTCTTTTTATTCTTGGAAGATGCCCCAGCTGGGTATTCCTGACTCTTCAAGAAGACTTTGATGTCATGATACCAAGGCTTGCCATCTGATACCCCTTCAACTGTAAATACAAAAGCAGGCCTGTCCAAGCGCATGATTCTGATTGAAGGAGCTTCATTCTAAAGATTCACTCGATACATTGATGACAATGTTGCCAACGCATCAGCCATCTGATTCTCTATCCGGGGAATGTGATGGAAGTCCACTCTGTCAAAGAAAGGTAACAACCTTCTGGCATAGTTGTTATAAGGAACAAGATTTGCTTGACGAGTCTCCCATTCACCTGTAATCTGATTAACCACCAACGCAGAATCACCATAAACATCGAGGTTCTTGATTCTCAAATCAATTGCTTCTTCTAACCCCATGATGCATGCTTCATACTCTGCCTCATTGTTGGTGCATATGAACGCTAATCGGGCAGTAAAGGGTATATGAGAACCCTGTGGAGTCGTAATGATTGCCCCGATTCCGTTACCATATGAATTAACAGCTCCGTCAAAAACCATCTTCCACTGAGATCCAATCTCAGGTCCTTCATCAGGCAAAGGTTCTTCACAATCCTTCATCTTCAGATACATGATATGCTCCTCTGGAAATTCAAACTTCATCGGTTGATAATCCTCAATTGGCTTTTCGGCAAGATATTTTGACAAAACACTTCCCTTAATGGCCTTTTGGGAAACATACTGAATATCGTATTCTGTCAGAACCATCTGCCAACGGGCTATTCTCCCAGAAAGTGCTTGCTTCTCAAACACATACTTGATCGAATCCATCTTCGAAATCAAAAGGGTTGTATGGTTTAACATATACTGCCTCAAACGCTTAGCGGCCCAAGCGAGTGCACAACATGTTTTCTCCAACATCGAGTACCTTGACTCGCACTCAGTAAACTTCTTACTCAAGTAGTAGATGGCGTGCTTTTTTCTACCTGACTCGTCTTGTTGACCGAGCACACAACCCATTGAATTCTCAAGAACCGTGAGATACATAATCAAAGGTCTTCCTGGCACTGGTGGCATAAGGACCGGAGGTTCCTGCAAGTATTCTTTAATCTTTTCAAACGCCTTTTGACAATTTTCATTCCACCTGACCGCTTGATCTTTTCTTAACAACTTGAAGATTGGTTCACACGTGGCTGTGAGATGCGAGATGAACCTAGCAATGTAGTTTAATCTCCCCAAGAAACCATGAACCTCTTTTTCTGTTTTCGCCACAGGCATTTCTTGTATGGCTTTTACCTTTGCAGGATCAACCTCAATACCTTTTTCACTAACAATAAACCCCAGCAATTTTCCTGATCTCACCCCGAAGGTGCATTTGTTAGGATTCAACCTCAGTCTGAATTTTCTTAACCTTTCAAATAACTTCTGAAGATTCACTTGATGTTCTTCTTCCGTCTGTGACTTCGCAATCATGTCATCAACATAGACTTCAATCTCTTTGTGAATCATATCATGAAAGAGAGTCACCATCGCCCGCTGGTAAGTTGCCCCTGCATTTTTCAATCCAAAGGGCATCACTTTGTAGCAAAAAGTTCCCCACGGTGTTATGAATGTTGTTTTCTCCATGTCCTCTGGGGCTATCTTGATTTGGTTATACCCATAGAAGCCATCCATGAAGGAAAACACAGAATACTGAGCAGTATTGTCAACCAACACGTCAATGTGAGGGAGCGGGAAATCATCCTTTGGGCTTGCTCTGTTCAAATCCCTGTAATCAACACACATCATGACCTTCCCATCCTTCTTAGGTACAGGCACGATGTTAGTAACCCATGGAGGATAATTTGTCACGGCAAGAAAACCGACATCTAGCTGTTTCTAAACCTCTTCTTTGATTTTGACAGACATCTCCGGTTTAGTTCTTCTCAACTTTTGCTTGACCGGAGCACAACCTTCCTTAAGTGGTAGCCGGTGTACAACAATATCAGTATCGAGCCCAGGCATGTCTTGGTAAGACCAGGCGAAGATATCCACATACTCACAGAGCATTTCAATCAATCTTCCCTTGACACTGTCTTCCAATACAGCCCATACTCTTACTTCCTTTCTAGCATCCTCGGTTCCCAGATTCACAATCTCAATTTCCTTCTGATGAGGTAGGATGACTCTTTCCTCTTGCTTCAACAATCTGGCCAACTCTTCGGGCAGTTCACAATCTTCGTCAGTCTCTTCTTCAGCCTGATAGATTGGATTGTCAAAGTCATACCGAGCTATAGCTGAGTCATGATCGGTGTCATCTGAACAAAAAGACCTGCATGATTGATGATGTATGTTTTATTATGTATGCAACAAAAGAAACACATTGCCATTTTGATGTGGGTTTTTAATGCATAAAAATAAAACTGAAAGACAGAGATCAAAATATTTGAGTGTGAAAAGTCCTTTATTGATGATAAAGCAAAACATGCAACAGTTAAAAGCCCTACAAATAAAATCACTACGTCTTGGGCAGAACGCAGGATTAACATAATAGGAAAACAAAGCAATTACTCGAAGCCTGTCACTTGAATGACTCTCTCGGAAGACCAGTTGCACAGACTTTCTCCTGGGACGCAAGGACGGATCCAGCTATCCACATCACAATCACTATCCCCTTCTTCCTCAATGGCATTAACCCTGTCGAAGAAAACACCGGCACTAGTGAAACGGACTTGGCCATAGAATTTGGGAGGATCCCCGTCTTTCCTGGATGGCTTGTATCCCAATCCATAAGTATCCCTCTTCTCCTTAACTTCCACCACCTGACCCCACCTCTGTGAGCTACCAGCTTCAACCACAGCTTTGGTGTCTTTAAATGAGGACATAGAAACTTCAGGTTGATCTACCACTGTAGGCTGCTCTATAGCTTCAGACTGGACAACCTCTTCAGAAACCTTCACCTTCTCGAACCCCTGACACAACGTCTCATGAATTTCACCATCCACTTCCACATATTTGAAGGTTGACAGCTGACTAATCATTATGTCTTCTTCTCTGCACACTGTCACCACATGACCATCAACCATGTATTTTAGTTTTTGATGCAAAGTGGAGGTTACAGCGCCTGCACCATGGATCCAAGGACGACCCAATAAACAGCTGTACGCTGGATGAATATCCATAATATAAAATGTTGCATCAAAAACTTCCGGTCCAACCTTGATCGGAAGCACAATCTCACCAAAGACAGATCTCTTCGAGCCATCAAAAGCTCGCACCACCAAGTCACTTGGTGTACAAATAAGTCCCCTGGTATCTAACTTCATTAACGCTTTCTTGGGAAATACATTCAACGATGAACCAGTATCAACCAAAACATGTGACATCAGTGAGCCACGGCACTCAATCAAAATATGCAGGGCGTTGTTATGATTCCTCCCAGCAGGAGTCAGATCAAGATCTGTGAAACCCAAGCCATTACCCGCATTTACGTGTGCTACAACCCCTTCCAGCTGGTTAACAGAAATCTCTTGAGGAACGTAAGCTGTATTCAAAACCTTCAGAAGAGCATTCCTATGAGCTTCAGAACACAATAGCAAAGACAGAATAGAGATCTTGGACGGGGTCTGATTTAACTGGTCCACGATCTTGTAATCACTTTTCCGGATGAGTCTCATAAACTCCTCAACATTTTCAGAAAAAGCATCATCAACCGGCTTCACTGTAGAATCAATAACAACTGGAGGCCGAACAGAACCATCCATTGCTTGTTTCCCCCTATCTTGCCTATAAGTGCTGGGTTGATCATTAACAGGAGTAAGCACTCTACCACTTCTCGTTATAGCATCAGTCTCAACTTTGACTTCAGGACTAGAACTTATTGGTGAAGTATTCATTAATTCCTGCTTTTGTCCATTGACAAACACCTCTGCACCGTAATTCCACAGAATAGCCTTAGTGCTTTCATATGGAATGGGTCCAGCCCTTGTGATAATAACTGGAGGTGGCCTTGCCGGACCAGAAATAGTAATTATTTTGAACGGAATGGTGATAGTAGCAACCTTCTCACTAACAACCTCTTCATGCTGATTACCTCTATCAAACTGTAAGCAACCCTCATTAATCATACTCTGGATACCCATCTTCAATGAATCACAACCATTAACCTTCATCAAGCAATTTGAACAACTCTCATCACAACCCGGATAGACGCCACCCTTCAACAACCTGTTTTTAACCACAGCCAACGGAGTCTTCAGCTCCTCAACATCCATGATTAAATTCAAAGCTTCACCTTCCTTAATTATCACATTCACCCTCGGTCCATTGTGATCAGGCATAGGGTTTTGAATAACATTGGGCCCAGCATTCGAGAAATTGATAGCCTTGGAGTCTACAAGGTCTTGTACCTTGTGACGAAACGCCCTACACTTCTCCACAGTGTGCCCCGGAGCACCGGAGTGGAAATCGCAATGGGCGTTAGCATCGTAGCCTCGTGGGAGTTCCCCTGTTGGTGGATCTAGGGTACGGAGCTCAACTAGACGCAACTGCAGCAAATGTTGCAACAACTGTGCATACGACATTGAGGGTTGATCAAAATGCCTCTCTGCATTCCTTTGTCTGTTCTGATACTGACCCTGCTACCTGTTCTGATTAGCATTATTCCTTTGTTGTTGTGGTGGAGGTAGCGTTGCCGGGATAGTTACCGATGCTACTTGTTGATTATTGCTCTGACGCTGTTTCCCTTTTCCCCTATGAGATGATACAGCGTTGGCCTCTCCTTTCTTCTTATATCCATCAAATGAATTTTTTCCATGTCTGGAGGACGATCCGTCACCACTAGAAACTTTTCCAGCCTTAATTCCAACTTCTACCTTCTGTCCGATAGCAATCACATCTGCAAACTTGCCTAGAGAACAAGGCAAAAGCTTCTCATAATAGTGCTTAGGCAGTGTGTCCATAAACATGTCCAACATCTCTTTTTCCAGCATTGGTGGTTGCACCCTTGCCGCCAATTCACGCCACCTTTGCGCGTATTCTTTGAAACTTTCATCATTTTTCTGGGACATGCTCAACAGCTGAGTTCTGTTGGGCGCCATGTCTGTGTTGTACTGGTAATTCTTAATAAAAGCTGCAGCTAGCTCTCTCCAAGTACGAACATCTCTACTTTCCAGCCCCATGTACCATTCCAAAGACGCGCCAGACAGGCTATCTTGGAAAAAGTGCATCATTAACTTTTCATCCTTGGCATGTGCAGCCATCTTCCTGGTATAAGCCTTTACATGAGTTCTCGGGCAGGTAGAACCATTATACTTCTCCAGTGTAGGAATCTGAATCTTGTGTGGAATGACAACATCAGGGACCAACCCTAGGTCGTCTAAATCTATTCCCAGATCATCCTGTTTCACAACCCCCTTCAATTGATCCTCAATTAAACGGATCCTCTCATCACTAACCACAGGTAGGCCAGTGTCCAAGCTTCTGACTGAAAAAACATCATCCTGTTGATCATCAATACGAGGGCCATGGATAGCTCGAACAGTACTTCCCTCTCCAACCACTGAAGGAATACCACCCTGTCCACCAGCACCAGGAATAGGAATGTTGATACCTGCACCACCTCCGCCCGGAGGAATAACACGATTAAGAAAGCCACTGTGTAAGATACCATTCTCATCAACCTGCGACACCAAAGGCTGAACTAGAGTTCTGAATTCATTCTGACTCTGCACCACACCCTGCATCATCTCCATGAACTGATCGATGCGAGCTTGCATAGCTGTCATGTCTTCCTGAACTTTGTCCATCACTCTGCTTTGATTAAGCCTGGTAGAATACCGATGAGTTGGTTGATCAATCCTGACTGACAAAAAGAGAGAGCATAAGAAAATCAGAGAATCTGAGATAACCTGCAATGCAAAAATGATCATGATTATGCAAATGCGAATGCAAAAATGCAAACAAACATATTTGAACATTTCCAGGGCATATCCGCTTTGATTCCATTCCATGAAACCAGGCAAGGGATTAGACACACTATCGGAAAATAAATCTGAACCCAAAAATACCACCGGATCAAACCACAGGAACAAACCCTCTCCGAAAACCAGAACTTCCAGAGCACAGATAATTAAACCAAATATCATTACTGAAAACAAAGTAGTTCTTACAAACAAATTCAAGCATAATCAAAGGTGACTCCATCAACAAACCTGATGGTAATCCCAAAAAAGATAAACAACAAAATCAACTACAAATCAATTCTAAACAAACTAGCTTCCACTTCCTCAAGAAGGTTCACAGTGTCAGGATGTGTAGGTTACTGCATCATCCCTTTGATCAACTTGTTCCTCTTTGCAATCTCTTGGTTCAATTTAATAATCTGCTCTTCAGCGTTGTTGTCTTCGCGCTTCGACTTCTTGACCTCGGCTTGCAACTTGAGCTCTTCAATTTCCTTCTGTGCTTCTTTCCACTTGGAAAAGTAACGATCTTTCCTTGCTTTCACTACCTAAAGCTCTTCTTTCAGCTCTTCATTCTCAATCTTGGCCTCCTTCCACACATCCTGATACGTGGCAAGCTTGTCTTCTCCTTTAGTCAAAAGCTTCTTGTTTTTCCTTTTAGCTTTGCCTGATGATTCAGCAGCCATACTGACCTTCTTGAAGTGCTGAGCTCTATCGTCAAAATCCTTCTCTCTTTTTTCTAGATGCGCTGTCATGTCTTGAACTTTCCATTTCAACTCCAAGTTGTCCTGTAGAGCACCCTGTAGCTGACTACTCATATCAGAGTTTTCCACCCTCAGATCAGATACCAACTTTCGCTGCTTATCGAATTCTTCGAGTGGTACAGTGAGTCTCTCTTCCACAATCTCTGGATACAAGGGAGGCGCCCAATCAAAAGGTAAATAAAACTCTCCTACCCTCTTCTTCACCCATTCAACATATGGAGCGAAAGCTTGATTATTGGGTTTACCCAAAATAGTTTTACCTATCTTCTGTCTGCTGAGCCAAGCTTGAGAAGCTTCTTGCGCAATAGCCACACCATCAGTCATATGAAAATACAAAGATTCTTCCAAATTTTTTCCAACTGGAGGATCTTTTAGGGCGTATGCAAATTGCCTGATAGCCAAAGACGGGTTGTAGTTAATACCTCCTTTTCTTCCGATCAAGGGTACATTAGGATACTTGCCACAACTATGCAAAATATCAGTCCCCAATAATCCCTTATCCACCCAAAGAATATCTTTAGCAGCTAGGCCCATCAGACGCTTACTCCACTCTAAAGAAGTCTTTGAATCTACAAAAGCACCTGATTGGGGTAAACGTTTGGCAAACCACTTGTAAAAAAGAGATGCGCAACAACAAACCACCCCACCTCGTCTTTTCTCATTCCTGTTGTATAGGGCGTAGTGGAGATCACCTAACAAAGTCGGCACCAGATTTTGAGCTGTAAATATCTGAATAGCATCTGTATCGACAAAATCAGACTCATTAGGGAATAACACAATGCCATATATACACAGAGCCAATATTGCATTGAAAGTCATCCACCTTTTCTCCTTAGCTTCTTCTTGAGCCCTCTTCACTAAGTACTCCAAGTGATAGCCTCGAGATTTTCCCTTCTTAGAAAAGTCAGCCTCCACTGTAGATCTGCTCAAATAAAGAGCCTCAGCCACTGCTTGGAAATCACAATCTCCTTGGGAACCACAAAAAGGAACACCTTCTTTGACAAGAATCCTCAAAATGTTGGAGTACTCCTCCAGGGTAGGAACCAACACATAATCTGGCATCACAAAGCACCTCAAGGAAGGATCATAAAACTGCAGTAAGGTGTGTAGCCCATTATATTCGTATTCACTGAGACTCCGAACCAGGGATAATATCCAACCATACTTCTCTTCAAAGGCTCCCAAAACTTCTGGACCAGCTATACTCTGTAAACTGTTCAACGGACCAAGAGTGATCTTCAGGAACTTGTAGACGATGATGTGCTTCTTACCCCTCTTAGTGTCCATCCCTATGAATGCCCTCTGACTGGAATCAAAGACTAGATACCACCTGAAAATGCACAAACATGAATGTCAGAAAAATGGAATGCAATGCGAAGCATGGGATCAAGGTATCCACACAAACTGGCTGCACTGCGCTGACTGAACAAATCAAGGCTCTGTACCAAAACTCAGAACAAAAACAACCAGAAAACCAGGTAGGTTAAAGGTCACGGTTACCTGCAAACCTGCAAAAACCCATCCCTCTCACATGTGGGTACTAAGATCCTCAATATCCCAGGCTCTCAGGTCGAGAAATGATGATACGTTCACCATTTCTGGTTTAGCATCATCACCAATCGAGGAGGCCTCAACTGATTCACCAAAACGAAAGATCCTCAGCTTCAGAGGTTTGAGAAGCAATAGCACATTCAGCCCGAAGGATACAATGCTACCGCCAATCAAAGAGGTCATCCGCTAATTCACTTTCAAAAAAGAAAGGATCCTATGGCAAGTTCCCAGCATTGGGTCCTCGAATCGAGAATGTGCAATGGATTTGCCACAGAACGTGGTCTGCCACTGTCACATCTCGGGAGGAGTGCCGTTACTGAGTCCTCGGGAATGGTCATCAGAGTCGACAATTCCTCAAGAGAATAACTACTGGCCTGTATCAACATACAGTAGCAGAAAGCTCCTGATAGAACCTCGTCTGATTGTAGGGATCGTGATCACCCGCACGTGGCCAACACCACGGGAGCGTCACACCTGCCCACACTAAAGCCTATGGGTATGCTCGAGCCTGGGTATTGGGCTCATCTCTCAAAACCTCCCAACCTTCCAAACAGAAAAATAGCACAGCGCAACACAGTCCAGCATAACAATGCAATGCAGTAAAATGCGGTAAAAACAGTAAACAAATAATACAGTAAATAGCAATACAGTAATATACAACAAAGCAAAGCACCACAAAAAACACCCAATGAAATAAAATAGACAAGCGCTAGGATTGACTCGCAAAAGGGGATGGACCAGCAAGAGGTCAACCTGTCCCCAGCAGAGTCGCCAGCTGTCGCTCCCGAAAGATTCGCATCCAACGGTACAAACGCGAGAGTGGCGCGGAAAACAGAGTCGCTAGCAATGTGTATTTATCCCGAGAGAGGGAAAGGAAACACTGCATAAACCTGAAGAGAAAGGGGGAAAGACATGGTCTCACGACCAAAAGAAACGGGTACGGGAGTCGGTTACGCGAAGGGAAGGTGTTAGCACCCAACACGTCCATCGTACTCGATGGGATCCACGCTTGTTGTCTGCATCAAAGGGTGTCGTCGTCTGGAGCTCCACTGCTACTGGACCGGAGAAGAAACGAGAACGGAAAGAATGGAGAAACAAAGAAGAAAAGAAAAAAAGAAGTGACTCGATAGGACGTTATCGTTGTCCTAGGCCTACGTACTCCCTCAGTGCAATGGGAAAGTCAGAGTCAACGTAGTTCGGACGGGAACTGTGGGGGAAGGTTGCTCGCCAAGACAATCGTTGTCTTGTGCCTACATATCCTCAATCGGACGAGAGAGAAGAATCAGAGCTAATGTAGTTCGTGGGTACGACCACGGATGGGTAAGTGTTTTTTACGTGAGCGACGAGCTTTTTTCTGAAAATGAAGTTTAAAACCCAACAATCCCGAAGGATAAAAGGATTTGAATTTGTTTGGTGTCTTTTAGACAGAAGTGTTTTAAGTTAGTTCATAACTTGCATTGCACCAAAGTCTATGACATAGGAACGAATACTTCGCGTATCGTCCCCAACAGGACGTACACTAGGTACCCTAGAAGAGTGAAGGGAAACCCCTTATTCCTCACTTCCCATGCTTAAAGCTCGTGCGCAATACACGTTAACTTTTATTACGTGTTTTGAAGAAGTTTTGAGATGAGAAGAGAGACGACCCAAAGGAAACTCTAAAGGGAAACTAAGAGTCCTAATGTTATCATGCATGGATATCCTATGGTTAGTGAGGCTTAGGAGAGACGACTACCTAAAACCTAATGCTAATCCTACTCCAAACTTAATAAAAAATTAATTTGGACTAGGTAGCTCTAACGGGAAAAGAATCCAAAATTTAATCAAGTCTTGAGACTCATGGGATGAAAAAGAGTGAAAGAGAGGGGAGAAGCATCTTAAATGCTAAAACAAACACAAGTATGAAAGCTTAAAAGAGAAAGGAGAAGTTAGAATGTGGATGACCTAAACTTGTGCCTAAACATGTTATACAAGTGTCACACAAGGCACACAAGCAAGTAGCTAAGCATTTAGAACCATTAGAAGAAGAAGCAAGAAGCATGTAAATGAAACATGTTAAAGGATGCAACATGGAACATGAATAACATATGACATGAATACAAAGCTTCAAGGTCAGAAACATACATCAAATGAGATGCAAAGAAGTGATATGGCATGGCATACACAAGTCAAGAAGAGGCATAGATGAGAAGAAGTGAAAAGATAAGTCAAAAGAGGCATGTAAATCAAACATTGAACATGTGCACAAAATATGCAACAACCTCATACCAATGACCTATAATGATAATCACATGACTTATAATGGTTCAAATATGGTTCATGAAGTCAAAGAAACAATCCCAAACAATGGCATAAGTGTCTTCTCAAACAAGTAACCAATCATGATCCAAAGATGTGCATAAAAAGGACCTCAAAGAAAGAGCAATCAAACAATTAGCAAATCAACTTCAGAAATTACCAAGTTAATTATCAAAACACCTCAACCAGAAACAAACATCATATTAAAAACTCATGCAAAAATTCACAAGATAAGTCCTTCAATCAATCATACAAAGATACATAGGAACCATGAATCAATATGTAAAAGAGGGGGACTAAAATGAAATATGAAAAAGTTTTAAAAATGAAAAGAAATGTTTTTATACACTTCAATATGTTGATGAAATAATTCAAAAAGAATGAACTCAAAATGTTTTATGTGCTATGAGAAATAAAATCTACAATGCAAAGTGTGCACAATTGAAACAAATTCAAAGGAAAATAACCACACAATTAATTCAGATGCCAAAAATAAAATGAAAAGAGAAAATAAAATTTGGAAAATTTTTATAAAATGCTAAACATGCTTCATTATTTTTTTTTTGTAATTTTTAAATGCATCAAACTATTTTTAAAAATTAACAATGCAAAAATAACAATAAAATGAAAAAAGAAATAAGCCAGGGGTGCAGATAGCAAGCAAATCATGTTGAAAAAGGAAGATGGGCTGAACAGGGGGGTGAAAAAAGTAAACCAAAGCCAGGCCCAGTCCAAGGCGCGTGCCAAACAAATAAACAAACCAGTCAACAAAATTGACTCACCATCAGCCACAAGATCAATCCAACATTCCACACTTAGTCAAACAAATGCCAAAGTAAACATGATGAAGGGCTCAGATTCACACGCACACCATAACAAAGTATACACGTGCACATCAAACACAATCAGAAATTAAAAACCAACACGTGATAGGCACATGCATTTTTAATGTGTTGGCAATCAAACAACCATCAGATGCATCATACGCTCCAGATTAAGTCAATCAATTCAAATATTATGCAAGATCAAGGGTTGAGATCAAACGTACACGATAATACACATATGCTGGCACGCATACAATTAATGAAATAAAAAGCAAAAATTAAAAACGTGGCAATACACGGACCGTTGGATCAAAACAAAGAAAGGCTGAGATTACGTCTTCTCCACAAACCCTGGCCGGACGGAGAAAAGAACCAGACGCCGGAGCTAAGGCTCCGGTCGTCTTCTCCGGTGAAGATCAACATACATTTTTCCAGAAATTGCTCATGAGTATACCATTCGAACCAGAAATCAACAAGGATTCTAAATATGCAAACCATTTCACCAAAAGATCAACACATAAAGCAAATCGAACAAAAGAAAGTTTAGATCCAAAACTTAAATCTCAAAATTCATCCATGATACACGTCCAAATTCAAAACAAAATAGATCATCATGCTCAGTGAACTTCATAGATCATCATGCATACTTAAAAATCAAGTTCTATGACCATGAAAAGTGAGCTTACCTGAGATCTGTAAAGCTTGAAATACCACAAGGACGCCTTTCAAACGCTGCAGATCTTCCTCTTTTGAGCTCTATTGGCAAAATAAATGCAAATAGAGGCTTGAATCTGGCTAGATCTAAGACTTTGAGCTTGATCCCTCTTGAGATGCACATGATGAAATCCTTGCTTAAAGCTTGAAACATTGGTGGATTCACACTCTTTTCAACTCACTGATCAAGAATATGCCAAGAGATTTTCAAGAACCCTCAAGGAATGAGAGATTCGAAGAGAGAAAAGTGAGAGTGAAATTTTTGATTATGAGCAAATGAGAGTGCATGACCTAGCTGTGAGGGCATGAGTTAGCTTATATACTCTTGGTTATTCCCCTGATTATGATTAGCAAGTGATTAAACCCTTGGTTAATGAGTTTTGGATGATTTTGCAAATTTGCACTTTGAGCTCAACCCACTAATTCTCACGTGCCAATGCCACAAAATGAGCATGACCCACTCACATTTCCTCTGCTGATCATAATTGAATTGTACTTGGGCCTTGCACTTGCTTGGTTTGTGAGTTTTTGATCCATTTGCAAATTTGTACAATGTGAAATAAGTGAGAAATATAGCATGGAATGACTTGGTTCAAAGGCCAAAAATAATCCTTATGATGTGTACTTGAATGTTGTAATGAGACATGAACCAATAAAACCAATTACAAGTCCATTTGTGCCAAAATGCAAAAGGTGGAAAAAGTGGTACATGGAAAACCATCAAAATGCACCTTGCATTGTTTTGACCATAACTATAGTTCCACAAATGATATGGAGATGTTCTAGTACTTTTTGGAAATGGGAGAGAAAGATCTTCAACTTTCATGTTGGAGGAAAATTCATTTGAAGCTTCTTTGATGATGAAAAGTCAAGTTGAATGTGGTGGAAAAATTGCCAAAAATGGAAAGTTCTCATTATAGGTCATTTTCCAAATTTGGTAACTTTTGTACAAACTCTTGATTCTTGAAGAATAATGTCATCCATGTTATTCCTTGACCAAATAAAGGTATATGGACTTGGTAAACATGATTTGAACCTTTGAAAACCATGAAAAGAACCTCAAAATTCCACAGTTGACTTTCTCCTTTACAGTTGACTTTTCTTGGTTCACAAGCAACTGATTCACTGAACATTCTTCACCATAAATCATCAACCAAACCCTCATCTTATGGATGCAGGCAAGCATAAAGACCTCATGACACCATGCTTGAACACACAAAGCCCTTCAAGAAGTCCTTTTGATTCACAAACCCTAATTGGTCCCTCTGATTAGGAGGGAAAGATCCACTGAAATCCTTTGCCATGCTTGACCTTATGAAGATATGATGAACCCCTCAAACCACCTTGAGGCTTGAGACTTGAGAACATGGACCAAGTACCTTGATCCCATGCAAAGAACCAATGCTATGCACAATGCAAATGCAAGGAATGCAAAGAAACATAAGCCAGTTAGCTAAAAACAAGAAGGCAAATTTTGGGGTGTTACAACGGGGTCAGATGTCTCTCGTCGAGCTGGAGAGTGCCGAACAGATGAGCGTACATGATGTCATCTGAACTGCCCTGGTCGACAAGGATCCTTCGAACGTCAAAATTCGTCATCTCTGCCCTGACCAGGAGGGGGATAGTGGTGTTGGGTACTCTGTCGGGGAGCTCTTCGAGGTAGAAGGTGATATGGTTTGATTTCCCTTGCACCTTCTAGAGAGTAGTGGTCTTCGCTGATGTTGCGGACTCCGGCTCGTCAAACTTCCACTTGATCGACCCGACAGACAATTTCTCGTAGCCTCCCCCGAAGATTACCATTGTCTTGGGGAAGCCTTCCCATGTTCTCCGGGCAGCGACGGGGTCCTCGTGGGGGAAGTTCGCCCACATGTTGCGAACTGCTTCTTGGCCCTCAATGCCTTCGGGGGAAAAGAAGTCTTCGGGTCAAGTGACGCTGAGGGCGACCTGAAGTCGACTCCCGTCGGGAGAAGGTGTTGTCTCCTCGACGTTTTGGGTTTCCTGGGAACTGGGACGAGGAGTATCATTCTTCTGGGCGTACTTCTTCAAGTGTCCTTCCTTAATCAAGATCTCAATTGCATCCTTGAGATGGATCCAATCTTCTGTGACATGTCTGTGGCTCTGGTGGAACCTGCAGTACTTTGATTTGTCCGTGTTTGATTTGGAGGTAGTCGGCTTCGGAAAACGGACGCCTCCTTTTAGAAATTCTGAGTTTTGGCACTCGGAGAGGATTCGCGCACGGGGAGCGTTGAGCGGGGTGTATTCTGTGAATCGGCTAGCTGGTCCGCGCGGTTCATGAGGATCCCGGGGGCAATTTTCTTTCTTTCTTTCTCCCCCTCGCCGGGGAGGAGAGTCTTCTTTGTGGCCGCAGGGGCCTTCCTTGCGTCTCGACTCAAGGGCGATCTGTGCTGCCTCCGACTCCTCGAGCTCGATGTACGACTGAGCTCATTGGAGGAGGTCCTCCAAACGGCGGGGGTCTGCGGAGGCCCACGGACTTGGCAAAATCATATCCAAAACGTAGTCCATGGATGATTAAATACTTCTTCATGTCGTCGGTCGTATGAACCTCGACAGCTTCTCTGTTGAATCTCTCAATGTAGTTCCGGAGAGTTTCGTTCTTCCCCTGGAAGATGCTCTCTAGGGCAGCCTCCATCTTCGGGTGTCGACGAGACGCAGTAAAGTGTTTGGTGAAGCGTTGTCTTAGTTGCTTCCAGGATGTGATCGACCCGGGTGCCAAACCCTTGTACCACGTCATGGCGCCCTTCCGTAAGGTGGTGGGGAAAAGCCTGCACTTAATGGCTCCCCTGACGTTCCTGAAGTCGAGCATGACTTCAAAACTTTTGACTTGATCGTCGGGGTCGGCCAGGCCGTCGTAGGTCCCCAGCGGCGGGGGTTTCTCCATGCCCGTAGGAATTGGGGCGTTCATGATCTCCCATGATAGAGGGGTCTTCTGGTCGTCGACGTCGCTTCCGGTCGGGGACCTCGAAGGGGATCGGTGATGCCGTGGAGGGGAATTCCTCGAATGGTTCCTTGGCCTCTCCTCGGTGGTTTTGGACTTCTTGGTAGTGGAGGGCCTGGGTTCCTTCTGAGGCGAGGAACGATGGCGCTTCTGGGAGATCGCCGGTTGGGGACGTTCAAGGCGTGGACGACGGCCCTCGCGCACCGGCGAGGGGGTTCGAGATTCTTCAGATGGGGTCCTTTGCGGGGAAGGAGAATAACAAGGTGAAGGTGGAAGAAGATGTCTTCGCGGGGAAGATCGCCGTGTCCGCCCTCGCTCTAGAGCTTCAATTCTGAGATTCTGGTGTACGATCAGCTGGTTGATCTGATTGACCAAGGAAAATAGGGCCACGGTGCTCGAATCTGCATTAGGCGGAGGAGCAACTGGCTGAAAGACGGCTTGCTGGTCGTCCTGGCGGGCGGCGTCGTAAGTCGTGTCTTGGGAGTCCGGGGAGGCGGTTCGCCAGTCCCTGACATCACCTTCTTCGACGTTGAGGGCGGGTAGCGTCCTCATGGTGGTTTCTGTTCTCGAGTTGCGCGAGGACGGTGTCCAGAGCTTTATTAGCAGACGGGTTATTGGCCATGCTGGAGATGAACGAGAAGATTGCTTTGGTTTATCGGAGAAAAAATGGGGAAGCAAAGGTTCCCACAGACGGCGCCACTGATCGTACCTAGATCAGACAGTTATTCAGTGGCCAGCAACGTCGTATGGACTTCAGCTCCGGTAAGGTTGAAAGACGGCGCCGGGGGGGGGGGGGGGGGGTGTACCTGTAAGGTACTCCGACGCTCAAGTAAGGCAAGGGTCATGAGTAAAAGCAAGTACATAAAGAGGTTAGAGTGTATGATATTGTGTAACCTGGCCCTCTCAAGTGAGAGGGTATTTATAGAGAGCCCCCAGCGCGGGGCCAACGGTTACTTGCATTGGGCTGGATTGCCAGGCCCAATCCAAGTAACTGCCAGGGCTTACGTGGCATAGTGAAGACCAGCACGTGGTCTTCTCCCTGGGGTAACCGTTCCTAGATCTCTGGAATTAGGGCAGACCGATTCCATCGGGAGTGGGTGGTTACATGAGAACGTGTCCTCGTGGGGAGGAGTCTTGCGTGTCGGGGAGAGACGTGTCCTCGCGGGGAGGATTCTCATATGCAGAAGGAGATGGCTCCTCGAGGGGGGAGCACCTGAGTGTCGAGGAGGAACGAGCCCGTAGAGGCTTAGCGCCTCTGCCCGATGCTATATGTCGTGTGTGCCCGAACACCGCCGAGGTGTGGTGTGTGCCTGACACTGTTGAGGTGGGGCAGGTGCTCGACATTGGTCGTGCTAAGAGGCCTTTGTTGGGCCATCCCAGGACGTGTGGGGTTGGGCCTTCTCGATTGAGGAGCAGACCCCGGCCCAGTCCAGAACAATTACTATAATTAAGTTAAAATAAATGCACAAATACACTATCTTTTTCGGAGATAAGTTTTGATAGTAGCTCATTGGTTCTTCTCTTCTTGTTAAATTGAAAAACCATCAATAGGTAGTTTCTAAAATTGGAAAAGGAGTGACAAAAATATTAAGCAAGATGCACTAAAATGATAAGCAAGAATACAAAGAAATTTTCACTGCAATATGATAATAAAGAAAGAAAGAGGGTGAAAAAATCAAACCAAAGACACAAAAAATGAAAGATAATTAAACCAAACGCACAAAATAAAACATAAGGGTTAAATAAGTAATAGGTCCCTGAAAATAACCCAACATTCAAGTTTAGTCCCTAAAAATATTTTCTTCAAGGTTTGGTCCTCCTAAAGTTTTCCGTTTCTAATTGTAGTCCCTCCCGTTAGTTTTGACTAACGGTGGATGACCTGACGTGCCATGTGTGACAAATTCTTTATTTTGATAAGGACACGGTGTAAAATGTCTTTAATATAGGAAATGAAAGAAGCTCAAAAGTCAAAACACATTAACATAGAAGAGAAAGAAACTGAGGAGTCATTTTCCAATTTCTTCGTCCAAGAACTTGTGCCCTAGCAGAAGAAGATTAGTTGTCGTGTGGTCTCAACTCTCAGAAGTGGTCCCAAAGTAGGTCTTCTACGATTCGCAGATGTGGTCCCAGGTAAATGAAGTTGTCTGCCATTGTTTGGTTTCATTTATTGATTACTGATTAGAATACGTTTGTGGTCCCTCCATGCTTGTTTTGATACATTGTTTGTCCGTTGTTTGTTAAATGATAAACTTGTCTGCCATTATCGTTTCTTTACTATGGTTAATATATGTTTTCAATAGTTACTCTTGTTTTGTACGAAAATGGTAAAAATGAAAGTTAGTTTTAACTTTTGAGTGCAGGGGTATGGATAAATTCACTGTTGTTTTTTATGTAAAGGACACAAACCTAACATACGAAGGAGGGGAGGTGTATGCTTTCAAGAGTTAGGATCCTGATTTTTGGAGTTTCTTTGAGGCATGTGACTTAGTTAAGGAGCTGGTACCTGAGTTTGATTACAATTTGGTTAAGATGTGGTGGAAGCATGAGGAAGGATCATTTGAAAATGACTTGAAACCATTCAAGGATGATGGAGATGCGTTTAAGTTGGCCTTGTATGCCATGGAGCACAAGTGTAAGATTGAAATTTACTGTGAAAATAGGGTTCATGGAGAGCACACGGCTATGGAGAGGATTATAGAGAAAGGAAAGATACCTAATTGTAAGAAGGAAATTGACAACAGGAGTAGATCAAGTGAAGAGTCTGATGAAAACTCTGTGGAAGATGTACATTTTGAAGATAGTGAGGAGGAGAGAATGGGTGGATTTAAGGAAGGGCTTGATGAGGTGCTGCCTAATAGGGCTGTTGGGGAAGATAAAAAACAAGATGATTATGTTACTGTGGAAGGCAACAAGAGTGAGCAAGAGCAGAAGGTATGTATAACTGAGGAGTTGGGAAAGGAACATGTCATTGAGGATGAATACTTGACTGATGAGCTGGACAGTGGTGGGGATGATGATAGTTGTGATGAGAGGCCTTGTGTTTTGAGGTATAGTGAGGAGGAGTCATTGAGCAAGGATTATGTGTTCAAAGTTGGGATAGAGTTTTCATCCTTAAGGCAGTTTAAGGATGCCATTTTAGAACACAATGTGTTGAATGAAAGGGAGGTAAAGTTAGAAAAGAATGATAAAAATAGATGCAGGGTTGTGTGCAAGGACAAGAAGAAATGTGACTATACAGTGTTGTGTAGTAGGGTATTGACCTCAACCACTTTTAGAATAAAAACCTTGTTTGCCAAACACAAGTGTGGTAGACAATTCTTTAACAGAAATACTAGAGCTGAGTGGGTTGCCAAGGTAATTGTTGATGGCTTGAAGAATAATCCTAGAATGAGGTTGAATGAGGTAGTTGCTGATGTAAGAAAGAGGTATGCTACAGAAATTCCAGTTTGTAGGGCATTTAAGGCTAGGAAAATAGCAAGAGCAATTGTAGAAGGTGACTCAAGCAAACAGTATTGCCTACTTTGGTCCTATGCTGCTGAATTGAAGAAGGCTTCAGCTGGTAACACATTTAAAATCAGTACTAGTTCTCCAAGTGAAGGGTTGAAACCAAGGTTTGAGAGATGATATATGTCATTTGATGGAGCTAAGAAAGCATTGACAAAAACATGTAGGCCTTTCATTGGTTTGGATGGATGCCACTTGAAACATAAATATGGTGGTATTCTTTTGATTGCTGTTGGAAGAGACCCCAATGATCAATACCTACCTATTGCATTTGCTGTGGTTGAGATGGAGACAAAGGATTCGTGGAGCTGGTTTATGAAGTTGTTGATTGAGGATAATGGAGTTGGAAGGTGGTGTTTTATATCTGATCAACAAAAGGTAGTGTTAATGCATTGTTGGATTGAATTTTGTTACATACATTACACTGTTCCAATGCCTTATTGTATTCCTTGTTTAGGGTTTAGTACGGGTTTTTGAGGAAGAGTATCCAGCATATGAGCATAGGTTCTGCCTAAGGCATCTCTATGCAAACTTCAAGAAGAGATTTGGTGGAGGAACCCTGTTCAGAGATCTAATGATGGTTGCTGCCAAAGCTACATATTTTAAAGCTCATGAAGCAAAGATGCTGATGATAAAGGATGTCAGTTTGGAGGCCTATGAGTGGATAGAGGCAATTCCCAAGAAAAAAATGGTGTAAGCATGCATTTCCTATATTTTCTAAATGTGATGTTTTGATGAACAACCCGAGTGAGTCATTTAATGCAACCATATTGCTGCAAAGAGACAAACCCATAATAACTATATTTGAGTGGATAAGGAACTATTTAATTGGGAGGTTTGCCACTTTAAGGGAAAAGGTGAATAATTACAAGGGTATCATAATGGCCAAACCCTTAAGGAGACTAGATAGGGAAATTGAGAAAAGTGCATCATGGACAGCTACCTATGCTGGTAGGTTGTCATTTCAAGTGAGCCATGTGTTATTGACTGACAGTTTTGTAGTAGATCTAGAAAAACATACTTGCTCTTGCAACTTTTGGGAACTGGTGGGTATTCCTTGTAGGCATGTTGTGGCTGCCATCTATAGGAAGGTAGATGACCCTCTAAAATGTGTCCACTCATGCTATCACAATACCACCTATACACCATGCTATAGTGAGGTTATTACCCCACTGAATGGACAAAATAAGTGGCCCAAGACTGATAACGAGGGAATGTTGCCACCTATTTTCAAACGAGGACCAGGGAGGCCCAAGAAGTTGAGGAGAAGAGAGGCTAATGAAGAGAATCAAACTAGATGGCAAAGAACAAACACCAACCATAGGTGTAGGTTCTGTTTTCAGTTAGGTCATAATAAAAAAAGTTGCAAGAAATTGAAGGAAGAGTTAGAAGCTGCAAACAAGACTACTCAAGTCACTTTAGATAGCACAGCAGAAACATCTCAGCCAATTCCAACCCAAATAAGTCAGACTACTGAGGCAACAAAAAAGAGGGTACCACTTTAATAATGTTGTTATTTTCAAATTGTAATTCAATTGCTTTATATACTAGTGTTGTTGATATTATGTTAATATGCAGGGGAGGCCTAAGGGATCATAAAACAAGAAAAGTAAGAAATCAAAGCCTGCTGCTAAAGAAGGAAGTGCATCAAGGCCTGCTGTCAATGAGAAAAGTGCATCAAGGCCTGTTGTGAAGGATGGTAATTCCTCAAAGGATGCTATCAAGGATGGAATGCATTCAAAGTCTGCTGTTAAGGAGGAGTCTGTCAAGGATAAATGTGACCAAATGGATACAGATGAACCTGCGGGCATTGAGGTGGAAAACCCAACATCATTAGATGACACTATTACTGTTGTTCTTACAGGTTCTGATGTCTTGAACATTCAACCTCTTAGGATTGATAAGTCACCTACCAAGACATCTAAGCCAACTCCAAGTGGCCCAAAGGTTTTCTTTGGGAGGCAACCAAAGGTGGGCAGGAATACTCCCTTCAAACCACCTGGTATAAGAACAACTTTGTCTCAACCAAGCAGTAGTGAACCACCAAAATTCAGGACACAGAGCAGATACAAGATAAATGACAGTGGGTTGCCTAAAAAAAGAGAAAGTCAGAGGTTGAAGACACTCAAATCAAAGAGCATGCCAGGCCCTAGGAATGACTACATCAATGTCAATGGGCACACACAATGAAATAGATCTTGTTGTTGTGTAACTGATGTTTATGAACACCTGTTATCATGTTTTGTTCAAATTTATGTATTCTAATTTCTGATGTAAGGGTACTGAAGTGGTCTTTAGGCCCAAAATACATTTCCTTATTAGGCTATGATGTTATGTACTCGTGACTAAATTAATTTGCTATTCTAATTTTGGCACACTATTGTTTAAGTTTAATTCTCTGTTGTTAAATATCACTGAAATATATGTCAGCTCTTTTGATTGTGTTATTCTGCTTTTTATGTATCATTCAGAACAAAACAACTATGAAACTACAGTTTAATGGGGCAAAATTTCATTTGTATCTATACCAAAACAACATTTCATAACAAAACAACAACAGATATCATTTAACACAAAAGATTCTTACATTTTCCAAACTAAACCATATAACAACATTCTTACAATTTGAAGAATTTCTCAAAACAAGACAACATTACAACTCCTAAAAACAAAACAAACATTACATTCTCATTACAACCACAACAAATTTCATTCACTCAACTCTACAATTACACCTAAGCACAAAATACATGTTCACCACTACTAAAATTATAACAAAAAAGTCTTCAAATTTCCATAGAACTCCACTGTCTTGAGCTTCATCTTCAGCTTGTTGTTCTTCTTTATCGAACTTTCATAAAGATCCTTAAAGGTTTCCACCATTTTCATTTCCCTCTCTTCCTTGCTCCATTCTACATCCCCTCCTTGAACTTCTTCAATCCCACCTCCAATTTCATCATCCCAAAGAAACATGTTGCACGTTCCATCATTCTTCCAAAACGGACATCTCCAAAACAATCTACCTTCATTCTTCCCCCTCTTGCACACGTAGGAAATCAAACTTCCCTTGCAACCACACTTTCTCCCTTCACTGTTGTTTAAACTCTTAGAGTGATGTGAGACTACCTTGCTGAGCCTAGATGATGTAGACATGACGAATCTGAATGGAAAACAGAAATACAAACAAGACGGAGAGATTAAGAAGATTTGGGACTTTAGGGATTTGGTCGTGAATGGAAGAAGAAAGAAGAAATCAAACATATAACCTAAATGAGAATGAATCAAACAATTAAATATTTTGACTGGTCAAAGAAATTATACAGAGTTGACAAGGAATGTTAGCACACATGGCACGCCATGTCATCCTCCGTTAGTGAAAACTAACGGGAGAGACTACAGTTAGAAACGGAAAACATTAGGGGGATCAAACTTTGAAGAAAATTTTTATAGGGACCAAATTTGAATGTTGGGCTATTTTCAGGGACCTTATACATATTTAACCCAAAACATTATTGAGGAAAAAAACTCCGAATATAAACTTGAAAATTTAGAGAAAATAAAGCCAACTTTTTCTATTTTAAACTCTATTTTAGTTTTAAAAAATACAAAATATTAACAACTTAAAAATCTCCTTATAAATACAAGTTTTCTTTTTCTTTGTTTCGTTTCAATTTTTATTTTTGTGTATAAGCTACAACATCATGCCATGACTCCATGTTTGTGTCTCAACTGCAACACCACTCTATTAATGAAAACAAATAAAATTAAATTAAATTAAAAAAAAGGTTTATAAAATGAAACTTATATTTTTTTGAAAAACATTAAATAAATATTTAATATAAAATATTAAAGAAAAATAGAAATCGAATAACTCAAACCATATTAAAGCAAATATTATTAAAAAAAACAGGTTCATAAAATGAAACTTAAAAATATCCGAAAACATTAAAAAAAATATATTTAATACAAAATATTGAAGAAAAGTAAGAATGGAGGAATTCAAATCAGATTAACGGAATTCTTCTTTAGAAATACAGGTTTATAATGAATAAAATGAATATAAACCAAATTTAAAAAGTTTAAAAGAAAATGAAAATATTTAGATGTGAAATCCGATTACAGAAACGCAGATGGTGAAGTTTTATTAAAGTCCGAAAATATTGAAAACTACGAAAAATAATAATGGATAAAAATGGATTTCATTAGCATGCAATCGATTTGAGAGATGGAAGAGATAAGTTTGTATAAAAATTTGCAATTCGTTTGTTGTTTTTAGATATGATAATGACGAGGTTAAAGATGTATGGAGAAATGGAAATGGCCATTACACAGAAGGTGAATTTTGGGCGATTGAAAAGGCAAATTGCAATAGAACATAGGGTGATTGATTAAACATAAGGTAGATTAGAAATTGAAAGAAGAGTTCAATTGAAAATAAACTATTGAAGAGTTTAATTTTGTAACTTAGCCGATGAATACGAAAGTTATACAAATTTGGTTGAGAAAATGACTAATAATATCCCTAAAATAGACACATGACAGCAGAAAAAGCAGGGATAAAAATGTTATTTTTCATAACAATTAATTTTCCTATAATTATATTATAGAGCAAAGTTTTCGATTAGGGCAAAAAGGTGGTTAATATCTATCCAATTTTAGAAGAAAAAGTCCAAGCGTTATTATTAAACTAGACGTGGAAGCAACCTCTATGCACTAATAGGAAATTTCTCAACTATATGCAACAAAAACGCACCATTCATCAATGCTCCAAATCTTTACATTAAATTTCTCTAGATCAGGTATCTAATGAAATTTTAAAGACAACAAAAATGTGCAAAAGAATGCATGGTAACAAAATGCTTTACTCATTGACATATACAAATGATAAAGTATGGACATTTTGGTTAAAGTTTTACTGGATGAGAAATTTAAGTCATTGTATTGTATGTGACTCTTGAAAGTGAAGTTGATTTATGAAGGCAAAATTGAAGCTAATCAGGTCGATGCTCCATAGATACGCGATAACTGTCCGCCTTCTTGTATTTCATGTCCGTGTTCCTATAATGCATGAAAACCAGAAGCACCATTTCGACAAGAACAAGATGCTTGCAGCTTGTAACCAACCACTATGGTCTGTGCTCTGATTATCTCAACTTGTCGAGATGTCTTGCACTGCAAAGACAATCATGCAATACAAATCTTGTTTTGCATCCACGGTGATTAGTTTGTGGCCGGTCAACATAGTAAATCCGCTCCGTATTTATAAAATATGATGTATGCATTGAGTCATGTGTCCAACTTACTTGTTGGTAGAATCGAACGGTGAAGAAACTAATACTTTATGAGGGAAGATAGAGAAGCATGAAGTTCAGCCATGCAATTAAAGATCCAATTAAGAAGTTGTTCTTTCGGTAGCTCTAGTAGAAGCTCAGCCTGCAGCAGAAAAATAGACAGATGAAATACATAAGAAGTTAACAAGGATCACTGATTAAAAAAACCGAGAAACGGAGAAAGTTACCCTAATTTGGTCCCCTTCAAAAACCAATGAATTTTTATATGTATCCGAAGTCATTGATTCTGTCATCATCTTGAAAACCTTTTTATTCATTTTTGTTTTCATACACACTGTCTTCCCTGAAGAGGAAATTTTGGTTACCCCTATATCAGCCGCCATTCTCCTCAAGTAAAGCTTCTTTAAGATAATCTCCATGGGTTGAGGCTCTTTGCCATATTGGCGGCGAAAATTCTCTGTAAATTGCATCAGACTCCAAATGTCTTTCTCGGCAACTTTCTCAGCCTCGTTTATTATTTCCATAGGGTTCTCGAGATGATTTATGTATTTAGAAGAAAGGTGAGGATTGATATTTAAGTCAACCTAAATAACAACGAAAAGAAAACGCATCATCTGTAACGTTAACGCTTGTTTCTTTAATCCAACTGGTAAATTTTTCTCTAATATGCATACCTGCACTGAGTGATACGGAACTGATGCAACACGGTGATCTTCAACCTGGATGTAATCCCAATGCCAAATTAATTGTGTTAAACACATTTCTATACTCAATTTCATTCTTCACAGTTGATTATGAAAAACTAACAGAAAACCAAAATAAGAAGAAACATGTCACAATTCAAAGTTTACCTTGGATAAACTCTCAAAGAGCATCTCAAAGAAAAGATCGATGCCAACGTTTCCAACATCTCCTGTTTGTTGCTCCCCAAAAATAGTACCAAAACCTCTTATACCCATGTCTCTCTCGGCTAGTTGGAAGCCTTGACCAAGTTCTCGACATTCTTCAAGGGCTTCAAGTCTCTCCTATAGGAAATCACTAAGGAGATGTTAGTTTTAGGCAAGATATCACAGCAATCCTCAATGTTTCGTGCAGTATGTTTCAGAACTAAAAGCTAGAGATTGATCAGAAACATACCAATGCTTGATCAGAGAGCACGTTCTTATCAGGATAAAATAAGTATGCATATGCTTCCTTGTCTGCTCGCCCAACCCTTCCACGCAACTACCAATATATTGAAAAAGAAAAAATTGCCTATATTAGTGAAACATAAATAAAAGATCTAGTCTTCCTTTCATTGTTCCAAAAAATTTATCACTCTTTCAGCTAGTTGTTAGGGTTGTGTTTACTGTTTAGCATATCCCAAATTCTAAGATATTGCATCATAATACATTTCAAACATAATAACAATGATGATCAATTCTATACAATGCTTGGAGCCAACATAAAAAAATACGACCAACATTAAAATAATGTTCAGAGTAGATTAGGAAGAACAAAACCTGGTACAACTGTGCAAGACCAAAGTGATGAACATCCTGAATGATGATGGTGTTTGCATTTTGAATATCAAGCCCACTTTCAACTATAGTTGTGCTGATAAGGATTTTTATTTCACCTTGAGCAAACTTCTCCATGGTATCCTCTAATTGATTCGAGTATTGCTGCACAAGAAATAAACTCAAATTAATGCAGAGACAAAATATCATTATTTGTATGTTATAATATGTATATACTTTTGATAAATACCTTCCCATGGGCAACGGCCATTTTCACATTGGGGAATGCCTCTTCAAGAAATTCCATTGATTCTTCAAGTCCTGTAAGAAAAACAATTGTTGAGAAGCCAAAGTCAATACTATAACAGAGGCACATTAATATGCTTATCGGCGCCACTTTTTTGTGTGACTCGACAACAATGATTCTGAAATGATCAGTTGAGAATCACCTTTAATACGTGGCAGAACATAAAATACTTGACCACCGCGGTCCAGCTCATACTTGACGGCTGATATTGCTCTCTCCTCACTAAATGCAGAAAGTTGAGTCTTTATAGGAACTCTTTCTGGAGGTGGAGTTGAAATTAAACTGAAAATAGAAATCATCGATAGAAATTACAAGTGTATTTTACCTAAGCTCGGAAGTTAGTTCAGCTTTGTGGAAAGGTTTGTTACCTAGCATCACGAAATCCTGTCAGCGCTAAATAAAGAGTCCGTGGAATAGGAGTTGCAGATAAAGTAAGTACATCGATAGAAGTTTTAAAAGAAGCAATTTTCTCCTTCTGTTTGACACCAAACCTCTGCAGTGCGATAAATTATTGCTTAATGGAGGGGGAGAGTTACAATTTAATGACAAGAAGGAAAATATTTATTGCAGAAATTTTGTAAACCTGTTCCTCGTCAACCACAAGCAAGCCAAGATTGCTATAAACAACACGGCTTCCAAGGAGTGCGTGAGTTCCAACAATAATATCTAGGTCACCATTCTTAATCATTTTCAAGTATGTTTCCTTCTCTGATTTGGTCTGCAAGTAGAGTGGATAAGTGAAATGGATGCAATTGGTATAAAAGTGAAGTTTAGTCACAAATAATCACCTAGAAGTACTTAGCTTATATTTATTTAACCATAATTATGTTTCCAAAACTATGACTGTAGTCATACCTGAAACCTGCTTAGTAGTCCAACTTTGATATCAGGATATACAGAAAATCGCTCTGAAATAGTCTCAAAATGTTGCTTTGCTAGAACTATTGTCGGTGCAAGAACCATCGCTTGTTTTTTAGCTGCGATAACACAGTGGATAGCACGCAGTGCGACCTCGGTTTTACCAAAACCAACGTCTCCACATATTAATCTGTCCATTGGAGTCTCTCGCTCCGTCAAATCGTTTTCAACATCAATAAAAGCCTGCAAGAATATAGCAATTGGAAGAGATGATATAACAAATAATCATCAAATAAACATACAATAACAAGATGTGAACTTCGATGTATCGGTGCTTAAAAGTAAGACTAGACCAAAAAAGCATAGATTGACAAATCCCTTTCGACCAAAACACATAGCATTAATAATGACGCCACCTGTTTCTGATCTGGCGTAGGTTCATAAGCAAATTTTGCTGCAAATTCAGCCACAACAGGACTTCTGGGATAGGGAGGCCTTTTTTGTTTAAGCCTATGCAGATAGAGTTCCATCAAGTCAACAACCATCTTCTGTATGGCAACCTTCCCTTTGGTCTTTCTTTTCTCCCATGCACTAGTATCATTCAACTTGCTCAATGTCCTAGGCTTTTTGTTTTCATTTGGACTGTAAAGAAAGGCACACCCCAAAGTCCACACAACAATTAACAAAATCATTCATATATTATTGAAGCAATTCAAATTCCTATTTCACCATCCTCTAAAGTTCAACAAATTAAAAAGAAGTAAATTGTCTTTTTGGTCCCTAAATCTTTTTTTTTTAAGTTTGATATCTGGCCTTGCGACCGACTTATCCAAGGGGACCAAGCAGGGGCCCATTTAAAGGCAGAGCAAAGCTCTGTACGGACTGACCTAATACAGGAATTGTTAGGACCTAGCAGGATTCGAATCTGAGACATTGAGACAAGCACACTCTCAAGATTCAAGCCTTCACCAACAGGCCAACCCCTGGGGTCTTTTTGGTCCCTAAATGTGTAAGGCACAATCACTATTGTCCTAGAATGCATAAAAAATTACAAACATTTCCAAGCATCTCTTTTGTTAGTAATGTTATGGACTAAATTGACTAACAAAAAAGACATTCCATAACTAAATTAACCAGCAAAAGACACAATTACGCGTGTTTTTGTAATTCTCATACATTCAATGACTATTGTAACAACGCCTCACATATTTAAGAACCAACAACAACCACGCCTTGTCTCACTAAATGGAGTCAGCTACATGAATCAACTTTTGTCATAATATTCTATTCAGGACCATGCTTTTATCCAAATCGTTAATCTCAATATTTTTTTAATAACTTCTCTTACATTTAAGAATCAAAACGAATATTACTAAATAAAGACTAATATAAGGGTGAAAAAGAAAACTCACAGACTATATCTATAGAGCATTTTAGAAGCTTGTTTAACAGGAAGCTTTGCCATTCCATCAGCATACTCAATGAAAACATACTCGGTAGGTTCAACCGAATTCTTCGAAACATCGTATTTAATTCTAACAAATTTACCAATACCAACTTTCTTATGCACAACATAGTCCCCAGCACGAAGAGTATAAGGGTCCACCTTATAACTAATGGTACCATCTTTAGCCTCTCTATCACCTTTAAGCTTCTGAAGCCCCCTCTGCTGTTGTTCCTTAACCATTTGTATGTATTTATCAGCTTCTTTAGCGTCCATAACAGTCCTCGAAACGACCCTTTTGCTATACTCGCGACGAATCCTGTCGTTGAGGAGTGAAATAGGGTCGTCTTCAGGGTCGGTTTTGGAGGGGGGAGGAGGGGTATAGAGTCCTTGTGTGTGGACGGCGTTGAGAGGGAAAAAGGGTGGTGCGGGAAGTAGCTTTTTGTGGTGAAAAGGGTAGTTGAGAATGAAGAGGTTCTTCCATGGTTTTGGGGAAGAGGTGAGTTTGGTGATGAAGGGTGTGGGAATGGGTTGGGGGGTCGAGAGGAATGAAGCCATTGAAATGAAGGAGATGGGTGTTTGGGAATTCAGTGGGGCATTGGAAAGTTTGAGTCTTTTGGAGAAGATATCAGAGATGAAAATGGAGGTTTTGGAGAGGTTTTGTTTGAATTTGGACCAAGAAAGAAACTAAATATCTTGGGAAGAAATAATGGATGATATCTTAGGGGAAGGTGCAGGACACGCAGCAGATAATATTACAATTTAGTCTGGAAGTGATTTATTTTGTAATTTTGAGCCCCTGTTTTCGCTTGATAATTTTTTAATTTTAAATAGTAAAAGGCAAGAAGAACCCACCTGGACAACTGTTCGGGCCGGTTCGGGTTCGGGCTCAAAACCCCAAATCGGCCTAACCCACAGGTGATGAATATAGGCCCGACTTCCAACCGATTTAGATTGCAGTTCTTTTCGAATTTGGATTGAATCGGTTCGGTTATATGAATCGGTGATTTTTTGATATACTAGCAATTAATTGGACATTTTTTTTACAAATTAATTGAACCAGGTTTAAAAAACACGAATTTCAATTTTTTTAGATGTATTATTGGATCGTGTAGGGATAAAGCCCAAATGGACATTAACATCATTTTAATTTATTTTTTTTTAAATTTATGATATGATATACAAAATTGGGCCATCAAAAATTTCAAGGCCAGATACAAGCTTTTTTTTTAATATAAATTTTAATTAAATAATTGACTTATTTTATTATTATTAAAAAAAAAATTGAATTATTTGGACCCATTTAATCATTTAGCATGTATTATTTTATAATTTGATCAAATACAAACAATATGTTAGAACAAAAGCATTGTGATGAACACACAGTGAATGCGTAGTAAGATTGTAATTGCAAGATGAACGTAATGGCACACACACACACACACACACTTTAATGTCTTGACATTTTAGACGACATCTTGGAAGAGAAGAAGAAAGAGAGAAAGAAAAGAATAGAGATATTTCTCATCATCTATTCTCACATTACAAACTGTTATTTATAGGTATTACACAATGTAACTAACTAACAACCAATTTGTAACAAAAATGCTAACTAACTAGTACACATAACAGTTATGAATTAACATTCAACACTCCCCCTTATTTCATAACTGTTGGACACTTACAACACCCAGCTTCTTTCTTAAAAACTCAAATCTGTCAAGTTTTAGAGCCTTTGTAAAACCATCTGCTAGCTGCACTTCAGTTGGGCAATATTGTACCTCAATCATTCCATTGTTCACCTGATCTCTAATAAAATGAAACCTTATATCAATGTGTTTACTTTTGCCATGTGAGATTGGATTGTTAGCAAGACGAATAGCTGACTTGTTATCAATTCTGAGTATCAAAGGCTTCATCACTTCACACCTAAGTTCCTTCATCACTGAATCCAACCACATTGTTTGACAAGTTGCAAATGTTCCTGCAATATATTCTGCCTCATAAGATGAAAGTTCAGTCACTGGTTGCTTCTTTGTACACCATGATATAGCTGCTTCATTGAACTTGAAAACATAGCCGGAGGTACTTCTTCTATCTGTGATGTCTCCACACCAATCACTATCTGAGTATCCAATGAGTTCACTTCTTTCACCTTTGCTTCCATTTGGGAATATCAGACCAAACTCCTTTGTGTCTTTTATATACCTAAGTATCCTTTTAGCAGCTATCAAGTGAGTCTTCCATGGATCATACATGAACTTGCTAATCACACTGACTGAGCAACAAATGTCAGGCCTGCTGTTGCACAAGTATCTCAATGAACCAACCATTTGTCTGAACAATGTTGGATCAACTCTTTCTTCCTCACTGCACTCATCCATTTTTGAGTTTGTCTCTGATGGATTTGAAATTGAATTACAGCTATTCATTTCAAATTTCTCAAGCAGTTCACCTACATACTTCTACTGGTGCATAACTGTCCCATTCTTCACCTTCAAAAACTCAATTCCTAAGAAAAATGAGAGTTCCCCTAGACCAGTCATTTCAAATCCATATTTCAACTTGTTTTTCACTTTTTCAATCTCTGATGTCTTGCTTCATGTAATGAGCAAATCATCCATATATAGGCAGATTATCATGGTCTCTTCTTCACTTGAACTTTGCACATACACACCAAACTCTGCTAAACGCCTTTTGAAACCTATTTGTATCAGAAATTGATCAATCTTCTTGTTCCAGGCTCTAGGGGTCTGCTTCAAACCATACAAATCCTTATGGTGTCTATACACCATGTTCTCCTTGCCTTGCACTTCAAAACCAGGAGGTTGTGACACAAACACTACCTCTTCAAGTGGACGATTTAGAAAGGCTAATTTCACATCTAAATGATAAAGTGATCACCTTCTCTTGCAAACTAAAGCAACAACTAACCTTATAGTTTCAAGCCTTGTAACTAGAGCAAACACCTCATTGTAATCAATACCATGTTTTTGTAAGAAGCCTCTAGCCACCAACCTTGCCTTATACTTCTAAATTTTCCCATCAGGATTTAATTTCAGTTTAAACACCCACTTTACATCTATTTTCTTTTTCTTATCTGGCAAGTTAACTATCTCCCAGGTCTGATTCTTCTCAATTGAATGAAGTTCTTCCATCATAGCTTTCCTCCATACATCTATCTTTAGTGCTTCTTTGTAATTGCGAGGTTCAACATCTGCCAATAATGCAAAGTGAATGATATCACCTTTATCATTGACTGCATTATCAGGAATTACTTCATAGTTATTCAACCTTCTTGGAGCTTGTCTAATTCTTTGAGGTCTCACAGCTGCTTCCTCTTCTTCTGGTTCATCTACATCATTATTGTTCACTTCTTCATCATCTGATTCATCACTTGAATCAGGATAAATGCATCTTTGTTGATTCTCTTCACTGTATACTGGCTCCTCTTCCCATTTCCACTTCTCAACCTCATTCACAATCACATCTCTATTGACATTAACCTTTTGAGTTAGAGGATTATAAAGCTTATAGGTACCTGTTGGATGATAGCCTATAAGTATCTTAATCTCACTCTTATCTTCAAGCTTGCTTCTTCTAACATCTGGTACATGTTTGTAGCACAAAAATCCAAAAACTTTGAAATGTTCCACACTAGGCTTTCTTCCACACCAAGCTTCCTCTGGTACCTTCAAATTCAACTTCTTTGTAGGACATTTATTCAGAATATAAGCAGTTGTAGTGACTGCTTCACCCTAAAACTTGTGTGGTAAGTTTTTCTGCTTGATCATACTCCTTGCCATATTTAGTAAAGTTTTATTCCTTCTCTCAGTAAGTCCATTATAATGAGGTGTATATGTAGCTGTTACTTCATGCACAATACCTTGATTTACACAAAAAGCTTCAAATTCCTTTGAGGTGTATTCCCCTTCACCATCAGTTCTCAAGATCTTAATAGATTTATCACTCATCTTTTCTATTAAGATTTTGAATCTTTTGAATACATCTAAAACTTCACTCTTAGTTAATCAAATATGATGATGTATCTGCTTCCTCCCAATGAAGATACTTTAAAAAGGACCACATATGTCAGAGTGAACCCCCTGTAGTGCTACCCTAGCTCTTTTAGGTGCTTCAAAAGCAAAGGAAAGCGTACTTTTCTTGCTCTTTACACATACTTCACAAATGGCTTTTCTGACATTCAGTTTTGGCAAGCTATACACCAGTTCTTTAGAATTCAACTCACTAAGACTTCTAAAGTTTAGGTGACCATACCTCTTGTGCCATAGATCTTCAACATCTTCACTCACTGTTGCAGACAAGCACATTATCTTTTCACTTGAGATGTTGCATCTTTGTGTTCTATTCTTTGACATGTTTGATTTAAGCACCAAATTCTTCTTTGCATCAAACAACTTCAAAGACTCACCATCCATGGTCACTAAGAATCCATTCTCCACCAGTTGACCAATGCTCATGAGATTGCACTTCATCTCAGGAACATACATCACATATTCAATAATGATTCTCTTGCCATCATTGCTTCTCATCAGCAAAATGCTCATACTTCTCACAGTTGAAGCATTGCACCTTACTTTTGTCAAATTCCCTCTTCTTGTTCTGACTTCTGCCAAAGCATCCTCTCTTTGAAGATTTAGCTTTGTCTCCCCTCTTGTTCTTTTCATTGTTGGACCAATTTGCTTTGCCTTTTCCCTTCTTCTTGAAATTATTCTGATTTCCCTCCATCTTGGAAGTTTGAACTTGAAATGCTTGTTGAATTGATATCTCAGAACTTCTATCAAACACCAGGAGCTCATGTGCTTCCAATGTATTTTGCAACTCTTCATTTTTCATAGTTTGCACATCATTTGCTTCTTGAATAGCTACAACTATGAAATTAAACTTTGGACTCAACGATCTCAGCACCTTTTCTACTACCATTTGATCTGTAATGCTCTCACAACAAGTTTGCATCTGATTAATAATGACTATCAATTTCGAAAAGTAACCACTTACTTTCTGATCTTCTTCCATCTGCATCATCTCATACTTTCTTCTATGGGATTGTAGCTTCACTTGCTTCACCTTTTCTCCACCAGTGTGATAATTTTCTAAAATGTTCCATGCTTCTTTGGATATTGTCACCATAGAGATCTTCTCAAAGTGTTTATTGTTAACATTCTGTTGAATGTAGAACAAAGCTTTGCAGTCTTTCTTCTTGCATCAGTTAGATTCGCCACCAGATCCTCATAGCCATTTTGCACAATTTCACTCTCTTCTTGCGCTCCAAATAAAGACTTCATCTAAGCACTCCAACGATCCCAGTTCTTGCCATCAAGAACCAGAATATTTGATCCAAAACCATTGTTATTCATCTTGCTTATCAAGAAACTATCACTCAGTGTTTCCCTTGGATTGAACCCCTCATTTTTCACTCATGTTTACCTTGGATTGAACCAGGCTCTAGATGCCAATTGTTAGAACAAAGGCACAGCGATGAACACACAGTGAATGCGCAACAAGATTGTAATTACAAGATGAACGTAATGGCGCGCGCGCGCACACACACACACACACTTTAATGTCTTGACATCTTAGACGATACCTTGGAAGAGAAGAAGAAAGAGAGAAATAAAAGAATTGAGATATTTCCCGTCATCTATTCTCACATTACAAATTGTTATTTATAGGTATTACACAATATAACTAACTAACGACCAATTTGTAATAAAAATGCTAACTAACTAGTACACATGACAGTTATGAATTAACATTCAACACAATAAAGTCCAAATATATTAGTAAGTTGCATCAAAATATATCAAGGTGTCCTTAATATACATTTCTCACATTTGAAATCTTTGCATCGGTCACAATTTTCATCTCATCTTTATTATGTTTGCAAATCCTCCAATATGTGTTATCATCTGCCGTAAAGAACCTGATTCTTCCTATAAATACAACAGAACAATTTAATTATTCATGTCATCTTCCAGAAAAAATTAATGGTCAATACATAGAAAATTATGTTCACTAAGCATCATGCTTTGTTTTTTATAAGGCATTTAAATTGGATTGTCTTTTTCCTCAACATGGTGCAGTAGAATTAAGCTCCCCTGGAATTTCACATAGTTTATTTGAAGATAATTAATGAGATTATCAGTAGAAGAAATAACAATGGTTTGACAGAGAAACATATGTTAAAGTTAAGGAAAGAAACTCAAAATATAGAAAAACATATGTTTAAGAAAAACATATGTTGAAGCTAGGGAGATAAACTCAATATATTTAAGAAACATAATTTACATTCATAAAAGTTATAAGAAAAACATATGTAGTTGTTGTCAATGGAGGGATCTACAAGGAGGATTAACGATCATGATTCAAACCCGATAATATAAACCAATCTTTTCATTATCAAAAAACAAGTTTTACCTTTAGGATGCTTCAAGAATTCTGGGCATGAATCACCTTATTTTTTCTACTTAAGAATGTTTCAAGGATTCTATCATTTGATCTTTCATCTTGTAAACTTGTAAATAATGAATAAAATCTAAATCAAAGAAAGAGTCCAAGATAAAACAATAAAGATAAAACAATACACAAATCTTACCCTTTTAATCTTTGCATTGTCATCTACCCTGCATACACTGGAAGCGCTCCTCCATAAGGCCCAAGCGTACATCCAATATGAGGAGATAGAGGCCGCCCACTGTGCCCGCGATTCGCGGAATCAAGAGGGCCCCAGAAGCTCCAGGCACGAGGACTCAACCTCTTTCGGACAAGGCGGGGAGAGAAAAAGATAAGACTGGCCAAGAGACACTCGAGAGCCGAGGGGACCCGCAGGCCGGTTCACCGAGTACATGATCGGTCGACACTGACGGATAAATCTGCAAGTATATAGTTGATCGTGTAGTCTTAAAAAGGTTGTCGAACCCACAGGGACAGATTGTCAAACTAATGTTATCCAAGGTTGTTGTGCAAAGCTATGGCTAGATGGAAACAGGAATTTAACGGGAAATAAAGGACTAAAATTGGAAACTAAAATTTAATACTAAAACGAGCCCGAAATGCGATTCTCGTGCACCGACGAGACTTATAGAAAACACGTACTGACTACGACTATGCTGCCAATCCGTAGGATAAACCGACTTAAAGGCTTCGCCTCACGCTCTCGCAGTCTTGACAAAAGCCATGCTTCCTAATCCCAAGATTTTGCTCTCGCTCGTCCGGTAACTAAGAAACACGGTTTGGAAACCGATATTATCCTAAACAACATCTAAAGCGCTCTCGTTGTATTTAGATATGCTTAATTCCCACTATCCGGTCCATTCCTCACGCTCTCGCGGATCTCGGCTTAAACCTTAATATGCTTGTCACTTTCGTGACAAAGCAATGTTAAATAACCTCTCACTCTCGTGACAAGGCCACTTAAATTAAACTTGGAAATTAAAACCAAAATGACATACACTCTAAAAATCGCACCTTATTGCTTCTAAGGAGTCCCGCCAAATACGACGGTCCTCACATAACGGTCTCCAATTGTTTACTCAGACATAATTAATCCTAAGTCTACCATTTTTAAGCATATAGAATCTAAATTTAACATGTTAAGCAATTTAAAAGTGACAATTATAGTAAGAATACGGTAAAGTAAATAAACCTAAAAATAAAGTGCGGTAACGTAAATCAGACGGAAAGGAAATGAACTTGAATTAAATATTCGATCCAAAATGGTACAGCAAAAGTACAAGTAAATATAATTTGCAACAATCCCTCAATGCAAGTTATTGTTGCTTTTTGGGTAATTTATGCATAGAATTCTAATACAATTTCGCCAGAGTTTCCGCGTACTTTTTCCGACACTAAAATATGCTCCAAGGGGTCCTATATATTAAGGATCAGAGTTGCCAACTGCCAATTTCGAATCATGGAGGGAAAGGGAGTTAGAAAACTCCCCAAAACTGCTAGAAACGGATTCTGCAGTGAAAACTGCTCCCGCGTCTGTACGGCGAACGCCGTGGGGGCATGGCAAACGCCATGCTCTGGATTCAACAAGGAGCGCCATCAGGAAGCAATGGTGAACGCCATGGGGGCATGGCGAACGCCATATCAGCTGGGACTGCACAAAATTATACTCTGCTGGATTTTTCTCTTTCTTTTGCTTCTTTTCTCCAATTCTTCCAGGATCTCGATTATTATTCCTGCAAACAAAAAACATAATAAAAACAAAGTAAGAACAACAAGACTCGATAAAAATATGGACTAAAAATGCGTAAAGTGAGACTAAAAATACGATATAAATTTGTGTCGTCAAACTCCCCCACACTAAGAACATTGCTTGTCCTCAAGAAAACTCCAACAAAATTTAAAACAGTGAGTGCAGTTCCGGATTCAAAAGCGCGACTGAAAACAACTAAGGCGCAAGGTTTCTAGGCTAATGTTAAACGGATAGGTACTAAATAGTGAAAACAAGGATATCGTAACGACACAAATCCACATTTGCGGACAAAGACTCCCTTCCTATGCAATACCAATTTAAATCATGACAGTATATCTCGACCAATATTCTTTATCCTATTTCACCTCTTTTTCATTCTCGCGCAATCACATTAAGCCCGTTATCCTTTATACTCACATGGTAATCGAACCTGTTTGTGTTATATGATCTCATTACTCAAAATTTTCTTTTTCGCACCTTATGCTTTCTTTTGCTCACGAATTTCAAGAGTCCAAACCTTTAGGCTAAATGGTCGAGTGAGGACCCCCTAACTTAGCGGGAACATGTCTTTCATTCATTTTTTTCCTATAAAAATCAAATTATTCAAATTTTTGAGATCAACACATATTTGCATCGATTCGTTACTTAGTTTGTACATAAGGATGGTGCTGACTGCTAGTATAAACTAATCAAGAGGTTACTACTAAGAAACTATGCATAAGGTCTCGACATAATACCTATTTAAATCAATATCACATATTTGGGGAATCTAGGGTGTAGGAACGATACCGATATTTACAAAAATTTCCCAAGTCTATCTAACATAGCTTAATGATGAAAAGTAACCTATACACAAGGTGTCATGCCAATGAATCCAGAAAACAATTTTTTTTTCGTTGGGGGTCAAAAATAAAGGAGTTTTCAAACAAACAAATAAAATAACGTAAAATAGGACTCAACAGCGCATATGACTCGATAAACTGGACAAGCTAAAAAGTAAAAACTGGAAAAGATAAATGACGGGAAAGAAAATAAAACAGTAAATATCCTCCCCCCACACTTGAACTAAACTTTGTCCCCAATGTTTTAGCACAAGGTGAAAGAAAGGAATGATAGAACCTGGTCAAGGGCGAGGTCCACGGCCTCTGGTCATGGATCTCATCCTCTGTGACGGCCTTCTTTACCCCACTTGGATTATGGCACAAGTCTGATAAAGTCTCTCAAATCAGCCGTCTCTAAGCGCACTCCGTTCATTAGCTCAATCAGGTCAGCCATATCATGCTGAGTCCTCTCGATAAAATCTTGTTGCTGCTGGCCAATCTGATCAATAGTGACTTTGAGCTCCTCCTGCTGCCTCTGCATGCTACGGAGTAAAAGATCACGTTCGGCCTCCATGTCATTCTGATGCATAAGCTCGGACAGAATATCATCCAAAGAGCTCTGGATAGCCACGTAATCATATTCCTCCTGGGGCTGATGTGTACCTGCAAAAGAGTCAATAGAAAAATGTAAGGTGTGTGAACGGGCGCTAGATCCGGGTGTATCGGTACCACGGGTACTAATGCGGGACTGAGGTGTAGTAAATCCCATAACATCCTGGTAATGTCTCTTAGCTCTTTCCTGCTTAAGGTCGGGGGCCTCGGTATCAACTATCCAATTAGTGCTAACACGCACGTTAATATCATTAGGGCAAGGAAATGTGACTCCCTTAACTTCCATGTTGCCTATCATCAAGTGATATTTGCCATTTGGTAAATTCTTAACTAGGTGCATGGCATGACAATGGGTAAGATCAGCAAATAAAGCTGGTAAGGGCTCAAGGGTCTCTTACTCGGTATACAATCCTAGAGCTAACGCTATGGAGGTAATGATCCCTCCGACGCAAATGGAACCGCCCGCTCTACCGCTGGCAGATTAGAGGTGTGCAAGTGAAAACGGTGTCGGGTTAACCTTGGTTTTGGAAAGTGCACAATGGATGAAGAATAAATCTTTGGAGTTCACATTTCCAGTGTTCTCCCATCCAAAGATAGTGCTAGCAAGGATTCGGTGGAAATACCGAATGGCAGGGTTGTGGATGGATGTGGCTTTGAGATCTTCCCAAGTGTCGGAAGTCTTATTAGTGATTTTGTGCCAAAAGTCTAGAGCATTAGGTTCCCACTCACTCTCTAAGGGTGTCTGTGTAACATACTCCGGACCGCTAGGAAAATTAAAAATATTACCTATCTGCTCAAAGGTCAAAGAGTGATTGACATTAAACATTCTAAACTGTATGGAACCATCAGTACGGGACAAATTCATGGACAGATGTAAAGAACTTAAAAACTCATATGTCAGCCTAACGTAAGTAGAATTACTCATTAAACAGAACCGTGACATACCTAAGTTTGTAATCATCTAATTTACGCTATCGAAGAGACCCAAGGTCTGGATAGCAGTGGTGTCTGAGTACCGTGTCACGACGACTACCCTCTTTCGCAGCTTGAGAAGGCTAGAACGTTGGCTCTGACCAAGGACATTTTTAGGAAATTTAATGCCCATGTAGTCTCTGTTAGTAGCGACTCTAGAAGGCATATTAGCAAAATAATGGTAGTGAGAATGATTGAAAAGTTTATGAGTGAAGAGTATGAGTGATGGGTGTGAGAAAGATGATGGATTTGATGAATTTATATGCAAATTTGTGGAATGTAGACGGTTTGTGGTTATGAGGGATTAATGATGGGTTAATGAGGTAGTTGGAAGGGTGTTTTGGAAGTGTAAAAAGGTGATTATATGCATTTTCTAGGGAAAAACGCGCAAGAATTTAAATTCTGCGCAAACTGCAGGTTCCAACACAATGGCGAACGCCATTATGCACATGGCGAATGCCACGTGTTGCGAATGAGAAAGATCAGGAAATTTGAACAGATGGCGAACGCCATCAGCATATGGCAAAGGCCATCAGCATATGGCGAACGACATTATGTTAAAAGTGCAAATTTTCACTGCAGGTTCAGAAACAGAAGACAAAACCTACTATATATATATATATTTGTTTTTGTTTTGTTTTTATTCTACAGATAGTACTAACATATACACTTAACAAGCCATGAAAAATTCAAAACTTGCTAATCATCAACAACACAAAGTTACGGAAAAGGGAAATTGCATTAGTTGAAATAACAGAAGTGCATACATAGTTCATTGTCGGCATACCGACAGTGCACAACAGAATTAAAAAGAACGAACAGTACAAGAATGAAACACTGATACATTAAAACAAAATCCGAATCTAAGAAAAACAGGGAAATCAGTACAACTGAGACTATCCATTGTGATGCCTCATCTGAGGTTCAGCAAGACGACGGAGTGAATAAACGATCTGGAGAAGATGGTCAAATTGCTCATGAACTACATCCATAAATCCCCAAGAAATCCACACGAAGAGATGTCATCTCTCCACGGAGGAAATCTACTTCAGCTTGTAGAGTATGAATAGCGGTAACAATGTCAATAGGTGGAACAACCGGCTGAATAGCAGAGCCAAGAGTACCAGCATCAGGCATATCGGCTTCTAGATTCTCATAAGCTTGTGCAGAGTCAGGAGGAGTTGGAGACTCGTTCTGACCTTCCAAGTCATAAAGCCAATTATCCTTGTTATGCACACTAGTTTTCTCATGATTCGGCAAGGTAAAGTGATGGACAACAACATTGTCAATCAGAAGCTCAAATTCAACTGGACCAAGATTAGCAATAATTCCACGGTTGAAACAAAAATTGATATTCATGGGGCGATAACTACCAAAAACACGAGTACGGTTCAAGTGGTACCGTAACCCAATAGCGTCAGCAATCATGGTAATTAGGCCACCAATAATAACAGCACCAAAAGTCTCACAAGAGATCTTAGCAAAGTTAGCTAGCATGAAAGGGGTTGCATTAACCGGCTTGCCCTGAGAGGCACAAAACATAATGTGAAGCTCATCCTTAGAGACAGAAGTCACATTCTCTTCCTTACAAAAAAGGGTGTGGGCCAATGTCTTGTGGAAATACCTTATATCTGGATTATGGATACTCTCAAAGAACATGCCATTCGGCTCAGGATTGTAATTATCAGTCAGAGTACCCCAAAATTGGTTCAGATCATAAGCAGTAAAGGCATCTTCAGGGGTCTTAGTTATGGCATCAGGCCCATTAGGAAATCCTAATAAGTCAGCAAACTCATGATGTGCAAAACGGTACTTGTTGCCAAACAACCTAAATGTAGCCAACCCACGGCTAAAACCGAAACCTCTGGTAGGATCATAGTATAACGAGCTCAAGAACTCCAGTGTCAGGTTATGTTAAGTGCTAAATCTCTTTCGGATAGCGAAATCATCCCACCCTAACTGATTAAGCAGGTAGGTGACACTATCACAGATGCCAAGAGTGGTCATAGCTGGGTTGTCAGGGTAGATAGACACAGCAAAGTCTCTTTGTGACAGGGCCTCAAAACGGTGTCTCTGGACCTCGTTCCTAAAGGTAACTTCATGGTTCTCAAAAGGCTGCATTCTCCTAGAGTTAAGTGCTATCCTAAGACGAGCTAGCCTGAAATAGACAATGATTTCCTATTAGTCAAGTTGTACCCTAAACATAGGTTAGTGAGAAATAATAATAATAATAATAGTAATAATAATACCAATAGTAATAATAATAATAATAATAATAATAATAATAATAACGTAAATGTAAGTATGCATAAAAGTTGACAGCTAATACAAGTAAAAGTATTTAAAATACCAATAAAACAACAACAAACAAAGATCGTGGGCTGCCTCCACAGAGCGCTTCATTTAATTTCGGGAGCTCGACATTGATCTAGAAAGTAAAATCATTCATTCGGAGGAGCAGGAAGCTCTTACAACTTATAACTAGTGAAAAATTCATTGTTCTCTGCGGTGTGGTAGTGCTTAAGTCGCTGCCCGTTCACAATGAATGTTTCGTTTGTTTTACCTCGAATTTCTATTGCTCCACTTTGGAAAACTCTCACAACCTCAAAGGGGCCAGACCATCGGGAACGTAACTTGCCTAGGAAGAGCTTCAGTCGAGAGTTAAAGAGAAGAACTATGTCTCCTTCATTGAACTCCATCTTTTTTATTCGCTTATCATGCCATTTCTTGGTTCTCTCTTTATAGATTCGGGCATTTTCGTAGGCATCCAGTCTAATTTCCTCGAGTTCATGGATATCTAAAATTCTTTTCTCTCTTGCCGCTGCGTAATTCATGTTTAGGGTCTTAATGGCCCAATAAGCTTTATGCTCTAGTTCTACAGGCAGGTGGCAAGATTTTCCATAAACCATTTTAAACGGTGTGGTTCTTATCGGGGTTTTGTAAGCTGTCCTATAGGCCCACAGAGCCTCATGAAGTTTAGTAGAACAATCTTTCCTGGAAGTTGCAATGGTTTTTTCTAATATTTGTTTGATCTCCCTATTTGAAACCTCGACTTGTCCACTGGTTTGAGGATGATAGGGTGTTGTTACTCTGTGTCAGACTCCATATTTGAGCAAAAGCTTCCCAAAGACATTGGAAATAAAATGGGAACCACCATCGCTAATGACAATTCTTGGTACACCGAACCTAGGAAATATTATGTTTTTAAAAAGCTTAATCACTACTCGTGCATCTTTCGTAGGAGAAGCTACTGCCTCAATCCATTTTGACACGTAATCGACTGCAACGAGTATGTACTTATTACCAAAAGAAGACAGAAAGGGTCCCATGAAATCTATACCCCATACGTCAAAGATTTCCACTTCTAAAATTCCCTTATGTGGCATCTCATCGCGTCTAGAGATGTTTCCAGTGCGTTGACACCGGTTGCAGTTTATAACGGCGATATGGACATCCTTCCAAAGATTTGGCCAGAAGATACTAGATTCCAAGATCTTTGCACATGTTTTAGAGGTACTTGCATGCCCTCCATAAGGTGCAGCATGACAATGAGATATGACATCAACTACTTCTGATTTAGGGACGCATCGACGAAATATTCCATCGGCGCCTCTCTTGAAAATAGGGGTTCATCCCAATAGTAGTGTTTAAAATCATGGAAAAACTTTTTCTTTTGTTGGTATGTTAAGTCTGGTGGAACTACCCCAGCTGCTAGGTAGTTGACAAAGTCGGCATACCACGACAGTGTGGTCTTGGTGCAAATTGATTCCACTACTTCATTAGTTTCTGCGTCATTAAATATCAAGGAGTATTCAACTGTTTCGCTTTCGCTTTCTAACTGGGCTACTAGTCTGTCATAGGGGAATTCGTCATTAATTGGTACTTCTTCGGGTCTCAGATCCTCAATCCTAGAGAGATGATCTGCTACTACATTTTCAGTACCTTTCTTATCTTTGATTTCTAAATTGAATTCTTATAAGAGCAAAATCCATCTTAAGAGTCACGGTTTTGCATCTTTCTTAGTCAACAGATATCTAATTGCGGCATGATCGGTATAGACTATAATTTTTGCTCCCACTAGGTAGGAATGAAATTTATCTAAAGCGAACACAACTGCAAGGAGTTCCTTTTCGGTGGTGGCGTAGTTCATCTGTGCATTGTCCAAGGTTCTACTTGCATAGTAGATAGCATGAAGCTTCTTATCTTTCCTTTGTCCTAGGACAACGCCTACAGCGTAATCACTGGCATCACACATAATCTCAAATGGTATACTCCAATCAGGTGGTTGCATGATTGTTGCCGTAATAAGAGCATTTTTTAGGTGTTCGAATGCTTTCAAGCAATCCTCATCAAAGATGAACTTGGCATCTTTCATTAACAGCTCAGTTAGTGGCTTTGTGATTTTAAAGAAACCTTTAATGAATCGCCGGTAAAATCCGGCGTGTCCTAAGAAACTGTGAATTTCTCTAACTGTTTTCGGGGGTTGAAGGTTCTCTATAATTTCTATTTTTGCTTTATCTACTTCAATACCTCTGTCGGATACTACATGTCCAAGAACTATTCCTTGCCTTACCATGAAATGGCATTTCTCCCAGTTAAGCACTAAGTTTACTTTAACGCATCATTCAAGCACCATCTCAAGGTTTGATAATTAATTTTTGAAACTCCCCCCACATATAGAGAAATCGTCCATAAAAACTTCCACTATGTCGTCTATGAAATATGCGAAGATCGACATCATGCATCTTTAAAATGTTGTGGGAGCGTTACACAGTCCAAACGACATTCGTCGATAGGAAAATGTACCATAGGGACAAGTGAATGTAGTCTTTTCTTGGTCATCAGGGTGAATAGGGATTTGAAAGAATCCTGAGTATCCGTCAAGATAAAAAAAATATGAGTGTTTAGCTAGTCGTTCAAGCATTTGATCTATGAAAGGTAGAGGAAAGTGATCTTTACGAGTGGCTTTGTTTAGCTTCCTATAATCTATACACATTCTCCAACCAGTTTGAATTCTTTTTGCTACGGATTCGCCTTTCTCGTTGTTAACAACTGTAACACCTCCCTTCTTCGGTACGACATTGTAATACCCTAAAATTTGCCCTCTTATTTATACCCATATAGTGGCTTATGCTTCACCTCTCATTTGCATTTAGGTCATGAACATTACATATGCATCATTGGTCTTCTCAAGGCATGGTATCAAGGGTGTCACCATCATTGATTATATAAGGCAAAGAGAATGAGATATGCCAAATCATCAATCCACAAAGGCTCATCATACCTTCAAGACACCTTATATAGTTCACCTTTTTATCAATAGATTGAGATCGATAAGAAAATTAAAGAGAACCTTCTTCTCCTGTATCTTGATTCCCTCTCAGTTCAAGTCATTTCATCATTCAGCATATCCTTAGGAAGACTCAGGGTTTCATTTTCATGGGTGTTTAATAATGCTCATTAGTTGAAGATCGGGAAGATTAGGGTTTTCATGTCTTACCTTAATCAAAAGGGTTCAATGTGATTAAGGCATTTTACTGGTTGCTACTGCAAGTTGATATGGAGCGTTGATTTAGGAGTTGATTTTGTTCAAGGAATCGGTTCAAGTTAAGGATGAAAAGTGCATGGTTATGGTTTATTTGGAGAACATCATTCAAGGCCGTCATATTTCAGTTTCAATTCGAAAAACATTTCCTTTACTAACCCACATCTATTCTTGTCAATTCATTCTTTCTTGACATCCATTTTTAGCCAATTTCAAATGTTCATATTTAGTCCACATATTCCATCCATTTGTTAAAATCCAATCACCCAAACCCATTTTCAAGTCCACATCCAAAACTACTAAGATCCGTTCATTTTTCTTTAACCCATTTTCAAATTCATTTTAACCATTTATGGTCCTCACATTTTTAAAACCGAATATCCAAAATCCACATTAGACCCTTTTCCAAATTCATTTCCAATTGTCAATTTTTAAATCCATCCAAATGTGCAAGCCCAAGTTGAGAAGTCCACGCTTCCAGAAAACTCATAATCTTTCATTAGATGGCGTGCTTGACTTTTTAAACTCAAAGAATAAGACATCAGTTGCATCTGGTACGGTTCATCATAACATCATTGATTGGCCTAAGAGATTGCATATAGCCATTGGAGCTGCCCAAGGTTTGTGCTACATGCATAACGATTACTCTGCCTATTGTTCACCGGGACGTGAAAACAAGTAATATTCTTTTGGATTCTCAATTCGACGCAAAAGTTGCTGATGTCGGTCTCGCCAGGATAATGATCAAGCCAGAAGAACTTACCAACTCCAGAATATGCTCAAACAATTAGTCAATGAGAAGATAGATGTTTACAGCTTTGGAGTAGTTCTATAGGAACCGATATAGAAGACACTTTTGAGCCAAGAAGGTTGGCGATTCTTGCAGGGTTGTCGTAGGGATGTTTTGAATTGAAAACTAAAAAGGAAATACATAACTAAACTAACAGAAATTGCAAAATACACAACCAAATCAAGTGTATCACAAGGTGATAGCAGTGAAACAAAATTTAGATAGCAGCATTTCATTCAGAAGTTGATAACAGTTTCCAATTCAAAAGTAAACACCAGGAAAAAACAAATAACAGTGACAAACCATAATCTCCTAACAAACTTTCCATCCTCTAACTTCCTAACAATTTTCTAACAGCTTTTTCTAACCAAAGGCCCTAACAGAAAATCAATATAACAGAAACTAACCAAAAAATTTCTAGGGGGAGAACTCAATATAATAGAATTTCAGAGATAGCAGAAGAGGAGGCTCTAAGAGAATCAGTTACGAAACTCTCTCTAAATTCACGTCTTCGATTCTTCGGGGAGACTCAAGCTCCTTCACCTGCATACAATCATATTCATTCTGGAACCTCTCCAACAACCTTCTTGAATTCACTTCATCGTCTGCAATTCATCAATCACCATAAAAGAACCTGCAAAACCAAAATTCAAGGACATCAACAAAACAGTTGCAAAACTCTTAAACACCATTCAGGTTTAATCGTAAAAATCCACGGAAACTTCACAATTGGAAGCGAGAAGAAAAGGAGAAGAGTATTGAACAAGAGGAAGAGGATTCGCGCAACAACAACAGTTTTTGAAATGGATTCGTAACGCACGCGGATACGAGAGCAAGAAGAAAGAGAAGAAAGAAAGCGAATTACCAAGCGTGTCGCAATTAACGTCATCGTTGCAAGGTACGTCTTCAATTCAATATTTTAGCTGCGGCCTTGGATTTAGAATCCATTGTGGATTAATCTTTACGCGTTAAGCTTTGTTAATTATTGTTTGTTTTCTGTACGGCTCCGATCTCGTTGTTTGGTTGAATATTTGAGAAAATTGACTCCGGATTTGGAAAGAGGTTGAAATTTGGAGAGGGGTTCATGTTGGAAGTTTTGAGATAGGAGGTGGTTGGTCGGAGAGGGACGGAAGCGGCCACCGCGCGCCACTGCCTTCTCCGGCGTGTTTAGGGTTCCGACAAATATGCTTAGAGAAGAGAGAAGAATAGGTGAAAAAATGTTTCACGTTCTGAACATTAGGTTCTCATCTCCATGCTTTTATTTAGAATTAAGATAAGGATAAGGATTTTCAGGGCCATTCCGACGGTGACACGTGTCACCACGGTAGACACTTGTCACCGTCCGGTTCCCTCTCTCAGTGATAGGGTGTGTGTATCCCCATGGTTACTACCGTGCACCCTTTCGTTGTAGCTTCTTGATGATCTCATAGATTGATCAAACGGTTAGGACTGATGCCCTCAGACCATAGCCTTCCTTGGGCCCAATTCTATCTACTATTCGCACCCTCCCTTGGTGGCCCATGAAGGAGTTTGAACTAGGGAGATTTGCTAGTAACACCCCCTCCCTCTTTTGTTTTCCTTTTAATTTTCTTTGCATATGCTTTACAAATCCGTTTAATCAAAATACAAAAATTCATGAGAAAATTCTGAGAAAATTCATGAGAGTTCTTGAGGGTTTTAACTAATTTTGGATACTTTTAATTCCATTTTTAGGCTGCTGTGATTTTTTTTTATGAATTTTGGAAAACTAGTGTGCTTAACTTGATACCTTGCAATTGAAGCATGATAAAGGGACCTTCCCTTAATCTTTTGACCCTGATTTTTGGCATGCTTTTTAGCATTTGATCATTTGACATGTTGATGGCTGGTTGGTGTATGGTTCATGTATTTTGATTTGGTTTTGAACCTCATTTTTGTGACTTGTGCTTATACGATCATTAATGGAAACATGCTTAATCTTTTCAATTGTTTGAGCCTCCTTAGAGCATCTTTTTGATTCAATCTTTTGATTGTGAGCACCCACTGACTTTGGCATAACATGTTTAATGGATCTCAATTTCTAAATGCTTTTTGCTATTTCTTGTCAATTTTTCAATGTAAACATGTTATGTGTGAGCATACCTAGAATTAGGCCATGGTTTAGGATTTGTATGGGGCTCCTTGAAGCCAAATTTGGGGATGATTTAGAACATGCTCATAAGTGTATCTTGATGCTTAATTGAGACATGTTGAGTGTTGTATTTGTTCATGATTCATTTGCTTTGAGTGCACTTAATTTGCATACTCGATGATGCTTAATGATTGGTTTGATACCTTGGCTTGCTCAGGCCTTTGTGCTACCTCCCTTTGGAGATCATTTGTGCACCTTTTCATACTTGTTCTAACATGATATAGGGTCCGCCCATATGGACTTGTATGCCATCTCATATGCATTTGGATGATGTTTGCTTATGTGTGAATGATAACATGAATGATGCTTCTTAGTGCCTAATGTTTTGTGCTCACTTGCTTGCTTGACTTTGCACACTTGTTTTGGAGTTTAATTAAGATGTGTTATAGGTCATCCACCTCTGGCCTAGATACTTGGGCATTACATTGCCATTCCATTTCATTTCTTTTCCTTGTGTGACAAGTAGCATGCTTATAGGAAAATGTTTAGGTGTTTTGTTTGTCCAATTTGGATGGACTTTGGAGAGGATGTTTGTTGCAAACTTGTGTGACATTTTAACCACTACGGGAAAAGCAGGAAAAGAGGGCGCTTTTTTTGCCCTATAAAAGCACTTAAAAGCGCTGTCTAAGCCTGCGTTGTCGTAGGTAAAGACGGCGCTTTTTTATTTATGAAAAAGCGCTCTCTAAAAAGGAACTTTAGACAGCGCTTATAAAAGCGTTGTCTAAAGTATACTTTTAAAATTTAAAATTTTTTTTTATCAACTTTAGAAAGCGCTTTTTCCTTCAAAAGCGCTCTCTAAAGGTGCTTTTAGACAGCGCTTTTGAAAGCGCTGTCTAATGTATACTGAAAATGATTTTTTTGTATACCTTTAGAGAGCGCTTTTCCCTAAAAGCGCTCTCTAAAGTGTACTTTAGAGAGCGTTTTTTCCTTAAAAGCGCCCTCTAAAGTATACCTATAATTTTATTGGTTTTTTCTACGTATAAAAAATCCCATTTTAGCCATTTTTTTTATGCAGAAACCTGCATAGTTTCAAACCAGCATTTCTTATATAATTTCTTGCAACAACAGAATTCTTATACATTTCAAGAAATAGAATTCTTGCAACAACAGAATTCATATATACATTTCAATAAAATTAACATTCACAAGACTTACAACAGAATTCACAAAATTCTTGCAACAACAGAATTCATATATATATACATTAACAGAATTCACAAAATTTACAACAAAATTCTTCTTGCAACAGAATTTTCTTATATTCACAAAACTAAAATTTACATTCACAAAATTATACATTCAAATAATTTTTTTTAGAAGAAAGAATTCGCACAATTCTTCCGTAATATAATTCAATTGTATCTTTGTGTAAGAAGAACACGCCATATCTTCGAAATACTACATAACAAAACAAAATACGCATTATTTAGTTAAAAATAATAAATTATATGACATATCCGATATTAAAATCCTAAGTTATAAAACCATGCATACCCTAATAGGAATCTCCAATTGTTCCATTTGAATGATTTCTCTCATGAACCTCAAAACGAAGTACCCGCAGTCTATGCCATTACGCTGACGAGGGCACTACACATAGACAAACAAATAAGAAATAATATATAAATGTTTTGTGTTATTAAGTAGCATCACTAATAAGCAATATTGTGAAAATTAATATACCTCCACTTTGACCCATGTAATATTGGTTGATCTAGCCCGTGCTACTCGAGTCTCTCTTTGTGCACGGTATAGTAGTATAGCTCTATAAAAGAAAAACGTAAGAACAATGTCACAGAAATAATTAGATATACAAAAATGCCAATTAATAGACATGCTTTGATGCTCTTTCGCGATTAATGGCACTCAATTTCTGGATAAAATTTTTTAAGTCATATCAAAACAAACTAATGAAACACATATATAATACAATCAATAGACATGACAAGACAACATTACATTGAATTCTTCGGTTTTCCGTTTGTCTACAAAAATGCCCCATTCTTGCAGTGTAATCACATCCGCATACAACGGTGGAAGTTCTGCTTCAACAAAATTTTTGTTCTCGTCCCTAAGATATTTGTTTGATAATAAGGCTCTAAACCCTCTGTGTCTCTTTCCGGCCAATTGAAGATAATACTTTTGCCGGCTTTCTTCAATATTAAAGGACCTCTACGAAAAAACATACACATATAAACATAAAGTGTTTTAGTATAAGTAAATTAAAGACTTAATCGTCAACAAAAATCTAATAACATCAATCATATTTGGTAAGTACCTGTATCTCAGTCTATATCTTTTCTTTACCGGCATCCAACGATTTACTCCTCCAATTATCACTAGTGATTGGAATGTGTTGACGGACAAGTGAACCAATGTATGAAGATAACATTGAACCGTTAGGCTCAACTAGTTGGTTCTGTTCACTCCAATGTACATCAAATCTCATCCCTTTATCTCTAGCACGGATGATTCTCTTCATAATGGTTTTTCCTCTTTTTATTTCATGTTCTAGATTCGAAGCTTCATTCTGAGATTCCTATGTATCTTGTGTCTCGTGGATGTCTTCATGGTTATTAGACATTTTACCTGTAAGCAAGAAAAAAACAAAAAGTAAATGACAAATATAAACTCATAAATAATTAATACTTCACTGTTAATGAACAGGTTACAATTTCTAATTCTAACAAGAAATTGATACTCCTTCCATTTTTAATTAACAGGTTACTTTCACTTCATTCTCAACCCTTTATCTAATATTCCTTCCATTTTAATAAACACTAAAATTGTAATTGAAAACATCTAACAAGATTCTGAGTTGCTGAAAACATCATTAACAGGTTACTTTCACTTCATTCTCAACCCTTTATCTAATATTCCTTCCATTTTAATTATCATATATAGTTGTTTGTTACTATAAAATAAGTATCTAAATAAAAACATGGCTAAGTTGGTACACAAACATCATTAACAGGTTTACGGCCAGCAACAACGAACAACAGTAACAACGAACAACAGTAACAAAAACAAAAAACGATTTACGGCCAGCAGTAACAACGAACATCAACAAAAAACATGCAAGAACAACAGTAACAATGAACAACAGTAACAACGAACAACAGTAACATGCAAGAACGATTTACGGCCAGCAACAACGAACAACAGTAACAACGAACAATGTAAGAACGATTTACGGCCAGCAACAACGAACAACAGTAACAACGAACAACAGTAACAACGAACAACAGTAACATGCAAGAACGATTTACGGCCAGCAACAACGAACAATGTTAGAAGTAAGAACAACAACAACAATGTTAGAAGTAATGTACCTCTTCTTCGTCACGACGACAGCAAAACGACGGCAATGGCAAAGGGTTTCAGCAGAGAAGAAAGAGAGCAAGCGTCGCGAGAAGAAAATGATTAGAAGCAGTTTCAGAAAATGAAATGAAATGTGTTTTATATTTTAATTAATAATGATCTTAGAGGGCGCTTTACTTAAAATGCGTTTTCTAAGGTGAGGAGACTTAAAGACCTTAGAGGGCGCTTTTCTTAAAGCGCTTTCTAAGGTTAAACTTTAGACAACGCTTTTCAAAAGCGCTCTCTAAAGGCTATATTTAGAAGCCTTATAACAGCGCTTTGTCCTTAGAAGCGCTGTCTAAGGTTTACCTGAAAATGTCAAAAAATATAAAAATGAGTCTGGGGCGAGGGCGAGGGGGATTCGAACCCCAGACTCAAAGCATGGCAAACAAACACACAAACCTCCTTGACCAGCGGTACTACGCCCTCATCCATTATTTAGACTGACTCCATAAATATGTAAAATAAGTTCACAACATATATATTTAAATATATTATTTGAATAATTTTAATTATAATTTAAAATAATTTAAATATATTAAATATAATTTGATATATTAATATAATTTAAAGTATATTTTAAATTATATGTTAATATAATTTATATATATTAAATAAAATTTAAATAAGTTAAAATGTTTGTATTTAAAACATATATATTTAAATATATTATTTGAATAATTTTAAATATAATTTAAAATAAATTAAAATATAATTAAAATATATTAAATATAATTTGATATATTAATATAATTTAAAGTATATTTAATATTAAAATATTTTAAATTATATATTAATATAATTTATATATATTAAATATAATTTAATAAGTTAAAATGTTTGTATTTAAAACATATATATTTAAATATATTATTTGAATAATTTAAATTATAATTTAAAATAAATTTAAATATAATTTAAATATATTAAATATAATTTGATATATTAATATAATTTAAAGCATATTTTAAATTAATATATTCTAAATTATATGGTTAACTTTAGACAGCGATTTTCAAAAGCGCTCTCTAAAGGCTATTTTTAGAAGCTTTATAACAGCGCTTTGTCCTTAGAAGCGCTGTCTAAGGTTTACCTGAAAATGTCAAAAAATATAAAAATAAGTCTGGGGCGAGGGAGATTCGAACCCTAGACTCAAAGCATGGCAAACAAACACACAAACCTCCTTGACCAGCGGTACTACGCCCTCATCCATTATTTAGACTGACTCCATAAATATATAAAATAAGTTCACAACATATATATTTAAATATATTATTTGAATAATTTTAATTATAATTTAAAATAATTTAAATATATTAAATATAATTTGATATATTAATATAATTTAAAGTATATTTTAAATTATATGTTAATATAATTTATATATATTAAATATAATTTAAATAAGTTAAAATTATTGTTTTTAAAACATATATATTTAAATATATTATTTGAATAATTTTAAATATTATTTAAAATAAATTAAAATATAATTTAATATAATTTAAATATATTAAATATAATTTGATATATTAATATAATTTAAAGTATATTTAATATTAAAATATTTTAAATTATATATTAATATAATTTATATATATTAAATATAATTTAATAAGTTAAAATGTTTGTATTTAAAACATATATATTTAAATATATTATTTGAATAATTTTAAATATAATTTAAAATAAATTAAAATATAATTTAATATAATTTAAATATATTAAATATAATTTGATATATTAATATAATTTAAAGTATATTTAATATTAAAATATTTTAAATTATATATTAATATAATTTATATATATTAAATATAATTTAATAAGTTAAAATGTTTGTATTTAAAACATATATATTTAAATATATTATTTGAATAATTTAAATTATAATTTAAAATAAATTAAAATATAATTTAAATATATTAAATATAATTTGATATATTAATATAATTTAAAGCATATTTTAAATTATATATTTATATAATTTATATATATTAAATATAATTTAAATAAGTTAAAATGTTTGTACTTAAAACATATATATTTAAATATATTATTTGAATAATTTAAAATAAATTAAAATATAATTTAATATAATTTAAATATATTAAATATAATTTAAATATATTAAATATAATTTGATATATTAATATAATTTAAAATTATATTTTAAATTAATATATTTTAAATTATATATTAATATAATTTATATATATTAAATATAATTTAAATAAGTTAAAATATATAATTTAAATATATTAAATATAATTTGAAATATTAATATAATTTAAAATTCGTTTCCATACATAAAGGGCGTGGGTTCGACCCCCCCTTTTGCCAAACAACAAATACAGCGCTGTCTCAGAAAATGTTTAGAATTGTTTTATATTTTAATTAGTAAATGACTTTAGATGGCGCTTTTCCTTAGAAAGCGCTTTCTAAAGTGAAAAGAAATTGAGCCCTATTAGAGCGCTTTCTGAAAGCACTTTCTAAGGTCATACCTATAGCAGCGCTTTTTAAAAGCGCTCTCTAAAGGGATACCTATAGCAGCGCTTTTTGGAAAGCGCTGTCTAAGGTGGCACTCTTTTACATTCTTTTACAGCACTTTTGAAAAGCGCTTTCTAAAGCCTTTCTTTTAAGGCGCTTTTTTTTAGCGAAATTTTATTATTATTTTTAGCAGCGCTTTTGCGTAAAACCGCTGTCTTTTTGGTGCTGTCTAATCATATTTTTGGCGTAGTGAACCTTGGTTATAAGCATTTGTACACATTGTTTCACCTCTGACCTTGGTCTTCATATACCAACTTAATGGTATCTTAATCATGTCTTGATTCATGAATACTTGAAACATGTTTTAGGTACTTTTTTCACTTAGAATTGCCTAATTTTTTTGAATACTAATTGGTGTGAATACCATGGTGATTTGTTGACATTCCAAGCATCGTTTATATGTCATTCACCACTGCCTCTTGTACTTAGGTACACATTTAGCATGATTTGGATTCACTTCCTTTGTGTAATACCCCATATTATCTAAATGCTCAATTGGATATTAGGTGAGTATCTATGTGCTCTGTCTTTGGTAAATTGGATTAATGGAATCATCTAAGTACTTTAAGTATTATCAATTGGGATCAATAGAGCAACTGGTAAACTCTTAAGAGATCAATTATTTAATAAAGAGACTGATCAATATTTACTTTAATTCAAGAATGGATTTTATGGTAACTCTAATAATTGATCAACTGGTGAGACGACAAAATATCAATTGGAGGTGTTTTACTCTATTGAATTATATTATATATATATATATATATATATATATATATATATATATATATATATATATATATATATATGTTAGTAAGAGAAAAAGAAGAAGAAAAGAGAAAGAAGAGAAAGGAAGAGAAAGAAGAGAATAGGGAAAGAGGAAGAAACTTGGGAAGAAGATTGGATCATTGTTCATCATCTCCTTCAACCTCCTCTTCGATTATCAGGTGGGTTCTAGTTAGACACTTTAAGTTCTAGAAATATATGTTTAGAATTTAGGTTAGATTTGAGAGAAAATGATTAAACGGATAAATCAATGAAATCTAATGGATGAAACGTGGAATAAATCGAGTATTATAGTCGGGTTATGATTGGGGTTGATAGAGTATGAGTTGGAAGTGTTTTGGGTGAAGACCTATTTTAGCGCTGCTGAAAATTCTGGGTTTCGCATGGTTCGCCTAGCGAACCCAAGGCGAAGGGAATGCGAAGGTTCGCCTAGAGTTCGCTTAGCGAACTTTATGCCCTTTTTGTTCTGTTTTGTTCGCCAAAGAGTTCGCCTAGCGAACATGGCAGCGAACATGACCGATTTTCCCATTTTGTTTCCTTCATAACTTTTGAACCGTGATTCCGATCGAAGCGTTTTTGGTATCGTTGGAAAGCTATGACGATCCTCTACCCAATATGGGTATGATGTGGGATTAATTATTTAGTGGAAAATGAATGAAAATAATGTTTATATGATATGTTGAAAATCCATATCTTTTGGATCGTAACTCCGATCGAGGCATGGTAATAGCCTTTGGAAAGCTGTGAAAATATCCTACGGGATAAGAGTGAGAAATATTGATTTGATACCCAATTAAATGAATCGGAGGGAACTCGAGAATTGTGTTAACTTTATGAGTTGAATTATTACAAATTGTATTATGCCATATCTATCTAATTATGAATTGTGAATGAAAGAAAATATGCATGTTTAAAAGCATGAATTAGGAAGAGTGAGGAGACTCTACCCTAAAACAAAATGGCATAGTTTAAGGTTGTGACCTAGTGATGGCTAGGAATGGATATAAACTCTAGATGGCGATGCTCGTGCATTCGATGTAGAAAGGTGCATCCTTGACGAGTAATGGTCTAGAGTAGATAACCTTGATGACGATGCTCGTGCATTCGATGTAGAAAGGTGCATCCATGACGAGTAATGGTCTAGGAGAGAGTGGAACACTAGTATGGAACATGTGTGTGAACCTTGTGTTCTTTGTGAAAGGTGAATGCGGCCTTAAGGCATTGTGGCCTTGTGATTGTCGAATACAATCGTGTATGTATGTGAGATCACGTAATCGGAACCGTTTTTATCCCTTAATAAATATCTGTGACCCGTGTCCATAATTCTTTGGAGGGGATGTCCAGGGAAAGTGTTTATTAAGTAAGTGACCGTGACCCGTGTCCATAACTCTTTGGAGGGGCTGGCCGGGGAAAGTTACTTAGTGGGTGGTATTAGTGACCCATGTTGAAGTGCCTCTTGTAAAGGCTGGTCGGGGAAAGTACTATGTGTAGGTAACCGTGACCCGTGTTGAAGGGCCTCTTGAGTAGGCTGGCCGGGGAAAGTTATCTATGTTAGCTTCCGGGACCCGTGTCCATAACTTTTTGGAGGAGCTGGCCGGGGATGAATGTCTACACTTTTAAGGATCCGTGACCCGTGTTGAACTCTCTTGTAGGGTTGGCCGGGGAAAGATGCTTTGGTTTGTGTTACCGATTAGTGATAATTAAAGTTTGAGTTGTTGAACTCATGACATGTTTCCATATAGTGTGAGAATGAGAACTCAAGGTCATTTCCCTTCCCCTTGACTTGAGTTAGGATTTGGATAGAACCCTGTAAAGCCGAGAGAATCCATAAGATAGGGAACTCACTGAGATTTAATATCTCACTCCATTATTGTTGCTATTTTTCAGGCATTGGTTGCAGGTTTGATTTACAAGTGGAGCTATGCTTGGATGTTTCAAGAGAAGCTTAGTTGAGCTTATTCCGCTGTGCATTATTTTCTTGTACAATGAGGAATATTGTACCTTGTTCTTAGATTTTCTTGTTTTGGCTAATTTCCATGCCTTGTACCATATGTTATAATTATGTATGAGAAATGGTCAAGTATGTGAATTATGCCATTAGGCACTTGCGATTGTGTCAGTATCAAATAAAACACTTGTATGGTATTATTCTAGATAAATAGTATACAGGGCGTTACACTTTGTTTGCCATTTAACATGATTTTGTGGAATTGTGTGAACACTAGTTTGACAATTATTTGTATTGTCTTTGGATATTGGATTACCATGATGACATGAGGGATAACTTGACATGTTTATACATTAAATAACATGATTCAATTCTGACCTTAAGCTTTCATGAATGCCTTTCACACTTGTTTACTCCTTACATGTTCATAATTGTTCAAAACATGCTTAAGATAGTATTTTTGTGCATAACTTGCAAATTATTTGCACATGACCTAAAGTGAATCCCATGATCATTTCTTAATGCTTCAAGCATTCCTTTGACTTGTTTCCATGATGTATGTTGCTTATCACTGGCTTGGTTCCACTTGTATTAACTTTGAGAAGTTTATTTGGTATAGCTTGTAAGTGATACATGTTTAGGTAATAGTGTAGAATAAAACTTGGCACTTTTGTATGCTCCCTTAGGACATTAACTTGGATAGGATTAGGTGTTTTTAGCTACTCCCCTTGGTGGGATATCATACCTCTAGGACCCTTCTAGTTTAGGTTGTTGTTTGATGTTCATCTTAGCATAGTCTTAGGACTTTAACATTGCCATAAGCGCATGTTGGTACACTTTGCTTTCAACTATTCATTAGTTGAGCTTGGCTTGGAGGAGGTAAGCTTGTGGTGCTTTACATTAATTCTTACACTCATATGAATGATATTTCATCTCACTTCTCACTCCTCTTTTCTCTTTTATCTTTTGTGATTATTTATAATAATGTTTACTTGTGATGATTCACATGATCCCTTAGGATTCCTAGCTCCACTTAGGGTGGAGGTAGGAGAGACATTAGGATAGTAATCCATACATGCAAACATAGGTTAGTCCCCTTTTAACCTTAACCATAGAGCCACAATTGCATGATAACATTAGGATCTAGTCTCCCCTTAGCATTTTCTTTCAACTTTGAGTCTTTTTCTCCTCATCTCAAAAAAAAAATCAAAAACATGTAATAAATACAACGAGTAGTGTGCGCCATGAGCCTTAAGTACATATGAAATGAAGAATGAGGGGTCTCCCTTCACTCTTCTAGAGTGTTTAACATACGTCACATTGGGGGCGACCATGCGACGCATTCGCTCATATATCATAGACTCTAGTGCAATGCGAGTTTCAAACTAACTTCAAAATACTTTCTTCTAAAAAATAAAAAATAAACAACCGTCTTCCTTCGGGATTCTCTTCTCATCTCCCCTACTCCATTCGTAAAGGATACATCATTTTCGTTCTACCGCAAACAGGTAAACGCGTAAGACTCCATACAACGAGCGGCAACACCTAAACTGCTGGAACGTGAACGTTGGCGTCGTCCACTAAAAAACACAATCAAAACCGACCCTGTTAGGTCGAACTACGATTGCTCTAACTTCCTATTTTCGGTTAGATTGAGGATACGTAGGCACGAGACGCGATGTCTTGGCGAGCAAACTTCCCCACAAACCTGTAGTCCGTCGAACTACGTCGACTCTGATTCTTCATTCATCCACGAAGATACGTAGGCATAGGATTGCGATGATCCTTGCGAGTCCTCTTTTGGTTTTCATCTTCTTTTTTTCTGTTCCGTTTCTAGTTAGCAGTTGAGCTTCAGATAACCTACACCCTTTGATCGATAACAACAAGTGTGGATCCCATCGAGTACGATGGACGTGAGGGGGTGCTAATACCTTCCTCTCGCGTAACCGACTCCCGAACCCAGGCTATGGTTGCAACGACCATTCCTTTCCCTTTGTTGAGGTTTTCTTCGATCGTTTCCTTTCCCTACGTCGGGATAAATAATGTTTGGTGGTGAATCTTCTATTCTCTTCCGCCGGTTGATTTTCACAGATGCGACAGACATGCACAGGGCTGACCCAATTACTGTCAGATATCGGGTATATAATTCCTGCCTCTAATAGTTTTTACACCTCCTTTTCGACTACATCACTTAAGATGGGGTTTAATCTCCTCTGATGCTCTCTAGAGGTTTTATAGTCCTCTTCTAGCATAATGCGATGCATACATATAGAGGGGCTTATTCCTTTTAGATCTGAGATGTTGTAACCTACGGTTGCGGGATACTTTCTTAAGACATGTAACAGTTTTTCTGTCTCTACTTGTCCTAAGTCGGCATTGACTATTATTGGTCGCTCTAGCTCAATGTCTAGGAATTCATACCTTAAATCTTTCGGTAGTGTTTTGAGTTCTATAGATGGTTTCTTTGGGCATGGCATCGGATCGGGTGTTAATGCTAGGCATTCCCTTAGATTGTCATCTTCGTATGTCTCGCGCTAATTATCGTCTTCGAATATTGGAGGTGCAGGAATCTTTAGTACTTCAGTATACTTAGTCGGTTCCTTCTCCATTTCTCTAACGCATTCGTCGATAACATCTAAGAAACAACATGAATCATCAATAGCTGGAGCTTTTAGGAATTGGGCCAAGATAAATTCAACTTTCTCTTCCCCAACTTCAAAAGTTAGTTTTCCTTTCTTAACATCGATTATGGCTCCGGCTGTTGCTAAAAACGGTCTTCCTAAAATGATGGGTATGTTCGAATCTTCTTTAGTGTCCATTATCACAAAATCAGTAGGAATATAGAACCGACCTATATGAACGAGCATGTTCTCTAGCATACCAACATGATATTTAACAGAACGGTCCGCTAGTTGTAATGACATTTTTGTCGGCCTTAGTTCCCCTAAATCAAGTTACTTGCCTATAGATAATGGCATCAAGCTAACACTAGCTCCTAAATCGCATAACGCTTTGTCTATGATAGATTTTCTGATTACGCAAGGTATGGAAAAACTGCCTAGGTCTTTCATCTTAAGAGGCATGTTGTTTTGAATTATAGCGCTACACTTAGCAGTGAGCATAACGGTTTCATTATCCTCGAGCTTTTTCTTATTCGACAAGATCTCTTTGAGAAATTTTGCATATGAGGGCATTTGTGTAATAGCTTCTGTAAAAGGTATGGTTATGTTCAATGATAAGTGCAAATTGTAACTATTTTTGTATATAAGTTTTGTTGCACTTATCGATACTTTTTGTTAATATCATACGAATAAACCCCGCTTTGTTTGTAAATACGTTTACTTTACGTTATAGTGTATATATTGCATTATTGTGTAAATATCATTGAGTTTAATTGTTTTCCATTTATTTTTACAGGTATTCAAGCAAGGATATCTTGTCATATTCATAAAGAGCATTGAATAAGCTTTCCAACGCTTCGAACCGGGCGAAAAACGGAGTTACGGTTCAAAAGTTACGAAGAAAACAGTGCAGGATTTTTGCTGTCATGACAGCTCTCGCCCCAGGCTCACCATGCGAAGCTGTGGGGAGCCATACAATCCAGAAGCGTGAAAAGAGTGCAGAATAAGCCGCCTAATTTTTCCAGGAGAACCAGAATTTCGCCGGGCGAATTTTGACGGACAGACGCACCATTTAAGGGCCAAAAACACAATTTTTAGGTTATGGTTTGGGTATTTTTTTGTTCTCACTCCATCAAACTTCATTTTTTATAGTTTAGAGCTTAGAAAAGCATCAATGGAGGTTGCAACTTTACGATTAGGGGTAATTGATTCTTGGATCGTGATTAGATTTAGGATGAACATCTATTAGGTTCTAGATTCTAGAGATAGATTTAGACTTAATATTCACTTGGGTATCAGAACTTAATGCTTCTGTGTGGTCGAGTTGCGTGAGACATCATCGATGAGGCGATGCGGTTGTTCTCTCAACATTGTGTTAGACATAACCTTTGTTGTAAGCGATACGTGATAATGTTGACGAGTGATTTAGGTTGCGTACAACTGGGTAGTAAGTTTAAGTATTTGATAAGGTAGATGAAATGTAAACCCGAGAGTTCTCTACTATCCAAAGAATGAATTCTTTTTCTATTCATAAGTTTTATTTCCCGCATTTAATTTAAACTCATTCTAAACCCAAACTCAGTAACATTTAAATTGTTGAACGACAGTTCAATAGCACCGATCTCTGTGTGTCACACCCTAATTTTTGACCCTAAAATTTGGTACTTTTCCATGTCGTATATTTTGTACTGATCTATTTTAGTGTACTCGATTTATTTTTTCGATCACTTGCGCGTCCGATTTTTTATTTATTTGAGGTCCGTTTATTTTACTTTTTTAATTAATATTATTTAGAATAAATAATTAGAATAATTAGTACTTTATTTTAATTTCATTTTAAATATTTATTTTTTATTAACTAATAACGTTTAGAATAAATAGGAATTTTTATTTTATTTTTTATTTTAAATATTTATTTTATCTTATATTTAACTAAATGTTAAGAATAATAATTAGAATAATTAGTACTTTATTTTAATTTTATTTTAAATATTTATTTTATTTTTAGATTTAACTAATATTGTTTTTCATAAATAAATAGGATTTTTAGTTTCTATTTTAAATTTATTTTAATTAAATTGTTTAAATTTCATTTAGTTTAAATTTTTATTTAATTTTAATGTTATTTTGGGTCTCCAATTGGATATTAGAGACATTATTGGTAACTAAAAATTAACCCTAATTCAGTCTCTATATATACACATGTTAGCCGTGGTGAAAAGGGGGCACCGGAAAAAAAAAGAAAAAGAAAAAAGGACCGGGAAAAAATACAAAACTGCGATGCTACCAATTTTCACCGGACTTTTGGTGATGCCGCTACTGTTTCAATATAATACTGCTAGTGTATAGAAGGTTTGTTGAATGCCTGTCTATTTCAATTGTTACTAACCACTTGCTTATACGATACTGTTAACAACATATATATACTGACACACTATCGTTTTAACATATATATTATAATATATCATTTGTTTTACTAATACATATACTTAACTAATATTATAATATATATAATATAACTTTGTTTAATTTATATATACATATATGTTTTGTTAATTCTATTTTTTTTACTATCTTCTTCGGATCAAATTATGTCGATACGATATTCGCACATTTGGGTGTATGATGCGTGGCATTGGTGTTTTGGTTCGATCCGGTTGCGATGATCGCATTTTCGCGTTAGCAACATTGTTGGATCTTTATCACGTTTTAAAAGTTCTTTTTTCTTTGCGTTTCTCTTAGTTATATTTAGATCCGCACGATTCGGATCCATGTTGCGATGATCGTGTTTTTACGTTAGGAACACTTTTGTTTTGAAATGTTTTAAATTTTTATTTTATTTGTAAAAAATTTAGATCCTCACAATTTGGATCTGGTTGCGATGATCGCGTTTTCGCGATAGCAATATTGTTGAGGGTTTTATCAAAGTTAAATTTCTCCTTTTTTAGTTGCTTTTTTTTTTGTTATATTTAGATCCGTACAATTCGGATCCGGTTGCGATGATCCCATTTCCGCGGTAGCAACACTGTTTTTTTTAACACGTTAAAATTAATTTCTTTATGCATTTTCTATTTTTATAAATTCAGATCCGCATGATTTGGATCTGGTTGCGATGACCGCGTTTTCGCGATAGCAATATTGTTGAGATTTTTTATCAAAGTTAAATTTCTCTTTTTTTAGTTGCTTTTTTTTTGTTATATTTAGATCCGTACAATTCGGATCCGGTTGCGATGACCGCGTTTTCGCGATAGCAATATTGTTGATGTTTTTTATCAAAGTTAAATTTCTCTTTTTTTTAGTTGCTTTTTTTGTTATATTTAGATCCGTACAATTCGGATCCGGTTGCGATGACCGCGTTTTCGCGATAGCAATGTTGTTGAGGATTTTTTTTTTTTTAAATTTTCTTTTCTTTGTAATAATATTACAATTTTAAAACACTTTAAAATTTTAGATCCGCACATTCTTAATCCCTATTGCGATGATCACGTTAAGTGTAGCAAGGTAATGCGATTTTCATCGATTTTTATGCGGAACTATATTTGTTTAGCGTTGCATTTCGATTTCGAAGTTAAAATCTAATTTAACTTTCGATAACTGTTTGAGTGCTTATAGTCATTTGCTTGGCTTCTCATAGAGTGATTCTTACATGAATCCACTCTTAGTTAGCTTCAAAGCTAAATTCAGTTGCCATTCGATTTCAGTTGGTTTTGGACCCACATTTACTTATTTAATATTTCAATCATTTTCTTACTTCCCATTGATAAAATGTACCCCTCGCCCTCCTGTGTAATTGTCATTTGCTTTTACCGTCTCTTTTTCTTTAGATAGATAATTAATAAATTAATAAAAAACAAAAATAAAATAAAATCAATCTTTCATAAAAAAATCAAAGAATTTGGTCAACACCAAGTTCCATTTTCAAAAATATTGGTCAACACCAATTGAACAATCAACCCAAGTTTTCCTTTAGCACATACCCTTAGCAAGCGAGCAATAAATAACATAAATAATAACAAGAGGTTCCTGTAGAGTACTACAGACGTTTAGGATGCTAATACCTTCCCTAGACGTAACCAACCCCGAACCTTAGATCTCTTATTAGGTTTTTTCGATCTTTAACCCTTTCCTTTGGATAAAATAAAGACCGGTGGTGAATTTCAAAAATCGTGATTCAAGTTAACCCAATAGCTTGGTATCCGATTCTCACCGCGACATAAATGGCGACTTCACTGGGGATTTTTCGAGGGTTTCCCCTAACTTGTTTATATCTATGTTATTTATTTGCTTGTTTGCCTATATATCTTTATATTTGTATATATACCTGTTCTACTTGGGTTTTATGTGTGCAGGGTACTATTTGTGTGGTGAGACAAAGTCCTACACCCAGACTAGAGTGAAAATTATGATAGGAACGGTGAGAATTCAAGGATACTTTGAGGGAGTCGATTCCTAAAAAAGTGAATTGAGACTTCACCACTCAGTGTAGGCCCTCTAGAATAAAATATTTGTCCAACGAGTTCATTCGTGAAGACGATATGGTTTCGATCTAAAGGCCGTCGGGACTGGGGACCGTAGTTACCTTTAACCCAACTTGGCCTATTAGGATGTAGTGCGGGGACTATGCGGGAGTCTATTTCTGCAATAGTTGCTACGCGATACTACACTCAGACGAGATTCTCTTGAGAATATTATTGACTACCAAGTGATTTGGAAAATCGATAATATCCGAAAGATGGATTGTAGACTCTGGGAACTTTGTAGAACTCGTTCGACAGGTACAAATAAACCTCTAGTACATACCTTGGGAAGGGTAGACCATGGCTCCATGCTGTGACCTTTCAAACCCAGGGCTCTTTGCCTGTGTGCTTTGCTTGTGTTTATGCATCCATCCATTCATGCATTCATGAATAACCATTCGGTTTCAAGAAACTCAATTGTTCTTTCCCTTGCAAAATCAATAAAAAAAAATCATGGATTATAAAATGAAACCTTTTTCCAAAATGTTTGCAACCTACTTTTGAGTTCCTTGAAACCATTGCATCACATGGCATATCATTTGCATCTTTGCATGCGTCAGTTTGTCCAGCAACTCATTTCTAGCTGTCTCTATCTTCCAGTGTCACCTGTGAGTTGTCAAGCTGATTCCTCGACATCGATACCAGACTAGAGCTAACTACAGACGCATAATGGCAGAGCAAGAAGCACACAATGCCGAGATGCGAATGGAGATCAACGACCTTAAGTCAAGCATGGCAAAGCTCACTGAAATGCTCCAAGTTTTGATTGCTAGAGGAGAACCACCTCAAAGGACTGTCATTCAGGAAGTTTCAAATGCAGATCCTCACCCTGTTCATGTGCAACCTTCAACTTGGCCAGAGTTTGGTTTACCTTCCAACTACTCACCACCTCTTACATCTAGTGGTATGATTGGTCAGACTGCTGGACCAGTTTTTCAAGCTCCTATTTTTGCCGAGCCTCAACCTATAGTTCAGACTACTCGGGCTCCTTTTGAGAACCCTCTCTATGAGTACAATGCTGCCAGTGCTCAGGGTGAAGACCGTGAAGACTTTGTTGAACCTGAGGTTGTCCGTGAACACTTTCAAACTATAGACAAGAGACTTAAAGCTGTAGAGGGTACTGATTTCTTCAACATTGATGCAGAAAACATGCACTTGGTTTCTGACCTTGTTATGTCTGCTAAATTCAAGACTCTTACTTTCGAGAAGTACAAAGGTGATTCTTGCCCAAGAGCTCATTTGGTCATGTATACCCGAAAAATGGCTGCTCATGCCAAGAATCAGAAGTTGCTTATCCACTATTTTCAAGATAGTCTGAGTGGAGCTTCTCTCAAATGGTATATGAATCTTGAACAGAACAACATTCACTATTTCCAGGATCTTATTAATGCCTTCATGAAGCAATATAAATATAACCTTGACATGGCTCCTGATCGCCGTCAGCTTCAAAACATGTCTCAGAATGATAAAGAGTCCTTCAAGGAATATGCTCAGCGTTGGAGAGAACTCGCTTCTCAAGTTGAACCTCCATTGGCAGAGAAAGAATTAACTGGATTGTTTATGGACACACTGTCTTCATTCTACTGGGAGAAGATGATTGGTAGTGTTTCCTCTAATTTCACTGATTTGGTTACTATTGGCCAAAGACTCGAGGAAAGTCTTAAGAAAGGTAAAGTGTCAAAGACTGCTGAATCTTCTAATGGTGCGAAGAAATTCTATGGGAACTTCCAGAAGAAGAAAGAAGATCAGACTAATGCTGTCATATTTGAAACAAGAGGGCCTCACCCCAACCTCATTATTCTGATCACCCTGCTGTTGCTGTTGTTACTCCCGTGATTACCGCTCCACGACCGGCTCAAGCTACTCAACGTCCGGCTGTTAGACAGAATCAGTACCATAATAGAAGTCATTTTTATCCTATTCCAATGACGTACACTGAATTATATCCTGGTCTGGTTCAGAAAGGTTTGATTACCACTAAGGCTTTACCTCCTCCTCCAGATCCACTTCCACCTGGATTCAGATCTGATCTCCACTGTACATTCCATGAAGGTGCCGCCGGCCATGACTTGGAACATTGTTATGCACTAAAGGCTAGAGTGTGTGACTTGATTAAGGTCGGAATCATCAACTTTTGTGACACCAATCCTAATGTCCAGACGAATCCTCTGCCAGAGCATGCCAAGTGAAGCTTCAGTCGACTTCAGCAGACTTCAGTGTTTTAGACATGACAGCTCACTCTTTGTTTCTGATTAGCCATTAGGCCATGTTTATTATTGTTTGCACTTTCTTTGTACTAGTTGTTTCCATTTTAATTGTGTTTGTACTTTCATGATTGATGAAATAAGTATTTGCAACTTTTGATTCGATTCATTTTGTCCATTATTTACATCTTTATACTTTCTTTCAAAAAAAAAAAACAAAAACAAAAGAATATATTTTATCTCTTTTCCACTTTCTTCTGATTATGCAAAGATTGGAGGGAAGATGATGAATACAAAATACTCATAATTGTTGTCCGTATGCTTTCAAATCAAAACTTTGCTGAGGATGTAAGGCATTGTTTCAATTCCCAAACAGTGGAGAAATAAGGAAGATAACCCTTTGTCTACCCCTTTGAGCCTTGAAGTAGGAGTTTATTTTCTTTACAAATAAAAACCCCCATCTTAACCTGGGGCATGGTAGTTCTCAGTTAGCTTGATTGTGCATTCAAATACAAGAGTTTCATGCAAGATGCCTTTCAACAAAATTTTATATTCACAGTTTTCCTTCGCACGCAACAAGCAAGTGTCGAAGATGTCTTTCAAGTCGAACGCCAATGATGGTTCACCGTAATCATTAAACCAGACAGTCATAAACTTTCAACTCTTCCAAATTAGATGAATAAATGTTGTACAAGTTGTTCCCAAAGCGATAAACGAAGAAGAATCCTCAAGAAATCTTTACTCAAAGAATGAGCCGAGTCCCTTTCGAGGCAAAAGTTAAGAAAGATGGGAAGCTCATGATCTTACCTTCTACAAAGAGAAATAAGAACAAGCTTGTATGACAACCAAAGTTGTAAGGAAGCAGTGACTGTCATCTCAAGAGTCCCTTGACTTCTGAACCATCATCATTATCATCAGTGCCATTCCTAACATATGGGAACCTGAGTGCATAATTTGAGTTAACTGAGTGTAGGACTGAAGTTCATCACGAAGATTGGGTGGGTACAAATAAACTTTGAGCCTTTATCCTTTGTTTCTTAAACCGTGAACCAGACCACGTTATAACCCTTAAAAGACCTAATTGAAGCAAGGTTATTTTGAAAGCATACTACAACAAGGTTGTGTAAACTGACTCCTAACAATTTTTGCGTATCATTTATTTTGGCATTACACCTTTTGCTTATACTTTTCAATTTAGTGTCTCGAACCGCCGTGTTCTGACCGATGACCCATTGTGCTTTTGCATCTTTCCAAAAATGATTTTGATTTCAAAAGTTGCATGAACTTTGCATTTACTATGTTTGTATGAACACTTTTGTTTGCAATCTGGCTTCCGCTTAAGGAATTTTCAAACATTTGAGAAACTTGGTCAGTGATCCAATCAGGGGCAAGTTCCTTCCAGATCCTATTGAGAATCAGTTCAAGATTTGTTCAGTGCAAGTCCTTCTCAGAATTGGTTTATACAGAAGACTTTTTCAAGACTCATACTGGGGCAAGTTTTCCAAGTGCACAGTAATCCAGTCATTTTCAGCATCAATCCAAGCTGAAGCAATTATTAGTTTATATACAACAGTCAACTAATCTGGGGTAGTTTACTTGAAGAATCCCCATGCAGCTTTCCACTCTTTCTACAAGGATCGTCAACTTAATACAGTTTACCAGTGTGGAAGATTTGTGCTCAGTAGCATCTTTAGTTCCAAAGCAGAATGGCAGTGATCTCTATGTTGAGGAATCAGTCTTCCAGTCTTGTCTTCTCCACAAAAGAGTCAAGCCATGTCTTCGACATCTGCATTTGCATTTGATCTTATATCATGGCATAATTCATATACATATGCATAGCAAGAGTGTCATCCTCATTTGTACTCATTTGCATTCTCCATAGGTCGTGTCGTTATCCACGTCTTACCTCGTTGTCAAAGTCCAACTCACTTGGCACCTACCAAACATATATTGTTGTGTGTATCTAATGCCTTCTTGGGTATCTCCTTGTTCACTGTGATTCCTTCTATCCAATGCTTTCTTGGGTATCTCCTTGTTCATATTCATTCAATGTTTTCTTGGACGTTATGATTTCTTTACATCCAATGCCTTCTTGGATTGCGCTTTTGTCTCATTTGCGTCTGATGCCTTCTCAGATTTTGAGTCGTACCCTTCATTCAAAGCTATTATTGGATGATTGGTTTTCTTTTGCATTCAATGCCATTCTTGAATGTAGTCTTTGTTCACAGTCATCTAAAGCCATTATTAGATACTGTAATTATACCTCTCATTCAAAGCCATTATTGGATGTCTGGTTTCTCTACTTTGTTCACTTTGTCTAAAGCCATTATTAGATATTGTGAGTTTACCTTTCATTCAAAGCCATTATTGGATGTCTAGTTTCTCTAATTTGTTCACTTTGTCTAAAGCCATTATTAGATATTGTGAGTTTACCTTTCATTCAAAGCCATTATTGGATGTCTGGTTTCTCTACTTTGTTCACTTTGTCTAAAGCCATTATTAGATATTGTGAGTTTACCTTTCATTCAAAGCCATTATTAGATGTCTGGCTTCTCTACTTTGTTCACTTTGTCTAAAGCCATTATTAGATATTGTGAGTTTACCTTTCATTCAAAGCCATTATTGGATGTCTGGTTTCTTTACCTTGTTCACAGTCATCTAAAGCCATTATTAGATATTCTGATTATACCTTTCATTCAAAGCCATTATTGGATGTCTGGTTTCTTTACCATCTGATGCTCTTCCGGATGTGTCTCTCTTTCTGATGTTCTTCCAGATCGAGTCTTTGTTCACTTTCATCTAAAGCCATTATTAGATATTGTGATTATACCTTTCATTCAAAGCCATTATTGGATGTCTGGTTTCTTTACCATCTGATGTTCTTCCGGATGGGCCCCTCTTTCCGATGTTCTTCCGGATATGTACTTTTATTCTGATGTTCTTCCAGAACTCCCTCTGTGTCTATCTAATGTTCTTCCAGATATGACTTTGTTTATGATGTTTTTCCAGAATTTATCTGATGTTCTTCCAGAACTCCCTCTGTGTCTATCTGATGTTCTTCCAAATATGACTTTGTTTATGATGTTTTTTCAGAATTTATCTGATGTTTTCCCAGATATACCCTCTGATTCCGATGTTTTCCCAGATATGTCTCTATTTCTGATTGAGTTTTTGTTAGCTGATGTTCTTCCAGATATATCGCCTTGTTTATTCTGATGCTTTTCCGGAATGACCTTGCTTTTACCATCTGATGTTTTCCCAGATGTATCTGCTCCTGATGTTTTTCCTGAGCCCCTTTATGTCTATCTGATGCTCTTCCGGATATGACCTTGTTTATCTGATGTTCTTCCGGATATGATGTTGCTTATCTGACGTTCTTCCAGATATGTCTCCAAATCTTTACCCGTACATTTAATGCTTTTCTAAATGTTTCGGGTATATCTTCAGGATCTCTGTCTTTCATTTCATATCATATCATAAGGCATCTTAGGGCAAAAAATTGTGCATGTTTGTATTTAAGTCTCTCCTATCGCGTCGAGATGAATATTTCAATCTTCATATCTCCGGATAGAAGAAACTTAAATAGGGGCATCTGTCACACCCTAATTTTTTACCCTAAAATTTGGTACTTTTCCATGTCGTATATTTTGTACTGGTCTATTTTAGTGTACTCGATTTATTTTTTCGATCACTTGCGTGTCCGATTTTTTATTTATTTGAGGTCCGTTTATTTTACTTTTTTAATTAATATTATTTAGAATAAATAATTAGAATAATTAGTACTTTATTTTAATTTCATTTTAAATATTTATTTTTTATTAACTAATAACGTTTAGAATAAATAGGAATTTTTATTTTATTTTTTATTTTAAATATTTATTTTATCTTATATTTAACTAAATGTTAAGAATAATAATTAGAATAATTAGTACTTTATTTTAATTTTATTTTAAATATTTATTTTATTTTTAGATTTAACTAATATTGTTTTTCATAAATAAATAGGATTTTTAGTTTCTATTTTAAATTTATTTTAATTAAATTGTTTAAATTTCATTTAGTTTAAATTTTTATTTAATTTTAATGTTATTTTGGGTCTCCAATTGGATATTAGAGACATTATTGGTAACTAAAAATTAACCCTAATTCAGTCTCTATATATACACGTGTTAGCAGTGGTGAAAAGGGGGGACCCGAAAAAAAAAAAAAAAAAGGACCGGGAAAAAAATACAAAACTGCGATGCTACCAATTTTCACCGGACTTTTGGTGATGCCGCTACTATTTCAATATAATACTGCTAGTGTATAGAAGGTTTGTTGAATGTCTGTCTATTTCAATTGTTACTAACCACTTGTTTATGCGATACTGTTAACAACATATATATATATATATATATATATATATATATATATATATATACTGACACACTATCGTTTTAACATATATATTATAATATATAATTTGTTTTACTAATATATATACTTAACTAATATTATAATATATATAATATAACTTTGTTTAATTTATATATACATATATGTTTTTTTAATTCTATTTTTTTACTATATTCTTCGGATCAAATTATGTCGATACGCTATTCGCACATTTGGGTGTATGATGCGTGGCATTGGTGTTTTGGTTCGATCCGGTTGCGATGATCGCATTTTCGCGTTAGCAACATTGTTGGATCTTTATCACGTTTTAAAAGTTCTTTTTTCTTTGCGTTTCTCTTAGTTATATTTAGATCCGCACGATTCGAATCCATGTTGCGATGATCGTGTTTTTACGTTAGCAACACTTTTGTTTTGAAATGTTTTAAATTTTTATTTTATTTGTAAAAAATTTAGATCCTCACGATTTGGATCTGGTTGCGATGATCGCGTTTTCGCGATAGCAATATTGTTGAGGGTTTTATCAAAGTTAAATTTCTCCTTTTTTAGTTGCTTTTTTTTTATTATATTTAGATCCGTACAATTCAGATCCGGTTGCGATGGTCCCATTTCCGCGGTAGCAACACTGTTTTTTTTAACACGTTAAAATTAATTTCTTTATGCATTTTCTATTTTTATAAATTCAGATCCGCATGATTTGGATCTGGTTGCGATGACCGCGTTTTTGCGATAGCAATATTGTTGAGGTTTTTTATCAAAGTTAAATTTATCTTTTTTTAGTTGCTTTTTTTTTGTTATATTTAGATCCGTACAATTCGGATCCGGTTGCGATGACCGCGTTTTCGCGATAGCAATATTGTTGAGGTTTTTTATCAAAGTTAAATTTCTCTTTTTTTTAGTTGCTTTTTTTGTTATATTTAGATCCGTATAATTCAGATCCGGTTGCGATGACCGCGTTTTCGCGATAGCAATGTTGTTGAGGCTTTTTTTTTATTTTTTAAATTTTCTTTTCTTTGTAATAATATTACAATTTTAAAACACTTTAAAATTTTAGATCCGCACATTCTTAATCCCTATTGCGATGATCACGTTAAGTGTAACAAGGTAATGCGATTTTCATCGATTTTTATGCGGAACTATATTTGTTTAGCGTTGCATTTCGATTTCGGAGTTAAAATCTAATTTAAGTTTCGATAACTGTTTGAGTGCTTATAGTCATTTGCTTGGCTTCTCATAGAGTGATTCTTACATGAATCCACTCTTAGTTAGCTTCAAAGCTAAATTCAGTTGCCATTCGATTTCAGTTGGTTTTGGACCCACATTTACTTGTTTAATATTTCAATCATTTTCTTACTTCCCATTGATAAAATGTACCCCTCGCCCTCCTGTGTAATTGTCATTTGTTTTTACCGTCTCTTTTTCTTTAGATAGATAATTAATAAATTAATAAAAAACAAAAATAAAATAAAATCAATCTTTCATAAAAAAATCAAAGAATTTGGTCAACACCAAGTTCCATTTTCAAAAATATTGGTCAAAACCAATTGAACAATCAACCCAAGTTTTCCTTTAGCACATACCCTTAGCAAGCGAGCAATAAATAACATAAATAATAACAAGAGGTTCCTGTAGAGTACTACAGACGTTTAGGATGCTAATACCTTCCCTAGACGTAACCAACCCCGAACCTTAGATCTCTTATTAGGTTTTTTCGATCTTTAACCCTTTCCTTTGGATAAAATAAAGACCGGTGGTGAATTTCAAAAATTGTGATTCAAGTTAACCCAATAGCTTGGTATTCGATTCTCACCGCAACACTGTGGACACGATAAATTCCTGGAAAAATACCTCCAAATCTTTTTGTTGCTTGCAGCTTTATGCACCAACATTCAATTGCTTTAGAAGTTCTACGAATTTCTTAAATTGCCCTTCATTTTTGGATTTGGTAAGTCTTTGAGGATAAGGTACGGGTGGCTTGTATGGTGGCGGAGGCACGTAAGGTGTTTCTTTTTCTGCGACCTCTTCGCTTTTGTCTTCCTTATTGCTTTGTGGTTCTTTCACTTTTTCAGTTCCCTTTGATAAATTTTGGTGCATGGTTGAATTTTGGAATTTCGGGTCAACAGGTCCATCGTATTCTGTTCCGCTTTGCAAAGTGATAGCATTAGCATGCCCTTTTGGATTTGGTTGTGGTTGGCCAAGAAATGCTCCAACGGGGGTTGCTATAGTTGATTGTTGTTGGGCTACTTGAGAAATTTGAGTTTCCAACATTTTGTTGTGAGTAGCCATAACATCAAGTTTACTCGACATTTGTTTCATCAATTCACTCGTATGAGCGTTTTGATTCGCGAATTCTTTGTTTTGTTGAACTTGAGCATTTATAAAGTTTTCCATCATGATTTCCAGATTTGATTTCCTATGTGGCTGCGGTGCAGACGATGGTTGTTTCTGGTAACCAGGAGGAATAGCAGGTGCTGGGTTTGGTGGGTGTATATCATTGTTGTTTTTGTATGAAAAATTCGGGTGATTTCTCCAGCCAGGATTGTAAGTGTTTGAATACGGGTTTCCTTGAGCATAGTTCACTTGGTCGGTAGGAGTACCAGCCAACACTTGACATTCAGCGTTTGTGTGCCCAGGGGTTCCACATATTTCACAATTGGGTGTAACTGCAGCTACGGTAGTTGCAGGTGGTGCTATTGCTAAACTTTTGATTTTCTGTATGAGTGCATCCACTTTGGCATTGGCACGGTTTAAACCATTGACTTCGTACATTCCTCCTTTTGGAGTTGACTTCTCTACACCAGCGCGTTACTTCCCCATTGGAAATGGTTATGAGCCATAGTCTCAATAAGTTCGTAGGCTTCCTCATACGGTTTGTCCATTAGAGCACCGCCAGCGGCTGCGCTCAGATTCATTTTGGTATTGTATAGCAGACCATTGTAAAAGGTATGGATTATCAGCCATTCTTCAAGTCCATGGTGTGGGAAAAGCCTCATCATGTCCTTGTATCTCTCCCAAGCGTCAAAAAGAGATTCATTATCTTTTTGCTTAAATATGTTTATTTGAGCTCTTAACATAGTTGTCTTGCTTGGTGGGAAATATCGGGCTAAGAATACTTTCTTTAACTCGTCCCATGTCGTTACTGAGTTTGATGGCAAAGACTGGAGCCAAGCTCTAGCTCTGTCTCTCAAGGAAAATGGAAAAAGTATTAATCTTATTGCTTCAGGGCTAACACCATTTGCTTTCACGGTGTCTGCGTATTGCACAAATATTGACAAATGCAGATTCGGATCATCCGTAGCATTGCCTGAAAATTGGTTTTGTTGAACTGCTGATATCAGCGAAGGTTTTAGTTTGAAATCGTTTCGGTTAATAGCAAGGGCAGCAATGTTGTTATGTGGTTCTTCTTGTGATAGAACAGCATAATACTTCAGAGGACGGTTTCTCGGTCCTTCGGCAAATGATTTGTTCTGGTTCTAATTCGGTTTTTGAATCTGAGTAGGGAATAATAGGGTCTGGGATGTTATATCTAATAAGGAATTCGTTGATTCGACGTCTCAAACTTATATAACGTTCGATTTTGTTAATTGGTCGCTCCAACTCTTCGCCTTGAGAGCGAGTGCTTGGCATACAATCGACAATTTAAAAGATAGAATAGTTGCCTTAGTCTATACTGCGCAACAAAAGATTCACAATATTGACTAAATATGTCCCCGGCAACGGTGCCAAAAACTTGATCGGTTGACACTGACGGATAAATCTGCAAGTATACAGTTGATCGTGTAGTCTTAAAAAGGTTGTCGAACCCACAGGGACAGATTGTCAAACTAATGTTATCCAAGGTTGTTGTGCAAAGCTAAAGCTGGATGGAAACAGGAACTTAACAGGAAATAAAGGACTAAATTGGAAACTGGAATTTAATACTAAAACGAGCCCGAAATGCGATTCTCGTGCACCGACGGGACTTATAGAAAACAGGTACTGACTACGACTATGTTGCCAATCCGTAGGATAAACTGACTTAAAGGCTCCGCCTCACGCTCTCGCAGTCTTGACAAAAGCCATGCTTCCTAATCCCAAGATTTTGCTCTCGCTCGCCCGGTAACTAAGAAACACGGTCTGGAAACCGATATTATCCTAAACAACATCTAAAGCGCTCTCGTAGTATTTAGATATGCTGTCTAATTCCCACTATCCGGTTTATTCCTCACGCTCTTGTAGATCTCGGCTTAAACCTTAATATGCTTCTCACTCTCGTGACAAAGTAATGCTAAATAACCTCTCACTCTCGTGACAAGGCCACTTAAATTAAACTTGGAAATTAAAACCAAAATGACATACATTCTTAAAATCGCACCTATTGCTTATACGGAGTCCCTCCAAATACGACGGTCCTCACATAACGGTCTCCAATTGTTTGCTCAAACATAATTAATCCTAAGTCTACCATTTTTAAACATATAGAATCTGAATTTAACATGTTAAGCAATTTAAAAGTGACAATTATAGTAAGAATGTGGTAAAGTAAATAAACCTGAAAATAAAGTGCGGTAACGTAAATCGGACGGAAAGGAAATGAACTTGAATTAAATCTTCGATCCAAAACGGTACAGCAAAAGTACAAGTAAATATAATTTGTAACAATCCCTCAATGCGAGTTATTGTTGCTTTTTGGGTAATTTATGCTTAGAATTCTAATACAATTTCTCCAGAGCTTCTACGTACTTTTTTCGACACTAAAATCTGCTCCAAGGGGTCCTATATATAGAGGATCAGAGTTTCCAATTTCCAATTTCGAATCATGGAGGGAAAGGGAGTTAGAAAACTCCCCAAAACTGCCAGAAACGGATTCTGTAGTGAAAAACTGCTCCCGCGTCTGTACGGAGAATGCCATGGGGGCATGGCGAACGCCATGCTCTGGATTCAACAAGGAGCGCCATCAGGAAGCAATGGCGAACGCCATATCAGGTGGGACTGCACAAAATTCTGCTTTGCTCGATTTTTCTCTTTCTTTTGCTTCTTTTCTCCGATTCTTCTAGGATCTCGATTATTATTCCTGCAAACAAAAAAAAACATAATAAAAACAAAGTAAGAACAGCAAGACTCGATAAAAATACTAACTAAAAATGCGCAAAGTGAGCCTAAAAATACGGTATAAATTTGTGTCGTCAGTACACGCTACTGACCGCTCCCCGCAAGCGCATCCTAGCCGAGTGTATCAAATCGGAATTCCAAAAAGGAGGTGTCTGCTTCCCGAAGACGAAACCCCCTAAACCAAACGTTGACAAGTCCAAGTACTACAGGTTCCACGGGCATGTCACGGAGGATTGCATCCACCTCAAGGATGCAATAGAAATATTGATTAAAGAGGGGCACCTCAAGCAGTACACGAAGAGGAACGATGCCCCCTAACAAGAGACCAGGAGACGAAAAAGGTTCGAGGAGGCGACCCCATTTCCCGGCGAGAACGAACTACAAGTCGCCCTGTGTGTCACACGACCAGAGGACTTCTACTTCCCCAGCTAACCCAACCCCCCTGTGACCGCTCATAGCCTGTGGGAAAGTTTCCCTGCTGCCAAGGTCATATCCAGCGGAGGGTTCAACAAGGTCTCTGTGGGGTTAATCAAGCGGAAGTTCGACGAGTTGATAGAGATGAAATCAATGCAGAATGCCACTTTTGAGAAGGTCCAGGGAAGGTCGAACCCCATCACCTTCTACCTCAAAGAATTGTCGGGCGGGGCCCCCTAACTCCAACATCCCCCTCCTGATCAGGGCACAGATGGCAAACTTTGATATCCGCCGCATCTTGGTCGACCAAGGGAGCTTGATGGACAATATGTATGGCCACCTCTTCACTACCCTCCAGCTCAACGTGACACATCTGACCCCCTACGTGGGCTCAGACCTGCTGGGTTTCAACGACACCACCACCAGACTGTGGAGCTATGTCGAGCTGATGGTCACTTTCGGGAACGCCGACACTGCCCGACAAGTTAAGGTCTGCTTCCTGGTGGTGGAGTACCCTTCTCTGTACCAGTGCATCCTGAGGAGGCCGACTCTAGCCGAACTCACGGCGGTACCATCTACAGTTCATCTGAAGATGAAGTATTACATGACCAGGGGTCGTGTCGTCACTCTCCACGGGGATATTGAGGCCGCCAGGAGATGCTTCGAGGCTGCAACCAAGGGTCTGAACTCGATCAACATCAAGTCCAAGACCACAGGGAAGCCAACCCTGGATGAGGAGCAGAAGCCACTCCCGCGCGTCAACAAGGTCGACCTCGACAGCCGCTTCCCCACCAAGCAGGAGCAGGACGAGGCAGCGGATCACACCCTTCCAGCTGAAGGAAATGGGCAACCTCTCCACCACCACGTGCCCCATTCTGGATGAAGACTTCGAGCTCATCACTTCGGGGACAATCCAGACAGGAAGGTGAAGAATGGCACAGGGCTCCCCGACCTGGCGAGGAAGCAGTTGAAGGCTTGCCTCAAGGAGAATGTTGACCTGTTCGCATGGAGCGTTGTGGAGATGCCCGACCTTGACCCAGATGTGGCCTTCCACCAGCTCACAATAGATCCGGCCGCTAGGGGTGTAGTGAAACGTAGGCGTAGGCAGTCTCCCGAGAAAGCGGAGGCTGCTGAAAAAGCTGTAAAAGACCACTTAGAGGCAAACTTTATTTCGGAAGCCCAGTACACAAATTGGCTATCCAATGTTTTACTCGTTAAAAAGAATAATGGAAAATGGAGAATGTTCGTTGATTATACCGATCTTAACCGGGCATGCCCGAAAGATGCTTATCCACTGCGTAACATCGACAAATTGGTTGATAATATTGCAGGTTTTAAATTGATGTCGTTCATGGATGCGTACTCGGGATACAATTAAATCCTCATAGCAAAGGCCGACAAGCAGCACACGACCTTCATGACCGAGTCGAGCAACTAATACTACAACGTAATGCCCTTCGGCCAGAAGAACGCCGACGCGACCTACCAAAGGATGATGAACAAAGTCTTCTCCGGTGAGATTGGCGACATGCTCGTAAAATCACGAGAGGAATTTGACCACATTGCCCACCTTAAAAGGGTCTTCGACATGGCGAAGAGATGCAAGATGAGGTTCAACCCAGAGAAATGCATCTTCGGTGTCCGAGCAGGAAAGTTCCTCGGTTTCTACCTCACAGAGCGAGGGATCGAGGCGAACCCTGACAAGTGAAGGGCGTTCTCCAAGTTCCCGACGCCGAACTCAAAGAAATCGATACAATCGCTAAACGGGATGCTCACCTTGCTGTCCCGATTCATGGCCAAATCGGTGCAACACACACTTCCATTTTTCAAACTCCTACGTAAGGAGGTCACGTTCAAGTGGACCGAGGAGAGCTAACAGGCGCTCCTCCACCTCAAAAAAATCCTCTCGCAGCCCCCGGTCCTCTCGCGACCAGAAGATGGGGAGACATTGCACCTGTACCTCTTCGTCGCGAGTGAGGCAGTCAGTGCAACTCTAATCAGGGAAACCTCCGGCGGGCAGAAGCCGAATTACTTCACTAGTAAAGCCCTCCTAGGCCCCGAGCTTAGATACCACCAGATCAAAAAGGTCGCTCTGGCCCTCGTCACTGTGGCCAGAAGACTGCGGCGCCACTTCTTGGCTCACACGATCGTGGTAAGGACATACCAACTCGTGTGACAGCTTCTCGGCCGACCCGACATGGCAGACAGGATGCTCAAATGGTTGCTCGAACTCTCCGAGTTTGACGTCTAATACGAGGGTAGGAAGGCCCTGAAGGCTCAAGTACTAGCCGACTTCGTCGCGAAGATGACCATCCCAGAACCTTCAACAAATGGATCCCAAAAATTGACGATCTACGTCGACGGGAAGCAGAGCGAGCATCATCCTAGAGAACGAGGAAGGCATCCTGATCGAGGTCTCCCTCACATTGTCCTTCCCGACATCAAACGACCAGGCCAAATACAAGGCTTTCCTCGCCGGACTACGTCTAGTCGAGGACCTCGGCGCCAAAGAAGTAAAAATATTCACCGACTCCCAGATCGTGGCCTCCCAGGTGCTGGGAGAGTACCAAGCCAAGAACGACAACCTCATCGAATACCTGGCCTTGGTAAAAGAAAGGCTGAAAAACTTCATCTCGATGGAAGTAAGTCACATCCCGCACGAACACAATACTCGAGAAGATGTCCTATCGAAGCTGGTGAGCACGAAGAAAAAAGGAGGGAACAAATTCGTCGTCCAAGAGGTGCTTCCGCGACCAAGCATCGAGAAACCCATCTCGACCGCCGAGGTTCATGCCATCGGAGACAACCAATGCTGGATGACCCTGATATACGAATACCTCAGCACGGGGAACTACCCGACGACCCCAAGGATGTCGGCATAGTCAGACGACGTGCCTGCTCGTATGCTATCGTCGAGGATAAGTTATACCGGCGGGGCTTCTCGACCCCCTCCTCAGGTGTGTCGAGGAGTCTAAGGTCCCAGACATACTCCAGGAGATCCACGAAGGGATCAATGCACAACACCTCGGTGGACGGTCCCTAGCCCGTAAAGCATTGCGGGCAGGGTACTATTGGCCCACCATGCATCAAGACACCAAGGAGCACGTTAAGAAGTGTGACAGATGCCAGAGACACGGGGACATGCACCTGGCCCCGCCCAGTGAGCTCAAAACGCTTTCATCCCCGTGGCCATTTACCTGGTGGGGGATGGGCATCCTCGGGCCCTTCACCATAGGGTCGTACTAAAACAAGTACTTGACTGTAGGCGTCAACTACTTCACTAAGTGGGTAGAGGTCGAAGCCTTTTCCAAAATCACGACTCACAACATACTTCGTTTCTACAAGAGGAATATACTTGCCCGGTTCGGCGTACCCCAAGCAATCATCACCGACAATGGGACACAGTTCACCGACAAGAACTTCCAGGACTTCGTTACCAAACTGGGCACGAAGCAACACTTCAAGTCGGTCGAGCACCCGCCGCAAACAAACGGGAAAGTCGAAGTCGCAAACATGGTGATCCTGCGAGGCCTGAAATGAAGACTGGGCGATTCCAAGAAAAGGTGGGTCGAGGAGTTACACATCGTGCTCTGGGCCTACAGAATGACCCCACACTCGACCACCAGGGAAACCCCATTCCGACTGACCTACAGAACCGAGGCAGTGATTCTAGTAGAAATAAGGGAACCCTCAAGAAGGACCGAGTCTCCCCTTGACGAGGAGATGAACGATGAGGCCCTAAGGGAGGAGCTCGACCTTGTCGAAAAGATACAGTCGGGGGCATCCCTCCGTGAAGCCTCGCTCAAGTAGAAGATAACTTTACGCCATGACGGCAAAGTTATCAAACGCGAATTTCAGGTCGGCACCCTAGTCCTGCGAAGGAACTAGAAAGATTCGCGCGAAGGCAAGCTCGCCGCGAACTGGGAGGGACCCTATCACGTCCGCGCGAAAAATGGGGACGGGAGCGTACTACCTCAAAAATATGCACAGGGAGGAACTTGCTCGACCATGGAACGCTGAAAAGCTTAAACAGTACTACAGTTAAACACTGCCCGCGACCTATTCACGTTGCAACCATAGAATCGCACTAAGGTACAAGCGCGACTCCTTATCTCGAGACAAGAAGACAAGGGCCTTCTCTTGTGTGTGCGCGAGGACCCTTGATCCGACGGGGACACCTCTACTGAGCTCCACCGTCGCCGTACCAACTAGGAAGAACGCCCAGCTCGCTGTTAGGTGCTAAAATGTGTTAATATTTAGTTTAGTTTTTGGCACCTTTTGAGATCTTTATTTGTTAATCGATGCTTTTTCCCGTTGTTTTCGGTAAATAATCGTAGTATAGTTTAATTGCATTATTAGACTTATTTATTTAACTTTTCAGTTTATAATTGTAGGTTTTAGCATTTCAATGGAAGGCTCTTAAGGAGCATCTTTGAAGAAATTGGATTTTTGAAGCATGTTGCAAGCGCGCTTAGCGCGCTCCTAGCGCGGTCTGGGAGCATTTTCCACCAGGTAGCCCGCTTAGCGCGATCTGTAGCCCGTAAAGCGCGGTCAAGGGCGGTTTAACAATAAAGTACAGCGCGCTTAGCGCGGTGCTGTGCGCTTTGCGCGCTCTGCGTAACTCAGCCCCCTTATAAATAGATTAGATCAGATTTTTTGTGGAGGATTATTCATTTTCTGAGAGCAAAAACATTGTAAACACTGTATTATCCTATTTTTGAAGAATCAGAGCATCATTTGTCGAGAGATCGTCGTTGATGCATGTTTCTCTTCTCCATTTCTCTTGTTTGTGAAGCTACCATGACAATGGGTAGCTAAGCACTTCTAGTGTCAAGATTAATGGAGGTAATCCATCATTTTTGTATGTATTGATATTGTATTAAGTTTGTGAACTTTGTTAATGACAAATATAGAGAAGAAACTTTATTTTTATGGTTCATCTTTTGTTTTGATTCATGATTGAAAAATAATTTAACATTAATTTTTCAATAAATGTGATGTCATCATCCATTTTATTTATGAGAAAATAGGTGATGTATTGACAGTGTAAAAAAATTTTACACTGTCAACCAATCACGACCATGAATCCTGCCAAGTCAGACTATAATTTTTAAAAAAATTATATAACATGGCAAAACAATATATTTCTATTGGATGACAATGTAAAACTTTTTTACACTGTCAGTGCATACTAATTAATCTCTTTATTTATTTCGCACATGTTTTTATGTGTGTGTCTGATGGTGAGAAGATTGAATCAAATATGTTCCCCCTCTTTCATTATTTTCACTCCAAATTCTCGTAAACTAAAATCTCTCCCTCAACTCTGCTTCATCTAATTAATATTTTTTAATTTTATTTTTGACTGGCCGTGGCCGCAGTGTGTCATATACAATTGGTTTTCATACCAAATTTGAATAGTAATTATAATACTTTAAACTGAATTGTTTAATCCTAAAGACGCCATGGTTAATTGTCTGACAATATTATGAAACGTCTCAAAGTTTATTGCTCGAACCATTTTTTTTCTTCTTAAATCAAATGGAATTAATAGAGAATACAAGGGGTATTCACCTTTACACAAGATTCAACCTTACAAAAGAAATAAGAGAATTACAAGATAATCCAAACCAACACAACCCTAGCCTTAACCACCTAAGGGATTAGAACAAAAAGCTAGAAAATTGGAGTTGGACTGAGAAATAAAACATACAACCCATTTCCAAACTAGAAACTTTATATCCCAACATAAATCATTAAAATTCAGCATCCCATTTTTAAAGATAATCCTATTTCTCGCCCTCCAAATGCTCCAACAAATAGAGAGCCATAAAGGACCCAAAATGGCAGCATCAGATTTATAAAGTCCTGCTGAATTCCAATCAGTAAAAAATTTCCAGCAATTCCCCTAAAAAACCGATTCATTCCCACACCATGAAGCAATATACTTCCATATACCAACCACAAAGGAACATTCAAAGAAGAGATGAACAATGTTTTCTTCTTCAAGTCTACAAAAAACGCACCTGTTTACATTGATGTACACTCCGCATTTTAATAACTCGTCCACCGTAGCAAGTCGGTTCCAAAAGAATCGCCAGCCAAAAGCCTTAAATATAGCCAGAATCTTCAAAGTCCACAACAAGTTAAAAGCTTTGGGTTGATCATGATGAAGAAAATTCTGAGTTCTACCTTCCTGTCGAATTTTGTATCCTGCTTTCGATGAGTAACCTTTCAAGGGATCCAAGCTCCAAATCACTAAATCATTTTTATTCCTATTAGGCAGCTTGGTAATAATTTTCTCCTTCAAAACCAAAAGATTATCTAGTTCTTCAGAATTTAACTCTCTACTGAAAATTAAATCATCCCAAAGCCACTCTCCATGAACAAAATTTCCCATGTCGCGCACAAAATTCTTCTTGTGGATATTTAAGGAGAATAAGTTGCTGAATTGGTCTTCTAAAGAGGTGTTATCTAACCAACAAGCTTTCCAAAAAGGAACTGATTTTCCTTCTCCAAGCTTATAAGAAATCGATCTTGGAAAAAATAAACTCTCGTTAGAAAAAACCCTCCCTGTCTTGAAAAGATTTTTCCACCAAAATGAAGAAGATCTTTTCAAAGCAACATTCTTCGCCAACATCTGTTCTTCGATAAAGTCGTATCTGCTTCTCAAAACTTTCTTCCAAACCGACTCTTTATCCTCCAGAATCTTCCATTTCCATTTAGATAATAAAACAACATTAAAATCTTCCAATCTTATAACTCCCAACCCCCTTCATCCTTAGGACCACACACCACTTCCCAATTAACCCAATGAATATTTGCCTTTTTATCTCCTCCACCCAAAGAAAACATTTCCTGATCAAATCCAACCATTTCAAAACACTCAATGGATCTTTGTAGAAACTAAACCAAAATATAGGCAGACTTGAGAGCACTGAGTTTAACAAAGTGATTCGACCTGCCATAGAAATCAACTTGCTCTGCCATCTCGCAAGCTTGCTAGAGAATTTCTTAATAAGAAAGTTCCAAGAAGATAGCCTTCTAGGATTACAGCCAACTTGAATTCCCAAAAACTTGAAAGTCGCCTTTTCAATCCTGCAAGACAGAAAATTTGATGTCGCCTCCATGAAATGCACACTGATATTGATGCCTATAATACCGCTTTTAGAAAAATTGACTTGAAGACCCGATATGAGTTCGAAGCCTCTTAATAAAGCCTTAATACTCCATAAATTGCTCCATCCACCCTTGCCTATTAAAAGGGTGTCATCTGCAAATTGAACAAGATCCACCTTCAAAAACTCCCCTACTTCGAAACCTTTGAATGCTCCACTAATACTCGCCTTCTTCATTAACTGAGTAAGTCCTTCAGTAACTAAAACAAACAGAAAGGGAGACAAGGGATCTCCCTGACGAAGGCCTCTTTCCGCTTTAAAATCCCTCGTCGGACTGCCATTAACCAAAACTGGAAAATGACAACTAAAAATACACGCTTCCATCCAGTTTCTCCATTTACTCCCAAACCCATGGTTTCCATCAAGAATCTAAGGAAGTTCCAGTTTACACAATCGTACGCCTTCTCAAAGTCAACCTTGAATAATAAACACTCTTTGTTATCTCTAGTTTCTAGGTCAATGATTTCATTAGCAACTACAACTCCTTCTAACATTTGCCTACCCGGAACAAAAGCCGATTGATTTTGCGAAACTAAACCTCCAATCACCTTTTTCAGCCTATTCGCTAACAACTTCACCAATATTTTGTACAAACTACCAATGAGACAAATAGGTCTATAATCTCCCAGTTGTAACGGGTTGTCGACCTTGGGAATAAGAGTAATAAACGACGAAGAAACAACCTTAGGAAGAAACGAAAGAGAATGGTGTAGATGGATTCACGAACTTGTTGTAGATGGATTCACGGGTCTATAATCAAAGATTTTCACGAATTTGTTGACTTAAATTGAACCAATTTAGATGGATTCACGAACTTGTTGACTATAATCAAAGATTTTCATGGTGTAGATGGATTCACGAACTTGTTGACTTAAATTGAACCAATTTATAAATTATTCAAATTCATTTATTTACGGATATATTTAATTTAATCCATAATAATATGTATAAGATTTGGTTCGGATATCGGGTTTGAGTTCTGTAACTCGCAGATCCAATTCATTGATGTGATTTTAATAATTTTTTTATTATTTTTATTATTATTTTAAATAAAAATATAAATTAATATCTCACAGATAACTATAATTTTTCAAAAAAATATTATTCTCTATCAATAATACTACTAGACTAATGAATTTACATAATTCTAAGATTAAATGTTTTTTTTTTCCTTTTCTTTTGTATCATTTCCAACTTATGTGTTTTCTGAAAATTATGTGTCTCATTGAATTTTATACTATTATCAAGTGTTATGTCGTGTTGATGAATTTTATTTGATATTATATGATATGTTTCATCGAATTTGAGTATTATAAATGAGTATGATTCTATTGAATTGTGTTAAATTTTTTTAAACCGACAAAAAGAATCATAAAAAATATATATATTTATTTAAAACACAACCCACAAACTTAACCCATAAATGAACGGATCGATTCGAGTCAATTTTGACAATAAAATAGCGAATTAGATGACAAACTCAATCCATTGAAATTTGAACGGGTTGGATAACGGGTTTGATCAAACCTGGTCCAACCCAACTCGTGTACACCGTAAGCCAGTCTAAAATGATTAGTCATGCAGTTGTATCCATGAAAGATGTTTTTGAAACTCAGAAATAACATATTTCAAGCATCCTCAATTTAAACACCAAACTACTATATCATGCAATACTCATGACACATTTTTCAATCGTGAAGATGACCATCACCTTCTCCATAACAAGTAGTATATAAATGTAGATAGCTTCAATATACTTCATTAACAAACAGCTAGCTTGGAGTAACTAGTGAAACTAACCAATAAAAGCAAGCTTGGTTTAACAATGAATCTACAAGTCAAGAAAGTTATCCAAATTATTGGGATGCTTATGCTGATTTCAATAGCAACTGCTCAAGAGGTTAGCCAGATAGGCCATATGGGGCAATGCCTTGGTAAATGTGGAGATGATGTTTTTTCTTGTGTGCTTGGATGTTACGGTAGGAAGGGTTTGAATTTCTTCGGTTGTGCTATGAACTGTGGAGGAGCTAATACATTATGCATGACCGATTGCACAAGTACATTTATACCTCCACTTTCTCCATATCCAGCTCCACTGTCATAATCTGTTCATCTCTGCTTCTACTATGATCTGTCTATCTAATTTATCGGTCAATAATTTCAGTGAAAGTATTGTTGAATCGGACTCATCACGCAGATGCAAGCATCAGGTGGCATACTTGGCCATTGTAATCTGCCTTTTGGCATTCTATAATTATATTATGGCAATAAGAAATAGTAATTGTTGATCTACTACCTTTTGGTAAGTTGTGTAACAAAGTGGGTTAATAACAGTGATCAAAATATCAATATAATTATTTAAAAGCATAACATTTAATATGTAAATATTTAAAATCACATGGTATTCACTTAATTCTTGTGATGATAGTACGGAATCAAACAAGAGTCAAAGCTAAAATCAATAAATTAACGGCATTACAGGAGGAAACAGGTTTTACAATCTAAGTTTAGCAAATAAAGACTAAAAGGGCAAGAAAAGAGCAACTCAGGATATTACAGACCTGCAGTTTGCTTTATGTGCCAGAGTTACCCCTGCTCAGACACAGTCACACGGCAACTGCGTATCTTGTACATCCGAATATGACACCAGAAGCTAAATATGTTGTTCAAAATACAGACTTGACAAAGAACATTCAATTTTCCACCGATTTCTGGGTTGTGCGACTTTTCTTTTCCTCAATACCAGACTTGGAAAATCTCTGGCGCAGAACCTGCAAAACATCTTCTATTTTAACATCTTTTAGTGCCAACAAAACCATTGCGTGATAGAGTACATCAGCCATTTCTGAAGCAGTACGCGACTTGTCCTCATTATTCTCTAGTGTTTGACACAACTCACTTGCTTCTTCTCTGCAAGTAGAAATATACAGTTACAATCTGAAGTCATGGTGAGAGGCATTAAATAGTTCATCTGTTTTCTTCTACCGATGTGACTTATTTTATTTTAATAAAATTTGAGTTTCAAGGAAATGATTTTAATATACCCAACCTTATTTTAGAGCACAGTAACTTATCATTAAGCAATAGCCGCTTTGTCCATGAAGGCTTTCCATTTTCTTCTTCTACTAACTCTGCCTTACGCTGGGAAATTGTTGACTCTAATGCATACAGAGAGGTTAATGCCAATTTGTTTCCTTCAGCCTGTAACAGATAAACAAACCAATTTAAATGTTGTTGACCATTCTCTACAGAAACATAAGACAGTAACATGCTGGTTTTAATTGATTGAAGCTAACCTCTTCCTCTTTCAACAAGTCAAAGACTGGTGTATAGTAGCATGTTTCTGCCCCTGTGTGGCAGGTAGGGCCATCAGGTTTTCCAAGGTATATTATCTAAGTTGTTACCAAGGAAAAAGAAAAAGTACTCAACATTCCATAACAAAAAACAGAAAATTTTAAAAAAGGTCAACGGAGAAAAATGGCAAGAGCTTACAGAATCACGGTCACAATCAAGAAATACGTCGTGGATATTGATAAAATTATTAGAGGTCTCTCCTTTGGTCCATAATGATGATCTTGACCGGCTATAGAATGTGGCCTTGCGAGAAGATATGGTAGTAGTGACAGCTTCTCTATTTGCAAATCCTTGCATTAGTATGGCCCCTGTGTCAACATTCTGAGCTATTGCCACAGCCAAACCTTTATCATCCCATTTTACACTGTCCAACAATGAATCTACCTGACAAAAGTTTAGCTTTTTAATATGAAAACAAGAATTTATAACATCAAAAAGAACATCAAGAGAGATAAGGAAGGAAAACAACAAATGTCATGATATTTCGTAAGCAATCAAATGATGATCTGATGAACATTCTAGTTAGTATTAACAGCACATTTACAATAACCATAAAAATGTAAAAAGAATTTGGGGCATTTTCAACCAAGTGATGAAAGGGAAAACGTTACAACTTACAACCATGTGACAGACCAACTCTATTTAAAATATGCACGAATACTGTAATAGATGCCTATGCAGTCAATCATTTAAAAAAATCAAGAGCAAGGTGGATGCTTGTACAAAATACTTCTACACAGTCAAATTGTTAATAAAACCAAATGCAGAGTCAGATTGCATGTTCACTACCACTAGATAATTTATAACAGGAAATCCTAGGCCTCGTATATCTGGAATGGACAGTAAACAAAGTGGTAATTCATCTGTTTGCATGCACGGGTGTCTCAAAGGACTTGTTTATTTATATATTGACAATATCTCTCAGTAACATTTATAACCAGATTAGCGAATGTCACGTGTTAACAGTTTATACAAACCTGTGCATGAACCATGTTCCTGAGTATTATTTTATTTTTTTATTAAGAAAAACATTGCACGCATCAAATAAAATCATACTGATACTGTCTTTTTCAAGGTGACAGTGATAAATTCTAACACGAGAATCTACATTTAACATCAAGGCCAAACATCAAAGTAAGGAGAATTCACTGCAATTAGTCAATACTTATACACCTTACTTTTTTCAAGGGCTATCATTGCACATTATCTAAATAACCTGGTATTCAAAGCAATCAAATATCCAAATCTAAGAAAAGAACTAGATAGATGACCTTGCAGTACCTTAGGGTCAGATGTGTGCATAGAAGCAAAAGCTAAGTGGTTGGTCCTGGAACCGCATCTGGGATAGCCGTGGCTGGAAAAGGAGAGATTGCACTTCTGGAAACCTCTGGCAGATTGAAGCATGTGAACGTTGGAAATAGCCATTGAATTGAAATGCCTCTTAGCGCCACTTGACTTTGCAATTCTAAGGAAACAAACAACTTTTTGTTAAGAACCAATTCATAGAGCCTCGATATAGGCCGGGACCGTAGCCAATTACGGTAGAAAAAGAAAAAGGCCCATAAACACTGTGCACTAAGGCTGGCCTGTGGGCCTTAAGTTAAACAAAATTAAATGGGACGGCTGAGCCCACTCTATCAGCCAACCAACCTTTAATAACAATTAACTTTTTTCAATCTAAATATTAGGAATAAATACATTCCAACATCTAATCATAAGATTCTGCTGCAAGTTATCAGCATTCTATCAACAAAGCTCTTTCATTTAAGGGACAACATAAGAATGACTAAAAGCAAAGATAATGAAATTGAAGTAAAACTTGCAATTAAAAAATCAGAGGAAACATGTCAGAGAGACTATATACATTTTTTTCCATTAATATGACACAAAGCGTTTGCAGAGTCTTCCATTACACAAACCTCTACATATACTATCTAATTCAAAACTGCTACAATCTCACCAACTTCTAGGATCTACACCTCCCATTGCTCCAATTTCCTTTTAATGTCTAGTTGCCCTCCCTTCTCTTTCACTCCTATTACTTACATTTTCTTCCCATTTTGCCAACTATAACTAACATTAAGGGTCGCCTAACAGTATGATTCCAACAAAAATTGCATTGATTATGGTTTCAATGACAAGATTTGCAGCTGGCTTTAATGACAAGGTTTCAACAGCGAAGTCAAATTTAATTAACAAATCATCAATTCAAATGCAAATAAAATACAGTAGAAAGTAGATAAAATATACTGAACTCTATAAAGCCCATACATACAATGTAGTCAAACAAAAAATACTAAGTAGGATCGGCCGCCAGTTGTAAAACTAGGATCTTGGCACTGGCACCTAAGATCATACGAAAGAGCAAAATTGTAACTTCATATTTATATACATGGAGAAAATAACTTATAAATCAAAATATTTATCCAATTTAATTGATAACTCATAACCATCAATCAACCCATAACTTAATACCAAACAAGTACTAATTTCAAAAGTCAAAGCCATTACAGAGCAGAGAAGAGGATGTTAAGCGAAACGATAAGAGAGGGGAGAAGGGGAACACTGATGAATGATGGCGTCTGAGGGAGAAGCGGAGGACACTGTCGCCGTGAGGATAGGAGGTAAAGGGGAGTGTTACACGATAACGGAGGGGAAAAACAGAATAAAAACAACAACAAAAATTGAAGAAAAGACATTATTAATGATGGCATTAACGACCATTTTACAACTGCTTCATATAGGACTGTAAGTTGTATAGTTTTTACCAATCCTTGAAGTCAATTAGTTTCATTATTTTATAAATAAATACAGAAATCAATAATTCCCCAAAGAAGAAAAGCAGACTCAGAATCAACTTAACTTGTCTTAGAAGCACATTTTTCCCCTTCTATCAACTAGCCATGATAAACCTAAACACTGAGAACAAACACAATGGCTAAAATGAACATAATTATATGTAGATGACCAATTCTAAAAACTAAAGAATCACCCACTAAACAACATTGCAACATAATATGAAAACAAGTTGAGTCATTTCATCAAACATATGGCAGGTCTTTAAGTGTGGTGAACTCAAAACAAAGGAATTGATGCAATGAGTTAGCATCTAAACACTGAAAACTCAATTCTATAAAAAAATACATAGAATCGATGATGGAAGATGAGATTAATTAAAGTATACCTGAATAAAAGGATGATGAATTGGTGTGGAGTATGTAGAAATGGGTTTGGGAGTCCCAACTTCAAACGTCAAACAATCGAGAAAGACACACAATCATACTAAATAAGAAAAAAAAAAATCAACTAATTTTTAATTAATTTAAAAGTATTATAGTTTCTCTCTTTTTTGACAAAAATATTAAACTCTCTTTTTATGTAAAAAAAAACATTTAAGTTAAAAATTATAACAAGTCGAGTGGTTAAAATTACTATTTACTCGTACAACATTATCAATCATCTTAATTTGTCGATAATTTATAATTTAAATATTGGAACTAAAAGAAGTTTTATCTGTATCTAAACTCCTACAAAATTGCTTTTAAATTTTTTTAAGATAATTTTATAATTATATAATCTTAAAATCTTAAAGTTGGTACGTACCGACACCATACTTTCTTTTTTTTTAATTTTTCTTTTAAGTTGATATTTCAACGGGTATATATTGAGTACACGAACTTAATTTTTATCTTCTAATGGTATAGTTATAGGTTTTTTTAATGGGTTTTTTAAATACGGATGTAGAATTTGGTCAATTTGATTTGTTGTAATTGTTGCAAGATCAATAGATTTTGAAACTAAAGGAATGATGGATAATTTATAGATATTGAATCCCTAAATTTCAATCCATTACATTGAAACTCTTTGCACAACCATATTCTTTATTTTCTACTGAGAAAAATCAGAGCACATGAATATATACTCGGGTACCCCATACCTTAGTTTTTCTAAAAGTATCGTATTCTGTACCAATACCCATACCGGGTCCTGGGTACATACATGTACCTCGCAAGATATGTTTAAATCTCTATTAAAAGAGTTAAAATTTTCTCTTGAAGAAATTTTACCCGTCTCTTCTCTTTGTTTATGATAATTAAAATAAACAATTTAAATTTAAAATAATTTTTCTTCCATTCGTCTCCAATCAATAAAACTTTAAGATTTTAAGATTATATAATTATAAAATTATATTTTAAAAATTTAAAAGCAATTTTGCAGCAGTTTAGATACAGGTAAAACTTCTTTTATTTCCACTATTTAAATTATAAATAATCTACAAATTAAGATGATTGATAATTTTAACCACTCGACTTGTTATAATTTTTAACTTAAATGTTTTTTTTTACATAAAAAGAGAGTATAATACTTTTGTCAAAAAAGAGATAAACTATAATACTTTTAAATTAATTAAAAATTTTATTGATATTTTTTTTCTTCTTATTTAGTATGATTGTGTGTCTTTCTCGATTGTTTGGCTTTTGAAGTTGGGACTCCCGAACCCATCTCTACTCCACACCAATTCATCATCTTTTCATCATTATTCAGGTATACTTTAATCAATCTCATCTTCCATCATCGATTCTATGTATTTTTTTATAGAATCGAGTTTTCCGTGTTTAGATGCTAACTCATTACATCAATTCCTTTGTTTTGAGTTCACCACACTTAAAGACCTGCCATATGTTTGATGAAATGACTCAACTTGTTTTCATATTATGTTGCAATGTTGTTTAGTGAGTATTTTTTAGTTTTCAGAATTGGTCATCTACATATAATTATGTCCATTTTAGCCATTGTGTTTGTTCTCATTGCTCTCAGTGTTTAGCTTTATCATGACTAGCTGATAGAAGGGGAAAAATGTGCTTCTAAGACAAGTTAAGTTGATTTTGAGTCTGCTTTTCTTCTTTGGGGAATTATTGATTTCTGTATTTATTTATAAAATAATGAAACTAGTTGACTTCAAGGATTGGTAAAAACTATACAACTTAATCTCAAGAGACATGATTCAAGTCCTATCTGAAGGAGTTGTAAAATGATCGTTAATGTCATCATTAGTAATGTCTTTTCTTCAATTTTTGTTGTTGTTTTTATTCTGTCTTTCCCCTCTATTATCGTGTAACACTCCCCTTTACCTCCTGTCCTCACGACGACAATGTCTCCGCTTCTCCTCGGACGCCGTCATTCATCAGTGTTCCCCTTCTCCCCTCTCTTATCGTTTCGCTTAACATCCTCTTCTCTGCTCTGTAATGGCTTTGACTTTTGAAATTAGTACTTGTTTGGTATTAAGTTATGGGTTGATTGATGGTTATGAGTTATCAATTAAATTGGATAAATATTTTGATTTATAAGTTATTTTCTCCATGTATATATATATGAAGTTACAATTTTGCTCTTTCGTATGATCTTAGGTACCAATGCTAAGATCCTAGTTTTACAACTGGCGGCCGATCCTACTTAGTATTTTTTGTTTGACAACATTGTACGTATGGGCTTTATAGAGTTCAGTATATTTTATCTACTTTCCACTGTATCTTATATGCATTTGAATTGATGATTTATTAATTAAATTTGACTTCGCTGCTGAAACCTTGTCATTAAAACCAGCTGCAAATCTTGTCATTTAAACCATAATCAATGCAATTTTTGTTGGAATCATACGGTTAGCTGAACCTTAATGTTAGTTATAGTTGGCAAAACGGGAAGAAAATGTAAGTAATAGGAGTGAAAGAGAAGGGAGGGCAACTAGACATTAAAAGGAAATAGGGGCAATGGGAGGTGTAGATCCTAGAAGTTTGTGAAATTGTAGCAGTTTTGAATTAGATAATATATGTAGAAGTTTGTGAAATGGAAGACTTTGCAAACTCTTTGCGCCATATTAATGGAAAAAAATGTATGCAGTCTCTCTCACATGTTTTCTCTAATTTTTAATTGCAAGTTTTACTTCAATTTCATTATCTTTGCTTTTAGTCATTCTTATGTTGTCCCTTAAAGGAAAGAGCTTTGTTGATAGAATGCTGATAACTTGCAGCAGAATCTTATGATTAGATGTTGGAATGTATCTATTCCTAATTTTTAGATTGAAAAAAAGTTAATTGTTATTAAAGGTTGGTTGGCTATTCCTAATATTTAGATGTTGGAATGTATCTATTCCTAATATTTAGATTGAAAAAAAGTTAATTGTTATTAAAGGTTGCAGCCATCCCATTTAATTTTGTTTAACTTAAGGCCCACGTGTGAGCCTTAGTATACCGATACCCGGTACGTACTTAATACCGGTACTTTACCTAAAATGAAGAACTCGTGCTTCAAAGAACATATGTAATTTTGTTTAGTATCAATTTAAATATAATAATTACAATAACCAAAAAATGTAATTTTTGTTTTCCCTAAATTAAAAACTTTTTTTTCTCTCAGATGCAATTTTTATTTTCTCTAAATGGAAAAGAGTGGAAAGGCGGAGTGGAGTGGAAAAAGGCGGGCCGGAGTAAAATGAAGCGGAACGGAGGGCGAAACATATATTGTATTCCATCGTTTGAAAATTTAGAATAGAACAACACAGGAATATGGTGCTAATCCATTTCACTCCTTTCTGTTCTACTCTATCAAATTTTGAACGATCCAAACAATATTACGCAACTCTTCTATCAGATTCCATCAATTCAAAGACTAAGTACCTGTGTGTTATGAGCTGATAAAAATTACCCTCAAAATTACTTGTTGTCGACTAAAATTTACTATATTCAACCCTAAATATCCATATTCAACCATAACTACCTCAAATGAAAATAAGAATTAGTAAATTAAATTCACAACTTAGAACTAAAAATTATGACCATGTAACATTGAAACTGAATCCATTAGGGATACCGAGAAACTGAATACATCAACCATAATTATACCTATTTCAGCAGCCACTAGAAATCGAAAATTGAGCACAAGAAATTGAAATTTTCAGCAGTCACACATTAATAGTTTCTTCAACGAGGACAGTGTTAATAAATACTAAATAGCATTCCATGCCAGAAGAAATATCGAAATTTCAGAGTTAGAGCAATTAGCAAATGGAGAAGGAGAATAAGTTAGCAATTACCAAAGACAGAAAAAGGGAGGCGTGAGGTGGAGGAGAGAAGGCGTCAAGGCGAGCACTGTCGTCAGAGGCGCGTGCGGTGGTGTGGTGGCCGGCTGATGGGAGTGGTGCGGTGGTGTGGTGTGGTTTACGTTTTCGACTTTTTCCGTTATTTTTTTCTCCTGTGTGGATTTTTTCAGTTGTACACAGCGAGAGGAGGGGGATTAAGGAGCAAATAAATGGATTGGGCTGAACAAAATTGGCCCTAAAATCAAATGCTGCAAATAACAATTCAGGAGGTGTGAATAAAGAGATGAGAATAACTATGAAAAATCAGGCTCTCTAAATTTTTGGCGGCTCATCTAATTTTTAAAATTATTGGGACAAATTTCTGACTCAATTAATAATTAAATTTATACACTCAAATCTCATATTCGGACATTTCTCTTAATATCATTGATATATAAGTAATATATAAGAAATGACTTTCTCATTCCTCGTATGCAAAACTGTTACAATTACTTCTTACAAAATTATGTTTATGAAAAAAAATCATCAAATTGATAATACCATCGTCTTGCGTTTTGTTTCAATCCATACAAATAAAATTAGCATAATCGTACATTTGAGATGGTAAAATGACTCTTCTAACTCTATCACGTGTCAATTGATAATTAGGAGACATTGTACGTTGTTCTTCAATAGTATTAAAAACACGAGTCTCGTCTATCTCCATGTCTCTAGTCTCATTAGTAAGAACCTCCACCTCAAACTGAGTCTTTTTCACTATAATTTCAGATTATTTTGTTAGGAAACAAGTATGAGTTGTGTTGAGAAACAAATGTGAGTTCTAAGTCCCACATTGCTTAGAAAAATAGAGGTTGAGCATTTTATAAGTAAGAGGACTCATACACCTATCACCTTAAAATTTTGAGTGAATGTGTGGTGTGTATCTCACTTGTTTGGCTAAGTCTTTGACCTTTAGGTGAATGTTTGACCCAATGCGTATGATGACCCATCATCATTAACCTCCAAATATTTACACTTCATCCCCATACGAGTCTCATCAAAAGTAATATTCATGTTTATGATAAATTTTGATCCTCCATGATCCATCTTCCACGGTTTATAACCCTTCACCCGTTCAGGATAACCAATGAAGACGTCAAAGCTCTGAAAATAGGTGTCTTGAAATTTATTCCAATGGATGGACATATGTTAATCAAGTAAGTTGTTGTAGAAATAGCTTCACCCCAAAAACTCTTTGGTAACCCAGTTCCCAACAACATGCACCCTACTCTCTTTAAAATGGTTATATTCATACGTCCAACTAAGCCTTTTTACTGAGGTGTGCCAACAATGGTTATATGCCTCTTGATACCATGTTTTTTACAAAACTCATTAAACTTCTCTAAAACAAACCCCATCACATTATGAGTTATTATAATATTCGATTTAGTTTCCAATTGATTCACTATAAGAGTATACCATTCATTAAACCTTTCAAAGGTGTCACTTTTACTTTTCAGAATGTATACCCATAATCTTTTAAAAAAATCAACAATAATAGAGAGGAAACATAATTCACCGCTGTGAGTTGTCACCCTTGACAAACCCCATATATTTGTGTGAAACGTGAATATACTCAACAAGTACACTAGAATTATGCACGCCAATCCCAAACTTCACCCTGTGTTGTTTGTCTAGAATGCAATTGTCACGAAATTCTAGTTTATTTAATTTCTCGCTCCTTATCAAATCTTGTTTATCAAGTTCAACTAAACCTATTTCACTGACACGCCCTAATCTCAAATGTCATAACTTATATTTATCAAGAAGGTCTCAATTATCAACTGATGTATGATCAATAATAGTGGAACCATCCAAAATATACAGTCTACATATTTTGGACCCTTTAGCCATTATTAATACATCATGCAAAAATTTTAACACCCCGCGTTCAATTCTAGTGCAGTAGTCTAGATTGTTGTGTGATAATTTGGACAATAAACGGTCTAGAGGGGGTGAATAAACCTCCCGAGTTATTTTTTTTTTTGAAAATGAGTTTGAAATTTTTTTATCAGAGTTTCAAAAATAAAATTGATTTTGTGTAGCAGAGACAATTTTGGTGAATATAGTAATTGTGCTTATCGATGGGAATAAATACAAAGAGACTTAAACAAAACACAATACAATCAAGATTGATAATTGAATTAAACCAAATGAACAAACTAGCTTCATATTGAATAATTAATCAATTACACAAGCAGTGTTATTGTAAAATTACCAATACCAATAAGATTCTACAACCATGATTTTCAGTTTAATCGACAACAAGACAAAATTGAAATACCGATTCTAGAAAAACCTACACTTATGCAATAAATCGCTACCAATGAAAATCTTAATGGCATATAATTATAGAAAGAAATAAAGAACATCCTAATCATGTGATTAAATATGAAATTTAAATGAGATGGGGATAGAAAAGAGTGTGTCGAGATTTATAGTGACTTGTAGGGCTGTTAGTTATACAATTTTACTAAAAAACCAAATTGAACTAACAGAACCATAATAAAAGTTCACTCGAACCGAACCGAATTGTTATAATTTATTCTGAATCAAACTAAACTAAATTATTAGTTTGATACACCAGTTTTAAATTTTGAACCGTACCAAACCGTTAGTGAACATTTTTTTCCTAAAAAGAACCATTTAATAAGGTGAATTGAACTGTTATATTTTTTCAAATATGATTTGTAACAAAATTACAAGAGTTCTTACAATCACAATGTCCAAAATAAATGCTAAAAAGTAAGTTTCTTCTTTCCGGATCTTTGAATTGTACACAACTCTAGGCGTTGAAATCTATGCAAAATCTTTACTCGGATTCGCTTCTTGAATCTTTCAGCCCCAACAACTTGCTCCTAAGTCTTCGTCTGTGGCAATCTTTACTCGAACCCGCAAGTATCTTAAGTGTTGTTCTATCCGAAGATTACGAAGAACTCCTACCCTATAAGTAGCCTTTCAAACAACTACCAATGTTAACCTGTAGAGAATAACCTCTTTCTCTTTTACTAGAATTGTCAGAAACTGACACAGCATCACACACCCCTGTGAACCTCTGAAATCTTAAATAAATCTTCAAAGAAATGTTAAATTCAAAAACGAATCTCCTCAATCAATCATGAATCTTCAAAGATAAGATTCGAGTCTATGTAAAAAATGGAAAATGAATGAGATAGAAGATGAAAGAAATCATTTGCAAGTGTTAACAAAAGATTTAAAACTCTTTTTGAAAATGAAGAACAAGTGGTTTGTGAGTTTTCAAATCATCAATGGAAGTATGTGTTTTCTAACATTGTAAATGATTTTGAGAGAAAAATGATTTATAGGTGTTAGAGATGAAGCACAAAAAGTAGTAAAAAATCATGTTTGATTCGAGTCATGAACTCTTGAGTGATTTGAGTCAAGTGACAAAGTAATATGGAACAAGATCTACACTTTATGAGAAACCTATTTGGCTATGATTTGAGTCAAGAGTAACATGTGATTCGACTCGTGCCATGTGTGATTCAAGTCATGAAGAAGCCATGATTCGACTCAAACAACATAGGGGCTGACAAGAATTATGTGATTCGACTCGTGTAGAAATTATGATTCAGTCGCAGGGTTCCATGATTTTAATCATGTCAAACATGTGATTCAACTCATAGACTCACAAAATTCTTATTTTCTCTGTACTTGATTTGATTCGACTATAGGGTGTGTGATTCAAATCGCACGCCTAAAACCTTAATTTTTAAAAAAATTTAAGTTGTTTTGAGATTCTACTTGTGTCATGGCTTGAACCAATCTCAAATATGGTTCTTATTTAGAAAAATCAACTAATTGACTTAAAGCATAATGTTCGTACTCAAATACAAACAATTTGAATTATGCATGCTAAAATACATATCTAAAACTTAATCCTTATTGCATAATTAAAGAGGAGACTCATTGATATAAGACTATAACCGAAATAATGCATAAATGACAAGTCACAAAACCATATAGAAGAGACATGCATAGTCTCCCCCTTATGTAGTCGAGACATGCAACTTCATAGATCATCAAACATGCTTATAAACAACGAATTCTACTTAATTTCATGCACATACCTCACATTGCATAAAGGAAATCACGGTCATCAAACATTTTTAGTCTAATTGTACCAATACCATGAACATTGCAAGCTTTGTTGTTTTCGAGTTGAATGACTCCACCTTCTTTTAGCTCCAATGTTTCAAAATATTCTTTCGTTGGACACATGTGATAAGATCAACCTGAGTTCCTAGCCCAAATCTGATAGATTTAAATTATTAAGGCAAAATACCCTTTTTGGTCCTTTAACTTTACCTCGGGGTTCATTTTGATCCCTTAACTTTAAAAAGTGTCATATTGGTCCCTTAACTCTTCAAAACGTTCCATATTCGTCCTTTTCGTCTTATTAGCGACGGAAAAATTAAAAAACCAGTCGCTAAATTCGTCGCTAATAAGACAAAATGACTAATATGGAACGTTTTGAAGAGTTAAGGGGCCAAAATGAACCCCAAGGTAAAGTTAAAGGACAAAAAATGGTATTTTGCCAATTATTAAATTGCTATTTGATAGATACAAATCATACCATATTGTAATATTATTGAATAATCAAGAATAATAAGAACCGTGTACCTTGTAGAAATTGATGAGATTGTCGTCGAAGATAGTGAATACGAGAGAATTACTACCCTCATTGCCATTTAGGATTTTCATTGTGTGTTAATCGTCTAATGGGGTAACGCTTAAATAACTAAACGGATGAGGGCAGAGACCTCTCATATGGCTTAACTGAATGGTCCAACCCATTATAGTCCATTCAGACACAAAATCAAATCAAGTCATTCATCAATAATTAGTCTTTTATAAGAATTGACTATAATATAATTTATTAATAATTAATTATGTCAATCCACATTTGATTAATTAAATTATTCATCTAACAATCTCCCACTTTGATGACGATAATTAATTATTAACAAATTAATTTAATATTAAAATATCAATAATTGTCAAAAACACTAATCAATCAAAAGTGTAGTAAATTTCAACGTTGCATGAATTGTATTTGATAGGGAAAATAAATCATACATGTTAAAGACTCACGACTTATATAAAGAATGATGAATTTAGAGTAACATATTTAAGTTAAGAGATATATGTTATTAAAAATGGTCCAAGAATAGGAATATGACAATGATAAACTCTCGTTAACCCAAAATATCATAAGACTTACTCATGTGTATAAGTCTGTGGTTAGTGATTTTACTAATGAGTTTTGAAATTAAAGGTCATAGAATATCCACAATGGTTTAAGAATACTAATTATATATAGGCATACCCTATCACGAGAATAATTACATTTAATCATAAGTACTTTCATAACACAGTATCATACTCAATAGGAGTATTGATATTTACTGGTACTTTCATATTATAACCTGACAAATATGGACTGTTGAAGATAGAATAACACAATATTATTGCATGCTAAAGAATTATTGTGTCTTTTGAATATCGACCTAAACATCAAATTATGGTGTTTCCTGATATTAAGAGAATAATATGTATCTCAGTATAATAGAATAAGACTTCCTATAGTTATTTAATATTTTGAAGTCTTCTTAAAATATGTCATATTTTATAGTGCGCGCACGAATGTATGACAATATTAGAATAATAATCTAACAATTTTCAGATTATATGGTTGTGTACACGTGCACTTCCATTAATCCAATGTGATAAAGATTTATCAGAGTCCACTAATATTAAATACTCTGATTATACAATGGGTTACTAATTTTATTTTTATTGCAAAATTATACAGAAAAGTGGTTGTATAATTATCATTACTAGAGTTTTACAAATTCAACCACATATTTTGCAAATAAATAGAATATTATTATTTAAATAATTTCACATGAAAGAATATGATGGTTATATAAAAGATTTACCATTATTTGAGTGAGATCAAATCCCTAAAATTTTAAATATAGAATTATATACAACATCTTAATAACTCACTCAAAATTTAAATGTTACAATTATAATCACACACACTTGAGAAACATATTATGTTATACATAGAGGAAAAATATGAAACTTAATTGTAACTATTATTGAGGATACATATCACAAATAGTTATAAACTGTATTACTAACATAAGAATATAATATCCTCAACATAAGTCTCTATAAATAAATAAATAAGTAATATTTATTTCTCAATTATATTCAATTGACAGGTTAAATTCTTCCACTTGATAGAGAATAATAATTGAACTAAGATTAAGAGTTTTGAAAAAAATTTAAACAAATATTCAACTATTTTCTCTATCACACAATAATCATGTCAAGTAACGTCATACCGACATGATATATCTATCACTTACGTAATACATAGAGAATTGAAATCCATTTTAATAAAATATTGAATAAAAATTATTGAATTTCATAAAGTATTGCATGTCTTTAAAATAATTTTTTATTTCTCAAATAATATTTTCAACAATTTTAAATAAGAAATATAACAATGTACAAATATTATGTCACAGAAAATTCTAATACCAATAAGATACTCGAACAATAATTTATATAATCATAAATCATAACTACATTGAACAAAACAAATTATATTAATAATAATACACCGATAGGGTATAACTATTATCAATATAATATTCATTATTATTAATATAAATTTAATTATTTTACTAAACAAAATTTGGAAATCTCTACCCACAATAGGTAAGTTACAATCATTAAAATTAAGATTTATTATATTTTATTCAAAATAGAAAATTTGTATAATTGTATTCACAATATGTGAGATTAGATTATACAAATTAAGAGTTATTACATAATTATCCAGAATAAAACTCTCAAAATAATAAGATTTTAAATATACTCGTGAGACTAAATTTGTATTTATATATTTGTTTGAGCATATAATAAGAAATCAATTTATGAAAATAAATAGAGAGTTTTAAATTTAGAATATTATGAAAAATAACAACTTTTTATTTATATATAAATGCACAATTTTAATTTAAAAAAAGGAAGAAAGAATTATTTTTTATTTTTTTGGAAATTCCTCCTTATTTGAAATAATATAATAGTCACAATATATTTAAAATGATAATTAAATTACTATTAGCCTCAGAGAGAATGTGACATTTATCCTTGTGAATAGAGTCAATGAGCGATGACTTTAAGATTTACAATGTCATCTTAAATGGTCTTTTAGAAATATAAATTATTGTAATAAAATAAAAGAATCTGGTAATAGATCAACACAATTTAAAGATGATATAATTTAATATTATTTATAAATTTAAGAATATAATAAATATTATTGAGTGAAATATATAGTGAAAATTTGGACATATATAAAATAACAATCTCATAATCTCATTGTATAAATAAAATAAAATATTAAATTTATTTTATAAAATAACATCAAACTTTAATATGAAACAAAATAATGTGGTATATCAAAAGTATTATTAAATATGACATTGATCTTCACGCATAGGAATTTTTTTTTTCTTTTCATATCTTAAGGAACAATTATGGCTGATATATATATATATATATATATATATATATATATATATATATATATATATATATATATATATATATATGTGTGTGTGTGTGTGTGTGTGTGTGTGTAATTAGGTTAAAAAAATGAGCCTAATTTGTAGATGAGATTAAGCATTATATGTTATATGTTGATGGCACAGCGGTAAGGGATAAAGCATTGAAATAAAATTCATTGCCAAAACATATTAGTACAGATCAAGGATTTTATTTCATTGGCAAATTGGTTTATAAAATCATGCAAAAAGACTACTTTTACTCGTTAGAGAAATAAAAAATAAACCAATGGTTGCCAACTAGTGATACAACAACCCATCGACCATATATCAAACCAATAATGCTAACATCATCTACTATTAGTTTTACAATAGCGATAATACGTATCTATAAGGTTTTGATACCAATTGATGGATTTAAATTGTTAAATTGTTATTCGATAGATACAACTCATAACATATTATAATATTATTGAATAATCAAGAATAATAAGAATCATGTACCTTGTAGAAATTGATGAAATTATCGTTGAAGATAGTGACTACGAGAGGATTACTAGCCACATTGTCGTTTAGGGTTTTCACTGTGTGTTAATCGTCTAATAGGACAACGCTTAAATAACTAAACGACCGAGGGAAGAGTGTTAGATCCGTTCATAACCTTATGATTTCTATCGATATAGAAATCAACAACATAACTCTAAACCCTTAAACCCATACCAGAATTCAATTAGAGAATGAAGGCGGAAGCATACCTGAATTTGTCAGAAAATCTGATCAACCGTATTTTGATCGTACTCTACAAATAGGGACCATAACCCATTTAAATAACCCTAGGGTTATTTCTTTGTTTTCAATATTCTAATTTCACCTCTCATCAAATTAGATATTGACTTATGGTATCTACACAATAACCTGACTTTTCATGACATTTATGCCTTTAGCCACAAACTTAATATTAATATTAATTAGACCCCTTTAAGTCCTGAATAATTAAAATAATGACACTAACACCTTAAATGTTACATTTATGACCCAAAATTCTAACAATCTCCCACTAGTCACATATGTGACTTTACATGCGTGTTATACTTTATGAGCTCAAAATTTGTCATTAAATACTTCAAGCATATCCAAACTATCTTGTCCATTAATCATGTCACTATTCAGAACCAACGTGATTTTCGTTATAACAATCATAACTAAACCCGTCAATGGTCACTAATAGTGACAAAAGTTATGAAAGAAACAAAATGGGAAATCTGTCACGTTCGCTTTCATGTTCGCTAGGCGAACCCGGGGCGAACAAAACAGAACCAAAATGGGCATAAAGTTTGCAAAGCGAACTTCTAGGCGAACCTTCGCCTTCCCTTCGCCTTGGGATCGCTAGGCGAACCCGCGAACTCAAAAATTCCCAGCAGCGTCAATATAGGTCATTTGGGGCCAAAAACTCTTATTTCTTCACCCAAAACACTTCCAACTCATACTCTATCAACCAAAACATGTTCCAATCATAACAACAAGTATTCCCGATTATATTACGTGGTTTATTTCACGTTTTATCCGTTAGAAACATCGATTTCATGTTATTATTTACAATCCAACATTTCTAACCTAACTTTATCATCTCTAATATTTCTAAACTTAAGTTCTAACTAGAACCCACCTTGATGATCGAAGAGGAGGTTGAAGAAGATGATGAACAATTATCCAAGCTTTTCTTCTTCATCCAATTTCTTCCTCTTTCCCTCTTCTCTTATCTTCTCTCTTTTCTCTGTTTTCTTCTTCTCTCACTTTCTATTCTTTCTCCTTCTTTCTCTTTATATATATATATATATATAATACTTATTATATAATATAATCCAACATGGTAAAATATCTCCAATTGATATTTTGTCATCTTACACCAAATGATCAATTATTAGAGTTACAATAAAATTCTCTCTTAGACTAATAAATATAAATCTGTCTCTTTAATAAAATATCTGATCTCTTCAGAGTTCACCAGTTGCTCTATTGATCCCAAATGTCAATACTTAAAGTACTTAGAGGATTTCATTAATCCAATTATCCAAAGATATAGCACAAAGGCACTCATCTAATCTCATCTGATATTCACTTGAGCATTTAGATAATATAGGGTATTACACTCTCCCCCCTTAAATTGAAATTCGCCCCCGAATTTCCTCTACTCTATAATAACCACAACTTGTATCATTGTCTCAGTTACACACTCAACTTTACTTTCGTTCAAATTCTGACGTACTCAAATTCCAAATTGACTTCACAGACCAAAATCCCTGTTTTCACAATTCATCAAACTCTACATCCTTAGTCATACTCTTATTCCAATATTGGGTTAACTTTCAACTTGCTTTTCCCAAAATTCATTTGTTGTTTCATACAAAGAGACTTGGTCGCATCCTACCTTTTGTAAGAGTGTACCATTTTATACTCCTCTACTAAGTCACAACAAAACCGTAACATCTTATCTCAAATTAGGACAACAACACTCAACACATCTTAGCGATGTAATTCAGTGATTTCTTAACTTCATGCGATCATTGACGATTTATCTTTTCATAAATCTTTCAACATTCAAACCACTTCATAATTCGTCAAATGACTTCTTTACCAGTTCCATCTGGTCTAATACTATACATTGTACCCATCACACCCGATATTTCATCCCTTTCGTATCACACCAAAAGTAACACGCTAAGAATAAGATCTTCTTATTTCCATACTTATAAGCAACAATATTCAAATCCTTATCGTTCTGACCAACTATTTCATCTGTCACATTCCACTGTGTAACCAAATCTTAACAGTAGAACATCACGAATTCTTAACCACTACCAATTAGCTAACCATCCACAGAGAAACACACTTATCCACTAGGATCCTTACTAACCAACGGTACAAGAAACTTACCGACGTCCTATGGTAAAACAATTTCTTCGCCAACACACAATATTATAACATCTGTCCAACACTCTCCAGACGATAGAGGCGCAAGAGTTACACTACTACAACCGTAACATATACAACTCTCAATCCATTCAAAACTCGAAATAATACATCCAAAATAGATTAACAACTTCCGGTTATGATTACCTCATTCCATATTTATTCTTCTTGCGGGTTTCCGACTTACTCAAGGTTTCTTGTTGACACGAGATCTCAACCAATAACAACGTAACACCAACACATAACTGCAATCATATGCGAGTCACCATAATCGAAACTTAAACCATCCAAAGCACAATTGTGAGTTTTCATACTGCGCACTAATTCACGTACAACACTCCACATACACCCGCACTTTCGAAGACCATGCTACGTTTCTCAATTGAATCCACTTCTCTCAATTGTTCTGTTCCATAAACGATCAAAGTTGTATGCTTAACTTCGGAACGTCCAATTCTTACTCGTACTTGGAAAGATAACTTTCAAATTCCTTCTCCTGGTTAAGGTACAACTGTACACATATCTGGTATCACTCTCACGGAGTCTAAATCCAAAACCATGAACTCAAGGAAGATAACAATTACTAAACCCTGACTAACCGCTCATACCTTACTAATACCATAATTTCATACCGAAATATTTCTTGCAAGATCAATAATTTGTGAGTATTTTCTAACTTCGTCCTTAAGACTCTCAACAGTAATAATAACAATACACTTAAGACTTTCTCACATTCAACACAATTCACAAAATTATTTCTCCAAAAGTTAAACTCCCTCGTCCTCTAAACAAATGACCAATTACGCAACACCTTTCAGAAGTTTCGATTTTAAAACACAAATTCTCTTTCATTTACTTGAAATCACGTTTTCCATTCACACAACACTCTCCAATCGGAGTAACATAAGGTAACAAAACACAGATGATGGTTCCTAAGGGATTTCACAATTTACACACATGTTAATCGATTAACCATTTGAGCTAATCGGTTAACTCCTCAAAATTCAGTGTAAAGCACCATCCTTGCACGTGTTAATCGGTTAACACTGCTGCAGAAACTGAAAACCAATTCCTTTTAATTCAAAAGCCCTCCCTACTCAAAACCATCAATCCGGTTTGTTCTAACCCACAATATCGTTCTCAACTCATGGCTTTTACTTGTATAACATTCACCAACCATGATCAACTCAAGGTAATACAGAATAAAGTAAATGTGCGGATTACACACTCCAACCAAGTGACAAGGCAAAATTCCAAATTCTGACGCGGTCACACTACAAAACTTCAGCGGGATAGTTCATTTTCTGCTCATAAAACTACGCTAGCAGGAAACCAATAATGACGACATCCTAGGGTTTTAGCCACACTCATACTTGATTCGTCCACAAGCAAAACCCAACACACAATCATTACACGATACCACAAAAGCGATGGACATAACATGTCTAGCACACAACCTTGGCCTCTCATTTGAATTCCTTGGTGAGAACTAAAACAACAACACTCTTAGTCCAACAAAAGGTAGATTTCGAATATTCCGATTGTTCATAATTACAGAAGTTTCTCTATACTTGAAAATAAATCGAGGCAATGCATCCTCTTGAAGAACCTTTCCATCACTTCGTACACATTAACCGAGATTTATTACCCTTCACTATCCATTGCACATCACACTTACACCAAATTACTTAATGGGAGATTCGCAACCGACAATTCTCATCAACTATTTACAAAACCCTTCCGGTATAAATCGTTCCATGATTTATACTTAGTCCGTAATAAGTCCTGATTTGCTTCTCGTTGTTTTACCACAATCTTAATTCTTAAAATTCAATATTCATTATTCCACAAGGTACGTCCCTTCACAATCGTCTCAAGAATAAGAAACCATCACGTACTCTTGTGACCATGGTGTTATTACTACGCTTGCTCTTAATACCAAGGTGTAACTTCCTCAGTTCAACTCGTACTACTAGGGTTCACGTGGGTGAATCATCTTTGATTACACTTCCTTAATTTTTAGCTTCAACAACAACTTAATAACTCTGTTTCACGTTCGTCCAAAATATTTTCTGTTGTCACTTCCTCATAACATATCGTTAATACTGTTTTCCACACCGCGTTTACTTCGATCTCCATTGTAATCCTCTTAGGTCCAAATATAAAACCATCTTACTAAGATTTCCTTGAATCCAAGGTACTTACTCTGTTTCTTGACACAACTTCTTCTGGTCTGTATCACTACACTTTCTGTTACTAAATAAAGTCCAAACTTTCTCCGACACAACACCTTATACTGTTCCTTGGGTAATTTAACAATTCCAAATTGGTCTCTTACTGAAAACAGAAACCCTGATGTATCATCTCAAACTTAATCTCTCCCCTCATAATTGAATACGCGCAACATATCTCTTACCCTTCGTCCGACACATACTTGTTTCACTTGAAGTATGTAAACACATCCTTGTGTCCCTTCTCACACTTCTCTACTACTTTAGGTTCCCATGAAATCCAAACTTCCTTAACTCTCACTTTTTTCCAGTTGGAAGACATTGTTTCGAACACGTTCCTTAAGGTACTCTCGTCCATTCAAGATACCACAACGACCTTAGAAACTGAAGCACCAATATTTATCTCACTTCCGGACCTTACGCCACGCGTTCCACAAACAACTTTTCTTTTTCACAGAATGAGATTACTTGAATTCCGTATCCATACTAGTGGTCAATCCAGCTCCACTAGCGATTTTACATATTTCTCAACATCTCAACCAATCGTCCAATAGAGATCCTTAACTTTCGGACTCCATCCATTCCAAATGATTACTTGAACAACACATCACTCTTAAATTCCATGCTACCCAAAGCACAACCTCTACTAAGACCTTAACTGAGCTGATCAAAACTCTTCAATACTAACTCTTGGCTTGAGTCTACCCTTATAACACAAGTTCCGACAACACTTCGGAGTCCTCGTGGTCGCTCAACCATGATTCTACCTATCACATACATAGTATTAGGTTGATCAGGCCCAACACTACATAATATGATATTAAGAGTCACGCTGGCAAGACACACTTAAGAGGCAGGAATTGATTTACTTATGATGTTTCAAGGCTAGGTCGAGGACACGACCTACTCTAATATCAACTGTAATGCTCTGTATAATATATACCTAGAATAATACTATACAAGCATTTTATTTGGTATTGACACCATCACAAGTGCCTAATGGCGTAATTCACATACTTGACCACTTCTAAAAACATGATACAATCTATGGTACAAGATATGGAAACTAGCTAACACAAGAAAATCTAAGAATAATGTAATACCCCATATTATCTAATTGCTCAATTGGATATCAGATGAGACCAGATGAGTATCTATGTGCTCTATTTTTGGTATATTGGATTAATGGAATCCTCTAAGTACTTTAAGCATTGACATTTGGGATCAATAGAGCAACTGTTGAACTCTGAAGAGATCAATTATTTCAATTCACGAAAGGATTTTAAGGTAACTTTAATAATTGATCAATTTAGTTGTGACGATAAAATATCAATTGGAGATATTTTACCCTGTTGGAATTATATTATATAATAAGCATTATATATATATATATGTGTGTGTGTGCGTGTGTGTGTGTGTATGTAAAGAAAAGAAAAAGAGAAAGATAGAAAGAAGAATGAGGAAAAGAGGAAAAGAAGAGAAAGAGGGAAAAATCCATGGATGAAGAATAAAAGCTTGTGGATCATCTTCATCGATTCATCATCTTCTTCAAACTCCTCTTCGATTATCAGGTGGGTTCTAGTTAGACACTCTAAGTGCTAGAAACTCACGAATTGGAATTAGGTTAAATTAAGAGAAAATGAAATCTAACGGATAAAATGAGTTGTAATCTGAGTAATATGGTTGATATCTATATGTAATCATCTATCAATGCTTACTTGTGTGTTTGATCATGTTCTGGATGAGATAATTGGTGAAAATGAACTGTTGTACGTTACTGCGGAATTCTGGGTTTTCGCAGGTTCGCACTGCGAATCCCCTAGCGAAGGGGAAATCGAACATTCGCTGGTTGTTCGCACGGCGAAGGTGAAGGCGAACATTCGCCAGAGGTTCGCACTGCGAACATGACCCTATTTTGGTTCTGCCACGGTTCGCCAGATGTTCGCACTACGAATGGGACATCGAACCCAGTGTATTTAGGCATTCGCTGGGAGCTTCGCACTGCGAATGAGAAAGCGAGCATTCGCTGGCTGCTTCGCATTGCGAACATAGCAGATCCTCCAACTTGTTTCTTTCATAACTTTTGATCCGTAACTCGGACCGGGACGTTTTTGGTGTCATTAGAAAGCTATGACGACCCTCTATCTGATAAAAAGTGAAAATATTGGGTATGATGTGGGATAAATGATTTAGTGGAAAATGAAGGAAAGTAATGTTTTGTGAAGTGTTGGAATTGACACCTTTTGGATTGTAAATCCGATCGAGGCATAGTTATAGCCGATGTAAAGCTGTGGAAATATCCTATGGGATAACAATGATCAATATTGATCTGATACCCGATTAAATGAATCGGAGGGACCCCGAAAGGGATGTCTTATGCGATGAACCATTACGTGATTCTATTATGCTTTGTATAACTTGTGATTGAATTATTATATGTGCAATTGTGATATACTTTGCCTGTTATTGATGTTTAACTTGATCGAGAGAGTATGCATGTTAAAATATGAAATTAGGTAGAGTGAGTAAACCTTACCCCAAAACAAATGGCATAGTTAAGATTGTTATAATTCTAGGTTGTGATTATGGTTGATAAATAATCTAGATGGCGATGCTCGTGCATTCGATGTAGATGTGCATCCTTGCCGAGTAATGATCTAGAGGAGAGTGAGACACTAGTATGGAACATATGTGTGAACCTTTGTGTTCTTTGAGAAAAGACGATTGTGGCTTTAATGCATTGTGGCCTTGTGATTGTCGAATACAATCACGTTGTGCGTGCGATCACGTAATCGTAACCGGTTATCTTGTGAGTGCGTTTCATGGGTCTCGAGCTCCTCTGAAACATGTGCACGACTACTTGACAGGTTTGATTCCCGCGTACAGTACGAATGGCACTCTGAGAGCGTATGCTTGTGACGGTATATGTCCCGTGTGAAGTGACGGTTCATAATGGTATAAGGCCCGTAGAACCCGAATCCATTTGTATGTCATGTAGGTTCAAGGATCCATGACTCGGATCGACTTCTAGACGTAGAAGTGGACGGGAAAAGGGGATGCCTTGGTGTGGTTATCGATTCGTAAGGAATCTTGAGTAACAGGCTCAGGACGTAATTCCTTCAGTGATATTTTGAGTTGATGAACTCATGAACATGTTTCCATATAGTGTGAGATTGTGTACTCAAGGTCATTTTTTTCCCTTCCCCTTGAATTGAGTTAGGATTGATAGAACCTTGTAAAGCCGAGAGAATCTATAGGATAAGGAACTCATTGAGATTTGATGTATCTCACCCCACTATAGTTGCTTTATTTCAGGTGCAAGTTTGGTTACAAGTGAAGCGATGCTCGGATGTTTCAAGAGAAGCTTAGTTAAGCTTATTCCGTTGTGTATTCTTTTGTTGTATACAATTAAGGATATTGTATATTATTCTTAGATTTTATTTTTGGCTAGTTTCCATGACTTGTGCCATGTGTTGTATTTATGTTTTAGAAATGGACAAGTATGTGAACTATGCCATTAGGCACTTTTGATGTGTCAGTACCAAATAAAATGCTTGTATGGTATTATTCTAGACATATATTATACAGGGCATTACAAATAAAGTACAATATTCCTCATTGTACAAGAAAATAATACACTGCGGAATAAGCTCAACTAAGCTTCTATTGAAACATCCAAGCATAGCTCCACTTGTAAAATCAAACCTGCAAACAACGCCTGAAAAATAACAACAACAATGGGATGAGATATTAAATCTCAGTGAGTTCCCTATCTTATGGATTCTCTCGGCTTTACAGGGTTCTATCCAAATCCTAACTCAAGTCAAGGGGAAGAGAAATGACCTTGAGTTCACAATCTCACACTATATGGAAACATGTTCATGAGTTTACCAACTCAAAATATCACTAATCGATAACCTTACCAAGGTATCCCTTCTTCTCGTCCGCTTCTATGTTTAGAAGTCGACCCGAGTCATGGATCCTTGTAACTTACTTGACATACGAATGAATTCAGGTTCTACGGGCCATTAACTGTTATGAATCGTCACTTCACACGGGCTATTAACCGTCACAAGCATACACTCCATGGGTGCCATTTGTACTCACACGCGGGAATCAAACCTGCCAAGTAGTCATACATACGTTTTAGAGGAGCTCGAGACTCATGAAACTGCAACTCAAGATAAACGGTTACGATTACGTGAACTCACACACAAACGTGATTGTATTCGACAATCACAAGGCCACAATGCCTTAAGGCCACATACGCCTTTCACAAAGAACACAAGGTTCACACACATGTTCCATACTAGTGTCTCACTCTCCTCTAGACCATTACTCGTCAAGGATGCACATCTATACATCGAATGCCCGAGCATCGCCATCTAGAGTTTCTATCAATTCCTAGCCATTACTAGGTTCCACTATCATGTTGTTATGGGGTAAAGTTTTCTCACTCTTTCTATTCCATATTTTAACATGCATACTCTCTCGATCATGTTTTACAATAATTTTAGACAAAGCATATTACAATTGCACATTTTAGAATTACATATAATAATTCAATCATAAGTTATACAAAGCATATTACAATTGTATAATAGAATCACATATAATGATTCAATCACAAGTTATATCACCCTTAGGTTCCCTCCGATTTGTTTAATCGGGCAATGAAAACAATATTTCTCACTCTTATCCCGTAGGATATTTTCACACTTTCCCAACTCTATTACTATGCCTCGACCGGACTTATAATCCAAAAGATATGGATTTTCAACATGTCATATAAACATTATTTTCACATAGTAGTTCACACACATTTTAAGGCATACAAACCACTACGATCCTCTACCAAGCTTCCTTGGTTAAATCAGAGTCTAAAATTACCATTTAATAGCACATTGGATTCTCTTTCCAAGGCTTCAAGTCCTGAAATTCTGGCCTATATATCAGATGTCCTATCGAGATTTCGAGACACTGATATACGACAACAATGAATAAGTTCAATACAAAAGTGTGCAGAAAATGTAAAGAACACCAGAAATTGTTAACCCAGTTCGGATCTAACTATCCTACATCTGGGGGCTACCAATCCAGGGATGAAATCAATATTCAATAGTATCAATTCACTGATAACGACTCCCTGTTCAATAAGCTCACTTAATCACTACCCTTCCTATGACTTCTACCTAAGACTCCCCTAGGTATGAGGCCCTCCTCAAATCCCTCTTCAATCACAACCTGTGACTGGTTCCTTACAAGACAAGTAACAATGGTCGAAACACAAATTCTCAATACTTCACAGCTTATGAGAATTAACACACAGTCACTCAATGCTTAAAAGCTTATGAGTAACCTTACACAACTTACACTACAGTCCTTATACTGTTATCATAAGATACCAGTTAGGCTCACAAAATACAAGCACACAACCCTAAAAATACATGTAAGTTCGACACCTAAAACTAGGTTTACATCAGTCTATTTATAGCTTGTAATCTGTACTGAATTGGGCTTAAAAAATGCAGCAAATAGATTGCTCACAATTCTGCAAAATTAACTCCAATAAAATAGGTCTTCAATCCAAAGTTTCCTATTATGTCTCCATAATTAGAAATATCAGCAAATCCGAAAACCAACAAATAACCCTAATCCAAAAATGCTTTGGATGCCACATAGGATAACCAAATATTCACAGAATATTCAGTTACAAATCATAGTAACAGAATCTGCATTAAAACTGACTTCACAGCGCGATGTCCTATGAGCTGCCATGGAACATCTTCATACGACATGTTGAACAAAGAGTCATGAAACATATTATTAGACATCTTCATTCAACATCTGCTGCTACATGAGTTTTATCAAAATAATGCCAACCATAAAACCAAGGAAATAACAATCTCCCCCTTTGGCTTATTTTTGGCTAAAACTCCACACACACTTAAACACCATCAGTATCAGCAGCGGAAAAAAACACCATTAATAGCAGCAACAAAAACTCCCTCATCTGCAGCAAAAAAAACTCCCCCTCAGCTGCATATAAACACACAGTACAGCAAACAACTCATCATAGCAACTCCCCCTCAACAGCAGCACCACACCATCTACCTGCAACACACAAAATCTACCTGCAGCACACACACACCCCTCAACAGCACAAGCACATAACAATGCTGCTCCCTCTCACACTTGCTACTCCCCCTTTTTAGCCACAAATATGACAAAGAGAGGTCATAGACAAATGTAACCAAATTACATAGCAGTATATTGTTCAAAACCAAAACAGAATTAAGTTGTCTTAAAAGAAAAAAAACAAACAAAAACAGAAAATAAACTTGCAGATAGCCTATAGCTATTCAACACTGTCCTCTTCATCAGCAACCTCATCACTTTCACCTTCAGATTCAGAAGCACCATTCTCAGAACCAGAATCATCAGACTGCTGGACACTCCTTCTACCAGACTCAGTAAATTCACCTTGTCCATCATCTTCAGTCAGCTCTTGGTCTTTAGCAGTATTTCTCTTTTCAACCAAGGCTTTAATCAGCTGCTCGAGCTTTGCCTTCCTTGCTGTATCTCTCCTGATAGATTCTTCCATCTCTTTGCAAGTTTCTTGCATCTGTGCAATGACTTCATCATCAAGAGTGACACGACGTGAAGTTGAGGAGGATGTCCCAACAACATCAGACACATGAACTCCACCTAGCAGCCTATAATGCAAAGTCATTGGAGGTTTTCTCTTGCTGACTTTGTCACTTCTTACTAAGCAGTCAGGAAATTGGTCCAGGATCATTCCACAGATTAAGGATGGAAAACATATGGGTAGCTTAACAGCAGATGAGCTAGCTTGCTTCAAAACTTGTTCAAAGATATATGCTCCAAAGTTGAAAGGGACCTTCATTCCAATAGCATAGATGAATTTTCCAAGCATGGATGAGATGGTGGATGTATGGTTGGTAGAAACCCAGTTTACCACTGCAATTCTGTGAAGGATAGCATATTTGACACTTAGCTTCCCAGAAGAGAGCTTTCCTTCATTTGGCCAAACTTTGATGCAACCACCTGTTATCTCCTCACAGATTTCATCATCTGTTGCTCCTAACTCAGCCTGATGGTCCGTAGGTCTCCCCAGAAAGATATTAATCACTTTGGGAGAAAATTTCACAGCTTTGCCTCTTACATAGACTTTTCTGAGTTTGCTATTACAGTCTTCAGGGATACTCACAACAAACTCCTTAAGCAACTTCTCATAACATGGTCCTATGTCAGACACAGTCTTCATCAACCCAGCATCTTCAATAAGATCAACCACTTCCTTATACTTGTTGAAGTCTTTTCCCAGTTCTCTCTCTAAAGCTACTCTTCTTTGGCTGACAATTTTCCACCTATCAGTTTGCCTCTGAGACCTGACAGTTTGATCCTCCCTTCTCCCACTGATGTCCTGGACATCAGTTCCAGCATTTGACTCATTCAGGCCTGCGACCCTTCTTTTCTTGATTGAAACCACAACTTTACTCAATTGCTTAGAGGGACCTGCTCCAGCCTTTCTTTTGTTACTCTCCACATTAGCAAATTTCCTAATCATTTCTGCATCCTTTGAATTCTCAGCCACAATGGTATTCTCTTTTCTACTCTTGATTCTTTGTAGTATGTCAGCTATTGGTTCCTCATCAGAGTTTTTCTCAGGAACATTACTACACATCTCAACCCTCTTCTTGCTTCTTCTTTCCCTAGCCACCTGAACTGGTATACAATTCTCAGTCCTATCAGTAGGACTATTATTTGTATTTCCAGCCATGGATGTTGAGACGTCAGACCTGACATCTTTATCAGCTTCACTAACAACAAAGGTGGCAAATCTTCTAAGACTCTGATCTCTACTGAAAACATTATCATCAAGAGTCCTACTATCATTCTTAGTTTCATCCACCCTTCTATTTGAATTCTTATCAGTAACATTTTTTCTAGGGCTTATCTTATCAGAATAAAACCTAGTAATCATTTTGTCTTTCTTCCTAGATGAAAGGGGTTTAGACTTCTTACTTGACATACTTTCATTCACAGAGTGGGAAACTGGTTGCTCACCTTTAGTGTCAGCAGGAACCACATTCAACGGGGCGATATCAAGAACAAGGTCTGTGAGTTTGATCATTTGGTGAGGATCATAGTCTTCATCATTGACTTGAGAAGTTCTTGAATTAGCAGGAGAATCATGATGTTGAGACATTTTTTGTTGCTCACAAAATGCAGTATTGAAGAGAGTAAGAGCAAACCCTAGCAGAGAAGAGTTTTGAAAGAATAGGTTAGATGAAGTTTTTGCACTGTAGGATTAAAGTTGGAATGTGTTAGCTGGCCTATTTATAAGTTTTGGAAATGGGTCCTTATACACGTGCCATTCACAAGTTCTTTGGTTTAACACTTCCACAATTGTGCTTTCATCTTTCCACAAATAGCAATTCTCTGAGGTTCTTTCACCTCTCATAACAACATAATTCTTTTCATCCATTATTAAACATTCGTGGTTTATAAAGATGACCCTAAGACCTTGATCACACAACTGGCTTATGCTTATTAGGTCAGTATCTAACCCTTCAACAAGCAATACTTCTTCCAGAATTAGTTGTCCTGGACAATCCACTCTTCCAACACCAAGCACTTTTCCTTTTGATCCATTACCAAAAATCACCTCATTAGGAGCATGATACTTAACATGTGACATATATCTACTAACACCAGTCATATGTCGAGAACATCCACTATCAAAGAACCATTTTTCATCTGTAGAGACTCTGAAAGACTTGTAGTCCCTATGTTCTTTTACACTATCCTTTGAAGTCCATATCTTTTTTGTTTCAACCCTACTCTTTTTTCTACTATACTGTTGCATGGGTTTGGGATAACCATGTAGCTTGTAGCAAAAAGCTTTTATATGACCAAACTTCCCACAATGGTAGCATGTCCATCTTTGATTCTTTTTCTTTATGAATTTCTTCTGATGTCTGGGAGGATGTTGCAACATGTTATTCAACATCTTCAAACTTCTCTTATCTTGAACGGGTACTCCCTCAGATTTCTTTCCTTCATCTAATTCATTTTTACCTTCAAATCCAATACCACAGACATTTCTAGCATCTCTTCCTGACTTCAAAATTTCATCAAGTACATTCGAACTCCTATTTAACATTCTGACATTTTTGATCATGTTGTCCAGTTTTGAATTCAAAACATTTACTTCACTTTGTAGATCAGCTATAGTAGACATATGCTCAGTATTCTCAACTTTTAAATGAACAATGACACATGCTTGTTCTTCTTTCTGCTGACATACTTCTTCATGTTCAATGCACAACTTCTTATAAGAGATAGCCAGCTCTTCAAAAGTAAGCTCTTCAGATTCTTCATCTGATTCACATACTCCTGTTAATGCTGTTACCAACTTTGCATATTTCTCATCAGCTTCAGTTTCAGAATCATTTTCTGACCATGTCACAGATAATCCCTTCTTTTGTCTTTTGAGATAAGTGGGACACTCAGTTTTTACGTGCCCAAATCCTTCACATTCATAGCATTGAACTCTCTTCCCTTGATTAGAGTCTTCTTTAGTTCTGGATCTTCTGCCTCCATCCTGGTCTTTGTTGATGTCGAGAGACTTGTTCCGAACATTTTCTCTTGACTTCCAGTCCATCCTTTTCAACACTTTATTAAATTGTCTTCCAAGCAACACTAGCTCTTTGGACACATCTTCATCTTTGACCAGTTTTCCTTCATCATCTGAGTCATCAGCACTTGACACAAATGCTAAACTCTTCTTCTTTTCAGCTTTTTCACTGAATCCTAACTCAAAAGTTTGGAGTGATCCCATAAGCTCATCCACCTTCATCTTGTCAATGTCCTGAGCTTCCTCTATAGCAGTGACCTTCATATCAAATCTCTTAGGTAGAGACCTGAGAATCTTCCTGACCAGCTTGCTGTCAGACATCTTTTCTCCTAAGGCACTAGAGGCATTAGCTATCTCAATAATGTTCATATGAAAATCATGAATGCTGTTAGATGTCAATCATGATATATTTGAGTATGAATTATTTGGCATTTTTCATGACTTTTCATGTGGAATAGGTTGATTTTAGTGTGAATTGATGTTGTTGTGCATTAGTTGAAATATACTTGTGGTGCTTGTAATTTGTGTGCTAAATGTGCAGAAATAGGAGTGAAAAGATCAAAGTTTGAAGACCCAAAGAAATAGTGCAAGCTGCCAAAGAATTGAAATCAACAGCAGTATTCGCTAGGCGAGTGTTGGCGACGGTGCCAGCGAAGGTTCGCCTAGCGAACGTCAGCGAGGATGCCAGCGAGATGGTGGCAGAAAGTGTGCAAAACTTACAGTAGGAAAACTGGGTAAATTCGCTGGGCGAGTAGGCCAGCGAATGTTCGCTGATATGCTCGCGGGGCGAATGTGCCAGCGAAGGGTGGCAGAAACTTTCCATTTTGAAAACACCCAAGCTTCGCTGGGGCGAAGGTTGCAGCGAATGCTCGCGAAGCGAATGTTTTGGTTCGCCTAGCGAACCCACGATAATTCTGAGGAGCGGTTTAAGTCTGAGGCACTTAAATGTGCCATATTTTTGGGCATTCGCTAGGCGAATGAATGCCTTCGCTGGGCGAATGGTGCTGTTTGGAAAAGTGTATAAATAGAATTGTTACTTTTTGGAATAAGAAGATCTTGCTCATTTTACATTAGAATTAAGTTTTTACAGTATTTTGTTCAGAAAAGCTTGTATTTTCATTGGAGAAGCTGATTTTGCATCCATTCTCGATTATTCGTCGTGGATGCTCATTCATCTCCTCTCTTTACTTGTCATCCAAGCTACCATGAGAAGTGGTAGCTAATCACTCAATGTTGAGGTTAGAGGTAGTTGATTCTATTTTTATGTATTGAGATTGATCTCTTGTATATGAACAAAGTCTTTGATCAATATAGATGATGTTGTTTTCTCTTAATGATCCATTTGTGAATTGTTTTGCTCTAGACATAGACTTTACAACTCTTGACCTAACAATTTCATCTCTTAAAAACCAAACTCTAGACATAGATTTGGGATTTGCTATTCGCATTGTATTGATCTTAATGATCGTTGCTTAGATTGTTAGCGTGAGACATCATCTAACGGTCTAAACAACGGTATTCACGATTCCGCTTTAGACATAAACGTAGTCGGGAGGATACGCGGTTATATTGATCGGAAACCGAGTTCATATGCTTGATTAATTGTTTATACATGAATAGGATTGATGAAACCTAACCTTAACATGCTTTTATAAAAATCTTTGTGACCTAATTAATCTTTGCTACAAGTGAATGATAACAACAAGTGAAACTTTTGAAAACCTTAACTTAGAATATCACAACTATTGAACGGCAAGCATCAAATATCCGACAATCCCTGTGGAGACGATAACAAAAACCCACCCTGATACTATTCTAACAAATTGGCGCCGTTGCCGGGGATTGTTAGTTGATATTGCAAGCATTGCGATAGTTGAGTTATTGTAAGCTGTTACCGCTTTATCTTGAACTTGTTAATCTGTTTGTTAGTGTACAGACTTAGTTTATGCGAGGGAAACTACCGGCGGACCAACTTCTTTTCGATCCTGAGATTGAAAGAACCGCTCGTAGAATCAATAGCCGAACTAGAAGAAGGAGGCAGCTAGCGAAACAGAGGCGAGAACAAGAGGAAAGTACATCTACACCACCACCATTTCCACAAATACTGCCAATTATGGAGGGAGATCCACCACCACCACCACCACCTGCTTCTAGGCCTTGTACAAACAGTCCGAGGCATAATGCTCAGTTCGCCCGTCATGCAAACAATGGTCGTCATGCTGAGATAAAGACCGGAATCCTCCAACTGTTATACCAAAGTCCGTTTACGGGTATGGATCATGAAGATCCTTTCACCCATTTGACAAAATTTTATGAAATTGCTGGAGCGACGGGTGCACCGGAAGCAGAAGAGAAGTCTCTGTTCAAGAGACTATTCCCGCATTCCCTCATTGGGAAGGCCAAGGAATGGTACCTTGATCAGTCAACTGCCATCATGACTGATTGGAATGCTTTGGAAGAAAAATTTTTGGAAAGATTCTTTCCGCACACTCGGTTCATGGAAGCGAAGACCGCTATAGCGGTATTCACACAAGGAGCTAACGAATCTCTCAACAAAGCTTGGGAGAGGTTCAAATCAATGTTACGAAAGTGCAAAGGCCATGGTTTCGATGAATTGTCACAGATTCATATATTCAGAAATGGGCTGCAGCTAGTACACAAAACCTTGTTGGATGCCACCGCGGGTGGTTCTTTGTTGAGCAAAACTGCTGCGGAAGCCACAGCTATCATTGATAAAATGGCCTTGAACGATCATCAAGGTAGTCACAATCGTGGACCTGCTCAACGAACGCCGGGTGTATTGGAATTAGGAATAAGTGACGCTATCCTTGCACAAAACAAATTGTTATCACAACAGGTTGAGCTGTTAACAAAGCAAATGTCTAAGCTGCCTCAACAATTCAAGGAGATGCATGAATCTTCAAGTAAAAAGGTGCAAGTGTTAGTGTGTGAGTTATGCAGAGGTGACCATTTGACCGGTTATTGTCCTCCGGTTGTGGAGGAAGCAAACTATGCGGGAAATCAAGGTTACCAACCCCGTCCTCCGTATCAACAAGGCAATCAAGGTTACCAACAACGTGGTAACCAAGGTTATCAACAACCATGGAGACCGCAAGAAGCCGGTCCATCAAACCGTCTGCCTTACCAAAATTACACCCAACCTCCGCAAGCTCCCGTTGGAAATACAAAGATGGAGGATACTCTAACACAATTTATGCAAATATCCATGTCTAATCAAAAGAATACAGATGCTGCGATAAGGAACCTCGAAACACAAGTCGGGCTATTATCTAAACAATTGGCCGATCAACAAAAAGGTCCCTTTACGGCAACTACTCTTCCAAATCCGAAAGATTGTAAAGCGATTATTACAAGAAGTGGACGTGAGATTGACATGAATGTGGGTAAAAGAGTAATGGAGGAGGAGGTTGTGGTTGAAAAAGAACAAGTGAGTGAGGAATTAGAAGTAGAAAAGAATGTCGAGGGTGTTGTAGTTGAAAAAGAGATAGAAAAAAATGAGAGAGAAAAAAAAGAGAATGAGAGAAAAATTGATAATGAGGAAAGAGTGAAAAGAACGAAAAAAGGAAAAGAGCCGGTGAGTAATATTCCGATACAACACTTACCTTATCCGCATGTTTATACATGAATAGGATTGATGAAACCTAACCTTAACATGCTTTTATAAAAATCTTTGTGACCTAATTAATCTTTGCTACAAGTGAATGATAACAACAAGTGAAACTTTTGAAAACCTTAACTTAGAATATCACAACTATTGAACGGCAAGCATCAAATATCCGACAATCCCTGAGGAGACGATAACAAAAACCCACCCTGATACTATTCTAACAAATGCTCTCATCCTCTTTCATCTTCAAACTCTCAAACTTGCTAGTGAGAAGCTGAAGCTTTGACATTTTCACCTTTGAGGTCCCTTCATGAGCAACTTTCAAGACCTGCCAAGCCTCTTTGGCAATAGTATAATGCTTAATCAGCCTGAAGATATTTCTATTGACACCATTGAATAATGCATTCATGGCTTTAGAATTTCCAACAGATCCTTTGTAGTCAGCATCATCCCAGTCCTCTTCTTCCTTCAGAACATCAGTAAGATTTCCTTCTCCATCTCTTAACTTTGGAGGCTCCCAACCTTTGAGAACAGCTTTCCATGCTTGATCATCCATGGACTTGATGAAATCTATCATCCTAGGTTTCCAATACTCATAGTTAGAACCATCCAGCAAAGGTGGTTTATTCAGGGCTCATCCATCCTTGTCCATTGTACCAGAAAGTACCTTCCCTGAATCTCACCCAGAAACAACTAAGGGTGCCTGCTCTTGATGCCAATTGAAATTCTGGCCTATATATCAGATGTCCTATCGAGATGTCGAGACACTGATATACGACAACAATGAACAAGTTCAATACAAAAGTGTGCAGAAAATGTAAAGAGCACCAGAAATTGTTAACCCAGTTCGGATCTAACTATCCTACATCTGGGGGCTACCAAGCCAGGGATGAAATCAATATTCGATAGTATCAATTCACTGATAACCACACCCGGTTCAATCAGCTCACTTAATCACTACCCTTCCTATGACTTCTACCTAAGACTCCCCTAGGTATGAGGCCCTCCTCAAATCCCTCTTCAATCACAACCCGTGACTGGTTCCTTACAAGACAAGTAACAATGGTCAAAACACAAATTCTTAATACTTCACAGCTTATGAGAATTAACACACAGTCACTCAATGCTTAAAAGCTTATGAGTAACCTTACACAACTTACACTACAGTCCTTATACTGTTATCATAAGATACCAGTTAGGCTCACAAAATACAAGCACACAACCCTAAAAATACATGTAAGTTCGACACCTAAAACTAGGTTTACATCAGTCTATTTATAGCTTATAATCTGGACTGAATTGGGCTTCAAAAACGCAGCAAATAGACTGCTCACAATTCTGCAAAATTAACTCCAATAAAATAGGTCTTCAATCCAAAGTTTCCTATTATGTCTCCATAATTAGAAACAGCAGCAAATCCGAAAATTAACAAATAGCCCTAATCCAAAAATGTTTTGGATGCCACATAGGATAACCAAATATTCAGTTACAAATCATAGTAACAGAATCTACATTAAAACTGACTTCACAGCGCGATGTCCTATGAGCTGCCATGGAACATCTTCATACGACATGTTGAACAAAGAGTAATGAAACATATTATTAGACATATTCATTCAACATCTGCTGCTACATAAGTTTTAGCAAAATAATGCCAACCATAAAACCAAGGAAATAACAAGTCCCATATCAATCGGGCTCCCGATTCATGAATTATGGTAGGAATAAGGACCCATACCATTCACATTCATTACATTTTCATTTCTATATTATCAATCCATGGCATAAACATATGCTTCTACTTCACTATCACAAATAGCATTGAAGTAGCTTTCTAACGCTTCCGACCGTGCCTCAATCCGAGTTACGGATCAAAAGTTATGAAGGAAACAAAATGGGAAATCTGTCACGTTCGCTTTCATGTTCGCTAGGCGAACCCGGGGCGAACAAAACAGAACCAAAATGGGCATAAAGTTCGCAAAGCGAATTTCTAGGCGAACCTTCGCCTTCCCTTCGCCTTGGGTTTGCTAGACTAACCCGCGAACTCAGAAATTCCCAGCAGCGTCAATATAGGTCATTTGGGGCCAAAAACTGTCATTTCTTCACCCAAAACACTTCCAACTTATACTCTATCAACCAAAACATGTTCCAATCATAACAACAAGTATTCCCGATTATATTACGCGATTTATTTCACGTTTTATCCGCTAGAAACATCGATTTCATATTATTATTTACAATCCAACATTTCTAACCTAACTCTATCATCTCCAATATTTCTAAACTTAAGTTCTAACTAGAATCCACCTTGATGATCGAAGAGGAGGTTGAAGAAGATGATGAACAATGATCCAAGCTTTTCTTCTTCATCCAAGTTCTTCCTCTTTCCCTCTTCTCTTCTCTTCTCTTCTCTCTTTTCTCTGTTTTTCTTCTTCTCCCACTTTCTATTCTTTCTCCTTCTTTCTCTTTATATATATAAACACTTAAAAGACACTTAAAAGACAATTATTTATTCTTATTTTAATTATATTGTCTTATTAATTAGCACTAAGTTATATTAGCACATAAAAAAAGTTGTCTTAAAAAAATGTAAAAAATAATATAAAATAATAGTATCCATCAATTTTAATAATATAAAATAATTGTATTTATCAATTTTAATTAGCGTGGAATTTTAATTTGTTCGATAGTTTTCCTTTCAAATATTAGTTTTTGTTGTTGTTGTTACTACTGAGGAGTAAATTTGTTTTTTTTTTTTTTCGATTTATAGTTTTTCTCTTGTATTTAGATATTTGTTGTTACTGAGTGGTGATGAAGAGAGTTTTGATAACATAAATTTGTTATCATTTCACTAACTTCACCCATATTTTTGTATTTTTTAAATTTATTTCATGAAGGACTATTGTGCAATTATTTTTATTAGATTCTTTTTGTATGTATAGTTTTTGTATGTTTTTAAAGCTTTTTTTTTTTCCCTTTATTTTAATTCTGAAGTGTTGCTTAGCTTCTCAATTTTTGTAATTTAAGATTTATTTTGTTTTTAATCTTCGCTTCATGGGTTTAAAATGTTTTGGTTACAATATCAATTGATTTTGAAATTGTATTGCAGGTCAATTCCATTGATTTTACAAATCATATTAGTGTCTAAACGGACACTTATGTGTCCGTCTGTCTGTTTTTTTTAATAATGACGTGCATAAAATATAAACCGTATTAAACTTTTATTTAATTTTAGTTATATTTTAAATTATTAATAAAATAATTAAAAATAATGAAATGAAAAATAATAAAGTGTCATATAACTGCTGTGGTGAAAAGAGAAGTTAAAATTAAAAAGGATATATTTGAAAGAAAAATAGTTAATTAAATTTATGTTTTGTCTTTATATATTATTATAAATAATTTTATTTTAAATTATTAATAAAATAGTTAAAGATAATGATATGAAAATAATAAACCGTCGTCGTTGTAAGAAAGAGAAGTTATGATTTAAAAAAATTTAAAAGAGTATATTTGGAATAAAAAAAGCTACTCCTATCTTATGTTTTGCCTTTATATATTAGTACAGATGAGATAAATTATAAAAAAAAAACATGTATAAATGAATGAATGAATAGTATTTATTGGATATTTAAATACATTTAAAGTTATAAATAAACCAAAGATGTTTTTAAGTGATTTTAGCAACTATTTAGTAAACAAAAATTTTTTTAGCAACTATTTAAAAATTACATTTATTATGTAATTATTACAAATATGTTTATTTTATTTCCCATTATTGGAAATGTTTTTTTCTCTCTATTAAGAATTTAATCAAATTAAATTATTACTATACATAGAGAAATTAATGTTAAAATTTTAATTTATAAAAAAACAATATATATATATATATATATATATATATATATATATATATATATATATATATATATATATATATATATATATATATATATATATATATAGAGAGAGAGAGAGAGAGAGAGAGAGAGAGAGAGAGAGAGAGGAATAAACTTCTAATTTAGAACAATTATAATCAATTAAATTAGTCCTTATAATTTGAAAACATGTAATTTAATATATATATATATATATATATATATATATATATATATATATATATATATATATATATATATATATATATATATATATATATATATCTAACTAAACTATTTTTTATAAAAAATATATAAATCCAAAAATGGGAAAAAAATGTGTTCTTTTTTAATTTTTTATGTTATTAATATTTTTATTTTGTAATTATTTTTATTTTAAGATATAATATTTTTTAAGAAAATATATGAAAATATTAATGTGAGATGTCAATGCATTATAGTATACAATTAGTCATTTTTATGTGTATTCAAATATTATTGAAGTTATTATGTTAATTAAATAGTTATTGATGTAAAATAATTATTTTATTAATTGAAGTTTGAAGATTTTGTCACGATAATTCAATATACAAGAACAAAATCAAACTAACATTATAATTTAAAAAATAAAAAACCGTTTTATAATAAATTAGGAATAACAAAGAGGTTAGTATTTGTTGGATATTTAATTTTAAATACATTTAAAGATGATATTTAGCCACTATCTACCAATATTTAATTTTGAATCCATTAATCATTTATTCTTTGCCTGCTGTAGCACAAAGCAAGTGTGGATTGAGATTTAAGTGGATAGATATTGTGAGCATTCCTGATAGATGGGATGGAGAAATCAAATGGATTATTGGTAGAGTCAAAGGTAAAGGCTGGAGAAGTTCCATCTTGAAAATGATAGTGGCTGAGACAGTTTACAATATTTGGGAGTATAGAAACAACATAGTTTTGGTAACACTGTAAATAACAATAGCATTATAAACAAAGTGATAAATAGTATGGTGTATAGGGGCTGGTCTTGTGGTAAACTTAGAAGCACATAGTCAAATTGATGATGTAATTGTCTTGTTGGTTAAAAAAATATAAATTAGTTGATTAGTTAAATTAATATAAATAATTAAATAATTTATTCAAAATCATTAATCAATTTTATTTTGTATAATTACTAATTTAATTTAAACAAACTTTTTCTCTCAATTAATTTTTATTTATTTTTCCAAAAATTTAATATAATTGATATTCCACTTTTAATATGGTGTTGCTGCAATGTGCATAAAACGAAAGAAAATGACCATAACACACGTGAACAAAGAGCTTTACTGTGAGTGTAATGGTAAAGCAAGGAAGAAAGACTTAATTTGCTTCAGTGTGAGTGTAATGGTAAAGCAAGGAAGAAAGAATTAAGTTGGTAAAGCAAGGATATAATGGACATATAAAAATGAAAAAGTGTTTCTTTTCCCTTTCTTCTCATCTAAGCAAAGAAATGAAAAAGCAGTGGGACCCACTTATTTTGGATCACTCTTTCCTATTTCCCTCTGTGATACTTCTCTTCTCTTTCTCTCTTCAGTAACTCTCTCAAATAGAGAATCTGACTCAAGTCGCAAAGGTGGAGGCAGCATTTCAAAAGACACAAACGTTATAGTTTTGTCTTCTCTTTCTCTCTTCAAACAATGAGAATACTTCAAACAATGATCACACAATACTCATTATCAAAACCAGCGTCCACCACCACCACCGTTCTTCCTCTTTCACCTCCCACCACTGTTCTACAAACCAGCCCAAAACGTAAAAGAGAAATGTGCGAACCAACCCAACAAATCAACACTCTTCATTCTCCTTCAACCCATTTCCAATTTCTTCCTACTACCCCTGAAAAATCCACTCGTTACTCTCCAAATTCAACCCCTCAAGATCATAATAACTGCTTCAAATGTCACCAGCCAGGTCACTGGGCCTTGGTTTGTCCTCTCAAATCCCCTAACAACACCAACAGTAAACCCCATTTCTCTTCACCTGTTTCTCCTTCCAAACAGATTCACTGTCGTTGCGGTCACGGTTTTTGCCATGTTAAAACCTCTTACACTGATAAAAACTACGAGAGAGACTACTTTCTATGTCCCGTCAAAAGGGTATACTATCATCTTCAAGTTTCGATTTTTAATGATTATTCGAAGATTTTGTTTTCATGTGTGTTTTTTGGTTTTTTAGGGTGCACGTTGTAGTACTTTTGTTAAGTGGTGTGATGATCCCGTCAATGAGACTGATTTGCAACCTCCTTTGATTAAGTATCCTGAGTGTAAATGTGGAGCTGGAGTTTGTAGAAAAGTAAAGGAAAAAGAAAAGGTTTCTAATGGGGTCAAATACTATTTTGCTTGCCCCATTAAACAGGTACTAGAATATCATGTTATGTCTGTTTTCTAATTTATATGATTCTATGTGTTGTGAAACATTGATGTTTTGTTTAGTACCAAATAGGGGTTTATTACTATTGCTGATAATTGTAGTTAAATTCACTGCTGCTGAGATGTTACGATCATAATTGTGATCAGAAAACTTAGAAAACTTTGTTGTTATTGATGTCAAACAGAGTCATGGATCTTGTGGTTACCGTGTGTGGGAAGATGAACTACTCAATACTGCTAGCGTTGATGCAAGCGTCAATAACACGAGCGTTGTTTCTATCCGACAGAGCAAGCAAAGATCTCTCAATGAATTTATCACGGGAGACCAAACCGATACAGCTGTTAACGGTGACCTGGCTAATGATTTGGCTGATGGTAGTGATTTGCTGTTAACAACCAAAAGGATGAGAATAACGGATAGTTCCGAGAATCCTTCACCTCTGTCTGGATCTGAGATACTAGAGGGAAAAAGTGGAGGTTCGTCCGTAGAGGAGGCTGGTTCACTAGATGTCTTTCCGGAAATTGAGTTTGAGGATGAAGCTTTTCTTTTATCACGTATGAAAACACCCTCGCGGATCAGTTGTCGACAGAGCTTATTCCAGAACGACGTTTTGGCTGCTGATGCATCATTAGGTACTATCTTCATATGTGAAAATTATCTTGATCTTATTACAGGTTTTTATCCAACGGGTTGGTTAGGTCGCCTTATTTTCTTTCATCCAACTCAAAGTTTGAAATTCCCTCAACCCAAACCGTTTTTCTTCTATTAGTACGATTTCCTTAATCTCATTTGTTTGTGCATGTCTACTTCGATTTTGCATTATTCACATCGTTTTTGTGTCTCCCATCATTACAGGTATTATTCCATCACCCGATCCTATAGAAGTTCCTAAACAAGCAAGTATGCTTAATAGCCAAAGTGAATGCAACGACCTCGCTATCAAGACTCCTAATCAATGTTCCCAACTTTCGACAGATGTAGTAAGCCTCGACACATCACCAAGAAGCGACAGCCAGCTAAAAGCACGAAGACAAAGAGAAGTCGCATTATTTACACAGGAGCGACTTCTCAATGATCTAGAGGATTTTGATTTTCACCAGCATGAATCTATGCGAGAGACGGCGGAAGCCACTTTTTCTATGTTAAACCTTTTAGGATTTGAGTGCAAACAATTTTCTGACTATGTATGGAACTTCATCAACCTCGCAACGTCTATGGCAGAAATTGACAAGTCCGTGAAAAATTCGCCTACGATGGAGGAGCACAGTAAATTCTTGGAGGAGGAGAAAGCGAGACTGGCTAACATCAAGGATGATTATATGAAAACCGAGGCTTTGCTTGCGGCATCCAATCAAAAGAGAAATCTGCTTTCTGAAGATATTACTCGTCTCGAGGCCATGGTCCTTGAAAAGCGAAATGAGTTGAAAATTTGCGAGTTGGAGACAGTGAAGGTAGAGACTCAGCTTGACGAATTAAAAAGAAGAATGTTAGAGGTTGACATAACCGTAAAAGATAAAGTTCGACAAGCCGAAGAAGCAAGGAAGCAAGTTGTAGAGAGAGACCGAAAGCAAATTGAAGCCATGACAGCATTGGAGAAGGCTAAACTTGAATTGGTAAATTAGTTACAACTTACAACTGAATGATTGTAAAGTGAGTGTAGTAGAATAAATTGTGTACTTGATGTCATATTTCTACCATGGACTATGCAGTGTGAATCTAACAGTGTGTAGAATAATGTGTTATAAGTAGGTTTGTTTTTAATATTTGTAATTTGAAAGATGTAGCAATGTTTTAGTAGATGTTCTCCATGAAATCAATCATCTTTAAGAAAATTCAGTTGAAACTCCTTGTGTTTATGCCTCCAAACTTGTATTTCAAATTATTTATTAAATTTATAATTTATTTTAAGAAAAAAAAAACTATTAGAAATAGAAGATGTTAGTTACTAATTGATGTTAGTTACTAGTTACTTAGTACTTATAGGCTTAAGGTAGTTAAATTTATAATTATCTCTTCACTTGTAATATTTTGATTGTTATTAATAATTAAGAGTTTTAAGTTTTGCTGCTAAATTCTTGCACATTATAGTTGATGCCTTCTTGAAGATCATTTTTAAGCCGGTTAATTGTTTTCATGTTGCTGTGTGTTCTATTTGTTGTCTATGATGGTTAAGATGTAATTCCTGTGTCATGAATTGTTGAGCATTGCTACTGTGTTTCACTTTTGGATTCATGCATCCTACGCCAGCAACAAGTAAATTGGATGCTTTTTTCATTGAGTTATGGATGGCTAAAGGTGTTTTTTTTTTATGAAGTGAGGTTATGTTTGTTGGTTTTGCAGTGTTGTTTTTAGACATAGCAAATAAATATTTGAAATTTGAATGATGTAACAATGTTTTAGTAGATGTTCTCCAAAAGGATTATCCTTAAGAAGATTCAGTTGAAAACTCCTTAAGAGGGTACTTCATTTTGTTAGTGATTTATTCAGACTTTCCCATAGGTTTTCAAGGTGATTGAGAGATCTTCAAGATTTTCAAAAGTTCAATCTATTCTATTGAGAATCTTAGATTCATATTCATTTGAAGTTGGCACTGCTGATCTTCACCATTTTTTTTTTCTTTTCTTATGGAGACACTAGTGAATGTTATGAGATTTTGAGAGAAGGTAATTAACGTTTGTTGTGTTTCTTGCAATTCTTCTCTCTAATTCGATGCTTTCTTCATTTAGTCATGGATGAATAAAGGTGATTTTTAATTTTTTTTTAACTTTTTTTTTTTATGAGTGAGGTTATGTTTGTTGGTTTTGCTGTGTTGTTTTTAGGCATAGAAATAAAATCGTCTCCGTTCGGATCCGGCCGCCTCCACCCTGAATTTAATGAAAAAAGATTGATTTAATTAGGTTCAGGAAAACCCATTTAAAATTACGGGGTAGATGATGTTAATATCCGCCCCGCACCCATTCTCGCTCCCGCTCCCGTCTATAAAATTTAAAATTTAGGCTTAAATATATTTTTGATACTTCTAATTTGAGCGTTTTAAACAATTGATCTCCTTATTATAAAATCGATCCCTTAATTTTGATGGTCTTTGGATTTTTGTAGTCACGCACCCATTCTCGCTCCCGCTCCAGTTTATAAAATTTAAAATTTAGGCTTAAATATATTTTGATACTTCTAGTTTGAGCGTTTTAAACGATTGATCTCCTTATTATAAAACCGGCGATTCTGATCCCTCATGGTAAGGATGACTAGAATATTTTAATATTTAATAATATTCTTAACTAATTTAATATTTTTAATACTTTTTTAAAGAATTAAAGAATTAATAATTATTTATTTTAATTAAATATATTTATTATTTAGAATTACTTTTTGATATTAATTAATTTAAATTTTAAAAGAATTAAAAACTGAGCTTTTCATCCGAGCCTCGTTTAGAACAATTTCAATCTACAACAAGACAATACAAATAGTTTATGTGAGGTATATAATGACTAATACCATTCAAGCACAGAATGATGTGGGACTCTACAATGAGTTACAACAACACTACATGCATATTAATTCATTAACATACAAATACATGCATTGATACATCAATAATAAGCTACCATATTTTCCTAAGAGTAATCCAAATGCACGAACAATAACAATTCTACATTAACTAGTAATAATAGAAAACTGAAGTGCAAGACTTAGCAGTAGTTTGAAATTGCCTTGCAAAACATGAGTTATATTAGCAAGCTTGCATTACTGTCTAATATGCCAACACATGAAATAATGCAAGTCTGCCCTTATTTATTTTGTATCTTATGTGGATGGTTACTTCATAGTTCATACCTTTATAAGAGTTAACTTTCTATTTCAAATAAAAGAGAGTATGGATGAGGCTACTGGTTGTGATGATTGGAACATTGTACCTATGAGTTCATTGTCTACACTATTACAAATACTTTCCTTTCCTTTAAACTAGTAGGAATCCCGTGCATCCGCACGGGTTCTGGTTCAGACCGCATAAATTTCACCAATTATATATTAAGTAGAATAAAAAAAATTTCAATCATGTCAAAATAGTTATTGTAAAAATAAAATGCAAATTCATTAGGCAATTTCTTATCACACCACCCATATTTTTTAGGCACCATCTGAATTTTTGGTTTTGCCCTCTGATTCCAGATGTGCACATCCGGACGCACCAATTTTTTAAAAAACTCTGATAAGGATGACTAAGATATTTTAATAGTAGTATTTAACAATGCTCTTAACTAATTTAATATTTTTAATACTTTTTAAAGAATTAATTAATTAATAATTTTATTTTAATTAAATATATTTATTATTTAAAAATACTTTTTGATATTAATTAATTTAAATTTTAAAAAAATTTAAAATTGAGCTTTTCATCCGAGCCTCGTTTAGAACACTTTCAATCTACAACAAGACAATACAAATAGTTTATGTGAGGTATATAATGACTAATACCATTCAAGCACAGAATGATGTGGGACTCTACAATGAGTTACAACAACACTACATGCATATTAATTCATTAACATACAAATACATGCATTGATACATCAATAATAAGCTACCACATTTTCCTAAGAGTAATCCAAATGCACGAACAATAACAATTCTACATTAACTAGTAATAATAGAAAACTGAAGTGCAAGACTTAGCAGTAGTTTGAAATTGCCTTGCAAAACATGAGTTATATCAGCAAGCTTGCATTACTGTCTAATATGCCAACACATGAAATAATGCAAGTCTGCCCTTATTTATTTTGTATCTTATGTGGATGGTTACTTCATAGTTCATACCTTTATAAGAGTTAACTTTCTATTTCAAATAAAAGAGAGTATGGATGAGGCTATTGGTTGTGATGATTGGAACATTGTACCTATGAGTTCATTGTCTACACTATTACAAATACTTTCCTTTCCTTTAAACTAGTAGGAATCCCGTGCATCCGCACGGGTTCTGGTTCGGACCGCATAAATTTCACCAATTATATATTAAAGTAGAATAAAAAAAATTTCAATCATGTCAAAATAGTAATTGTAAAAATAAAATGCAAATTCATTAGGCAATTTCTTATCACACCACCCATGTTTTGCCCTCTGATTCTGGATGTGCACATCCGGACGCACCAATCTTTTAAAAAACGCTGATGCGTTTCGGAAGTGCACATCCGAAAATATTCCTGATCTGCAGATCCGGAAAACAACAAAACTTTATTTTCTTTTAAAATATCGGTTTTGTTGGTTGGTCGCATATGTTAATATATCGTCGCAACTTAATATACATTCAACAACATCCATATATAAAATAAAATGATATATATACATAATAAACCTCTGTCAAAATACAGTACATGCATGTAATATAAATAGAATACATCAAACAAAAAATTACTGCGTATGGCGAAGGATCTCAACTGGCTCCTCTGCCCCTACCCGCAATCCTGGCTAGATGTTTGCGGTACTGAAGTGCCCCCCGAGCAATCTCAATAATCCTATCCACGGCAAGTCTGGCACCAGAGCCCTCAGGGAGGTGACCGTCCGCAATGGCCTGCCGCACTATCTGCTCTATCTGACGACAGCGAGGTAGGACATCCTGAGTATGGTTCAGCTGAGACTACCGCTCCTCTAATATCTCCTGATGAGCAGGTCTGGGCGGCGATTTCTCAGCAGTGGGCACCATGCATGGGTGTGAGACAGTGTAGAACCACACGATGTACCTGGCAGCAACGCTCCAGTCTCTCTCCGCTCTGGTCGGCCGAACCTCTTCAGGTACCAAGTGGGACTGGAAGTCAGCATATATCTCATCTATCTGCCTGCGGGTCAAGCCTAGAGGAGGAGACTCACGAGGCATCCTGGGGATCGTCTGCGTGTAACCAAACTGACGCAAGACGCGCTCCGGCAGGTATCGAGTAGTAATGGTCAAACTGCATGCCAACCATCCTGAGAATAGCGAAACCTCATCGAACGGGCGCGTCACACGGTGATCGGCATAGGGGTGATACAAAACGTCCTCAGCAGCCACCCGATCAAGATACACTCTGTAGGGATCGGGCATCTGGTTCCCTCTGAGCAGGAGAAATGCAACAGCACGTGGCATATCCTTAGTGTACCCGTCGACACTCCCCCAACCAGTAATGTTGGGAAGGTGCTGTAAAATCCACGTCTGAAATGGAAAACATAATATGGGTGTCAAACATTATAATGAATATAGAAAAAAAAGAAATGAAAAAATCACTTAGAATATTAGATTGTTACCACGTATAGCGTACAACTGTCTGCCACAGTCTTGGATGCCCAGAGGCAACCATCGGAGAGCCTAGCATAGGTGTATGCCAGCGCAGCCGCCCCCCAGTTGTACCTATGGATCTCTGTCTGATCCAAAAGGTACCTGAGGTAGACGACATCAACATAATAGGCGTTGGTGTCCACAAACACATGCGTGCCGAGCAAAAACAAGTAGTAGCATCTCAGGGCACGCTGCCTGTGGATCTCCACCTCAGCTGCATCCCCTTCCGTCTGTCCTGCCTCTGCAAGCTCCGCACGAAATATGCGTGTCAGAAAGGAGAACCAGACGTGTGCGTCTCTCAACTGGGTCACCTCCGCAAGTGCCTCATCTGGGCTAGCCCTAAGCTCTGCAATCAGCATCTCCATCGCGTCCACCTTCGACATCCTACCGTGACGGAGAAGGGTACCCGTGATCGGTAGATGTAAAAGGCACGAGATGTCGTTGAGTGTGATCGTGATTTCGCCGTATGGTAGATGGAATGAGGATGTCTCAGGGTGCCATCTCTCAACAAAGGCCATCAGCATACCGTACAGGATCTGAGAATACCCAATCCTAGACAGGCCTCCAAGACCAGAGGTAGCAAGTGCAGACGTGAACCACTGATCCCCTGGCAGCATCTCAAGCATGTCTATAACCTTGCCCCCATGGTTATAGAACTTCTGGGAATCCTTCTCCTGAAAATTTCCAAATAAAACAATGTTAAAAATGAAAATATTTTCAACATAAACAATTCTATAAACAAACCGAGAAAGGTTACCTCTCATACCCAGACATATCTGGCAGTATGCTCAGAGTACCCCACGAGTAGGGACATATCAGACGGTCCCCTGGGGTAACCGCCCAGCTCATCGAAATCGTCATCGGCGTCAACACTCTCATGTGCTGGATGATCACCCTCTGGAACAGGAACAGGAACAGGGGAACGAGTAGGAGCAGCTGATGGAGCTGGAGTCTCCCGACGACGCTTGCGTGCGGGCTGGGACCCTAATGAACTACCAGTAGAAACACGACGCCTCCGAGATGTAGAATCGGCGGCTGACGGCGGAGTGGCCTGAACCTGTGATGTGGAAGTGCCCTGAACCTGTGATGTGGATGGCTGTGGCGTAGGATGTGGTGTAGGATGTCCCTCAGCTGTAGGGGCTACCCCAACTCCCTCTGCACCGGAAGCCTCAGCCGTAGACTGCATCCGCTCACGTCAGACAGATGCATGCTGAGCTGTCCGTCCATGTCTGACACGATCGTCTCTGCCAGCCATCTAATCTGCAAAGCATAATATATAAATTAGAATTTTTTAAAAATAATTAAACAAAAACAAACAAACAAACTAAAAAAAAACAAGTGTCTTCAGGATGTGCACATCCGAAAATATGCAAAATATTTAACGTTGGGTGTCTTCTGGATGTGCACATCCGGAATGACACTGAATATTTAACGTTGCAACCTTTCCGGATCTGCACATCCGGTACGTATTTTGAAGTTCAAAATGGCAGCCATGGCTACTGTACCATTCAAAAGGGCATTTTAATGCCCTGATCGTCCGTTTGAAGCAGAAAACAAGACCTACATTGTCTCTAACCTATTTTATTCATACAACCTAACAATTTCTACACCTAAATGTCTACTCGATTACTCAAAAATAACTCCGAAACTCTAAAATTTGAAAACTTACCGATTAAAATGAGATACAAAGGATTTGGAGTGTCTTGATCGTTGTAGAAGTTTCTCTGCGCCGAAATCGAGTGGAAAAAATCGAGATTTGTGGGATTGAAAATTTGAGAGTTTGAGAGAGTTTGAAAAATGGAAAATTGAAGAATGAGGGGGAGGAAGAAGGTCTGGCGCGAATTAATAAGAAATCCTTCCGGAAGTGCACATCAGAAATGTTTCCAGATATGCTTATCCGGAACACATCAACGTTTTTTAAAAAATTGGTGCGTCCGGATGTGCACATCCGGAAACTGGGGGCAAAAAAGAAATTTCACGTGGTGCCTAAGAAACTTGGGTGGTGTATTAAGAAACTCTCATTCATTAAACCATAGAAAAAAGAAAAAAAAAATGAAAAAACATAATTTAGACTTAGACAAACATAAGTTATAATACATTAAATTTTATTTTAATGTACCCAACTTATATGTTACTAACACCGCATACATAACAATTAAAATAGAGTTATAATTTAACTATTACAGCCATACGGTTACTATTCCCATACAGGCGGTAAGTTACTATGCACTGTTACCCATCTACCCATAGTAGACACTCAAGTAAAGTGTATTTGAAAAGCAAATTTGTTTAGTCTTTTTCATTTACCACATTTACAACACGAAAAGGGCTGTAGGAAAAGTAAACCCATCAATTCATGGAAGGTCCAGACGACCACCATTCCAAACTGGTTGAAGAAGAAGCGAACAACCACTGTCCATTATTGAAGGAAGACCAAAGTAAGAGGTAAGTGTCGTTGCTATGTATAATAGGTTTACCAATAACCCGGAACTGGAAAAAAATAGTGACACGAAGAAAACTTTTGGTCATTGCATGCGAAAGTATTTTGCAAGTGCTGTTGAGTGGAAAAAATCAATTGGTTATGGTTTTATGACCCATTCATGTGGTGGAGTTTAATTTAGAAAGAACCGTGTTTAAAATATTTTGTTTGTTATGATTTGTCATGCTTTATTTGAACTTGCGTGCAAAAAGCTTTGTCTGATGTTATCTGATTTGTCATACTTTTGATTCACTTGTATACAAAAAGATTTGTCATACTTTATTTTTACATTTGGTCTGCAGATCAATGAAATCACCAGAGGATATCACCTTCGATATGTTGGAAGTTGAGGAGAAAATGTTGTCAAGAAAACGCGAACTGAGGCTGACTGATGGTCGAGAGTTTGTTTATAGCAAGAAATCCGTGATTAAATCGGCACTCAACGCATCTACCACGTCAACCGTCAATGGGAGGTTAAAAAACCATTTGCCTTATGTCATTGGATTTAATGTTATTTACTGATCCTTATATAATCTCATTTATTTTGTGTGTATCTGCTAATTCTAGGGGCAAAGCCGACATCAGTGGCAAAGGAGGAGGCTGCTTCATCAGTGGCAGCATGACATTCCCGCTCTTGTAACAAATATGGAAGTTTGCAAAGGCGACATGTCTGGCCTTATGTTTACGTTCCTGATACCACATCAAAGCCTTACAATGCTCGCATTCCCAAACAGGTTCTCCGATGTCAAAATACTATGCTTTTAAAAAATTAAGTGAGTCATTGTTGACAAAAAAAAATTCAATTGGATAATGAATTGAGAACAAAAATAACCTTGAAGGTGCGATTCAAGTTGGTCTTCGAAGGCGTCATCATCAGATTCTGATGAATTTCCTAGATTATTCCCTGATCCATAATCTGAGTTGTCGTCGGAAGAAGAATAAGCAGCACAAATATGAAGGGGGTTTAGTGTGGAGTCAATGTTAATGGGTGATGGTCCTATGTGGGGAGCATAATTAGAAGTAGATGCAAACGCATTTGAGTTTATAGACGATGTGTTTTGGTTCGTCGTCATGGAATGGCCAATGCTGTGAATACGCGAAGAACCTATGACGAAAGAAGGTTGAGGCAATGGTTCATGTGTGTTCGGTTGAGATGACAAAATAGCCGTTGAATTACATTGGAAAGCAGTCATGTGAGAATTCATGCTAGGTGCTCGTTCTGGTAGTCTATGGATAACATCAACGCATGGCCCTAAAATCTGTGTTGGTTGTGGTTCATGGTTGGCATTCAAATTTACAGAAGATGATACTCCACATGAGTATGATGAATTGAATGTGGGAAACAAATTAATGCCAGCATGCATATCGAAACGTCTTTGTTTTGTCGGACATGTTGGCAAAAAACATGTCTTGTGGAGGGGGCAGTATGAATGGTGTTGACAACATCAGTCAACGGAACTGAATTAATCGTATGGGAGGATGGACGAACTGTAAAGGTAGGTGTCGAAGGCGAGCCGACACAATTTTCCTTATTAATTACAGATTGTTTATGTTTCTTCTTCAACAACAATGATCTTCTCCTTTTCCTCGTAATGGATGCAGGTGTTTCATCGGTATCGGGCATCACGACGTTATATCTGCAAAATGGAACAGGTTCATGGCAGTTAGCATCCAATAATGTTTGAAAGATGGTTATCAAAGTAATGCTACGTACAATGTTTTACCACAAGTTAGTTGCTACGAAAAAAAAGGCAAGGGTTACCAAGATGAGTTGTACTGGCCGTTAATTTGGAATGAGGAAGATGTTTGATTCATGAGCATAAAATGTGTGATAGGAGGACGTCACTGAAAATATGAGTATTTGAGAAAGGTTAAAACATGCCCAAATAAGGAGACATTGTATTCCTTTGGTTTTTGTATGTCAAATAAGAAAAGTGTTTGGGAAATAAACAGTGCAAATAAAAAATAGATGGGAATGACAACCATATATGGGCAATACACGTGGGGCAAAGTCAAGTTTCATCCAAGAAGTAATGAGGAGCTCAAGGTATCTAAGCAAATCTATTGAAGATTGTGTCCAAAGAATTTTTAAATGGTAGATAGTCTACATAAAAGCAGGGTAGGGTGATATGAGTTGACATGTTGCCATATTTCTCAACTGCGCCAGAGTGAATATGAAAAAATGTGTTTGTTGTCATTTGGAGAACCGTGCACATAGGTTAGAGGAAATGGGTGTGTCATTTTAGTTGATATTTAAAAGTGTGTCATCATGGTTGATATTAAATAGTTTGTTAATATTGTATACTTAGATGGAGATAGTATAATATATAATATGATTTGTCCATTAATTCTATGGTCTTAATGGGAAGGTAGGATAAAAAATAAAGTTTGGTTTATGTACAACTCTGAGGTTTCTGACCTATTAGGTTGTTGCCCAATATTTAGAATGCTTGAAGCCCATAATGTAATACATTAGATGATAAGGTACATTTAGATAATTAAAATTGATATGCACATATGTATAGGTTGGCTCTGTATAACCAATTTCGTGCAACCACATGACAAATCTAGATTTATGAAACAAATACATTAAGTTGTATATGTAGAAACATATTGACATAACAAAGTTGATACTATTGTATTAATGATTTCATGAAGCATAGTTACTGCGACGTTTTAAAAGATATTCAAAATACATCCCATAACTTGACAAAGGAAATAGTATGTTCAAAATCAAGAAACTTAATTCAGCAAAATATTACATAAGGCTGTGGCCAAAAGTTGTTGGTAGTCAAGTGTTAATATTTTGCTAAATGTTTAAATCCCCAATCAGCAAGGCATACGAACAGTTAAACCGCCGCCTTTTTACCGCGCTTGATGACTTTCTTAGCTTTGGTTAACGAAAGATCCCCCTCAGCCTAATTTTTGCCGGATGACTCAAAGGAAGCGTCGGGAGACATCCTCTTGACATTAGCTGTAGGGGTGCCGGGATCGGGAATGTGTGTAGAGGAAATCTCAGTATCCTACATCAGACAACAAAAAATGGTTTTTAAAAATTGCTCATGCTTCAATCACAAAAATTAGAGGAAAACTCGAGTGGACAACGTTGCCGGTACTTTATATCACAGAGAAATGTCAAAAAAACAACTTATAAATTTAAGAGAATATATTCGACGTGCCCGTAAATATGTGATTTAAAAAACATGCACTGTGGATGGATCATATACTTATAATAATGAGTTTTACGCTGTCAAGTTATTTTTACATATATATTCCAGCTCTATGTTGGTGTACACTTATTGACAGTTAGGTACTTTGTAGAGAATTGTATGTATTGTATATCTTGATTTACAATATAGATGCTATCACTTAGACATTTCAGAATAACATAAAATCATAATGAACATATTAATAAAGTACCTATCCCCACTTTGTATCATTTTTTATCAATACCTATACAGGCACAAAAACCTGTTGTGCATAAACTATTGGATTGTAACAGACAGAAAGTGTTTGCATTTAGCCACAAATACCTATACCAGCAGACAACAAAATACATAATCAACCCAAGCATAAAGTACTGTTGCAATTGCAACAGACAGAAAGTGTTTGTAGTCTAATTATTCGTAAAATTATAATGAACATATGAATAAAGTACCGTGATTGGAGTTAGCTTACCAAACGGTGCGTCTTCATCAACACTCTTCAACAGCTACAGATAGAGGAACAAATTAGTAGGCGTCATCATGGATTAAAAGAATTTCTATTATCTATGTAATTGAAAATAGAGCTACAAAATATGAAGACTAACTTGGTTTGACTGAGAACTGATATGAAGGAAAGATGATGGCTGAAAAGGGAAAAACAACAGCAGCAGTTGAGAAATAGACATCATGAATCAAGGTGGTATAATCCTAAAATTCAAACTATTCACCTGATCAGTTCCCTGTGATCCCTCTAGTTGTTTAATTAGTTCCTTATCATTAAGAAACTCCACAACAGAGCAACTCTTGTACCTGGGACACCACTTAACCTTGAATGCATACTTCAGGTCCAACATTGCATCCAATGTAAGTGGAAACTCTAGGGGATCCGTGATTCCGGCCTCATTTAAAACAGACACGTTAGTCTGAATAATTGTAGCATAAGCATGGTTAGCCAATTAAATAAGAATCTGAATGGATGAAACATATGCGAGGTAACACAAACCTCTATCATGGTTGCACGTAACTGGGCAGCCGATGTCTTCAAAAGCTTGGTGGCTTCCCGATCCCAGAAAATGAAGCTACCACAACAACCATCTTGCTTGACCCCAATCTCAATTTTATACCTACGAAACATTTAACCATCGAACTGTCTTAAAAATCAGTGGCATCGATAACAATATTGTAATGAAATAAAAGAGACGTCAACCTCCAGATTTCAGCTTCGGTTCGGTGGCCGTCCCGGCAATAAAAAGGTGGTTTGTCACCCTTAGCAACCTGAGGACATTGATGGCAGGCTCTATAATGAAAACCGTTAGGAGATGCAATGACCTTGTCGGTCCTTGCGACAGTAATGCAGAAAGTTGTCTGAAAATTACAAAGACACAATGTTAATCTAATTTGGTTCTTTTATAACATAAACCAAAAAAACAAAATCACAAGTGAATCACCTCATTTAATGTGATGATCTCAAATAATGGCAGGGGGATAGCTTTCGACAAAAAATTTTCAGTGGGGGTAAGCTGAGAACCCAAAGATTGTTGGGACCAAGAACGGTTGTGTGCCCCCGATGCCAAAGATTTTCCAAATTTAAAATCCACGGGCAACCTGCATTTGTGAGATACTTGTAAGAAACAACATTTCAAACGAATTATTTACATAGAGTTCAAGGTAAATAAATAGTCTGAGAATAATGGAGTTACCTTTTTAAAAATTCAGTGATATCGGGTAAATCCTCATTGATATGAATTTTGGTAATGTTGTATGTGTTGGTAACGGTCAGGGGATATTTTCCTCCAATACGAAAGACAACATTAAAAGTGTGTTTGGAAGTTCAAAAGTATCTTCAGAAAGGTACAAAAATCAGAAACCCTGTTGTGCGTGTGCTAACCTTCTTCTTTAACCTTAGCATATCTCATCAGTATTACAGTTGGTTTCGAAGGGTCCTGATGTTTTTGTTTGTAATCAAAGAACTCCAAAGCACAGCCCTCCCACAGAGTATAATGCATTGTGTTGTCGCTAGTGTAAAGTAAATGAAATGATCAGAATATATTGGAATAACATAAATGAGAGGGTTTACAAAAGTAATAGAAGAGATTTTGTCATGTGACATACGATAAGTCCCTCAATACCAAGTTGACTTGAGCCTTTTTTCCGTCGAACTGAGATTGGGAGTATCCAATTTCATCTATAACACCTATAACATCTAAATAAAAGGGAAGCAAGATAGTTTACTTAACCTATAGGAATGTTTCAAAACACAACATGGAAATGAAATGGGGAAAAAAATACCTATCAGAAGATTCTTTGGCCATTTGCCTGAGATTATGTCCGCAAAAGGCGTAAGGTGAAGTTTCTTATCAGGGATTTCATGTTTACCAACATCTCCCACCGTGGTCCCACCAGTGAATTTCAATAGATATTTGTGGGAAGTAGGTTTGAAAATCAGATCGTTAGGCTGAACTTGAAAGGTCGACATCGTGCAAGTTGCGTTAACAGACAAAGTTGAGTCAAAAGCTTGTCTAAAGATTGTAGGAACAACGACATGAATGTCATGACCCTGAAACATGCAAATAATGAACACGAGTATTGTCAAAGCTCATATACACCACCAATATTGTCAAAGCTTTAAAATAACTTGTAAGGAAGTGTGAGGAAAATAGATTTTGAAACAACTTTAAAAGGAAATCAAAAGAAATATCAAATAACACATATTTTGTCAGATAATAATGGTTATTCTTGAAACATCAAATGAACATACACTAAGATTATAAAGTCACCTGTTTGTCTACAACAACCATCTCAAAATGCTCTTTGGTTGTCGTTGTAACCTTCCATTTGTGATGTATCTTGACAGCAAGCTTCCACAAGTCCTTGCTATCATTGATGTCGGAAACCAGCTCAAAAGGGCGCGCCATGTCGTTCGGGTTTGGAAGGAGATGAAACGGTGTCAGAAGTTCAGATGAAGAGATGAAGCAGAAAGAGGTTGAAGAGAGAAACAAAGTGGTTCAAAGAGAGAGATTGTAGAAACGTATTAGATGAGGAGAAGCTTGAGTGTGTTCACTTTCCAATGAGTGATATGAAGGTGAACAGTGTTGTAAAAGCTGAATAGGTATAGTGGGTGCATTTTTTAAAATTGAATCAGTTAATTTTGTGTAAACTAAAAGCATTGGCGCGCCAGTCAACAAAAGTAAAGAAGTTAGAAGCTGTGGTTAAAGAAAGGTGGTCTTCTACGCTTGACATGTGTCCCAAAGGGTATAAATGTATTTTTAGTGGTACCATTCTTTCTTATATGGTAGATAATGTCAACCATGGTACCAAGGTTTTATGAGTAGTAAATGAACTATATAATTTTTTTGTCATTAATTTAACCACAAGGACTTCTACTTCATGATCTTTTTGTATAACTCTGATATGCAAATTTGTTTCCATATCAATTTGTGTTTACTTCGAGCTTTTCATAAAAGTATATTAGGTAGACGATCGGTTTTCTATTTTTCATTCTAACTTTAATTAAGAATTGTATAACATAACATATTATTTAGAAGACATAACTTTCATCATTACCATCAACTCATGCTGCCAGTTGGGGTTAATCTATTTTCCATTCTAACTTAGTAATTATACATATATCATCTCTTAATCTGATATATTTCAAAAACAAAAATTATGGTTATCTTCATGGTTGAGTATTATGAATAAAATGCTAGAAAAGTAGGATTTTAAAATTGTCCATCAATACAATATGCAACAAGTTCTCAGTTATATAATCCATGATTGCAGAATTAATATTTAATGTCTCTATGTAAGCTTTTGGCTTTAATGAAAAAATACTTGTTGAAAGCTCTTGAGGTTTGACTAAATTTTGGTTAAAACTTAATGAAGAATGTTGCAGACAAAGATGTCGAATACAATGTTCCAACATCCAGATTCGACAAATATAGCAGGTTTTAAATCTGGTGCAAGATTCAAGGAGCGATCACATCAGTGGATCAAAGAATCAACTAACAGAAGATTTGAAGCCCAAAGAAACAGAAGGCTATAAAAGAAGATCTAGTCCTAGGCAGAAAAGAGAGAGCAAACAACATAGACTTAGGAATCCTATTTTGTAAACTTTTGTAAAGTAGGGTTTAGGATTTTGAGAGTCGTAGGCTTTCTTGTAAGTCTCCCTTTGTATCGATTTGATACATTGTGGAAAACATAGATACTTGTATAGATTCAGAAACCCGTAGGTAATGAATCGTGTATTGTTCTTGGATGAAGCTTTTAAGTAAATCCGAGTTAGCTTGTTAGTCAAGAATGCTTGACTGAACTTTGTATTGAAAAAGGTGTCTTTCAAGTAGGATGATACAATTATTGTGACTATAACTGTTAGATAATCACAAGTTGTGATTTAGGGAGTGAGATGAGTTTCTCTTATTAATTAGATGTGACTTCTAATGATAAAGTCTCCATTGGGTAGTGAAAGGTAAACCAGAGGTTGTTTACTGTAAACTAACGGTTGTTTACATAAAACTATACTACTGATAGTGGATTCTTCTTCTTGGCTTGGTATGCCCCCAGATGTAGGTGATTTGCACCGAACTGGGTTATCATATTATGTGTTGTTTATCATTCTGCAATTTACAGTTCAGTTTTGATTAGTTATTCAATCACATTTCTATATTTTGAATAATATAGATGAGGTTCAACCTTTCATAGATACTCACAAAAGACTTATGAAGAAAAAATATCCCCAAATGAATGACAAGTTTTTGTTGATAGAGCATAATAATAGATTCATGGATTGGTTTAATAAAAGTGTATCTAATGATCCTAGTGCATCCGAGATACTTAGATGGTTGTCGTACAGGCCAAAATTTTGTGTCATTACCTGGAGTGCATACAACATTGGTCATTATACCTTTTATACAAAATCAAAAGATGATCGTAGTACAATGCAAAATAGCGGGGTTATGGTTGAAGCTGAATCGATGTATTTCTCTAGTTCGAAAGATAAGAATCCGATATTGGCAACTACCGCGTTTTATGGTGTCATTGATGAGATTTGGGAGATTGATTATGTTATTTTCAAAGTGGCTTTATTTAAATGCAAGTGGGTTCCAAATAATAGTAATGGTGTAGACATTGATGACTTAGGATTCACCCGGGTCGACCTTGGCAAGGCATCTTTTAATACAGAACCATTCATCATGGCTTCTCAAGCAAAACAAGTTTTCTATGTTTTCGATCCATCGGACAAATCGGGGAAATGGTCAATCGTTCTCCAAGGAAAATACATTCCTCTTAGTGATGAAAGTCTTGATATTCCTCCAACACCTTCTTACACAACACAAGTTCCTACCTCATATGATAAAGTTGATGGAGATGCCGTGCATGCTATACGACTCGATCATGAAGAAGGCATATGGAAAGATTAACAAGTACGTAATTTATTATTTATTCATAATATATTAATTGTATGTTATAGTTTAGAAGTATTTTTACTAACAAGTATAATAATTTGAAATTATAGGTATTTTGAGTCCAGACACCAGGCCAGGAGACAAGACACCAAGAGACAAGATACCAATACGCCAAGTTACAATTATGTGAAGTTATGTAATGTGTGTAAACTGTAATATGGTATATGTGATATTTTATTTATGTAGGTTGTTTGTTCTGATAAACTGTAAACTAGTATATGTGATATTATGAATATGACACGATTAATATTATTATGAAAACTGTATCACAAAATGTGAATTGTATTTTTCTGCTGTGCTGAGATATGGAGAACAATAATACAGGTAAAAAAATGGGATTAATTATAAAAGCAGGATGATATTTGTTAATTTTGCTGAAACTTTAGCGATGGTTATATTTCCAAACCGTTATAATATCTGGCGCGCTGGCCAGCAAAAAAGAAATATCAAAACTGTGCTGCTGGGAATCGAACAGAGGACAACTATATTTATTACAACGGTGTAATGTAAAACCGTTGTGATAGTTAGCGCACTTTCCTCATTATTAGAACGCTACACAAGGTCGTCGTTGTAAGTATCATATATACAACAACAATCTACATAACAACGCCCTCGTCCGCGTCATTATATGTCATTCTCAACCGTTGTTAAATGGGTTTTTCGTAGTAGTGCCTAATGCTAACTAGAAAGGAAAAGGAACGGGAAACAGGGAAACGAGGGGAAAAGAAAAAAGGTGACTCGGTAGGACATCGCCGTCCTAGGCCTACGTATTCTCTCGGGAGTGGGAAAGTCAGAGTCAACGTAGTTTGGGGGACTACAAGATTGACGGAGGAAGGTTGATCGCCAAGACATCGCCGTCTTGTGCCTATGTATCCTCAATCGGACGAGAGAGAGGAAGTCAGAGCAGTCGTAGTTCGACCTACAGGGTCTTTTTATTTTGAGTTTTTTAAGTGGATGACACCAATGTTCGCGTTCTAGCTGTTTAGGTGTTGCCGCTCATTGCGTGGAGTCTTACGCGTTTACTTGTTTGCGGTAGAACGGAAATAACATATCCTTTACGATTATAGTAAGGGAGTTGAGAAGAGAATCCCGAAGGAAGACGAATGTTTGTTTATGTTTTTTATAAGAAGTGTTTTGATTTATTGTTTGTAACTCGCATTGCACTAAATTCTATGACATAGGATCGAATGCGTCGCAAATCGACCCAAGACGGGACGCATGCTAAACACTCTAGGAAAGTGAAGAGAAACCCCTCACCCTCCATTTCCCATGTACTTAAGGCTCATGGCGTACAATACTCGTTGTATTTATTAAATGTTTTTTATTTTGTTTAGAGATGAGAAGAGAGAGGACTCAAAGTTGAAAAGAAAACAACTAGGGGAAACGAAGTCCTAATGTTGTCATACATTGTGGCCCTATAGTTAAGGTTAAGAGGGGATTAGCCTACTTGTTATCATGCATAGATTTCTAGCCTAATGTCTCTCCTACCTCCAACTTAATCAGAAATAGAGTGGAGCTAGGAATCCTAAGGGATCATGTGAATAAACACAAGTAAACATTATTCTAATCAATCACAAAAGAGAGAAGTAAAGAAGAGGTGAGATGAAGAAGGAAGCATATGAGTGTAAGAAAGCATGTAAAGTATCACAAGTAACTTACCATCTCCAATCCAAGCTCAACTATCAAGTAGTTGAAAGCAAAGTGTAAACCTATGTCTTAATGCACAAGTAAGTGCTCTAATTCTACCTTAGGATCAAAGTTAAACAATAAGCAATGAGAATTGAACCCTAAAGGTACATGACATACAAGGGGAAGTAGCTAAACCTACTCTATCCTATCTATGTTACTGTCCTAAACAATGTCAAAAGGTTACAAGTTATGTCTTACATCAATGGAAGTCAAGTCCTATAATCAAGCCACATATGAGATGTAAACATGTAGAAAGCAAGCTTGAAGTATGAAGAAGTAATAATGGAATTTACATCAATCATGTTCAAGTGGTTTGAAAGTTGCATCCAAAGATGGTACCTAAAGCATGCTTTAATCATTCAAGGTTACATAACAAGCAAACAAGTGTGAGATGAACTCATAAGGCATAGGTCAGAAGTGGAACCATGTATCTAATTCTCAAGATCAACCTCAAATTATCACAATATTTCATGTCTGAAATTCTGGTATAACAGATCCCAGATGTCCTACATGATGTCGAGACATCTGGTCTGACATAAATAGCAAGGCAATTATAGACATTTAAAGAAGTTGCTGAAAAGTAAAGTGCACACATAATTTGTTCACCCAGTTCGGTCTAACAACCTACATCTGGGGGCATACCAAGCCAGGAAGGAAGTCCACTATTAGCAGTATCAAATTACAGACTCAACAAACCAGTTGACAATTCACTAACTTAATCACTACCCAATGACCCTTATATCTAAGTCCTCCCTAGATAAGAGACTCCATCTCACTTCCAATCATCGCAATGATGTCTAGCAGTCAATATCTCAGTCACTGCATCAACGGCTTGATTTCCAAAAACTCTCCAAACACATAGAAATAGAAGACACACTCCTATAACAATACCTAGACATGACCCTCATGACTAAGAACAATACTTAGAGTTGCTTAACAGCTTCCTCTAAGAACAATGACCATCTCACAATCCGAGTGGTTCACACATACCAACTCTCCTAGAGTGTGGTTCACAAACTCAGCCCTTAGAATTTACATGATGGCTGGCTTCCAAAACTAGGTTACAATGCTTCTATTTATAACCTATTTCTCAACTGGATTTGGGCTTTAAATCTCAGCATATTAACTGCTACAAATCTGCAGAAGATTCTGCTACTAAATAGATCTTCAATTAAATCTTCAAATAAATCTTCAAATCTTTTAACCTTAAAAACAGCAACAAGATCTGCTCCAAATCTGATTGCAACTGAATATATCTTAACCAAGATATTCGCCTACAATCTCTCACTCTCTTCAGCAGAATATCTCTCCAATAACAGAAACACGTAGCCCTAATAAAACAACTCAGACGAATGTTTTATCAACTGATGTCTTAACATCGGGTTTGACATCAACACAGAATCTGCAACCATTTACAACTTAACACAACCAGAATGTTAGAAACTCATGTTGAAACATCAACCATGACATCCACATTGTTTTACCAAAATTCCAGCCAACTACAAGAACTAACAATGTCAAACTCAATCTCCAAAGCTAAGGGAAGTAAGGGTCAAAACCACACTTAAGCATCTTCTAAAGCATGTAACTTATTAACCAAGCAAATAGAAAAGAAAGAACATGGTAAAGTAACATCAAAGCATCTACACCAGAAGTAAGAGACCTATAATATCTCATATTTGAATGCCAAAAACAATGAACAAAAATGACATACAAATGATGTTACAAGAGTGGTAAAAAATTCACTTTGTCTTCCACTAGAAGCAAAACAAGTTCAAGTATGTAAAAATAAATCCAAAGTAAAGTAAATCAAGTGTTTATACACATGGGGCAGTGGAAAATGATATGTGGAATGGTAAATTTGAATATCACAAGCATTGGACAAATATGGCACATCCAAAGTTCAAGTGGAAACAACAAAGTTAAATTCTTATTCATGTTCAAACTTGTGAAAGCATAATACCAATTAGGAACATGTGAAGTGACCTATAAATCCATGCGGGTAGGCTATGATTCATGCTAATCCATATGTGAAATGATGCACAAAAATATCCCAAAGAGGATTGCACAAATGCATCATCAAACTAAAACATCTAAGCAAACATCGAGTGAGACTGGGTAAGAAAATTTAGGGTTCAAAGAAATCATGTGAGTCATGATCAAAAAGCCACATCCAAAGATAAAAAAGGAACCTAAAAATGTAATTGTGTATAGGCTTAAACATGCCTTCAAAATTGGTCTTAAAGAGCTCACACACAAGTATTAAACTTGACCTAGTTCTAGCATGTATCAAAAGATTAGTCATGTAATGGAATTGTACATGAAAAATAGTTAGATTCTTTAGAAAATTATAATAAATTAACCATGTCATGTTAAGGTCAGTGAGTGATCCTGTAAAAAAAATTGGATCAAGAGTATGCACTAAGGGTGCTCAAAAAATTGCAAACATTAGGCATATTTCACTTAGTGATCATACAAACACAAGTCATAAAAAGTACTTAGAATGTGACTCAAAAATTATGATCAAAGCATGAATTTAACATGTAAATATTCTATTATCAAGTTTCAAAATACACACAAAAAATTAGATCACAGCTATTAATGGAAGGTCATTTTTCAAGGCTTGAATCACAAGGTATACCAATTTGGATATCCACCAATCATAAATTGAGAAAAAATATAAATGTGATTAAAAATGAAAATAAAATTCATAAAAAATTAAATAAAACATTCAAGAATCACCATGAATTATTTCATAATTTTAGGCAATAAGAACTATTTTTAAAATTTCATTATTGAACGTGTAGTAAAAAAGAAATGAGAAAAGCAAGGATGAAGGGGGTGCGTACATAGCAAAAATACAGTTCAGAAACCCTTGGGCCCAAGAAGCCGGGGACGCGCTTAGCAATGCTGGACCCAAGATGCCAAAAACACACTCAGATTAATATCATGCTATTCAAAAAAAAGAAAAAGGAAATGGCAAGTGTATTAGTCACGTGTGGAAATGACGTCATCGTCTCATTAATGTGTTGTAAGCAAATCATTGGCTGATTTGAATTAAAATAACATGCGGGCTAAAGAAACATACACGCTGGTAAACAATTTAAGCATGGACCAATGATGACGCACTGATCAGCCACGTAACTTAGGGTTTTGACCACGCTCGTCGGAGATGACCTTCCGATCATCTTCTCCGGCTAAACCCACCGGAGCTCCAGCGAAAACACGTCCAGAAATGACAGAACTATAGACCATTTCGCACGGATTTTTGCGTAGATTACCAATATACCATTAGAATTTTCATACAATCAATATACACAGAGAATCAAACACAATAATTTAGATCTGAGATTCTCAAGATCTCACATTTCAACCAGCTCTAACCACTAACCAATACCTACTAATATAGGGCTTCTTATGCCCTGATTCTCATGCCCTAAATCACCTTGATTCCTTCTATAATGAGGCCTGAAAATTCGAGAACTAACCTGTATGGAGGTGCAATTTTAAGCTTCAAGAAACACGGAAAACTTCGTGCAAAGCTTCTAATCTACACTGTGAGCAAAATAAATGCTCCAGGACCTTTGAATCTTGAGGAAAAAGAAAGCTTGCTAATGGAAGAAGGGGAATCCGCAGATGAAAACACAGCTCTCCCAGATCAGTGGAAATGCACACAGTAGTTAGAATTCACTAAGGTGATGACAATGGTGAAGAGAAACCCTGGAAAAACTTCCAAAATTGTTGATTCGAAGCTATGAAATTCAGAGAAAAAGAAGAAGTTTTTTGATATGATTTTGGTGATAATGAATCTGTAACTGAATTTGTTAGGGTTTAGGGCTTTATATATGGATGGTTAATGAGAGTTAATCATTTAATCATGGTTAGAATCTTCAGTTAGAGTGTGGTTATGAGAATGAAAAAGGAGAATGAATTCATGCTTGGCACGAGTTAGTTATTTGTATGTGTGCACGGTGTATCATGATGAGGATAATGGTGATGTATGATAATGAGGTGTTGACATTAGCTGGTATGGATGGAATAACAACAACTTGTTTATTAAGTTTCACTTTTCCCTTTCTTTGGCATATGAGGTATGTTTGGTATGTGAATGGTTTGTGTAAGATATGGCATGGTTTAATGAGGTAAAGATGGCTAGGATAAGTGATGCACATGGATTTTGGTTGCAACAAGAATAACATGAAGTAATATTGCATTTGGAGTGACATGAACAAATGACAAGCATACTCATGGTAGTGACTTTGGGACCTTGTATCTCAATGGATCTTGCATCAAATCACATGGTTTTGGTGTCTTTGGAAAGCTTTCATGGCCTAGAACAATATTGATGTTTATAGAAGTTGGATTAGAGGTCCCTAACATGGTATAAATCAACCATGAAAGTGTCATGATACAAGCTGCCAAAAGGTGTTGAAAAATTTCTAAGTTTTTTAAGTTTCACAACTTGGAGGCCATGACTTTGGAGCACCATAACTTTATGAATATTGATCCAATCTTTAAGCTCTTGGTAGCAAATTAAAGAAGACACTTGATACTACAACTTTTGTGTCTAAATTAGATTGAGAAAAGGCTTGGAACATGGTGGAAATTGGTGTTGAAAACATGGTCACAAAGCTGACTTTTAGAACTTAGAAAAATTTCTAAGTTTTTTCAATTGAACAACTTAATGATGCCAACTTTGATTGATCATAACTCTTGATCTAGAAATCCAAATGGAACATTCTTTATATGGTTGGGAAGCTTGGAATACACACTACAACTTTCATTTGAGAAAAAATTTCAAATGAAGCTTGGATCATAGAGAAAAATGGCTATAAAGTTGGTTGCATGGCATGAAAAACATTCCCAAAATGGAAAGTTTCAAAACCCTAAATTTCCAAATTAAGTAACTTTCCAAAATTCTTGATTTTCCTTGATTCCTTTAATATTTCTTGATCAAATCTCACCCATTGACCATATTTGACATGATGAACATGAATTTGACCAAAAAAAGTCATGAGTTGACTTTTTCCTTGATCAGTTGACTTTATTCCCAATCTGTTTGATTTTTAATCACCTGGCCAATTGAAAATCCTGTGAAAGGCATTGATGGTCCATATTCCAATCCTAGATGCTTGGGAACACATATAGAGCCATGGAATCAAGTCTTGCCCAAAAATCAGAAATAAGCTGATTTTAGGCAAAACCCTAGTTTTGGCACTAGATGATAGGAGATGTTGACTGATGATCAAAACCCCAATTCCTCTGGAGATAATGGAAATCCTCTTAAACCAAGATGTTGTAGGTGATGAGATGGTATCAAAGCTCCAAGATGCTTGCTCAGTGGAATTGTCAGATGTTCAAATGCACAAAACCCTAGTTGGAAGATCAAGAGACAGAAGGAGGTGATTCTCTTTAATTTTCTTGCATATCTCAAGCTCTTGATAAAAGGGTGGACCAAATGGGAGGTCTTGAGTCTTGAGGGGTCTTTGTGGCTTGAGTGATTAAGTATATCTCATTCTCTTTGCTTTGTACAATAAATGATGAAGGAACCCTTGATACCATGCCTTTGGAAGATCAATGATGCTTGTGTAATGTTTATGGCCTAAATGCATATGAGATGTGAAACATAAGCCACTTATTGGGTATAAATAAGAGGGAATATTTTGGGATGTTAAAGCTGCCCCTATTCAATCTACTATGGACCTGAAGGGATGAGAGCGTCGGCTTTCAGACATTCGAGGTAAATTGGGATTGAATACCATAGGAAACAGAAAATTTGCACTATAGGGGTATAAATAAGGGTTGAAAATGGGATGAGTGTAAAACTCCACTGGGGATGAAAGGGTAGGTGAGATTGAAAAATCTTTAGGGATATGAAACGGCACAAACGGGTGTCAAAGAATGAGAACGAACATGAATGGGGGATTCAGTTGACGACACGAACGAGTATTGGAAGATGATACTTACATGTATCAAGGAAAGATGGACAAGGAAAGATGAGGGTGAGCACGGACGAGTGTCAAGAAGAAAATTTAATACCAAAATAACCACACCAAATTCGTAACCTGCAAGGGGAGGGACGACTCCACTGGGGGACGAGTCATAAGAGGTGTACCCATTAATACGGACAGCGAAACAAACACGAACGGGTGCTTAACTGCTCTGGAGATAAACACAGACAAGTACTTAGTATTAGTACATATGAGTGTTGGAGAAATTATTGTGAGTATATGGACTCTAGGATCATTACGGACGAGTATTGATGAAGTCGAAACGAACACGGACGAGTGCCTAAGATCAATATGGATGAATATTGATGAAACTGAAACAAGCACGAACGAGTATTGAAAGACCACAGACGAGTGTCTACACATCTAGGATCAATACGAATGAGTATTGATGAACCTGAAACAAACACGAACGAGTATTGAAAAACCACGAACGAGTGTCTAAGAATCTAGGGTCAATATGAACGAGTATTGATGACCCTGAAACAAACACGAACGAGTGTTGAAAGACCACGGATGAGTGTCTACGATCAATATGGACAAAGTGTTGAGGAGATGAAATCGAACACAAATGGGTGTCGAAAGAACACGGATGAGTGATTAAGATCAGTATGGAATCAATACGAACGAGTATTGGCGAGACTGAAACAAACACGGACGGGTGTCGAAAGACCACAAACGAGTGTTTAAGAATTTAGGGTCAATACGAACGAGTATTGATGAACCTGAAACAAACACGAACGAGTGTTGAAAGATTATGGATGAGTGTGTACGATCAATATGGACGAATATTGATGAAACTGAAGCAAACACGAACGAGTGTTGAAAGATCACAGACGAGTGTCTACGATCAATATGGACGAATATTAAAGATACCGAAACAAATACGAACGAGTGTTGAAAGGGTGTGGGATTAATATGGATGAAGTATTGAAGAAATGAAACAAGCACAGACGAGTGTTGACCGGACAATGCCTTGAAAATATCAAGATTAACACATACAAACTTTGGGCGATGGGTGTGAGGGACGACTCTGAGAGGATAATGGAATCCTAGCCAGACTTCTCTGCTAGGGAATGAAGGTCAATGAGAGTAGGATTGACAAATTTACTACCCTAAGGATTGATTGGGGTGCCTGATTGGGGCTACAGTTACACCGTTTTCTGCTGGGGAAAAGAGAGAAGCCTGAACAGACGACTCTGCAGAGGAATACCAGTGAGATGAACGAGTTCATTGGCAACTTTACTAGGGATAAAGTAAGGTTAAAACTCCTGAGTTAAACCACTTTCTGTTGGGGGACGTCTGGCAACGGGAATATTAAAACCTGGCTTATGCTTCGAATGCATATGTATGAATTTTTCTATGGCGTAATGCTCCATACAAAAAGGAAATGCTACGCGTTTTGAGGATGCAATGATTACTATATGAAAAATTCAAAGAGGATCCTCGGTCGAGGATAACGATTATCAATTCTGCTGAGGAAGCGATCACTGATCTAATCTTCTGAATTTCTGTGGAGCAAGATCAACAACTCGGTTAGGGAGTAATGCTACTACATCTGGACTCTAGATTACGAAGAATGATGACCCTGTTGGGGAGACATCACCTAAACCAATCCTGCTTAGGGAGGACCTAAAACCATTGAACTTGGTTGGGGAAATGACAACCTTCTGACCTGGCTGCTGGGGAGAACTAAGATAAAACATGTCTCTGTTGAGGAAGGAAACGTTTCCTGACTTGATGAGGAAGTTATGCACCAGTACTCTGTGGGGAGGGAAATGCTACTGGAGAAGGGAGGTCAAACGAGCCTCTTGCTGGGGATGACAACCTGCTTGGAGAGCAAGAACCAACCATCTTTACCTTGTCTGGGGCTTGAACTCTCGCTGGAGAAAAGACAAATCCAATTCTGATTGGGGAAACCAGATCTTTGGACTCCTGCTAGGGAGGATAGTAAGAGGACATTACCTCTACCGAGGATGATACCATCTTGATTGTTTCTACTAGGGAGACATTCATTTACATATCTGAACCATGCCTCCAGTGCTGTGAGAAGATAGTGGTTTTTGACTTGCACACTGACCTTCTAGTACGAATACCTGTGCCTGCAAACACAAAAAAGATACACACGTGTGCCCCGGGGTGTTATATGGTCTGAATTTACCACCTAAGGACATTTAACATTCAAAGAAATTTTAAATGTTTTCACGCATGTTCTTGTAGAGCTTTATTGTTTTCCAATGCAATGTTTATAAAAAATTCGAACGTTTTTGCAAACAAAACAGTAAAATGAAAACAAAAGAGAAAGCTATTTGAGTGAAAATGAATTTATTGATTGGATGGGCCTGTAAATAGGCATTTACATTAGGAAGCAATTCCTAGAAAGAGGTAATTGCATAAAAGGAAAAGAAACTACATTAGTGGCAATTTAAAAAATAGATTTCCATTGAGTTTCAATTCCGCTATGACTTGTATGTCTTCAAAACGCTCCAAATACTCTGCTTTCTGAGGAAGGTAATTTGACTGATTCCTATCCTTCGAAATTCCCAGATGTTGAAAAGAGATGAGGTACAAACTACTCAGATCGCAACCTTTCGCTTTAATCCCTAACTTTTTCCTGGATCGCCCTTTACAGGTTTTCAATCCACCGGGATACCCATTTTTGCTTAAGTTGCCTTTTCAGGTTTTCAACTTAGCGGGTTTACTCATTTTTTCTTTTTATATCCCTAATTTTTACCCGAACCTTTTTCCTTTTTTATGGTTCGCCGGGATGCCCCTTTTTTGCCTAGACTTATTCTTTTTGCTGTCCAGCGGGTCTCTTTTATACGAAGTATTTTTTAACTGCGTCTGAGTTCACAGGGGACGTAAAATCTTCACCGTCCATAGTTGAAAGCATCAAGGCTCCTCCAGAGAAAGCCTTCTTAACAACGTATGGGCCTTCATAATTCGGGGTCCATTTGCCCCTGTGATCTGTCTGTGGAGGAAGAATTCGTTTCAACACTAAATCACCAGCCTTGAAACAACGAGGACGCACTTTCTGATCAAATGCCCTCTTCATCCTCCTCTGATATAACTGCCTGTGGCATACAGCTGCCATTCATCATTCTTCAATGAGGCTCAGCTTGTTGAATCTTGTTCGGACCCATTCAGCTTCGTCTAGCTTCACATCCATCATAACCCTCAAAGAAGGAATCTCAACTTCAACTGGCAGGACTGCTTCCATACCATACACAAGTGAGAACGGAGTTGCACCGGTTGACGTACTCACTGAAGTACGGTACCCATGTAAAGCGAAAGGCAACATCTCATGCCAATCCTTATGCGTCACAACCATCTTTTGCACAATCTTCTTAATATTCTCGTTGGCTGCTTCAACAACACCGTTCATCTTTGGACGGTACGGAGAAGAATTATGATGTTCGATTTTGAAGCTCTGGCATATCTCTTACATCATCTTGTTATTGAGATTAGAACCATTAGCAGTGACGATTCTTTCAGGAACCCCATAACGGCAAATGATCTCCTTCTTGATAAACCAGGTGTTGCAGTGAGAATCGGATATCAAGCTATTAGTTAACTTGAATCACACATCTTGAAGTTCACCACCGAGCTTTGATTTATCCAAAGGAAAGGGTAAAGATCGAAGAAAACCCTAATTGCGCTATGTGAAGACACAGCTAGGTGATCTAAGGTTCGGGGGTTGGTTATACCTAGGGAAGGTGTTAGCATCCTAGATATCCGTAGTACTCTACAGGAACCTCTTGTTTATATTTGTGTTATGTTATGTTTGCTTGCTAAAGGATCTGATAAGGGTAAGGTAAAGACCTGAGTGCAAAAGGTAAAGACCTAAGGTATGCTCACCAAGATGTCGCATCTCGTGCCTATGTATCCTGATAAGGATGGAATCAGAGCAAACGTAGTTCACCTCAATGAAGGTGAGGAACCATTGACTATGGTCAAAGTTCCAAGAGGGAATGAGTATGATACTCATGTAGAGTTAAAGAACTCTCTAAGTCTAAGTTGACAGACTAGTCTAAGAGGTTGACTTTGAACAAAGTCAAGAGGGAAGTGAATACTCATGATGATGAGAATTACATAGAGTTTAAGAACTCTATCCTAATTCTAAGTTAAAAGGGTGAATGGCTCTAATAAGGCCAAAGGGAAAATGAACATCATTATGATGATGCTCACATAGAGTTGAAGAACTCTAGGTGGATCCTAAGTTGTAAGGTAAGTGGCTCTAATGAGGCCAAAAGGGAAGTAAGCAAATATGATGATAGTGCTTACAAGAGGAGGAAATCTAACTAGGTCAAGGGGGAAGTGGCTCTAATGAGGCCAAGGGTAGAAGATGGCTCTAATGAGGCCAAGAGGTAATGAGCTATCTATGACATTAAAGTCAATAGAAAGACTTTCCTTTGGAAGGAAGGGAACAAAGAGGGTTAAGGAGAAGAGCTAATAAGCTAGCCTCACTAAAGGGGATAACTTAATAAAGTTAAAGATAACAAGAACATCCATACATTAATTTAAAGATGGTAATAAACACATGGATATAATACATGGATGATGATGGTGAATGTGGTGACATTCAAGGTAAGTATCTTAAAAAGTACACAAGTATTATGTAATCACACAAGAATCATTCATCAATGAACAAGGTAAGCACCTAAAGGGAATATGATACAAGTCTAGACTTCTTAAACAAATAGGTAATGACCTAATATGGGGAAAGTATTTGACCTAATCTTTATGTGAAGGTAAAGTATCACTTATGTTATTTTAAAGGTCCACTTTTATGAAAGGGAAGTCTAAACACATATGTACATAGTATAACCTAAGTGGATGGTTTGTATCTACATTGATATCATATATACATGAGGGGGAGTCCTAATTTGAAGGTAAAGACCTATCTAAGACTTCATGGGGATGACAAGAGGTTCACACATTCTAAGGTAAACATATACACTTACAAGTGTACCTAAAACCAAACCTACAATTATGCACAAGTCTAAGTCATGGGGGATTGATCTTAGTATGTTAAAACAAACTTATACAAATCCTAAAAGATAAGGGAAACCAAAATTTATAACCCTAGAAGTCAAGATCATTCTAAGTAACCTTAAAAAACTCCTATGTTTCACATATGAATAAAAGCTCTAAAAATAAATATTTTTGGAGATTTTTAAATGTAACAAAAAAATACACAACAAAAGAAAAACAATGCAAAAAGAATGGATTAAAAAAACCCTAAAATTGAAGAAGTTATGGAGTTAGGAAGTTTATAAAGAAAGCATAAAACACAAAGTGATAAAAAAAAGGGAAATGTCTTAGCTTGGTGTTGAACCCACGCACCCAACCTCACAACCTAAAAGGTCTACCAACTCCACCAGCGCGCGCATTGAGGCAGATTCGAACCACAGTCTTTGGCATGGCAAACACTCTCAAACCCTCCTCCTGGACCAGCGGTGCTACGCTCTCATCCAATATCTATATAGCACAAAAAACACATAAGGCATACATGTTACAAGACGGACACCTCAGCGCCATGTCACATACACTCAGCGCCATGTCACCTTCTTCCTCTCTTTCTTTTCACTCTCCTTGCTTGTGCCCTAACTTAGGCTGGTACCCAGATTTTCAACACAACATAACTTCTTCATCTCTCAACCATTTCACATTTTGTAAAAACCTAAATTGAAGTATTTTCTACAAGGAATCTAATGGTCACACTGTCTTGTCCTAAAACTAACTACGTGCTTCATAAAACACTCAACAACAGTGCAACATCACCAAAAAAACTTGTTTAAAACCTCACATGTTCAAACCAAATAAAGCAAGTAAGGCTTCAAACATGCTGTACATAGAGCAGACTACATTTTTCTATAAGCATGAGACAATGAGATGCAAAGAATCTGAGCTTAGAGTTTCAAATAAACTTACCTCTTGGAACAGGTCCAAGGCCTCTTCAAATGAGGTTACAAAAGTGAAATAAGATTTCCTTTAGGCTTGTTGATACTTGAAGTGATGACTGGAGTGCTTGAAATTTAGGGAGACTGCTTCAAACTTCAAACCTGTGCTCATTTGAAAATGGGAGTTTAGAAATGGTGGATGTTATGTAAGGTGTTACAAAAATTATTTATGGTTTTGAACAAGCTCTGTAGGGTGCTTAGGGAAGGATTATGGAGTTTGTTTGTGAGTTGCACGAGTGAAATGAAACTGGACAGTGGTTTTGCAAGTTTTGAGAGTTCTTGCAAAAGCTATGGGAGAGAGAGATATAAGGGTTATCAGAGTGATTGCTTATGTTTTCTGAGGCTTAATGAGGCCCTCTATTTATAGGCAAAGGGTGGAGGTTTAAAGCTAACCAGATGGTTGAGTTTTCAACCTTTTGGCTCGGTTGCATTTCAACTTGGAGTTTCAAATATTTTGTCATTTCCAAGCCATGTACCATGCTCCTCTAGGGTGGTTGGACATGTTCAGAGCTTTTGGCTTCTTAGTACAAACCTTTTGAGTGTGGAAGAACAATTACACAGCTCAAGACAAGTTGACATTGCTAAAAAGTGGCTTTATGTAAATGGCAATGTCACCTTTGTGCCAAAAATGGCAAGATTCATGAGACAATGCTTGAATCACTTGGATAATACTTCAAAAGCAATTATACTTATTTGATTTGAGCCAAATTAACAAGTAATGAGGTCTGCCACACGAGATCATGAGGATTTGGAGTGATTTTGCAAGTTGAAACATCATGCTCATGACCAAAAAATCAAGTTTGTGACCTCAACTTCATGGATTCGAAACTCACAGCTCACACATTGGATTAAGGTGTTCTAGTACTTTTTGGAAAGCTCCAAGTATGCTCTACAATGTTCTTGTTCACTCCAAGTTATGAATCCAAAGATATCATGATGGAAATGAGCTTGAAGTTGGCTGCAAACTAGGGCAAAAAGAGTGAAATCTCACTAAGTCATAAATTGTCTTGAACTTCCAAGCTTCCTAACCTAAAAACCAAGCCTTTTTTGGAGAAGGACCCTCTAATACATTTTAAATTTCATGATGAGAGCTTCAATTTGAGCTTTCAACCACAAAAATTAGATGTGTGGTTTGAAAGTTATGGCTCTTCAAAGTTCACACAAGGACTAAATTCTCCCATACTTAGAAAAATTTCAAGAAACAAACTTTGCTCTTTTTGCAAGAAACCTATTAAATATTGAATTCTAATGCTCTAACTCAAAAATCAAACATGTCTTGATGGAATATGGCTTGAATACTTCATCTTAGATCAAAAACATCAAAAGTCAAAAGGTTGACTTTTCAGACAAAACCCTAATTTGGGGCCAGATGAACTTGAGGCTCATTGCACTTGTGATGAGAGCCAAACATGCTTGATTTCTTGATGAATAAGGCCTATTGAATGTAGGTGAGCTCAATTGGTTGATGAACCAATCAAAGCATTGACTGATCACACCAAAGTTTCCTTGTAATTCTTCAGGTCAAAACCCTAATTCCACAACTCTTGATTTTATGGTTTCTCCTTGATTTCTCTTGATCCAATCACATGAGACCATGGAACATGATTTGAAAACTTCATGATTGGCCCTCAAGGCCAAAGATTGATCTTTTGGAGCCTCATTTGACTTTCTTGACCAAATGACTTCAGACATCTTTCTTAACCACCTAGTGAACACTTGGGATGAATGTATTCAGCCAAGAAATGTCTTAGGAGACTTTGAGATGTATGAGTGTCATACCCCAAATTTTGACCACAAGATTTCCCATAATTGTGAGAATCATCACCATAATATGGATGTACCTTCATGCCTCACCAATCTCCTCGAGGATTGTTGAGCTTTCACTACAATCAAGAATTAGGGTTTTGAACCCTCTCAGAGCATTTAGACAAAGGATCAATCAAGAATTGACATGATCTTCAACTTGTATAACATCTCAAACACCCATAAGGGATCAAGAGGACTCCCACATCAAGAACCAAGCACAAAGTTGCCACATTTCAAGTGGTTCGAGCCTCTAAACACCCGATGTCACCAAATTAGGGTTTTTATCGACCGAGGCCTCCAGAGTGAGATTTTCATAAGAGGATGAGACAAGACTTCAAAGTATGTCTCAATATGTTCAAAATAACCCTAGGAGTCCTTTTAAAAAGTTAAAACACCCTCAGAGATTGTATTCTCCAAAAGTCGGGAATTAGGGTTTCGCCGCGCCGAACCGCTCCGGAGCCAAAAGTCAAAACATGATTTTTTTGGCAAAAATGATCCTTATGACTCATATTTTCATAAAATATGATCTATAATGTCATTTGAACAAGAATTTATCAAGAAATCATGATAACTTGTAAAAGGGGTAATTTTGAAAAATTGAAAATTTTTCTAAGTTACTAAATTTGAATGGTTTTGGTGCCAACTTCCAAGGACCATAACTTCTGATCCAAGCAGCCAGTTTGAGTGATCCGAAGCCTGATTTGTAGGTCTTCATACATTCTACAAAAGCTTCAACTACCTCAAACTCCAATTCTTCATAGATTTGTAGTTATGGATGGATCAAAGTGGTAAAAAAATCAAAGATTAAACACTTAGTGAAAACTGTCCGAGTTTTCAGCCTTGAACATCAATGTTCATGAGGATTTTACAGTTGGATTCAAATAGTTTCAAGTCAAACTATGATCACATATGGATTGTATCATGTTGGGACTTTCTAAAAAGCACAAGAGCTTTCCATAACTCCATTTGAGCAAGGAGATATGATCCTCCCAAAATGGCACATTCCAACTGTCATATACAAGGCAGTTTTGTGCACTTTTGCTCGAGCTGGCCAAATTGTACAACTTTGAGCGTTGTCACACTTCTGAAAACATATAAGGATCTTATCCAAGTAAGTACCTCTGATCTACAAGCCTTGTAAGCCAAGACACCACCCCTTTTGGCATGTGGAATTCAATGTTCCAAATCCAAAAACTCCAATTTTGTTTCAAGGCATTCAAGAGGTGCATTGAGGTGGCATGGAATGAGTCTTTAATCACTGAATGAGTCAAGCCTTATCCCTACAACAGAAGGCCATAGGCCTGTGCTCTAATCTCAAGTCAATGATCATGGAAGACTAGAATTCCTTTATGCAACCATTGGCCACAAACCTGTACCAGTTGCCATTCACTATTTCTTGCAAAACAAACTTGCTCTACTATAAATAGAGCTCATTTGTGATCAGTTTGAGTACACCAAAGTGTAGCGAGCGATTTTGGACGCGGTTGCGAAGCGCTATCGCTCTTTGATGTCTACAGCTTGATTCATTTTTTATCCTATTAAAGCTGATGAAGGAAGGGAAATAGATGTCTCAAATTAACCCTGCTTGCAAATTGAGTTTAAACAGTCAAAACTGTTGGTTTACAGATGCTACAAAGATTCGGGGTCTCTATCAGGTTTATTTTTTTAAAAGTGGTGTTCGGTTAATTGGTGGGGGGTTAAGATGTTAGGACAGATATATGAAAGTATGGGGATTTTGGTTTTTTTGTTTAGTGTGCTCGCTAATATTTTTCTTTCAATCTTATGCCTACGTATTCCCGTTTACCGAAACAGGGAAATCAGAGCGTTCGTAGTTCCTCCTATTCTATGGGAGGAAATGGTTGTTTTGGTGTCTTGTTCAAAGCCCAAGACGTGAAGCGAAAGGTGGTTTGTATCTTGTTCAAAGCCCAAGATGTGAAGCTGAAAGGTCTATTTGTATCTTGTTCAAAGCCCAAGATGTGAAGCTGAAAGGGGTTTGACTTTAGAGAGAATTTGTCATCTCTAAAGGGGGTCTGTACGTCACAACTGTTTATAAAGGAGAATTACTTTAACCGGGATTTGTGAATCTGGTAATGCCATAATTTCCTTTAAAGGGGATTTTAACCTGAAGGAGAAGACTTTAACTCAGTGTAGAGCAATGCTATCTTTCCTTAGGAATTTCTCATGCTAAAAGAGGGACAGTGGCGTGGATGTAGATGATCCAGAGGCTTGCCGCTTACAACAATTAGATGAAGGGGAAGGAGTTGTTGATGTTTGTGTACTGTGAACGAGGCACAACTTGGATGCTAAAAGGTTGATTGGATTAACCAGTGGTTTTCTTATACAAAGCCTAAGAGGAGGCTAATATGTGTCTCGTACAAAGCCCGAGAGAGAGGCTAAAAGGTTTTTGACTCGACGATAGAGTCTTTTGGTATCTCGTATAAAGCCCGAGATGGAGGCTATTTGACTCAACAAGAGAGTTTTTTTTTGTATCTCGTACGAAGCCCGAGATGGAGGCTGAAAGGTTTGACTCAACAAGAGAGTGATTTATACTCGACAAGAGAGTGATTTATACTCAACAAGAGAGTGTTTTTGTATCCCGTACGAAGCCCTAGATAGAGGCGGAAATTTGTTTGGCTCAATAAGAACCTTTTTGTATCTCGTATAAAGCCCGAGATTGTGGCGAAATGGGTGATTGACTCAACGAGGGAGTCTCTTATGTGTCTCGTACAAAGCCCGAGAGAGAGGCTAAATGTTGTTTGATTCCGCTGGGGAGAATCATTGTACAAAGCCCAAGAGGAGGCTAGGGTTACTGTTTCAGTTGAGTGACAGGTCCAATATGCTGATTTAAAGAGAAAATCAGTTCTTATATGAGTAGTGTTTGCACTCAGGGATTTTGATTCGGGGATCAGGGATATTTCCTGTTCTTTAAGGAATTGGGAAATCCGAAGGGTATTGAGACTGTCCGAGTCTACAGGTTTTCTTCCCATTTAATGAAGGGGTTACTTGAGAATGTCTTTGAGACTCAAGGATATTAGACTGTCCGTGTCTAGAGTTTTATCTTTTGTACTATGCTTTGAGAAACAGTAGTAGACTCTTTGAAAGGACTGTTCTATGCAGATGACTAAGTTCTGTTCCTATACCTCTAGGAGGTCGTCGGGACAATTTGTACGAAGCCCAAGAGAAGGCTGGAAACTTTTAAGAAGCCGAGTGGTCCTTGTACTAAGCCTAAGAGGAGGCTATCATTCCCGGAGGAAGAGATCATTATACGAAGCCTAATAGGAGGATGTGAATACTTCTAAGAAGCCGAGAGGTCCTTGTACTAAGCCCAAGAGGAGTCGGGGTTGCTTTTAGGAAGCCTGTGGGTCCTTGTACGATGCCCAAGAGGAGGCCGATGCTTTTAAGAAGCCCGTGGGTCCCCAAACCCCAAGAAATTCAAGACAGGCTATTCACAGGGAATAGATCAAGCCAGGAAAGTCCGAGAATTTGGAAGAAACTCAAAGATGCCATTCACGGAGAATACATTCATCTCCGGGAGTAGAGTTTCTTGACAATTCCTAATGAGGACAGCCGAAGAGAAGACTGTATCTGGTGATCCTATTGGGAATCTAGTTTTCTATTTCTACGAATAAACGAAACGGCGTCACCTAGTTCTAGACGTAGTTGCCGGGGAAACTCTAAATATCTATACTATTATTACACAGTTGATATGAGTTTATGAAAGAAGACTTACAGGAAAACAACCCCACAATACAGTTATATGTATATGAAAGCGGTAAATGAAAGCGTATAAACACTTACTCGGTTGTAGAGCTTCCATGCTGTTTGGTTAGTTGTTCAACAAAGATAGATTGGAAACAACAGTATATTCAAAATCAAAGGAGAAAGTGCTTTGAAAAAGAAAGATTTGGGGCTTACAGCTCAAGGAGAGGCCCAGGGTTTTATCAGTGAGCGCACTGTTTGAATTTGTACCGAAGGACTTATACAAGTGACTGAGGCCCAAAAGGTTTTCTGTACAAAGGGATGGGTCTCACACTCTCTCAAGAGGCCCAAAGAGTTTTAAGAAAGGAAATGGGTCTTACTACTCGAGGGTAGGCCCAGTTGACTTTTCGTTAAAAATGGCGATCGCGCCGAGGTTTTCTTTTAACGCAGAGGGACTTATACAATAAGTGAGTCCCACAATTGTTTTGGTTAAAAGGGTATTGGGTCTTGCACTCTATTAGAGGCCCAAAAGTTTTGAGAAAAGAAATGGGTCTTACTACTCGAGGGTAGGCCCAAGGTTTTTTGTTTAGAAAAGGCGATGATCATGCTATTTGTTTTTGAAGGTATTGGGACTTATACAATGCACTGAGGCCCAAAAATGATTTGGTCAAAAAAGGATTGGGTCTTACACTCTATTAGAGGCCCAAAAGTTGACTTTTATGCACATTTGACTTTTTATCAGATGAATTCCAAACTGTGCAATTCTTCATGAAATCATGTCCTTGACCTAAATCAAACTTGATGGACATGTTCCATGGGTGTCATAGGGTATATTGAATCATGCCTTAGGGCTTGGGAGCATGTCCTGGTCAAAAGTCAAAGTTACAGTTGACTTTCCTTGCGAAACCCTAATTGTGGTGCAGATGAAATTGAGACTTATTGCTCAAGCTTCTTGGATTAATCCATTGTTCCAAATGGATCAATATAGTTCATTAGAGACCCTCAAACACTCTCTTGAGGTCTTGGCTCATGATTTGCCCTAAAAGTCAACTTAGGGGTGAATTAGGTCAAGAAACCCTAATTCCTGATTTTTGATGAATGCATCCCCTGAGGCAAAATTGACTTGATGATTGGGTCCATGAGGTCCCATGAAGTATATTAGGTTATGTTTTGGATCATTGGCTTGTGCCCAGATGAAAAATTTCCATCTGGAGGCCCTGGTCGACCAAAACCCTAATTTGGTGACACTATCGATCTTGAGGCTTGATCCACCTAGAAGGGAGCAGCTTTGTGCTTAAGCCTTGGAGTGGGAGTCCTTTTGATCCTTTGTAGCAACTTGAGAGGTTAGACAAGTTGAAGATCATGTCATTCCTTGATTGATCATTTGTCTAAAGCACTGAGAGGGCTATAAACCCTAAATTTGATTGCAGTGGATGCTCACCCATCTTTTGGGAGACTAATGAAGTATGATGGTTTCTCCATATTGTGATGATGATTTTCACAATGATGGGAAACCTTAGTGGTCAAAATTTGGGGTATGACACAATGCACCCAAACTGATGCTTTCCTTAAACTCTATCTTTCACTCCAAAAAACACCTTCTCTTGCAAGTCACTATCGGGTTTTGCATTTGAGAACAATTCTGTCCAAACCAATCATGCCAACACCTCACATACATCATATGTAGGTGATCTAAACACTAAAACAACATCTGGAACATCAGAATCCAAAAGTAGTACCCCATTTGAACAAGCTTTTAACATATTTGCAGTTGAGGTGCCACATCAAGTTCCAGTTCATTTCAATCCACTCTAAGCATTCCAACACATTCCTTGGCACCTAAGGAAGCTGTCTAGATCATTGGAAGACATATGTAACATCTCCATCATCAAGCTCGATCACCAGCTGCAAGAGGTAAGCCTGAAGCCTTCAAACTCCATATTCCATGCATCATAAATGAATTTTTGAGTTACCATCTTGTCCCTGCATGTATATAGAGTGATAACCCTCAATCAATTACCATGAATCAATCGTGTATGGAATTTCATTATGTTCATGCTGAAACTAGGGTTCCGGAGGTTATCCTTTGATTTCTCACTCCATACTTAATATAAATGCAATTAATCTATATGGTTGTGATCCTTGTTCATAAACGAGCAAGATTGATGTTCGAATCGTGCAAAACCATTGAGTAATCAGAGAGAAAAGTGAGAAAATGCAAATCTGCAAAAACAAGGCCGCGTGTGTTCTTCCCTTGACCGTTGGCGCCATAATTCAAATTATTTGGATTTTTGATTTTTTGATATTTTATTTAATTGATTTCAAAAATTAATTTCTCTCTGAATTTTTATGTTTTTGAATTGATTCTTTTTTTCAAAATTCATAAAAATGTTAAATTATTTTATTTTACAAAAAAAAAAAATCCAATTTATATTATTTTTTTAATATAGTTAGAATTTTTGTAATTAATTTCATTTATTTGTTTTTTTAAACAATTTTAAAATGAAATTCCCACCTTGATCTTTCATTCCAAATTAATTTCAAGCTTTCATGTGATTAAACATGATTTTTCAAAATATTTTTCATAGTGTACAACTTGTTTTTGAATATATATGGTATTTTATATCATTTTTTATTTAATTTCCTTTGAAAATTATATCTTTTAAATTCAAAATTAGGGTTTTCTTTAAAATTGGGTTTTTCAAACTTCACATACACACTTTGGGCCTCTAATAGAGTGTAAGACCCATCCCTTTTTTGTAAAAAATATTTTTGGGCCTCAGTCATTGTATAAGTCCCAGTACGTTAAAAAAATCTCGGCGCGATCGTCGTTTTTTTCAAAACATTTTAACCTGGGCCTTCCCTTGTGTTGTAAGTCCCATTTTTCTTCTTTTTCAAACAATCTTTGGGCCTCTAATAGAGTGTAAGACCCATCCCTAGTTTTACCGAAAACTTTTTAGGCCTCAGTCATTGTATAAGTCCCTCTGCGATTCTTAAAACGATGGTGCGATCCCTGTCTTTCATTGGGCCTCTCCTTGAGTTATAAGTCCCATTCTCTTTTCTTAAAATAATCTTTGGGCCTCTAATAGAGTGTAAGACCCAACCCCCTTTGTACATAAATAAATTTGGGCCTAAGTCATTGTATAAGTCTCAATACGATTTTTAAAAACAACGGTGCGATCACTGTTATTGCTGGGCCTCTCCTTGAGTATAAGCCCTAATCTTCTTTTCAAAACAACTTTCCCTTTTGATTTAGAATCAAATTCATAGTTGTTATCAAAACTTTCTTTAATTTCTTGAATAACTAACCATACAACTATAACAATGAAAACTTGCTCACCTGTAAGTTCTACCAGCTTTCTTTTACATACTTGTTTATAATGCTGGAAGCTTGCTCACCTGTAAGTCCCACTACACTCTTCAACATATTTGTTTATATATATATATATATATATATATATATATATGCCTGTATATCTGCTTAGAGTTTTTCCCGGTAATTAGGTTTAGGATTAGATCAAACCAGCGGTCACTCTTTCAACACAGTCAAAACTAGTTCCCCATAGGAAATTCCAAATACAGTCTTGCCTCCTCTTGGGCTTATACAATATGGAACAGAGAAAGGCATTATTCCCGGTGAAACTTTTCTCAAGAATGTCACTGTTAGAAATTTGTCCAAGAAATTCATTTCCCCCCAGAGGGGATTAATTCTCGGTGAAACCTCTCTTGAATTTCTTCAAACCCTAGAACTGTTCACCAAAGAAAGGATTATTCCTGGTGAAACCTTTCTTGAACTTTTCTTAGGTTTGGACCCACAGGCTTCTTAAAGCATCCCCAGCCTCCTCTTGAGCTTTGTACAAGGACCCTCAGGCTTCTTAGATGTTCTCATGCCTCCTCTTGGGCATAATACAAGGACCCAAGGACCTCCTACAGGTATAGGACATAACCTAGTCATCCTTTGTTAGAGCAATCTTCCCAAAGAGTCAAAACATCAGACCAATTTAGGGTTGATTCTCATCCCTTAAAACACCAGCCTCCTCTTGGGCTTTATACAAGCAGACTTGGACAGTCTCAGCCTCCTCTTGGGCATCATACAAAGATCATCCTCCAGTTAAGAGTTAACCTCTTCATACCAGTAGACTTGGACAGTCTCACCTCCTTTTGGATCTCCAGAAACCCTCGAGTCTCCTAAAAACACAGGAAAAAAACCTAATCATTTCATCAATCACTAGCAGAGTTAAAACCTCCATAGGTCTTGAAACTCAATCCTTGAACCCTCACTTTAATTTTCCTCGGCTAGGGTCAAAATGCTATCAATAAACCCTTTATCAGAACCTCAAGGCATCTGATATTTCAACTCTTCTTCATTCCCCAGCAAGAGTTGATTCCCCAATTTGGACCTGTCTCTGGATCTCAATAATCCTTAGCAGAAGTTAGCCTCCTCTTAGGCTTTATATAAGAAATTCCCTAACCAGCCTCCTCTTAGGCTTTGTATAATGATTTTTCCTCAGCCTTTTTAGCCTCAATCTTGGGCTTTGTACAAGACACCTATAAATATCCTCAGCTGAGTCAGTAAAATCCTTTTTAGCCTTAATCTTGGGCTTTGTACAAGACATATATAAACTCTCTCCAAAGAAGTCAAATCCTTCTAGCCTCATCTTAGACTTTGTATAATGATCTCCCTGAGTAGAGTCAATATCCTTTCGGCCTCAATCTTAGGCTTTGTACAAGACACCAATAAAACTTCCCCAGTGGAGTTAATCCTTTAGCCTCAATCTTAGGCTTTGTACAAGACGGATAAAACCTCTCCCCAGTAGAGTCAAAACCTTTAGCCTCAATCTTGGGCTTGGTACAAGACGGATAAAATATTTCCCCGAAAAAAGTCAATGTATAGCCTCCTCTTAGGCTTTGTATAATGATATCCCCAAAAGAATCAGTATCTTTTTTAGCCTCAATCTTGGGCTTTGTACAAGACAGATATACAACTCACTAGTAGAGTCGACCTTTTAGCTTCAACCTTGGCCTTTGATCAAGGAACACAAAAAACCAAAATCCCCTTAGAGGAAATCAAAAATATCTCTGTAGGAAGACATTTCTCTGTACAATCACACATCAAAACAGAAAATTAAAACAAACCCTAATCCCATATAACCGCTATAAGTGGCACACTTATTGATTCAAAAATCTAAGTTGTAGTCCATCTCTTATCCTGGTAAACCCCTTATTTCATCTAATTGCTGTAAGTGACAAGCCTCTGGATTATTTACATCCAAGCCAATGTCCCTCTCTTAGCATGAAAGACTCCTTAAGGAAAAATGGCATTGCTCAACACTGAGTTAAAGTTTCCTCTTCAGGACAAATCCCCTATAAAGGAAATTATGGCATTGTTGGATTCTCATATCCCAGTTAAAGTAATTCTCCTTTATAATCAGTTACCCAACAACTGTGATAAACATTGGAGATAACAAATTCTCTCTCAGTCAAACCCTTTAGCTTCAATCTTGGGATTTGAACAAGACACAAATACCCTTTAGCTTCAATCTTGGGCTTTGAACAAGACACCAAAACATCTTTTTCCTCCCATAGAATAGGAGGAACTACGATTGCTCTGATTTCAATGTTATCATTACGGGAATACGTAGGCATAAGATTGCGAAATCTTATTGAGCACACTAATAAAAAACCTTAGGTCCAGTACTTTACCAAAAACATCAGAAAAACCTGACATCAACAAAAATACTCTCTCTAAAACATTCCCAGAGGATAAACTTTCCCAATAAACAGATAAACACAAGTAAGTAGAAAATAGTAGAAAATTGCTAACGATCTATGGATAACCATATATAGGATGGGTAGTTGACAACTCCCCATTGTATAACCTGACCCCGAAATCCCCAATCTCTTAGCATTTGTTAAAGAAAACATTTGCGTAAAAGGTTAGTTTTAGATAGCTTCCCTTTCCTTTCCAGCTTCATAGGATAAATAAGAAATTAGAAAGTAGCACCCAATTCCAACCAATGGCGATAAGGTGGTCGCGTCACCGACAAAAATCGCACGCTACAGAAAAATGGCGACTCTGCTGGGGAGATCGTCAAACTAGGATTAGAATTCCTAAGAGGTCTAGGTTGTTAGCAATCATACTATATACTATATCTATCTATCTATCTATCTATATATATATATACACTATTTTTCCTACTTGATATCCGTGTTTATTTTTCTGTCAATGAGAATGCAATTGATACGCATGTGGAAAGTTTGAGAGAACCCTAAGATAAGGGGTGGCATAGACGGGTGGACTTATAGGGAGTGAATCCCGAATAAGAAATCCTGGTAGACCACTAAATCAGGCGAGGGCCCGTGTGGATACTTACTGTTGAACGACCGTTTGTCGTGAAAGCAGAGTTTTCCATGTGCAGCACCCGTGACCCTGAGGATTTAGTAGACATTAACCCTATGACCATTTGGTAGTGCGGTGACTATCGGGAATAGTTGATACGTGATACTACACTCAAATGAGATTCATCTTAGGATGCTACAGCTCGCTCAGGTGAACCAGCTTGCTGTTGATATCCCTAGGAGGGGTCAATGATTTTGGGAACTTGGAACCCGTTCTACAGGTACAAAAATTGACCAAAATAGTACAACCTTTGGGGATGGGTAGAGCCATGACTCCATGCTCGTGACGTTGAACCCTTGAACCCATGTTTTTCCAATGTTTTTGTGTGCTGCATTCTGTAGCGAGCGATTTTTGGATGTGGTTGCGAAGCACGATCGCTCTGGTACTACAGTTCGATTCATTTTTTATCCTATTAAGCTGATGAAGGAAGGGAAATAGATGTCTCCAACTAACCCTGCTTGCATACTGAGATTAAACAGTCAAAACTGTTGGTTTACAGATGCTACAAAGATTCGGGGTTTGTCCTAGGTTATTTTGTTGACGAGGGGTGCTTTAGGCTATCGGTTGAGATGCCAGGACGGATATATATGAAAGTATGGGATTTTGGGTTTTTGTTTAGTGTGCTCGCTAAGATTTTTCTTTCAATCTTATGCCTACGTATTCCCGTTTACCGAAACAGGGAAATCAGAGCGTTCGTAGTTCCTCCTATTCTATGGGAGGAAATGGGTGTTTTGGTGTCTTGTTCAAAGCCCAAGACGTGAAGTGAAAGGTGATTTGTATCTTGTTCAAAGCCCAAGATGTGAAGCTGAAGAGTCTATTTGTATCTTGTTCAAAGCCCAAGATGTGAAGCTAAAAGTGTTGACCTAAGAGAGAATTTGTCATCTCTAAAGAGGGGTTTGTCTGTTACGACTATTTATAAAGGAGGATTACTTTAACCGGGATGTGTGAATCCGGCAATGCCATAATTTCCTTTATAGGGGATTTTAACCTGAAGAGGAAGACTTCAACTCAGTGTAGAGCAATGTTATCTTTCCTTAGGAATTTCTCATGCTAAAAGAGGGACAGTGGCATGGATGTAGATGATCCAGAGGCTTGCCGCTTACAGCGATTAGATGAAGGGGAAGGAGTTGTTGATGTTTGTGTACTGTGAACGAGGCACAACTTTGATTCTAAAAGGTTAATTGGATTAACCAGTGGTTTTCTTATACAAAGCCTAAGAGGAGGCTAATATGTGTCTCATACAAAGCCCGAGAGAGAGGCTAAAAGGTTTTTGACTCGATGATGGAATCTTTTGGTATCTCGTATAAAGCCCGAGATGGAGGCTATTTGACTCAACAAGAGATTTTTTTGTATCTCGTACGAAGCCCGAGATGGAGGCTAAAATTTGTTTGGCTCAATAAGAACCTTTTTGTATCTCGTATAAAGCTCGAGATGAAGGCGAAAGGGTGATTGACTCAACGAGGGAGTCTCTTATGTGTCTCGTACAAAGCCCGAGAGAGAGGCTAAACGTTGTTTGGCCCCGTTGGGGAGAATTATTGTACAAAGCCCAAGAGAGAGGCTAACTCCACGGGAGAAGGATCTTTATACAAAGCCTAAGAGGAGGCTATTGCGACTGTTCAGTTAAGTGACAGGTCCAGTAGAGAGAAAATCAGTTCTTATATGAGCAATGCTGTACTCGAGGATTTGATTCGAGGATCCGGGTTATTCCGGTTCTTTAAGGAAATGGGAAATCCGAAGGGTATTGAGACTGTCCGAGTCTACCGTTTTTCTTCCTATTTAACAAAGGGGCTACGGGATAATTTGTACGAAACCCAAGAGGAGGCTGGAAACTTTTAAGAAGCCGACGGGTCCTTGTACGATGCCCAAGAGGAGGCTATCATTCCCGGAGGAAGAGATCATTATACGAAGCCTAAGAGGAGGTTGTGAATACTTCTAAGAAGCCGACGGGTCCTTGTACGATGCCCAAGAGGAGGCACGATTGCTTTTAGAAAGCCTGTGGGTCCTTGTACGATGCCCAAGAGGAGGTCGATGCTTTTAAGAAGCCCGTGGGTCCCCAAACCCCGAGAAATTCAAGGCAAGCTATTAACAAGGAATAGATCAAGTCAGGAAAGTTCGAGAATTTGGAAGAAACTCAAAGATGCCATTCACGGAGAATACATTCATCTCTGGGAATAGAGTTTCTTGACAATTCCTAATGAGGACAGCCGAAGAGAAGACTGTATCTGGTGATCCTATTGGGGATCTAGTTGTCTATTTCTACGAATAAACGAAACGACGTCACCTAGTTCTAGACGTAGTTGCCGGGGAAACTCTAAATATCTATACTATTATTACACAGTTGATATGAGTTTATGAAAGAAGACTTACAGTGAAACAACCCCACAATACAGTTATATGTATATGAAAGCGGTAAATGAAAGCGTATAAACACTTACCCAGTTGTAGAGCTTCCATGCTGTTTGGTTAGTTGTTCAACAAAGAAAGATTAAAAACAACAGTATATTCAAAATCAAAGGAGAAAGTGTTTTGAAAAAGAAAGATTTGGGGCTTACAGCTCAAGGAGAGGCCCAGGGTTTTATCAGTGAGCGCACTGTTTGAATTTGTACAGAGGGACTTATACAAGTGACTGTGGCCCAAAACTTGTTTTTTGTACAAAGGGATGGGTCTTACACTCTCTCAAGAGGCCCAAAAAGTTCAAAGAAAAAGAGTGGGGCTTATAACACGAGGGTAGACCCAGATGATTTTCCGTTTGAAATGGCGATCGCGCCGAGGTTTTGTTTTAACGCAGAGGGGCTTATACAATATCTGAGGCCCAAAATGTTTTGGTTAAAAGGGGGTTGGGTCTTACACTCTATTAGAGGCCCAAAAAGTTTTAAATGGGTCTTATAGCTCGAGGAGAGGCCCAAAAGGTTATTTTTCAAAAGGCAACGATCGCGCCGTTTGTTTTTGACGGTATCGGGACTTACACAATACACTGAGGCCTAAAAATGGTTTGGTCAAAAAAGAATTGGGTCTTACACTCTATTAGAGGCCCATGAGTGTTTGACAATGATTTGTTTGAGTGAAAATCAAAGAAACCCTAATTTTATTCTTTAAAAGTAAATATTTAAAGAAAATCAATGAAAAATACCAAATAGGTTTGAATAAACCACTTGTGATTTTTGTTTAAGGTTTGAAAAATGAGGTATAAATCACAAGAGATATTAAAACCCATTTGGTCTTGATTTTTCAAGATGAATATTCATTTTAAAATGTTTAAAAACAAATAAAAATGAATTTATTCACAAAAATACTAATTATATTAAATAAATAATATAAATTCAATTTTTTTGTGGAATAAAATATTTCAACATTTTTGTGATTTTTTGCAAAAAGAACCAATAAAAAATAATTAAAATTGAAAGAGTTATTAATTTTCCAATTAATTAATAAACCATGAAAATATTGGAAAAAATGGCAAAATGTGAAAAAACACAAAATGACATGGGTGGGGTTTGAACCCAAGACCTCAAGGTTACAAGGCGCACACCTTACCACTGGGGTGGTGATACACCCATTTTTTGAAACAAAACAACAAATATACAAGGCATGACTTGGTTTTAGGCCTGGCCCAAGGCAAGGTTTGGCAAGTTTTGATTCAGAAACGTGAAGGTCATAACTTTCTCAATTCTTAATGGTTTGAGACAAAATTTATATGCATCTGGACCAGAATTTCATAAGGAATCCAATGGTGTGGTAGTTTTTTCAGATCACGCTCCCTCCTCAAAACCCGATAGTGGTTTTGAAAATGACCTATAAATGCATTTTCTATGCTACAGCTTGGTACAAGCATGGATTACATGGTGAATTAGCTCAAACACAACATATACAACATGTATGAGATGTTTATGATCAATGGACTTCAAAGCATTGCATGTTTGAAAGATTCCAAGTTGTGAGGCTTACCTCTTTTTTGAGATTTTGGAGCTTTTGTGCAATCTGTCAAACCTCTTGTTCCAGAAATGATTTGATGCTTTAGACACACTCAAATGATCTCTTAGAAGCTTTTAGGATGATTGGAATTGATTGGTACCTGCAAAAACACAAACAGTCCCTTTCTTGCAAAAGGGGTTAAAAGTGACCAAAATAGCAACTCTCTCAAATGGTGTTCCAGATGAGGGGAACCATTTGGGACAGTCCAAGGATGATATTTGGAGTGTGTTTGAGGTTTTATCTGGTTTGGAAAGTGACTGAATCAAGACATGGCTTGAAAAATGCAAACAAAGCCTATTTTGAGGTTTTGCGAGGTGACTTTGTGATTTTGTGATTATAGGTCACTTGTGATAGTTTGCACAGCTTACATATGATATATATGAGGTGTGTGTGTGATTGATTGTGATGAAAAAGCTCTCAAGCTCAAAAACCCAAAGTTGCCTTGCTAAAGAAGGCATTTTTGCCAAGAGAAAGAGGTTTTGAGGAAAGCATCTGTTTGATGGCTTTGGTGTACTCAAAATGATCACAATTGAGCTCTATTTATAGTAGAGCAAGTTTGTTTTGGGATCCACAGTGAATGGCAACTGCAGCAGGTGTTTGTTCAATGTTGGCCAATGGAAATCCAAGTCTCCTCTAGCCATTGACTAGAGGTTAGGGAACAGGGCTGTGGTTCCCTTGGTCTTGGATAAGTCTTGACTGAATTCAGTTGCAAATGGCTCATTCCATGCCACCTTGATGCTTCCATTGAATGCTCCAATCCAAAATTGGAGTCTTGTCCCTATTTTGGCCATTCTAGGTTCAACATTCTATTTCTTGTTCCAAATACTTTGGAGGCTTGGCTCAGTGATTGTCCCCTTTAGATTCAATCCTCAGAGTTGTCCAAGTGGATAGGAGCATTTGGATTTGGCTGATTTTGGCAAATCGAGCAAAAATGCAAATTCTGCCTTGCCTTGGCAGATTTCAGCAAGGCAACTTTCCAATGTCAAATCTCATGACTCAAATTGAATTTGGTAATGTTCTTGGTCATTTTGGAAAGCCCTTACATGATACAACAACTGTTTGAACATATTTAGTTTTGATCTCTTCTGAATCCAAGTGAAAAATCCCCCTACATTTGGCAAAAAGTAGGGTAAAATCTGACTTAGTGAAATTTTCACTAAGTGTTGGAACAAAGTGACTTTTCTTGATTTTGATCACTCCATAACTCAAAATCCACAATGAATTGGAATTAGGTCTAGTTGAAGTTTTTGTAGAGGGCAATGAGATATACAAATCAAGCCTTGGATGGGAGAAAATGGCTTTGTGGTTTAGGAGTTATGACCCTTCAAAGTTAGTACCCTAGCCACTTTATTTTTAACTTAGAAAATTTTCTAAGTTTTTTATGGTTACCCCTTTTACAAGTTACCCAACTTTTCTTGATTTTTCTTGATGAATGATGATTCATATCATACATTAACATCATTTTAGGGTTAAAAATCCATTTTGGTGAAAAATCTCAAAAAGTCAAAGTTGACTTTTGTGCACAGTTGACTTTTTATCAGATGAATTCCAAACTGTGCAATTCTTCAGGAAATCATGTCTTTGACCTAAATCAAACTTGATGGACATGTTCCATGGGTGTCATAGGGTGTATTGATTCATGTCCTAGGGTTTGGGAGCATGTCCTGGTCAAAAGTCAAAGTTACAGTTGACTTTTTCCTTAAAACCCTAACTGTGGTGTAGATGAAATTGAGACTTGTTGCTCAAGCTTCTTGGATTAATCCATTATTGAAAATGGATCTATATAGTTCATTAGAGACCCTCAAACCCTCTCTTGAGGTCTTGGCTCATGATTTGCCCTAAAAGTCAACTTAGGGGTGAATTAGGTCAAGAAACCCTAATTCCTGATTTTTGATGAATGCATCCCCTGAGGAAAAATTGACTTAATGATTGGGTTTATGATGTCCCTTGGAGCATCATAGGTTATGCCTTGAAGCATTGGCTCATGCCCAGAGGAGAATTTCCATTTGGAAGCCCTGGTCGACCAAAACCCTAATTTGGTGACACTGTCGATCTTGAGACTTAATCCACCTAGAAGGGAGCAGCCTTGTGCTTAATCCTTGAAGTGGGAGTCCTTTTGATCCATTGTGGATGTTTGAGAGGTTAGACAAGTTGAAGATCATGTCATTCCTTGATTGATCCTTTGTCTAAGAACTCTGAGAGGGCTTGAAACCCTAATTTTTTTATTGTAGTGGATGCTCACCCATCTTTGGGGAGACTGATGAAGTATGATGGCCCATCCATATTGTGATGATGATTTGCACAATGATGGGAAATCCTAGTGGTCAAAATTTGGGGTATGACAGATGCCCCTATTTAATCTTCTTAGACACGAAGGTGTGAATGACGAAGGTATTCGGGCATTCGGGGTGCAAGAGGATTAAATATTGGAATACCCGAAATTTTGATGGTGGTTATGAATGGTAGCTTACGCATTCATCTTCTTTAGCTAAGCAATGATGCTTAGAAAAGGTAAACTTCCCCTCGATCCTAGTCTTCAGCCAAGGAACTGGTCTCAGTTTTCTTTTGGGATGAACTTCCCCTCGATCCTGGTTTCCTACCAAGGAACTGGTCTTAGTTTCTAAAAATAAACTTCCCCTCGATCCTGGTTTCCTACCAAGGAACTGGTCTTAGTTTCTTTCGTCAATAAACTTTACTGACAAGGGACGCTATTCGTAGCGGCTTTCCTTCAAACTTCTCGCTGAATTTTCCTGGGGAGATGCCATTTGAGTGGAAAAAGTTTCGATGTTAGACTTGCTGGGGAACCCAGTCGTATGAGCTGTAGAGGTGTACAAACTTCTCTGTAGGAGATGCCATTTGTTGACTCTACTTGGGGAATGCGAGTCCCTTGAGAGACTGCATTCGTTTGGGGTCTTTACATCATACTTTTCTCGGAGATCTTCTCGGAGAAATGCCATATGATGTGATCCAATTTTGAGGTGCCGATGACCTTTTCATCAGTGGGTTTTTCGGAGAAAAACTGCCGTACTGCCGAATCTCCGATTTAGGAGGCTTTCCCTCGGGATTTTCTTTAATCCGGGAAAACAAGGATATCATCTTCAATGGCGAAGAGTGATGTTAACTGAGGGCTCTCTGGTCTTTCAGAGGTTCAAGTTATCAAAGTGGTCGAGGACCCAACTTCAATCCTGAAATAAAACTGGAGGAGAGAGAATGTTCAGACGTAACACTTCCTGACGAGCAAAGGGTTGACAACTCGATTGAGAGGACTTTTATCACTAGGGGACAAGACCGACTAGAGTGATAGTGATGCAATATGAAATGTGAATGTAAATCAATAATGCATGATGCATGTATGTTTATGTTGACAAAACTGACGCGACATACAAACTGACAGGTGAACACGACTGGATACTCGGCCATCGCAGGGCGAAGAAGTACCGTTGGTAAAAAAAGTAGCAATTCTACCTTGCTTAGGAGAGATAGTCCCTATTAGGAGCTAAGTTGGTCGGGCTTAGGAGATGAGAACTTGGCCGAGGCGTGTCAGACGAAACAAGGTCTCTGACACAGTTAATCCCTTCATTCAGGCGTACTGGGTTAGAAGGAGTACTTTGATTCTGCACTTTGAGGTTCGATTACTTCTGGAGAAGCGACCGATGTTTTTCTGATGTTCAACAGTCAAAAGAAATTGCCGTCTTTATTAAAAAGCAGAAAAAGTTTTAACAAGTAAATTCATTTTTGTTTTATTTCAAGAATCGTTAATCATGTTAAAACGCCATTCTGTAAAGCTAAAACAAATAAGAATTACAAACAAAAGCACAAGGGCTCAAATTTTATTGATAAGATGGAGATCAGCCAAACGGGTGATTCCAAAGAGTATTTACAAAGTTAGAAAATGGTAATTTACAGGGAAAAGGGCTACGTTGAAACATAACGACTACTATCCTTCTACCAACTTTGAATTCGGGACATCCTGAGCTTCTGTTGAAGATGACCTTGACTGGAGTTTTCTGGCGGATGATGTAACTGCGGCTGCTGAGGGACTTGCCTTTGTTGAACATAGTTACTTGCCATTATCCCTAATTTTTGCCTGGATTGTACTGTGACGTTTCCAATCCACCGGGATGATTTTTTTCTTTTTATGTCTCTAACTTTTGCCTGGACCGCCCTTTCGGGTTCTCAATCCACCGAGACTTTTTTTTTTTTTTATAGTTTAGTGGAAGTATTTCTTGACTACATCAACATTCGTGGGGTAGGCAAATTCCTCTCCGTCCATGGTTGCAAGTCTCAAGGCGCCGCCTGAGAAAGCTTTCGTGACCACATAGGGGCCATCATAATTCGGAGTCCATTTACCTCGCGAATCAGTGAGAAATGACTGGATCTTCTTGAGCACGAGGTCTCCTTTTCTGAAAACACGAGGTCGGACCTTTTTGTCAAACGCCCTCTTCATTCTCTGTTGATACAACTGACCGTGGCACAGTGCCGTGATTCTCTTCTCTTCGATCAGGTTTAATTCGCCGTGTCGGCTTTGACACCATTCAGCTTCGGTGAACTTAGCTTCCATCAATACTCGGATTGACGAGATCTCTACTTCTATGGGGAGCACTGCTTCCATGCCATACACTAGAGAGAAATGGGTTGCCCTTGTTGAAGTGCGGACAGATGTACAATAACCGTGAAGAGCAAAGGGTAGCATCTCGTGCCAATCTTTGTAGGTTACAACCATCTTTTGAACGATCTTCTTGATGTTCTTGTTAGCCGCTTCTACCGCTCCGTTTATCTTGGGTCGGTAGGGAGATGCGTTATGATGTTTGATCTTGAACTCTGTACACAACTCCTTCATCATCTTATTGTTCAAGTTGGATCCATTATCAGTAATGATCTCGCTTGGAACACCATAACGGCAGATGATATTGTTTTTGATAAATCGGACCACCACTTGTCGGGTTACATTAGCGTACGACGCTGCTTCGACCCACTTGGTGAAATAGTCAATGGCTACCAAGATGAACCGATGTCCGTTTGAAGCCTTAGGTTCGATCAAGCCAATCATGTCGATTCCCCATATGGAAAATGGCCACGGGGAAGAAAGAACTTTGAGATGCGATGGCGGTACATGAATTTTGTCGGAGTATATCTGACACTTGTGACACCTCCTCATGTACTTGTAGCAGTCGGATTCCATGGTCAACTAATAGTACCCTGCTCTTAGAATTTTTCTCGCCATTGTATGTCCGTTGGCATGAGTGCCAAAGGATCCTTCATGAATTTCTTTCACAAGCACGCCTGCTTCTGGCCTGTCTACGCATCAGAGCAAAACCATGTCAAAATTTCTCTTATAGAGTGTATCACCGCTCAAGAAGAAGTTTCCAGCCAATCTTCTGAGGGTTTTTCTGTCTTTTCTAAGTGCCCCAGATGGGTACTCTTGTTTCTGAAGGAAGCATTTGATATCATGATACCAAGGTTTGTCATCTATGATTGCTTCAATCGTGAAGATGTAGGCGGGCCGTTCAAGGCGCATTATGTCGATCTTAGGTAAGTCGTTCCATTGACCTACACTAATCATGGAAGAGAGAGTGGCCAAAGCATCAGCCATGTGATTCTCCTCACGAGGGATATGATGAAACTCAATTCTGTCGAAGAAAGGTAGCAACCTTCTTGCGTAGTATTTGTAAGGAATCAATCCTGATTGGTATGTGTTTCAATCTCCTGTGATCTGATTGATAACCAAGGCTGAATCGCCGTATACGTCCAAGTTTTTGATCCTTAAATCAATCGCTTCTTCGAGATCCATAATACAAGCTTCGTATTTGGCCTCATTATTTGTACATTTGAACGTAAGTCTGGCGGTGAAAGGAATGTGGGTACCCTGAGGGGTAACAATTATTGCCCCAATTCCGTTTCCGTAATGATTAACTGCTCCGTCAAAGACTAGTCCCCACTGGGAACATGGTTCTGGCCCTTCACTGGGTAACGGTTCATCGCAATCTTTCATTCTTAGATACATGACATCTTCATCCGAGAAGTCGAACCTGATTGATTCCTGATTGTCAATCGGTTGATGAGCTAAATGATCGGCTAAAATACTCCCCTTAACGGCTTTCTGAGCGTGGTACTCTATGTCATATTCTGATAACAACATCTGCAAACGGGCAATTCTTCCCGTGAGAGCAGGCTTTTCGAAAACGTACTTGATTGGATCCATTTCTGAGATTAACCAAGTTGTATGACAAATCATGTATCGGCGAAGACGTTTGGCTGCCAAAGCCAAAGCACAGCAAGTTTTCTCAAGCATCGTGTACCGAGTTTCGCAGTCGGTGAATTTCTTGCTCAAATAGTAAATGGCAGACTCTTTCCATTTGGTTTCATCTTGTTGGCCAAGTACACATCCCATTGAGTCCTCTAGGACTGTGAGGTAAATGATCAGTGGTCTTCCTTCCACTGGAGGTGATAGAATTGGAGGATTCAACAGATATTCCTTGATACTGTCGAAGGCAGTTTGACAATCTTCTGTCCAAACGCAATCCTGGTTCTTTTTGAGTAATTTGAAAATCGGCGCACACGTGGCGGTCATAAGGAATATGAACCTGGAGATGTAGTTCAAACGTCCCAGGAATCCTATGACTTGTTTTTCAGTTCTCGGAGAAGGCATTTCTTGAATGGCCTTGACCTTGTCAGGATCAACCTCAATTCCTTTCTGGCTGACGATGAACCCTAGTAGTTTCCCTGAACGGACACCGAAGGTGCACTTGTTGGGATTCAAGCGGAGCTTGAATTTTCTTAAACGTTCGAACAATTTTGACAGATGTTCAATGTGCTCATTCTCTGTTTTTGATTTTGCAATCATATCATCGACATACACTTCGATTTCTTTGTGTATCATGTCATGAAAAAGAGTAGTCATGGCCCTTTGATAGGTTGCCCCGGTATTCTTCAAACCGAACGGCATTACCTTGTAACAAAAGGTGCCCCATAGGGTAATGAACGAAGTTTTCTCCATGTCTTTCGGCACCATTTTGATCTGGTTATAGCCCGAGAATCCATCCATGAAGGAGAAAATTTTGAACTTTGTTGTGTTGTCTACCAGCATGTCAATGTGTGGTAAAGGAAAGTCGTCCTTTGGACTAGCCTTGTTCAGATCTCGGTAGTCGACACACATTCTGACCTTTCCGTCCTTTTTCGGAACGGGTACGATGTTGGCTAACCATTGAGGATATTCAGATGTGGCGAGGAAACCCGCGTCAATCTGTTTCTGCACCTCCTCTTTGATTTTGATGGCCATGTCCGGGTGAGTGCGTCTCAACCTTTGCTTTACTGGCGGACATTCCGATCTCAATGGTAAGTGATGTTCCATGTTGCTGGTATCCAACCCTGGTATATCCTGATAGGACCAAGCGAATACAACGGGGAATTCTTTGAGAAGCTTTATCAAACTCTCTTTGGCAGTTGGACTGAGCAGTGCCCCAATCCTGATTTCTTTTCTCTCTTTTTCTGAACCCAAGTTTACCGTTTCCAACGACTCTTTGTGAGGTTCAATGGACCTTTCCTCTTGTCTGAGTAGTCGGGAGATCTCTTCTAGAATTTCGTCGTCATTTTCTTCTTCAGCCTCGAATACCGGGAACTCAAAGTTAGGAGGAGGCATCAGATCGTATGTTTCAACGGGGTTTAAAACAAGCAATCTGCATGACGTGATGATTCGTGTTTAGAAGAGATAGAGAAAATGCAAGTGTGTGCAGTGTTTTTATTTGAATTGTTTTTTAGGATTACCATTTTCTGAAAAAGCAAAAAGAGAAAACAACAATTAATGCGGAAATTACAGAACGACGTTATTTTATTAATGAACAAGTCGATCCTTGAAACTACATCCTTATAAAACAAAACTCTGTCGCTTTGGGCGTAGCGAAGAGGGAAAATTTACAGAAAGCGAGCCCTATCGAAACATCCGTTTCACCTGGGCAGGGTGAAAGGTTAAAGATGGCAATTACTTTGACTGACGAACGATCTTCGGAACCTCGACGGTAACCCATTGGCGGCGAACTCCTCGGTGAATCACAAAGTCTGGCACCTTCCTTGATTTGTCTTCAGAAATAACGCTGATTTCTAGTGGAGCGGGATCATTGGAATCTGTCTCCCAAGCAGAATTGTCGTAGAAGAATTCCTCAGTTACATTTTGCATAGTATTTGTGCTCTAAGCTGTATCTCCCCATCCAGTAGGTTGGATATCTTCGAGCCTGATACGAGAGCTTTCGGGAGCGGTGTACTTGACCATATAGTCGTATTTTCCACTCGGTTGTCCCAAGGTGTCCCACACTTCTTTCGAACTGGAGGAGTCATCCCTCTCGATGACGTTAACCTCAGGAAAAGCATAGTTTATGAATTCAAGTCCTGCAAACATTGCGAATTCATCTTCATGTTGAGTAGTTTCTGGATGACCCGAGTGTTGATCCCATGAAAGGGTGGGGACACAGGTATTCTGTTCAATGACGGTTAGCTGATTTTCATTGTTTGGCTGACTCTCTTGTCCCAAGTTTCCTGGGTAAGGCTGCCACATTGGCAGGCCATCCATTGCGCCATAGTAGTTGTAGTCAAAGTTGTCTTTCATCAGAGTGTCCTCCTCTAATGAATTTGGTGGAGCACGACATCCTTCAGGATCACAACCTCCGTATATCATTTCGACATCTGACCGTGGTATAAATCTCGGACTCTGTGCGGGATAAAAAAATGGTATAGGCACCTCTTCCTGAGACATATAACTGTCCTCATTAAGATAGGACTTCCATTCTTCATCTGTGTCAGAGGGATCTTCCTCATTGATAGCATGTACTGCCTGAGACACCGGGTGAAGGAAACCTCCACTGTATTGCTAGTAGGAATGACAAGCTGTCCCCATCCAGTTGGCAGCTGTCCGGGTACAGGTTGCAGAAAAACCAAGACCCTTCTTTGTTGTATTGCTAGTAGGAATGACAAGCTGTCCCCATCCAGTTGTATCGGTACTCTCGACCGCTTTGATAGCATCTTTGTATGGGGAAATCGAGGTTCCTCCTTTGAACTGATTGTTCTTGCTTACCTACAGTGCTTGGAACTGAGTTCCAATAACCTCCTCGGGTTCTATACCAGTAGACGATGATAAGTTACTTACAAGCAAGGCTTGTTCCCCACAAATCGTGACAAGTTGATCGTTCTTGACGAACTTTAGCTTTTGGTCGAGGGTTGAAGTAACCGCTCCAGCCTGATGTATCCAAGGTCTTCCTAATAAACAACTGTATATTGCCTGGATGTCCATGACCTGGAAAGTGACTTGGAAAGTGTGAGGACCAATAGTTATGGGAAGATCAACTTCGCCGATAACTGTTTTTCTGGATCCGTCGAGCGCTTTGACGACGAACTCGCTGATTCTCATCGGAGGTCCTTTGAATGATAATTGCATCAAAGTGGACTTCGGCATAACATTCAGGGCTGACCCTGTGTCTACCAGTACGCTGGCTAAAGCATCGTCCTGGCAGTTAACTGTAATGTTGAGCGCCATGTTATGACGACGACCCTCTTCAGGTAATTCCTCATCACTAAATCCCAAATTGTTGCAGGAAGTGATGTTAGAGACAATGCTATCAAACTGACTGATTGTTACATCCTGTTCCACAAAGGCTTGTTCCAAGACTTTCTGTAGAGCCTCCCTGTGGGCTTCCGAACTGAGTAACAGTGATAATACTGAGATCTTTGAAGGAGTCTGTAACAGTTGATCGACAATGTTGTATTCACTCCTTTGGATGAGCTTCAGCATCTCATCATCATTTTTTGAAAGGTCGGGATTACTGGATTGACCGACTGGTGAATCGGGAGTTTCCATCTGAAGTTCCTTTTCCTTGTTAGGTTCTCCAACTCCTCGATTGAAGATTCTACCGCTCTGTGTTACACGACTGATGTCTGCAATATTCACGACGGAGGGTAATGGAATTTCCTTTCCATTTTCAACTGTCGTTGCACCGTATTTGTAAGGGATAGCCTTAGCTGACTCATACGGTAACAGTCCTGGCAGATAGATGACTATGGGAGCCTTCTGATTTTTCTGTCCATTATAATTAATCTCGATCCGTTCTCGGTTGGGAACTTTAGATTCGTCAAGTAGAGGGATAATGGCAAAAATATCCCTGGTCTTGTGATGACCAGAGATCGTGACAACATCCTCAACTTGCTCGGCAAGGTAGTTCGGCGTCCAGTTGATGGGTCTAGAACCCGGATATGGGCGAATCTCTCCACGATCTACCCCTGAAGAGCTGCTCTCACAAGGTAACACCCTTGGTTACTTTTCGAACAGACACCACAACGTTCATAGTTGTGTGGTGGCACCTGGCCATGCCCACTTTGAATACAATGTAACCTCACTAGGTTAGCTTCCACAGATCGGACATCCTGACTCTGACGCTGAGTAGGATTCCTGTTATTGATACTAATCTGCTGAGTATCTTCATCCATATAAATTGGCATCCACCAGTGATTTAACAAGTGCTGAAGTGCCTCCTGGACAAGGGTACAACCTCGATTGTTTTCGCAACCCGCTTTACAGCTATAATAGTCATGTGATATTAAGAATCCGAGTCGGACCTGCTCAGCATGTAACTCTACCAGGTTGGTATTCATCACGCGAATATCGAAGATTTGAACCATGTTGATTTGATAGGAATTCCTATCATGGTAGTCTTGGATCCATCCAAGATCCATCTGAGCTGGAGGGCCTCCTGTATGAAAGAGCATCCCTGTTTGTTTACCGAGCAAATCAGACAGGAACTGTAATCGTGTCGCGGCAGATTATGATACTGGATTTTCCTTGAGTGCATCGCCACTAAGTTGACATTCATTGCACGGATATCGTGGTTCTGAATGACGTTGGAATTCGTGTAGACCATGTTAACTCCACGAACTCGGTGCTCCTGGATCCATCCGAGATCCATCTGTCCCTGTAGAGCAGTTTGCACCACAGAATATCCTTGGTTGTCTTTAGAGCAGATATCACACTGGTGATAGTTATGAGGTGGCACATGGCCATATCCACTCTGTCTACAATGCATCTTGACCAGATTGGTCTTCAACAAGAGTACATCGTGAATTTGATAGACATTGTTAAATTCTTTCTCAATTAGGTTGACTGCAGCTTTCTCATGTTGAGGCAGCGGGTTCGTGAGAACATTAGGATTTGTATCCTTGAAGGATAATACCCCGCTCCTAACAAGGTTTTGCACGTCGGACTTGAAATTGAGATAAGTCTCTATGTTATGCCCTGATCCTCCTTGATGGTAAGGGCAAGTTTGATCCACCTTAAACCAAAAAGGCGGATTTTCCGATACTGTAAGAGGAGATTTAGTCTGAATGTGCCCCTTAGCCAGTAGTAATGGAAACAGCTTTGCGTATGACACAGGTATAGGATCAAATCCTGGTGGCCGTGTTTTACGGTTGTTGTTGTATGGAGGACGACCCTGCTGAAGAGGCTGTCGTGTCCTTTGTTGATTAGGTTGGCTCTGCGCAACTTGAGGTTGATACGTAGGAATAGGCGTAGGGCCGAGAGCAGGAGTCACAGCTGCTATTGGTTGATAACGTCGCCTTTGCTTTTTGAGAGAGATATTCCCAATATCCTGCTCTTTTTTCTTAGGGAGAGCACTACCATATTTTTTAGTACTACTCGATGATCCAGTGTTTTTTACCAAACGTCCTTCTCGGACGGCTTCCTCAAGACGTACGCCCATGCCGACCATTTCGGTGAAGTCACTGGGCGCACTGGCAACCATTCGGTCATAGTAAAATGAGCTTAAGGTCTTTAAGAAGATCTTTGTCATCTCTTTTTCCTCAAGAGGTGGACAAATTTGAGCGGCAATTTCACGCCACCTTTGAGCATACTCCTTAAAGGTTTCCTTGTCCTTTTGCGACATCGATCTGAGTTAATCTCTATCGGGTGCCATGTCCAAATTGTATTTGTATTGTTGGACGAAGGCAGTGCCAAGATCCCTGAATGTACTGATCGTAGCACGGTTTAAACCCATGTACCATTTGAGTGCAGCACCGGTTAAACTATCCTGAAAGTAGTGAATCAGTAGGTCCTGATTTTCCGTCTGAGTTGACATCCGCCGGGCGTACATCACCAGATGGCTTTGAGGGCAAGAGTTACCCTTGTACTTTTCAAAGTCGGGCACTTGAAATTTGTGCGGGACTTTCACATTTGGGACCAAGCAGAGATCTGCGGCGTCCTTTCCAAATAGATCCTGACCGCGAATGGCTTGCATTTCCTTCTGCATTTCCAAGAACTGCTCCTGGAATTCCTCCATTCTGTCAAACATAGTTTCCTTCTTACCAGAAGGTGTCTGTGGAATCTGTCCTTCCGGGACAGTGTGCACCGCAGAGGGTGGTACCGTGACTACGGTAGTGAGTCTTGGCGTTTCCCAAAGTTTATAACCTTCAGGAGTCTTCAATATGCCCCTGGCATCTTCGCTTTCCCGAAGTTTGTAGCCTTCAGGCCCAGCAGCTTCTGTTATGATTCCCTGATCTTCAGCGATCGGCGGAACATATCCTTCTGGGATATAGTTAACAGGCATGCCCCAAGGACGATCTTTCGACATTTGATACCTAGGATCATACTTTTTTACTATGGGCGTTGAGGTGATCTCTGAGATCACAGTTCGTTGTAGCTGAGCTTCTTCCATGGCTTGCATGTCGTTACGAAGCTTTCTCTTATCCTCTCTCAGAGCGTCGATCTCTTCTTTCAACTCTCTGTTTTCTTCCTCAAGATCATCCATCTTTTTCTGACGATTGGCCCGAGTATTATACGAATGAGACAGTTTGACTCTAGAACCGAGACACAAACGTGAGATTAGTAGGGAAGAAGAATACATGATGTGAGAATGATGAATGCAATGATTATATTAGTTATTTTTTGGTTTAATCAAAATAAACTTCGACAATTAGATTGCAAATATCAAACAGTGGGGAAACCCCTTTTTATTGAAATTCAAAGGATTACAGAAATGGAAATACAGTAGATTACAAGGTGCAGAAATAGAAACCTAAACTAATGGGTCCCGAGTCCACTCTGAAGAGAAATCGGGTGTTAATTCTGGTACTTTCCTTTTCTTTGACCGGGGCTCTTGGGCCGTTGTCGGGTTGTCATTCCTTTGCCAGGTGAAAGGAGTGAGCAAATTCCTTTGGTCATCTTGATTCTCTACAGCATGTTGCTCCAAAATTTCAATCAGAGCATCCTTTTCTTTCAGTAATTGCTGTATTTTGACGCACTCTACGTCGAGGGTGCAGTACTTGTTCTTCCAAGACCTTCTCTCCTTTTGAACTTTGTTGAGAGTAACCTGAAGCTTTTTAGTTTCCTTCATGAAGTACATGACAGATTCCTTTGGCGGAAGAATTCCGTAACGAGGATAAGGCATCTTTAGCTTGAGAGCTCTAGTTTGTACCCAATGGAGATAAGGCTCCACCGAGACACAGTCTGGTTTTCCCAGAGACTCTCGTCCTTTATTATGAACATGCTTCCAAGCGTGCACTATTTCCATCTTTAGTGCTCTGTCATTTTCTCCTTCCTTGAAGAAAAGACATTCCAGATGAACACCCCGTGGGACGTGTCTCATTGGGTATCCAAATTGACGGTGAACCAACACCGGATGATAGTTGATTCCTCCCTTAGTTCCTATAAGGGGTACGTTGGGGAAGTTTCCACAACGATCAATGATCCTGATTCCATCATAGATCCTATTACACTAATCTATATCAGAGTTGGCAAGGGACATGATCTTCTGCGACCAACGCAAGGCACTCTTACAATCCCAAAAAGCAGCAGACTTGGGTAAGTGAGAGATAAACCACTTGTAAAGCAGAGGTACACAGCATGTGATCTCCCCTCCGCTGTACAAATTTCCCAAGTGTACAGAATGATACGCATCTGCGAGGAAAGTCGGCACAGGGTTTCCAATGAGAAAAACCTTAATGGAGTTGATATCGACGAAATTATTAATGTTGGGAAACAAAAATAACCCTTAGGCGAGCAAGACAAAGACGCTTTCAAAAGCAGTCACGTTTCCTATACTGGCAAAATACAGGGCTTTCTTTGTCAAGAACTGGGCTGGCAAACCTTGGATGCCACCCTTGGTAGTTAGGTGAGTCCTGACCTCAGACTCGTCTAAATGAATTGCTCTTGCAATGGTCTGATTCTTTGGAATTTCTTCCAGTCCAAAAAATAGAGCTCGATCTGTGATATGTAAATCGATCAGATGAGAATACTCCTCCAGCGTTGGTGCGAGCTGGTAATCCGGGAATGTGAAACAGTGATAAACTGGATCATAAAACTGAATGAGCGCAACCATGATTCCCTCAATCATATGGACTCTTAACAGTGGTAGCAAACCTCCGTGTTTGGCTCTGAAAGCCTCTTGGTTTGTGATCATCCTCGCTAACCTTCTCAAATCCTCTAGCTTTAGAACCTTGAAGGTATAACTATGAGTTCTCCTTCTACCGAAATCCATTAGTGCAATCCTTTTCTCTGATATTTGCAATCATAGTCTTAGTTTAATTTGAAAAACAGAGAGACTAGAAGAGAATTTTTTTTTTGTTTTAATGTTTTTTAAATGAATGCATGAATGCAGCACACAAAAACATAGAAAAAACATGGGGTCAAAAGGTCGTTGTCATGAAGTCAAGGCTCTACCCATCCCCAAAGGTTTATACTAGGGAGATTTTTGTACCTGTACTCATTATCATCAGCTCCTCCCAGGAAATCAAAACAACAAGCGGATCGTCAGCGAGTTGTAGAGCAATCTTAAAGTAAGTGCCATTCACCGAGAATAGATCACCAGCCTCAAATGAGGGTAGTATCGCGTAACAACTATTCCCGATAGTTTCCGCACTACAAAAGGGTTTGGCTCCTCAGCTTCTCAGACATCACAATCAGCCCATTGTCTAGGTGAGAGAATGGGTTGCATTGTTCAGCCTCCACTGAGGTTGATGGTCGACCTCGTCGCCATCACTTATCTTAAGTGTATACTCGATCTTTCCACATGCGGCATCACACGCATTCCCATTAGCAGAAAAATAAACATGTATAGCAATTAGGAAAAGCAGTATATATATTTGTCCTAAACATCCTAGACCTTTAAAGCTATGAATCCTAAGTTCCTGACAGAAAATGGGTTCCCCGGCGGATGCCCCAATCTGTGGTTTTCACATAAGTGAAGAGAAAAAAGGTTTAGAAATCAGCCCCACGGTGGGCGCCATTTTTCTGTAGCGAGCGATTTTTGGATGTGGTTGCGAAGCACAATCGCTCTGGTACTACAGTTCGATTCATTTTTTATCCTATTAAAGCTGATGAAGGAAGGGAAATAGATGTCTCCAACTAACCCTACTTGCATACTGAGATTAAACAGTCAAAACTGTTGGTTTACAGATGCTACAAAGATTCGGGGTTTGTCCTAGGTTATTTTGTTGATGAGGGGTGCTTTAGGCTATCGGGTGAGATGTCAGGACGGATATATATGAAAGTATGGGCTTTTGGGTTTTTGTTTAGTGTGCTCGCTAAGATTTTTCTTTCAATCTTATGCCTACGTATTCCCGTTTACCGAAACAGGGAAATTAGAGCGTTCGTAGTTCCTCCTATTCTATGGGAGGAAATGGGTGTTTTGGTGTCTTGTTCAAAGCCCAAGACGTGAAGCGAAAGGTGATTTGTATCTTGTTCAAAGCCCAAGATGTGAAGCTGAAGAGTCTATTTGTATCTTGTTCAAAGCCCAAGATGTGAAGCTAAAAGTGTTGACCTTAGAGAGAATTTTTCATCTCTAAAGAGGGGTTTGTCTGTTACGACTGTTTATAAAGGAGGATTACTTTAACCGGGATGCGTGAATCCGACAATACCATAATTTCCTTTATAGGGGATTTTAACCTGAAGGGGAAGACTTTAACTCAGTGTAGAGTAATGCTATCTTTCCTTAGGAATTTCTTATGCTAAAAGAGGGACAGTGGCATGGATGTAGATGATCTAGAGGCTTGCCGCTTACAGCGATTAGATGAAGGGGAAGGAGTTATTGAGGTTTGTGTACTGTGAGCGAGGCACAACTTTGATGCTAAAAGGTTAATTGGATCAACCAGTGGTTTTCTTATACAAAGCCTAAGAGGAGGCTAATATGTGTCTCGTACAAAGCCCGAGAGAGAGGCTAAAAGGTTTTTGACTCGATGATGGAATCTTTTGGTATCTCGTATAAAGCCTGAGATGGAGGCTATTTGACTCAACAAGAGAGTTTTTTGTATCTCATACGAAGCCCGAGATGGAGGCTAAAATTTGTTAGGCTCAATAAGAACCTTTTTGTATCTCGTATAAAGCCCGAGATGAAGGCGAAAGAGTGATTGACTCAACGAGTGAGTCTCTTATGTGTCTCGTACAAAGCCCGAGAGAGAGGCTAAATGTTGTTTGACCCCGCTGGGGAGAATCATTGTACAAAGCCCAAGAGAGAGGCTAACTCCACGGGAGAAGGATCTTTATACAAAGCCTAAGAGGAGGCTATTGCGACTGTTAAGTTAAGTGACAGGTCCAGTAGAGAGAATATCAGTTCTTATATGAGCAATGCTGTACTCGAGGATTTGATTCGAGGATCCGGGTTATTCCTGTTCTTTAAGGAAATGGGAAATCCGAAGGGTATTGAGATTGTCCAAGTATACGGGTTTTCTTCCTATTTAACGAAGGGGTCACTTGAGAATGTCTTTGAGACTCAAGGAGATTAGACTGTCCAAGTCTAGAGTTTCATCTTTTGTACTATGCTTTGAGAAACAGTAGTAGACTCTATGAAAGGACTGTTCTATGCATATGACTAAGTTCTGTTCCTATACCTCTAGGAGGTCGTCGGGACAATTTGTACGAAGCTCAAGAGGAGGCTGGAAACTTTTAAGAAGCCGACGGGTCCTTGTACGATGCCCAAGAGGAGGCTATCATTCCCGGAGGAAGAGATCATTATACGAAGCCTAAGAGGAGGCTGTGAATACTTTTAAGAAGCCGACGGGTCCTTGTACGATGCCCAAGAGGAGGAACAGTTGCTTTTAGGAAGCCTGTGGGTCCTTGTACGATGCCCAAGAGGAGGCCGATGCTTTTAAGAAGCCCGTGGGTCCCCAAACCCCGAGAAATTCAAGGCAAGCTATTCACAAGGAATAGATCAAGTCAGGAAAGTTCGAGAATTTGGAAGAAACTCAAAGATACCATTCACGGAGAATACATTCATCTCTGGGAATAGAGTTTCTTGACAATTCCTAATGAGGACAGCCGAAGAGAAGACTGTATCTGGTGATCCTATTGGGGATCTAGTTATCTATTTCTACGAATAAACGAAACGGCGTCACCTAGTTCTAGACGTAGTTGCCGGGGAAACTCTAAATATCTATACTATTATTACACAGTTGATATGAGTTTATGAAAGAAGACTTACAGTGAAACAGCCCCACAATACAGTTATATGTATATGAAAGCGGTAAATGAAAGCGTATAAACACTTGCCCAGTTGTAGAGCTTCCATGCTGTTTGGTTAGTTGTTCAACAAAGAAAGATTGAAAACAACAGTATATTCAAAATCAAAGGAGAAAGTGTTTTGAAAAAGAAAGATTTGGGGCTTACAGCTCAAGGAGAGGCCCAGGGTTTTATCAGTGAGCGCACTGTTTGAATTTGTACAGAGGGACTTATACAAGTGACTGTGGCCCAAAACTTGTTTTTTGTACAAAGGGATGGGTCTTACACTCTCTCAAGAGGCCCAAAAAGTTCAAAGAAAAAGAGTGGGGCTTATAACACGAGGGTAGGCCTAGATGATTTTTCTTTTGAAATGGCGATCGCGCCGAGGTTTTGTTTTAACGCAGAGGGGCTTATACAATATCTGAGGCCCAAAATGTTTTGGTTAAAAGGGGGTTGGGTCTTACACTCTATTAGAGGCCCAAAAAGTTTTAAATGGGTCTTATAGCTCGAGGAGAGGCCCAAAAGGTTATTTTTCAAAAGGCGACGATCGCGCCGTTTGTTTTTGACGGTATCGGGACTTACACAATACACTGAGGCCTAAAAATGGTTTGGTCAAAAAAGGATTGGGTCTTACACTCTATTAGAGGCCCATGAGTGTTTGACAATGATTTGTTTGAGTGAAAATCAAAGAAACCCTCATTTTATTCTTTAAAAGTAAATATTTAAAGAAAATCAATGAAAAATACCAAATAGGTTTGAATAAACCACTTGTGATTTTTGTTTAAGGTTTTAAAAATGAGGTATAAATCACAAGAGATATTAAAACCCATTTGGTCTTGATTTTTCAAGATGAATATTCATTTTAAAATGTTTAAAAACAAATAAAAATGAATTTATTCACAAAAATACTAATTATATTAAATAAATAATATAAATTCAATTTTTTTGAGGAATAAAATATTTCAACATTTTTGTGATTTTTTGCAAAAAGAACCAATAAAAAATAATTAAAATTGAAAGAGTTATTAATTTTCCAATTAATTAATAAACCATGAAAATATTGGAAAAAATGGCAAAATGTGAAAAAACACAAAATGGCATGGGTGGGGTTTGAACCCAAGACCTCAAGGTTACAAGGAGTGCGCCTTACCACTGGGGTGGTGATACATCCATTGTTTGAAACAAAACAACAAATATACAAGGCATGACTTGGTTTTAGGCCTGGCCCAAGGCAAGTTTTGGCTCAGAAACGTGAAGGTTATAACTTTCTCAATTCTTAATGGTTTGAGACAAAATTTATATGCATCTGGACCAGAATTTCATAAGGAATCCAATGGTGGTGGTAGTTTTTTCAGATCACACTCCCTCCTCAAAACCCGATAGTGGTTTTGAAAATGACCTATAAATGCATTTTTTGAAAATGACCTATAAATGCATTTTCTATGCTACAGCTTGGTACAAGCATGGATTACATGGTGAATTAGCTCAAACACAACATATACAACATGTATGAGATGTTTATAATCAATGGACTTCAAAGCATTGCATGTTTGAAAGATTCCAAGTTGTGAGGCTTACCTCTTTTTTGAGATTTTGGAGCTTTTGTGCAATCTGTCAAACCTCTTGTTCCAGAAATGATTTGATGCTTTAGACACACTCAAATGATCTCTTAGAAGCTTTTAGGATGATTGGAATTGACTGGTACCTGCAAAAACACAAACAGTCCCTTTCTTGCAAAAGGGGTTAAAAGTGACCAAAATAGCAACTCTCTCAAATGGTGTTCCAGATGAGGGGAACCATTTGGGCCAATTTAAGGATGATATTTGGAGTGTGTTTGAGGTTTTATCTGGTTTGGAAAGTGACTGAATCAAGACATGGCTTGAAAAATGCAAACAAAGCCTATTTTGAGGTTTTGAGAGGTGACTTTGTGATTTTGTGATTACAGTTCACTTGTGATAGTTTGCACAGCTTACATATGATATATATGAGGTGTGTATGTGATTGATTGTGATGAAAAAGCTCTCAAGCTCAAAAACCCAAAGTTGCCTTGCTAAAGAAGGCATTTTTGCCAAGAGAAAGAGGTTTTGAGGAAAGCATCTGTTTGATGGCTTTGGTGTACTCAAACTGATCACAATTGAGCTCTATTTATAGTAGAGCAAGTTTGTTTTGGGATCCACAGTGAATGGCAACTGCAGCAGGTGTTTGTTCAATGTTGGCCAATGGAAATCCAAGTCTCCTCTAGCCATTGACTAGATGTTAGGGCACAGGGTTGTGGTCCCCTTGGTCTTGGATAAGTCTTGACTAAATTCAGTTGCAAATGGCTTAGTCCATGCCACCTTGATGCTTCCATTGAATGCTCCAATCCAAAATTGGAGTCTTGTCCCTATTTTGGCCATTCTAGGTTCAACATGCTATTTCTTGTTCCAAAGACTTTGGAGGCTTGGCTCAATGATTGTCCCCTTTAGATTCAATCCTCAGATGTGTCCAAGTGGATAGGAGCACTTGGATTTGGCTGAGCAAAAATGCAAATTCTGCCTTGCCTTGGCAGATTTCAGCAAGGCAACTTTCCAATGTCATATCTCATGACTCAAATTGAATTTGGTAATGTTCTTGGTAATTTTGGAAAGCCCTTACATGATACAACAACTGTTTGAACATATTTGGTTTTGATCTCTTTTGAATCCAAGTGAAAAATCCCCCTACATTTGGCAAAAAGTAGGGTAAAATCCGACTTAGTGAAATTTTCACTAAGTGTTGGAACAAAGTGACTTTTCTTGATTTTGATCACTCCATAACTCAAAATCCACAATGAATTGGAATTAGGTCTAGTTGAAGTTTTTGTATAGGGAAATGAGATCTACAAATCAAGCCTTGGATGGGAGAAAATGGCTTTGTGGTTTAGGAGTTATGACCCTCCAAAGTTAGTACCCTAGCCAATTTATTTTTAACTTAGAAAATTTTCTAAGTTTTTTATGGTTACCCCTTTTACAAGTTACCCAACTTTTCTTGATTTTTCTTGATGAATGATGATTCAAATCATACATTAACATCATTTTAGGGTTAAAAATCCATTTTGGTGAAAAATCTCAAAAAGTCAAAGTTGACTTTTGTGCACAGTTGACTTTTTATCAGATGAATTCCAAACTGTGCAATTCTTCAGGAAATCATGTCTTTGACCTAAATCAAACTTGATGGACATGTTCCATGGGTGTCATAGGGTGTATTGATTCATGTCCTAGGGCTTGGGAGCATGTCCTGGTCAAAAGTCAAAGTTACAGTTGACTTTTTCCTTAAAACCCTAACTATGGTGTAGATGAAATTGAGACTTGTTGCTCAAGCTTCTTGGATTAATCCATTGTTGCAAATGGATCAATATATTTCATTAGAGACCCTCAAACCCTCTCTTGAGGTCTTGGCTCATGATTTTCCCTAAAAGTCAACTTAGGGGTGAATTAGGTCAAGAAACCCTAATTCTTGATTTTTGATGAATGTCTCCCCTGAGGCAAAATTGACTTGATGATTGGGTTTATGATGTCCCTTGGAGCATCATAGGTTATACCTTGAAGCATTGGCTCATGCCCAGAGGAGAATTTCCATCTGGAGGCCCTGGTCGACCAAAACCCTAATTGGTGACACTGTCGATCTTGAGACTTAATCCACCTAGAAGGGAGCAGCCTTGTGCTTAATCCTTGAAGTGGGAGTCCTTTTGATCCATTGTGGATGTTTGAGAGGTTAGACAAGTTGAAGATCATGTCATTCCTTGATTGATCCTTTGTCTAAGAACTCTGAGAGGGCTTGAAACCCTAATTCTTGATTGTAGTGGATGCTCACCCATCTTTGGGGAGACTGATGAAGTATGATGGCCCATCCATATTGTGATGATGATTTGCACAATGATGGGAAATCCTAGTGGTCAAAATTTGGGGTATGACAGATGCCCCTATTTAATCTTCTTGGACACGAAGGTGTGAATGACGAAGGTATTCGGGCATTCGGGGTGCAAGAGGATTAAATATCGGAATACCCGAAATTTTGATGGTGGTTATGAATGGTAGATTACGCATTCATCTTCTTTAGCTAAGCAATGATGCTTAGAAAGGGTAAACTTCCCCTCGATCCTGGTCTTCAGCCAAGGAACTGGTCTCAGTTTTCTTTTGAGATAAACTTCCCCTCGATCCTGGTTTCCTACCAAGGAACTGGTCTTAGTTTCTAAAAATAAACTTCCCCTCGATCCTGGTTTCCTACCAAGGAACTGGTCTTAGTTTCTTTCGTCAATAAACTTTACTGACAAGGGACGCTATTCGTAGCGGTTTTCCTTCAAACTTCTCGCCGAATTTTCCTGGGGAGATGCCATTTGAGTGGAAAAAGTTTCGATGTCAGACTTGCTGGGGAACCCAGTCGTATGAGCTGTAGAGGTGTACAAACTTCTCTGTAGGAGATGCCATTTGTTGACTCTACTTGGGGAATGCGAGTCCCTTGAGAGACTGCATTCGTTTGGGGTCTTTACATCATACTTTTCTCGGAGATCTTCTCGGAGAAATGCCATATGATGTGATCCAATTTTGAGGTGCCGATGACCTTTTCATCAGTGGGTTTTTCGGAGAAAAACTGCCTTACTGCCGAATCTCCGATTTAGGAGGCTTTCCCTCGGGATTTTCTTTAATCCGGGAAAACAAGGATATCATCTTCAATGGCGAAGAGTGATGTTAACTGAGGGCTCTCTGGTCTTTCAGAGGTTCAAGTTATCAAAGTGGTCGAGGACCCAACTTCAATCCAGAAATAAAACTGGAGGAGAGAGAATGTTCAGACGTAACACTTCCTGACGAGGAAAGGGCTGACAACTCGATTGAGAGGACTTTTATCACTAGGGGACAAGACCGACTAGAGTGATAGTGATGCAATATGAAATGTGAATGTAAATCAATAATGCATGATGCATGTATGTTTATGCTGACAAAACTGACGCGACATACAAACTGACAGGTGAACACGACTGGATACTCGGCCATCGCGGGGCGAAGAAGTATCTGAGAGATTGAAAATTTCTTCTTTTTTTCAAAATAAACTAAAACGATAATTGAAAATATCAGAGAGATTGCGTTATGGATTTCGGTAGAAGAAAGACGCACAAATACACCTTCAAGGCTCCAAAACTAGAGGATTTAAGGAGGTTGGCAAGGATGATTACCAACCCTGATGCTTTCAGAGCTAAGCATGGAGGATTGCTGTCTCTATTAAGGGTCCATGTGGTTGAAGGAATCCTGTCTACGCTAATTCAGTTCTACGATCCGGTTTATCATTGCTTCACATTTCCGGATTACCAACTGGCACCAACACTGGAGGAGTACTCTCATCTGATTGATCTACCTATCACTGATTAAGCTTCGTTTTCTGGACTGGAAGGAATTCCAAAGGATCAGATCATTGCAGGAGCAATCTCTTTGGATGAGTCAGAAGTTAGGACTCACATGACCACCAAAGGAGGAATCCAGGGTTTACCAGCTACCTTCCTAATAGAGAAAGCTTTATACTTTACAAGTATAGGAAACGTAACTGCTTTCGAAGATATCTTTGTCCTCCTCACGTATGGGCTTTTCCTCTTTCCTAACATCGACAACTTCGTTGACACCAACGCTGTTAAGATATTTCTGATTGAAAACCCCGTACCAACCTTGCTCGCATATGCTTATAATTTCGTACACTTAAGGAATTTGTACAGTGGAGGAATGATCACATGTTGTGTACCCTTACTCTACAAATGGTTCATTTCCCATTTACCAAAATCTGCTACTTTTTGGGATCACAAGAGTACTCTACGTTAGTCACAAAGGATTATGTCCCTTACCAACTCTGACATAGATTGGTATAATAGGATTTACGAAGGGATAGAGATCATCAACAGATATGGAAATTTCCCTAACGTACCCCTCATTGGAACTAAAGGAGGAATCAACTATTATCCAATTTTAGTTCGCCGTCAACTCGGATAACCAATGAAGCATATCCCACATAATGTTCATCTGGAAGGTCTTTTCTTCAAAGAAGGGGAAAATGACAGGGCACTAAAGAAGGAAATAGTGCATGCCTGGAAACATATTCACAAGAAAGGAAGAGAGTCTCTAGGAAGACTAAACTGTACCTCTATGGAACCTTATCTCCACTGGGTGCAAACTAGAGCCCTCAAGTTGAGGATGCCTTACCCTCGCCAGGAAGTTTTTCCGTTAAAGGAGTTTGTCCTTTATTTCATGTCTGATACGAAAAAACTCCAGGTAGCTCTCAACAAAGTTCAACATGAGAAGAGCTATTGGAAAAACAAGTATCGAATCCTCAATGTAGAGTGTACTAAGATTCAGGAACTGTTAAAGGATAAGGGTGCTCTGATTAAGATATTAGAGCAACATGTTATAGAGAGTCAAGATGACGAAAGAAATTTGCTCACTCCTTTCACTTGGCAAAGAACTGACGACCCGACAACGGTTGAAGAACCCCAGTCAAAGAAAAGGAAAATACCGGAACCAGCATCTGAGCTCTCTTCAGAGAGGACTCAGAATCCATAAGCTTAGCCATTTTCCTTACAACACTTTGTAAAATACTGTACTTTTCCTTGTAACATACTGCAATCTTTCGAATTCAATAAACAGGGTCTCCACCCTTCACTGTATGATATTTGCAATCTATTTGTTAAAGTTTCTTTTTGATTAAAACTAAAAAAATATGTCTTTGCATATCATTCATCATTCTCACATAACGCGTTCTTCTTATCTTCGAGTCTCACGTATGTGTCGCGATTCTAGAGTCAAACGATCTCACTCGTATAATACTCGGACCAATCGACAAAAGAAAATGGACGATCTCGAGGAAGAGAAAAGAGAGCTGAGAGAAGAAGTCGACGCTCTAAAGAAAAGTTTGGAAAAACTTCACAGTGACATGCAATCCCTGGCAGCAGCTCAGAAGCAACAACAAAGGACTGTGATCTCAGAGATTACATCTACGCCCATTATGGAAGCACATGAGAATCATCCTCGGTACACCATGCCTAAAGGTCGCCCCTGGGGCATGCCTCTTAACATCATCCCCGAAGGATATATCCCGCCGATCATTGAAGACCAAGAAACTGCGGCAGGAACCACTAGGCCTGAAGGTTACAAACTTCGGGAAAGTGAAGACGCAAGGTTTACAACAGCAACTCCTGAAGGTTACAAACTTCAGGACACTGAAGCACTAAGAATCACTGCTTTAATGTTAATACCACAACCAGTGGTACACACTGTCCTGGAAGGATAGGGTCCACAAGTAATTTCTGGTGGAAACAAAGACATGTACGAAAGGATGAATGAGTTCCAGGAATAATTCTTGGAGATGCAGAAGAAACTGCATGCCATTCGCGGTTAAGACTCATTTGGAAAGGACGTCGCAGACCTCTATCTGGTCCCTAATGTAAAAATCCCGCACAAATTCAACGTGCCTGACTTTGAAAAATAAAAAGGCAACTCTTGCCCTCAAAGTCATTTGGCAATGTATGCTCAAAAAATGTCAACTCAGACAGAAAATCAACAGCTAATGATCCATTATTTCCAAGACAGTTTAACCAGTGCCGCACTTAAATGGTACATGGGTTTAAAGCGCACCAAGATCAGTACTTTCAGAGATCTCAGCACTGTCTTTGTTCAGCAGTATAAATATAATTTGGACATGGCACCGGATAGGGATCAGCTCAGAGCGATGTCGCAAAGAGACAAAGAAACTTTCAAAGAATATGCTCAGAGATGGCGTGAAATTGTCGCCCAAATTTGTCCCCCTCTTGAGGAAAAAGAGATGACAAATATATTTTTGAAAACCTTAAGCTCATTCTATTACGACCGAATGGTTACAAGTGTGTCAGGGAATTCACTAAAATGGTGAACATGGGAGTACGCCTTGAAGAAGCAGTCCGAGAAGGACGATTGGTAAAAAATACAGAGGCATCCAGCAGTACCAAAAGACACGGTAGTGCTTTCTAAAAGAAAAAAGAGCAAGATATTAGTAATATCTCTCTTGGAAAGCAAAGACGAAGGTATCAACCAGTAACGGCAATAACTCCCGCTATCAACCCCACGCCGGCTCTGACTTATCAACCTCAGGTTGCTCAGAGCCAACCAAGTCAACAACAGTATCAATAAAGGACACAACAGCCTCTTCAGCAGGCTCGTCCACAGTACAACAACAACAATCGTACGACACGACCATTAGGGTTTGACCATATACCAATGTTGTACGCAGAACTTTTTCCACTCTTACTAGCCAAGGGGCACATCCAAACCAGGTCTCCTCTTACAATACCGGAAAATCCTCCTTTTTGGTTTAAAGCGGATTAAACTTGCCCTTACCATCAAGGAGGATCCGGGCACAACATTAAAACTATCTCAGTTTCAAGTCTAATATACAGAAGCTTGTTAGGAGCGGGATCCTATCTTTCAAAGATACTAATCCAAATGTTCAGACAAACCCGTTGCCACAACATAAGAAGACTGCAGTAAATTTAATAGAGGAAGAATTTAGCCGCAGTTATCAAATTCACGATGTACTCCTATTAGGAACCAATCTGGTCAGGATGCATTGCAGACAGAGCGGGTACGGTTATGTACCGCCTCACAATTATCACCAGTGTGATATCTGCTCAAAGAATAACCAGGGGTGTTTCGTAGTGCAATTAGCTCTACAAGAATAAATGGATCTGGGCTGGATCCAGGATCACCAAATCCGTGAAGTCAACATGGCCCAGGCGCATCCTAACATTGTTCAGAACCGTAACATTCTTGCGATGAAGGTTAATTTGGTGGCGATGCACTCAAGGCTAAGTCAATATCATAATCTGCCACAACACAATTACAATTCCTGTCAGATATGCTCAATAAGGAATCAGGGATGCTCTTTTGTACAAGAGGCCCCCCAACGTCAGATGGATCTCGGATGGATCCAAGACTACCCTGAGAGAAATAACCAGATCTTTGACATACGCTTGATGAATACCAGTCTGGTAGAATTACACACTAAGCAAGTCAGGCTCGGCCAGGGATGATTATCTAGACTGTGAGGAATATCGTGAAGACGACCAGGGGTGTGCACTGGTCCAAAGAACACTTCAACACTTGTTGGACCACTGGCGGCTTCCAATCTACTTGGATGAAGCTACGCAGCAGATTAGTATAACTGACGGGGATCCTGGTAGGCATCAAAGTCAGGATGACCACTCGATGGAAACATATCTAGTAAAGTTGTACTGCATACAAAGCGAACGTGGTCAGGTGCCGCCCCACAACCATGAGCGTTGTAGAATTTGTTTAGAAAACAACCAAGGATGCTACCTCGTATGAGCGGCTCTTCAAAATCAGTTAGACCAGAAAGAGATTCGACCGTGTTCAAGTTCTGGGTCGATCAACGTGATACAAGAGTGTCTCCCTGATCAAACCAAAGACGTTGTCATAATCTTCGATCATGGGAGGACCAAAGACGTTTTCGCCATAATCCCTCTACTTGATGAATCAAGAATTCCTCTTGATAGTAGAAACGTTCCCAACCAGGAACTGATTGAGGTTGCCTATAACGGCCAGAGAAATCAAAAAGCTCCTGTGGTTATCTAATTTCCATGCCCAATACTGTACAAATCAGAAAAGGCTATCCCTTACAAGTACGATGCAACAACCATCGAAAATGGAAAGGAAACTTCATTACCCTCTGTCGTAAACATTACCGACATCAGTCGAGTAACACGGAACGGCCGGATCTTCAACAAAGGAGTTGGAGAACCCACCAAGGAAAAGGAACCTCAAGTGGAAGTTCCAAATTAATCAGACAGTCAATCTAGTAATCCAGGACTGGTAAAAAAAACAACGATGAGATGATGAAGCTCATCCAGAAAAGCAAGTACAACATTGTGGACCAACTGTTGCAAACTCCATCGAGAATCTTTGTGCTATCTCTCTTGCTCAGTTCCGAAGCTCATAGGGAAGATCTGTAGAAAGTGTCATACCCTAAATTCTGACCACCAAGAGTTCCCATCATTGTGCAAATCATCATCACAATACGGATGTACTTTCATACCTCATCAGTCTCCTCAAAGATGATTGAGCATTCACAACAATCAAGAAGTAGGGTTTTGAGCCCTCTCAGAGCACTTAGACAAAGGATCAATCAAGAAATGACATGATCTTCAACTTGTCTAACCTCTCAAACACCTATAAAGGGTCAAGAGGACTCCCACATCAAGAATCAAGCACAAAGTTGCAACATTCCAAGTGGATTAAGCCTCAAGATCGCCTGTGTCACCAAATTAAAGTTTGGTCGACCAGGGTCCCTAGATGAAAATTTCCATTGGGGCATGAACCAATGCCTCAATGTATGGTCCAATAAGCTCAAAAAGATCTCAAGAACCCATCCACAATGGCAAAATCACCTTGAAGGTCCATCTATCAAAAAATCAGGAATTAGGGTTTTGACCTAATTCAACCCTTGAGTTAACTTGTGAAGTGAGGCATGGCTTGAAGCTTCAAAATGAACTTAAAAGACCTCAAATACATCATATTAACATGTTTACCAAATTTGATTAACTCAAAGAGCTCAAATCATAAGCCACAAGAACTCAAAACCATCTGATCACAAATTAGGGTTTCTGATGGAAAAAGTCAACCCTATCCTTGACTGTTGGCCTACCCTTGATCTCAAAACTTGGGGAGGGGTCCAAGACATTCCTAAATACCCTTAAGGCCCATCCATGAAGTTTAATTAATCCCAAGGATAGATTTCACAAAAGGATCACAAAGTTAAAATTTCATCTGATGAAAAAGTCAACTGTACAAAAATCCAAGTTTAACTTTTTGGATTTTTGGTAAACCAAGGCTCCTTAACCCTAAAACAATGTTAATATGTGATTTGAATCATCATTCATAAAGAAAAATCAAAGAAAGTGATTTAACATTCTAAAGGGGTAACCATAAAAAACTTAAAATTTTTCTAAGTTATGGAACAAAGTGGCTAGGGTACCAACTTTGCAAGGCCATATCTCCCAAACCCTAAGGCCTTTTTCTCCTATTCAAAGCTCAGATAGAAGCCCTCATTATATACTTCAAAAGTGTCAACTACAAGAGTTCCCAATTCTTCGTGGATTCGGAGTTATGGTTGGATCAAAATCACTAAAACTTGGAATTTACCACTTTTCCAACACTTAGACAAAATTCTGTCTAAGTCAGAAAAAATAAGTGAAACACCAAAACTTGGAGGGTTGTTTCACATAGTTCTAGGCTGAATCAATTCAAGATGTAAACATCAAAGTTGTTGTGCATATTGCCAACAATCCAAGGAACTCATTGGCATGAAACAACTCAACTTGAGCCAAGAGTTATGGCTGCTACAAGACACCATGGCACGACTGTCTTGAAAAATCTGTTTGTGTAATTTCTTGCCATACAGGATTTTGAGCCAAGAAGTAATGATCACTATGCCACATTCATTCAATCTGATCATAATGCATCTGATCCAACCTTCAAACTTGGACTGAAATGCCAAGAACTTATCCTTGAGAATTGATGAGTTTTTGGCATATATGCCTTGAATTCAAAGGGCAGTAATGTGGAATAGTGCACATTCAAGATTATCACTCTCCTCAGTTAATTTCTCTGATTAAACAACAATTAAAAGGACTGAAGAATGTGATTTCAGTCAATGCATAGTTGATCTATTTGTTACAGCTATTGCACCTAGTGTAAGAGGCATTTATGCCAAGCCAAGACCATTGAACCATGCCCTTATCCTCTGAGCTTCAAGAGAACCACTTCAACTCTACTCCTCTACTATAAATAGAGGTCCTAACTAATTATTCAAACTACACCAAAGCTCATTACAACAAAGCTTTCTCTCTTTCACTCCTTAGGCCTAAAAACTTCATTTCTTGAGAGGTTACTATCGGGTTTTGCGTTGGAGATCAATCCACTCAACCCATTGATTCAGAAACATCACATATAACATATAGAAGGTGTTTGAACACTCACCTCCCATCTGTAACATCAAAGTCATCAAATGGCCATCCAATTGCACAAAACTCATGACTTGCTGCAGAAGGAATCAGGTTGATCAATCTAAAGGGCTCTCAATCACTCCAAACATTCAAACACTTTCCTTAAGGTACAAGGAATCTGTCCAAAGCATTAGAACTCAACTGTAACACCTCCATTATCAAATTCGATTCTCACCTGCAGAGGTAAGCCTCAAACTGTCAAACTCATTGAATCATGCATCAAAAATATGTTTTGTGATTACCATTGTGTTTCTGAATGTTTGTAGCTCCTTTACCCTCAATCAATTGTTGTTTACAGTTCGTGTATAGGATTTCATTGAGTTCATGCAAATTTTAGGGTTCATCAGGTTTTGTCATATTATGTTTTGATTCACTTAATTTCAATAAAATTGAGTATTGCCATTGTGTTCCTTGTCTGAAAACGCATGATTTTCATATTTGGATAATGTGAAATGGTTGAGAAACGAGTGAGATAGGAGGCTTCACGTAATTGGCTCAAGGAAGAAGATGGCCATGGCGCCATTCTTCAGAAATTCCACTTGTTTTACTATATATTTATCACTTGTCATACTATGTTTGAATTGGCATTGCGCCCTAGTGGAAACACTAGTATGTTTGTGTGTGTGAGCGGGCGAGAGGTCTGGGGTTCGAATCCCCCTCACCCCAGACCTTTTGATATTTTTTTCAACCATTTTCAAAAGGAATTTTCACATATTATTATCCCTTGCCATTCTCTTTCAGCCACACGCAAGTGGCTCAGTTGGCAAAATTTTGAACTATCCTCCCCAAGGGCGTGAGTTCAAACCTTGGGGGGACCATTTCTAATTTTTTACCACTTAATTTTATCAATTTTTTCACTAATCTTTTAATAACTTTGAAAATTAATTTCTCATTCATTTTTCATCCTTTTTTATTGGTTTTTTTTTTTTTTTGCAAAAATTCACAAAATTGATAAAGTATTTTATTCTACAAAAATCTCACACAAAAAATATTATTTGTCTATATTTAATATTTCTTTTCACTTGATCTTTTCAAAATCAAATGAGTTATAAATCATCTTGTGATTAAAACCTTATTTTTCAAACCTTAACCAAAAATCGCAAGTAGTTTATTTAAACTTATTTGGTATTTTTATCATTTTTATTAATTTTCTTTAACGAATTACTTTTAAAAGAAAATGAAATTAGGGTTTCTTTGATTTTTAATCATTATCAAATATTTCAAAACACTCATGGGCCTCTAATAGAGTGTAAGACCCAACTCTCTTTTATACATAAAATAATTTGGGTCTCAGTCGTTGTATAAGTTCTGATACAATTTTCAAAACAACGGTGCAATCACTGTTTTTCCATGGGCCTCTCCTTGAGTTGTAAGCCCCATCTCTGGTACAAAAATAAACTTTAGGCCTCTAATAGAGTGTAAGACCCAACCCCCATTGTACATAAATAATTTTGGGCATCAGTCATTGTATAAGTCCCACTGTGTTTTAGAAAATCTCGGCACGACCGCCATTTCAAAACAAAATCAACTGGGCCTACCTTTGAGTTGTAAGTCCCATTTCTTTTGTTTTTCTTTGGGCTTCTCCTTGAGTTGTAAGACCCATTCCTTTGTATAGAAAACCTTTTTAGGCCCCAGTCATTGTATAAGCCCCGGTACAGTTTATAAAACAACGGTAAGATTACTGTTTTTCATCTGGGCCCCTCCTTGAGTATAAGCCCCAACAATCTTTTCAAAAACAACTTCTCTTTTGATTTAGGTTCAAATATACAGTTGTTATAAAAAATTTCTTTAATTTCCTAAACGACTAACAATACAGTTATGGAAGCTTACTCGCCTGTAAGTTTTTATCAGCTTTCTTTTACGTACTTGCACATATATAAGTATATATTTGTTTGAACAACATGGAGGCTTGCTCACCTGTAAGTTTTTACTAGCTTTACTTTACATGCTTATATATATATATAATTGTATTGTGGAAAGCTGCTCACCTGTAAGTCCTTCTTTCATATCCTTTTAAATACTTGTCATATATCAACTGTATATATACTAGTATATCTGCTTAGAGTTTTCCCCGGCAACTAGGTCTAGAACTAGGTAAAGCCAGTTGGTCACTCTTGAATACAGTCAAAACTAGATCCCCGTAGGATTTCCAGATACAGTCTTGTCTTCTCTTGGGCTTAAACAATATGGAACAAAGAGAAAGACATTATTCTTCGTGAAACTTTTCTCAGGCTGTCACTATTAGAAATTGTCAAAGAAATTCTACTCCCCAGGGATGATCTATTCTCGGTGAATAACATCTCTTGAATTTCTTCAAACCTCAGAACTATTCATTAAATGATCTATTCTCGGTGAATAGCATTTCTTGAACTTTTCTTTGGTTTGGGACCCACAGGCTTCCTAAAAGCATCCCCGCCTCCTCTTGGGCTTTGTATAAGGACCCTCCGGCTCTTAGAAGTTCTCATGCCTTCTCTTGGGCTTAATACAAGGACCCTGAAGACCTCTTAAAGGTATAAGACAGAACTTAGTCATCCTTTGCTAGAGTAGTCTTTCCAGTGTCAAATCTTAGACTAATTTAGGGTTGATTCTCATCCCTTAAAATACCTGCCTCCTCTTGGGCATCATACAAAGATAAACTCTTCCATACCAGTAGACTTAGACAGTCTAATCCCTTCTCGGATCTCAAAGACATTCTCAAGTACCTTACAAACATAGGAGAAACCCTGGTCATTTTGGATCAATCTCCAGCAGAGTTAAAACCCATGGGTTATAAAACCCTGTTTCTCTCCTAAAGTTCCCCAGCCAGGGTCAGTTTATCATCAGTATAACACTATCCCAAATTAGAACCTCAAGGTCTCTGATATCTCAACTCTTCTATAACCCTCAGTAAGAGTTGATTCTTTATTTGGACCTGCCCCTGGATCTTAATAATCCTCAGCAGAAGTCAGCCTCCTCTTGGGCTTTGTACAATGATTCTCCCTTAGCAGAGCTAACCCTTTCAGACTCACTTGTTGAGTCAATCACCTTTCAGAATCTCTTGTTGAGTCAATCACCTTTCAGTCTCTCTTGTTGAGTCAATCACCTTTTCAGAATCTCTTGTTGAGTCAATCACCTTTCAATTCTCTCTTGTTGAGTCAACTCTTTTTTAGCCTCAATCTTGGGCTTTGTACAAGACATATAAAAACACTCTCTTGTTGAGTCAATCTTTTTCAGCCTCCTAGATCCCAGATGTCCTACAAGATGTCGAGACATCTGGTCTGACAAAAACATGGCAAGGTAAAAACATATAAAAACAATACTGAAAAGCATAAATAACACACAGAAATTGTTCACCCAGTTCAGTCTAACAACCTACGTCTGGGGGCATACCAAGCCAGGAAGGAAGTCCACTATTAGTAGAATTAAATTACAGACTCAACAATACCAGTTGACAGTCTACTCACTTAATCCCTACCCAATGATCCTTCTACCTAAGTCCTCCCTAGGTAAGAGACTCTATCTCACTTCCAATCATCGCAACAATGTCTAGCAGTCAACACCTCAGCCACTGCATCAACAGCTTGATTTCCAACAACTCTTCAAACACAACTGTCATACCCCAAATTTTGACCACTAATATTCCCATCATTGTGTCAATCATCATCACAATATGGAGGAACCATCATGCTTCATCAGTCTCCCCAAAGATGGGTGAGCATTCACTACAATCAAAATTAGGGTTTCAAGCCCTCCCTGAGTGCTTAGACAAAGGATCAATCAAGAAACAACATGATCTTTAACTTGTCTAACCTCTCAAACATCCATAATGGATCAAGAGGACTCCCACTTCAAGGATTAAGCACAAGGCTGCTCCCTTCTAGGTGGATTAAGTCTCAAGATCGACAGTGTCACCAAATTAGGATTTTGGTCGACCAGGGCCTCCAGATGGAAAATTTTCATCTGGGCACAAGCCAATGATCCAAAACCTAACCTAATATGCTCCAAGGTACATCATGAACCCATTCATCAAGTCAATTTTGCCTCAGGGGATGCATTCATAAAAAATCAGGAATTAGGGTTTCTTGACCTAATTCACCCTTAAGTTGACTTTTGGGACAAACCATGAGCCAAGAACTCAAGAGAGGGTTTAAGGGTCTCTAATGAACTACATTGATCCATTTGGAACAATGGATTAATCCAAGAAGCTTGAGCAACAAGTCTCAATTTCATCTGCACTACAATTAGGGTTTTAAGGAAAAAGTCAACTATAACTTTGACTTTTGGCCAGGACATGCTCCCAAACCCTAAGACATGATTCAATATGCCCTATGACACCCATGGAACATGTCCATCAAGTTTAATTTAGGTCAAGGACATGATTTCCTGAAGAATTGCACAGTTTGGAATTCATCTGATAAAAAGTCAACTGTGCACAAAAGTCAACTTTGACTTTTTGAGATTTTTCACCAAAATGGATTTTTAACCCTAAAATGATGTTAATGTATGATTTGAATCATCATTCATCAAGAAAAAACAAGAAAAGTTGGATAACTTGTAAAAGGGGTAACCATAAAAACTTAGAAAATTTTCTAAGTTAAAAATAAAGTGACAAGGGTACCAACTTTGAAGGATCATAACTCCTAAACCACAAAGCCATTTTTCCCATCCAAAGATGGATTTGTAGCCCTAATTACCCTCTACAAAAACTTCAACTAGACCTAAGTCCAATTCATTAAGGATTTTGAGTTATGGAGTGATCAAAATGGCTAAAAAGTGAAAATGTCACTTTTTCCAACACTTAGTGAAATTTTCACTAAGTCAGAATCTGCCTTCACTTTTTGCCAAATGTAGAGGGATTTTTCACTTGGATTCAAAAGAGATCAAAACCAAACATGTTCAAACAGTTGTTGTATCATGTAAGGGCTTTCCAAAATGGTCAAGAACATTACCAAATTCAACTTACACCATGAGATATGACATTGGAAAGTTGCCTTGCTGAAATCTGTCAAAGGCAAGGCAGAATTTGTAACTTTGCTCAATTTGCCAAAATCATCCAAATTCAAATGCTCCTATCCACTTGGACACCTCAGAGGATTGAATCTAAAGGGGACAATCACTGATCCAAGCCTCCAAAGTCCATGGAACAAGAAATAACATGTTGAACCTAGAATGGCCAAAATAGGGACAAGACTCCAAATTTGGATCGAAGCATTCAATGGAAGCATCAAGGTGGCATGGACTGAGCAATTCTCATCTGAAATCAGTCAAGACTTATCCAAGACCAAGGGAACCAAAGCTCTGTGCCCTAACCTCTAGTCAATGGCTAGAGGAGACTTGGATTTTCATTTGCCAACATTGGCCAAACCTACTTACCAGTTGCCATTCACTATTCCTTGTAAAACAAAATTGCTCTACTATAAATAGAGCTCAATTGTGATCAGTTTGAGTACACCAAAGCCATCAAACAGATGCTTTCCTCAAAATCTCTTCTTTCACTCCAATTTTACCTTCTAAGGCAAGTCACTATCGGGTTTTGAGTTTGAGAGCTTTTCCAATCAAACCAATCACTCACACACCTCACATACATCATATAGAAATGATCCAAACACTCACATAACATCTGGAACACTAATTTCACAAAATCACCAGCTGGTTGTTCAAACTTTCAATCAAGTTGCAGCTGAGGTACCACAAATCGTTCCAGCCATTTTCAATCAAGTCCAGGCATTCAAACACACTCCATAGGGTGTAGGGAAGCTATTCAGATCATCACCACTCATCTGTAACACCTCCAAATCAAAAATCACATTGCACTTGCTGTCACGGCCTAGAGGTAAGCCTAAACTTGGTCATCTCTCAATTTATGCGTATTTCCTCGCACAATAATTTGGCCATATGTTCATAATCATGCATGGAATGTTTTCCCTCAATTAATTGCATTATTTGAATCGTGTATCAAAAATCCTAGCCTTCATGCAGAAATTAGGGTTCTTGAGGATTTTCCATGATTTCTTGTTATATGTTTAATTTAAATGAAATTAATGGACATAGACATGATCGTGAGGTTGAGACGAGCATAATGATATGTGGATTGCATGTTATAATCAAGTATTCAGTGAGATTGGAGAGAAAATGCAAATCTGGCCAAGCCCAGAACACGCGCGTGTTCTTGGCGCCATTTTCCAACATTTGAATATTTGAATTTTGTGATTTTTATTTAATTGATTCAAAAATTAATTTCTCTCTGAGTTTTAATGATTTTGAGTTGATTCTTTTTTTAATAATTCACAAAAATGTTAAAATATTTTATTTTCCCAAAAAATCCCAAAAATATTATTTATTTCATATAATTGATATTTTTGCAAAGAATTAATATTTTAATTGTTTTTGACATTTTAAATATTTTTTCCACATTGATTTTGCAACTTTTAATGCTTTCTAATTATTTTGTAGGTCAATACTTAATTTTTGAAGCATTAATCCAAGATCACAATTTGTTTTTCACATATTAAACAATTTTGATCATTTTAATTGAATTTTTATTCAATTAAATACATTTTTGAAAACAAATTAGGGTTTTTGGATTAATTCAACCCTCATAAATCATTTTCAAAACACTTTGGGCCTCTAATAGAGTGTAAGACCCAATCCTTTCTTGACCAAAACATTTTGGGCCTCAGTGTATTGTATAAGTCCCGATACCGTCAAAAACAAACGGCGCGATCGTCGCCTTTTGAAAAATAACCTTGGGCCTCTCCTCGAGCTATAAGACCCATTCAAAACACTTTGGGCCTCTATTAGAGTGTAAGACCCAACCCCCTTTTAACCAAAATCATTTGGGCCTCACTTATTGTATAAGTCCCTCTGCGTTAAAAGAAAATCTCGGCGCGATCGCCATTTTAAACGGAAAAATCAATTAGGCCTACCCTCGTGTTATATGCCCCACTCTTTTTCTTTAAAACTTTTTGGGCCTCTTGAGAGAGTGTAAGACCCATCCCTTTGTAAAGAAAACCTTTTTTGGACCTCAGTCACTTGTATAAGTCCCTCTATACAAATTCAAACAGTGCGCTCACTGATAAAACCCTGGGCCTCTCCTTGAGTTGTAAGCCCCAAATCTTTCTTTTTCAAAGCACTTTCTCCTTTGATTTTGAATATACTGTTGTTTTCAATCTATCTTTGTTGAACAACTAACCAAACAACATGGAAGCTCTACAACCGAGTAAGTGTTTATACGCTTTCATTTACCGCTTTCATATACATATAACTGTATTGTGGGGCTGTTTCACTGTAAGTCTTCTTTCATAAACTCATATCAACTGTGTAATAATAGTATAGATATTTCGAGTTTCCCCGGCAACTACATCTAGAACTAGGTGACGCCGTTTCGTTTATTCATAGAAATAGTCAACTAGATCCCCAATAGGATCACCAGATACAGTCTTCTCTTCGGCTGTCCTCATTAGGAATTGTCAAGAAACTCTATTCCCAGAGATGAATGTATTCTCCGTGAATGGCATCTTTGAGTTTCTTCCAAATTCTCAGGATTTGGGGACCCACGGGCTTCTTAAAAGCATCGGCCTCCTCTTGGGCATCATACAAGGACCCACAGGCTTCCTAAAAGCAACCCGCCTCCTCTTGGGCTTAGTACAAGGACCCTAAGGCTTCTTAGAAGTATTCACAGCCTCCTCTTAGGCTTCGTATAATGATCCCTTCCTCCGAGAATGATAGCCTCCTCTTGGGCATCGTACAAGGACCCGTCGGCTTCTTAAAAGTTTCCAGTCTCCTCTTGGGCTTCGTACAAATTGTCCCGACGATCTCCTAGAGGTATAGGAACAGAACTTAATCATCTGCATAGAACAGTCCTTTCATAGAGTCTACTACTGTTTCTCAAAGCTTGGTACAAAAGATGACACTCTAGACTTAGACAGTCTAATCTCCTTGAATCTCAAAGACATTCTCAAGTGACCCTTTCGAAGAAAACCCGTAGACTCGGACAGTCTCAATACCCTTCGGATTTCCCGCTTCCTTAAAGAACAGGAATAACCCGGATCCTTGAATCCAATCCATGAGTACAATGTTGCTTATATAAGAATTGATTTTCTCTTTAAAAATCAGTCTACTGGACCTGTCACTCAACTGAAACAGTAACCATAGCCTCCTCTTGGGCTTTATACAATGATCCTCCCCAGCGGAGTCAAACAAACTTTAGCCTCCATCTCAGGCTTTGTACGAGATTAAAAAAGGTTCTTATTGAGCCAAACAAAAAACAGCCTCCATCTCGGGCTTCATACGGGATACAAAAAACTCCCTTGTTGAGTCAAATAGCCTCCATCTCGGGTTTTATACGAGATACGAAAAGATTCCATCGTCGAGTCAAAACCTTTTCGCCTCTCTCTCGGGCTTTGTATGAGACACATAATAGCCCCCTCTTCGGCTTTGTATAAGAAAACCACTGGTTAATCCAATTAACCTTTTAGCATCAAAGTTGTGCCTCGTTCACAGTACACAAACATCAACAACTCCTTCCCTTTCATCTAATCGCTGTAAGCGGCAAGCCTCTGGATTATCTACATCCATGCCACTGTCCCTCTTTTAGCATGAGAAATTCCTAAGGAAAGATAACATTGCTCTAAACTGAGTTAAAGTCTTATCCTTCAGGTTAAAACCCCCTATAAAGGAAATTATGGCATTGCTAGGATTCGCATATCCCGGTTAAAGTAATTCTCCTTTATAACCAGTCACCCAACAGTTGTGATAGACAAACCCTTCTTTAGAGATGACAAATTCTCTCTAAAGTCGAGGTCCTTCAGCTTCACGTCTTGGGCTTTGAACAAGACACAAATAGACTTTTCAGCTTCACATCTTGGGCTTTGAACAAGATACAAACTACCCTTTCGCTTCACGTCTTGGGCTTTGAACAAGACACCAAAAACCAATTTCCTCCCATAGAATAGGAGGAACTACGAACGCTCTGATTTCCCTGTTTCGGTAAACGGGAATACGTAGGCATAAGATTGAAAGAAAAATCTTAGCGAGCACACTAAACAAAAACCCAAAATCCCATATCTCCATCAATCAAAAGCAGTAATTCAAAAGCATCAGTCCTAACATCCTAATCCTTGTTCCCCGCCAGAAACCCTCTGTCTAGATAAAAAAAAGAAGAAGAAAGAAAACAGTATTGGCGAAAATACAAATAACCAGATGTCCTACAGGATGTCGAGACATCTGGTCTGACAAAAACATGGCAAGGTAAAAACATATAAAAATAGTAATGAAAAGCATAAACAACACACAGAAATTGTTCACCCAGTTCGGTCTAACAACCTACATCTGGGGGCATACCAAGCCAGGAAGGAAGTCCACTATTAGTAGAATTAAATTACAGACTCAACAATACCAGTTGACAGTCTACTCACTTAATCCCTACCCAATGACCCTTCTACCTAAGTCCTCCCTAGGTAAGAGACTCTATCTCACTTCCAATCATCGCAACAATGTCTAGCAGTCAACACCTCAGCCACTGCATCAACAACTTGATTTCCAACAACTCTTCAAACACAACAAAGTAGAAGGCATACTTCCATGACAATACCTAGACATGACACACATGAATAAGAATAATACTTAGAGTTGCTTAACAGCTTCCTCCAAGAACAACACATCTCTTACCTACAGGCTTCGAGATAAACACGATGACCGTCCCACAAACCGGGTGGTTCATACATACCAACTCTCCTAAAGAGTGGTTCACGAACTCAACCCTAATGATTACATCTTTTCTATTCACGGCTTCTCTGCAAAAACTAGGTTACAAGCTTCTACTTATATCATATTTTCCAACTGGATTTGGGCCTTCAAAACAGCAGTAACAAGGCTACACAAAGTCTGCAAATTAACCTCCAAGAAAATAGGTCTTCAATCTAATATTTCCTAATATGTCTCCATATTTAGAAAGTAGTGAAAACACTAATGTTAGGGCCGGCAAAAATTGTGGAGTCGCCACCATATTTTTTGAGGAAAATAATGATAAACCTAAAAATCCTTAATCCCAAGGACAGAGATTCCTACGGTTCGGGAGTCGGTTAAGTGAGGGGAAGGTGTTAGGCACCCCTCACTTCCATTGTACTCAATGGGATCCTCCTTAGATTTTAGGGTATGCTTGTTTGTTTGTCTAAATAATTTATTTACAAAATAATCCTAAGTTTATTATTATTGTACTCGCTAGGGTTTACAACCCTATGCCTACGTACCTTCATTTTTGAAGGATCAGAGTAATCGTAGTTCACCTCCCCTATTCCTACCCCCTAATTCTATTCCCATTCCTAATCCTAAAACCTAACCCTAAAACCCAATCCACTATTTATACTCTTGGATAAAGAGTTCTATCCCTTAAATCTAGTGTTTATACTCCTAGATGAGGAGTTCTATCCCTTAAATCTCTTAAATCCCTATCCATTATTTAGGCTCTCAGAGGAAGAGTTTTATCCCTTAATCCTTTTATTTATACTCTCGGATATCAAGAGTGCTATCCCTAAATCCTTATCCCCTATCCCTTATTTAGGCTCTCGGACCAAGAGCTTTATCCCTTTATTTAAATCCTTTGAAAAAAATCCCTTAAATCTTTTTTTAAAAAAACCAATTTCTAAATACTAAATAATTCATTATGACAAAAGCAAAGTTAATCCAAAATAATGCCCAAATTCCAAATAGTTCCAAAAAACAATATTTATGTCCCAAGAATAATTTATTTTTTATCACAATCCCAAATTTATCCTTTTTTTAAAAAAACAACTTTCCTAAAAAAACAAATCCTTTATAAAACTTTATTCACATAAGTTATAAAAACTTAATTACCACCACATTTAAATGAAAATCCAGAATTTAAATTAAATAATATAAGAACAAAAAAAACTAAATTAACAAATTAAATAAAAATATTTTTTCACAACTTAAATCAAGGAATTGATTCAATTGTGATTTTTTTTTAGTAAAAGAGAGAAAAATAAGTTTAATAAAATAAGATAAAAAACAAAAATCCCAAAATAATCCCTAAGTCCTCAATTTTATCCTAAATTCAATATTTTTTAGAAATCTCCTAATTAAACATAAAACCCAATTAACAATTAAATTAAATTATGTAAAATAATTTAAATAATTAAATTGATTATCAGGGGGTGTATAACTCCTTTAAGAATAGTAAATGGGCCATTTTGGGGGTGTCAAAAGCATTGGGCGTTAGGGTTCGTAAGACCCCACAACCTCTCCGACCACTGCTTGCCACCCTAACCTCCACCGTAAAACCCAGAAACCCAACCCAGTTCTTTAGGGTTCGTAAGAACCCTAAGCATGTATACCCTAACCCCATGAACCCTACCCCTTTTCTGATGAACCCTAACCCATTTAACCCAGAAGCCATAGGGAAGAACCCTAACCCTAGGAAGAGGAACCCTAACCCCAAAAAAACCCTAACCCTAAAAAACCAGAAATCCACAAGATTCAAACACACAAGCCAACAATCATAGATCCATAAAAAAAGCTATGTAATCTCTTACCGTCCGTGCAGTGATTCTTTTCGCAAATTATTTTATCCTTTTCCTTATTCCGATCTGCTTTCTAATCCCTCTTTTTCCTTATTTTTGCAGGTACGGTGAAGATTCGTGCAGCAAATTCTCTTCGAGTTTTTCGTCCCCAGAAAAAAATCCCCCTTCTCTTATAATTTCTTTATCTTTTTATAGTTAGATTTTAGGTTAGAAATTAATTTTAGGAAATTAACTCTTATATTCATTAGGAAGTTTTTGATGTAATTTGTACACTGATTTGATTCGTTTTTTATTAGGTTTGAGATTTGTAATTGATTTTGATTTGTAATCTGAATTTGTATTGATTTTAATTTATAAATGAAAAGATTTGATTTTGATTTGCTTTGATCCAAAAAAAACTCATTTTCGCCGCAGATTTAGGGTTTGGAGGTTGAAGAAGAACAGTCCCCATGGTCAACATTTTGACCCAAATAAGAATTAATAAGTAAAAATAAATAATAATAAATAATAATTACTAAATATTGAATAAATTTAAATATATATATAACCACGAAAAAATAAAAATAAGAACTCTGGATGAAATAAAAAAACGTGACCCTTAATGATCCTAAATAAAAACCAATAAAATAAAAAATAAAAATGTAAAATAATTTATTAAAACCTGTTCAAAAAACAATTAATTATTAATAAAACTAGTCTTAATTATGAATAAAACCAAAAAACTAATTAATGTACGTATTACAACTAGATCCTAAAAACCAAAAATTTTGAAATTAATAAAACTAGACTAAATTAGAAAACAATTAATCCCAAAAAAACCTGAATAAAAAAATAATCCTTTCCTTAAATAATATAAATAAAAAACCCAAAATCCTCTTTATTAATCTAAAAAAAACTATTAATTTGAATAAAACTAAATCAACCTAATTATCCTAAAACCTAAAAAACTTAACTTCTAAAAAACCTCATCAAATTTCTCTAAAAAGGATAAATTCTAAATAAAAACAAACATTATATATAATAAAAGAAATTAAATTCTATTCTAAAAAAAACTCTTATAAATTCTAAAAAACCTTATGCTAAACTAAATTTCCAAATGGGCCTAAAAAAATACTGATGAACCCCCTAAAATCCCAATGACACCCCTTATTGGCAAGGAGAATCTAAAAAATCCTGGGGTCCAAATTTAGGGTACTACAAATAAAACTCAACTCAATTAACCTGGACGCCACATAGGATAACTAAATATTCACAGATTATTCAGAAACAAATAACAACTAACAGAATCTTCCTTTAAAACCAAAGACAAACGTGATGTCCTATGATCCAAGATGGGACATCTTTATCCGACATGTTGAATGCAGTAAGTTAGAACATCTTGTTTCAACATCTTAATTAACCATCACATGACAGCAACATTGTTTTACCAAAATCGTAGCCAATTACAAGAACTAACACTTGGTATAATGATTTCCCCTAGCAGAAGTCAGCCTCCTCTTAGGCTTTGTATAATGATTTCTCCAGCTTGTTCAGCCACAATTTTGGGCTTTGTACAAGACAGATAAAAGCACTCTCTTGTTGAGTCAAACCCTTTTCAGCCTCAATTTTGGGCTTTGTACAAGACACTATATAAATTTCCTAAGCAGAGTCAATCCTCTTTTCAGACTCAATCTTGGGCTTTGTACAAGACAGATAATTCTCCCCAGTGGAGTCAAAACCCCTTTTAGCCTCAATCTTGGGCTTTATACAAGACATACAGAATATTTTCCCCAAAAAAGTCAAACTTTTAGCCTCCTCTTAGGCTTTGTATAATGATATCCCCAAAGAGTCAGTATCTTTTAGCCTCAAACTTGGGCTTTGTGCAAGACATATAAACACTCTCTTTTTGAGTCAGTCTTTTCCAGCCTCCTCTTAGGCTTTGTATAAGGACTTCCCCAGTGGAGTCAATCAGCCTCTTAGCTTCAACCTTGGGCTTTGATCAAGGCACATAAAAATTAACATCCCCTCAGAGGAAATCAAAATCTCTCTGTAGGAAGTCATTTCTCTATTTATCACTTATCAAAACAGACAATCAAATCAAACCCTAATCCCAGATAACTGCTGTAAGTGGCACACTTGTTGATTCAAATATCCAAGTTATTTTCCATCTTTTATCCTGGTAAATCCCTTTCTTTCATCTAATTGCTGTAAGCGGCAAGCCTCTGGATTATTTACATCTATCCCACTGTCCCTCTCTTAGCATGAGAAATTCCTAAGGAAAAATGGCATTGCTCTACACTGAGTTAAAGTTTCCTCCTTTAGGACAAATCCCTCATAAAGGAAATTATGGCATTGCTGGATTCACATATCCCAGTTAAAGTAATTCTCCTTTATAAACAGTCACCCAACAACTGTGATAAACATATGAGATATCTCCCTTTAAAGATGACAAATTCTCTCTCAGTCAAACCTTTAGCTTCAATATTAGGCTTTGAACAAGATACAAATACTCCTTTTAGCTTCAATCTTGGGCTTTGAACAAGACACCAAAACATAATATCTTTTCCTCCCTTAGAATAGGAGGAACTACGATTGCTCTGATTTCCTTGTTTCTTTAAAACGGGAATACGTAGGCATAAGATTACGAAATCTTAGCGAGCATACAAATAAAAAACTCTAGGTCTAGTACCTTCATATCAATCAAAACTTAGGTCCAGTACCTTACCAAAAACATCAAAAAACCCGAAAATCAACAAAAAAAACTCACTTTCTCTCTCATATTTCCCAAGAAACTTTCCCAACCCATCAACGGATAAACACCATCAAGTACAAAGCAAAACCTAAAACTAACAACCTGTGGATAACCACATATAGGATGGGTAACTGACAACTCCCAATTGTATAACCTGACCCCGGACCCCCAATCTCTTTAAGCGTGTGTTCAGTTAAACATTCGCGTGCAAGGTTAGTTTGAGATAGCTTCCCTTTCCCTTCCAGCTTCATGGGATAAATAAGAAATCAGAAAGTAGCACCCCCTCCTCCTCATTTCGAGTAGGAAACCATTCTACGATAAGGTGGTCGTGTCACCGACAAAAATCGCACGCTACAGAAAGTCTTGGAGTAAGCTTTCGTAGAACAAGATGTGACGATAAGACAGTTTGTCAACATCATTTCCAACATCACTTCCTGCAACAATTTAGGGTTCAGTGATGAAGAACTGTCGGAAGAAGGCAAAAATCACAATATGGCGCTTAACAATATGGCAAAAATTAACTTTGATACGACTATCATTTCAAGGAGCTCCAATGAGAGGCAGTGAGATCATCGTCAAAGCCTTTGATGGATCCAGAAAAATAGTTATCGGTGAAGTCGATCTTCCCATAACCATCGGTCCTCACACTTTCCAAGTCACATTTTAGGTCATGGACATCCGAGTAGCATACATCTGTTTATTAGGAAGACCTTGGATACACGAAGCTGGGGCAGTCACTTCGACACTTCATCAGAAGCTGAAGTTCGTTAAGAATGACAAATTAGTCACAGTATGCGGAGAGCAGGCCTTAATAGTGAGCAACTTGTCATCATTCTCCTGTGTAGAACTCGAGGAGGTTGTTAGAACTCAGTTTCAAGCACTCTCGATGAGCAATGAGAATCGATCAGAAAGAGGGACGTTGATTTCCTCATACAAAGATGCTCTCGATAACTTATAATTCCTACGGATAACAACACAAAGAAAGGTCTTGGTTTTCCCTCAGCCTGTACCCAGACTACTAAAGATGAAAGTTTTCATCCCATTCAGGATTTCTTTCACAGTGGAGGCTTCCTCCACCCAGTGTCTCAAAAAGTACACAACATCAATAAGAGTGACTCCTCCGATGCGGACGAGGAATGGAAATCTTATCTCAACGACAACAGTTATATGTCTCAGGAAGAAATGCACATGCCATTCTATTTTCCCAAGCAGAGCCCGAGATATATACCAAGATCAAACGTCCGAATGATCTATGGAGATTGTGATCCTGAGGGATGTCGTGCTCCACCTAACTCATTAGAAGATGATCTAATGAAGAACAGCTTCAATCAGGACTATTATGATCCCCTGGATGACTTGCCTATCTGGAAGCCATACAGAGAAAACTTGGGACAAAAGAGTCAGCCCAACGATGCTTATCAGCTGAGTAATATTGAAAAAAATACCCACGTCCCCACCGAGTCATGGGATAATTACTCAGGACATTTCAAAGATATCCAACACAATGATGAATCTGCAAAGATTGTTGGACAAGAGTTCATCAACTATGCTTTTCCTGAGATCAATGTCATTGAGAAGGATGACTCCTCTAGCCCCATAGAAGTATGGGACACCTTAGGACAGCCGAGTGGCAAGTACGACTTCTTGGTCAAGTACACCGCTCCTGAAAGCTCTCGCATCAGATACGGGAAATCCAGCCAACTGGATGGGGAGATCCTCTTAAGAGTGAAAACATTAAGGAAGATACAACAGAAGAGTTCGTTTACGACAACTCTGCATGGGAGGAAGACTCCAACGATCCTGCTCCGCCAGTGTCATTTCTGAGGACCAACCAAGAAAGAAGGTACCAGACTTTGTGATTCACCGAGGAGTTCGTTGCCAATGGGTTGTTGTCGATGTCCCGAAAGTCGTCCATAAGTCTAAGTAATTTCCATCTTTGTTTTGACCTTTCACCCTGCCCAGGTGAAACTGATGTTGTTATAGGGCTCACTTTTCTATAAATGTTCCTCTTCACTTTGCCCAAAGCGACAGAGTTTTGTTTTATAGGGCTGTATTTCAAGAATCGACCAAATCATAAATAAATAAACGTCGTTCTGTCATTCCCGCATTTATTGTTATTTTCACTTCTCGTTTTTTCAAAAAATGGTAATCCTAAAATAACCCAAAATAATAACAAGCATTTTTCAGAAAATACACTGCACACACTCTTGCATTCTCTCTATCTCTTCTAAAAAATGAATCATCACGTCATGCAGATTGCTTGTTTTAAACCCCGTTGAAACATACGATCCAATGCCTTCTCCCAACTTTGAATTCCCGGTATTCGAGGTTGAAGAAGAAGAGGATGCAGAAATTTCGGAAGAGATCTCCCGACTACTCAGGCAAGAGGAAAGGTCCATTGAACCTCACAAAGAGCCGTTGGAAACAGTCAATTTGGGATCAGAGGAAGAAAGGAAAGAAGTTAAGGTTGGAGCACTGCTCAGTCCGACTGTCAAAGAACGCTCGATAAAACTTCTCAAAGAGTTTCCAGATGTGTTTGCTTGGTCCTATCAGGACATGCCAGGGTTGGATACCAGCATCGTGGAACATCATTTACCGTTGAAGTCAGAATGTCCGCCGGTAAAACAAAGGCTGAGACTAACTCATCTAGATATGGCTATCAAAATCAAGGAGGAAGTGCAGAAACATATCGACGCGGGTTTCCTCGCCACCTCAGAATATCCTCAATGGCTAGCCAACATAGTGCCAGTTCTGAAAAAGGATGGAAAAGTCAGAATGTGTGTAGACTACAGGGATCTGAACAAAGCAAGTCCAAAGGACGACTTCCCCTTACCACACATTGACATGCTGGTAGACAGTACAACAAAGTTCAAAGTCTTCTCCTTCATGGATGGATTATCGGGCTATAATCAAATCAAAATGGCGCCGGAAGATATGGATAAAACTTCATTCATCACCCCATGGGGCACCTTTTATTACAAGGTAATGTCGTTCGGTTTGAAGAACGTCGGGGCATCCTATCAAAGGGCTATGACTACTCTGTTTCACGACATGATGCACAAAGAAATTGAAGCGTACGTCGATGACATGATTGCCAAATCTAAAACAGAAGAGGAACATGTGACCCACTTTTCAAAGTTATTCGAGCGTCTGAGGAAGTACAAACTCCGCTTGAATCCTAACAAATGCACATTCGGTGTCCGCTCGAGAAAACTGTTAGGGTTCATCATCAGCCGAACAGGAATTGAGGTTGATCCTGACAAAGTCAAGGCCATTCAAGAAATGCCTTCACCAAGGACTGAAAAATAGGTCAGAGGCTTTTTGGGACGTCTGAATTATATCTCAAGGTTCATATCCCTTATGACCGCGACGTGCGCGCCAATCTTCAAACTACTCAAAAAGAATCACAACTGTGTATGGACGGAAGATTGCCAAAAAGCTTTTGACAGTATCAAAGAGTATCTGTTGAATCCACCAATTCTGTCTCCTCCAGTAGAGGGAAGACCACTGATCATATACCTAATAGTATTTGAAGACTCTATGGGTTGTGCGCTTGGCCAACAAGACGAAACAAAAAGAAAAGAGTCTGCCATTTACTACTTAAGCAAGAAATTCACCGACTGTGAAACTCAGTACACTATGCTTGAGAAAACTTGTTGTACTTTAGGTTGGGCAGCCAAACGTCTTTGCCAGTACATGATTTGTCACACTACTTGGTTAATCTCCGAAATGGATCCAATCAAGTACGTCTTTGAAAAACCTGCTCTCATGGGAAGGATTGCTCCGTTGGCAGATGTTGTTATCGGAATACGACATCGAGTACCATGCTCAGAAAGCTGTCAAAGGGAGTATTTTAGCTGATCATTTGGCTCATCAACTGATTGACGATCAAGAATCAGTCGGATTTGACTTCCCAAATGAAGATGTCATGTACTTGAAAATGAAAGATTGCGATGAATCGTTACCCAGTGAAGGGCCAGCACCAGGTTCCCGGTGGGGATTAATTTTTGACGGAGATATCAACAATTATGGAAATGGAATTGGGGCAATCATCGTAACACCTCAGGGTACCCACATTCCTTTCACTGCTAGACTGACATTCAAGTGCACAAACAACGAGGCCGGATACAAAGCTTGTATCATGGGTCTCGAAGAATCGATTGACTTAAGGATTAAGAACTTGGATGTGTATGGAGACTTAGCCCTGGTTATCAATCAAATCAAAGGAGATTCGAACACATACCAATCAGGACTGATTCCTTACAAAGATTACGCGAGAAGGTTGTTACCATTCTTCAACAGAATCGAGTTTCATCATATCCCTCGAGCAGAAAATCACATGGCTGATGCACTAGCTGCTCTCTCATCTATGATTACTGTAAATCACCGGAATGACGTACCTAAGATTGACATAATGCGCCTTAAATGACCCGCTTACATCTTCGCGATCGAAGTAGTCATAGATGACAAACCTTGGTATCACGATATCAAATGCTTCTTTCAAAAACAAGAGTACCCACCTGGGGCATCAAGAAAAGACAGGAAAATCATCAGAAGATTGACAGGCAACTTCTTCCTGAGCGGTGATACACTCTATAAGAGAAACTTCGACATGGTTTTGCTCAGATGCATAGACAAACAAGAGACAAACATGTTGATGAAAGAAATTCATGGAGGATCCTTTGGCACTCATGCCAACGGACACACAATGGCGAGAAGAATTCTGAGAGCAGGATACTATTGGTTGACCATGGAATCCGATTGCTACAAGTACATGAGAAGGTGTCACAAGTGTCAAATATATGCAGACAAGATCCATGTACCACCAACGCATCTCAAAGTTCTCTCTTCCCCATGGCCTTTTTCTATATAGGGAATCGACATGATTGGCATGATTGAACCCAAGGCTTCGAACGGACATCGGTTCATCCTGGTAGCCATTGACTACTTCACCAAGTGGGTCGAAGCAGCATCATACACCAATGTAACCCGACAAGTCATAGTCCACTTTATAAAAAACAATCTCATCTGTCGTTATGGTGTTCCAAGCCAGATCATTACTGATAATGGATCAAACTTGAACAACAAGATGATGAAAGAGTTGTGTGTTGAATTCAAGATCGAACACCATAACTCATCTCCCTACAGGCCTAAGATGAATGGCGCGGCAGAAGCGGCTAACAAGAACATCAAGAAGATTGTTCAAAAGATGGTTGTAACCTACAAAGACTGGAACGAAATGCTGCCCTTTGCTCTTCATGGTTATCGCACATTTGTCCGCACTTCAATAGGGGCAACCCCTTTCTCTCTAGTATATGGCATGGAAGCAGTGCTTCCCATAAAAATAGAGATACCATCAATTCAGGTATTGATGGAAGCTAAGCTAACAGAGGCTGAATGGTGTCAAACTTGACACGATGAACTGAATATGATCGAAGAAAAGAGAATCATGCCATGGTCAGTTGTATCAGCAGAGAATGAAGAAAGCGTTTGACAAAAAGGTTCGACCCCGTGTCTTTAGAAAAGAAGACCTCGTGCTCAAGAAGATACAATCATTTCTCACTGATTCCTGGGGCAAATGGACTCCGAATTATGATGGCCCCTATGTGGTCTAGAAAGCCTTCTCAGGCGGCACCTTGAGACTCGCAACCCTGGATGGAGAGGAATTTGCCTACCCCACAAATGTTGATGTAGTCAAGAAATACTTCGCCTAAATAAAAAAAAAACAAAAAAAAACGTCTCGGTGGATTGAAAACCCGAAAGGGCGGTCCAGGCAAAAATTAGAGACATAAGCAAAAAATCATCCCGATGGATTGGAAACCTCAAAAAAAGCAATCCAGGAAAAAGTTAGGGATTCATGGCTAGTAACTACGTCCGACAAGGTGAAATCCCCCAGCGGTAACACTATTCGTCGAAAAACTTCCAGTCAAGGTCATCTTCGACAGAAGCTTAGGATGTCCATAATTCAAAGATGGTAGAAGGATAACGGTTGTTATGTTTCAATGTAGCCCTTTTCCCTTAAATTACCATTTTCTAAACTTTGTAAATACTCTATGGGATCACGCGTTTGACTGATTTCCATCCCATCAATAAAATTTGAGCCCTAGTACTTTTGTTTACAATTCTCATTTGTTTTAGCTTTTCAGAATGACATTTTGTAACATGATCAACGATTCTTGAAATAAAACAAAAATGATTTTACTTGTCAAAATTTTTCTGCTTTTAAAATAAAGATGGCAATTCCTTTTGACTGATGAACATCAAAAAGAACATCGATAGTTTCTCCGAAGGTGATTGAACCTCAGAGTGCAGAATCAAAGTACTCCTTCTAAACCAGCGCACCTGCATGAAGGATCAACTGTGTCAGATGCGAATGTCCCATCTGATTTCCCCGACAGAGTTCTTACCTCTTAAGATCGATTGACGATTCTTTCACCTCCATAGGGTCTACCTCTTCTAAGCAAGGCAAGATTTCTATCTTGAACCGATGATACTTTTCATTCCCCCTGCAGTGGCCGAGTATCCAGTCGAGTTCATTCACTAGTCTGTATGTTGCGTCGGTTTTGTCAGCATAAACATGCATACATCATGCACTATAATTCATATACATATTCACATTGCATTACTATCACTTTGGTCAGTCTCATTCCCAAGTGATAAAGTCCTCTTGTCAGTCGAGTTGTCAGTCTTTTCCTCGTCAGAAAATGTATCGTCTAAGCAATCTCTCCCCCAGTTTATTTCTGGATTGGAGACGGTCCTCGACCGCCTTGATAACTTGAACCTCTGAAAGGCAAGAAGATATTCAATAGACACCTTTGGAACATCACTCTTCATCATTGAAGATGATATTTTTCGCTTTCCCAGATTAAGGAAGATCCCCAGAGAAAGCTTCTCAACGAAAGACTCTTAGCAATACATCGTTTTTTCTCACGAGAAGTTTGACGTTAACAAGGTCATCAACACCTCAAAATTGGGGAAGTTTATTTCAAAAAACTGAGACCAGTTCTATGGCTGAAGACCAGGATCGAGGGGAAGTTTATTTCAAAAAACTGAGACCAGTTCCGAGGCTGAAGACCAGGATCGAGGGGAAGTTTCACCCTTTTTTAAGTATCATTGCTTAGCAAAAGAAGATGGATAAGCAAACTGCCCTTCATAACCACAATCAAAATTTTGGGTATTCTGATATTTAACCCTCTTGCACCCTGAATGTCCGAATATCTTCGTCATTCACACCTTCGGGTCCAAGAAGATTAAATAGGGGCATCTGTCATACCCTAAATTTTGACCACAAGATTTCCCACCATTGTGAGAATCATCACCACAATATGGATGTACCTTCATGCCTCACCAATCTCCTCGAGGATTGTTGAGCTTTCACTACAATCAAGAATTAGGGTTTTGAACCCTCTCAGAGCATTTAGGCAAAGGATCAATCAAGAATTGACATGATATTTAACTTGTCTGACCTCTAAAACACCCATAAGGGATAAAGAGGACTCCCACATCAAGAACCAAGCACAAAGTCGCCACATTTCAAGTGGTTCGAGCCTCTAAACACCCGATGTCACCAAATTAGGGTTTTTATCGACTGAGGCCTCTAGAGTGAGATTTTCATAAGAGGATGAGCCAAGACTTCAACATATGTCTCAATATGTTCAAAATAACCCTAGGAGTCCTTTTGCAAAGTTAAAACACCCTCAGAGATTGCATTCTCTAAAAGTCGGGAATTAGGGTTTCGCCGCGTCGAACCGCTTCGGAGCCAAAAGTCAAAACATGACTTTTTTGGCAAAAATGATCCTTATGACTCATATTTTCATAAAATATGATCTATAATGTCATTTGAATAAGAATTGATCAAGAAATCATGATAACTTGTAAAAGGGGTAATCTTGAAAATTTTAAAAATTTTCTAAGTTACTAAATTTGAATGGTTTTGGTGCCAACTTCCAAGGACCATAACTTTTGATCCAAGCAGCCATTTTGAGTGATCCGAAGCCTGATTTGTAGGTCTTCCTACATTCTACAAAAGCTTCAGCTACCTCAAACTCCAATTCTTCATAGATTTGTAGTTATGGATGGATCATAGTGGTAAAAAATCAAAGATTAAACACTTAGTGAAAACTGTCTGAGTTTTCAGCCTTGAACATCAATGTTCATGAGGATTTTTCAGTTGGATTCAAATAGTTTCAAGACAAACTATGATCACATATGGATTGTATCATGTTAGGGATTTCTAAAAAGCACAAGAGCTTTCCATAACTCCATTTGAGCAAGGAGATATGATCCTCCCAAAATGGCACTTTCCAACTGTCATATACAAGGCAGTTTTGTGCATTTTTGCTCGAGCTGGCCAAATTGTACAACTTTGAGCCCTGTCACACTTTTGAAAACATATAAGGATCTTATCTAAGCAAGTGCCTCTGATCTACAAGCCTTGTAAGCCAAGACACCACCCCTTTTGGCATGTGGAATTCAATGTTCCAAATCCAAAAACTCCAATTTTGTTTCAAGGCATTCAAGAGGTGCATTGAGGTGGCATGAACTGAGTCTTTAATCACTGAATGAGTCAAGCCTTATCCCTGCAACAGAAGACCATAGGTATGTGGTCTAATCTCAAGTCAATGATCATGGAAGACTAGAATTCCTTTATGCAACCATTGGCCACAGACCTGTACCAGTTGCCATTCACTATTTCTTGCAAAAAAAAAACTTGCTCTACTATAAATAGAGCTCATTTGTGATCAGTTTGAGTACACCAAAGCTCCCAAACTTATGCTTTCCTCAAACTCTCTCTTTCACTCCAAAAAACACCTTCTCTTGCAAGTCACTATCGGGTTTTGCATTTGAGAACAACTCTGTCCAAATCAACCGTACCAACACCTCACATATATCATATGTAGGTGATCTAAACACTAAAACAATATCTGGAACATCAGAATCCAAAAGTAGTACCCCATTTGCACAAGCTTTTAGCAGATTTGCAGTTGAGGTGCCACATCAAGTTCCAGCTCATTTCAATCCACTCTAAGCATTCAAACACATTCCTTGGCACCTAAGGAAGCTGTCCAGATCATTGGAACACATCTGTAACATATCCATCATCAAGCTCGATCACCAGATGCAAGTGGTAAGTCTAAAGCCTTTAAACTTCATATTCCATGCATCATAAATGAATTTTTGAGTTACCATCTTGTTCCTGCATGTATATAGAGTGATAACCCTCAATCAATTGCCATGAATCAATCGTGTATGGAATTTCATTGTGTTCATGCTGAAACTAGGGTTCTTGAGGTTATCCTTTGATTTCTCATTCCATACTTAATATAAATGCAATTAATCTATATGGTTGTGATCCTTGTTCAAAAACGAGCAAGATTGTTGTTCGAATCGTGCAAAACCATTGAGTAATCAGAGAGAAAAGTGAGAAAATACAAATCTGCAAAAACAAGGTCGCGCGTGTTCTTCCCTTGACCGTTGACACCATAATTCAAATTATTTGAATTTTTGAATTTTTGATATTTTATTTAATTGATTTCAACAATTAATTTCTCTTTGAATTTTTATGTTTTTGAATTGATTCTTTTTTTCAAAATTCATAAAAATGTTAAATTATTTTATTTTACAAAACAATCCAATTTATATTTTTTTTTAATATAGTTATAATTTTTGTAATTAATTTCATTTATTTGTTTTTATAAACAATTTTAAAATGAAATTCCCACCTTGATCTTTCATTCCAAATGAATTTCAAGCTTTCATGTGATTAAACATGATTTTTCAAAATATTTTTCAAAGTGTACAACTTGTTTTTCAATATATTTGGTATTTTATATCATTTTTTATTTAATTTCCTTTGAAAATTATATCTTTTAAATTCAAAATTAGGGTTTTCTCTAAAAATTGGATTTTTCAAACTTCACATACACACTTTGGGCCTCTAATAGAGTGTAAGACCCGTCCCTTTTTTGTACAAAATATTTTTGGGCCTCAGTCACTGTATAAGACCCAGTACGTTAAAAAAATCTCGGCGCAATCGTCGCTTTTTTCAAAACATTTTAACCTGGGCCTTCCCTTGTGTTGTAAGTCCCATTTTTCTTCTTTTTCAAACAATCTTTAGGCCTCTAATAGAATGTAAGACCCATCCCTAGTTTTACCGAAAATGTTTTGGGCCTCAGTCATTGTATAAGTCCCTCTGCGATTCTTAAAATGACGGTGCGATCACTGTCTTTCATTGGGCCTCTCCCTGAGTTATAAGTCTCATTCTCTTTTCTTAAAATAAACTTTGGGCCTATAATAGAGTGTAAGACCCAACCCCCTTTGTACATAAATAAATTTGGGCCTCAGTCATTGTATAAGTCCCGATACGATTTTCAAAAACAATGGTGTAATCACTGTTATTGTTGGGCCTCTCCTTGAGTATAAGCCCCAATCTTCTTTTCAAAACAACTTTCCCTTTTGATTTATAATCAAATTCATAGTTGTTATCAAAACTTTCTTTAATTTCTTGAATAACTAACCATACAACTATAACAATGGAAGCTTGCTCACCTGTAAGTTCTACCAGCTTTCTTTTACATACTTGTTTATAATGCTAGAAGCTTGCTCACCTGTAAGTCCCACTACACTCTTCAACATATTTGTTTATATATTTCATATATATATATATATATATATATATATATATATATATATATATATATATATATATATATCTACTTAGAATTTTCCCCGACAATTAGGTCTAGGATTAGATCAAACTAGTGGTCACTCTTTCAACACAGTCAAAACTAGTTCCCCATAGGAAATTCCAGATACAGTCTTGCCTCCTTTTGGGCTTATACAATATGGAACAGAGAAAGGCATTATTCCCGGTAAAACTTTTCTCAAGACTGTCACTATTAGAAATTTGTCCAAGAAATTCATTTCCCCCTGAGAGGATTAATTCTCGGTGAAACCTCTCTTGAATTTCTTCAAACCCTAGAACTGTTCACTAAAGAAAGGATTATTCCCGGTGAAACCTTTCTTAAACTTTTCTTAGGTTTGGACCCACAGGCTTCCTAAAAGCATCCCCAACCTCCTCTTGGCTTTGTACAAGGACCCTCAGGCTTCTTAGAAGTTCTCATGCCTCCTCTTGGGCTTAATACAAGGACCCAAAGACCTCCTACAGGTATAGGACAGAACCTAGTCATCCTTTGTTAGAGAAGTCTTCCCAAAGAGTCAAAACATCAGACCAATTTAGGGTTGATTCTCATCCCTTAAAACACCAGCCTCCTCTTGGGCTTCATACAAGCAGACTTGGACAGTCTCAGCCTCCTCTTGGGCATCATACAATGATCATTCTCCAGTTAAGAGTTAACCTCTTCATACCAGTAGAATTGGACAGTCTCACCACCTTTTGGATCTCAAGAAACCCTCGAGTCTCCTAAAAACACACAAAAAAAACCTAATCATTTCATCAATCACTAGCAGAGTTAAAACCTCAATAGGTCTTGAAACTCAATCCTTGAACCCTCACTTTAATTTTCCCCAGCTAGGGTCAAAATTCTATCAATAAACCCTTTATCAGAACCTCAAGGCATCTGATATTTCAACTCTTCTTCATTCCCCAGCAAGAGTTGATTCCCCAATTTGGACCTGTCTCTAGATCTCAATAATCCTCAGCAAAAGTTAGCCTCCTCTTGGGCTTTATATAAGAAATTCCCTAACCAGCCTCCTCTTAGGCTTTGTATAATGATTTTCTCTCGGCCTTTTTAGCCTCAATCTTGGGCTTTGTACAAGACACCTATAAATATCCGCAGCTGAGTCAGTAAAATCCTTTTTAGCCTCAATCTTGGGATTTGTACAAGACACATATAAACTCTCTCCAAAGAAGTCAAATCCTTCTAGCCTCCTCTTAGGCTTAGTATAATGATCTCCTTGAGCAGAGTCAATATCCTTTCAGCCTCAATCTTGGGCTTTGTACAAGACACCAATAAAACTTCTCCAGTGGAGTTAATCCATTAGCCTCAATCTTGGGCTTTGTACAAGACAGATAAAACCTCTCCCCAGTAGAGTCAAAACCTTTAGCCTCAATCTTGGGCTTGGTACAAGACAGATAAAATATTTCCCCGGAAAAAGTCAATGTATAGCCTCCTCTTAGGGTTTGTATAATGATATCCCCAAAAGAGTCAGTCTCTTTTTTAGCCTCAATCTTGGGCTTTGTACTAGACAGATATAAAAATCACTAGTAGAGTCGACCTTTTAGCTTTAACCTTGGGCTTTGATCAAGGTACACAAAAAACTAAAATCCCCTCAGAGGAAATCAAAAATCTCTCTGTAGGAAGACATTTGTCTGTACAATCACACATCAAAACAAACCCTAATCCCAGATAACCGCTATAAGTGGCACACTTGTTGATTCAAAAATCTAAGCTGTAGTCCATCTCTTATCCTGGTAAACCCCTTCTTTCATCTAATTGCTGTAAGTGACAAGCCTCTGGATTATTTACATCCAAGCCAATGTCCCTTTCTTAGCATGAAAGACTCCTTAAGGAAAAATGGCATTGCTCAACACTAAGTTAAAGTTTCCTCCTTCAGGACAAATCCCCTATAAAGGAAATTATGGCATTGTTGGATTCTCATATCCTAGTTAAAGTAATTCTCCTTTATAATCAGTTACCTAACAACTGTGATAAACAGACGAGATATTTCCCTTAGAGATGACAAATTCTCTCTCGATCAAACCCTTTTGCTTCAATCTTGGGCTTTGAACAAGACACAAATACCCTTTAGCTTCAATCTTGGGCTTTGAACAAAACACCCAAACATCTTTTTCCTCCCATAGAATAGGAGGAACTACGATTGCTCTGATTTCCCTGTTATCATTATGGGAATACGTAGGCATAAGATTGTGAAATATTAGCGAGCACACTAATCAAAAACCTTAGGTCCAGTACCTTACCAAAAACATCGGAAAAACCCGACATCAACAAATATACTCTCTCTCAAACATTCCCAAAGGAGAAACTTTCCCAATAAATAGATAAACACAAGTAACTAGAAAACAGTAGAAAATTGTTAACGATCTATGGATAACCATATATAGGATAGGTAATTGACAAATCCCCATTGTATAACCTGACCCCGAACTCCCCAATCTCTTAGCATTTGGTAAAGAAAACATTTGCGTGCAAGGTTAGTTTTAGATAGCTTCCATTTCCTTTCCAGCTTCATAGGATAAATAAGAAATCAGAAAGTAGCACCCAATTCCAACCAATGGCAATAAGGTGGTCGCGTCACCGACAAAAATAGCACGCTACAATGAGGACTTGGCTTATTGATCTTGCCCTCTTCCTTGTGTAAACCCTAGCTTTCAGATATAAGAACAAACTAGCAAAATATGATGGTTAGTTAACAATGCATAGATGATGGATTCCTAATGCAGGTGCAAGATGTCATGACATCTAAGGGGTAAAATTTGGGGTATAATAGTTGCCCCTATTTAAATAGCTTTACCGGATGGCACGAGCGATGATAATCCTCATAAAATCAAGGTGAAAAGGTATTTAAATATAGCAAACCGAAAATTTTGCCCTTTAGATGAAATGCATATACCAAGGATAGGCAGAAACATGCAAATGCTGACATGCCATGAACTTCTAATATGATGATATGATGACATGATGGTGAAGAATGCAGACAAAACAAGACACCAAAGGGACAAAGGTCAAACACCCACAAATAAGACTTACTGGGGATGAAGGTTAACAACCAACAGAAGAAACTCACTGGGGAGTGACTAAGAAAACACTGGGGATAAGAAAGTAAAATGAGGGGGGACCCACAGATCCTCACCAGAGATGGAAATCAGAGAGGTGTTCTCCACTGGGGAAAGATCCAGGGAGATGGACGACAGGTTCAGATATGATCGGACGACATCGGGGACAGCCAAAGAAAGGGAGTCAAACTCTTTACTGGGGATGAAACCAGAAAGAAGACACAATCTCCACCGGGGATCAATTTGAACAAAAGGATAGACACCCAACGGAAGATTTTCTATGGATTTCTTATACCGAAGAGTTCAAACGGGATCTTCAAGAAAAACCAGAAAAGACAGAGACAAACAGAAACTCTGCGTGCGCCAAATAATGATAATCACAAGGACTTTCAAATGATATTGGTAACGACCAATCTCGGGATGCCAATAATGATTGGACTTAGAAAACATGCCAGTAATCACTGGACTTAGGATGCTAATAATGATTAGACTTTCAACAAATGCCAGTAAACACTGGACTTTTACGGGGATATTGGTGATGACCAAAACCTCTGATGGGGATAGATTGTAGGATGCCAATAATGATTGGACTTTGAAAATCATGCCAGTAATCACTTGACTTTTATACCAATAATGATTGGATGAAAAAAATGCCAGTGAACACTGGGCATTTTCGGTACCGATAATGATCGATATTAAAACAATGTCAGTGAACACTGGACTGGAAACACCAATAATGATTGGATCTTGAACAAAGAGACATACAGTTAAAACTGACCAATTAAGATTGGATTTTTGAAAAAAAAGGGCATACAGTTATGACTGACCAATTATGATTGGATTTAAAGTAGAAAGACATACAGTTAAGACTGACCAATTATGATTGGATTTTTAAACAACGCCAGTAATCACTGGACTTGAGAAATCAATAATGATTGACTCTGTAAGGTAATGCCAGTGGACACTGGACTTAGAGTACCAAAGAAGCAGGTCTTTAGACAATGCCAGTAAACACTGGACTTCATAATACCAATAATGATTGGACTTTCCAAAACATGCCAGTGAATACTGGCCTTCACGATACCGATGATGGTCGATATTTGGAACAATGATAGTAAATATTGGACTTTCAATACCAATAATGATTGGATTTAAAAAAACACGCCAGTGAATACTGGACTTCACGATACTGATGATGATCGATATTAAAACATGCCAATGAACACTGGACTTTGTAAACACCAATAATGATTGGCCTGATGACAAAATTTAAACAACAGATGGGACATCACCGTGGTTGCATAGTGATGACTAAGCTTCCTGGGGAATAAGGGCAATCATCAAATTTGACGCACGCAGGCAATAACCGGACGCAAGAAGAACACGGACGACGATCCACAAACTCGAAAGGATACTTAACCTGAGCATGTTAAGGTAAAATGAGGTAAAGACCCGAAAGAAACACACCAAAAGCTAGAATGCACATGATATGGTATGATGCGCATGCTCAATGATATGCAAGGAACGACTCTGACGAGAGGCGAAAGACTGGGGAAAAAGGGGAATGGATAACATATCCACTACAAAGATCCACACTGAATCTGAAAAGAATAGTCGCTCAGGAGTCAAATAGGGAATATTCTTCTTTCACCTGAGGAGGTAAAGGTTTTCCACATTCAACAAACATTTGTGGAAGATACTAGGGAGAAATCCTTTGTATCAGGGTAATCAGTTATCACTGGAGTGTCCAATCTAGGAGGCATTCCCAGTTAAACTTGCTTCATTGGGGAATTACACGCCAGATGGTTTAACAGTGCTTTCGTCACAACAAGAACCACTGGGGAAGCATGTGATTTTGCTAAATCATCCCAAAAGCCAAAGTAGATTATGTTTTCATTGTGTTTTCTCAAAAGATTTGTTTTTATTTCAAAATTCCCAGCTTTCAAAACCATTATTAATAAATAAATGAAGTTTTACATAACAAGAAAAAAGTAGAGAAATGATGAATATCAAACAAAGAATTGTTCAAAATCTGATTTCATTAGAATGGAAACTCGCCAATGGCAAAGTTCCATGGAACATTACAATTAGTAAATGGCAATAGGAAAAAGGTTACATCATATTCAATGACCACTACTATCCCTAATGACTAAGAATCCTCCAAAACCTCGTTGTTGATGAGAGTGAATGAGCTTGGACTTCTGCTTGAAACCTTCGGTATTGGTGGCAACCCTTTGACACAGTGAAACGCCTTTTGTCCCTAACTTTTGCCTGGATCTCCCTTTCGGGTTTTCAATCCACCGGGACGCTCATTTTTGCCTAGGCTTCCCTTTCGGGTTTTCAACCTAGCGAGCTCTTTTTTTTATTTATTTATTTAATCCCTAACTTTTGCCTGAGTCTCCTTCATAGGTTATGGCCCACCAGGATACCCTTTTTTCTTTGCCTAAGTCGCCATTTCTGGTTTTCGACTTAGAGGGCTTTTTAGGCATAATATTTTCTTACTGCGTCAGCATTTACAGAGTGTGAGAGTTGTTCATCATCCATCGTTGTAAGAATTAGGGAACCTCCTGAGAACACTGTCTTTACCACAAATGGACCTTCATAATTAGGTGCCCATTTTCCACGTACATCTCTTTGAGATGGCAAGATCTTTTTTAGTACGAGTTATCCTTCTTGAAATTCACGAACACGGACCTTCTTATCAAATGCCCTTTTCATCCTCTTTTGATACAAATGACCATGACACATCACAGTCAATCATTTCTCATCGATGAGGTTCAGCTGATCATATCTTTCTTGGACCCACTCTGCTTCATCAAGCTTGGTCTCCATCAGAATTCTCAGAGACTGTATCTCTACTTCAATGGGAAGAACGACATCCATCCCATACACCAAAGAAAATGGAGTTGCCTCTGTCGAAGTTCGAACTGAAGTTCTATATCCATGCAAGGCAAACGGTAACATCTCATACCAATCCTTATAAGTCTTGACCATTTTCTACAGGATCTTTTTGATATTTTTGTTAGCAGCTTCGACAGCTCCATTCATCTTGGGACGGTAAGGTGAAGAATTATGATGTTCAATCTTGAAACCATCACACAACTCCTTCATCATCTTGTTGTTCAAATTTATTCCATTATCTATTATGATCCTGTTTGGAATTCCATAACGACAGATAATTTGATTCTTGATAAAACGGGCAACCACTTGCTTGGTCACGTTGGTGTAGGAGGCAGCCTCAACCCACTTTGTGAAGTAGTCAATAGCCACTAAGATGAACCGATGGCCGTTAAAATCTTTTGGCTCAATTTCCCCAATCATGTCAGTGCCCCACATAGAGAACGACCAAGGTGATGACAACACATTCAACAATGTTAGAGGTACGTGCACCTTGTTAGCATACATTTGGCATTTGTGACATTTTCTGGCGTATTGGATGCAATCAGTCTCCATAGCCAACCAATAATACTCAGCCCTCAAGATCTTCTTAACCATGGCATGCTCATTGGCGTGAGTGCTAAATGCTCCTTTGTGAATATCTTGAATTAACAGGTCTGCTTCTCGTTTATCAACACACCTTAGCAAAACCATGTCATGATTCCTTTTGTATAGCACATCATTACTGAGGAAAAACTTGGACAACAACCTTCTCAAAGTCTTCTTGTCAAGAGTTGAAGCATTAGCAGGATATTCTTGGTTCTTCAGATAATTTATGATGTCATGAAACCACTGTTTCCCATCCAACTCTTCTTCAACCAATTGGCAGTAGGCAGGTTCAATCTTGCGCTCAATTCTGATTAGTGGCACCTCATTAACAAATCTGACTTTCCACATTGAAGCTAACATGGCTAAAGCATCAGCTATGTGGTTTTTTGATCACGGAACATGACAGAAAGTGATCTCATCAAAGTATTGGATCATCTCCACAATATAAGCACGGTATGGAATCAACTTCTCATCTCTAGTCTCCCATTCACCTTTAACTTGATAAATAACCAGAGCAGAATCTCCACTAACTTCCAAAATCTTAATTCTGAGGTCAATAGCTGCTTCCAACCCTAAAATGTATGCTTCATATTCAGCAATGTTGTTCGTGCACTCAAAATAGAGTCTTGCTGTAAATGGGGTATAACCACCATCCGGGTTCATCAATACAGCACCTACACCATGTCCGCTGAAGTTAGAAGAACCGTCAAACATCATCTTCCATCGGGAACCAGGTTTAGGACCTTCATCAGGGTCTGGCTCTTCACAGTCTTTCTTTACCAACATAATGTCTTCGTCTGGGAAATCAAACTTGAGGGGCTCATAGTCTTCCACAAGTTGATCTGCAAGGTAATCTGATAAGACACTTCCTTTGATAGACTTCTGAGTGACGTACTGAATATCATACTCTGATAAGAGCATATGCCAATGGGCAAGTCTTCCAGTTTGAGCAGGCTTTTCAAAGATATGCTTTATTGGGTCCATTTTTTAGATCAATATAGTGTGGCATATCAGGTACTTCCTCAAACACCTATCAGCCCATGGTAAAGCACAGCAAGTCTTTTCCAAAAGCGAATAACGACTTTCGTAATCAGTAAACTTCTTGTTCAAGTAGTAAATGACATGCTCTTTACGCCCAGATTCATCATGTTGGCCCAAAACACAGCCCATTGATCCTTCTAATACAGTCATGTACATGAAGAGGGATCTCCCTGGAATAGTTGAGACCAAGATCGGTGGTTCTTGCATATAAATCTTGATTTTGTCAAAGGCCTGCTGGCAGTCGGAATTCCACTCTATAGTCTGGTCTTTACGAAGCAACTTGAAGATCGGCTCACAAGTGAGAGTTATATTGGAGATAAACCTAGAGATGTAATTCAAACGACCAAGAAAACCTCTCACTTGAGACTCAGTTTGGGGAGCTGGCATTTCTTGGATAGCTCGCACTTTGTCAGGGTCCTCCTTAATTCCTTGTTGACTAACGATAAAATCGAGCAACTTTATTAATCTGACGCCGAAGGTACATTTGGCAGGGTTCAACCTCAATTGATATTTCCGGAGTCTTTTGAATAGTTTCAAAAGGTGATCCAAATGGTCCTCCTTACTCTGGGATTTAGCAATCATATCATCAATATACACCTCAATCTCCTTATGTATCATATCATGAAAAAGAGTTACCATAGCTCTCTGATAGGTTGCCCCTGCGTTTTTCAAACCAAAGGGCATGACCTTGTAGCAATAAGTTCCCCAGGGAGTGATGAACTTAGTTTTGTCCATATTAGCATGATCCATTCTAATCTGGTTGTAACCGGAGAAACCATCCATAAAGGAGAAAACTACAAAACGGACCGTATTATCCACGAGAGTGTCGATATGTGGCAGAGGGAAATCGTCCTTTGGACTTGCCTTGTTAAGATCCCTATAATCCACACACATTCACACTTTGCCATTCTTCTTCATCACGAGCACAATGTTGGCCACCCATTCGGGGTATTTTGAGACTGCCAGAAATCCTGCATCAAGTTGCCGCTTGACCACATCTCTAATCTTGAGAGCCATGTCGGGCCTACTTCTTCGGAGTTTCTGTTTCACTGGCGGGCCTTCAGACTTGAGTGGTAGTTTATGAACTACTATGTCTGTATCCAAACCAGGCATGTCCTGATAAGACCATACAAACACATCCACATACTCTTCAAGAAGCTTTACCAACCGTTGTCTGATTTCTGCCCCAAGCGTTGCCCCAATCTTAACTTCCTTCTTGTCCTCTTTGGTACCAAGATTGATGATGTCAACTAAACCCTCATGTGGCTGAAGATCTGTGTACTCGTACCCACACATTTTCGACAACTCATTTGGGACCTCATAATCTTCTTCTCCCTCATCCTCAGCTTGATAGATGGGTGAATCAAAATTAATGGTGAAAGTAGGGTCATCGAATACGACAGGTTTGTAGATTATTCTGCATGGTGGAGGGACTTATTTTATTAAAATGCACAAAATTAAATGCAAGAAGAAATATTTTTGGTAGTTTTGAAAAAGATTGCCATTTTCCCTTAAAAGCAAAAACAGTAAATGAAAATAAAAGAGTTTAACAAAACATCTTCATTAATTAATAAAAGTTGAAAGCAGTGGCCCATACAAAATAGTCCGATAGCCTTGGGCACGACTACAGAATTAAAACCAAACAACAAAAACAAACATATTACTCTGGAACAGGGAACAACACAGGGATCTCAATAGCTTCCCAATTATCTAGTGCGGCGTCACGCTGAAATACCAAATGGCTGATATCCTCCTCTTCTTCGTCTTCTATCACGGCATTGACCTGATATCCTTTGTTGATGAACACTTCCTGGATTGTCTTTGGTTGCATTGTTGTAGAAGCGGATGTTTCATCACGAGTTGGTTTGTAACCCAACCCTTGGTATTTCTTCCTTTCTTGAACTTCAATAATCTTGCCCCAGCCTGCGGGAACACCTCCTTTCAGGGAAGATTGCATACTTTTGAAGGAAATAAAAGATGGATTACTCGGAACCACCGGCTCTTCAAAGTCCATCATGTATGATAACCAACTTTTCATCAACCACGTATTTCATCTTTTGGTGTAATGTTGAAGTTACAGCACCAGCATTAGGGATCCATGGCCTTCCAAGTAGGCAACTATAGGCAGGATTAATGTCTAACACTTGGAATGTGATGTTGAAAACATGCGGGCCAATTAAGATTGGTAGCTCAACTTCACCCATTACAGATCTTCGTGAGCCATCAAAAGCTTTGACAATTAGGGAGGTAGGTTTCATTTCAGCCCCTTTGTAAGCCAACTTTTCAAGTGTCCTCTTAGGCAAAACATTCAGAGAGGAACTAGTGTCCACGAGAACTCTTGCCAAAGTATCTTCTTGGCATTTCACAGATACATGTAGAGCAAGATTGTGATTTTGACCCTCTCTGGGTAACTCTTCTTTGCTAAAGCTAAGGGTGTTGCAAGCAGTGATATTTGCAATTACACTGTCAAACTAGCCGGCGGTAATATCTCGGGCTGTTGGGGTGAAAATCGGATAACAAGTTATTAATTAACTTGCATCATATTTCTTTTACAACCGACTTTGATTTATCCAAAGGAAAGGTTCAAGATCGTTAAAAAAACCTAAAGGTGGGAGATCTAAGGTTCGGGGGTTGGTTACGCCTAGGGAAGGTATTAGCATCCTAAACGTCCGTAGTACTCTACGGGAACCTCTTGTTTTATTGTTATCTTATGTTTGCTAAAGGTTTTATGCTAAAGGTTGAAACCCTAGGGGTTAGTATCTAAGTATACTCGACAAAGCATCGCACTTTGCGCCTACATATCCTCGGGTATAGAATCAGAGTATGCGTAGTTCTACTTCTACTGAACGATTGACTGTGGTCAATATTCAGAGGGGAAATGAGTGTAACCTCATTGTAGAGTATAAGAACTCTCTAAGTCTAGTTATAATGGTCCTATGATTATGTTTAAAGTTAAAGAGGGAAAGTGAGTATTCATTAGGAAGAATATCACACAGAGTATAAAACTCTTTCCTAAGGCTAGTTATGATTCCATGGCTCTGATGAGGCCAATAAATAAGGTTTAGCTCTTATGAGGCTACTAGGTTAAGGTGGGGGCTATGACTTTAAGAGTCAACATTAATCACCTTCCTTTGGAATGGGGATAAAAACAGTTGTAGGATATGATAACAAGAGATATTGATATAAGATGAATATGATAACCACAATAGCATGAGTATGGCAAAAAGTAATTCATAATAAAGCATGGATAAGATGGACATGAACATCATAGAGATACAAAGACAAATCAATATGTATTAATCTTAAGGAAGACAATCACAAGAAACAATCACAAGATAAAGAACCATGATATTAATCAAAGATGATATTTAAAAAAGAAAAAAGTTCACATCAAAGTCAAACACATGATAAATCCAACATGGAATAAATTTGTTCAAGACTTAAACAATAATTAGTGAATAAACATTCAAATGATCAACAAAGATGACTCATAAATAAGGTTGACAATTAATCCAAAGATGGGTAATTTAAAATTCACACATTAATAATTAAGCTTAAATAAACAATTAAGACATAAATGATAAGTAACATTAAATAAAAATAAAAATATTTTTGGAGTTTTTGAAATAAAGAAAAAGTTTTAAATAAAATAAAAAAGGTTTTTAAAAAAGATTTGAAATGAAAATGGAAATAGAAAATAAATTAAAAAGAAAAAAAACGCAGGGGCGGCATTAGTAAACTGAACTAGTTGGAAAATGTAAAGGGGATGAAATGGGCCAGAAATTGGGTGTGTTGAAAGCAAATAGGCCCAGGCGAAATATAATGAGAAAGCAAAAAAGAAAAAGCACAAAAGGATGGTCTGGGGCAGGATTTGAACCCCAGACATCCTTCTAAACGCGCACATGGTTTTACCATTGGGGTGACTATACATCCAATGTATAAGCCAACCCCAATAACATATAAACCAAGATGAATTCATAAATGCTTTAAACAAAAAAAATCACATGCGCTACCACATGAAACTGAGTGTAACACATAAACATTAATTGGTCATAGTCATTTAAGCATACTACACGACAAAACATCACCAATAGCCAATCAGAAAGCAAGCATGGAAATTGAAACATGCAGAACAACAAAAACCATCGTGTTTCATCTTGAAACCTCAAAACAAACATCCAACTTCAATCCAACGTAAAACCCTCAATATGCAACCAAATATCATGAAATAACATACCAGATTGAAGCATTCAAAGCCTAGAATAATAATAAACCCTAATCTAAACAAGATAGTGACCACATCATGAGCAAGAAGCAAAGGAAATCAATTATTTGAAAACTATCGTAGGTTGAAGAACAACAGCAAACTAGTTCAACATTTATCCAAGAACAGACATAGAACTAATCAAATACTTGTCAAAATCATGGCAACATACTAACCATAATGCTCACAAAACTCACACGAACCTCACCAAAACTTGCATGGTCATTCAAACAACAAAGTGAAGCAAAATGGTACCAACATTGATAGATTTCAACATAAGCACATAACATATAGAGACATCAGTTCCTACTTAGCTTTGAATGGATTCATGAAACAGGTTAACAATGACTTAAGCATAGAAACAGTCCTATCTTTCTTACATAGTGGAAAAAATGAGAGGTATGAGATGTCTAAATATCCTAGCAGAGTTTAAACCACACACACACCATGAACATGCTCATATCAGGAGGATAGCATTAATCATTATCATGAACTCAACTTCAGAACATCATGCATACAACTCAAAAGGATGGCAACATATTGCAAGTGTTCAGGATAGGGGTTTGAGAGAGCTTACCTCGTATCCAAAGCAATCAGCTAGAACTTCCTCCTTACAACTCCTCTTGAGTTCTCAAAGTGTTTTCAGAAAATGTTGATTGGTGTCTTTTTTGAAATGAAGATGTGGCTGCCTTTTATAGAGGGTTCAGCTGGATAATGGCTTTCAAGATTCAGAGGTTATTGGCTTTATCCAAGAGGAAAGAATGGTTGAGTGCAAGCTACTATGCGCATGGCTTCTAATCTTCTTGAGCCAAGTAAAGTCTGAACACGGGTTGCTTGTTTTTAGGCTTGACTTGCTTCAAAGCAACTTGTGGAGCTTCATGGTGATATGCAAACCTAATTTGAATCACAAAGAAACAAACTGCAAGATATGGATTAGTTCAAACAATGCAGAGATGATTGACCTAAGATGACAAATGAAGATGACATCTAAGGGTAAAAATTTGGGGTACAACAGTTGCCCCTATTTAAATAGCTTTACCGGATGGTACGAGGAACGGAGATTCCTGGGGCATCAAGGTGAAAGGTATTTAAATATAGCAGATCAAAATTTTTTCCCTTAGATGGAATGCAGATGCTAAGTACAAGCAACAGACATGCAAATGCCGACATGCCATGAACTTCTAAAATGATGATATGATGCCAAGAAGGTACAAAGATGCAGTCAGACCAGACACCAGGGACAACAGGAAGCAAACGCACAAGATAAGCTTCACCGGGGAAAGACGAAGGATAGTATCCATGAGAAAAACTCACTGGGGATACAGGTTAACCAGCGAAAGAGACTCACTGGGGAGACAGGCTAACCAGCGAAAGAGACTCACTGGGGAGACTCCCAAAGAAACATTGGGGAAAAACCAAAAAGACAATCTCCACTAGGGAAAGATCTGGGGAGATAGACTACTGGAAATAAAGCAACACACTCTTTCTGGGCATGAAACCAGAAAGAAAAACCTGATCACTAGGGATCAGTCCACAAGAGACAAACAACCAAGCAAGGACTTCCTGGGGATTTCTTATGCCGAAGAGTTCAAGATGGGATCTTCAAGAAAAACCAGAAAGACAGAGACAAACTCTGCGCACCAGATAGGAGTCTTAATAAAGAAAAATGTTCCAAGAAGCTTGGCTTAAAAAAAGTTTCAAAAATCAAGGGTAAAGGTTCATGTTTGACTCGATTCAAATAAGAACAACTGAAAGCTGAGATAAAGGATAAACAACGAGCTCACGATAGCTCGAGGTTTAGGTTTAAGTTTGACTCGATTCAAATGAGAACGGTTTTAAAACAAGAGGCAATGTTCGACTCGATTCAAACAAAGACTCGGTTCAGGTTTGACTCGATTCAAACGAGAACGGTTTTAAAATAAGAGGCAATGTTCGACTCGATTCAAACAAAGACTCGGTTCAGGTTTGACTCGATTCAAACGAGAATGATTTTAAAACAAGAGGCAATGTTCGACTCGATTTAAACAAAGACTCGGTTTAGATTTGACTCGATTCAAACGAGAACGGTTTTAAAACAAGAGACAATGTTCGACTCGATTCAAACAAAGACTCGGTTCAGGTTTGACTCGATTCAAACGAGAACGGTTTTAAAACAAGAGGCAATGTTCGAGTCGATTCAAACAAAGACTCAGTTCAGGTTTGACTCGATTCAAATGAGAACGGTTTTAAAACAAGAGGCAATGTTCGACTCAATTCAAACAAAGACTCGGTTCAGGTTTGACTCGATTCAAATGAGAACGGTTTTAAAACAAGAGGCAATGTTCGACTCGATTCAAACAAAGACTCGGTTCAGGTTTGACTCGATTCAAACGAGAACGGTTTTAAAACAAGAGGCAATGTTCGACTCGATTCAAACAAAGACTCGGTTCAGGTTTGAATCGATTCAAACAAGAACAGTTTTAAAACAAGAGGCAATGTTCGACTCGATTCAAACAAAGACTCGGTTCAGGTTTGACTCGATTCAAACGAGAATGGTTTTAAAACAAGAGGCAATGTTCGACTCGATTCAAACAAAGACTCGGTTCAGGTTTTACTCGATTCAAACGAGAACGGTTTTAAAACAAGAGGCAATGTTCGACTCGATTCAAACAAAGACTCGGTTCAGGTTTGACTCGATTCAAACGAGAACGGTTTCAAAACAAGAGGCAATGTTCAACTCGATTCAAACAAAGACTCAGTTCAGGTTTGACTCGATTCAAACAAGAACAGTTTTAAAACAAGAGGCAATGTTTGACTCAATTCAAACAAAGACTCGGTTCAGGTTTGACTCGATTCAAACAAGAAAATTTTTAAAACAAGAGGTCAAACTTCTTGGGGAACAGAAAAGGTGTAAAGATTCAAATCTGGCGCGCAAAGGTGAAGACCGAACAAGCACGACACAAACAAAGAAGAACCGGGAATGTCTTTACTTCACTGGGGAAATAAAGACAGGCACAAACAAAACACCACAAGCAAAACAAAGCACAAGAATGCAAAGATGCTAAGGTATGATGCATATGCTATGCTGACGAAACAGACAAGAAGCAAAAACTGAAGATGAAAAACGCCTCGACAAAGGATACCCAGCCAAAACCGGGGATGAAGTAGAGTCAACAACTTCGCTCGTGAAAAGAGTATTCCACTTGAGGCATAACGTCAAGAGGATGACCATTATGAATCTGATTTCTTCACTGGAAAAGAATTCGTGGAAGATTTGTCAAAATTAGCTGAAGTTACAGCTCACTGGGGAGCTAACAAAGTAATTATGCATCCCACTGGCATAATTATCATCTTTAAATCTTATCTACCCCAGGCTATATGGTCTTTGTCAGAGGACGATACCAAGAGGATTTTATAGAAGAATTGGCATACCAGATGCTTCAATGTCTTCAAACTCTTGAAGAGATCTCGGCGTAACTGCCCCAGATTATCTGCATTCACACAACAGAGTCCTTGAACTTGCTTCAGACTGGTTATCTGACGAATAGGGAACAAACTTGCCCCATTTAGCTTGGTTGATTTGTGAATGAAACGTTGTTTACTTTTAGAGATTTATCGAATCTCGACTTAATTGCCCCTGATTCGCTGATAGATAATCAAAAGGATTTTACAGAAGAATTGGCATACCGGATGCTTCAATGTCTTCAAACTTTTGAAAAGAAATGAACCTAGACATAACTGCCTCTGTTCAACTGCATTCGTAATACTCAAACTGTAGTAGAAACGACTGGGGAATAAAATCTGCCCCTGATGATGGGTCACTGGAGTCCACACTTGTCATAAGATGACCTCAAAGAGACTTGCCCCAATACTCTGAACTTTTGAAGAGTTCTACCTCTGATTCACCAACTCTTGGGATGATGGATTGGCAAACCCTCATACTTGGTTGCCCCTGATTGAGTCAAATTTCCTTGGCCGCCGGCATTTGTTGATATTGAATTGTATTGCAAACAAGTATTGTTTGTTGAAAATTGGCAATTTCAATGCAACGTTTTAATGCAAACTTTTGGAAACAAAGCTTTTTTGACGAAAACACACGCAGTGAAATGATTAAACAATCGAAAACCGAGTGGATCTGGTCATTTACAGAATGACAGATGAAGTGATCAACACACGTAAAATAGGAAAGATTATTAGGAGTCAGGTTAGTCAACCTTGTTGTAGTATACTTTCAAAACAACCTTACCTGGATCAGGTCTTTTAAGGGTTGTAACATGTGGTCTGGTTCACGGTTTATGAAACAAAAGATAAAGGCTCAAAGTTTATTTGTCCCACCCAATCTTCGTGATGAACTCCAATCCTAAACTCAGTTAACTCAAGCTATACATTCAAGTTTCCAAAGGTTAGGAAGTCACTTGATTTGAGAGCTAACTGGCGCCTTACACGAAGCGCCTGCATTCGATTACATAACCAAGTTAAACTGAGAACTACCCTGCCCCAAGGTTGAGATTTAAGGGTTTTTTGTGTAAGGAAAGAAAACTCCTGCTTCTAGGCTCGAAAGGTTAACGAGGGATTATCTTCCTTATTTCTCCAGTGTTTAGGAATTGAAACAATGCCTTATATCATCGACAAGGTTTAATCGGCAGCATACCACAGCAATTATGAATATAACATTTTTATCATCCTCCCTAATCTTTGTTAAATATAGATTGATATGGAGTAAAGCAGGGTAAAGATATATTTATTTTCTGAACATAAGAATAAATGAGTGAACGAATGGACTTAACCAAAAGATGCACAAACGTTTCATTAATATTACCAATTGAAAAGACAACAAAGTTAGTAAGCAAATACAAATTCAAAGTGAAGGAAATACAATTGAAAATACCGAAATGAACAAAACACAGCCAGCTTTGGCAGAGTGTTTGCAAAAGATTTTAGTTTTCGGGTCCAGACGGGAAAACATCTTCATCACCAATCACTTGTTCCTTGTGGTATAGAACTTTGAGAGGCCTTGCAACTCCTTTGTCTTTTGCTTCAATAGTTGAGACATCAGCGTCTGAAGTACCTTCCTGAGGTTTCAACTTCTTTAGCAGGCTCATCAGTTTCTCTTCGAACTCTTTGCATTCTTCAATGGGATGCCCTATTGACCCAGTGCGAAATTTGCATTCAGTCTTTGGCGATCTTCTTCGAAGATTAAATCCTTGCCATGGATCATATCTTGCACAAGATGTTCTAAGGCTCGGCAACTGTCCAAGTCATGTCCTTTGGCTCCCTTATGGAATTCACAAGTCAGGTTGGGATTGTACCAAGGTCCTTTCATAGGGGTGAGAAGTCGAGGAGTTACCAGCTTGTTTTGCATCAACAGTGGGAAATGTTTGCTTAACGGCACGGGAATAGGCTGGTGGTTAAGTTTTCCTCTTTTGACAGTACGCTTCTTCTTGTCTTGGGGAGAAACACACGTGGGAGGCTGAAAACCCCTTTTTGTAGGCACCTGATGAAGATTGCGTTTGTGTGCAGGAATAGGACCAATGTTCAGCTGGCATGAGGTTCCCTCAAAAACAAATCCTGGGCGTGGGAGATCCTTAGGAGATGGCAAAGGAATGTCCTTGAAAGATAAAATATTTCTTTCCACTAAATCTTTCACAATATGCTTTAAAGCAAAACATCCTTCTAAATCATGGCCTGGTGCACCTTCATGGAATGCACAGTGAGCATTAGGACGGTAAGAAAGCGGGAGCGGATCCGGAGGTGGGTTCGGTGACCTTGTAGTTATTAACCCTTGTTGCACCAAAAAAGGATACAATGATGTATACGACATCGGTATAGGAGGGATCGGAGGTCTACCACCCTGTCTGTCTTGGCGAGAAGTTTGAGTCTGTCGTGGATGAGCGGGAGCGTTGGGCGCTCATTGATAAATTGGTGATTGAGACACTGATTGATAAACAGAAGCTTGATCATTGAATATTGGCGTGATAGAATGAATGTGATCCTCCTTTTTCATTAGAGTTTGCAAAGTTTCCAAAACCCAATTCATCTGGCATTGGAGGACTCTGACCTCCTCTTTCAGTTTCTCCTGGTTCTTCAGAATTTCCTTCATTGTTGCCATTGTCCTGAATGCAGGCTAGGTATCCTCGTCGAGTCGGAAAATCAGGGTGACGGGTGCTGAGAACAAGACGACAATAAGACGAAGAAGAATGCACATGCACATGCAAAAAATGCAAATGAGATGCTAATGCAAGCTAAATGCAAGCTAAATGGTGGGCGTAATTCAAGGGACTCAACATTGTATTTTGCAAATTTTAAGGAACACTTTTCTTAGAAGAAAATCTCATTTCATTTCATTGATAATAAAGTTTGGATTACAAAAAGAGACGATTACACCTTCAAAAGCCAAAATTCAAAGTGCGAAATAAAGAAAACTAAATTCTAAGCCATCCAATCAGTCTTCTCCCATTAATCTCATGGCGAGCTTCTGGTTTTCCTTCTGCAACTTCTCATTCTCAACAGTGAGCTTGGCCAACTGTGACTTCCATGGTTTTGGTGGAGATGATGTGCTAGGAGAAAATAAATCTTCTTGCGCCTTCCTCTTTTTGACGGACTCTTCTTCCTTCCTCCTGAGATTCTTCTGAAATTCATTCATCTCAAAGTCAAGAATCTGATACTTGTTCATCCATGCATTCCTTTCTCGTTCTGCTTGAGCCAGCCGGATCTTCAATTCGTCCTCATTGCTTGTGAAGTAAAGAACAGGATCTCTGGGAGCTAGTGGAATAGGATCATGACGATCATACGACATCTTCAACTCAACAGCTCTCTTTTGCACCCACTGAGTGTAGGATTCTGAAGCCAAACACTCAGGTTTTCCCAAAGCAGAGATACCTCTTGTGTGAACATGACGCCAAGCGTGAGCCATCTTTTCCCTAAGCACAGGGTCCTTATCCTCTTCAAAGAAAAATCCTTCCAAGTAAATGTTGTTAGGCTTAGCTTCCATAGAATAACCATGTTGACGACAAGCCAAGGCTGGATTGTAGCTTATGCCTCCTTTTGTGCCAAGAAGAGGTACATTAGCAAATCCTCTACAGCTAACAATCATATCTTTGCCTTTGAGCATTGGGTGGTATCACTCTAGATCCGTGTTGGTGAGAGACATGATCTTTTCTGACCAAAGAAGTCCATCTTGGAGATCCCAAAAGGTCTTAGAGCGGGGTAAGTGGGAAATAAACCACTTATACAACAGTGTGGTACAACATGTTACCATACCTCCCTTATGAGCAGTCCTCAAATGCACTGAATGGTAGGCGTCAGCAAGTAGGGTTGAAACTGGATTTCCAATGATAAAGATCTTGATTTCATTCATATCAACAAAGTTCTCAATGTTGGGAAACAGAAATAACCCATAGATGAGAAGGGCCATAACAGCTTCATAATCCACCATATTCTTCATGCTAACATAATAACTGGCTTTCTCCATTAGGAACTTAGCAGGCAACCCAAAAAGTCCTCCCTTGACAACCAAGTTAGCCTTGACTTCTGACAGCTTGAGATGAGCCACTTCTGCAATTTCCTTCTCCTTAGGCGTCCTTTCAAAACCAGAGTAAGGAGGGTTTGGAGGAATGGGAATACCAACTAGAATAGCATACTCCTCGAGCGTAGGCATCAACTGATAATCCAGAAAAGTGAAACAATGGTACATGGGATCATAAAACTATATGAGAGTAGGGAGCATCCCATCTACCATCTTTGTCTTCATCAGAGAGAAAATCTTCCCATACTTGTCTTGGAACGTTAATGACTCATTGATTGGCTTACCCAGATTCTTTAAATCTTCCAATTATGGACTAATGAAGGTGTACTTCTTCGTTTTCCTTTTTTCAAAATCCATCCTATAAAGTTTGCAAAACAAAGTTGAATTCCTTGAATATACACAATGCATATGATGCAAGGATGAATGCAACAAACACACATAAACAGATAAGCACAAAGCACACAGAGAAACCTAAGTTAAGAGTCACGAGCATGGAGTCAAAGGTCTACCCATCCCAAAGGCATGTACTATGGTCTTCACCTGCAAGACAAGGTTCTAAAAAGTTCCCAGAGTCGACAACCCATCTTTCAGATTTTATCGACTTTCCAATTGCTCGGTGATCGATAAAATTCTCAAGAGAGTCTCATCTGAGTGTAGTATCGCATAGCAACCATTTGGGATTGCTCCCTCACAGTCATCGCACTACGTCCTAAATAGGCCAAGTAGGGGTAAAGGGGTAACTAAAGGTCCTCAGTATCTCTGGCACCAAATTGAAAGTAGTAACGCATTCACGATTGCTCGCGTAACATTCTACTACATTCAATAGGGCCTTAACTGAGTGTGGACTTCAAGTTCCCTCCTTTGGGATTTCTCCCTCGAAGTTCCCTTGACTATGTCCACGGTTCCTAAACATATGTGTTCTCTCAAGTTCGGGTTAGGACTTATCTCACTCATAGATACCATGTCAACCCATAGAACAGATATACAAATATATAGGCAAATATGACAGGTATATAAGTAGATATAAGTAAAACAAACAAACATAAATAACATGAATACAAGATACGCTTAACCCTCTAAAATGATTTTCTCCCCAGTGAAGTCGCCATTTCTGTTGTGGTGAAAATTGGATAACAAGCTATTAATTAACTTGCATCATATTTCTTTTACAACCGACTTTGATTTATCCAAAGGAAAGGTTCAAGATCGTTAAAAAAACCTAAAGGGGGAGATCTAAGGTTCGGGGGTTGGTTACGCCTAGGGAAGGTATTAGCACCCTAAATGTCCGTAGTACTCTACAGGAACCTCTTGTTTTAATGTTATCTTATGTTTGCTAAAGGTTCTATGCTAAAGGTTGAAACCCTAGGGGTTAGTATCTAAGTATACTCGACAAAGCATCGCACTTTGCGCCTACGTATCCTCGGGTATAGAATCAGAGTATGCGTAGTTCTACTTCTATTGAACGATTGGCTCTGGTCAATATTCAGAGGGGAAATGAGTGTAACCTCATTCTAGAGTATAAGAACTCTCTAAGTCTAGTTATAATGGTCCTATGATTATGTTTAAAGTTAAAGAGGGAAAGTGAGTATTCATTAGGATGAATATCACACAGAGTATAAAACTCTTTCCTAAGGCTAGTTATGATTCCATGGCTCTGATGAGGCCAAGAAATAAGGTTTAGCTCTTATGAGGCTACTAGGTTAAGGTGGGTGCTATGACTTTTAAGAGTCAACATTAATCACCTTCCTTTGGAATGGGGATAAAAACAGTTGTAGGATATGATAACAAGAGATATTGAATAAGATGAATATGATAACCACAATAGCATGAGTATGGCAAAAAGTAATTCATAATAAAGCATGGATAAGATGGACATGAACATCATAGAGATACAAAGACAAATCAATATGTATTAATCTTAAGGAAGACAATCACAAGAAACAATCACAAGATAAAGAACCATGATATTAATCAAAGATGATATTTAAACAAGAACAAAGTTCACATCAAAGTCAAACACATGATAAATCCAACATGGAATAAATTTGTTCAAGACTTAAACAATAATTAGTGAATAAACATTCAAATGATCAACAAAGATGACTCATAAATAAGGTTGACAATTAATCCAAAGATGGGTAATTTAAAATTCACACATTAATAATTAAGCTTAAATAAACAATTAAGACATAAATGATAAGTAACATTAAATAAAAATAAAAATATTTTTGGAGTTTTTGAAATAAAGAAAAAGTTTTAAATAAAATAAAAAAATGTTTTTAAAAAAGATTTGAAATGAAAATGGAAATAGAAAATAAATTAAAAAGAAAAAAAACGCAGGGGGGCATTAGAAAACTGAACTAGTTGGAAAATGTAAAGGGGATGAAATGGGCCAGAAATTGGGTGTGTTGAAAGCAAATAGGCCCAGGCGAAATATAATGAGAAAGCAAAAAAGAAAAAGCACAAAAGGATGGTCTGGGGCAGGATTCGAACCCCAGACATCCTTCTAAACGCGCGCATGGTTTTACCACTGGGGTGGGTGGCTATACATCCAATGTATAAGCTAACCCCAATAACATATAAACCAAGATGAATTCATAAATGCTTTAAACAAAAAAAACCACATGCGCTACCACATGAAACTGAGTGTAACACATAAACTTCAATTGGTCATAGTCATTTAAGCATGCTACACGACAAAATATCACCAATAGCCAATCAGAAAGCAAGCATGGAAATTGAAACATGCAAAACAACAAAAACCATCGTGTTTCATCTTGAAACCTCAAAATAAACATCCAACTTCAATCCAACGTAAAACCCTCAATATGCAACCAAATATCATGAAATAGCATACCAGATTGAAGCATTCAAAGCCTAGAATAATAATATACCCTAATCTAAACAAGATAGTGACCACATCATGAGCAAGAAGCAAAGGAAATCAATTATTTGAAAACTGTCGTGGGTTGAAGAACAACATCAAACTAGTTCAACATTTATCCAAGAACAGACATAGAACTAATCAAATACTTGTCAAAATCATGGTAACATACTAACCATAATGCTCACAGAACTCACACGAACCTCAACAAAACTTGCATGGTCATTCAAACAACAAAGTGAAGCAAAATGGTACCAACATTGACAGATTTCAAAATAAGCACATAACGTATAGAGACATCAGTTCCTACTTAGCTTTGAATGGATTCATGAAACAGGTTAACAATGACTTAAGCATAGAAACAGTCCTATCTTTCTTACATAGTGGCAAAAATGAGAGGTATGAGATGTCTAAATATCCTAGCAGAGTTTAAACCACACACACACCATGAACATACTCAAATCAGGAGGATAACATTAATCATTATCATGAACTCAACTTCAGAACATCATGCATACAACTGTAATACCCCAAATTTTGACCACTTAGATTTCCCATCATTGTGAAAATCATCATTACAATATGGATGTACCTTTATGCTTCATTAGTCTCCCCAAAGATGGGTGAGCATCCACTACAATCAAAATTAGGGTTTCAAGCCCTCTCTGAGTGCTTAGACAAAGGATCAATCAAGAAATGACATGATCTTCAACTGGTCTAATCGCTTAAACATCCACAATGGATCAAAAAGTACTCCCACTTCAAGGATTAAGCACAAGGCTGCTCCCTTCTAGGTGGATCAAGTCTCAAGATCGACAGTGTCACCAAATTAGGGTTTTGGTCGACCAGGGCCTCCAGATGGAAATTTTCATCTGGGCACATGGCAATGATCCAAAACATAACCTAATATACTTCATGGAACCTCATGAACCCATGCATCAAGTCAATTTTGCCTCAGGGGATGCATTCATCAAAAATCAGGAATTAGGGTTTCTTGACCTAATTCACCCCTAAGTTGACTTTTGGGACAAACCATGAGCCAAGACCTCAAGAGATGATTTGAGGGTCTCTAATATACCATATTGATCCATTTGGAACAATGGATTGATCCAAGAAGTTTGAGCAACAAGTCTCAATTTCATCTGCACCACAATTAGGGTTTTAAGGGAAAAGTCAATTGTAACTTTGACTTTTGACCAGGACATGCTCCCAAACCCTAATACATGATTGAATATACCCTATGACACCCATGGAACATGTCCATCAAGTTTGATTTAGGTCAAGGACATGATTTCCTGAAGAATTGCACAGTTTGGAATTCATCTGATAAAAAGTCAACTGTGCACAAAAGTCAACTTTGACTTTTTGAGATTTTTCACCAAAATGGATTTTTAACCCTAAAATGATGTTAATGTATGATTTGAATCATCATTCATCAAGAAAAATCAAGAAAAGTGAGATAACTTGTAAAAGGGGTAACCATAAAACTTAGAAATTTTTCTAAGTTAAAAATAAAGTGGCAAAGGTACCAACTTTGAAGGACCATGACTCCTAAACCACAAGGCCATTTTTTCTCATCCAAAGATGGATTTGTAGCCCTCATTATCACCTACAAAAACTTCAACTACAAGTAATTCCAATTCATTAAGGATTTTGAGTTATGGAGTGATCAAAGTGGCTAAAAAGTGAAAATGTCACTTTTTCCAGCACTTAGTGAAATTTTCACTAAGTCAGATTCTGCCTCACTTTTTGCCAAATGTAGGGGGATTTTTCACTTGGAATCAAAAGAGATCAAAACCAAACTTGTTCAAACAGTTGTTGTATCATGTAAGAGCTTTCCAAAATGGCCAAGAACATTGCCAAATTCAACCTACACCATGAGATACAACATTGCCAAGTTGCCTTGCTGAAATCTGTCAAGGCAAGGCAGAATTTGCAACTTTGGTCGATTTGCCAAAATCATCCAAATTCAATTGCTCCTATCCACTTGGACACCTCAGAGGATTGAATCTAAAGGGGACAATCACTGAACCAAGCCTCCAAAGTCCATGGAACAAGAAATAGCATGTTGAACCTAGAATGGCCAAAATAGGGACAAGACTTCAAATTTGGAATGAGGCATTCAATGGAACCATCAAGGTGGCATGGACTGAGCCATTCTCATCTGAAATCAGTCAAGACTTATCCAAGACCAAGGGGACCAAAGCTCTGTGCCCTAACCTCTAGTCAATGGCTAGAGGAGACTTGGATTTTCATTTGCCAACATTGGCCAAACCTACTTACCAGCTGCCATTCACTATTCCTTGCAAAAAAAACTTGCTCTACTATAAATAGAGCTCAATTGTGATCAGTTTGAGTACACCAAAGCCATCAAACAGATGCTTTCCTCAAAATCTCTTCTTTCACTCCAATTTTGCCTTCTAAGGCAAGTCACTATCGGGTTTTGAGTTTGAGAGCAATTCCAATCAAACCAATCACTCACACACCTCACATACATCACATATGAGCTGATCAAACACTTAGATCACTTCTGAAACACCAATTTCACAAAATCACCAGCTGGTTGCTCAAATTTTCAATCAAGTTGCAGCTGAGGTACCACAAAGTGATCCAGCCAATTTCAATCAAGTCCAACCATCCAAACACAATCCATAGGGTGTAGGGAAGCTGTTCAGATCATCACCACTCATCTGTAACACCTCCAAATCAAAAATCACTTTGAACTTGCTGTCACGGCCTAAAGGTAAGCACATACTTGGTCATCTCTCAATCTATGCATATTTCCTCGCACAATAATTTGGCCATATGTTCATAATCATGCATGGAATGTTTTCCCTCAATTAATTGCATTGTTTGAATCGTGTATCAAAAATCCTAGCCTTCATGCAGAAATTAGGGTTCTTGAGGTCTCTTCGTGATTTCTTGTTGTATGTTTAATTTAAATGAAATTAAAGTACATAGACATGATCGTGAGGTTGAGACGAGCATAATGATATGTGGATTGCATGATATGATTACGTATTCATGGAGATTGGATAGAAAATGCAAATCTGAGAAACCAAGAACACGCGCGTGTTCTTCAGCTGTTCTTGGCGCCATTTTTCATAAATTCAAATATTTGAATTTTGTGATTTTGTTTAATTGATTCAAAAATTAATTTCTCTCTGAGTTTTAATGATTTTGAGTTGATTCTTTTTTTAATAATTCACTAAAATGTTAAAATATTTTATTTTCACAAAAAATCCCAAAAATATTATTTATTTCATATAATTGATATTTTTGTAAAGAATTAATATTTTGATTGTTTTTGGCATTTTAAATATTTTCTCTACATTGATTTTGCAACTTTTAATGCTTTCTAATTATTTTGTAGGTCAATACTTAATTTTTGAAGCATTAATCCAAGATCACAATTTGTTTTCCATGTGTTAAACAATTTTTGATCATTTTAATTGAATTTTTTTTCAATTAAATACATTTTGAAAACAAATTAGGGTTTTGGATTAATTCAACCCTCATAAATCATTTTCAAAACATTTTGGGCCTCTTGAGAGAGTGTAAGACCCATCCCCCCTTGTACAAAAACTTTTTTGGGCCTCACTCATTGTATAAGTCCCTCTGTACAAGTAAACGGCGCGATCGTCGCCCGTTTAAAAATAAAAATCATCTGGGCCTCTCCTTGAGCTATAAGACCCATTCAAAACACTTTGGGCCTCTATTAGAGTGTAAGACCCAATCCCCCTTTTAACCAAAACATTTTGGGCCTCACTTATTGTATAAGTCCCTCTGCGTTAAAAGAAAACCTCGGCGCGATCGCCATTTTTAAACGAAAAATCATTTGGGCCTACCCTCGTGTTATAAGCCCCACTCTTTTTTCTTTAAACCTTTTTGGGCCTCTTGAGAGAGTGTAAGACCCATCCCTTTGTACAGAAAACCTTTTTGGGCCCCAGTCACTTGTATAAGTCCCGCTGTATAAAGTCAAACAGTGCGCTCACTGATAAAACCCTGGGCCTCTCCTTGAGCTGTAAGCCCCAAATCTTTCTTTTTCAAAGCACTTTCTCCTTTGATTTTGAATATACTGTTGTTTTCAATCTTTCTTTGTTGAACAACTAACCAAACAGCATGGAAGCACTCCAACCGAGTAAGTGGTTATCGCTTTCATTTACTGGTTTCATATTATAAACTGTATTGTGGGGCTGCTCACTGTAAGTCTCCTTTCATAAACTCATATCTACTGTGTAATAATAGTATAGATATTTCGAGTTTCCTCGGCTACTACGTCTAGAACTAGGTGACGCCGTTTCATTTATTCGTAGAAATAGACGCCTAGATCCCCAATAGGAGTACCAGATACAGTCTTCTCTTCGGTTGTCCTCCTTAGGAATCGTCAAGAAGCTCTACTCCCCAAGATGAATGTATTCTCCTTGAATGGCATCTTTGAGTTTCTTCCAAATTCTCGAACTTTCCTGACTTGATCTATTCCTTGTGGATAGCTTGCCTTGAATGTCTCGGGGTTTGGGTACCCACTACGGTCATAATCTTGGACCTTAACTAAGGAACCCTCTTCAAAAGCTAAAAGTCGCTAGATAGTAAACCTCGCACGTTTACCAGTGGTTTTTATCTTTAAAAGAGTTATCTCTCCAAATGGAAAGGAGATGATAGACCCACGGGTTTCTTAAAAGCATCGGCCTCCTCTTGGGCATTATTCAAGGACCCTACGGCTTCTTAGAAGTATTTACAGCCTCCTCTTAGGCTTCATATAATGATCTCTTCCTCCGGGAATGATAGCCTCCTCTTGGGCTTCGTACAAGGACCCGTCGGCTTCTTAAAAGTTTCCAGCCTCCTCTTGGGCTTCGTACAAATTGTCCCGACGACCTCCTAGAGGTATAGGAACATAACTTAGTCATCTCCATAGAACAGTCCTTTCATAGAGTCTACTACTGTTTCTCAAAGCATAGTACAAAAGATAAAACTCTAGACACGGACAGTCTAACTTCCTTGAGTCTCAAAAGACATTTTCAAGTGACCCCTTCGTTAAATAGGAAGGAAACCCGCAGACTCAGACAGTCTCAACACCCTTTGGATTTCCAGTTTCCTCAAAGAAAAGGAGACCACCCCGATCCTCAGATCTGACCCATGAGTACAGTGATGCTCATATAAGAACTGATTTTCTCTTTCAAAATCAGTATACTGGACCTGTCACTTAACTGACATAGCCTCCATCTCGGGCTTCGTACGAGATACAGAGACTCTCTTGTTGAGTCAAAACTTTTAGCCTCCATCTCGGGCTTCGTACGAGATACAAAAACACTCTCTTGTTGAGTATAAAAGATTCTCCTGTTGAGTCAAACCAACAACAGCCTCCATCTCGGGCTTCGTACGAGACCAAAGACTCTATCGTCGGGTCAAAAACTTTTAGCCTCTCTCTCGGGCTTTGTACGAGACACAAATTAGCCTCCTCTTAGGCTTTGTACAATGATTTTCCTAGCGGAAAATAGCCTCCTCTTAGGCTTTGTATAATGATTTTCCTAGCGGAAATTAGCCTCCTCTTAGGCTTTGTATAAGAAAACCACTGGTTGATCCAATCAACCTTTTAGCATCAAAGTTGTGCCTCGTTCACAGTACACAAACATAACAACTCATTTCCCTTCATCTAATCGTTGTAAGCGGCAAGCCTCTGGATCATCTATATCCACGCCACTGTCCCTCTTTTAGCATGAGAAATTCCTAAGGAAAGATGGCATTGCTCTACACTGAGTTAAAGTCTTCTCCTTCAGGTTAAAACCCTTTCTTCAGAAATTATGGCATTGCTCGGATCCGCGTATCCCAGTTAAAGTAATTCTCCTTCTCCCCTCTTTAGAGATGACAAATTCTCTCTAAAGTCGAGGTCCTTTAGCTTCACGTCTTGGGCTTTGAACAAGACACAAATAGACCTTTCAGCTTCATATCTTAGGCTTTGAACAAGATACAAACTACCTTTAGCTTCACGTCTTGGGCTTTGAAAAAGACACCAAAAACCAATTTCCTCCCATAGAATAGGAGGAACTACGAATGCTCTGATTTCCCTGTTTCGGTAAACGGGAATACGTAGGCATAAGATCGAAAGAAAAGATCTTAGCGAGCGCAATCAACAAAAAACCCAAATCCCATATCTCCATCAACCAAAAGCAGTATTTCAAAAGCATCAGTCCTAACATCCTAATCCTTGTTCCCCGCCAGAAACCTTCTGCCCAGGTAAAAAAAAGAAAGAAAACAGTATTGGTGAAAATACAAATAGCCAGTACAAAGGCCCCCCACATTGATAGCATTCGTAACCTAACAGACCGCTGTTTAAACTCAGTATGCAAAGCAGGGTTAATTGGAGACATCTATTTCCCTTCCTTATTCAGCTCACAATAGGATAAAAAATGAATCGACCTGTAGTCAAAGCTCAAACCGCAGAGAGCGACCAGCGCTTAAGAACCGCGTCCAAAATCGCTCGCTACAGAAAAGTGGCGCCCACCGTGGGGCCCTTCTTTCTTTCTTTCTATTTTCCTTGTGTAGAAACTACAGAGTAGGGCTTCCGCCGGGGAACCCATTTCTGTCAGGAACTTAGGAATCATAGCTTTATAAGTCTAGGATGATTAGGACAAATATATATACTGCTTTTCCTAATTACTATACGTGTTTATTTTTCTGCTACTGGGAATGCGTGTGATGCCGCATGTGGTGAGAATGAGTATACACTTAAGATAAGTGATGGCGACGGGGTCGACCATCAACCTCAGTGGAGGCTGACCAACGCAACCCATTCACTCTTCTAGCCAATGGGCCGGTTGTTAAGTCTGAGAAGCTGAGGAGCCAAACCCTTTCGTAGTGCGGAAACTATCGGAAATAGTTGTTACACGATACTACCCTCATTTGAGGCTGGTGATCTATTCTCGGTGAAATGGCACTTACTCTAAGATTGCTCTATAACTCGCTGGCGATCCGCTTGTTGTTTTGCTTTCCTGGGAGGAGCTGATGATAATGAGTACAGGTACAAAAATCACCCTAGTTAAAACCTTTGGGGATGGGTAGAGCCTTGACTTCATGACAACGACCCTCTGACCCCATGTTTTTTCTATGTTTTTGTGTGCTGCATTCATGCATTCATTTAATAAAACATTAAAACATTCAAAAAAATTTCTCTTCTAGTCTCTCTGTTTTTCAAATTAAACTAAGACTGTGATTGCAAATATCAGAGAAGAGGATTACGCTAATGGATTTCGGTAGAAGGAGAACTCATACGTACACCTTCAAGGTTCCAAAACTAGAGGATTTGAGAAGGTTAGCAAGGATGATCACTAACCCGGAGACTTTCAGAGCCAAGCACGGTGGTTTGCTACCACTGTTAAGAGTCCATGTGATTAAGGGGATCATGGACGCGCTCATTCAATTCTACGATCCGATTTATCACTGTTTCACATTCCCGGATTACCAGCTATCACCAACGCTGGAGGAGTATTCTCATCTGACTGATTTACATATCAATGATCGAGCTCCATTTTCTGGACTGGAAGAAATTCCAAAGAATCAGACTATTGCAATAGCAATTCATTTGGACGAGTCTGAGGTCAGGACTCACATGACCACTAAGGGTGGCATCTAAGGTTTGCCAGCCCAGTTCTTGACAAAGAAAGCTCTGTACTTTGCTAGTATAGGGAACGGGACTGCTTTTGAAAGCATCTTTGTCTTGCTCACCTACGGGTTATTTTTGTTTCCCAACATCAATAACTTCGTCGATATCAACGCTATTAAGGTTTTTCTCATTGGAAACCCTGTGCCGACTTTGCTTGCAGATGCGTATCATTCTGTACACTTGGGAAATTTGTACAGCGGAGGAGAGATCACATGCTGTGTACCTTTGCTTTACAAATGGTTTATCTCTCACTTGCCCAAGTCTGCTGCTTTTTGGGATTGCAAGAGTGTCTTACGTTGGTCGCAGAAGATCATGTCTCTTACCAACTCTAATATAGATTGGTGTAATAGGATTTATGAGGGAATTAGAATCATTGACCGTTGTGGAAACTTCCCCAGCGTACCCCTCATAGGAACTAAAGGAGGAATCAACTATCATCCGATATTGGTTCTTCGTCAATTTGGATACCCGATGAGACACATCCCACTGGGTGTTCATCTGGAAGGTCTTTTCTTCAAAGAAGGAGAAAGTGACAGAGCACTAAAGATGGAAATAGTGCAAGCTTGGAAACATGTTCATAAGAAAGGACGAGAGTCTCTGGGAAAACTGGACTGTGTCTCGGTGGAGCCTTATCTCCACTGGGTACAAGCCAGAGCTCTCAAGCTAAAGATGCCTTATCCTAGTTACGAAATTCTTCCGCCGAGGGAATCTGTCACGTACTTCATGACGGAAACTGAAAGGCTTCAGGTTACTCTCAACAAAGTTCAAAAGGAAAGAAGATCTTGGAAGAACAAGTACCGCACCCTCGACGTAGAGTGTATCCAAATACAGCAACTACTAAAAGAGAAAGATGCTCTGATTAAAATTTTGGAGCAGCATGCTGTAGAGAATCAAGATGACCAAAGGAATTTGCTCGCTCATTTCACTTGGAAAAGGAATGACAATCCGACAACGGCCCAGGAGCCCCGGTCAAAGAAGAGGACTCGGGACCCATTAGTTTAGGTTTCTGTTTCCGCACCTTGTAATCTACTGTATTTCCATTTCTGTAATCCTTTGGAATTCAATAAAAAGGGGTTTCCCCACTGTTTGATATTTGCAATCTTATTGTCGAAGTTTATTTTGATTAAACAAAAAACAACAATTAATATAATCATTGCATTCATCATTCTCACATCGCGTATTCTCCTTACCTACGAATCTCACGTTTGTGTCTCGATTCTAGAGTCAAACTGTCTCATTCGTACAATACTCGGGCCAATCGTCAGAAAAAGATGGATGATCTTGAGGAAGAAAACAGAGAGTTGAAAGAAGAGATCGACGCTCTGAGAAAGGATATGAGAAAGCTTCGTAACGACATGCAAGCCATGGCAGAAGCTCAGCTACAAAGAACTGTGATCTCAGAGATTACCTCAACGCCCATCATAGAAAAGTATGATCCTAGGTATCAGATGCCGAAAGATCGTCCTTGGGGCATGCCTGTTAACTATATCCCGGAAGGATATGTTCTGCCGATCACTGAAGATCAGGGAATCGCAACAGAAGACGCTGGGCCTGAAGGTTACAAACTTCGGGAAAGCGAAGATGCCAGGGGCATACTCAAGACTCCTGAAGGTTACAAACTTCGGGAGGCGCCAAGACTTACTGCCGTAGTCACGGTACCACCCCCTGTGGTGCACACTGTCCCGAAAGGACAGATTCCATAGACACCTTCTGGTAAGAAGGAAACTATGTTTGACAGAATGGATGAATTCCAGGAGCAGTTCTTGGAAATACAGAAAGAGCTGCAAGCCATTCGCAGTCAGGATCTATTTGGAAAGGACGCCGCAGACCTCTGCTTGGTCCCAAATGTGAAATTCCCGCACAAGTTCCAAGTGCCCGACTTTGAAAAATACAAGGGTAACTCTTGCCCTCAGAGCCATCTGGTGATGTACGCTCGGCGGATGTCAGCTCAGGCGGAGAATCAGGACCTGCTGATTCACTACTTCTAGGATAGTTTAACCAGTGCCGCACTCAAATGGTACATGGGTTTAAACCGTACTACGATCAGTACATTCAGAGATCTTGGTACTGCCTTCGTCCAACAATACAAGTACAATTTGGACATGGCACCCGACAGAGATCAACTCAGATCAATGTCACAAAAGGACAAGGAAACCTTTAAGGAGTATGCTCAAAGGTGGCGTGAAATTGCCGCTCAAATTTGTCCACCTCTTGAGGAAAAAGAGATGACAAAAATCTTCTTAAAGACCTTAAGCTCATTTTACTATGACCGAATGATTGCCAGTGCACCCAGTGATTTCACCGAAATGGTCGGCATGGGTGTACATCTTGAGGAAGCCGTCCGAGAAGGACGTTTGGTAAAAGACACTGGATCAACGAGTGGTGCTAAAAAATACGGTAGTGCTCTCCCTAAGAAAAAAGAGCAAGATATTGGGAATATCTCTCTCGGAAAGCAAAGGCGACGTTATCAGCCAGTAGCAGCTGTTACTCCTGTTATCGGCCCCGCGCCTGTTCCTATGTATCAACCTCAGGTTGCGCAGAGCCAACCTGACCAACAAAGGACACAACAGCCTCTTCAGCAGGCTCGTCCTCCATATAACAACAACCGTACAACACGGCCACCAGGATTTGATCCTATACCCGTAACGTACGCAGAGCTGTTTCCGTTACTGCTGGCTAAGGGGCACATCCAGACTAAGTCTCCTCTTTCAGTTCCAGAAAATCCGCCTTTTTGGTTTAAAGCGGATCAAACATGCCCTTATCATCAAGGAGGATCAGGGCATAACATTGAGACTTGTCTTAATTTCAAATCCGACGTGCAAAAGCTTGTTAGGAGCGGACTCTTATCTTTCAAAGATACGAATCCTAATGTTCTTACGAACCCGCTGCCTCAACATGAGAAAGCTGCAGTCAATCTGATTGAGAAAGAGACTAACAATGTCTATCAAATTCATGATGTACTCTTGTTAAAGACCAATCTGGTCAAGATGCATTGTAGACAGAGTGGATATGGCCATGTGCCACCTCATAATTATCACCAGTGTGATATCTGCTCTAAAGACAACCAGGGATGTTCTGTAGTGCAAGCAGCTCTACAGGAACAAATGGATCTTGGATGGATCCAAGAGCACCGAGTTCGTGGAGTTAACATAGTTTACACGAATTCCAACGTCATTCAAAACCACGACATCCGTGCGATGAATGACAACTTGGTGGCAATGCACTCAAGGCAAAGCCAGTATCATAATTTGCCGCGGCACAATTACAGTTCCTGTCTGATTTGCTCGGTAAACAAATAGGGATGCTCTTTCATACAAGAGGCCCTCCAGCGTCAGATGGATCTTGGATGGATCCAAGACTACCATGTAGGAACTCCTATCAAATCAACATGGTTCAGATCTTTGACATTCGCGTGATGAATACCAACCTGGTAGAGTTACATGCTGAGCAGGTCCGACTCGGATTCTTAATATCACATGATTATCAAAACTGTAAAGCAGGTTGCGAAAACGATCGAGGTTGTACCCTTGTCTAGGAGGCACTTCAGCACTTGTTAAATCACTGGTGGATGCCAATCTATATGGACGAAGATACTCAGCAGATTAGTATCAATCACAGGAATCCTACTCGTCGTCAAAGTCAGGATGTCCGATCAATGGAAGATAACCTAGTGAGGTTACATTGCATTCAAAGTGGGCGTGGCCAGGTGCCACCACACAACTATGACAGTTGTAGAGTCTGTTCGGAAAGTAACCAAGGGTGTTACCTTGTGAGAGCAGCTCTTCAGGGTCAGGTCGATCATGGAGAAATTTGTCCATATCCAGGTTCAGGACCCATCATTTGGTCGCCGAACTACCTTGCCGAGCAAGTTGAGGATGTTGTCACGATCTCTGGTCATCACAGGACCAGGGATGTTTTTGCCATCATCCCTCTACTTGACGAATCTAGAGTTCCCAACCGGGAACGGATCAAGGTTACTTATGATGGTCAGAAAAATCAGAAGGTTCCCATAGTCATCTATCTACTGGGGCCATTACCGTATGAATCAGCTAAGGCAATCCCTTACAAATACGGTGCAACAATAATTGAGAATGGAAAGGAAATTCCATTACCCTACGTCGTGAATATTGCAGACATCAGTCGTGTAACACGGAGCGGTCGAATCTTCAACCGAGGAGTTGGAGAATCCAACAAAGAAAAGGAACTTCAGGTAGAAATTCCTGATCCACCAGTCGGTCAATCCAGTAATCCCTACCTTTCAAAAAATGATGATGAGATGTTGAAGCTCATCCAAAGGAGTGAATACAACATTGTTGAACAACTGTTACAAACTCCTTCAAAGATCTCGGTATTATCACTGTTACTCAGTTCAGAAGCCCACGGGGAGGCTCTACAGAAAGTCTTGGAACAAGCCTTTGTGGAACAGGATGTAACAATCAGACAATTCGATAGCATTGTCTCTAACATCACTTCCTGCAATAATTTGGGATTTAGTGATGAGGAATTACCTGAAGAGGGTCGCCGTCATAACATGGCGCTCAATATCACAGTTAACTGCCAGGGCGATGCTTTAGCCAACATACTGGTAGACACAGGGTCAGCCCTGAATATTTTGCCGAAGTACACCTTGATGCAATTATCATTCAAGGGCCCTCCGATGAGAGTCAGTAAGGTCGTCGTCAAAGCATTCGACGGATCCAGAAAAACAGTTATCGGCGAAGTTGATCTTCCCATAACTATTGGTCCTCACACTTTCCAAATCACTTTCCAGGTCATGGACATCCGGCCAACATACAGTTGTTTATTAGGAAGACCTTGGATACATCAGGCTAGAGCGGTTACTTCAACCCTCCACCAAAAGCTAAAGTTCGTCAAGAACGATCAACTTGTCACGGTTTGTGGGGAACAAGCCTTGCTTGTGAGTAACTTATCATCACCTACTTGTGTGGAACCCGAGGAGGTTATTGGAACTCAGTTCCAAGCACTATCGGTGAGCAAGGACAATCAGTTCAAAGAAGGAACTTCAATTTCTTCATACAAAGATGTTATCAAAGCGGTCGAGAGTACCGATACGACAGGATGGGGATGGCTTGTCATCCCTATTGACAATCAAACAAAGAAGGGTCTTGGTTTTTCTGCGACCTGTACCCAGACAACCGCCAATGATGAAAGTCTTCGTCCCCTTCAAAACTTCTTCCACAGTGGAGGTTTTCTTCACCCAGTGTCTCAGACAGTTCATGCTATCAATGAGGAAGATCCCTCTGACGCAGATGAAGAGTGGAAGTCCTATCTTAATGAGGACGATTATATGTCTCAGGAAGAGGTGCCTATGCCTTTTTGCTTTCCTACAGAAAGTCCAAGATTTATACCAAGATCAGATGTCGAAATGATCTACGGAGATTGTGATCCGGAAGGATGTCGTGCTCCGCCAAATTCATTAGAGGAGGACACTCTGACGAAAGACAATTTTGACCACAATTACTATGGCCCGATGGATGGCCTGCCAATGTGGCAGCCTTACCCAGGAGACTTGGGGCAAGAAAGTCAGCCGAGCAATGAAACTCAGCTGAGCGTCATTGAACAGAATACCTGTGTCCCCACCATGTCATGGGATCAATACTCAGGTCATCCAGAAACTACTCAACATGAAGATGAATTCGCAACGTTTGCAGGACTTGAATTCATCAACTATGCTTTTCCCGAGGTCAACGTCATCGAGAGGGACGACTCCTCCAGTTCCAAAGAAGTTTGGGATACCTTGGGACAACCTAGTGGAAAATACGACTTCATGGTCAAGTACACCGCTCCCGAAAGCTCTCGTATCAGGCTCGAAGATATCCAGCCAACTGGATGGGGAGATACAGCTGAGAGCACAAATGCTATGCAAAATACAACAGAGGAATCCTCCTACGACAATTCTGCTTGGGAGACAGATTCCAATGATCCTGCTCCACCAGAAATTAGCGTCATTTCTGAAGACAAATCAAGGAAGGTGCCAGACTTTGTGATTCACCGAGGAGTTCGCCGCCAATGGGTTACCGTCGAGGTTCCGAAGGTCGTTCGTCAGTCAAAGTAATTGCCATCTTTAACCTTTCACCCTGCCCAGGTGAAACGGATATTTTGATAGGGCTCGTTTTCTGTAAATTTCCCTCTTCGCTTTGCCCAAAGCGACAGAGTTTTGTTTTATAGAGCTGTAGTTTCAAGAGTCGACTTGTTCATTAATAAAATAACGTCGTTCTGTAATTTCCGCATTAATTGTTGTTTTCTCTTTTGATTTTTCAGAAAATGGTAATCCTAAAAAAAACATTCAATAATAAAAACAAGCAGTAAAATAAATACACTGCACACACTTGCATTTTTCTCTATCTCTTCTAAACACGAATCATCACGTCATGCAGATTGCTTGTTTTATACCCCGTTGAAACATACGATCTGATGCCTTCTCCCAACTTTGAGTTCCCGGTATTCGAGGCTGAAGAAGAAAATGACGACCAAATTCCAGAAGAGATCTCCCGACTACTCAGACAAGAGGAAAGGTCCATCGAACCTCACAAAGAGTCGTTGGAAACGGTAAACTTGGGTTCAGAAAAAGAGAGAAAAGAAATCAGGATCGGAGCACTGCTCAGTCCAACTGCCAGAGAGGGTTTGATAAAGCTTCTCAAAGAATTTCCCGATGTATTCGCTTGGTCCTATCAGGATATGCCAGCGTTGGATACCAGCATCGTGGAACATCACTTACTGTTGAGATCAGAATATCCGCCAGTAAAGCAAAGGTTGAGACACACTCACCCGGACATGGACATCAAAATCAAGGAGGAGGTACAGAAACAGATCGACGCGGGTTTCCTCGCTACATCTGAATATCCTCAATGGTTAGCCAACATCGTACCCGTTCCCAAAAAGGACGGAAGGGTCAGAATGTGTGTTGATTTTAGAGATCTGAACAAGGCAAGTCCAAAGGACGACTTTCCTTTACCACACATTGACATGCTGGTTGACAGCACAGCAAAGTTCAAAGTATTCTCCTTCATGGATGGATTCTCGGGCTATAACCAGATCAAAATGGTGCCGAAAGACATGGAGAAAACTTCGTTCATTACCCCATGGGGTACCTTTTGTTACAAGGTAATGCCGTTCGGTTTGAAGAATGTCGGGGCAACCTATCAAAGGGCCATGACTACTCTGTTTCATGACATGATACACAAAGAAATCGAGGTATATGTCGATGATTTGATTGCAAAATCAAGAACAGAGGATGAGCACGTTGAACATCTGTCAAAATTGTTCGAACGTCTAAGAAAATTCAAGCTCCGCTTGAATCCCAACAAGTGCACCTTCGGTGTCCGTTCGGGGAAATTACTAGGGTTCATCGTCAGCCAGAAAGGAATTGAAGTTGATCCTGACAAAGTCAAGGCCATTCAAGAAATGCCTTCTCCAAAAACTGAAAAACAAGTCAGAGGATTCCTGGGACGTTTGAACTACATCTCCAGATTCATATTCCTTATGACCGCGACATGTGCGCCGATTTTCAAATTACTCAAAAAGAACCAGGATTGCGTTTGGTCAAAAGATTGCCAAATCGCCTTCGATAGTATCAAGGAATATCTGTTGAATCCTCCGATTCTATCACCTCCAGTGGAAGGAAGACCACTGATCATTTACCTCACAGTCCTAGAGGACTCAATGGGATGTGTACTTGGCCAACAAGACGAAACTAAAAGGAAAGAGTCTGCCATTTACTATCTAAGCAAGAAATTCACCGACTGCGAGACTCGGTACACGATGCTTGAGAAAACTTGTTGCACTTTGGCTTGGGCAGCCAAACGTCTTCGCCAGTACATGATTCGTCATACTACTTGGTTAGTCTTCGAAATGGATCCAATCAAGTACGTTTTCGAAAAACCTGCTCTCACGGGAAGGATTACCCGTTAGCAGATGTTACTATCAGAATATGACATAGAGTACCATGCTCAGAAATCCGTTAAAGGAAGTATTTTAGCTGATCATTTGGCTCATCAACCGATCGATCAAGAATCAATCGGGTTTGACTTCCCAGACGAAGATGTCATGTATCTAAAGATGAAAGATTGCGATGAACCGCTACCCAGTGAAGGGCCAGAACCAGGTTCCCAGTGGGGACTTATCTTTGACAGAGCAGTCAATCATTATGGAAACGGAATTGGGGCAATCATTGTTACCCCTCAGGGTTCCCACATTCCTTTCACTGCCAGACTTACGTTCAAATGTACGAACAACGAGACCGAATACGAAGCATGTATCATGGGTCTCGAAGAAGCGATTGATTTAAGGATCAAAAACTTGGACGTATACGGCGATTCAGCCCTGGTTATTAACCAGATAAAAGGAGATTGGAACACATACCAATCAGGATTGATTCCTTACAAAGACTATGCAAGAAGGTTGTTACCCTTCTTCAATAGAGTCGACTTTCATCACATCCCTCGTGATGAGAATCACATGGCTGATGCATTAGCCACTCTCTCTTCCATGATTAGTGTAGGTCGATAGAATGACATACCTAAGATCGACATAATGCGCCTTGAACGGCCCGCTTACATCTTCGCGATTGAAGCAGTTATAGACGACAGACCTTGGTATCACGATATCAAATGCTTCCTTCAGAAACAAGAGTACCCATCTGGGGCACTCAGAAAAGACAGGAAAGCCCTCAGAAGATTGGCTGGAAACTTCTTCCTGAGCGGTGACACTCTTTATAAGAGAAATTTTGATATGGTCTTGCTCCGATACGTCGACAGACCAGAAGCAGACATGCTCATGAAAGAAATTGATGAAGGATCCTTTGGCACTCATGCCAACGGACACACAATGGCGAGAAAAATTCTCAGGGCCGGGTATTATTGGTTGACCATGGAATCCGACTGCTACAAGTACATGAGGAGGTGTCACAAGTGTCAGATATACTCCGACAAAATTCATGTACCACCATCACATCTCAAAGTTCTTTCTTCCCCGTGGCCTTTTTCCATATGGGGAATCGACATGATTGGTATGATTGAGCCCAAGGCTTCAAACGGACATCGGTTCATCCTGGTAGCCATTGACTATTTCACCAAGTGGGTCGAAGCAGCATCATTCGCCAATGTAACCCGATAAGTGGTGGTCCGATTTATCAAAAACAATATCATCTGCCGTTATGGTGTTCCAAGCGAGATCATTACTGATAATGGATCTAACTTGAACAATAAGATGATGAAAGAGTTGTGTGCAGAGTTCAAGATCGAACACCATAACTTATCTCCCTACCGACCCAAGATGAACGGAGCGGTAGAAGCGGCTAACAAGAACATCAAGAAGATTGTTCAAAAGATGGTTGTAACCTATAAAGATTGGCACGAAATGCTACCCTTTGCTCTTCATGGTTATCGCACATCTATCCGTACTTCAACAGGGGCAACCCCTTTCTCTCTAGTATATGGCATGGAGGCAGTGCTCCCCATAGAAGTAGAGATCCCATTAATCTGGGTATTGATGGAAGCAAAGCTCACCGAAGCTGAATGGTGTCAAAGTCGACACGACGACCTGAACCTGATCGAAGAGAAGCGAATCACGGCACTATGCCATGGTCAGTTGTATCAACAGAGAATGAAGAGGGCGTTCGACAAAAAGGTTTGACCTCGTGTCTTCAGGAAAGGAGACCTTGTGCTCAAGAAGATACAATCATTTCTCACTGATTCTCGGGGCAAATGGACCCCAAATTATGATGGCCCCTATGTGGTCACGAAAGCTTTCTCAGGCGGCGCCTTGAGACTTGCAACCATGGACGGAGAGGAATTTGCCTACCCCACGAATGTTGATGTAGTCAAGAAATACTTCGCCTAAAAAACTAAAAAAAAAAAAAAACGTCTCGGTGGATTGAAAACCCGAAAGGGCGGTCCAGGCAAAAGTTAGAGACATGAAAAGAATCATCCCGATGGATTGGAAATCTCATAGTACAATCCAGGCAAAAATTAGGGATAATGGCAAGTAACTATGTTCAACAGAGGCAGGTCCCTCAGCAGCAGTTACACCATCCGTCAGGAAAACTCCAGTCAAGGTCATCTTCGACAGAAGCTCAGGATGTCCCAAATTCAAAGTTGGTAGAAGGATAGTGGTCGTTATGTTTCAACGTAGCCCTTTTCCCTGTAAATTACCATTTTCTAACTTTGTATATACTCTTTGGAATCACGCGTTTGGCTGATCTCCATCTTATCAATAAAATTTGAGCCCTTGTGCTTTTGTTTGTAATTCTTTACTTGTTTTAGCTTTACAGAACGACGTTGTTTAAACTTAATCAGCGATTCTTGAAATAAAACAAAATAAATTTACTTGTTAAACTTTTTCTGCTTTTAAATTAAACATGGCATTTCTTTTGACTGTTGAACATCAGAAGAACATCGATCGCTTCTCCCGAAGTAAGCGAACTTCAAAGTGCAGAATCAAAGTACTCCTTCTAAGCCAGTATGCCTGAATGAAGGGATCAACTGTACCAGAGACCTTGTTTCGTCTGACACGCCTTCGGCCGAGTTCTCATCTCCTAAGCCCGATCAACATAGCTCCCAACGGGACTATCTCTCCTAAGCAAGGTGGAATTGCTATTTTGAACCAACGGTACTTCTTCGCCCCGCGATGGTCGAGTATCCAATTGTGTTCATCCATTAGTCTGTATGTCGCGTCAGTTTTGTCCGCATATACATACGTACTTCATGCATTTTTTATTTGCATTTACATTTCATATTGCATTGTTATCACTCTAGTCGGTCTTGTCCCCTAGTGATAAACAGTTTTCTCAATCGAGTTTGTCAGTTCTTTCCTCGTCAGGAAGTGTTGCGTCTGCACAATCTCGCCACCAGTGTATCTTTAGATCAAAGTCGGCACTTGGCCACTTTGATAATTTGAACCTCTGAAAAATCAGAGAACCTTCAACAGTTGTCACTCTTCGCCATCAAACATGATATCCTTGCTTTCCCGGATTAAGGAAAATCCACAGAGAAAGCCTCGTGATCAGAGATTCGGCAGCACGCCAGTTTTGCTCCGAAAAACCACTGATGAGAAGGTCATTGGCACCTCAAAATTGGACCCCATCATATGGCGTTTCTCCGGGAAGATCCCGAGAAAAGTATGATGAAAGATCCCAAATGAAAACAGTCTCTTAAGAGACTCGCTTTCCCCAGTAGAAATAAATGGCGTCTCCAACGGAGAAGTTTGTACAACTCTACAACTCAGACGACTGGGGTCCCCAGCAAGTCTGACAACAAAACATTTTCTACTCGAATGGCATCTCCCCAGGAAAATTCGGCGAGAAGTTTGAAGGAAAACCGCTACACATAGTGTCCCTTGTCAATAAAGTTTATTGACAAAAGAAACTAAGACCAGTTCCTTGGTAGGAAACCAGGATCGAGGGGAAGTTGACAAAAGAAACTAAGACCAGTTCCTTGGTAGGAAACCAGGATCGAGGGGAAGTTGACAAAAGAAACTAAGACCAGTTCCTTGGTAGGAAACTAGGAACGAGGGGAAGTTCATTTCAGAGACTGAGACCAGTTCTTGGTAGGAAACCAAGAACGAGGGGAAGTTCAAAAGAAACTAAGATCAGTTCTTGGTAGGAAACCAGGATCGAGGAGAAGTTTATTTCAAAAGAGACTGAGACCAGTTCTTGGTAGGAGACCAAGATCGAGGGGAAGTTTACCTTTTCTAAGCATCATTGCTTAGCTAAAGAAGATGAATGTGTAAGCTACCATTCATAACAACCATCAAAATTTCGGGTATTCCGATATTTAATCCTCTTGCACCCCGAATGCCCGAATCCCTTCGTCATTCACACCTTCGGGTCCAAGAAGATTAAATAGGGGCATCTGTAATACCCCAAATTTTGACCACTTAGATTTCCCATCATTGTGAAAATCATCATCACAATATGGATGTAACTTTATGCTTCATTAGTCTCCCCAAAGATGGGTGAGCATCCACTACAATCAAAATTAGGGTTTCAAGCCCTCTCTGAGTGCTTAGACAAAGGATCAATCAAGAAATGACATGATCTTCAACTTGTCTAATCTCTTAAACAACCACAATGGATCAAAAAGGACTCCCACTTCAAGGATTAAGCACAAGGCTGCTCCCTTCTAGGTGGATCAAGTCTCAAGATCGACAGTGTCACCAAATTAGGGTTTTGGTCGACCAGGGCCTCCAGATGGAAATTTTCATCTGGGCACAAGGCAATGATCCAAAACATAACCTAATATACTTCATGGAACCTCATGAACCCATGCATCAAGTCAATTTTGCCTCAGGGGATGCATTCATCAAATATCAGGAATTAGGGTTTTTTGACCTAATTCACCCCTAAGTTAACTTTTGGGACAAACCATGAGCCAAGACCTCAAGAGATGATTTGAGGGTCGCTAATATACCATATTGATCCAAGAAGTTTGAGCAACAAGTCTCAATTTCATCTGCACCACAATTAGGGTTTTAAGGGAAAAGTCAACTGTAACTTTGACTTTTGACCAGGACATGCTCCCAAACCCTAATACATGATTGAATATACCCTATGACACCCATGGAACATGTCCATCAAGTTTTATTTAGGTCAAGGACATGATTTCCTGAAGAATTGCACAGTTTGGAATTCATCTGATAAAAAGTCAACTGTGCACAAAAGTCAACTTTGACTTTTTGAGATTTTTCACCAAAATGGATTTTTAACCCTAAAATGATGTTAATGTATGATTTGAATCATCATTCATCAAGAAAAATCAAGAAAAGTGAGATAACTTGTAAAAGGGGTAACCATAAAACTTAGAAATTTTTCTAAGTTAAAAATAAAGTGGCAAAGGTACCAACTTTGAAGGACCATAACTCCTAAACCACAAGGCCATTTTTTCTCATCCAAAGATGGATTTGTAGCACTCATTATCACCTACAAAAACTTCAACTACAAGTTATTCCAATTCATTAAGGATTTTGAGTTATGGAGTGATCAAAGTGGCTGAAAAGTGAAAATGTCACTTTTTCCAACACTTAGTGAAATTTTCACTAAGTCAGATTCTGCCTCACTTTTTGCCAAATGTAGGGGGATTTTTCACTTGGAATCAAAAGAGATCAAAACCAAACTTGTTCAAACAGTTGTTGTATCATGTAAGAGCTTTCCAAAATGGCCAAGAACATTGCCAAATTCAACCTACACCATGAGATACAACATTGCCAAGTTGCCTTGCTGAAATCTGTCAAGGCAAGGCAGATTCAATTGCTCCTATCCACTTGGACACCTCAGAGGATTGAATCTAAAGGGGACAATCACTGAGCCAAGCCTCCAAAGTCCATGGAACAAGAAATAGCATGTTGAACCTAGAATGGCCAAAATAGGGACAAGACTTCAAATTTGGAATGAGGCATTCAATGGAACCATCAAGGTGGCATGGACTGAGCCATTCTCATCTGAAATCAGTCAAGACTTATCCAAGACCAAGGGGACCAAAGCTCTGTGCCCTAACCTCTAGTCAATGGCTAGAGGAGACTTGGATTTTCATTTGCCAACATTGGCCAAACCTACTTACCAGCTGCCATTCACTATTCCTTGCAAAACAAACTTGCTCTACTATAAATAGAGCTCAATTGTGATCAGTTTGAGTACACCAAAGCCATCAAACAGATGCTTTCCTCAAAATCTCTTCTTTCACTCCAATTTTGCCTTCTAAGGCAAGTCACTATCGGGTTTTGAGTTTGAGAGCAATTCCAATCAAACCAATCACTCACACACCTCACACACATCACATATGAGCTGATCAAACACTTAGATCACTTCTGAAACACCAATTTCACAAAATCACCAGCTGGTTGCTCAAATTTTCAATCAAGTTGCAGCTGAGGTACCACAAAGTGATCCAGCCAATTTCAATCAAGTCCAACCATCCAAACACAATCCATAGGGTGTAGGGAAGCTGTTCAGATCATCACCACTCATCTGTAACACCTCCAAATCAAAAATTACTTTGAACTTGCTGTCACGGCCTAGAGGTAAGCACATACTTGGTCATCTCTCAATCTATGCATATTTCCTCGCACAATAATTTGGCCATATGTTCATTGTAACGCCCCGTTTTGTCCGATTTATTTAATCGAGTCGATTTAATTATTTTTGTTTTTATATTATTTTATTATTGACTTTTATTTGACAATATATTATTTTTCATCGTTGTTTATGTTTTATCGCGTTTTGAGAGCGTTTGCGAGATATTTGAGTGTAGGGGTATTTTGGTCTTTTTGGGTGGCTAGATATTTTGATTTTGTATAAAAATAGAAAAGTAGTAAGAAAGAGAGAAAAGAAAGGAAAAACAGAAAAATAGAGAGAAAGAAGAGAAGAGAAAGAGAAGAAGAAAAAGAGGAAAAACTTGGGGATTTAGGAACCGATTCAACCGACTTTTCAAACGCGAATTTATCGGGTAAGGGTATGAAATTCAATTATCTTATACATGTGTATGATTATGTATGTTTTGTGTGGATGTTTTGGTTGGTTTTTCCATATGTTTCCGTTTATGCCGTATTTGACGCAATCGATAGAAACCAATGTTTTTACGGTCGAAAAGTCGTATGAATACATGTGTTGGTTGGTTATATGTATGTGAGCTGCTGTTTGAAGTTTCACGAAGTTTGGTTATGTTTCGGTTAGTTTTCGGTATGTTTCCGTTGTTGTTTCCGTTTAGGTCGAATTATGGGAAATTGATAGAAAACGATGTTTTCACGGTTAGAATTCGAAATAAATTACGTAGTTGTATCGAGGAAGGTTAGGTCGTCGTATGTCGTGCTTTTTATTCGATTTGGTGAAGTTTAAAAATTCTGGTTTTTGAAAGGTTGAAATTTAATCGAAAAATCGAACGTCGTAGAAATTTCGTTTAAGTGTTCTAAATTGTTCTTATGTATTTGGTGTTTATGAGTATATGTTTGTTTCGGTGAAAATGTTCGATTTAGTCGAGTTTTCGGGGATTCGGGAAAAGGACAGCAAGGTTGTAATTTGAAAAATCTGGTTTTTTGTGAAAAACAGGGTTAGGGATCGATACATAATCCCAGGGATCGATCCCTACTGTGAAAATTGGGAAAAATGGAATTTTTGCTACAGCAGGGATCGATACATGCGAGTTAGGGATCGATGCCTACTGTGCTGAAACAGAAAATTCTGTTTTTCGGGGAAACTTCGGAAATTCATATCTTTTGATCCGTAACTCGGATTGGGACGTTCTTTATACTGTTGGAAAGCTTACGAAATGTTCTTTCTTTTAAAATTAGGTTGGAGGTCAGTGGATGATTTAATTAATTCGTGTTTTTGGAAAAATAGTCGAGTTGTCGGGTTTTTATCGCGTTAAATGCGCACGGTTGAGGTTTTACCGTGTGTTGTGCTTTTGTTATGTAACGTGAAGCTTTTATGTGGTTTATATGATGTGAATATACATGATGGATTGTGTGTGATGTGTGCATAATTGATGTGTATATTGGTTGTGTAACATACCATGTGGCATTGATATTAATGTGTATGCCTTATGTGCTGCTGTGATGATGATTTGTGGCCGAGAGGCAAGAAAATGCTAAGTGTGGCAATTGTTTAGATATGCATGATTATTGATGTGTGTGAGCATGCAATGTGAATGTCATGAGTCATTGTATGCCAAGCATCATCGTGCATTGTTGAACGTCCTGAGTGACGGTTTGATTCCAGAGGGAATCTGCTATAACACCGTGGGCCTCGAAAATATGAGGCGCTGCCTGAGGACTTAAAGCGGTGGTTATAGACGATTGTGGGCTCCTTTGGAGACTTAAAGCAATCCTTAACGTCGTGGGCCTCGAAAATACGAGGCAATGCCTGAGGACTTAAAGCGACGGGTGAACATCGTAGACCCGACGGGGTGTTATTGGCTACGTCCCAGTAACGAGCGATGATTCCAATAGTTCCTGGGGGACTAATGAATTACAAGGTTGGAAGTCGGTACCGCATGGCATGTGCATAGAGTCGTTGTGTCGGTCTCTGTGCATTTGCATGAATCATGAATTAATTGTGCATGGCAAAGTGATTGTGATTGACGAGATGAAATATGTGCAATTGTATTGAATGGTATATGTTTGATTGACATATGTGATTGTGAATTGTTGTGCATTTGTGTTATATGCATTGGGTTATGAATGCTATGTTTTGGTGTATAAACATATGCTTGATGCGTGAATATGTGATTATGTGAATATAATCTGTATATGCCTTATGTGTTGGCAGGTGATAATTGTGGTGAGATAATTGAACATGTGTATTTTTATGTTGCAATATATAATTATATTCATTTATATTATGGTTGTCTTTCTCACCCTTCTGCTCGTTTTATAATGCTCTATGAGGCATTGCAGATTAGTGGTGCTGGAGGTCTTTCGTGAAGCTTTGTGCCTTCACCCTTTTTGTCGGTCGGCTCTGATATGTGACACCGGGTAGTTAGGGAGGTCGTTGGCTATTATTATGTATTATGTATATATTATCTTTTGGCTTGTACATATGATACTTGATGTATGACAAACTGTTTATATGTATATATGTGCACATGTTATTCGGATTTTAGATTTTCCGCTTTAATTCTAATTTCTGGAATGTGGGTGTAAGGAATGGAGTTTCCTCTGTATGTATGCTACCCCACGTTGCATATCTAAATGAGCAGGTGTTGCATGATATGAATTATTTGGTTTCAATTTGATGTGATTCTCCCTCTCTATGCCATGTTTTTAATTATACTCTGATAAAATTTTCGAACTTTCTTTTTACCGCTTTAAATGCATGTTTATTTGGGGGTATAGATCGGGGGCGTCACATTAAGTGGTATCAGAGCCAGTTTGTGTCAGTTGTGTCTGTTGTGTCTGTCGTGTTAGGCGAGTTGCTGTTGTGCAGCAGTCGTGTGCTGGTGGGTTGTTGGTTAACCATAGTTTCTGTATTTGGATGAACAGAATATGGCCCGAGCTGTGCAGGGTGTAGTGGATGTTATGGGTAATGATGAGTTCGGAAAGAATAAGCTGCCTATCTTCAAGGGAAGGTATGATCCGGATGGTGCTCAATTTTGGTTTGAAGAGGTTGAAAGAATCTTTCGTCTGATGGATTGTGCTGAAGAGCATAAGGGAGATTGGGTACTTGCATGCTGGAGGAAGAAGCAGCTGATTGGTGGGTTAGTTTGCGCCGAGTGTTGGAAGAGGATAAGGAAGAGGTTACTTGGAATTTATTTGGCCGAGAGTTTCGGAGGGTGTATTATCCTGAGGGAGTGAAGGAAAAGAAAGAGATTGAGTTTTTGGGATTAAAACAAGGCAATATGTCCGTTGTTGAGTATACGACTAAGTTTGTGGAACTGGTGCAGTTTTATCCTCATTATTCGGCGGCAACTGCTGAATTTTCTAAGTGTGTGAAATATGAGAACGGATTGCGTCCGGAGATTAAACGGGAAATCGGTTATCAGAGGATTAGAAGGTTTTCTGAATTGGTGGACAATTGTAGAATGTATGAAGAGGATCGTAAGGCGCGTGCCACTCGCGATATGAGTGTGAATGATAGAAAAGGGAAACAACAGTCTCGTAGTGGGCCTTATGTGACGAGGGGTAATTTTGAGAGAAAGGCAAGTGAGGAAGGAATGTCTGGTCCTCCTAAGTGTTACATTAAGTGTTACAAGTGTGGAGAAGTAGGACATCTACGGATGAATTGTAGAAGGGATAAACTGAAATGTTCCAATTGTGGAAGTTCGGGACATGTCGCAGAGAATTGTAGGAGGATTAAGGTGCGATGTTTCAACTACGGTGAAACAGGTCATATTAGCACGGGATGTATGGAACTGAAGAAAGCTCAGACTGGTAGGAAAGTTGTTGCATTGGCAGGAGATGAGACTACTAGTGCGGATCATTTGACTCAAGGTACTTGTTTATTAATAGTATGCCTTTAATTGCTATTGTGGATATTGGAACGACTCATTCGTTTATTTCGTGTGAGTGCGTGAAGTGTTTGAATTTGTTGTTGTCTTCTTGGGGTAGTAAGATGGTTATTGATACTCCAGCAATGGGGTCAGTAATTACTTTTTGGTTTGTTTAAATTGTTCTTTGACCGTTATGGTAACGGCTTGTGATGGATTTAGTGTGTTTATAATTAGAGAGATTAGAATGAGATAAGTGGGGGAGAAGCTGGTACTTCTCCATGTGGCTTCAGGTGTAAAGCGCTGGCTCAGTGGGTTGTGAATTACAGGATTATAAGTGTGATTTCTGGATCAAGAAGGGATGCAGAAGTAAGGTTTAGGTTAACTAAGGAATTGTGCCTTAGGTGGTTTTGTGTTTAGGATGTAAGGAATGCTATTATGGTTTGGTGGAGACGGTTTATGCTTCATCATGATTGTCGACTGTCTATTGACAAATTGAGGAACTGATCACCCTTAATCTCTTGTTGATAGCAGACGGGCATTATGTTGGATGCATGGACGTGTCTTTCCGGCTTTGATAGTGGTGTGGATTGGATTACTTGAAATTTAAGGAAATGTTGCGGATTGTTTTGTCAAGTTGAAGAAGATTTTATATCTGACGATGATGGGGAATTAAGGTTTTGTATGGTGGGTAACTTGAGAAGTCGTTGAGAGTCCTTTTGGTTTATTGTTGTGGTTTGTGGAATGTGATGATGTTGAAGCATGTGACAAGTTATGGTAATTGTTGTGATGATGGTTTGGTTGAGTTGATTAGAATTACAATTGTTGGGATGTTTGATAAGAGTAGTGATTTGCTTGAGTTGAGGCTTTGATCGACTTGTGTGACGGGTTATATTTGTTGTCATCGGAAGTAGATGCGGTGTTACTATGAGAGGCTCCGAAGTTGGTTAAAGTGATTAGAAACTTTTTGGATTTTGTTGGTTATTATCGAAGGATATGGAAGACTTTTCCAAGATTAGCGTTTTGTGACTTCAGTTGACTTACAAAGGTGAAGTCGATTGTTTGGGATGCATCTTTGATGAGGATAGTTGGTGTGTTGATATGAGAGGGTAAAGTTGTGGCTTATGTTTTGCGACATTCGAGGATTCATGAAAGGATCAGTATTATGGTGGGAATTGGAATGGTTTGCAGTTGTAATTGCGTTGGAATATTGGGAGTATTATCTTTATGATTCTAGATTTGAAGTGTTTGGTAATTACAAGAATATTGAGTACTGGTTTGGTCTGAAGGAATAGAGACAACGAGATTGGTTAGAAGTTGAGTAGAGTTATTGTTGTGTCTAAGGAGGTAAGTTGAAAGTTTCTATGTATGGCTGTTTTGGGTGGTCCGAGGATTAGAATTGTTTGAACAGTTCAGAGGCTTGTGTCTGGTGTGCGAGATAACACGAAAGAATGCGAGGTGGAATATTAAAAGTGAACAGTGGTTTTTGGAAGGTTCGTGAAAGAATTAGATTTTGGGAGAGAGATTGGTAGTTTTGATGGTTACGAGTCATCAGAGTGCGCAGCGGAGATGTGATGTAGCACATTTCGTATATGTGTGTGCGACTTGTAAGAGTTTTTAGGTTGAACATTGGAAATCTATAGGAATGAAGAAACCATTGAATGTTTCAGAGTGGATGTGTTAGGAGAAAGGTTCTAATAGTATCCGTGTGCTGCTAAGTTGAGGGATGTTTTGGTTCAAGAGTGAACCTATGAGTTGTGTTTTGTGTATTCCTTGAGTTGTAAGTTGTTCGTCAAGTGCATTGTATGGGCTTTGCAGCTTGTCGTTGTTGTGTCGTTATGTTTGCGGTTAGCAAGGTGGTTTGTCGGTTGTGTTGTTTGTGGTGTGCCTTTTGGTAGGACTGATGTTTGTTGGTCGGATGCGCGAGTCGTATCCAGAGTTGTTTGTCTCGGTTATATTTTCGAGGACGAAAATTTCCAAGTGGGGGAGAATTGTAACGCCCCGTTTTGTCCGATTTATTTAATCGAGTCGATTTAATTATTTTTGTTTTTATATTATTTTATTATTGACTTTTATTTGACAATATATTATTTTTCATCGTTGTTTATGTTTTATCGCGTTTTGAGAGCGTTTGCGAGATATTTGAGTGTAGGGGTATTTTGGTCTTTTTGGGTGGCTAGATATTTTGATTTTGTATAAAAATAGAAAAGTAGTAAGAAAGAGAGAAAAGAAAGGAAAAACAGAAAAATAGAGAGAAAGAAGAGAAGAGAAAGAGAAGAAGAAAAAGAGGAAAAACTTGGGGATTTAGGAACCGATTCAACCGACTTTTCAAACGCGAATTTATCGGGTAAGGGTGTGAAATTCAATTATCTTATACATGTGTATGATTATGTATGTTTTGTGTGGATGTTTTGGTTGGTTTTTCCATATGTTTCCGTTTATGCCGTATTTGACGCAATCGATAGAAACCAATGTTTTTACGGTCGAAAAGTCGTATGAATACATGTGTTGGTTGGTTATATGTATGTGAGCTGCTGTTTGAAGTTTCACGAAGTTTGGTTATGTTTCGGTTAGTTTTCGGTATGTTTCCGTTGTTGTTTCCGTTTAGGTCGAATTATGGGAAATTGATAGAAAACGATGTTTTCACGGTTAGAATTCGAAATAAATTACGTAGTTGTATCGAGGAAGGTTAGGTCGTCGTATGTCGTGCTTTTTATTCGATTTGGTGAAGTTTAAAAATTCTGGTTTTTGAAAGGTTGAAATTTAATCGAAAAATCGAACGTCGTAGAAATTTCGTTTAAGTGTTCTAAATTGTTCTTATGTATTTGGTGTTTATGAGTATATGTTTGTTTCGGTGAAAATGTTCGATTTAGTCGAGTTTTCGGGGATTCGGGAAAAGGACAGCAAGGTTGTAATTTGAAAAATCTGGTTTTTTGTGAAAAACAGGGTTAGGGATCGATACATAATCCCAGGGATCGATCCCTACTGTGAAAATTGGGAAAAATGGAATTTTTGCTACAGCAGGGATCGATACATGCGAGTTAGGGATCGATGCCTACTGTGCTGAAACAGAAAATTCTGTTTTTCGGGGAAACTTCGGAAATTCATATCTTTTGATCCGTAACTCGGATTGGGACGTTCTTTATACTGTTGGAAAGCTTACGAAATGTTCTTTCTTTTAAAATTAGGTTGGAGGTCAGTGGATGATTTAATTAATTCGTGTTTTTGGAAAAATAGTCGAGTTGTCGGGTTTTTATCGCGTTAAATGCGCACGGTTGAGGTTTTACCGTGTGTTGTGCTTTTGTTATGTAACGTGAAGCTTTTATGTGGTTTATATGATGTGAATATACATGATGGATTGTGTGTGATGTGTGCATAATTGATGTGTATATTGGTTGTGTAACATACCATGTGGCATTGATATTAATGTGTATGCCTTATGTGCTGCTGTGATGATGATTTGTGGCCGAGAGGCAAGAAAATGCTAAGTGTGGCAATTGTTTAGATATGCATGATTATTGATGCGTGTGAGCATGCAATGTGAATGTCATGAGTCATTGTATGCCAAGCATCATCGTGCATTGTTGAACGTCCTGAGTGACGGTTTGATTCCAGAGGGAATCTGCTATAACACCGTGGGCCTCGAAAATATGAGGCGCTGCCTGAGGACTTAAAGCGGTGGTTATAGACGATTGTGGGCTCCTTTGGAGACTTAAAGCAATCCTTAACGTCGTGGGCCTCGAAAATACGAGGCGATGCCTGAGGACTTAAAGCGACGGGTGAACATCGTAGACCCGACGGGGTGTTATTGGCTACGTCCCAGTAACGAGCGATGATTCCAATAGTTCCTGGGGGACTAATGAATTACAAGGTTGGAAGTCGGTACCGCATGGCATGTGCATAGAGTCGTTGTGTCGGTCTCTGTGCATTTGCATGAATCATGAATTAATTGTGCATGGCAAAGTGATTGTGATTGACGAGATGAAATATGTGCAATTGTATTGAATGGTATATGTTTGATTGACATATGTGATTGTGAATTGTTGTGCATTTGTGTTATATGCATTGGGTTATGAATGCTATGTTTTGGTGTATAAACATATGCTTGATGCGTGAATATGTGATTATGTGAATATAATCTGTATATGCCTTATGTGTTGGCAGGTGATAATTGTGGTGAGATAATTGAACATGTGTATTTTTATGTTGCAATATATAATTATATTCATTTATATTATGGTTGTCTTTCTCACCCTTCTGCTCGTTTTATAATGCTCTATGAGGCATTGCAGATTAGTGGTGCTGGAGGTCTTTCGTGAAGCTTTGTGCCTTCACCCTTTTTGTCGGTCGGCTCTGATATGTGACACCGGGTAGTTAGGGAGGCCGTTGGCTATTATTATGTATTATGTATATATTATCTTTTGGCTTGTACATATGATACTTGATGTATGACAAACTGTTTATATGTATATATGTGCACATGTTATTCGGATTTTAGATTTTCCGCTTTAATTCTAATTTCTGGAATGTGGGTGTAAGGAACGGAGTTTCCTCTGTATGTATGCTACCCCACGTTGCATATCTAAATGAGCAGGTGTTGCATGATATGAATTGTTTGGTTTCAATTTGATGTGATTCTCCCTCTCTATGCCATGTTTTTAATTATACTCTGATAAAATTTTCGAACTTTCTTTTTACCGCTTTAAATGCATGTTTATTTGGGGGTATAGATCGGGGGCGTCACATTCATAATCATGCATGGAATGTTTTCCCTCAATTAATTGCATTGTTTGAATCGTGTATCAAAAATCCTAGCCTTCATGCAGAAATTAGGGTTCTTGAGGTCTCTTCGTGATTTCTTGTTGTATGTTTAATTTAAATGAAATTAAAGTACATAGACATGATTGTGAGGTTGAGACGAGCATAATGATATGTGGATTGCATGATATAATTACGTATTCATGGAGATTGGATAGAAAATGCAAATCTGAGAAACCAAGAACACGCGCGTGTTCTTCAGCTGTTCTTGGCGCCATTTTTCATAAATTCAAATATTTGAATTTTGTGATTTTGTTTAATTGATTCAAAAATTAATTTCTCTCTGAGTTTTAATGATTTTGAGTTGATTCTTTTTTTAATAATTCACTAAAATGTTAAAATATTTTATTTTCACAAAAAATCCCAAAAATATTATTTATTTCATATAATTGATATTTTTGTAAAGAATTAATATTTTGATTGTTTTTGGCATTTTAAATATTTTTTCTACATTGATTTTGCAACTTTTAATGCTTTCTAATTATTTTGTAGGTCAATACTTAATTTTTGAAGCATTAATCCAAGATCACAATTTGTTTTCCATGTGTTAAACAATTTTTGATCATTTTAATTGAATTTTTATTCAATTAAATACATTTTGAAAACAAATTAGGGTTTTGGATTAATTCAACCCTCATAAATCATTTTCAAAACATTTTTGGCCTCTTGAGAGAGTGTAAGACCCATCCTCCCTTGTACAAAAACTTTTTTGGGCCTCACTCATTGTATAAGTCCTTCTGTACAAGTAAACGGCGCGATCGTCGCCCTAAAAATCATCTGGGCCTCTCCTTGAGCTATAAGACCCATTCAAAACACTTTGGGCCTCTATTAGAGTGTAAGACCCAATCCCCCTTTTAACCAAAACATTTTGGGCCTCACTTATTGTATAAGTCCCTCTGCGTTAAAAGAAAACCTCGGCGCGATCGCCATTTTTAAACGAAAAATCATTTGGGCCTACCCTCGTGTTATAAGCCCCACTCTTTTTTCTTTAAACCTTTTTGGGCCTCTTGAGAGAGTGTAAGACCCATCCCTTTGTACAGAAAACCTTTTTGGGCCCCAGTCACTTGTATAAGTCCCGCTGTACAAAGTCAAACAGTGCGCTCACTGATAAAACCCTGGGCCTCTCCTTGAGCTGTAAGCCCTAAATCTTTCTTTTTCAAAGCACTTTCTCCTTTGATTTTGAATATACTGTTGTTTTCAATCTTTCTTTGTTGAACAACTAACCAAACAGCATGGAAGCACTCCAACCGAGTAAGTGGTTATCGCTTTCATTTACTGCTTTCATATTATAAACTGTATTGTGGGGCTGCTCACTGTAAGTCTCCTTTCATAAACTCATATCTACTGTGTAATAATAGTATAGATATTTCAAGTTTCCCCGGCTACTACGTCTAGAACTAGGTGACGTCGTTTCATTTATTCGTAGAAATAGACGCCTAGATCCCCAATAGGAGTACCAGATACAGTCTTCTCTTCGGCTGTCCTCCTTAGGAATCGTCAAGAAGCTCTACTCCCCAAGATGAATGTATTCTCCGTGAATGGCATCTTTGAGTTTCTTCCAAATTCTCGAACTTTCCTGACTTGATCTATTCCTTATGGATAGCTTGCCTTGAATGTCTCGGGGTTTGGGTACCCACTACGGTCATAATCTTGGACCTTAACTAAGGAACCCTCTTCAAAAGCTAAAAGTCGCTGGATAGTAAACCTCGCACGTTTACCAGTGGTTTTTATCTTTAAAAGAGTTATCTCTCCTAATGGAAAGGAGATGATAGACCCACGGGCTTCTTAAAAGCATCGGCCTCCTCTTGGGCATTATTCAAGGACCCTACGGCTTCTTAGAAGTATTCACAGCCTCCTCTTAGGCTTCTTATAATGATCTCTTCCTCTGGGAATGATAGCCTCCTCTTGGGCTTCGTACAAGGACCCGTCGGCTTCTTAAAAGTTTCCAGCCTCCTCTTGGGCTTCGTACAAATTGTCCCGACGACCTCCTAGAGGTATAGGAACAGAACTTAGTCATCTCCATAGAACAGTCCTTTCATAGAGTCTACTACTGTTTCTCAAAGCATAGTACAAAAGATAAAACTCTAGACACGGACAGTCTAACTTCCTTGAGTCTCAAAAGACATTCTCAAGTGACCCCTTCGTTAAATAGGAAGGAAACCCGCAGACTCGGACAGTCTCAACACCCTTTGGATTTCCAGTTTCCTCAAAGAAAAGGAGACCACCCCGATCCTCAGATCTGACCCATGAGTACAGTGATGCTCATATAAGAACTGATTTTCTCTTTCAAAATCAGTATACTGGACCTGTCACTTAACTGACATAGCCTCCATCTCGGGCTTCGTACGAGATACAGAGACTCTCTTGTTGAGTCAAAACTTTTAGCCTCCATCTCGGGCTTCGTACGAGATACAAAAACACTCTCTTGTTGAGTATAAAAGATTCTCCTGTTGAGTCAAACAAACAACAGCCTCCATCTCGGGCTTCGTACGAGACACAAAGACTCTATCGTCGGGTCAAAAACTTTTAGCCTCTCTCTCGGGCTTTGTACGAGACACAAATTACCCTCCTCTTAGACTTTGTATAATGATTTTCCTAGCGGAAAATAGCCTCCTCTTAGGCTTTGTATAATGATTTTCCTAGCGGAAATTAGCCTCCTCTTAGGCTTTGTATAAGAAAACCACTGGTTGATCCAATCAACCTTTTAGCATCAAAGTTGTGCCCCGTTCACAGTACACAAACATCAACCACTCCTTTCCCTTCATCTAATCGCTGTAAGCGGCAAGCCTCTGGATCATCTATATCCACGCCACTGTCCCTCTTTTAGCATGAGAAATTCCTAAGGAAAGATGACATTGCTCTACACTGAGTTAAAGTCTTCTCCTTCAGGTTAAAACCCTTTCTTTAGAAATTATGGCATTGCTCGGATCCGCGTATCCCAGTTAAAGTAATTCTCCTTCTCCCCTCTTTAGAGATGACAAATTCTCTCTAAAGTCGAGGTCCTTTAGCTTCACGTCTTGGGCTTTGAACAAGACACAAATAGACCTTTCAGCTTCATATCTTGGGCTTTGAACAAGATACAAACTACCTTTAGCTTCACGTCTTGGGCTTTGAACAAGACACCAAAACCCAATTTCCTCCCATAGAATAGGAGGAACTACGAACGCTCTGATTTTCCTGTTTCGGTAAACGGGAATACGTAGGCATAAGATCAAAAGAAAAGATCTTAGCGAGCGCAATCAACAAAAAACCCAAATCCCATATCTCCATCAATCAAAAGCAGTATTTCAAAAGCATCAGTCCTAACATCCTAATCCTTGTTCCCCGCCAGAAACCTTCTGCCCATGTAAAAAAAAGAAAGAAAATAGTATTGGCGAAAATACAAATAACCAGTACAAAGGCCCCCCACATTGATAGCATTCGTAACCTAACAGACCGCTGTTTAAACTCAGTATGCAAAGCAGGGTTAATTGGAGACATCTATTTCCCTTCCTTATTCAGCTCACAATAGGATAAAAAATGAATCGACCTGTAGTCAAAGCTCAAACCGCAGAGGGCGACCGGCGCTTAAGAACCGCGTCCAAAATTGCTCGCTACAACAACTCAAAAGGATGGCAACATATTGCAAGTGTTCAAGATAGGGGTTTGAGAGAGGTTACCTCGTATCCAAAGCAATCAGCAAGAACTTCCTCCTTACAGCTCCTCTTGAATTCTCAAAGTGTTTTCAGAAAATGTTGATTGGTGTCTTTTTTGAAATGAAGATGTGGCTGCCTTTTATAGAGGGTTCAGCTGGATAATGGCTTTTAAGATTCAGAGGTTATTGGCTTTATCCAAGAGGAAAGAATGGTTGAGTGCAAGCTACTATGCGCATGGCTTCTAATCTTCTTGAGCCAAGTAAAGTCTGAACACGGGTTGCTTGTTTTTGGGCTTGAGTCAGAATAGAAAAGATCATAAACCAACATGTCGTGGTACTAACAACAGATACACGATGGTTACTTTTCTCATATTAGTTTGTCAAGTACAAGTTGTTGTACTTTTTGCAGCTCACGAGTTTTAGGGCAGAGTGGTGCCTTGAAAAGCTGATGGAAGAGGGACAGTTGAGTGTGCTTGTTTCATGTTTTGAGTCAGAGGAAAATCTCATGAATTCGCATGCTATGGTGTAGACACAATGGCTTATCCTTTATTGTTGAGGATGTCAACTACCAAGTACAAAAGACATGGTACCTTGATGTTGGTTTGCACGAGTTTTGTAGCGAATGATGTTGGGGAACTGCTGGCAAGAAAGGAGTTAGTAGGTTGTACTTGAAAACCTTGGTTCAGCATGGTATGACATGAAACACAAAGTTATCTATCGTCCTTGTTCACACGGCTACTCTTCAAACCATGGGCCAAATGATATCATTCTTGATCCCTTTAAGTAATGGCATGGAGTAGAGTGGCTTTGGTGTTTTAAAAAGCTTGAAATTCAACCCATAAATATGTGAAAATTCGTGGACAACATTGAGATGCCAAAGAGTTTGAAAATTCTGAATTTTCTCAAGTGTGTACATATTTCAACATGTCATTTTTAGTGCATTATAACTTAATAACCATTCCATCAAATCTTGAGATTTTTGGTTCTATGAAGAGTGGGCATTTGATAGATCAATTCTTACGTGGAAAGTTACTTGAGATAGTGCTTGTAATAATGAGAAAATAATCCATAAAGTCGTGCACATGGGCTGCCCAAAAGAAACTTAGAAAAATTCTAAGTTATGGAAATTTCATCAATTAAAACACCTAACTTTAACACATCATAACTTGAGATTGGCTCATTCAAATGAGATGTTCCACATATGGTTGGAAAGCTCTCATCATGCTCTAAAACTTTAATTTAGGACCCAAGTCTTGAATCCAAGTGGAAATGGGTGAAAAATGAGGTCAAAGTTAGAGAAAAATTGTGAAGAAAAGTGTTGAAATTTCTCTAAGTGTTGGGTCAGATTATCTTGCAAGCTTCATAACTCAAAAACCAAGCATTTTTGGATGAAAAGTCATATGGAAAAAATTAAATATCTTGAAAAGAGCTTTCCAATGAGCTTTGAGTCACTCAAATTGAGTGTGTGGTTTAGGAGTTATGGTCATTTCAAATTGTGCTATTAGAGGGAAAATCTCACATATGAAGTCTTTCATGAGCAAACCCTACTTCTCTTGCAAGAAACCTCATGAAACTTGATCTTGATGCTTTGAATACCTCATGAGACATTCTATGATAATTAGAACCATTGACACTTCATTTGAACCAAAATTCCCAAGGATTAGGGTTTCAGTTAAACCCTAATTTTGACTGTGAATGCACTGAGGTCAGATCTTGTAAATTTGCTTCTTCCTTCTCATTTAAAGGTTTTAGGGGACTCTTGAGGATGTTGATAAACCAATAGAATCAATAATTAGGGTTTGGGAGTTCATCTTGATGAAAATCAAAGTCATTGACTGATAGGTGTCACAGAAACCTTAATTTGGAGGTATAGTGAGGCTGAGGCTCAAACTTCTCTTGTTGAGGACCAATAGATCTTGGATTCCTGTTGAATGATGTCTCTTGGATGTAGATGACCTTAAGTGGTAAGTGAACCACACAAATCTTGACTTGATAGAGCCAATTTCTCAATGATTTCTTCAGAGCAAAACCCTAATTCCAAAGTTCTTGCACTGGAGATCTTTTATTGACTTGACTTGCTTCAAAACAACTTGTGGAGCTTCATGGTGATATGCAAACCTAATTTGAATCACAAAGAAACAAACTGCAAGATATGGATTAGTTCAAACAATGCAGAGATGATTGACCTAAGATGCACAAATGAAGATGACATCTAAGGGTAAAAATTTATGGTACAACACAGGCAACATGGGTTTAGGCCATTATCTTTTGCAAGGCAGCTCAATGAGTTGGTGAACTTAATAACAGAGACAAGATTGAGATTTTACAGGGAGTCTGGTGAAGCTGGTTCACCACTTTGTAGTCGCTTCTTTTGATGATCCTCAGAAACTCAGCATCTTCATCACTTGTAACCACTTCCTTTTCCTTGTTCATGACAGGCACAGGAGCAACAGTTTCTTTGGGCGTAGTCCCTTTGAAGAGGGGAGTATAAATTCGACCACTTTGTGTCATCTTTCCAGCCCCAGCTATATTGGTTACTTCTTCACTAGTAGTTCCCACCTCTTTCCTTGGAACCACACTTCCTGACTCTTTGTTAGTCACAGTGTCTTCATACCTCCACGACACGCCTTTAGAATTTTTGAAATGGAACAGAATAGGCTGTCGAATGACTTTCGGCCTTGGTTGATTGTCAGTAGAAGCAACAATAGATTCTGATGTGTTGAATATTGGCTTCGGTTTATTGAAGATAGGGACCACAGAACCTGGCTTCGGTACATTAAAGATGGGCACTTTCTCCCTTGATTCTGGTAAATTGAATATGGGCTCAATTACCGCAACTTCCTCTTTTTTCACTTTACTGATTAATTGCAGAAAACCTTCGTCAATCAAACCTTGAATGTCATCTTAAACCAATTTGAATCCTCTAACACTGGCATCACAATCTTCACAGTCATTGTGGCAAACCTTTACCAAACCAGCTTCAAACAATTTTGCATGAAAAACCCTGATAGGAGTCTTGATCTTAGATGCATCCATTATCAACACCTCATCACTTTCATCTTCTATAGCATTTATAGTCCCATGTGTAGGCAACAGATTATTCTTCACATTCAGCTGATTATCCCCAAAGGACAGAATCTTCTTTTCCATCAAACCCTTCACAACATATTTCAGCGCAAGGCATCCTTCTAGGTCATGACCGAAAGCGCCTTGGTGAAATGCACAATGGGCATTAGGATTATGGAATTGCATGGACTTTTCTATAGGTGGGCCCAAGGGTCTAGTGAGGATCAAACCTTGTTGGACCAAAGAAGGGTAGAGCTCTGTGTAAGTCATTGGAATTGGAGGAAATGAAGGCTTTGCCCCTTGTCTTAGGTATGGAGTGTTTGACCGAGGAGCTTAAGGCCTCTGTTGTTATTGGTAAGCTGGAGCACTGGGTGCTTGTTGATAGTTGGGTTGTTGTTGATAAACGGGCGCCTGCTGTGCAGGCTGATGATTGAAAGCTAGGGTCACAGATGCCACATAAGGTTGTGGGGCAAACTGTACAGGGTATATTAGTTGTTGAACAAAACTTGGGTTAGACTGCGGTTGATAAACTGGTTGTTTCCAAACTTGATTCTTGACCGAGTTACCCCTTGATGAGGAGACGAACGATGAGGCCCTAAGGGAGGAGCTCGACCTAGTCGAAGAGATCCGGCTGGGGGAATCCCTCTGCAAGGCCTCACTCAAGCGGAAAATACTTTTGCGGCATGACAGCAAATTCATCAAACGCGAATTCCAGGTAGGCAGCCTAGTCCTATGAAGGAACCAGAAAGATTCATGTGAGGGCAAGCTCGCCGGGAACTGGGAGGGCCCCTATTGCGTCTGCGGGAAAACGGGGACCGGAGCCTACTACATAGAAAACTTACACGGGGAGGAACTTGCTCGACCATGGAATGCTTAGAAGCTTAAACAATACTACAACTAGACACTGCCTGCGATGCACTTGGCCTGACCACAACGAAGTGCGTCCCGACCACATGAATGAGATAGGGTACAAGTACAACTCCTAAACTCGAGACAAGAAGATGAGAGCTTGCTCTAGTATGTTCGAGCCAACTCTTGATACGACGGGGACACCTCAATCGAGCTCCGCTGTTGTCGTATCAATTAGGCAGAATGCCCAGAAGCAAAGACCTGGATCGAGCTTTTAGCTTTGTCAAAGGTCAGAATCCGACTCTGACCCTTCGACCAGTTCCCTACACAGTCAAGGAATAATCACGTCGAGCAAAGACCCCAATTCATTAAAAATTACTTCATAAAAGCAAGCAACGCGATATTGCGTATTCACAAGAAAAAATAAACAGTACTCGATATACAACAGCACACAAAACACCAATAGATTAAATAAAAGAAGCTATGCATTAAGGTGGGCAAAGCTCATTGTACAAACGTTACAAAACCCTTGGCTCGCAGGCCGGGCAAAGTCAGATTACACAACTATGGCACGCAGGCCAAACAAAACTATAATCAAAATATGGCGCGCAGGCCGAATAGCTAAAGGAAACTAAACAGCAGTCTCATCCTCAAGTTGGGGCTCTCTGTCGCTCTGATCAGCTCCACTGTCGGACACGTCAAGGGCGACTACCTGCCAGTCGACCACCCGATGAAATGGACCAACCCCATTGGTGACCAGCTGGAGCCCGAGATTGACAATCTAAAGTTGCTCCACTGCCATGTTGAAGCCCAGCTCAATGGTGCCCATGCAATCTTGCTCGAGCAGCCTGATCTGAGACACTAGATCGCCCCGGGTAGCAAAGAGCCCCTCTTCGGCACTTTCATCTTTAGTAGGACGGGCATCGGACTACAAGTCAACAACCTTAGCCTAGAGTTGGTCCCTCTCCTCTTCAGCCTTTTTCAGTCGGTCTTGCAACGCGATCATATCTTTGAGGAGGAGCACATGAGCCTCGTACCTCGATTGGTAGGTGAGAATGTCGGTCTCCGCTTTGTCGAGGTCTGCATTTAGGAGCACATTCTCGTCCCGCAGCTTCTTCAGCTTGGAAGAGGAGATGGTTTCATCATTAAGGACCAGGGCCGTCTCGAAGAATCTCATCGTGGCCGCCATATCTTCGCACAGACCTTTCCTCCTGCTCGCCATGTCGATCTCCATAATGGCTTTAGACTCTGCCTTGGGCACGATCTGAGGTTTATCCCCACTGAAGAGCTCCTGATTGAGGTGACAGGGAGGTAACACGAATCTTTCCCCGAGGACACCCTTCAGGAGGTCGACGGGGCCAAACTCTTCGGTACGTTGTTTTTTGGCCGAAGGGTCATGTGGGACCGGGGTCAGACTACCCCGGGGAGAAGAAGAGCCCCGGACTGCTGGTCAGCCTGTGCCATCTGTTGGACCTGGGTACGCGGCTCTTAGTGGCCTTCTTAACGCCTTTGGCCGTGAGCTTCATCACGCGTTCCTGGATGTTCGACATCTGGCCTGCAACAAACAAAAACAAAGCAAGTCAATATATCAAATACAAATTACCAGACGCACAGACAAAGAAAACACGCTACCTAAGAACCCCATCGCCTCCTCGTTGGACCCACATTCGAGGAGGGCATTGGTTTTAATTAGCCGAGCCTCGCGGAGGACCTCCCCTACTTGGAATTCTTGTCGTATCACTTTGGAGTTGTGCCTAATAGCGATTTTTTATTTTAGCGAGGCTTCGCGGAGGGCTGCCCCTGACCGAACTTCTTCGACGAGGTTGATCTCCTCCCTTAGTGCCTCGCTATTTGTATCCTCATCCAAGGGGGATTCAGTCCGCCTGGAGGGAATATGTATCTCAATTGGGATCACCGCCTTAGTTCTGTATGCTAAACAGAAAGGGGTTTCCCCGGTTGAAGAGTGGGGTGTAGAACTGTAGGCCCAGAGTACGCTGTGCAACTCCTCGACCCATTGTTTCTTCTTTTCGTCCCGCCTTCATTTAGGGCCTCGTAAGATTACCCTGTTTGCTGCCTCAGCTTCCCCGTTATTCTAGGGATGTTCGACGGACGCGAAGTGTTGCTTGGTGCCAAATTGGGTGACGAACTCCTAAAACTTTCTGTCCGTGAACTGCGTCCCGTTGTCGGTGACGATTGCTTGGGGGATGCCGAAGCGGGCAAGGATGTTCCGCTTGTATAAGCGAAGTATGTTGTGGGCCATTATTTTGGCCAGAGCTTCTGCTTCTATCCACTTGGTGAAGTAGTCAACGCCCACTATCAGATACTTATTCTGATTTGACCCCACGACGAACGGTCTCAGGATATCCAGGCCCCACCATGAGAAGGGCCACGGGGAGGACATTGCTTTGAGTTCATTGGGCGGTGCCAAATGCATGTCCCCGTGCTATTGGAATTTTTCGTATTTCTTATCATGCTCTTTTGCTTCATGCTACATGGTTGCCCAGTATTATCTTGCTCGTAGAGCTTTCCTGGCGAGGGATCTCCCCCTGAGGTACTGGGCGTTGATCCCTTTGTGGATCTCGCGCAGGACGTGGGCGACCATCTCTTCCTCGACACATTTGAGTAAAGGGATGGAGAATCCTCGCCTGTAAAGTTTATCTTCGACCAGGACGTAGGAGCAGGGTCTGCGCCTGACTATGTTGGCCTCCTTGGGGTCGGACGGTAGTTCGTCTTTGGCGAGGTAGTTGTAGACGGGGGTCATCCAGCAGTTGTTATCGCCGATGACATGCACGTCGAGGATCACGGAAGCTTTCTCGATGATGGGTCGAGGAAGTACCTCCTGGATAACGGATTTGTTTCCGCCCTTTTTCTTCGTGCTCGCCAGCTTTGACAAAACATCTGCTCTGACATTATGTTCGCGGGGAACATGCTTTACTTCCACCGATGCGAATTTTGTCATCTTCTCCTTGACTAGGGTCAAGTATTCAGACAAGTTGTCATTCTTGGTGACTTCCTCGGCTCCCAGGTCTTCGGCGAGGCGCAGACCAACGAGGAAATCCTCGTACTCGGCCTGATTATTGGACGTGGGGAAAGATAAGGTGATCGAGACTTTGACGAGGATTCCTTCCTTATTTTCCAAGATGATACCTTCCCCGATTCCTGCCAATCTGGATGCCCCATCGACGAAGATTGTCCATTTACGCGCCCCACAAGTGGGGGAGTCGGTGAATGTCATCTCCGCGACAAAGTCAGCCAGCGCCTGGGCTTTGAGGGCTTTTCTGCTCTTATATTGGAAGGTAAATTCGGACATTTCCAATGACCACTTGAGCATCCTATCGGCTATGTCTGGTTGGCCTAACAGTTGCTTTATGGGCTAGTCTATTCGTACTACGATTGTGTGGGCTAGAAAGTAGTGACTTAGTCTCCTCGCTGATGAGGGCCAGGGATACTTTCTCTATCTGTTGGTATCTCAGCTCTAGTTTCTGCAGCGCTTTACTTGTGAAGTATATGGGTTTCTGCCCATCGGGTGTTTCACGAATGAGGGCGGCGTTGGCGGCCTCGGTTGCCACGGCGAGGTAGAGATATAGGGTTTTGCTGTTATCTGGCAGAGAGAAAATGAGCAGTTCTGACAATGCTCATTTTAGGTGGAGGAGAGCCTGGTCGTATTCCTCCGTTCATTCGAAAGTTGCCTCCTTGCGAAGGAGTTTGAAAAAGGGCAGTGTGTGCTGAGAGGACTTCGCCACAAAACAGGATAACAAAGCGAGCATCCCATTGAGGGATTGGATGGACTTCTTCGAGTTTAGCATGGGGAACTCGGAGAAGGCCCTGCACTTGTTGGGGTTAGCTTCGATTCCTCGTTCTGTCAGATAGAAGTCGAGAAACTTGCCAGCTCGTACCCTGAACGTGCACTTCTCTGGGTTGAAACGCATCTGGTACTTCCTGGCCTGCTCGAATACTTTCCTCAAATGGGACGTATGATCGGATTCCTCGTGGGACTTCACGTTCATATCGTCCATATAGACTTCGAGCATGTCCCTGATTTCTCCCCAGAAGACCTTGTTCATCATTCTTTGGTAGGTAGCGCCAACGTTTTTCAATCCGGAGGGCATTACGTTGTAGTAATAATTGCCCGATTCGGTCATGAAAGTTATGTACCTTTTGTCGCTTTTCGCCATGGGTATTTATTATAGCCCGAATATGCGTCCATGAACAATAACAATTTAAAAACAACAAAATTATCAACTAAGTTATCTATATTGGGGAGGTGATATGCATCTTTAGGGCAGCTATTGAGATCGGTATAGTCAACACACATGCGCCATTTTCCATTAGACTTTTTAACGAGTACAACATTGGACAACCAAGTAGTGTACTTAACCTCCGAAATAAAATTTTCCTTGAGGAGGTTTTTTACAGCTTGTTCGGCAGCCTCTATTTTCTCCAAAGACTGTTTTCGCCTACGTTGACCTACTATCCTAACGGCGGGGTCGATGGTGAGCTGGTGGCAGGTGACGTCAGGATCTAGGCCGGGTGTTACGGTGAGAATCGGATAACAAGCTATTAATTAACTTGCATCACATTTCTTTGAATTCACCGCCGACTTTGATTTATCCAAAGGAAAGGTTCAAGATCGAGAAAACCTAAAGGGGGGAGATCTAAGGTTCGGGGGTTGGTTATACTAAGGGAAGGTATTAGCACACTAAGTATCTGTAGTACTCTACAGGAACCTCTTGTTTATGTTTGTGTTATGTTATGTTTGCTTGCTAAGAATCTACTAAAGGTAAAGGTAAAGACCTAAGGGTATGTACACTAAGTTTGCTCTCCAAGACGTCGCATCTTGTGCCTACGTATCTGACTAAAGAATCAGAGCAACCGTAGTTCACCTAACTAAGGGTGGATTCGAAAAACCATTGACTATGGCCAAAGTTCCAAGGGGAATGAGTATGAGCTCATATAGAGTTTAAGAAACTCTCTAAGTCTAAGTTATGATGGTGAAAAGTGAATACTCAAGGTGATGAGTCACACATAGAGTTCAAGAACTCTAACTTAATTCTAAGTTGTTATATTGAATGGCTATGAGGCCAAGGGAGAATCTTCTATGACTATGAGGTCACAGAGAAGGTGGCCATGACTATGTGGTCAAGGCTGGTAGGTGGCTATGACTATGAGGTCAAATCTGGTATCCTATGACTATGAGGTCAAGGAGGATGTAAATATCTATGACTATGAGGTCAAGGGTTGATTATGAGATATCTATGACTTTGAGGTCAATAGAAAGACTTTCCTTTGGAATGGTGGGGGAAGAACAACTTCTTATGAATAAGAATGTTACAAGTGATTTTGAGATTCAAATGAACACTTATGAGTTCAAGAATTCAAAAAGAAAGTGCAGAAATTAAGCAATGATTAATTTCAATAACATGACATTCAAGTTTCAGGACATCAACATGTCACATATTGGATCAAACGAACTCATGTTGCAGAGTAAAATGATCTAAGAGGATCCCATGGTATTTCAAAGGATATTTTCATGTGAAAACACATTTAAACTTCAATAAAACAAGGTGGAACCAAGCATATAATGTCAAGACATCATACAAGGTTTAAACAACATACATTAGGTCTCAATTGATCAACATAAACAAGTAAACATGGCAAAAGGAATAAAAGAAATCAAGATGTTCTTATAAAACCCTAAAAAAGGGCCATTCATTTCCAACATTGATATATGTTTCAAAAATAATTATTTTTACAATTTTCTTTCCATACTCAGAAAATAGACATGTTAAGGAACATTTTGCAAAAAGAATGGATCAAAAAGGATTAAAATTGAGCAAGTTATGAGCATTTGAAAACAATGTATAAACCATAAAAACAAGCACAAGTGATAAAAATAGGAAACGTCCCACATGGGACTTGAACTCGCGACCTAGGGGCTCAAGGCCCAAAACCAGGACCAGCTGTGCTGCGCGCGTGCTCTTAACAATTGGTAGGAATAATGATACATATGTGAAACAAAGCAAATTCGCGAAATTAAAACAAAGGACGGGGGCGAGGGGGATTCGAACCCCCGTCCCAAGGGTCAAAGGCGTGTGAAATGTGTGTGCTTGCCACTGGGGTGGCTGGTACATCCAGATATTAATTTCTTTTCACAAACCTATAAGTCTTTTTGCGCGTGCTATATGGCAGGCTTGGCATGAAATGTTTTTTGGTACAAGACATAGACTTAAATTTGGATCTTTTAAATCACTCTACCAGACACTCAAACCACATTATCAAACAATGTAAACCAAACCAATTCATGATGGCATTCCAACATCTTTTTAAGCATAAGTCATAAAACCAAAAGGTAGGAAACTATGTTGTACTCATTCATGGCCAAGGATGATAATCCTGAGTTTTGACAGCTCAAGCATGCATTAATTAATTATAACAAAAAGCATTACATGGCCCAGAAAGATTCACACTACATTTCACGCAGGGGGAGCCAGCCATCCCTGAATGAATGATAAAAAGAATTCTATTTGAAACAAACATAAATCATCCTACATACATTTCACAAAGTCATTCAAACTTGACATACCAAAAGAAGCTTAACTGAATAGAACATGGTGGGCAAGCCAAGTGTTATCATTATGAGGGCATGAATATGAGAGTTAATCATAGCATGAAATTCAAATACGAATGTTGGCAGATCAAAGCAAAAGATGGCAAAAATGATTATTTCTGTTTGAGACCACCCACAATGTTGTTATTAGAAGCATAACTGAAGTGAAAGTACAATCGACACATATGCCATAGTATAAGTGTATGCAGTGAGGGAACATGTTAAACTCAAATGTTGAAAATCACAAGCAAACTATCCATCCATGATACAAGTCATAAATTGGCACATAATAAGCATAAATCAGAATAGAAGCATAAATGGCATTTTCAAAGGATGGACAATTTGTGTTAGTGCATACTATGGTTATTCAAGATGAAATAACAAGAGCTAGCCTAACAAGTTATAAGCAGATCCTACACAGGCAGCCAATAGATTGGAGATTAAGATAATACAGATTGGTTTACATGAGTTAAGCATACATATGAATGACAGTTGACAAACCTTTGAGCTCATGCTAAACAAAATCAGAGACAAGTCCAATGAAATAATACCAACAAGGATATGCATTTTGAAGGTAAAACAAATGGCAGGATGATATCAGGCATAGGATCAGGGCATAGTATGAACAAATGTACATCATTGGGAAGGATGACAGGCATGTGTGTGAAACAAACTTCAGCAAGGTACACGTTTCATGAATTTCAGGTATGCAACTAGTTATGACTCAGAGTGACAACCTCATGTACATAGTACAATCAGTTTGTGCATAAAATCTTATGACATTTTGACAAGCATATAGATTTGGTGATAACAAGTTACTCAAGTCAATCAGGCCAGACAATTAGGCATGGATTCAAACATAAGTTCAATATTGGCAAATACTTCAATACAAGGGTAAGGCAAAAACATCGAAGCAAAGACTTCAAAGGATTTTCAAAGGGACATATCACTCTAAGCATGCCAATCTATCCTGATTTTGTGTGATCAAACAACATATGATAAAACAAAGTCTGCAAGCACAAATTCCAAAGGATTTAGTCAGCAGTTAGTGCATACCAAGTGAATTCAAGATATAACAATGGTCTATACAAACATAAATAGCAATCAGCACAACCTGAACACATATTGGTCAAGACAGAAAGAAGAGGACAACATGCAATTCTTACAAGATAGCCTTAACAAGGTACACTGTCATGAGCATATGAGTATTGAAAGCAAAATAAATAGCATGGTAAACCTTGATGACAGACATCCCAACTTTCATTAAATCAAGACATTCACCATAAAACTCTTGACATTGTTGCAAATGAAGATTAAGGCTCCATAGTCAAATAGTTAGTATGTCAAGGTAAATTAGTGGTATAGCATGAGGATTGAGTCTAAAGTGCATTATGACAGATATCTTTTCAGGTATTCAAAACAGGCAGCAGCAAGACTCTCAGAGATGGTAAAATCAAGAACAAAAAATATCAACAATACCATTTGTTCAATGTGTTAAATATGGCAACCACTGCTAATGCAATATACTGATAACAAACAAAAAAACAGATTCTCAAGGGATCTTTAACCCCATATATCAACCTCAAGTGTTTAAACCAATCTGTCCCAAACAGGTAACATGCTATAAGCTTGGATAACAATCACAAGTAAATCAGGCATACACTTTACACACATGGACAAATTCAAAGTAATTTGGCACACACAACATGAATACATAGTGTAGCAAACCTAATCATAACTTGGGAACCTACTAAATGATAATTCAGAGTTGTATGCATATTCAAAACACAAGGCTTAGCATTGAAGGACATAATATGACATTACAAAACAAAAACCTTAAGGTGTTATCAGTTTCATCATACAAAAAAAAGAATCAATCATGTCATGATGTAGTGCACAACAGGTTGTGAAGTGTTTGACAAGTACATGGACAAAATAGGTGTGACAAAGTATGAACATACATAGCATGAGATTAGATAAACAAACTGATCACAAATTAATAATGACAACAAGGTGAGCAAGGCATAGCAGTGGTGTGTGCACTAGAATGTTAGAAACACCTGAAGGGGATTTCAAAAGATAGTTCTTGTGATAGACAGAATCAAAACAGTTTCCATGTTCAAAAACAAACCTCAATAAGCACCATCTTAAAAACACTTCAACATAAAGCAAACATCAAGGCAGGTCAAATACATGGTAGTGGACATGAGTAGAGAAGAATCAAGACTTCCCGAAAATAAACTTGCCTTACTGCCAAGTATGCCTTGGGAGATTTTAAAAACATACTACCATCCTCAGCCTATTACTAAATCAGTATTAAACTAAAGGAAACAACCACGAATGTAAAAAACAAATGCATCTCAAAAGTTGATAGCAGCACACAAACAAAAAACATTCAATCTTTGACAGCAAACATGAGCCAGAAAACAAAAGATTGTTTACTAATGAGACACCAACAAACATACTATCACCAGCAACCTTAACAGATTAACACATAATAAAGGATAGACTGAAAGCATTTTTAAGGCTTCAGCAGTGAGCAGGGGAGTGTCAACACATCCTTCCCTACCACTAAACCACAACAGCCAAAGTTTTGATACAAGGTTCAATGTGGATATCCAAGAATAATTACATGCTCAGTAGAATACACACACTTGCCTTAACTTAACATGTTGTGCTAAAAATAAACTCGAGTACACATGAATGTGCAGAAACATTAAAACACATTACACAAGCAGATTATAAAGAAACATGATGATGTCAATAATATATAGGAGCATGGATATTAAGCAAGGAGAGTGTAGTTACCTAGTGGAATATGTCCACTGCAACGTCAAAGTATGAACACAATCCTTCTTACTGAACCAAACAGAATTTCCCCAAACCAAGCTTCCTCCTCCCTCTTTTCTAACAAGAACTTCAAACTCAGATATATTAGAGTGTTTTGTGAAAGGTGTTGGTGAGAAATGCAAGGAAACTGAGCTGCCATTTATAGGAAAAGTGAGTGAATTCAAGGTATGGCCAAATTGCTAAAAATGCCAAGTCTGCCCGTCCTTTTTCGCGTGAGTTTTTCTAACTTGCAGAGTGAAATATTCCAAAGATCTCTGAGCCTCTGAGCAGGACTGTTATGAACTGATAGGTCCATTGCTCCATGAATAAACAATTGTTATTTCTACTTTTGGAAAGTTTCTCTCTCCCTCCCACTTGCATCACCAAGCCATAAACTCATTTTTTAATGCCAATCAGTTTGAATTCGTGGAAAGGCTTGATTACATGTTAACTACATCATTAGTACTCAGAAATGATGGAAATTGGTGATTAGGGAAGTGTAAGAATCAAAATCCAAAAGTTAGTTTCTTGAATGTTAAGGAATGAAACCCTCATCTTTGGGCCTTCGAAACTCCTAGCTCCCTTGATGGATGGAGGAGTTCTAGTACTCTTTGGAAAGCTCGCATTGCCCTCTACAACTTTCATGACCAAGGGTTTTTTATTTGAGGCCTGGATCTTTGAGAAAAACTGGGTCAAAGTTAACTTGTCATTAGGGCAAAAGATGCTGAAAATTCACCAAGTCCTTGGGCAGTTTGGCTTCCAAGCTTCATAACTCAAAAACCATGCACTTTTTGGAGAAAAGTCATATTTAACACTTTGAAGATCTTGGAAAGAGCTTTCATTTAGGCTTTGAGTCACTCCATTTGGATGTGTGGTTTGGAAGTTATGACCATTTCAAGTTATTACAAGAGAGGGAATTTCCACCTATGAAAAGTTTTATGATAAAAAACTTACTTCCTTTGCAAGAAACTCCTTGAAACTTGATCTTGATATTTTGAATCATCAATAAGGCATTTTATGATGAGTTGAGGCAAGGGAGGTTTCATTTGGTTCAAAATCCCAAAGATCAGGGTTTCATACAAAACCCTAATTTTGATTGTGGATGCACTGGGACAAACCTTAGTGATCCTGCTTCTTTCTTCACATATAAAGCTCATAGAAGGCCTTTAGGGATGTTTACTAACTCATGGAGCCGTGGTTTAGGGTTTGAAGGCACCTCTTGGTGAAAATCAAGACCAATGATCCATATGTTCTAACAGAAACCCTAATTTGGAGGCAGGGTGAAACTATGGCTCAAACTACTCATGATGAGAGCCAAATGATCTTGAATTCTTGTTAAGTGAGACCTCTTGAATGTAAGTAAACTCAAATGGTTGAAGAACCAGACAATCTTGACTTGATAGGGCAAAATCCTTCAGTGATTCCTCAGGTTAAAACCATAATTCCACACTTTGGTCTGGTGATCCTTTGTTGACTTGACTTGATTCAAAGTCTTGAGATCTTGGTTCTAAACAACTATTGGATCTTTGTGATGTTTGTATGTAGCCAGAGAATACCTTAGGAGGCCTTGAATCTCTCTGTGCAAACCCTAATTTCAAATATAAAAGAAACAAACTGCAAGATGTGGGTTAGTTAAACAAATGCATATATGATTGATTCTAAATGTCTATGCAAGATGTTATGACATCTAAGAGGTAAAATTTGGGGTACAACACCGGGCATTTCCGCGGCGCTCCAAGCGAACAAATATGCATTCTCCCAGAGACAGGCTTTGAGTTGTTTCCTCGCTAAGTCGGGGAGTCTAGTCCCAATCTTCACTCCTCACTGGGGGTCTTCGCCGAGCAGGACAAGTTTGAACTCGCCATCCAGAATTGGGCGCATCGGATGAGAGGTCTCGCCGGTACTAGTTGAAGTTGAAGGGCTGCTCGAACAAGGTTGGATTTCCTTCCCCTTCTTCTTCTGCTCCTTCTGGTCGTCTTCGGAGAAGCGGTGGTCAAGGTCGATAGAGTCAACGCGGGGCGGCGGCTTTGCCTCCTCGGAGCTGCTAGGCAGGGTCGGCTTGTTGGAAGTCTTCGGCTTGGCAGCAATAGTGTTCAGCCCTTTGGTGGCTGCCTCGAAACATCTCCTTGCTGCTTCGATGTCCCCATGGAGAGTGGCGGCCAGACCCTTAGAAGTGTAGTACTTCATCTTCAGGTGCACGGTTGATGGTACGACCACCAATTCGGCTAAAGTTGGCCGCCCAAAGATGCACTGATAGAGATAGGGGCACTCGATGACCAAGAACTGGACTTTGATAGACCTGGCCGTCTCTACAGATTCAAAAGTCACGATCAGTTCCACGTATCCCCAGGGCTTTGTAACTGACCCGTTGAAGCCTTGTAGGTCAGATCTTACATAGGACGTTAGGTGTGATTCATCTAGCTGGAGGGTGGAAAAGAGATGCGAATACATGATGTCGGCCGAGCTATCTTGATCGACTAGGATTCGGCGAACATCAAAGTTAGCCATTTGTGCTCTCACGAGCAGCGGAATGCTTGAGATGGGAGCCCCACCGAGGAGTTCCTCACGGTAGAAAGTGATAGGGACCGACTCTCCCCGGACTTTGTCGAGCGTGGTTCTCCTGTTTGTGCTCGTTCTTAGAAGATGCTCAAACTTCCTTTTAATGGAGACCACAGTAACCTTGTTAAATCCCCATCCGGAGATGACCATGGCGGAGGGGAAGGTTTCCCATGGACTCTGCGCAGCGAAGTACGGGGGAGCGTTGAGTCCTTCGGGGATGTAGAAGTCTTCAGGCCGCGATATACTCATGGCGACCTGAAGGCTCATCTCTTCTGAGGAAAACACCTCTTCCTCTACCTTCTTAGACTCCTGGGCGTCCTGCCGTGGAGCTTCCCTCTTCTTGGCAAACTGTTTCAGGTGCCCATCCCTGATCATTATCTCGATGGCATCCTTCAGGTGGATGCAGTCGTCGGTCGTATGGTTGTGGCTCTTGTGGAACCGACAATATTTCGACTTGTCAGTATTCGGCTTGGCTGGTATTTGGTTAGGGAATCAAACCTCTGCTTGTTTGAACTCTGCGTTGGCACATTCGGAGAGGATTTTCTCCCTGGAGACGGTCAGGGGAGTATACTCATGGAAGCGTCTGGAGGGTCCTTTGTTGTCCAGGGATTCCCGGGGATGATCCCCGCGTCTTTTATCTCCCCGACGAGATGTCGAGGGATCATCATGCTTGGAGGCCCGGGAAATCTCTTGGTGCCGTGAGTCCCTGGCGGAGCTGGCAGCTTCTTTCTCCTCGTACTGGATATATGCTTGCGCCTTGATGAGGAAGGCGTCCAGGGTCCGCGGAGTTTTAATGCCAACTACTTTGGTGAATTCTGTACAGGGACGAAGTCCTCGCGTGAGCAAGAACTTCTTCATGTCATCGGTCATTGAGACCTGTACTGCTTCTTTATTGAACCTCTCGATGTAGGCTCGGAGAGGCTCGTCTTTCCCTTGAATTATGGCCTCAAGGGAGGCTTCGGTCTTTGGGTGGCGGCAGGAGGCCGTGAAGTGTCTGGAGAAAATTCTCCCTAAATGTCTCCACGAGGTGATGGATTCGTCAGGGAGGTTCTTGTACCAGGTCATCGCTCCCTTCCTGAGTGTGGTAGGGAACAATCTATATTTGATGGCGCCCCAGTGTCGTACCTCGAAAAATACGATCCTCGCGATGGACGCGGAAAATACTGTTCGAAATAGAGTCGCCACCGAACTTTATTTATTCCAAATGAGGAAAAGGAAAATATCGATAAAACCTTTAAAGGGAGATAAGAACGTGGTCATCGCAACCAAATTCGGGTTCGGGAGTCGGTTACGCAAGAGGGAAGGTATTAGCACCCTCTACGTCTGTTGTACTCAACGGGAACCTCTTGATTCGATTCGTGAGAAAGGTTAGCTAGGTTTGTTTGTTATCTTCTAAGGTAATATTGTTTTCTAAGGGGAAATGGGGTGGTTTTTTATTAGTGTGCTTGACAAGGATTAGAACCCTTGGGCCTACGTATTCCCTCGTGCAATGGGAAAGTCAGAGCATTCGTAGTTCGTGGGACTACGGTTGTTTGGTTCGTGTTTTTTTAAACGAACGAGTGTTTAATTCGCATTCTAACTGCTAAACGTTGGCTTGTCGGCTCGTCATGGGAGGCTGAAGCACTAGTTCATATGCGCGGAAGAATGGATTAAACAATGTTCTTTTTGTGAAAAGTTGTTTGATTTGGATTAAGTATGTTAAGATTTGATTGAGAAAAAAAAAGTTGGATTTGGACGTGTTTTAGGGTTTCGGTCGCACGGAAGCGAGGAAAGGATAATTTTGATCGCATTGGATGTTTTAGAGGTGACAATTGCTCACACACGAGTAAGAGAACTCGCACCCAAACAATCGACAAATTAGGGTTTATGTTTTTTAGAAGTGTCAATTGTTCACACACGAGTAAGAGAACTCGCACCCAAAAAATTGAGGAGAAAAGTCAAAGACTTGTCCTCCCTCCCATCACCTTTTAGGAAATTATGTTTGAATATATGATTAAGTATATTAAAGAGTATGAACAAAGAAAATCGTTAGATAAATATGAATATGATATGGCCAATATGAATAGTATGAATAAAAATATAATCGAGATAATATTTGACGGAAAATAAACAAGATAATGATTAATCGGGTGAATCGGGAAATAAAAGGTGACGACCTCGTCTTAATCAAGAACTCTAAAAAAGGTTCCATGATGTTTAAGACCTTCATTGATCGGAAATGAAAAGAATATAGTGCAAAGTAAAATGTGAAATAAAATCGAAATCGAAGAAAAGTCTCATCTTAACCGACAAAATTTGGTTTTAGATGTTCATCGACCCATAAAAATAATGAAAAGTAAAAGCGAAAATAAAATCGGTCTCGTCTTAATCAAGATTTTTAATCTTAGATCGATAAGCTATGATTTTTTTACTTTCATCGACCAATAAAATAAAAAGTGAGCCTCATACATATCAAGACCTTTCGTCATTTCCACTAAGTCGTGATTTTGTAATATCACTGGCCAAAAGCGAAATCAAAAGATGAAAATCAAGGTAAAAATGAAAAGATAAATCAAGAAATAAATCTGAACAAAATGATAACACAAATAAAGTATCTAACAAAATATCTAATAAAGTATTTAACAAAATAACTAATATAAATTGTTAACAAATTTGATTAACAAAGTTATTAAAAGGAGGTATCGAAGATATTAAAAAGGTAATTAACAAGATGGTTAACAAAATAATTAATGAAAACTAATTATCAAAAATATTACTAATAAACATAATTATTAATAAAAGTTAACAAAATGATATTAACAAAAATAATAATAATTAATAAAATAATAGTTAATAGAATATTAGTAAAGATGATTAACAAGATTAATAGCAAGAAAATAAATTACCAAAATGAGAAGCAAAATTAATGAAAACTAACAAAGCTATTAAAAGAAAATTAAAGAAAGAAGAAGGTGGTGGTGTGCAACAATTTGGGTGAGATTCAACCATATGGACTGGAAACAAAATCAGACCAACCAAGCATAGCCCACAAGGGCACTCCATCTCACGACGGGTCGGGTCGGGTCGGACCCATGAACCCGGTCGATTTATGCTAAATGTGAAGGGCCAGCAAGAAAAACCTAACAATATACAGCCGTCTACGAAACAATCATGTTCATAAACAAGAAACAACGAATCCAAGTTCAGAAAACGATCGAAAGAAATACTCCAAACAAACCTCACTGCTTTGATGCTCATCTTTTACTCTTGTTCTTCGATTTCCTCTTCCTCGTTTGCTCTTTGCCTTCTCAAACGAACGTTTTCTTTGTGACGACGACGACAAATGGAGAATAAGGTATGAGGTTTGACTCGTTCTATCTCTTTTTGCTTTTCTGTTCTTCTTCACAATCCTGAAAGCAGTTGTTGTTGTTGTTGCATCGTTAATGGGAGCAGAAGGTGAGTCGGATCGAAATGGTGGAGATTGTTTGAGTATAGTCAGAAAGTTGTGGAATTTCAAAGGTGGGGACGAATTAGATTTTATGGTGGCTGATGGGTTCGGGTTGAAGAACTTGGGTGAGGATATCACGATGGTGGGATTCTTCGTCTTCTTCTTGGTTATTATCTTCGTTTTATTGTTGAGTTTCGATGTGGTGTGCACTACAAGAAAATTGGAAAATTACGACGGTTAATTTTGGCATATTAAGGCGGTTAGAACCGACGCAAATTGCAAGTCACGACGGTTCCCCTACGGTCGTAGAAACGTGTCGCGCGGCTTTTTTGCGACGGTTTTGAAAACCGTCGCTCCAACTGCCGTAACATTCCGCGACGGTTTTGAAACTGCCTCGAATATATTATTACGACGGTTCTAACCGCCATAATTATATAATATATATATTTCATTAAAAATAACGACTGTTGTAACCGCCATAATTATATAATATATATTAAAATAACGACAGTTTTAACCGCCATTATTATATTAAATTTTTAAAAAAATAAAAAGTTGCTACATTATCTCCTCTCTTCATGTTAGTAGAATACCAATACTATCACAATATTCAATTCTAACAATACAAAATACCATGAAAAATTATAATTTTATTAAACAAAAAAATTATCAAGATCCACAATAAGGTCAAGAACCTGTTTAGATTAACCATGATAAGATTTTGAAGAGACAAGTTACATCATCACCATTCACCTCACTAATTTGTATTGTGAAATAAATACTACTTAGAGTATAAAACAAATTATAGTGAAAATTATCCCCTACATGCCAAATTATAGCTTGGTATGAAAGAACACCATATTGTAATTATAGTGTCACAAGAACTTCTTTCGCTGTGGCCACGAACTGATGACCTCTATCTTCCCTCCTACTACACCATACACACATGTCTTCCTTGATTCCAGTTTGCTGCTTCTGCTTCACGCACAACTAAATTACCAAAAATTATCAAATTCAGTAAAAAGGTTGGACAGTTAATAAAATGACAAGTTATTAGAACTGATGACAATTACTTCATGTTCAACAGGTTTCTAAGCTTGTTCTTGAACTAATTACAACATCAGGTACTAATATCTACATGGTCAAAGATCTACAAATAAATAAACTATTTGAAAGTTAAGATAAAAGGTATAAAGGCAATGTCATGGGAAGACTAATGAAGTCCTAACTTCATAATGTTCAAAAGACATATGTAAATAAAATAAAGGGAGTATTATGGATCTTAAGTGAAATTTAGGCAAAACAAAAAGCAACAAACTAAACACCAATACCGTTGAAACAAAGCCAAACCACCCAATAGGAGACAGGAGCTAAGGGAGGTCTGCAATCTGCAATAGCAGGGCCCCCTAATGACAGAACCAGAAGATCAAACCGGGCTTAATTGAGTACTGAGCTAGTTTGTGCATATTTTATTTATTTAACATATGACTTTTGAACTGTTAATTTATGCAAACAAGAATGACTTTCAGCTAGCAAATAATTGTTAATTTAATAGTACTGACTAGCCACATGTAAAGGAAGATTCTACCTTGATTAGATCAAGTCTTTCACTCTGATAATAACATACAGCAATCCAGTTGATACATACCCCAATGTAAGCTCATATGTCAATTCTAGTACAATAATGGAAAATTATTTACTTGATCAAACCACTGTCTGTTATCTTTCTTAAAACGTAACGTTCGATTAACTAGAAATAATGTAAATATATTGCTATTTACTGCATCAGTTCAATTTTGTTGGAAAACTTTTGGGACCTAGAGGAAATACTCTGAAACGGGTAGAAGCTACTACAGGTTGCAGGGTGTTTAGTAGAGGACAGGGATCAATAAAGGATCCAGACAAGGTAATGATATTACTTCCCAGGTTTATTATATGATGTTTTTTATTGATCTGGTTATGTATATTTTTTGTTTGACAACTGAGATTGTTGTTTTATCAATCTTTAGGAAGAAAAATTGAAAGGAAGACCAGGATATGAACATCTCAATGAGCCACTCCACATATTGATTGAGGCTGATTTACCTGCTAATATTGTTGACATGAGGCTTAGGCAGGCTCAGGAAATTATAGAAGAATTGCTAAAACCTGTGGTAAGAATCGTGACATAACTGTGATCATGGCCACAATTTGAAACCTTGGATGGAATACAATCATTATATGGTTTCTCTTCTGCTCAGCACAAGGTTTATTAAAGGGTGTTAGCATTGCAGAATAAGACGGAACAACTCTCCAACACTGACAGTTTGTGAGTACATATATAAATAATGACAGGAAACTAGTTTCTATAGGGAAGCTGTTACCAACACTGGTAGAACCTCTACCATAATCCCAACCCACACAACCGACCGGCCCCAACTAAGCTTAGGCCAGAATCAGTTCAACCAAATCATCTGTAAGTCTATCAAATCATCATATCTTTTAATCTTGAGGGTTCAAAGGAAACTGGCACACCTTCCATATATGAAAATTGAAAAAGTCTATTAACCATGTCAAGAATGACGATTAAAGCAGATAGAGAAAAAGTTTTGCCAACAGACAAAAGAGCAATCTACATTGACATAATAAGCAAAAATGTTATCTTAGAACTTACGTGAGCTTGACATTCCTCCACCACACATTACTTCTAAAACGACGAGCCTGCTTCCTGAAGCGAAATGTGTTTCCTTGCATATTGGCAGCTTTATCCGCCAGCAATTCCAATCTATCACCTCTATCCAAAACCTTGTCAATATTTTCTATCATGACATTTCGTACCTATCAAGAAAAAGAAAACGTAAGCATAGCCAACCACGCACATTCCTGAGTTTGACAAACATGACTATGATTGAGCTTAGTATTTGTTTGGTTCTACATTGCCGTAGATTGATTTTAGCTAGAAGTAAATTTAAAGTAAAATGGTTTGTTTGGATTCATTCACGTGAAAGTGAGGTGAACTATATAAGCTTGAGTGTAAAATTCAAGTTTTGGAGGCAAAAGTTACAAATACTATAGGCTAAATCAATTCTAATTGATATCCACCAATCAAAACAATATCAATTTTAAATCTTAAAATCACTTTTTTTTAATCCATAAACAAAGTGAGTACAAACTCACAAACACAAACATGAGAGCCAGTGTTCAAAACATGATGGTGAAGTCCAACCTAACAATATCGGTTATTGCCAGCTGAGTTAAGATTTGCAGACTCTTTTAACTTTTCCAAAAGTGAATCCAAACAAACACATGGCGTGCCACCGTAATTTGGAGTTTCAACAAAATCACCGTGCCGTCATGATTTAGCCAAATTCATGGGTCAATCGAGTTACGCACTTAATTTTGAAACTATTTCTGATTTAAATCAAATTTTAAGTCAAATTGACCTGTGCGTAAATTCAATCAATCAATTTTAAATTAATCACTTGCAATTGAATCTACGAGATGCAAAATCAATTTCAGCAAACAGCAAATTCAAATCCACAAAAAGAAGAACACAATTACCTGAGACATTTCACCTTTGAGCCGATTAATCCTATCCACATTAGGATCACTAGAGATACAGCAAATTCAAACTGCAATTTTTAATAAGTATAATTATTAATACTGCAATAATGGTTGTTCTCTATAGTACTACAATTTATAATAAGTATTGTTGTTTTCTAGCTTCGTCATCTTATTGCCCCCATCTACTAAGAATTGTTGTTTTCTCAGAACCATGTCTTTTCTCAGAACCAAGTACCTATTTCTAACGTACAAAATAGACAACAGAATCAAACAAAATAATCAAAGAAGGTAACATATTGACAAAACAGGGTACTTTTTTACTAACCAGAGTAATTGAAGGAGGTTTAGATCTCTGATAAATTGTACTCGGAGTGTTGTTACCAAACTTTTCAAACCAAAACGTGTTGTTCCATTTTCACAATCTCCCAAACAAGTGGTCCAAAATTGTTGCCATTTTCTTCTTCGTCTTCTATGTCCAAACTTGAAATGCCTGAAATACATATCAAAATTAACACCAAATCGGTAATTAAAGAGAACCCTATTAAAACATACACTATAAAAACTTAATAGAACTGTTGTTAAGAGAAATGAGATTTGAGAAGAAGATTTTGTAGAAATAAATGGGATCTGAAACCCTAATTAAGCTCCGAGTTATACTGTAGATCTTAGGTTGAGATTTCTATAAACTAAGGTAAAGACACATTTGTCAACCCTGGGGAACGATGAGCCAAGCTATTGCACAATTGATTGTTTCTCGGACCCTTTTCTGCACCACATGGATTACAATTTTTGAAGATCCAAAAGAAATGATTGAGTATGTGTTATAATGTTTAGTGAAAGAAGATGCATTCACAGGGATATAGGATGGAAGCGGCGGTGGGAGGTTGTGGGAGGCGAGAGAGCTTCTGGTGGGAGACCAGGTTTTGCTGAGTTCGTGAAAGAGACAAGAATTCATAAAGTAGATATAAAGTAATAAATAAAAATATAAATATACAATGATGCTATTTTTTATATACATAATCCCACTTTCTAGTTATTATTTTATATAATGTCACGACAGAAATAGAAAAGGTCGCGACAAGTGTCGCAATTTATTATTAAAGACAGTTAATAAAGAACTGTCGCAATTTTTGTGTCGCAAATCTAATAATTTTTTGTAGTGGTGGTTGAAGAGGGGTTTGGATCATGGTGCGGATTTCGTTGTAAGAAGGGCCTTGAATAGCGAGATCCAACTCGTGAGAGACATTTGGGCTTGATGATGGAGATGAGGAGGAGGCGGGTTGCGCGGAGGAGTTAACGAGTTGAAGTTGTTGGGCGGAGGTTCGAACAAGGTTGAAAGTCATAACAGGGACACCATGCCATGTCGAAACAACTTCGTTCAGAGCTCGGGCCAGCGTTTTGAATCGTTAGTGGCTTGTTGGTGTTTGTTGAACGACCTGAAGGAAAATGAGATAGATGAATAGGATATGAAGTTGATCATCTTGTTCTTGTTCATTAGCCTCGACATTCAGAGTTTTCTATCAGTATGCTAGATCAAGATAACATGGCTTCTTCAATAATACAACAGATCACAAGTCTTTCAATGGAAATGGAGATGAACGACGAGGTTTTTTTCTCTGATATCTTTTTTCTTTTTCCGTTTCCTCCTCCCTTTTTTAATTCAATCTAAACTTGTTTATTAAGTTTCTCAATACCAAAATATGTCTTGTAGTTGATGATATGTAGCTCTCAAAATGCAGGTATGCAGCTATTGGTTGTGTGAAGTTACTTTCATGGCAGCAATATAGTTGTAGCAGGAATTCTGTTTTGGAGTGGAGGTGATAGCAGAGTGTAGGTCTGTGCGTCTCAAGATGTGCAGTTTTGTCAAGGTTGCATTTTGGTGAATATGGCAGTGTGTAGTGGTTTTCATGTCGCATGTTGTTGGAGCTACATGGTAGCAGTGTCGCTTTCGTGCAAGTGGGGTCATTGGTCTTGATTTTTTCTGTCATCACTTTTTGAATTTTTTGTAATTTGATTGTAACCAAAAAAATTGCTAATGGGCCTAAAAAGAAAAGACAATTGTTTTTGATATTATTTTTGTGTGAATTATGATGGACTTGGATCTTGTGACATTTGGATGGACAAAGGTTTGTATACAAAAATGATAGAAACGGTTTGTGAAAAAAATGATAAAATGATACCGTTGAAACAAAGCCAAACCACCCAATAGGAGACAGGAGCTAAGGGAGGTCTGCAATCTGCAATAGCAGGGCCCCCTAATGACAGAACCAGAAGATCAAACCGGGCTTAATTGAGTACTGAGCTAGTTTGTGCATATTTTATTTATTTAACATATGACTTTTGAACTGTTAATTTATGCAAACAAGAATGACTTTCAGCTAGCAAATAATTGTTAATTTAATAGTACTGACTAGCCACATGTAAAGGAAGATTCTACCTTGATTAGATCAAGTCTTTCACTCTGATAATAACATACAGCAATCCAGTTGATACATACCCCAATGTAAGCTCATATGTCAATTCTAGTACAATAATGGAAAATTATTTACTTGATCAAACCACTGTCTGTTATCTTTCTTAAAACGTAACGTTCGATTAACTAGAAATAATGTAAATATATTGCTATTTACTGCATCAGTTCAATTTTGTTGGAAAACTTTTGGGACCTAGAGGAAATACTCTGAAACGGGTAGAAGCTACTACAGGTTGCAGGGTGTTTAGTAGAGGACAGGGATCAATAAAGGATCCAGACAAGGTAATGATATTACTTCCCAGGTTTATTATATGATGTTTTTTATTGATCTGGTTATGTATATTTTTTGTTTGACAACTGAGATTGTTGTTTTATCAATCTTTAGGAAGAAAAATTGAAAGGAAGACCAGGATATGAACATCTCAATGAGCCACTCCACATATTGATTGAGGCTGATTTACCTGCTAATATTGTTGACATGAGGCTTAGGCAGGCTCAGGAAATTATAGAAGAATTGCTAAAACCTGTGGTAAGAATCGTGACATAACTGTGATCATGGCCACAATTTGAAACCTTGGATGGAATACAATCATTATATGGTTTCTCTTCTGCTCAGCACAAGGTTTATTAAAGGGTGTTAGCATTGCAGAATAAGACGGAACAACTCTCCAACACTGACAGTTTGTGAGTACATATATAAATAATGACAGGAAACTAGTTTCTATAGGGAAGCTGTTACCAACACTGGTAGAACCTCTACCATAATCCCAACCCACACAACCGACCGGCCCCAACTAAGCTTAGGCCAGAATCAGTTCAACCAAATCATCTGTAAGTCTATCAAATCATCATATCTTTTAATCTTGAGGGTTCAAAGGAAACTGGCACACCTTCCATATATGAAAATTGAAAAAGTCTATTAACCATGTCAAGAATGACGATTAAAGCAGATAGAGAAAAAGTTTTGCCAACAGACAAAAGAGCAATCTACATTGACATAATAAGCAAAAATGTTATCTTAGAACTTACGTGAGCTTGACATTCCTCCACCACACATTACTTCTAAAACGACGAGCCTGCTTCCTGAAGCGAAATGTGTTTCCTTGCATATTGGCAGCTTTATCCGCCAGCAATTCCAATCTATCACCTCTATCCAAAACCTTGTCAATATTTTCTATCATGACATTTCGTACCTATCAAGAAAAAGAAAACGTAAGCATAGCCAACCACGCACATTCCTGAGTTTGACAAACATGACTATGATTGAGCTTAGTATTTGTTTGGTTCTACATTGCCGTAGATTGATTTTAGCTAGAAGTAAATTTAAAGTAAAATGGTTTGTTTGGATTCATTCACGTGAAAGTGAGGTGAACTATATAAGCTTGAGTGTAAAATTCAAGTTTTGGAGGCAAAAGTTACAAATACTATAGGCTAAATCAATTCTAATTGATATCCACCAATCAAAACAATATCAATTTTAAATCTTAAAATCACTTTTTTTTAATCCATAAACAAAGTGAGTACAAACTCACAAACACAAACATGAGAGCCAGTGTTCAAAACATGATGGTGAAGTCCAACCTAACAATATCGGTTATTGCCAGCTGAGTTAAGATTTGCAGACTCTTTTAACTTTTCCAAAAGTGAATCCAAACAAACACATGGCGTGCCACCGTAATTTGGAGTTTCAACAAAATCACCGTGCCGTCATGATTTAGCCAAATTCATGGGTCAATCGAGTTACGCACTTAATTTTGAAACTATTTCTGATTTAAATCAAATTTTAAGTCAAATTGACCTGTGCGTAAATTCAATCAATCAATTTTAAATTAATCACTTGCAATTGAATCTACGAGATGCAAAATCAATTTCAGCAAACAGCAAATTCAAATCCACAAAAAGAAGAACACAATTACCTGAGACATTTCACCTTTGAGCCGATTAATCCTATCCACATTAGGATCACTAGAGATACAGCAAATTCAAACTGCAATTTTTAATAAGTATAATTATTAATACTGCAATAATGGTTGTTCTCTATAGTACTACAATTTATAATAAGTATTGTTGTTTTCTAGCTTCGTCATCTTATTGCCCCCATCTACTAAGAATTGTTGTTTTCTCAGAACCATGTCTTTTCTCAGAACCAAGTACCTATTTCTAACGTACAAAATAGACAACAGAATCAAACAAAATAATCAAAGAAGGTAACATATTGACAAAACAGGGTACTTTTTTACTAACCAGAGTAATTGAAGGAGGTTTAGATCTCTGATAAATTGTACTCGGAGTGTTGTTACCAAACTTTTCAAACCAAAACGTGTTGTTCCATTTTCACAATCTCCCAAACAAGTGGTCCAAAATTGTTGCCATTTTCTTCTTCGTCTTCTATGTCCAAACTTGAAATGCCTGAAATACATATCAAAATTAACACCAAATCGGTAATTAAAGAGAACCCTATTAAAACATACACTATAAAAACTTAATAGAACTGTTGTTAAGAGAAATGAGATTTGAGAAGAAGATTTTGTAGAAATAAATGGGATCTGAAACCCTAATTAAGCTCCGAGTTATACTGTAGATCTTAGGTTGAGATTTCTATAAACTAAGGTAAAGACACATTTGTCAACCCTGGGGAACGATGAGCCAAGCTATTGCACAATTGATTGTTTCTCGGACCCTTTTCTGCACCACATGGATTACAATTTTTGAAGATCCAAAAGAAATGATTGAGTATGTGTTATAATGTTTAGTGAAAGAAGATGCATTCACAGGGATATAGGATGGAAGCGGCGGTGGGAGGTTGTGGGAGGCGAGAGAGCTTCTGGTGGGAGACCAGGTTTTGCTGAGTTCGTGAAAGAGACAAGAATTCATAAAGTAGATATAAAGTAATAAATAAAAATATAAATATACAATGATGCTATTTTTTATATACATAATCCCACTTTCTAGTTATTATTTTATATAATGTCACGACAGAAATAGAAAAGGTCGCGACAAGTGTCGCAATTTATTATTAAAGACAGTTAATAAAGAACTGTCGCAATTTTTGTGTCGCAAATCTAATAATTTTTTGTAGTGGTGGTTGAAGAGGGGTTTGGATCATGGTGCGGATTTCGTTGTAAGAAGGGCCTTGAATAGCGAGATCCAACTCGTGAGAGACATTTGGGCTTGATGATGGAGATGAGGAGGAGGCGGGTTGCGCGGAGGAGTTAACGAGTTGAAGTTGTTGGGCGGAGGTTCGAACAAGGTTGAAAGTCATAACAGGGACACCATGCCATGTCGAAACAACTTCGTTCAGAGCTCGGGCCAGCGTTTTGAATCGTTAGTGGCTTGTTGGTGTTTGTTGAACGACCTGAAGGAAAATGAGATAGATGAATAGGATATGAAGTTGATCATCTTGTTCTTGTTC